>OX352729.1:5022500-7522500 GCA_947095525.1 Trisateles emortualis | reverse complement strand
GTGAAATTTCCAAAAACCTCGATACAGGTGTACATTTATTTTTAATCTTGAGAAGTTTCAAGCTTCTTACTTTGAAAAGGACGGACTTACGTACAACCGTTCATCCCTTATTTTACCCCGTTTACGTCGTTTAAGCAGCCCTTGTGGTCTAGGCTCTGCGTTGGTGAATCAGTCAATCGGGACAAGCAATTATATAATAAAATATGTAATGTATGATAAGGCTTATACGGTATTCGGCTTTTCGCATCCAGCTAGAACTCCCAGGTCTGAGGTCGTCTCACACTACGTTTGTCGAGTTAAACATCGTGTTAGGTGGCGTACACTTCAACAGGTAGATACATATCTAGCAGTGAACTGTCATAAGCTGATGATGATAATAACTTAAGAATAATACTTATTGCACAAGCAATAATGATTAATTTAATTAAACAAAACGCATCCTCGATACACATCAAGGATACATTGTTATTACCTACATAATCTTACATTATAATTGGTTTCAGAAACACTATCCAATTTGTCACCTGGAAAGAAAAATCAAAAAGTTGAATACAAACGAATACGAATACAGGCCTGCTTACTACGAAGAAGTTCGATGCACTATGATGCCCAGCGAGGAGATCGGCGTCACGAATGAGGTACCAATAGCAGTTATTGAAACATGCGAGGCCTCGTGCATTGCAATTATTACTATATTAGTGTTTTATTAACTGTTTGATTGGCGTGCTACGATGAAAGAAAGTCCTATTGATAAACAAGGCATGCCCAGGCACGTGAATATCATACATTAATAGCCAATTGTATCGCAATAAGTTGATTCTTGCTAACGTCCTATAGGAACCAACCCTCAACAAAAACGTTTTCAAACGCCGGATTGTTTTATTCTTGACTGACCGATCGTTAATTAGACAGAAAGTACCTACAGATAATTTCCTAAGCACATACTGCCCTTTGAAAATCGAATATGCTGCCCTTCAATTAGGTCTTATTAGGTACCTACATCATGATTATGCTTTGATCTGACCAAATAGTAGAATTCGAACACTATTATATAAGTCTATACATAAAGTATAAGTAAGTACGTACATAAGTGTTCTATATTTATAATATCAATAGTTTTCGTCAACAGTTTTCTCAGCGCACGCAAATTACTGACTTATAGGCAACATTTTGATACCTTTGGTTACACTATTCCATTTAAGGTAGGGATCTCAATTTTTTGACACCGCGGTGTCATTCGAAAACAAAATAAGATATTCGTCGTTTGATACCACGGTCGATAATTAATATGAAAATGGCCCCAAACAGGTAAGTTAAAAAACGTCCTTCTACGATTGACACCGTGGTGTCAATAATCCGTGGTGTCAAACAGCGAAGGACCCATATATTATAGGGATGTACGTTGTTTTAGAGACAATAGCTTTATAGAATTTCGTTTCACATAATTTTTGACCGTGAGTATTATATGAAATGATGTAAATCAGTAAATTTGGTTAGAACTGCGGCCCCCTATGCAGAATCTAATATTTATGTACCTACATAAGAACAACAAACATTTCATATTACATATTAGCCTCCCAGATGGGTCAGAGCCCATTCGTCCCCTAAGATTCGCACCCTGTGCCCATTCGTCCCCTGGAACTTTTGAGGGGCCCATTCGTCCCCTGAAGAATATTTATTTTTATTCATTCTTCTAATATAAGTACATGTATATGTGTATACTGCAGCTTGGTAGTCCTGGTACAGTCGCGCAGAAAAGGCTTAAATAAAAAATATACTAATTGTTAACCTTCTACAATATTAGGGAATCAAAAATGAAGGGAGCTGATCCTATTTTTATTAATATTGATGAATTAATTATTACTGAAATAAAAAAAAATATTTCAATTTTTTTCATTAAAATTATTTTTAATAAAATTGTAAATAGAAAATAAATTAAAGCAATAGATTGAGTTAAAAAATATTTTAGAGATGCTTCTGTAGTTAATAAATTGCTAGAATTGGAAATTAAAGGAATAAAACTTAATTAATTAATTTCTAATCCAATTCAGCATCCAAATCAAGAATTAGAAGAAAGTGAAATTATAGTTCTTAAAATTAAAATTAAAAAGAAATATTTTTTTATGAATTAAAAGATATAAAAAAAAAAAAATAAGATAAGAAATTAAATTAAAATAAAACTTAAGTTTATTATATATATATATATATATATACATACATAAATTATATTTTAGTGTAGGGGCACAATAGTTTTTAATATTATTAGATATAGTTTAATTCTATAAAATATAATAAAGGTAATATAAAATTTACTTGATTTATTCTATCAGAATAATCCTTTATTCAGGCACTTTATTAAAAAAATAAAGAATATTCTTTATAGTTGGGGTATGAACCCATAAGCTTACTTAGCTTATTTCAAATTTTTTTTATTTATAGAAAATTTATTAAAAACGGTTTATAAATTAATTAAATAGTATTTATATTAAATATAAGATTGAAAATTTTAAAGTTAATATATGTATATATATGTATATGTAAATAAATATGAATTTATATTAAATATTTATATATATATTATTAATATAAATACAATAACTTCAATATCATTGATGTCCAATGGATTTTAAGGTAATTAAAGGATTATTTAATTCATCTAATAAATAAAGTAAACGAAGAGAAGGTAATGCAATAAAAACTAAAGTAATTGCTGGTAAGATAGTTCAAATTAATTCGATTAATAATTGTCCTTTTAATAAGAATCGATTAATATATATATATATATTTATTAAATATTAATCTTAATATTAAGTACCCAACTAAAATTGTGATTATAATTAGAATAATTAAAGTATGGTCATGAAAAAAAATAATTTGTTCTATTAAAGGTGAAGCTCTATTTTGTAAATTAAAATTAGATCATGTTGCTATTTCTAAAAAAAAGGAATAGCCTTTATCAATGGGGTTTAAATCCATTACATATAATCTGCCATATTAGAAATTTCTTAAAATAGGAAGTTCATTATATGAATGTTCAGCAGGAGGTAAATTTTGGTATCATTCAATAGAAGAAGGTAGATTTAATGAGAATAAAGCAATTCGTTGATTAATTATAGATTCTCAAATAATAATTAATATAAATATAACTGCTAATAGTGAAATATAAGAACCTAAAGAAGAAATAATATTTCAGGAAATTTAAGAATCAGGGTAATCTGAGTATCATCGAGGTATTCCAGCTAGGCCTAGAAAATGTTGAGGGAAAAAAGTTAAATTAATTCCAATAAATATAATAAAAAACTGAATTTTTAAAAAGAATGGGTTTAAAGAAAGTCCTGTAAATAATGGGTATCAATTGAAGAAATACGCTGAAGTTATCTAGTACTGGTGTTAGCCAATCAGGTGCAAGTCCTTTCATCGAGCGTCTATTGTTTTGGGCTACGCCTTTGCTATTTGCTCGCGCGCAGATACTCTGGCTAAGATTACCCCTCCCGCTTTGGCATTCCACATCCCGCGCACATCTGGAGAGTACTTACCAATTTTAAACACCTTATCTATTATTTGAAACCCGTTTTTTTAACAAGCCATTCGTAGTGAGACAATTTTACATCGTAAGCCTATCGACAGGTTATATTATTATCATGACGGATTATCATTCATCATAGCTCTTTTTTCAATTATCTGCTACGATTTATTAAATTAATTCCGTTAATAAACTGTTCACAAGTGTACTATGTTAACCGTTTCTTATGTAAAATATAGCTAATTTTATCTCAGGGGACCAATAGGCACCTGAATAGGTGCCGAATCTTTAACTTATATTGTATATATATTAGAGGGGACGAATGGGTACCTTAAAAATAATATTTTTTATTAAAATATTAATTGGTCCCCTACCAGGAGACCAATGGGCACCTATATAGGGGCCGAATCTACAACTTTTATGCTGGGGGACGAATTTTAGGGGACGAATGGGCTCTGACCCTCCCAGATTATAATTTTATACATACCAAAATTTAAAACTTAATAGGTACTTATAATAACGCGCAAAAACAGGTGGTGTTGTGACTCCCCTCCCGCTCCCCTCACCTCGCCTTCTTTTCGTTTACCTATTTTACTATTTTGAGTGGTAGTAAATTATATTCACGCGATTTTTACACGATGTGCTATTAGTAAGTTTGCTTAATTGTATAGGTACCTACAATGTTTGTTTGTCAGCAGTCAGCACAGATATCGGTAACCAAGTTTGTTAAATATTTTATATTTCTAAAAGTACCCTAAAGTACTGCTGTACTTTACACGAGTGCTACTTTACGTTTTCTAAAGCTGTAAACTGTCCTTTATTCAATAGATACCTACCTAGTCATTTATTGGGTATTTTATTATATGTATAGATGTACAGAATATTCTATACTAATATTAAGCAACCCTAAAGGATTATATAATAAAACAAGAACCAGAGCTCACTTCAAATCAAAGTCAAAATCAAAGTCAAACTCATTTATTCATTTAGATCAAATACATGATACTTATGAACGTCATAAAAATAAATGCCAGCATACTTTTTTCCTACGGCCAATTCGCTGACTATGGTAGGGCCTCGAGAAGAATTGGCAAGAAACTCGAGTCACTCTTTTTAATCGCCAGAATATAACATTTACAATTTGGTATAAGTTACAATATAAGTGGTAACGAAAAGGAACGGAAACCAATATACCATACAGAATGAAATTCAGATAAGTATTTGATTTAATTAATTAAGAAACAATATAATAAGTAAAAAAAAAAGAATGAATTTAGTATGGTAATGAGGGACCGTTTCTTTTTGTAAAAATAAGATAGAAACGTGTCGAGATCACATTGCATTCTTAGTAAAATCTAAAAACTATATCTCTATTATTTAAAAATAAATGATGGGAAGATTGACCAGCCACCCCAAGTAGCACCCGTTCACGAGCATGACGCACGGACCAGCCATCATTTCCTTCGCCATATTAGAGGGAAGGAAATCACCCAGCCAAAACGACACCTCAAGCAATGGCATTTCAGTGAGCATGACAATCAAGGACATAAAAAATAAAATAAAAACTAAATAGAAAGTCAATAATGATCACAAAACGTTTCATATGACATAAATTTCAATTATAACTATTATTCTTATATAATTCTGCATAAAAACTAGCAACTAATCCCATGACTTTTTATCATTTAAATAGTCGTTAATAGTATAATAACCCTTGCCTAAAAGATTATTTTTAAGTGATAGTTTGAATTTGTGTAAGGGTAGGTTCATAACTTTAATAGGTAGAAATCAGATATTGTCACCCTAAATACTAACTACTACTAATACTTTCAATTACAATCAGTCAATTCAATACAATCCCGTAATCAGTTTATTGCTTACTTGTACAATTCAACCTTTTTCTTCAATAATCTTTAATCCTTAGCAGGTTTACTTGCTGAGCACGTCCTTCACTTGCGAAAGCCGGATCAAGAATGCCGTTTTCCCTTGGCCGTTTATTTTACAAAAGTTCGTCTCAGTGTTGCAAGTATTAGAAAAATGATTTAGTATAAATACAATTTAGAAAACCTAACAATCGACCATCCTGACCACGTGCATGTCCTCATGCACGCTCGTAGGACAATAAAAACCTAACACTCGGCCTTTTTGATTCGAATTTCAGCAGTGTTAATATCATCAACAATTATTAATGTTAATTTTACAAACTATGTATTATCATATCACTGTATTATTCATGTAAACAGTGCCGTAAATAGCCCTTTTTGCGCCCTGTGCGAGCTTCCGTAACTGCGCCCTTGTTTTTTTTTTACTACCTAGGTGGCAAACAAGCATACGGCCCGCCTGATGGTAAGCAGTTACCTTAGCCTGTGGACGTTTGCAACACCAGGGGTAAAAACCTTATTTAGGCCGTTCTTGAAGAACCCCATGCTATATTATGTTTCTTGGGAAAACATCGGCAGGGAGCTCATTCCACAGATAAATCGTACGTGGTAAGAAATTCCTCTGGAATCTTACGGTACGGCATGTTTGAGGTGCAAGGATGTGAGGATGAACTCCCTGTCTCGGTGGCGAGAGGTGCGTTGATAAAATGTGGCCGTGGGCATCATCTCGATATTATAGGTATCCACCCTAGAGCAATGCTATGTATAGGCTATTTCTTTCAGGGTGATAAAATAAAGCACAAGGAAGGACTTTTTCAAAAGATTTAAGTCGTTGATAACCTTTTCATAAGACAGGCACCGTAACAAAAGGAAGATACCAGAACTACAAACACCAAAACTGTTTGGCACCAGGCTGGAACTGTCGACGGAGGTAAAATACCTGGGACTTACCCTAGACAGCAAACTAAACTGGGCAAAGCATATGGACCAAAAGATAACCAAAGCCAGCATGATCTTCTGGTAGTGCAAAAGACTGGTCGGCAAAACATGGGGCCTGAACCCAAAGATAATAGTATGGCTATACACATCGGTCATCAGACCAACTATTACCTATGGCTCGATTGTGCAAAAACAAACTACAGAGCCTTCAACGCATCGCATGCGTTGCGATGACCGGTTACATGCACACCACACCCACAGCCGCTTTGAAGCACCTCCTGAACCTGAGACCACTGCACCTTGTAATACAGGAGGAGGCTACGGCAGCTGCACTTAGAATACGTGGGAGTGGACTGTAGAAGCAGACAGCAATCGCACCACATATGAGTAGACTAACAGTGGCGCTAAACAAGTTTCCGCTGCTGGAGGCACCGTGCGACAGGATCCCCTGACCTACACTTTTGATAGACGCTACAAGATAGAACTCAATCCAGAAGCAAACGACAGCTCTGGGACCAAAGAAGTAAGGATTTACACCGACGGTTCCAAGACGCTGACGGGCACTGGAGCAGGCGTATACTCGCAAGACCTGAACATCCAATATATCCACAACACTGAGTAATCACAACACCATCTTCCAAGCGGAATGTATAGGCATTACCAGAGCTGCAGGAGCGATCGCAGCCAGGGATATAGACGACCTGGATATCAAGATAGTCTCAGATAGCGCTTCAGTACTAACAGCTCTAAGGAACACCAGAGAGACATCCTTGTATTAGAGTGCCACAAGGCACTGCAAGCAGTTGCAGGCACCAATAAAGTCACCGTGCAGTGGACCAAAGGACATAGTGATTCGGCAGGTAACGACGCCGCGGACGCACTGGCGAGGCATGGCTCCGCCACTGCGACCGCGGGGCCGGAACCCATAGTCCCCATCCCGTACAGCCAGGCTCTGTCCTGGCTCAAGGATTGGACAACACAACTGCACAAGGAGGAATGGAACAACAATGGAGGTTGCAGACAAACCAAGAAAGCGGCACTATCCGCAACCTGGAAACTCTCGCGAAACCTCCTCACGCAAACCAGGTCAAACCTCAGGATAATAGTGGGCGTCCTCACAGGACACTGCCCACTCAACAGACACTTTGACAAACTAGGCCTAACCGTCAGCCCACTCTGCAGGGGCTGCATGGAAACCGAGGGAAACACCCGCCCACTTCCTTCTGGAATGTAGGAGCGTAGAAGACCATAGGGTACGAACTCTCAGGAAACCAGGCATTCTACCGGAGGCCTGCGGCGACTTTGGACGCCTGCTGGCCTTTTGGAAGAACCTAGGGTGGTTGGAATAGCCATAAGGAACTCCACGCACAAAGGCCCACTTGAGCGGCCAGGTGCGGAAAAAACCCCGTCAAACTAACTAACTAAGACAGGCACCGTCTTATGTCGCGTTCAATCAACAAAATCGCTAGGCCTATCAACCTTTCTTGGCCAAATGTCGAGCGCAAATAAGCTTTTATTAATTTGAGCTTACTGAATAATTTTTCGCAGGAAGCTACAGTCACTGGTCACTTTTATAGCGACTTCTACATTGGAAAACATCTCTTTTTAATCTAGTTCGACTATAGCTTTAAGAATACAGTCGTTTCAACTTGACTCTTTAAAGTGTCTAATTCAGCCCAAAATTCAGTAGCAATTTGATACTCCAATTAGCGGCATGTTTTTTTAGTACACAAATACGCCCGTGCGCTGCCAAAAAAATGAGCGCGATGTTTGGTCTAATTTAATAGACTTTTTTGATGATACTGGCATGTACGTATGTGTTGGAATCGAGCACTAGGGGCGCAGCGGTAACTTATCAGGAGCTAACCAAAAAAATAATAGTCCTGTCTGGTCTGGCCATTCTTGCGCCCTCCAGACTCTACGCCCTGTGCCTGGGCACCGGTGGCACCGCCCTATTTACGGCACTGCATGTAAATATTCTTATTTATTACATCACTGTTTTCTTCAACTTTCAATTAATTTGTACTACATATATTATCCTTATATATAATATTTTATCATATATCACTTCATCATCACATGTATGTATCCATATACCACTGTGAACCCTCATTTCTCACAAATGATATAGTAATACATCATTGAAATTTCCATTCAAATGGCGTGAACCCTCAATTCTCACAACCAAATGTATGGAAAATTGCTGTAAACTATTCTTTTTTACAGCAAAATCACGGTCTTCACATCATTTATATTATCAAGCTTTTGCGAACCCTCAATTCTCACAAAGACTTAACAATACAAGTTCATTTATTTATTTATTTATTTACTAATTTATTTATATTTATAATCAGAACGACAAAACATAAATTACACTGATTACATTCAAGATAACAAAATAATAAACCTTTCATTCCGTCATCTCACAAAATCTCATGCATGCCGACAAAATCATCTTCCATTCATCAGCAAACAAATCCAGGCCAGGACTTGTCTCTAGTAGCGCGTTTAGACCCTTTAACATGCGCGGGATAGGAGACATTGACCGCGCCACCGTGCGACAGTGCGACACCGCAAAAAGTGAATGCCGCCTCGCTCGATTGTAGTTGTTAGGTACGTAAAATTGACACAGCTCCTCGTGCAAACCAGGTGAATCTATAGCTCCATCTAAAATTTTACAGGCGGTCGTAAGTTGATCACATTTCATCTGTCTATCCAGTTGGTGTGAACCCTCATTTCTCACAACAAATTAAATAGTATCTCTAAGGTATATTTAAATTCATTGTATGTAAGTATAATAAACTCAGTATAATATAAATTACTATGTAAAGATATAATTTTGTTCTTATTAAATTATCACAACTTTAAAACATATATGTAAACAAACAACTTTGAAAAATATCAATCAGTTTACTGATATCATTGATGATCATAATTATATCTTTATCTATTACATATTCATGATATCTTCAATTATCCTCAATTTCATTAATATCAGAGTCATTGTCATCATTATCATAATTTAGTTATAAAGTAGCCACATGAATCCAGGGCGACATACGGTCAGCGGCTATTGTTGTCTTACGCTTATTTTTACCATTAGTTAAGCCTGGTATGGCTGCAACTTTGTAACGATCGTTATCCAACACTTCTATAACTCTATATGGACCTATATAAGATGGTAGAAGCTTCTTGCTTTTGCCGTCATTATTAAAGTTAGTTTTAGTTATCTTTACTAAATCTCCTTCACTGGCAATACGACAAGGACGTTTATCCCTATCGTAGCGCTCTTTCTGTTTGTGCTGTTCAACGTCTATTTGATCTTTGGCTGCCTCTCTAATCATGTTAAGGTCAACAGGTTCCCTAGTTTCCGTTACTACCTCATTAAGTCTAGGGTCTACCTCTGATTACATACAAAATCTAAACATAAGATTAGCAAGCGTTTTCCCTATAGTCTTTTGCAGAGTATCATTCATACCCCATTGAATAGTTCCTACGTTAAGGTCCCACTCCTTTTCATTACTGTTTAAATTTTGAGCTGTCAATGAATTAAGATCGCTCCGCTCGCGAAAAACGCATGCGACGTAAATGATGTACCGCGATCACTTATAATACGATCAGGGCTCCTAAAAGTATATAATATTTCCTCCAAAGTACGAATAGAAGTTTGTGATTTAGTATCTCGGACTGGCTTGATCCAGACAAACTTTGTGAACGAATCCACTGCGACCAAAACATAACAATTTCCACGTTTAGAACGTACAAGATGGCCCCAAATGGTCGATGTGGAGAGTATGGAAAGGTACTTCCACTTTTGTGATGGGATGCAAATGACCACTAGTTGATGAAGTTCCTTTTGAATAAGCACACTCTATACATGCTTGAACATATTTCTTGACGAAACGGGACATTTTTGGAAACCAATACATACCAATACCAAGTACTTTTTATTCGCTCTAGAGTCTTTTCAATTCCAAAATGTCCTATTTCGTCATGATATTTGCGTAATATTTGCCACCTAGCCCCTTTGGGAACCACCCAGCGCAATTGAGTTTTATCTCCATTTAAACATCGAGATAACTTGTTATCCTTAAGGCAATAGTTATCTCTCATATATTTTAATCCATCAGCGTCAAGACTACTCTCTAAGATATCATGAATCCTGCGTAACTCTGAATCTCCTAACTGTAAAGTCGCTAACCAATCTACGCTACAAATAGACATAACTGAAGGAACTGGAATAGACTAAAGGATGTTCAGCTTTTGCGATTGGGTTTCGAGAAAGCGCGTCCACATGAGCCATCTCAATCCCCGCGCGATACTCTACCGTACATTGGAAATCCTGTAAGAGCAGCCACCACCTTGCGATACGTGGAATGAGATCACGTTTTGAAAACGTCGATCGCAGCGCACTGCAGTCTGTCACAATTTTAAAATCTTGCCCTAACAAATAAACCCTGAACTTCTTTAATGAACATACTACGGCCAATGTTTCTAGTTCGAAAGCGTGAAAGTTTTTCTCTTCGGGTGAGGTTTGACGACTATAGTAGGCTACGGGATGAAATGGGTCACATTCTCTGAGTCTTTGGAGGAGAAGTCCACCAACACCAATTTTGCTGGCATCAGTATGCAGTTCGATCTCAGCCGTTGGGTTTTGGCCGATCAACTAGTCTGCTTTTCAAGTCGATGAATGCCTGTTCCTGCTCTGTTTTCCACTCCCAAGTGGTGTCCTTTTTAAGTCCTTTTTTTATTCAAACTTTTAATGAACTTTCTAAAGTACCCCACTAATCCCAAAAACTGTCTTACTGAATGTTGGTTTAGGGGACGAGAAAAATCCAGCACACATTGAACTTTCCTATCACCAGGACGCACCCCAGATACGCTTATTTCATAGCCCAAGGAATTAATTTTATCTTGCAAGAAGTAACATTTTGATAAATTTAAAGTAAATTTGCTTGTTCAATTAATTTAAAAATATTTTCTAATCTTTTTAAACATTGCTCTACACTCTTTCCATAAATAAGAACGTCATCAATGTATGCTGTTGCCTCTGAAAATCGAGATGAACCAAGAACTTTATTAATCATCCGCTGAAATACGGCGGGGGCATTGGCCAATCCAAACGGCATACGATTGAATTCGTATTGACCGTCTGGAGTGACGAATGAAGTTAATTAATAGTAACCGGAAGTTAAATCTAATGTGACGAAATAAGCCTGCCCGGACAGTCGCGCAATTTCGTCTTCAATAACTGGCATGGGATATCGCTCTTTGACTGTTATTGAATTTAACATACGATAATCTACACACCTTCGTACACCTCCTTCCTTTTTGCGTACTAATATTATTGGGCTCGCGTATTCGGAGACAGACTCCTTTATAATGCCTGCTTCCAAAATCTCATCAACCATATCCCGAACATGCTCACGTTCTTTATGAGACAATCTATAGGGTCTATAAGCTATAGGTTTGCGACTATTTAGCTCTATCTCCATTTCTGCAACTTTGGTACACCCCAACCTTTTCAAAGTTGTAGCAAAACAGTGCTTATAAGTACTTATAGCAAGTCTAATAGTCTTTGTCGTTGATCCTTATTTATCGTATTGCCTATTTGAACGTTATTTACATCAAAATTTTCATATTCCGATACAGATACTACATCAGACGATGTTAGAATCCTATTGATCACTTGTGCTCTAGTCCCCCTTGCTATGATAACACCTTCGCGTAATAAGACAACGCTAAACATAGGAACAACACTGATATACACGAAACCATTTCGTACAGACTCCACCGTTTACTAGAAATTGCTGGTTGGGACGACCAATAACTTTACTACTTAACAAAAGATTTCCACTATACGATGAATAAGTTCGAGCCTTAACAGTAACTGGACCAAAAACTTCTATATCAGCGACCATTGTTAGAGGTAAGTTAATTTCACTCAGATCATCATTATTGCTTATTTTATCATTAATAGTAGAATCATAAAACCTTAACTCGTTCGCGTTTTTGTAAACTAGTATATGACCCTGCTCTGTAAAAGACTGACCGACTAGTAACGGAACATCCAATAACACATATCAATTACCAGACACTGCAGTCTCGCTCTAACACCATCAATGCACAAATCTACGTCAACTCTACCCATGGAATAAACAACTTCATTCCTAAAACCCTTCAACGGAGCCGACATATTATCCCAAACTAATTTCAAGTCTTTCGTCAAGGATTGTTTGATGAGCGAGACTTCACCACCGAAATCAACTAAACAATTTATTACTACTCCGTTAATGATTCATTCTTTCATATATTTTGAGTTAGATTGAGAGGTTAGTATACGCATTGTTTTTGGGCCAGGGTCACTCTTGTATCTCTGTTATAATTGAATGTCATTTTTAAACGTACACGTTTCACGTTTCAAGCTTATGGCCAACACGATTACATTTTGAACATTGTAATAACGGTTTTGGACATTTAAAATAGGGATGACCTTTTTCTTTGCAGTTAAAGCAAAGAAGCTGACTTATATTGGAGCGGCTATGTAACGTTCGAGAGGGATTATTATTCTGGTTACTGGTTAGTTCAAGCCGCGCCCTATTTTTGTTATTAAACTGATCAACCGCCTGAGATGTTTCTAAATTAGTCAGAAAAAATCGAAGAAGCTGATCGGGATGAGTACAACATAAAGCATTAGCACTAGATCTCATTGTTTTGTCGCTCAAACCGTAAATCAAGCAGTCGACAGCACGCTTACCGTCAATATCGCATGGGTTCAATAGGGCTAATTTTTCATAGTAGTACACCACAAGAGGTTCATTATATTTACTCTTTCTGCGAAGCATGTCCTCCAAGGACTGGCCATAATTTTGCTCGAAAGGGAAAGTACTTAAAAGTTTCTCTTGCCACTCGGACCAACTAAACAATATGGAATTTTGACTTTCGTACCATACTTTGGCCAATCCTTGAAGTTTCTGCATAGCAAAATGAACGGTTGTCCGTTCATCCCACCCATAGACAGTAGCGCATTCATTGACCTGTTTAGTCCAAATATCAGTCCTTTGGCTTTTAACCGATGGATCAAATTCCGGTAGAATATTTTTATGATTAATTTTGCTTGTAGCGGGTAACGAAGTGGGCACTGTCACTGGTTGGGATTTCAAACAATGAAGGATACTAATAATATCTTTAGAGGTAAAAGTAGGGCTACGTGACCTTTTGTCCCGCGTCGAGTTTCTGCTATCATGGTGCAGACACCTTCTTCAAGAACGCGAAGTCGCTCCCGCTGCCTATTCAACTCCCGCTCACCTTCACGCAGATCTGCATCCTTAATTTGCTCACCGTGACCACAGCTCTGCTGTCTCTGCTTTCGCGATGACCACTGCGTACACGACTGCGACTGCGCTCACGATGGTCACTGCTAACACGACGGTTGCGATGCCTAGCCGGCACGTCTTCACGGTCCGGATTTATCAACCGGTGCTTATGAGACGCTTCGTTTCGCGGCATTTTCTGAAACTCAAAACAACAGGTTTTATTTCTTGTCAAAAACAAACTTCTTTCTTTTCTTCTTTTTTCTTTTCTTTTAAAAAGACAACTCCCGCACTAGAGAACAAGCTCTGTGTCGCGGGGGACTTTACAAACATACAAGTAACGGACACAAATTACACCCAGACTCAGAACAACTCTTTATGGGTCACACAAAGTTTTGTCCTGTGTGGGAATCGAACCCTCAACCTCGTGCACAGCAGACGCACACTGCTGTGCACGAGGTATAATTAAATATAATACACCTATTGAGATTTTTACATGTTACTTTCAATTACCAGTTTGATTCTGTAAATTATTAACAATTCCAGTTTCATAATTACATGCACTAATAAGCCAATCACATGGCTGCTAAACTGGCAAACCAATCACATGGTTGCTAAACTGTCAAATCAACCACATGGTTGCTAAACTGGCACACCAATCACATGGTTGCTAAACTGGCAAGCCAATCACAAGACTGCTAAACTGGCAAACCAATCACATGGTTGCTAAACTGGCAAACCAATCACATGGCTGCTAAACTGGCAAACCAATCACATGGTTGCTAAACTGGCAAACCAAACACATGGTTGCTAAACTGCTAAATCAATAACATGGCTACTAATGATACACTTGCAATTTTATTAATATGTAAATATTTAATATCTATCTTAATTGTATATACATATTTTTAATCTTATTTGCTCAGTTGTTCACTTATAAAACTAAATTAAACTGCCGGAAATAAATTTCATCTTTATGTGTAATATATTGTTATAATGTATCATTAGTTGTAAATAAATGTAAAATATGTTGTTAGATTTCTAATCACTATGAATATCACTATGCATTTCTTGATTTTCATTCTCTGAATCATCGTCATTTAAGTTTAAGGCGGCCACATGAACCCAGGGCTGCATGCGGTCGGCAGCAACGGTAGTTTTACGCTTATGTCTACTACAACTCAAACCTGGTATTGCTACAATTCTGTATCTATCGTTCCCTAGTACAGCTATAACACGATATGGTCCTGTGTATTGCGGAAGAAGCTTTTTACTCTTACCATCGTTTTTAAAATTTGTATTAATAATTTTAACTAACTCCCCCTCAGAATAGACACGGGCCGGACGTCTGTTTTTATCGTATCGTTCTTTTTGCTTTTCTTGTTCCTCATCTATATTATCCTTGACTTCTTCTCTTATATTATTATCATTTTCTCGCCTTTCTTGTCTAACAACATTCAATCTCGGATCTAACTCACTAATCATACAACAACCAAACATGATTTCAGCAGCCATTCTACCAGTTGTCTTATTCACGGTATTATTAATTCCCCACTGAATTTTACCGACCTTTTCGTCCCAATCTTTCGCATTATCATTAAGGTTTTTAGCGGTTAAGGAAGCAAGGATTGTCCGGTTATATCGCTCTACTTGTCCATTCGAGCGCGGACTAGCAACCGCATTTAACACATGTTTCGTCCCTCTATCTAAACAAAACCTCCTAAATGCATGGGATGTAAAACATGAGCCACGATCGCTAATTATCCTATCGGGAACCCTAAAAGTACTGAAAATTTCATCTAAAATTTTTATTGCAACTAAAGATTTTGTGTTCCTTACCGGCCTTATAAAAACAAATTTGGTAAACGCATCAACCAATACTAGTATATACGAATTTCCTCTTTTTGAGCGCACAAAGGGCCCAAGATGATCAATGTGCACGGTGTGAAAAGGAACCTCGACCTTAGGAATTGGATGCAAGAAGCCCTCATTAGACGAAGTCTTTTTCGAATAGGCGCATTCAATACAGGCTTCGACATATTTTTTTACAAATTTGGTCATTTTAGGAAACCAGTATGCATTTCTTATTCGTTCGAGAGTCTTTTCCACACCAAAATGGCCTATGTCGTCGTGATTCATACGACATAATTGCCATCTTGCACCCTTTGGTACAACCCAACGTAAGTTACTTTTATCACCACCAAAAGCTTTAAAGCTTGTTGTCCTTTATAATGTAATTATCCCTAATTTGCTTAAGTCCTTCTATGTCTAAATTTGAAACTAAAATATCTCTGATGCGACCTAGTTCAGTATCACCTAACTGTAATGTATGAAGCCAATCGACACCAGTAATCACCATAACCTTTGGGTATTGTTCAGTAACATCTACAATTGTATCAAAATTGTATCCGTAATCTTCGATCGGATTGCGTGACAAAGCATCCACGTGAGCCATTCTCTCCCTAGGTCTGTATTCTATTGAGCACTGAAATTCCTGAATTAGTAGATACCAACGCGCTATTCGCGGTATTAGGTCGCGTTATGTAAATGTAGACCGTAAAGCACTGCAATCAGTGACTATTTTAAAATTTTGACCCAACAAATAGACCCTAAACTTCCGCAGAGAACATACCACAGCCAACGTCTCCAGTTCATAGGCGTGGAAGTTTCTTTCCTCTGGAGAAGTTTGTCGGCTGTAGAATGATACGGGCCTAAAACTATCACCGCTCTCTCTTAACCGCTGAAGCAGAATGCCACTAACGCCATACTTACTAGCGTCTGTGTGTAATTCTGTTTCCTTACATGGATCGTAAATTGCTAGGACCTGTCGGCCGACCAACTTCTGTTTGAGCAATTTGAATGAATTTTCCTGCTCATCTGTCCAGATCCAAGTCGCATCCTTTTTTAACAATTAATTTAACGGCTGTGCAACATGTGCAAAATTCATAATGAATTTGCGAAAATAGCCTACAAGTCCAAGAAATTGACGAACAGTGTGAACATTAATAGGTCGAGAAAAATCTAAAACACTTTGAATTTTCTTATCTCCTGGCCTTACGCCTAAAGAACTAATTTCATAAACTAAATAATCAATTTTGTCTTTTAAAAATTCGCACTTAGATCAGATTCAAAACATGCTCCAGCCTCTCTAAACACTGTTCAACACTGCTTTCATATATTAATACGTCGTCTATATAGGCTGTGGCCTGGCTATATCTAGCTGATCCCAAGACTCTATTCATCATACGTTGAAACACCGCTGGCGCGTTTGCCAATCCAAACGGCATTCGATTAAACTCGAACTGTCCGTCCGGAGAGACAAACGACGTCAACGGCTTCGACTGCTCTGATATTGGAACCTGATAGTACCCAGAAAATAAGTCCAATGTGATAAAAAACGCCTGGCCCGAAATTCTAGCAATCTCGTCTTCTATTACCTAATTTATTAATGATTTAATGATATTACCGGCATCGGATAACGCTCCTTAACGGTTACCGAGTTTAACTTTTCTTTCTTACGCACGAGAGTCACGGGACTAGCATATTCGGAGGTCGATTCTCTCACAATCCCAGCTTCTAACATTTCACGGACCTGATCGCGTTCTTTACGTGAAAGTCTGTAAGGCATAGGCCTTACAGACTATATATATAGACTATGTATACAGATACAATAGGACGTTTGCTGTTTATTTCAATGTTCATTTCTGTTATGTTGGTACTGCCTAATTGTTTTAAATTTGATGCAAAACAATCTTAAAATTCGTTTAGTAATTTTAATAACTTAAATCTATGTTCAGTGGTACTTTTATGTATGATTGTAATGTTTTATGTGATTGGTAATTAAAATAAATAATAATAATAATAATTACTAACATTATTTCCAATATGGACTTCACTAATGTTAATATGATCAGTCATTAGTTCATTACTTATATTATAAACACTTTTTACTATCTGAACATAGCTTGCCCGACTTATAATACCACCCTTGTAGAACTGGCAAAATTCAGATATAGGTGTAATATAAATATTTACGAAACCATCTTTAGAAGCATAAACCCCACCACAAACAACGTATTGAAATGTTGGTTTTCCTATAACCTTACTATTTACTATAGTATGCCTACTCAACTGTGGTTCAGTATAAGCATTGATTACAGCGGGACCATAGATTGTAGCAATATCAGTAGAAATGACTTTTACTAAACGATCATCATCTATTTCAGTCATATTGAAGGGTATTTCTGGATTTGTGTTAATAAACTGTAAAGTTTCTGCCGTTTTCAACACAAAAACCTAAAAGTCTATCTTCAACTACATGACAAACAGCGTCCGCGCTAACACCATCGATAGCTACCTTTAATATCACCTGTCCTAAAGAATAAACTATGTCATTCCCAAACCTCACTCCCAAAATCTATATAAGCTCTTATTGAGACCCCATTTACTAAGACATCTTTATAAAATTTGGAATTGGGTTTTGATAACGATATACACATTGTCTTTTGTGTAATTGCTACCTTACTGTCGTCGTCTAGTTTTGACAAAGACATTTGTCGACTTTATGACCAACTCTATAACATCGAGTACATCGAATTAGCGGTTTGGGACATTTCCGGTATATATGGCCACGCTCCTTACAGTTAAAACAGAATGCAACGTTATCATTGGGTATATTACTACCCTGATTATAAGATTTTTCCCTTAACCCGATTGTGGCACTTCCGAGTCCTATCCTAACTTTAGCACTAGTATTAAAACTATTAAATTATAAAAATTTGTTGCTCATCAAGAATTGTAACAATTGATCAGGTTGTGAGCATCTTAACGCAAGAGCGCTTGATTTCATAGTTTTATCACTCAAACCATGAATAATACAGTCGACCGCACGCTTACCAACTATATAGCACTGGTTCAGTAAAGCCAACTTCTCGTAGTAGTAGACTTCGATAGGTTCGTTATATTTACTTTTACGTCTGAGCATATCTTCCAAGAACTGGCCATAATTTTGTTCAAATGGAAAAGCGTTAGACAACTTTTCCTGCCACTCGACCCAAGAAAATAATATAGAGTCAAGGCTTTCGTACCAGATCTTGGCCAGTCCTTGTAGTTTCTGCATTGAAAAATGTACAGTTGTCTTGTCATCCCAACCATAAACGGTGGCATACTCGTTCACTTTACGTAACCACACATCAACCCGTTGGTTTTTTGAGGATGGGTCGAAATCTGGCAAAATGTTTTTATGATTATTAACAATGTTACTAGAGTGAGCCAGTGGGCCCGCCGACAACGGTTGGTTTCTTATTGAATTTATTATATTCATGACTTCTTTTGAGGAAAATTTAGGACTATGATCTCTAACCTTTGTCTCATCTCGTGTCGCTGTAGCATCGCGTCGTGTGCTTTGTTCCTGCCGCAACTCGTTCTCTAGGGATCGCAGATGCTGCTGGGCTGCCTCACGTTCTCGTTCTAGTTGTTGAGCTCGCCGGCTCGCATGACTTCGGGCGCGCGGACTACTGCGTCGCCTCGTTCGATGCTGCTGCGAGCTCCAACTGCGCTGCGGGCTTCGACTTCGTCGTGGGCTCCTACTGCGCTGCTGGCTACGACCATGAGCGTTGGCACAGGTGCATCGTCGACTACGGCTGCGACTGCGTCCATTTGTTTCACCAGGACACAGTGACCTTCCGTGTGACGGCGTCCTTAAACACCGCCGTTGCCTTTGTGCCTCATGATCGTCTTCCATGTCTGAAACTCGAAAGTAAAAACAACTATGCATTTGCCCACAGACAAGCGAGAGTTCAAGCGAGAGATCAAAAATAAAAATGTAAATGTGTTAAACTGTTAATGTAATATCTGGTATACTAGTATACCCAGCATTGAAACAATTAAATACACAAACGAGTTTTGTCCTGTATAGGAATCGAACCCCCGACAAGCGCGCAATACTTCAATAGCGGCGTAATCACTTAGCATTGAACACACATACGGCACTAGACGAACGGTGCAATCTTAATAGGTATTATGGATGATACTAGAACAATTATATTTTTAAAACCTAACCTTGCAAAGATGTCACCCTTTATTAAAACTATACGATGTTACAATATAGTCATAATATATACCTACCTGACAAAATATTGTAATGTAATAATTATAGCAATTCCTAGCGACCCTTCTTTACTAGAATATTAATAAATTTATTTAAAAATGGAAAATAATCTAGTAATACCTCCGATACGGTAAAATGATTACCATAATATAACTGTAGCAATTCCGGTGATGTATCTAAAATATCATAATATACTGGTAATATATGGTAGAGTAAGTGATCTGGGGTACTTCAACTAATATAGATGAGCATACATATATACACATACATGCATATTATCGCTAAATATATATATTTACAATATTTTATTAAGCAAGTTATTGTGATAGATAATGAAGATAAAATAAATTATAAAGATAGGTGATCTTTAACCATCAGTTTGTAGGTAGCCAAGGATTGGGCGCGTCGAATATTTAATGGTAATGCATTCCACAGTCGTGTAGCCAGGACTGTAAATGACTTGTCATAGAAGATTGTAGAACGTAATGGCATTTTCAACTTTAAATTTTCTGATGACCGCAAGAATTTCAAATGTGTGTTATGAAGGAACTCAAAACGTCCTTTAAGATAGGAAGGTGTTGAAGGGTTAAATAGTATACCGTATAACATAGAAAGGATATGAGCATTCCGGCGAAGTCGTATCTAATAGGCAACCACTTGAGCTTATTATGATACTCTGAAACATGATCACATTTGCGTAAACCAAATATAAATCTTATACAAACATTTTGAAGTCGCTCAGGTTTATCTAATTGGTTTTCGGTGAGATCAGGATAGCTGGCATCCGCATAGTCAAGAATAGGAAGTAAGAGGGAATTCGCAAGCGCAGTTTTGGTGGCAGTTGGGAGAAAATTTCGCAATCTCCTTAGAGAACCTGCTGAGGCAAAGATTTTGCGGCTCACTTCCTGCAGCTGTGGAACCCATGATAAATCAGCGTCTATTAGTATGCCCAAATCCTTGACCTGTTTACTGAAAGGAATTATAGTACCTTCAAAAGTAATTTGAGGCAGTTGCGACCACTTAATTAAGGAGCTCTTCTTGAACTGCCAACAACAATCACAAGCAACCCTAAAAGATTATATAATAGAACAAGAACCAGAGCTCACTTCAAATCATATATTATCACTCTAAATACTAATAATGACAATTGTTTCAATTACCTTAATTCCTCGATCAATTAATCCCGTAATCAGTTTATTCAATAATCCTTAATCCTTAGCAGGTATGCTTGCTGAGCACGTCCTTCACTTGCGAAAGCCGAATGAAGAATTAATGAATTAATAAATTGTATTTATACTAAATATTAGAAAAATGATATAGTATAAATACAATTGATTAAAACCTTACACTGATAAAGAGGAAAGATTTTTATTTTTGTTTGTTTGTAATGGATAAACTCAAAAACGACTGGAACGATTTTAAAAATTATTTCACCATTAGAAAGCTACGTTATCTGCGATTAAAATTGGACGTTTCGTTTAAAAGTTATGGCAAAATCAATATAATACTATTTCTACGCTCCGCGGCCCTTGGCGACAGGCGAAGGAGGCGTCGCGTCACCAAGGCAGTGCGGATTCGGGAGGGGAGTTTAGGTCTATGAGTTATGATTAAGCGGCTCAGCTGATCAGCTCAGAAGATGCGTGGTCGGCTGTGGCCGGGCCAGCGGGCAGCGGTCGCGCGCGGTTTCTAATAATTTTCGTACGATTTTTTTTAGCGGTAATCGACATCCACGCAGGCGGAACCGCGGGGGACCGCTATAGGTTATATAAATCATAATAACACATAGGCTACTTTTTGTCGCGAAAACCGTCATCAACGCCGGCGGAGCCGCGGGCAACAGCTAGTAAATTATAGTATCTGAACAGTAGTTGAGTTCATCGTTTGAATAAATTCTCCTTGTACTTGAAATATATAAGGTTAAATATAAAGGTCAACCACTATTGATATGAGGGCATTGCTAACTACCACGTGCTTCACGAGAATAATATTTAGATATGTATATATGTTACAGTCAAAACTCTTCACCGGTCAATAGTACTTTTGACTATAAAAACCAGTCAAACGTACCTACTTTTAACCAATGTGTTTGGTAAAAAGTACTTTTGACTGATATTAAACGGTCTAAAGTACTTATTACATATTAAATTTAAAATAATATTAGATTCTGACACTCGTGCAGCTGCCGCGGCACGCTCGCTTCGTTCGCTCGGCTCGTGCGTAGGGGGTCGCAGTACTAACCTAACCTACTAATTAAATATCGGCCAATAGTAGTTTTAACTAAAGCGTTCGGTTTAAAGTAGGTAGGTTAGGTTAGGTTAGAACTACGACTGGCAAACTACCTCAAGAGGAGATGTATCCTGTACGAGGACCGCGAAGGCGGCGTTGGCCGCAGGACCATTTCAAGCGGTGTTCCGCAAGGGTCTGTCCTTGGCCCTCTCCTGTGGAACATCAGCTACGATTGGGTCCTGCGCAGTGTTCTTCCCCCCGGGCTGGGTGTAGTCTGCTATGCCGATGTCAGAATCTAATGTTATTTTAAGTTTAATATGTAATAAGTACTTTTGACTGTTTTTTTTTAGTCAAAAGTACTTTTAACCGGTTAAGAGTTTTGACTGTAACATATATGTATATGAGTGTGTGTGTGTGGCATCCACGTGCATGCAACGTTTTGTTTATAATATTTACAAAGTATGAAACAAAGGACAGGGTGCTTAAGATGATAAGATGTAATTTAAATCAAAGCACTAAGAAATATTAATATCTACTTCGAAGCAAATCGCCGTCAAAATAACTTTCTTCCCCTTTGTAACCCCGTTAGGGGATGAATTTCTATAAAATACAAAACACATCAAAAATTTGAAGTAGATTGGACTAAGGAATCATGTTGACCCCCATTTTCGACCCCTTAGGGTTAGAATTTTATATTTACATAAAATAAAAAAAAAACGAAGCGAAGCGAGGGTGGGTCGCTAATTAGGTATAAACGCGACCGTTTGTATGGATGTTTGTTAATCCCTCGCACAAAAACTACACGACGGATTTTGATGAAACTTTTTAATGTTTATTCATATAGAATGGTACATATACCATTATCAAAATTCGTCGTGGGCCATAAACATTATAAAAAAAACAACGGGTTGCACTCCCGGGGTGCCGGCAAAAGTGAAAACTTGGAACATTAACGTTGTGAATTTTTGTTAAAATTATTAATCCACAAAAAGTGAACAACGTCGCTAAAGAAGTTTTCACTTCAAAAACTACGCGAACGAAGTCGCGAGCATAAGCTAGGAATTATGTATAACAAGAATTTATGAAATCTTATTATTAACTTATTGACTGGCCTGTTAATCAAGTCTTAGTGGTTAGTGATCCTGACTGCTAAGCCAGGGTTTCGTGTATTCGATACCCAAACGAGACAAAACTTGTATGATTTTATAAATATTTATTCCGAGTCTAAGTTTAGTTTGTGTCCGTTGGTCATTAATTATGCGTCAGAAGGCATCAATTGTATTGTATGTTTATAGAGTCCCCCCGCAACACGGCTTGTTGCCTAGTGCTAGTGATGTGACTTTAAAAAAAAAGAAAAAAGAATATGTTCGTCTGGTCGTTCTACTACGGCAACACGTAATGGCTGCACAAATCGGATTCGATGACATTAATATTGATAATACTTCTTCATTTTAAACAAAATATATTTATTATTGTTTTTATATAGTTCATACTAAATTAAGAAACTTAATTTATTTGCGCTCACAAACACCAATCCTCATTAACACTCACAATATATTTATAATATCTATTTTAGTATACTTACTATACACACCAATCACATTTATCATGTGATAGAAGTGGTTGGTGTGTTACCCTTGTATATACAAGGGTCCAGCAGAATGCCTGATGTGTATTTATCTAGCGGGGCTCTCGAGCTAGGCCGGAAAAACTAGTGGCAATGCTTTGTTTGTTCAAATTACACCACGAATTTATTTAGAGCGTATTCACAAAATAGCGCAGCTACAGATTAGGTAATTATAGGTCGACCGGCACCTTTTTCAACGACCTATCTACCTTGGAAATTGAAAGCTGCATCAGTTCATAGCTGAGAATTATCACTTAGAAAACTGCGTATTTGTGCTTATTTTACTGAAAAGTGTGAATACGCTCTTAACAGGATCCAATGTACCTCAACTATTTTGAGCTCTATGGTTGAGCTATATATCTAAACTATATTGTACTTAAAGAGGTTAAATACAGTCAGATTGTTTTTAAGTAGTTTAGGTTAAGGTACTTTAATTTTAATAACTATTCTTGTAAATATCTTTTAATTATTTTAAAAGATATTAACAAGAATAGTACGTTTCTTTTATTTATTTTAACTTTATTGTACACCAAATTAGATACGTAAAAATAAGCCCTAAGTATTAGAGAGAGAACAGTAAATGGGTTTTTACTCTTATTAATACGTCAATGTTGCAAATTATCCCAAACAATATGCTTCGTCTAAAGTATCAAAATGTTAAGTACTTATTCCTTATTTGATTCACATATTATGTATATGAAACTTAGGTATATTGTTAGGAAATATATAAATTTAGTCACATAACTAAAAGGTTTCAGAAACTCATATGTATGTCACATTTGATTTACTCATAGCTTTTACAAAAATACTTGCGTGTAAATTTGTCGATAAATTTGTACAAAATCTCAGGTACGTAAACTGTTAAGTGCTAAAGATTATAAATATTTACGGTTTTCGTAAACAAAACAAGCTAAAAATAAAACTTACATATTATTTCACCTTCAGATTGTAAACAGTTTTAAACTACTTACATTGTAATATTCATTATCTACTCAAAGGCATAAATACAGAGGTCGATACTTTCTGATGTAAAGATATCTTTTGGGTATTTTCCAATAAAACACCCATTCTACTCTTGCAGCCTGAAGCTATACAAGCCATAGTTCTTATAGTTATACACTAAACAAAGTTTTTCAAAACACACTGTAAGCAACCATGAATCGCTACAAGACTTTCTTTGTTTCACTATCAATTGTTAATGTTGCTGTTATTTCTCGTGCCGCCTATTATTGCACAAAAAAGAAGAAACAAGAATCTGAGGATATTGTCGGATCAATTCTGTATTTTATATTTTAAAGAAGATTCAGAGATCTATCTCTGAATCTTTCTTTTTCTCTCTAGAGAGAGAAGCAAATATGCCTGTTGCATGATCACCGAAAGTATATGTCCGTATGGATTGAGGAGCCATTTTTCGTAGCTTAATGAAATTAATATACTTATTTAGTAGTATGGCAAATTATTTTGTAGGCCAAATCCTGATATTTGTAGTAAAATATATCCAAAGTTATATCAATGTAAAAGTGGCTCCTCAATCTAAACAACTGAATTGAGGAACCACTTGGAACACGGAAAGTATTTAATGAATTTTCTTTTTTAAATGTATTATTTAGTAGTTATTATGTATAGTGCCTACTAAAAATCTGAGTCCAGTATTGTTGATATTTAAGAATATACAATACTTTTAATGTGGCTCCTCAATCTATACATAAGAGCGTAAATTTCCATGAAAGTAATTGGTCAATTTAAATAACATTCCCAAAACATTTAGTAGTAAGTGTGTTCGAATTTGTAGCATACGGACAAATAAGTAAAAATAATTTTAACAAAAACATACCAACTTCACCACGTCAAGTTGCAGGATTTCAAAAACCTTAAAAACGGCTAGATTACCTTGTTTATTTATAAAGTTCCGTTGCCTAGCTACCTTAGCAACCATAATGGAAACTTATTTAATCGCCATCCGTAAAATACTTATTATTGAGAAGTTCAGGTGGCCATCTGAGGTCTTTTTCATCAGTTTTACTTTATCATATTATACTTTTTGAATGCAAATGTTTGATGTGTTGTTAAAAATATTGAAATTGCTATATGTGTGCCTATAATTTTTGAGGAGTTCCCTTAATTCCTCATGAATCCCATCATCAGAACTTTTTTTTAATGAAAATGGGACCAAACTGCCCTATGTCCTTTCAGACTAAAAAGATTTTTTCAAACGGTCCATAAATGAGGGCGTTCTGCGGTACCAACATAAAAAAAATACACACGAATTGATAACCTCCCCTTTTTGAAGTCGATTAATAAGTGAATTTAGTAAATAAACGCATTTTATTTGGCTCCTCAATCCTGACGTTCTGGATAATAAATAATTGACTGTACGTACCTGAGATCACAACGGAATCAAAAACTAGAGACTACTAACATTTAGTATAAATGTCTACTAAACACACACACACACACGTACACATCAACATTGTACTTATATATATTCGGTATCTAAAAAACAATTAATATTGGTTGGTCAGTGCTTTTACGAATTTTACAGTTAGAATCATAATCGCCGTAACAAAACATCTCATCCTTCGTTGACTCCATTTGAACTTTGGCATTGTTCTGTATTTCTTATAGGTGCTAGTGCCTGTTCTTTTCTGATATGCATATAGGGGCTGATTTTCTTTCCAATCATATAAGTCCATTTCATATAAAAATGTTTTTGTTTAATTTTCTCTAAATCAGAATTGTTAATTTGGTAATACTATCACTTTTAATAGTATGGCTTTAATAATAAATTATAATAATAATAAATCATTTTATTATAGCGTCGCATAAACGCATAGATATGTACCTTACAGACTAACGTACATATTAATATAATCCTGTGTTAGTATTAAAAACTTAAAACTATGTTAGTAAACTTCGCTTGCACTATGTCGCAATGCATTCGTGTGGCACTTGTCCGCGGAAGCGACGAAATACTACACCTGTCGGCCAAAATCTCTCTTCCAAGACGAGATTTAGGTAGACTGTTGCTAATCGCACCACAAAAGCCTTAAAATTGATCATAACTTCTTTTTTTCTCAAGAAGTGAATCGCAATTTTGAAAAAAGAAATTACGGTTGCATTTCAGTGATATAAACAAGGCTAATGGAGACATTTTAAAATTAAGTTCTTTAGAGATAGTTGATAAAATTTGGTCATTTTATTTATTGTTAGGATTTTGTAGTATCTTAGCATATTTAGTAAAAACTATTTTTTGATCTTCAAGATCTACATTTGATTTGCGACCTTTCGGCATAATTGTTCTGAAACAACAATATTCCTAACATAACATATTGCACTCCACAACCATTCTTTATAAAGTTAACTAATAATAAAACCGATACAAATTAATCAGGAAATCAAACTGAAGTTAATTAGTAGCCACTTATTATGCACTACTGAAGTAGCAAATACTATCCCACAAGCCATCAATTATGACGAAATTAATAATAATAGGTATAGTTCAGTAATAGAACCGGAATCAAAAACTAGATATACCATCTATTAAATGTATTTTTACGTAAATATGTGCGCAAACAAGTGAGCATTTTGCCAGTATTATGCCATCGCTAATTGATTAATCATAATGAATATTATTGAGGGTAAGTAATGACATTAATTTGCAGTTACCTTCAAATAATGAGATAAAATAAAATAGGTTTGTGTTTCTAAAAGCCACGAAACGAGTATTATTATATTTTATAATGTATTCATGGACACCCTTCAAAACAATGTGTTAAGAAATTATGGGATAGCTAATGACTTCGTGTATGTATGTATATGTATGTACATTTTTATGGCAGGATTATATGCATTTCGTAGAAATTTATACAAAATATTGATGTTTTCTGTTTCAAATTTCATCACAAGTATAAGTAGATAAGAGGCAAATCTATTTTCTGAAGCATCTCAATTGAGGAGCCAGTTAAAATGTGCCATATCTTCCAATTTACTCATTATTAATTACTGAATCTTATCCTACAAATCTAATATACTTACTACTAAATGATGAAGAAATTGCGCATTAATTGAACTTCTGGTTAATAAAAAAGACGAGTCGTATGTAATGGTCTGAGCAACTACATATAATGTATTGTAACTTTTTTAATTTGAATACTACAGAGCTCAGATTTTGTCTACTAACTACTCTGAAATGCTACAAAATCATACCAAATTATGATAAATATTCGTCCATGATGTTCCTAGTTCACCTTCGTGTGACGTCGTGGCTCCTCATCCAAACATTTAGATTGAGGAGCCACCATAACTTTTGAATACTACAAAATCGAGGACTGCGTCTACAACATTTTTAAACTTACTACTAAATAAATATATTAATTTCATTAAGATACGAAAAATGCCCAAGACATGAAAGTATAGGTCAGGTCAGTTTACTATCACTACTACTATAACATTTCAAGTTCAAAAGTCTTTGTGGTGTAGTGTTTGAAAGAAACGGATTCCTATCCCAGGGATACTCGCAGTATAATATATATATATATATATATATATATATATATATATATATATATATATATATATATATAGGTAGGTATATAATATATATATATACGCGGACGAAGTTGCGGGTGACCCCTAGTCTATCTTTATATCTATTGACTGGTTAAGAGTTTTGACTGCAACATATATATTGAGATTTTGTGAGATGATGAATGATAGCTAACATCAGATTATATACCTACTCCCATATTTGCAATATATGGGTTAAGGTTTCATAAAAACATGTATAGTTCTATTTTTTTCTTTTTAATTTTAATGTACTTTATTTTACATATTTAATTTTGTAAATAAATAAATGATACCATGTTATACTAACTAGGTTTAAGATTTAACTGTACAATGCTTTAGGATTGAACTGTAATGTTGTGCATGTATCGAATAAATAAATAAATAAATAAATATATATATATATATATGACTAGGGGTCGCCCGCAACTTCGTCCGCGTGGTAATTTGGAATATTTCCCCCGATTTTGCAACATATCTCACTACTGCTCCGCTCCTATTGATCATAGTGTGATTTATACCTATAGCCTTCCTGGATAAATGCACTATTTAACAAAAAATAATCTTTTAGCTGAGATGATGATGATAATTAATCGAACCAGTACTTTCGGAGATTAGCACGTTCAACCAAACAAACTCTTCAGCTTTATAATATATGATTTTTATCTTAAGATTAAAAGATAAACTATAGATTAAATAGTCTCTTGATCATTCAATTAGCATCTTCAAATGTCAAACGTCAGAGTACCCATGCTATGTGGAAATATACAATAATATACATAGAGTTGTGTTCCTACATGTTAGTACAGGTCTCTAGTGCTCTTTTTCACTGATTTGGTATGAATCTTTCAATTCTGTGATTGGTTCATGGTTGCACCACACATATACCACTAAAGTCAATATTTTTTCCCGCTAAGTATTATACTGCCCTAGTAAGGATTAAAGGCATAACCGCATATCGAAAGATATGGGAGAATGCATCTTAGATGTCTAACTTTAGGAGCCTTCATACCTAAACTTCTGTCATGTACTTATGTCGTTCTTCCTTAGCAAGCATACTGTTTATTAGGTATGACTATACACAGTAACACAACTTCACCACTATGTATTTATATGGCTATTGTGTTCTGTTCTGCCACAGTCATGCTTGTTTGCTTATATGATGCCCTAACTCTCTTATTCTTTGACAAATATAAATATGAATAAAATAAGTAAGCTTGGTGAACATATCGAAACCAAAAGTATCAACATTTTGGCGAAAATGAGTTATATATGTCATTGGATTCAGAATTTTCTGCTCTTTCGATTGGTATTATTGAAAAAATTCTATCGTTAAAAAAATCCCTTACAGTAAAAATTTTTGGCCTGCGTAAAACGACTTATGACAAAAAATGATGTAAAAGACGTTTACTTTTTTTTTCTCTAAAAACTAAAGTAAAGTAGTGTTAAATAATTTACACCCTAACCTTAAACCTAAAATCAGTCGATTTAAATAAAATGTTCCTTAACATAACTCATGATTAGAGTTTTTTAAGAATTATTCTCTTACATTAGAAATTATCTCACAAAACTATCTTTATTTTAAGCTCCTTAATGTAATATAATAAAGCATGCCAAATGTTTAGTTCGGTGGATACCACTGTACAGCGTGTTGTGGGTTGGTCCTCACACAGGACAATAATAATAATATTTTTGGGACAACTAACACATCGCTATCTGATCCCAAACTAGGCACAGCCTGTACTATGACAACCAGACAACTGATAAACATACTTATATATTTCTAAATACATACATATTATAGATAAATAACACCCAGACACAGAACAAACATTTATGCTCATCACACAAAGATTTGTCCCGGGTGGGAATCGAACCCGCGACCTCTGGCGTAGCAGTCAGTGTCAATAACCACTAGACCAACAGGCCAGTCAATAAATTTGTGGTGTCCACATATGGTTCTGAGTCTGGGTGTGTCCGATTCATATCCGATTTATTGTATGTTTGTAAAGTCCCCTGTGACACATGACTTGTATCTACCTTATTGCAGGAGTTATCTTAATAACTATGAAAAAAAGTGCATATATCATTGTCTTGTTTTTAAATTCTTTATACTACTCGGGTGGCAATCAATTATATGCCTGACGTTAAACAGTTCCCATAGCCTATGGATTATTTATCTTAATTTCATCTTTTTTGTAATTATATCATAATTAATGTTATTATTGTACAGATTTGTTCGAGTCTTGGGTTCGCCTGCGTTCAGTGGAATAAAACAATCCATTTAACTAGAAGACGTTATTCAAGGTAAAGTGGTTTAAATATTTTAAGGTTTCAATAATTAGAGGTACGTATGGCCAAGTTGGTGCTTGAGCACTTATAGAATGTTTGTTTATTTATTAAACACACTATAGTATATGTCATAATATATTTTAGCGAAGCAGTTTTATCCGTTATGATCAAAATTAGCGTTTTTGTGTGATTATAATGTTAAGAGTGGCCAAGCTCCAACTTGGCTGGTCGTATCTATCAATGTCACAAGCCGTATCTACTGCGATTTACACAGTGGTAACACTCATAATATTTACTTACCTACATGCCCCTCGTTTCTATTAGCTTCTGTGGCCAAGTGCTTAGGACCTCGCACTCCATGGGGGCAAACTAACTCTTGTCAGATTAATAATTGACAATTCATATAACAAAAAATAAAAAACAGTTGAACAAATCAAAATTTTGATAATATACTCTTTCGATCTATTTATATAAAACTAGCGGACCTGGTAGACGTCGTCCTACCCGGTCCAATTAAAGATTCTAACCATCCGGGGGGGCCTACCTGAACATACGCACAAAATTTCATGACATACACACAAACAGAAGAAATATGTATTTAAAGATAGTCACAATCGTGACAGGGAGCCCATTATCAATCAATCCAAGGGCTTTTAATAAATTATTAAGACAGCCCAGCCTGCATATGTCAAATAACCCTATAATAAATTATACATTATACATATATTGATTTTTAAACTTATATTTTTTTTGAAGAATATGATATATGTATAGGTACATACATACTTACAAACACCAAAAATATAATATTATTATAATAAAATAAACAACAAATAAAAAAATATGGACAGTTAGTATTTAAGAAATTACTCTCTCCCTCCCCCCTTTCGCTTCCATAAGTCGCCCTTATTAAAGGCGACTTATTTCAATACTTTTGCCAAAATTGTCATTATGTCATCAAAAATCTTTGTTGAATAGTGTTATTTTTTTTATACTAGCAAGGTGGCAAACAAGCATACAGCCCGCCTGATGGTAAGCAGTTACCGTAGCCTATGGAGGTTTGCAACACCAGGGGTGTCACTCACGCGTTGCCGACCCTTTAAAAACCTTATAACTCCTTTATGAAGAACCCCATGAATTAGATTAAAAAACGGCACCAATCTCCCACCTATGATATTCTTTCATTTTTTTTTACAGTGACTGCTGGGAAACAAGAACTATGGTAATTCCAGCGGGATGTGAATGTATGTGGCCTGTCCATCGGTTGGGAGACATGAAACTTCACATTTAAACCTTGTCCATTTTTTTTATATTAATCTAGTCAATATACCTAGTCTATTAGTATAAGTCGAGAGTCGCTGTAATCGTATTCCTCACATATTTTAAGTGATTGCATAAAAACTTGTTCGCTTTAAACAAACACAAATAAGTTTCCTTACCATTTAAGCTTACCAAACTATAAAATTATTTTTTGCCAGTTACTTAATACTTATCTATATTTTTGGGCTTTTGTTAACATTTCGACAAGACCGTAATAATTAATTATGTATTTATTTTCATTTTCTTTATTACATGGTCGGCAAATATGCATACGATCTGTCTGATGGCAAGCAGTTACCATAGTACATAGACGCATATTATACCAGAGGTATAACTTGCGTGTTGCTGGCCCATTTCTTTGCAGCAGAACTTTTAGATGAAGTACCTCTGGATAGGAAAATGTTTCTTTCAAAACGCAACCCTAAATAAGCGCTGGAGTACCTACCTGGAGCGTTACCTGTACTTACACACGCAACTACATCATCGCTGTGTGTAGTTATCTGGCTGTGGTCTAAGCTATCTATAGCTTAAGCGCCTGTTGAAATTAAAGTGCTCTGTAATGCCAATCCTGGTGCAACGAATCCCTATAGAGAAATTAAGATATTTAAAACTACTCGTAATTGGTACTCAAGGTGAAGAACATTTAAAAAGTAAAATAAGTGTGCATCTTTGATTATTTTAATAAATCAAAGGTGTGCAGTAAATTGGCACTGCCGCGACCGTGAACACAGCTTAGCATCTTAATTTAATCAAAGCTTTTCTTTCACAATTTTGTTGCCGAAAATGTTAATAATAAAGATATTTTGTATTGCCTAAATCAGATTTTTAATAGAGGTAGGGCGACTGGGGAAGGACCTCTACCTCACAGAAGACCACATCCAAATAACTACACACTAACTGCTTAAAATCAGGCGGGCCGTATGCTTGTTTGCCACCCAAGTATGTAGTATAAAAAAAAGATGTGTACCTTACACATCTTTTTTTTAGAAAAAAAAAAGTGTTCAATATTAGATGTTTGTTTGAATTTCGAACAAAATTGCTACGCTTAAAATGTATTACCGTAATTATTTAAACAATATACTACTGGGTGATAGGGTAACTATCGAAAACAAAAACTGGTACAGTACTAGCGGTAGTAGCTGAGCTGGCAGGCGACCTTAACCTTTGACCCCAATACCATTCCGGTAATTTATTATTAAGCATTGCAATCCAAACTTAAATATAAAAAACTGAACTAAAATTGTCTCTTCCGTAATTATCAGTATATCGGCCTTAAGTATGTTTTAGATATAGGTATAATCAATAAATCAATCAATTTATTTATTTGTGGAACGAAGGTACTGTATGATGGTAATTTACATAGATAGGTATCTCCACATTAAACCCGTATGGAAACAACTTTATTATTATTCTTAAAAGAACTTTATTATTTGAATTTATAATGATATAATACAAATAGAAATAGTTTTCGGATTTGTGTGATCCATAAATGGTTGTACCGAGTTTGGGTGTACTTTGTGTCCCAATTCCCTCGCGACACAGGGCTTGTTCCTTCCTTTCTTCCTCCCTCCTAGTAAATAAATAATAATAATAACCCATATAAGTATGCACATCTGCTGGATTCTGCTCGATCTATTTCTGTGGGTCTATCGTTCATAGGTATATAATAGTATTAATTGTTTATTGGAAAGGTCTTTATCATCAGTCTATCACATTACCGCATCGGCTTTTGATATAATTATTTTGCTCTGAGGGCTTAATATGAAGATGTTTTCCTTTTGCGGCAGGAGGCTCTGTGCCTGTGGCTATAAGTAATGGGTATTCATATAAGTATCAATGTATATTCCATAAAAAACTGTTGTGATGTGTATCAAAGTTTTCAATAAAGTGCAAAAGTGTACTTTATTGAAAACTTTAATATACTTTTAAAAATGAGGTAAGAATTAAAAATTGTTTGATACTCTACACAATTAAAAAAATCTTTGGGGTATATCCAAGTATGAATATTTGTTATAATTATTTATTTAATATAATCTTAAGATATATTATTATTATTAGTTACATATAAGTACATTTTATTAAATTTATTCAAATATTAATGTAATTACGTACATAATTATGTACGTAATTACATTTAATGTTTATTATACCTTTTCTTGTACTTAACACCATATCTGTACCAATTTTCGTGCAAATAAAATGATTTGACTTGATTTGAACCGAGCTAAGGAACTAAGGTGAAGAGCAGGAATCTGCCGTGGATCGATTATTGCTTATTTTATTGTAAGACAACTATACGCATTCATACGCAAAAAAAAGTAATCGGTAAATATTTTTTATTCTTTTATTAAGTAGGTATGTATACTTAGTTGTTAGTAATATAAAACATTTAATATTAATCAATTTATTTCAAGTAAAATATTAATGGTATTCATATAATCATATTGGTCTTAGTAACAATGTTTAGGTACTTATTCTATGTTGATGTATTATATCAGTTAGTATCAATATATCTTAGGTATAACAAATATAAGCTATAATAAAATTTTAACAACACATTGTAACTATCCGAAGATTTATTATAATAATATGAAGATTAAAAATTGATTTTTATTTTCATCATCTAGTCCTGTTCATAGGTTGTCATTCAAACGGTCAGCTAATTACTTAAATACGTTTTGGTCAGCTTTAATATATTTTGCCAGCAAACAAAGTGAACTAAGTTGCTTCTACTAGTCGGCATAAATAACTTAATTGGGCAGCAAGCAATGTTATATTAGACAGACTCAAATTAATGTGCTAAGTAATTTAGTGTATCTGCTGCAATGTCTTATATATGACAATAGATAGGCAGACATTTACTTCACCAGAACATTCATGGCTTATTCATCAATTAGCTATAGATTAAACCAAACTAGAGAGATCAAGCCCGACTGGGTAAGGACCTGCAACCTTACAGAAATCCACAGCCAAATAACTTCAGGTCTCCAGCGCTCATTTAGGGATGCATTTTGAAACAAACGTATTCAAGGTATTGCAAGCGTCCATAGGCTACGGTAACTGCTTTTCATCAGGCGGGTCATATGCTTGTTCGCCATCCGAGTAGTATAAAAAAATACAAATATTGTGTATAACTGCGCCTTTGATTATTACCATGTTAATAATCAAAAAACTGCGCATTGGTTAAAAAACAATTATATTATTCAAAAACGAATATTATTCCATAGTAAAGGTATGTAATATAATATTAACTGTCATGAACGAAAAGACATAGCGGATCTTTCCATCAAGTGCACTGTTGTTAAATTGTCCTGCGTGGCGCTTCAACAATATGTGGCGGTCGATTTTAACATATTTGAAACTGTTATGGAAAATGTATTGTAACGTATATGCTGTGTAATCCTTTATTCCTTCTTACAGTGGGCCAACGCCTTTGATATTTTGCGAAATGCCGCCGCCAAATATTAATAAATAAATTGGTTAATGAGAAGGCAAATTATGTATGTGTATTATTTACAAAATGATGAATATGACTGAATGAAAAAATTAGTTTGAGAATAGGTATAATTTTTATACATATTGGATCACTAAATAGATATTCGTTTTCAGCGCCCCTAAAAACCATGAAAATGATACCCATATTGACTTAAAAAAAAATCGCATCTTGGATCACGAAATAAATGTTTTTATGTAATCCGCCATTTTGCCATCTCAATATTTTTCTCTGAATGAAATTGATGAAATAATAAATTAATTTTAACTAACCTTTCGTCCGTGTGAGGAAATTGATGGAATTTTAAATTCTTATTTAAACGAGATGATGACATACAGTTTCTTACAGCACATGTTGTGTACCATTTTACAAATAAAACGAAAAAGAAATGATTAATTTAACTAAAAAGGTAATTAAAATTGCGTAAGCACTGAACGACTTGTCCCGAGTGAGTGTACGCAGCTCGGGCTCGCTACGCTATGAGTATTTTGTTTTCCAGCGACAGATGTGAGGGTGGGTCTTAGGAGGCTAAGAGCCAGATGAATTTATTTAGTAGTATGTTTAGCCCATCTCCTTTTCTCTATGTGATACCGTCACGTTTGTTTCCGATCGAGATGATAATACAGAGGTACCTACTTGACTGTTTCTTGGTGAGGGAGCAAGTTTAGCTTCGCACGCAGACGAAGCGAAACTTAACTGGTCATCAAGCAGTCATCTTTTATTAATGCAATTGTGTGGATTTGTTGGCACTAGCTTCTATGCGACACTTCCTCATCCATTGGTTTATCTTGTTAAGGTGGGTTTGTAACACTCGAGAAGCTATCTTAGGATTTTTGTTGTTACAAATGACCGGTGTGTCATCAGCGAAGGTTGCACATAATACGTCGTTTGTTATTGGGATGTCAGCTGTGTATATTAGGTACAGTAATGGGCCTAAGACAAATCCTTGGGGAACTCCAGCTAGGATATCGTAGAATTCCGAGACTGAGTGATTCATTTTTATTCGGAACATTATATTTTCTAAGTATGACTTGAGTAGTACATAGAAGTTATGTGGGAGTTGGCTTTTGATCTTGTGTAATAAGCCCTGGTGCCAAACCTTGTCAAATGCCTGTTGTACATCCAGGAATAGTACTAAGCAATAATCAAGCAGTAGGTAACGTTCTCTAGCACGTTGGCAGTATGCCAACGTGCTAGAGATGCTTCTCGTATTACAAGCTTCCACACATTTCATACCACTAAAACAATCCTATCCAACTAATATTATAAACGCGAAAGTTTCTAAGAATGTATGTTTGTTACTCTTTCACGAAAAATCTACTGAACGGATCTGGATTAAATTTGGCATAGAAATATATCTTCTTCTTATCGTTTGGTTAGTGGCCAACCTGGTGACAGAGTTATTTAGATCGCCCATATTTAGGCCTCCGTCGTGATCTAACGACTATATAAAATAGAAATATATGATAGTCTGGCATAAATTTTATCCCGGAAAATATCTCTGTTCTCGAGGGATTGTACGCGCGGGCGAGAGGTAATAACAATTAAGGATAAGACCTACCTGATGGTAGGCTAGATGTTTTAATTGAAAGTATAGAAAAATGTTGACCAGGGGTTAATAAAGATACCACTTACCTACATTCAAGCACGTCGTAATTCTACAGGTACATATCTAACTTTACTAAGTATAATCTAGCCGTGACCTCGGCGTCCATGACCATGCAAGACTCTCAGCGCCATAGTAAGTCCGCTGCTATTAGATACAATGCAACTACAAAAGTCAAAGTACATTTATTTGATTGAATAAATTGGATTATTTGAGATCCAGTATGAGTCGCCATACAACCGCTTTATTAAATAAATGAAAATGTAGTATAAATGATTTTAATAGGTACTCGTAGGTACAACTATCTATTCCAAAGGATAATATAAGGTTTTATTTCCTTTGGAATGGATAGCAGTTTACCTTTTTATTCATTGCTGTCGAGTTTTACACTTTTTTTATATTTTTTTTAACACACTTTGGGCGCTTTATAATTAACCGTCTCGCGGTTCACGGTATGATTTTATCGTCACAATGCAATAAGGCAAAATATATCGAATTGTATTATATCACTTTTAAAATGTTCTACACAAACATTATTTTTGCCGCCCGCGCCGTAGAAAATTATAAAGCGCCTGTAGTATCTAAAATATTGAATACAACATATTTCTCGATAACAATTTCAATATTGCGGTAAATTTAATACCGCAGTCTGCATCCCAGTAGGAAACAGACGCGGCCGGATTTATTTATTTATTATTACTTAATAATACAGGTATATTAATTAATTACTAGCTTATAGGTATTGCACTGATATTAGAATAATCTGTGCTGACGATCTTGGTCAACCTTGCATTTGCATTAGCCGAAAACATTAATCTGAGTGGTATCGTGGTTGTGCGTTCAGTCTACTACGACAGGTGCTCAAGAGAGGCTGTCCCTCACCCGTCCCTCCTCGCTACTCTACATCGACATAAAAACAACCAAAGTGAGTAGTTTTTTTTACCGTTACTATTGTTATTCAACAAATGCTACAGAGCGGAACGAATCAAGCATTTGGAAATTTACCCATTGTTTATTATTATATTTGATTGTTTTAAATTTAAGTGATATATGACACATAAACTATTAAATAACGAATAGGTATATATATAGTGTGTTTAAATTGTAAAATTGAAAAAAAAAAATTTTAGGTTGTTAAAAACTAATCTATTTTTATTGTTTATAATATTGATAACTTGCTGCAAAGCTCGTGTCATAGGTACTAATTATAGGAGGTAGCTAGGTCATTATTTTTTTCTTGTTTTTTTTATAAGATGTTTAGGTATCTATTTTATACAATAAAGTTAACTATGTATTAGTAACATGCATAGTAAACTGAACATATTATTTTCAGTGATTAATAATTCGAGATAAAAATAGGGTTAGGTATATTTTTTAAAAAAGACCAACATGGACTCGATAGGTAGGTAGTTGATCATGATCTTATTCTACTGCCTATGTATGATTATGTAAAAATATCGTAGAAAATTTGCAAAAATCAATAATTTTGATATTTTAATTGGCTGAACGTACCACATTTAATTTTTTCATGTTTTTTTTTTATTTTGGGTATCTATAATATGTATATCTTGTTGTGGGTCGTCCTTGCGGCTAAAGAACCTATTTCGACCCTTAGGTATTTTTTGTGCACTTGGTAGGTACTATTGATATCATAATAATAATATATATTTTTAATAAATTTATTAACTCATTACCAAAATTATCACCTTAAATATATAGGTACATTGGCTACAATCATAGGCAATTTACAGTTTATATATGTATGTACCTACCTATCTACTAAAATAAAATTGGCATAGGTAGGTAGTTATTATGCTCCAAATATTTTTATTTAAGTGCCTCTATTGCCACCTACAGCGTACCATACAAACTTACACCATCGATATTGTGTTGGTTTTAAATTATAATAAACTGTATATTTACATAACGAGTTGTTCCTAATCGATTATATCATCGTTATAAAATAAACTTATATATTTTAAATCTTTAGGTATATGATACTCTTAAAATTATTAGGTAATTTACATTTTCGGTTATTTTTAACGGACTTCAAAAACGAGGAGGTTATTAATTCGTGTGTGTTTTTTTTGTAATGTAAACAATCTAATCTAGCCGTGTTTGGGCTTATTTGAATGGTCATAAGATGCACTTTAGCTGTAAAAGATCAAAATAAAAAAAAACCTCTTTAGGGGAGAAAAAGCGAGATAAGAGTTTATATGAAAGTTTATTTTGTTTAAATACATGAGTTGGGATTTTAAAGTTTGGAAAATTGTACTGCTTAAACATGCTCAGAAGCCCGGCTGGACTGCCACGTTGAATGGCAATGCTTATTCTTTGAGCTTAATATAAGCCAGCCTTCATTTTGGGGCAAACATATCTCTTACTTACTATTACCTACGTGTAGGTGCGCTTTTCCTGTAGACTTGTGTCATGTGTGTTCATTTTTAGTAGGGCGATACACCTTAGCTTCCTCCTTCAGAGATGGGGGAGCGTGGTGTGTCAGGACATGGTGTCGTATTATGAACTAATGAACATACTTATTTACAGACATACATAAATTATACCAAGAGCCGGAACAAAATAACTAGGTACCTACTTACCTAAAATAAATTGTTATTAACTAACACAAAACAGGTCTTTATGAATTAATCACCTACCGATTTAAAATAGTTACTTAGGTACCTACCTATTTTGTTCTCGGTCTATTAATATTAATCTATAATGTACTATGTATGTATTTAAAAATCTGTTTGCCATAGTACAGGCTCAGACTAGTTTAGGATGAGATGGGTGGGAGTTATCCCATAAGTTATAATAATAATTTCCATACGTTTATAAGAATACAATGACAAATAATATAAAATTAATAACAATTTAAGAAACTATAATCATATTATGTAAAAAAACAAATATCGAATTGCCCAACCATAAAAATATAAGAATGTCCGTTTCATAATAATGTTGCTTCAGTCAGAAAGTCAGATATATTATAGAAGGCTTTTTCTGTTAAAATGATTTTAATTTATTCTTAAATGCATTATTATTATGCTCTTTCCATTCTTTTGGTATTTTATTATAAATTGTTGGTGCCATGCAAAAAACACTCTTGCGCATTAGTGCAGTTCTAGATCAATATGATATGATGAATACAAACTCTAATCTCACTTTTCCTCCCTTAAATGCATTATTTTTAAATCTAATCATTTACAGCGAAAGTGCATCTCATGACCATTCAAAGATGATAGATTCACTTCACCAAATTACATTTTCTAAATGCTAATGTTTGATTTGTTATGCAAAATATTGAAATTGCTATGTATATGTATGCCTATAATTTATGAACATCATCATAAATTTAATTTGATAAAAATGGGACCAAACTGGAAGTACCTATATCCTCTCTGATAAAAGAGGATTTTTTCAAATCGGTTCATAAATGATATGAATGGGTTCTGCTGTAACAAACATTTTAAAAAAATACATACGAATTTATAACCGCCTCGTATTTGAAGTCGTTTAATAAAAGGATTCCTTACGATTCGCACCACTTCGCCCGGGTAATTTTTTTTTTACTTTGGGGTAAAATTTACAAAAAATCTGATATAGGTGTACATTCTTTAATATCCGGATGCAGGTTTATGAAATTTCATGCTACTTACTTTGACCATAACTGATTTCAATACAACCGTTTATCCGGTTTATCCCTTATTTTAACCCCGTATGGGTGCAATTGCCAAAAATCTCTTCTTGACGCTTCCTTATTTCATTTAAAGAACAAGCAAATATATTTGTATAAATTTTCCTATAGTAGTTAGGTAGCTACTCTAAGTAGTTAGTTAGTACCTATCTCACTTTGCAACATTTTTTGTTACGCGTGTGTATTCGCTAGTCTATTATTATCCGCGGGTAATTAGTTTGCGATACAATCTCTTGTGGCATTTGACATCTCAGTAGACAAGTCATTCTCAAAGTGGGTGTCCTCCCCTTGTGGAGGTAGAGTACGGTAACGAGCCACAATAAATAATTTTCTAAAGAAAAAAATCCATAGTCAAAGTAAAATAAATTTTGGCGGCGGTGAAAAATAATTGATATTGAAAGTGGGTGGTAGACGAAATAAGTTTGAGAACCTCTGCAGTAGACTAACATAATAGAATCTAACGTTGTAATTGCATACAAATACAAATGTATCAGAAAATTTGCCATTTCTAAGTCACCTTACATTACTAGGGATACCTGGGGGATGGGTCCGTACCATGAGTCACCCTGACGTTTTGTGACAGATTTTTTTCGGGCCCGTTGGTCCAGTGGTTAATGATCCTGATTACTAAACCGGACGTGATGGGTTCGATCCCAACCCAGGACATATCTTAGTGTGTTGAGCACGATTCTTTGTTGTGTCTGGGTATAACTTATCTATAACATATTAATGTACGTTTATTGATTGTCTGATCTCTTTGAAATAGTAGGTACCTTCAGGCTTTGCCTAGTTTGGGATGGTCGTGTGTAACTCACACACGACCAAAATATTATTTATTTATTTAATTACACAAATACAGAGCCATCATTACAGGTATAACCTAATACAATGGGTATATAACAAAAAATATGCTATACTTATAGTCTACTATGTGGTAACACAACAAGTGGTAACAGTAAAGGATCTTAATACTAAAACAACATTAGCACAATAAACTATAAGTAGCCTCTGTGAACACACTCAGTGAGCACGAAAATAAGTCAGACACCGCACAAAGCACTAAGATTCACTAAGATGCAAGATTCTGCACAGAATGTCTGAATTTTAGACCCATAGTTGTACAAAAACTAAACAAATGTATCTACGATCACGACTGACGTCACCGTTATGAGCAAAAACTTAATTTCCCAAAGGCATTAAGAGAATCAATGGTTAAAATCTGTCCCTCAGAAAGCTCGTAGAGCCGTTGGTGCAGGTCTGATCTCGAGGACAATATAACGAGTTTCCTATTAAACTAAATAAGTTACCTATTAAATTGATTTAAGTTTCTATTTCCATTATCTGTCTATGAAGACCCCGAACTGCAAAGCAGCAGCCCTTAGTCCTAGTACATTTACGTACTAGGACTTATGTACAAGTCTGCCACAGATTCTATAGTTGTGTGCAAATATTGTTTTTTTGAAGGGTACTGTTATTATCAGTAGTATAATTCCATTGCTATGTGAATATGTATGAGTTGCCAACAAGTGAGAGATAAACTGATGAGTCTCGTATCGCAACCGTCCATGAGCTATGTAATCGCTGACCACCGAGCGGCTATATGCTTGTCCACCGATTTTATCGGTGCCTATAAAAAATAAGATTACAGTAACACCTAATCCTTGACATAGAAACAAGTGTAACTTACATGTGTGTATATAATATTTCTTATTAAATAGCCAGCAACGCGAATGACCTAGCGCTTTATGTAGACGGTGGACCATCTGGAGCCAATGAATGTCATCCACAGTATAATACTGAGTATGCTTACACAAATACTTACATCGCTTAGTTAAGCTATGTAAGTATTTGTGTAAGCATACTCATAGACCTAGTGTACTTGGTACATTGGCTTTAAATATTATATTTCTGTGGCTTACATGAGCGCCAGTTGGCCCATCGTGTTAAATTAATAATGCTAAAATACACAGAGTACCTACCTACCTATGTGAAAGTTTGATTAAGAAAAATAATGATATTATAATTTATGTGTTGCTTGCGAAAATAACTAGCAATTGCGAACTTAATTTTATAAGATATAAGTTATGTAGGTACCTAAATTCATGAAGTATAGTAAAGAAATAGTATGTCCAAGTTAGCATGGATATAATATATAATACCAACCCGTCTGGCTAGCGTGGTATAGTAGGCTAATATCCCTCCAACTGTAAGGAGGAGACCCGTGCCCAGCAGTGGGACGTTTATGGGTCGAGATGATGAATATATAATACGAGTATTATACATGTATACTTACGTATATTTTAGCTGATAAATTACACATACTATCCCATCTTATTAATGCATTTTAAATCCACTGTTATTAATATAAAATTCATATAAAAAGAAGTGCAAATGTTTAGAGGTTCTTCCGCATTGGTCTCTCGTTTTTATAATGCACAAAATTTGAATGATTGCTAAACTTTCTTAGAATATTTTATTACGATCGGTTAAGCAACTTTAGGATGCCTTTCTAATCTTCTTATATTAAAAAATAACTGTTAACAACACAATTGATGTGATTATATTATGCATAAATATGAATTATTAATATAACACATAATTTCAATAATCTTGATAATCTTCTGCCTGTCTCGCTCTGTCAGTATCTACATAATTCGGTTGTGCGCCTATAAACAATAACTAATATCTATATCGGACTACCGATATAGATGAATATGTCTTTGGGATTGAAATACTTTGTTTAGAGGGTTAAGTGTACCTACATTTTAATCTAGGGCAATAACAAAATTATAGTTGATGGTCACAGCGCTGACGCAATGTTTGGTGGCAGGTAAATTCTATATAGGTACGGTGCAATTGCCGAACTAATGGAAGATCCATGGTCATATTTGCTTATCACTTGGTAGGTGCTTAAACATACTTTTTAATGCATTTAAACAACTATTCTGCTGATCTCGAAATTGGTCTAAAGGACAACCAGTGGACCGATTTTGAAACCATTTAACCGCGCGAGATAATATTAACAGTGTAAAGAACTCGTAAGAGTTCCAAGATTGTGAATAATAATATTAATCATATTTTCGGGACTACTCACACATCGCTATCTGATCCCAAACTAGGCAGAGCCTGTACTATACATCCCATAGTTTAAGGTCCTCCGTGGTGCTCCTTTTCATAGATTACAAACCTATACAGATTTATTTTGTCCCCCACTGGCTATGGAGGGAAGTGGAAACTTTTCTTACTAACTCTACCTATTTACTTTTGATTAAATTCGTTGCGGTGTCCAAGACAGTAGGTTTAGTTGTCCACGGAACGCACGAGTGTCAAAGCTCAGTGAAGCAGTTGGTTACTCCGCTGTTAATCCTGGCGTGGGATTGTCCCGAAAAAATAGTATGTGTAGGTTGTTTACGTCCTGTAGAGGTTTGTACTCGAAGGTGGTTGCTCACTGCCTGGACGTAGGTACTATAGACCAGTTCTCTACTCTGGGTTTTATAATAAAAGAAGGAGAAACATTTGAAATATTAGACAATATCACAGTCACTTTTGGCTTAATTGTCAGCAGTGCCGTAAATAGCCCTTTTTGCGCCCTGTGCGAGCTTCTTCTATAACTGCGCCCTTTTTTTTTTGACATTATAGGTACCCTAGCGCAATGCTATATATATAGGCCTACTTTATTTCATTCAGGATGATAAAATAAAGCACAAGGAACTTGGTGATGGTGAACCAATTATCTTATATTTTGTAAGAAAAATCTTTTTTTTTTAAGAACTGATGTGGGCAAACAAGCAGACGAGCCATCTGATGTTAAGTGGACCCTTCACCTATTATACCACCCATTGTGTCTCACTCACTAAAACTCAAACGCAAGTTCACTAGTGCAAATGCGTTGCCTACCCTAATGCTGGCCATCTGTGGTCTTCTTCATCAGTTTTTCTGAATACAAATGTTTGATGTCTTGTTATAAATATTGAAATTGCTATGTGTGCCTATAATTTTTGAGGAGTTCCCTCAATTCCTCATGGATCCCATTATCAGAACTTTCTTTTGATGAAAATGGGACCAAACTGGAAGTATAGTCATACGAATTGATAACCTCCTCGTTTTTGAAGTCGGTTAAAAATAAAAAAATAACACCCTGCAAAGTTTCAGTAAACTGTAATTTTAAGTACATACTTGGTATAGTAGAGTTTTGAATAAGGAAGGTAGCATATTATAAATTGCGTTTAAGTATGGATTGATGAAAAAACGTTTATTCGAAACTATTTGCAAGATTATTCACAACTACACAATACACAAATGAATGAGTTCAGATAGTAAAGATTTATTAAAGCAAGCCAAAAACTTTTTTAAAGATTAAATTTTTGCGCTTTCTTCATTGCGAAATCGTTGATAACCTTTTCATAAGACAGGCACCGTCCTATGTCACGTTCAATTGACAAAATCGCTAGGCCGATCAACCTTTCTTGGCCAATCGTCGAGCGCAATTAAGTTTTTTATAAATTTGAGTTTACAAAATGATATTTGCAGGAAGCTACAGTTACTGGCATTGTTAAAAAAATCTTTATAGCGACTTCTACATTGGGAAACATCTCTCTTTTAAATCTAGTTCGACTGTAGCTTTCAGAAGACCCAAACTTGAATTACGGTCACATTTATCAAATGATGTGTCTAATTCAGACCAAAATTAAGTAGTATCTGCTGAATATTTGATACTCAAATCAACGGCATGTTTTTTAGTACACAAATACGCCCGTGCGCTGCCAAAAAAAAGAGCACAATGTTTGGTCTAACATAATAGACTTTTTTGATGATACTGGCATGTATTAGAATTGAGCATTAGGGGCGCAGCGGGAACTTATCAGGGGCTAACCGAAAAAATAATAGTCCTGCCTGGTCTGGCCATTCTTGCGCCCCCCAGAGTCTACGCCCTGTGCCTGGGCACCGGTGGCACCGCCCTATTTACGGCACTGATTGTCAGGGTCTCACTATCCAACAGACCAGTCAATTTAACGGAATAATAAAACACATTTCGAAATCTATACTAATATTATAAAGCTGAAGAGTTTGTTTGTTTGGTTGAACGTGCTTATCTCATAAAGTACTGGTTCGATTCGAAAAAATCTTTTTTTGTTGAATAGTGCATTTATCCAGGAAGGGTATAGACTATATAACTTCACGCTATGATCAATAGGAACAGAGCAGTAGTGAGATATGTTGCAAAATCGGGGAAAATATTACAAATTTTCACGCGGACGAATTCGCGGGCGGCCCCTAGTTTTATCATAAATATGAGGCATATACATACATAAATAGGTATTATGAATATGAGTATATTTCTCTGATGATCTTCATCAGATCCTTAACCTCAGAGGTCGATTGATCCGTGACAATACGATACGAATATGTTCAGCTTCTATAAACAAAATAAAACACAATAAGTATTTCTTCAAACAAGTCTCCTTACTAATATTATAATTGTGAAAGTTTATGAGTATGGATGGATGGATGGATGTTTGTTACTCTTTCACGTAAAAACCACTGAACGGATCTAGATGAAATTTGGCACAGAGATAGATTATGGTCTGGAATAACATAAAGGCTTTTTACAACGACAACCGACATCCACGCGGGCGGAACCGCGGACAACAGCTAGTAATGTTATATGTATGTTATGCACAGGCGCGCATGCAAGATTTAGTTTAAGGGGAGGGCAATCTTAGCTCATTTCACTAACTAAATCTTTCTATAAAGTTTAGAAGAATTAGTTGCAATTGCAATTTATTTATGTTGACATAATGCGTACTGTGTGCTCACTATATAACGTTTTCCTCACTACACACGGCAAGTAACTTACAGTATATCTGATTGTATCTATATTTGTGATTCTAATATGTATTTATAGTTTTAATACTTTTAAGCTTGTATTTTTAAGCTTAAAAAAAATGTGGTAGCATGGCCGGATTTAATCTCAGGGCACCGCCGCGCGCCGCCCCATTATATTTATCATTAAATTTGTAATAATTTGGTTCTCTTAATAATTAAAAAGTCTTATTTATTTTTATTTAAAGAAGTTGTCACCACGATGGCAGAGGCGGCAAAATTATTTAAGTGTATTCTTTCCGATTTTTTGCCGCCGCCAGAAGCCCCGCTTGCCCCTCTATAGTAAATCCAAGGCTGTGTGTTAGGTAAAAACAGTTCCAACCTCGGATGATAAGTTTGGATAGGTATGAAGGTTCGGCAGCGCGACGATTTTGCAAAGTGGTTGAATGCGAGAAACCGAGGATCGTTACAAGTAGCGTGCACTTGCAGAGGTCTATGTCAGTTATGTCACACACTAACAAGTTTAAACCCACAGAAATAAAATATTACCTACATATATAATAATATACATACCTATATGCCAATGCTAAGTAATCACATTTTTTTTTTTTTTTTTATAAATTGAATTGGTAACCTTTCTATTCTGCTAAGAGGTTTTACAAGTTCCACGCAAGCGAGGTCGCGAGCATAAGCACAATATAAACCTGAGTAGGTACTTAATTATCCTTTTCTTGATGCGGATATTTAGATACTGTTTATACGTTATGATGTAATGCCGCCGCAAAACAGGTAAGTCAATTTTTTTTTAACATAATTATCATTTCTTTAAACATATTCATGGGCCCTACTTGCCTAACTAGTTTCAACTTATCATAGTGATTTTTTGCATATAGGTACCTATTATTCGTTCTGTGTCTTAGAGTCATTCATCTATAGATAGGTATACATTTATTATTAGAAAGGTATATATTATTATGTAAGTATGTGTATCAGTTGTCTAGTTTAGGATTTCTCTCGTGGATATTCCATCTTGGACAAAAGACGTCCACTGCTGGATATAACCCTCCACCAAGGTTTCCTTTCTGTCCCAACGGCCATCGCAGGCGCGATTTACCCTGACCATTGCCACTTTATTGGAGCAATTCTTCGAGCTATCTATCTACTATACTATACTTTGGTTCTCCTATGGATCTCGTGGATATTATTTTTATAGTATTCTAAATGACAAAGTAATCCTTGTTTGTCCTTGATCCAGCTAGATCTACAAGTTTAGTAACAAGTTTGTACCAGTGTTCAGTAAAAAACTTGTTGCCATAAAAATGCCTAATAATAAATCGTAGAAAAAATCAAGTAGGTATATAAATTAATAATGTATTAAGACAACTCACACACACACATTAATTGATCTTAAACTGTTGAATTATGTAAATGTACAGTAGGTACCTACGAGTACATTATCTAGAGGGTATGAGAAAAATAAAGTAGTAGGTAATAATTATGCTTTAAAATATACCTAGATACTAAAATAATAAGACTTTTAAGCTTAATTATTTTATTATTTTACACTAGTATAATAGAAAAAATTTAAAACATTAAATACCTAGGTACTAATTCACTGCCTAATTAAATTATTATTAAAATAAAAAATGCATTAAGCTTTTTTTGGTAATGGTTATACTGACACGTTTCTGTATGATTGATAAAAAATCGCGCATTCAAAGGCAAAGTCTCACGTTGTTATTACCAACTTATAAAAACGTGTCACAAACATGACCTTGTGTTCCTCACTGTTGCAACCGCACACTCGTTCGGCAACATGTAAGTGTATTACTCATATACACACCTACATAATATTATTCAATATTATTCTAGAAGACTATCCTAGAAGAGGTGGGGTCTGAGATATTTTTTATATTACTTAGGGGACAAAAAAGCATACGGCCCGCCTGATGTTAAGCATAACTGCTTAACATCGGGCGTAGCCTATGGACGATTGCAATCCCAGAGGTATCACTTGCGTATTGCGGACATTTTTTTTTCTAAAACGCTTCCCTAAATAAGCGCTGGCAACCTGTACTCGGGTACTCACAGGAACACAACTACACCACTGCGTGTAGTCGTTTGGCTGTGGTCATCTGTAAAGTGGTCCTTCCCCAGTGGGGCTAGCGCACTTGTATGGTGTTTTATATACCTCTCTTACTATAATAGAAATTCTTAGAAATACACCGTATCTTTTTTGAGGGTGCTATAACAGCGCGTGACGGGTAAACGGTAGAGAAATACTAACTAATTATAATTCGATTTTCATAATAAGTAAAAAAAAATCGGTGATACCCGGGACATAAAATTGTATTGTCCAGACATTGTAACCCTGAGTCGTCTGGGCGTACTTTGTATCCCTGATCATCCTTATCTCCGTGATTAATGTTTAGAAACGCACTACACAAACAAATATATATACTTGTAATTGGGTTCTCAGAAAAAAACCAATGCCAGGGTTTACGTTTCAAACATTACTGCAGCAAAATCTGTTTTTCCCTAATAACGTTAAAACTATATTTTAAAAAAATGCTATTGATGAACATATTACTCGTCGTGATAGACCTAATAGGTATCTGTTATACTATCGGGGTAATGCATACTTATTGTTGTTTATAATTTCAACCTCCTACGCCATAACACTGCGATGGCTAATAACAGTGGCATGGCGTAATACTTCAATCTGTGGATACCATTGAAAGTCATTTTTTGTCGAACTTTTAATGAGTTGTTTCTTGCCTAATACAACATGTAACGTTACCATGGTTACGACGAGCGCTGTCTCGTTGACTAGCGGTCATTGAACTTGACATTTGATCACGAGGTCCCGGATTGGCTCCCGGATATTCTAATTCGAAGTTTAAAAATTGGCGGTGTTTACACCTCCCGTGCATCGTACTATAAGTCGGTGTCCTACGTGAGTGACGAACGCAACACGATGCAATCTATTTGTCCTATTTAACATAAAGCTATAGCGATAACCACTACTGTGTATATACTGGGTGTAATTTATCTATAATATGTATGTATTTAGAAATATATAAGTATGTAACGACGCAACGCACCTCTCGCCACCGACAGGGAGTTCATCCTCACATCCTTGTACCTCAAACTTGCCGTACCGTAAGATTCCAGAGGAATTTCTTACCACATACGATTAGGCTGTGGAATGAGCTCCCTGCCGAGGTTCTCCCAAGAAACTATAGCATGGGGTTCTTCAAGAAAGGAGTTAAAAGGTTTTTAAAAGGTCGGTCGCGTGAGTGACACCCCTGGTGTTGCAAACGTCCATAGGCTACGGTAACTGCTTACCATCAGGCGGGCCGGATGCTTGTTTGCCACCTTGGTAGTATAAAAAAAAACTGTCTGGTTACCATACTTACCATAGTACAGGTCGTTCTTATCACATTGTAAGTGTGATTGACCCATTGTTGCGTAGGTACGTTTACACGACTAATGTTCATATTTATAGCTAAACTCTATCTTCTGTGTTGATTACGAAAATGCCAAGGTTTTACCTCGATCAGGTGATAAATAGATATCAAAATAATACTTCTAATAAAATTATATGACCAACTTTATTTAATAATATTAAAAAAATACTTAATCTAAAGAGTAAGGTGCTGGATGTTCATAATGAAAAAAATTGCACTCCCGGAGTGCCGACAGAAGTGAAAACACAACGCAAAACAGATGTTATAAATTTTATAGCAATACTTAAATGTTTTTTTTTTATTTATCCAGACGCGTTCGCGGTCTGCTATATTTACATGCATATATCGCCTCTTTGCTTTAATAACGTGACAGTCGAAAAAAGATTTTTCTGATATGTCAAGGTGCGGGCATCGGAAGTCGCGAATCCAGAGATTTTATCTCATCTAAAAATATGCGTACCGTGCTAAAAGAAGTTTTCACTGCAAAAGAAAACGTATAAGCGGGTGTAAACTTATTTTCTGTTGGGTCATTCGTCAACTCGCTGAATACCTATTTCCTAGACTTTAGAAATGTGCCATCTCGACGCACTCTCTACGAGATAGGTATTCAGCGAGTTGACGAATGACTTGTTTACTGTAGGCCCTTCGTTTCATGCTATTTGTGGGTTTGCAGTAGGTACTACAAGTACATCGGCGTACTCAATGACCGACCAGCTCTATATCCCAAATACTATACTTGGAAAAGTAGGCTATGGTCAACAAAATTATCGGTATTAATATTGATTTTTGGTTTACGTAGAAGGTTTTCCACTGAACTGTACGACTTTTATCACACAATGCCCTTATTTGGAGTCAACAAATAAATCCAAGTTTGAGACGGGGCCGCAATGTTCTGAGAAACAGAAAATGCTACATACTTATATAGGTACCTACATGTACAATCAGCAACTTTTCGGTCGACTGTCATAATAAATGCGGTGGACAGATCTCATTAGGTCGTCGATAGGGATTCCTGCTGTTAATGAGTGCACCAGACTGTCTACCCACAGAAATAATTGGCGAGGCATCGTAAGGCGATCTACATCAGCCTCTTCCACATTAAACAATCACCATGACCACGACCGCTCTGTCAAGAGCGAAATGAATTAGGAGAAGAAGAAGTCATAATAAAATAATATATGATAAAAAGAAGAACATAATAATATAACCTCCCATGTTTGTAAAGTGGTCGCGTAAAGGGCAAAATTAACAAACACAAATCACACCCAGACTCCGAACTAACATTTATGGATCACACAAAGTTTTGTCCCGTGTGGAAATCGAACCTAACGAGTACAACCTGCGGCGTAACAGTCAGTGTCAGTAACTACTAGACCAGCAGGCCAGGCAGTCTGTTTTACTATAAATTTTCTATATAGTAATAAAAGCAACCGATATACGAGTATGTATGTCCCACTGCTGGGCACGGGAGAGAGAGGGTTTTGGCTTTAATTCACATACGCTGGCCTAATGCTAATTGGTTAAGCAGACATGTCTTCTGAATTTCTTCTAAGACCGTTAGCAGATGGTGAATCATTTGATAAGTACCTACATATAAAACTCTACAAAGTGAAATTCACACTACTGCCACCCGGGATCGAACTCGCACCTGTTGCGTGCAAGTCAGTTACTTTCCCTCAGCTACGATAAAACGGCTGAACAAATCTAGATGAAATTTAATACAGAGATAATATATATAGTATTATACATAATTAACTATTCAAATTAAAATTAATGTATGTATATTTATATACAATTCGCGGACGAAGTCGCGGGCGACCCCTGCCCGCGACTTCGTCCGCGTGGTAATTTGGAATATTTACCAACATGTTTTGCAACATATCTCACTACTGCTCTGCTCCTATTGATCATAGCGTGATGTTATATAGCCTATAGCCTTCCTGGATAAATGCACTATTCAAAAAAAAAATCTAATCGAACCAGTACTTTCTGAGATTAGCGCGTTTAACCAAACAAACAAACAAACTCTTCAGCTTTATAAGATTAGTATAGATATAGATAAATAAAATTGAAGTGTCTGTTTGTAATTTCAAAATAAAAGCAACTATAATAAACGCAATATAATTTGTAACATGATGATTAAAATTTCGGTCTGTCTGTTCGTTTGACTGTATGTTTGTTTTGGGTAGATAATCTTCGCAATGGCTAGGTATCATAATAAAGAAACATTTTTCGTAACATGTTTTAAAGTGTTTTTTATTCAATGACCTTTAAACTCTTTTGATTACTTACAATATTGGTATAAATAAATAAAGGTCATACAACTTTTTTTGCTGACTAATTTATTTTAATGGTTTTAATAAAAATAATACCTGCTTAGGTACATCATTAAATAAATAATCTCGAAAATAAAAAAAATTGTTTTAGTCAACTGCTGGAGTTATGCTTCTCCCGATTGAGCCACGCACGACGCTTGATCATCTGGGTATCGCATCCAGCAGGAGTCGGCCACCAGCGGCTTGCGAGCCGCATGTGGCTCTTTTGGCATATAAATCCTCTAAAACTCAAACTCATAACTCAAAATTAATTTATACATTAAGATTACAAAGTAACACTTACGTAGGTCATAAATTATGAATAAACCAGGAAGATGATGTCAGCAAAATTTTCCTACGGCTAGTTCGCTGACGTAACTTTTATAAATGGTAACTTTTAGCTTTTCCGTCTCAAACGGTTGCCGACCCCTGGGCATCCAGTATAACCCAGTAACCCTTTTTGGTCAACAGTGTGCCTAGTTGGGGGTCGTCCTACGTCACTCTTACGGCTGACCAATACGCGGTCTCTTCTCTAGTTTGCTTCAGAGGTCATCTGTATTTCCGAAAATATTGTCCGGTCCATTGTCAGTTTGATGACGCGTCGTCGGTACATTGGTTTTTTATCGTATAACCATCTTTTAAAATAGATAGGCACCGTAGTACGAGCGAGCAAGCCCGACTCGGGAAGGTCCTACATATGTAAGAAAAATGTTTCTTTATTATGATACCTAGTCATTGCGAAGATTATCTACCCGAAACAAACATACAGTCAAGCGAACAGACAGACCGAAATTTTAATCATCATGTTAAAATAATATTGCGTTTATTATAGTTGCTGTTATTTTGAAATTACAAACAGACACTACAATTTTATTTATCTATATCTATACTAATCTTATAAAGCTGAAGAGTTTGTTTGTTTGGTTGAACGCGCTAATCTCAGAAAGTACCGGTTCGATTAGAAAAAAACTTTTTTTCTTGAATAGTGCATTTATCCAGGCTATAGGCTATATAACATCACGCTTTGATCAATAGGAGCGGAGCAGTAGTGAGATATGTTCTAAAATCGGGGAAAATATTCCAAATAAACACGCGGATGAAGTCGCGGGCGACCCCTAGTTAAGTGTATACATAGATGACTGTTCAAAAATTAATGAAATAAAAACAGTCGATCTCGGTGTGATAAATAAAGGTAGGACCTACTACTTGTGGGGCCACAACCGCTTCGCGCGCTTTAGCTGGAATTTTTATTTTGGAACGGCAGCGGCAATGACCTCAATGAGTGTTGGAGGTCAATATTATTGAAATATTTTACGCACAATTACGTAAATAATAAAAAAATAGCAACCACAGAGGTCACCCAATATTTTTGGTAAAAGTCATGTGGCTTAATGTAGGTGAAATGTTAAGTCAACTAACGTGAATAAAATTAGTAGTTATCAGTTACCTAAAATTTGATAAAGAAAGTAGCGTTATTGCATCTGTGTCCCTAATCACGAAACATCACAATACTTAGATTAATTGCATTTTTTAAATCGTTCAGAATAATATTTTTGATCTAAATTGAACTAAAGGTCATAAACCTTTACTAAATTATAGGTATGTTGTTCATCTGGGTTGTAATATGTACCTTTCTGAAGTGTGTGAAGTCAGATGTACATTTATTTGCATTTAACTTCATGCTTCTTACTTTGAAAACGACGAACTTTCATACAACTATTCATCCCTTATTTTAATTCCTGCTTAATGCTCACTTACGCCATTTAAGATTGTGCAAAATTTCACAGTCAGTCCTGACTGTCTGACGGTCTGTCAGGACAAACAATTATCTAAGTGTATCGATATTATAAAATCGATTGTTCCATACTGACTATCAATTATGGCTGTGCGTTAGCCAAAACTACTAAGTAAACCTAGACATCTAAAAACATATATTATAACGTAAGCCTCCGCTAAGACAAGATTTTTGAAATTCAATCCGTAAACGAGTAAAAGAAACCCAGGCAAAGTCGAATCGGGTCGCTCAGGGTCGCTAATGTATAAGTTTTTAGATTGGTTCTATGATAGATACTATAAATATTAGCAGCAAAAAATTTAGCCTTGCTATTCAGCGCCAAATCTTCCAAATACGCAAAACATCTCATCATTCCTAGTTTCGTCTTAAACAAAAAACAAAAGCTTCAAGACCTGTACGCGTCTAAGAAGATAATTATACTTATTAATAAAAAGAATAAAGCATAATACATAATAAGTTAACAGTGAATCTGATTATCATAACAATTAAATATTTTGAGTATTGTATAACCACTAAAATATATTTATATTTTTTTCATATTATATAAATAAATAAATAAACTAATCTTATATATTATGAAAAATAAAAGACCCATCTAATTGTTCTCATTACTGTATAGATATTATTTTTATATTTATTTTTCAAAATGTTTAAATTCTATACCTACTTACCTATATTTAATTTTATATAATTTGTAATAATTGTAATGTTAGTAGGTACATTATTAAATGAATTGAGTTTGAATTTACCCTTTAACGAATAAAATATTAAATAGTAAAAATACCAATATTAGATATTCAAACTACCTAAGGTATCAAGTACCAACCTAAAGGACCTACTTCTAAAAATGTATGATGTGTTTGTCTTTTGTATGGTCTGCGAATGATCTGATTGACTTAAAACGTTGCCGTTGTACTGTTGTTGTTTTTTGCACATACTGTAAGGTTACTGACATGTTAAAAATATGTAATTACTCCACATCACCACAGAATACTTAATAGGTTTGGTAGTTCTATTCTACATAATAAATTCTATTTCTATATAATAAAGGAAAAGAAAATAAAAGTCATATAAATTTAAATGTCCCCAATAATCTGTAAATATTGAAATAGGTATATCCATTAGCATTCGGCGCACGAGTGCAATCGTGTAATATTTTTCTTCTTCTGTAAATAAATTACATTAGTGCGAATTATTCGTAACTCTGTGCTTACTAATAATATATATTCTTCTATATTATCAATATTAATATAAAGAGAAAATATTTGTATTTTTTTTGTAATGAACAAATTCAAACACTACTAGACCCATTTTAAGAATTCTTTCACCCGTGCAAAGCATATTAAAAGTATTATTTAATTTAAAAAAAATAAGGAAAATTAAATAAATTTCCTGTGCAAAGCCGGGACGTGTCGTTAGTATGCTTTAAAATATTACACTAAAGCTAAACACTTATCGTAACACGTTCTAGCAATTGGATAGATATTACGGCGCTGCGGTGCCGCGGTGTAGTTACTTACCTACGCTATTATACATAGTTACTTGTGGTAAACCTACAAGTACTTTTATATAACTTCCTAACATGACCCACGACTCAGTGCTCTTGACCTTAAACTCAGATAAATTATTATTTTATATGTTGCTATCGAAATGTCAGCAACTAAAACTAGTAGTTAAAGAATTTATCCTTCAAAGGGGCTTCGTTGACTGTTCTAAGCTGTCCTCTACCGGTTCTGTTCACTCATCTAGTGGGGGAACTAATTATAAGTAGTAAACTCCATAATTACACACACACATTATCTTCAATACGCATGTATTGATGCGTTTTTTTCCGCTGCCACAGATTACGCTACTCTAAAATTATCATTTATCAAAAAACTGTTCGCAAATAAACATCTACCATTCAGGTCCTGTATAATCAACAGGATAAAGCCAATGGCTTGCAGGTCTGCAAGTCTACATAATATTCATAGAGTGAAGACGATGGCATGAGTCGATCGATAGCATCGACCGAGTGAAAAGATTTATTTTTCGTTGGTAAGCATCTATAACACCAGGGTTTTGTAATGGATATCCCTGGGATATAATAATGTTTCGTTAAACACGTATCCCTAAATGAGTGCTAGAGGCCTGTACTCACACATAGGAACACAATTACACCGATGTGTGTTGTTATTAGGCTGTGATTTTCTGTAAAATGAACGTCATTCCCCAGTCAGGTTTGTTCACTTGTGTGGTGGCCTACCTCTCTTAAAAGATAATATCATGATGGTGTTCAAAGAGACCAATACGTGCGTTCGCCTGCATCCATAGGAGAAGCTGTTGAAGATGCTATCCGTCACTTTTATTTAAGTCGACATCACTATTCTGCTTAGGGACACCGTTACTCTAAATTTGAAGGCGCGCTTCGTCGAAATGCAACTAGCAATCTAAATAGTAAAAGTGAAGTGAGTGTGATCTATTGTGATAAGTAGGTCACTTTTCTAACGTGAGACACATTGTGTGTTGCAAACAAAACTGCCGACTCAGACTCGGCACCAGTCATTTGTAAATGCGAGCGTTGTGATAGAGGCCCCATTAGGGGTAAAAATATCATCACTTCATTATTCTTTTATCTTTTTTATTACATAACTGTATCCTTGACGAGAATAAAAAGTAGTAGCAGTATATCATAATCTCAAAAAAAAAAGTCTTCTTGCGTAACTAATCTGAATGGGACTTGACTGACAGGACGCAATATGCTGCCGCGTCTCCACAAAGGTTGAAGAATCAGCCCCTCTAAGCAAGTGGCATAAACAGTAGTAGAATAGAATCGATTAAAAAACAATGTATGGGAGTTGCCATTTGTTTACGACATTATATCGTAAACTTATGTCAAATGTTATGTAATACTATGACATCCTAAAACCAATTTGAAATGCAAACAAAAACTGCTTGAATTTTAAATTAAGATCGCTCCAAAGACTTGTAGCGAAGGATAAATTTCAAGTTGTTTGGGTAGGGGTCCGTAGTGTCCTCGTTCTAGTGTAGGTAAACATCATTTGATAATGATAAGTGATAAAATTGAAAATGCTAAAGAGCAGAGTTTTGACGGAAAAAAAACATGCTAAAACGATTGCGAAAGACTTGAGAAAGTAGCAATTTAGTTTACATTGGCAGTGTTAGGTAATATTTATAGTATTTATAACATAATTTATGTACATATATTATGTTAGTGTTTTTAGTACATATTATTAATTAAGTATTTACAAACAGTGGCCAAGATACAGACACTAGCCTAGTTTGGGGGTTTAATAACATTCATATTTGAGTTCCTTCTATTCCTCATAATTGATGACTGCCTCGGTGGTCCAGTGGCCGCAGTATGCGCCTGCTGTGCACGAGGTTGTGGGTTCGATTCCCACATAGGACAAAACTTTGTGTGACCCACAAAGAATTATTCTGAGTCTGGGTGTAATTTGTGTCCGTTAATTGTATGTTTGTAAAGTCCCCCGCGACACAGAGCTTGTTCTCTAGTGCGGGAGTTGTCTTTTTAAAAAAAAAAAAAAAAAAAAAAAGAATTAGAACTGGATTTCGTAAATATGTGACCAATCTGGAAGTATTTATATCCTGTCGAATAAAAACAAATATTCCAAATCGGTCCATAAATTACGAAGTGACGCGGTAAGAAACATTAAAAAAAACACACGTATTGATAACCACCTTTTTATGAAGTGGGTTAAAAATATACATACTACTATTATACTGTATTGCGTTACAAGGAATCAGCAGAACGTGATCAGTATTTTGTCATATCACTATTTGTTTGCAGTAAGATTTGTTTGTTTGTTGTTGAATTTCTGGTGAGACATGTGGATTTTCTCACGATATTATATATATTATATGATTCCACGATTATCAGATAATTACTAAAATCCCACAAAGTGAAATTTAGGTACATCGATCTCCATATGCAAAATAAAATAAAATTCAAGAACCCCTTCGGTATTCTACAATCGATTATTGGCCCTCATATGAGAATATCTTCCCTAACCGTTAAATTTCAAGGTCAAAGTCGAAGGGGAGCTTTTGGAAAGTGTACACTACACTTACATAATAGACTATGGCTTGTATTCGAATAAGCTGGGTCGAATATTCGAGTAAACAATCTGTAATATTCGAATACCTATTCGCATTTTTGTTATCACTTGAAATCAGAACTTTGATGTGTGAATCCCGAATACGTATTACGAGTATAAAAGATAATTGTTCTGATCATATTTACTGATCAGAACAATTATTTTTTTTGGTTCTGTCATCGATAATAGGTACATTATCTCCATAAGTACATAAAGTAGTTTATCTCCAAGTCCCTAATTAAGTGGGTACTTACAAACAATGATATACGTTTTTCCTTATTCCTTAATTAAAGACGGCATTCATTCTTCTTCTTGTTAGCGTGTCGATGGCAATCTAAATTGTGTCGGCCCAGAACCTAGCTACAAGTTTTGCATTTTCAGTAGCGTTCATAAGCTCCTCTAAGGTGCAGGTTTTAGGGCACGCGGGACATGATATTAAATGCCCCGTAGTTAGTGGCTCAGCACCACATTTACACTCCAGGTTGGAATCGTCTATAAATCCACACATTACGCATTCATTTAATTAGACCAAATAAAAGATACTATTGAGCATAAAAAAAGGTGGTTATAGATGTCAGTATATATTATATTCTCCTACAGATACACCTAGAAGGGCCCGACCCTACTGGAAGAAACTAAAAGATAATCTAACCACTCTTTTAATCGCTAACGTAATCAAATATGCATTAAGAATTTCTTGTAAGAAATTTCATATGGGCTCCCTCGCCCTCGCCAGCCTCGCGGTACTTTGCAATCAATATATCGATCGCCTTATATGTCCCCTAACCGTTCAATGTCAAGGCCAAAACAGAGGGAGAGTTTAGGTGCATAGTGTACCTTTACCGCTTGGTATGTGGCTTTACCAATTATCAATACATCTCCAAATACTGTAAATAAATAGATTGCGGGTAAACGATGAACAGGGTCGGCTCAGGATCAAGTATCGTTGAATTCCTTGTGAGGCCTATGTCCATCAGTGGACACCATTTGGATGGATGATGATGAAATAAATTCGAGAGTTTTCAACAACCCTGATATTTAAATTTTCAAATCATTTTATTTATTTATTTATTTAAAAACTTTTGCACAAAAAAAAAGTGTACAAAGGCGGACTTAATGCCAAAGGCATTCTCTACCAGTCAACCTTTGGGTGATGCAGAGAGAATACTAGGTAGATGCATAAACCGTAGAACTAAACAAAACAATAATATTACAATAATAAATGTCATATTATACACATATAATATAAAATAATAGACATACATACATAATACACATATATTATATAACAATACAATACTTAAAATAAATAATATAAGTATATTATGAATGTTGTGATGATTCTGCCAAATATTTGCTATAGAGCTGCCGTACTCTAGCCTTAATTTTAATAGGATTAAAGTTTGTATGAATCATCATATTTTAATATGATGATTCATACAAACTTTAATCCTGGTTTTCTCCCCTTTGAAACCTGAAGATTTTTAAACCTGCTACCGTTAAAACTGGTACCAAATGTAAAAAAAATAGGTTCCTATCCTTGCCACTTCAGCGGTTTAGGCTGTGCGGTGATACTTCAGTTAGTCAGTCAGCTATTTATTTTACCTTCACCAAATTATAACCTTTAATAAAACTTATTCATATAAGACAGGATTTGTCCCGAAACCATACAGAATTTATAAACGTTTATTCATATAATTAGCCATCTGCTAACACTGAAAGAAAAATTAAATATCGTAAGGTAACCATGTGGGCTTAGAAGAATTTCTTTCCAGAAAATCTTCTCATCTCTCTTGATAGAAGAGAGTAGATTTTTGCCCAGCAGTAGTAGGTACATAGGTTATAATTAAATAGGTTTACGAGTTGCTATTAATTACTTAGTCACGCGAGGCCGAGTTAATACAACACACACGCAGTAACACAGGCCGGTGCCCGATTAGGCCAACTGTGGAGTTTTAGTGCACGTCTGAAGTTCAGACGACCTACTTATCGCAAAAGTATCGCATAACTCAACCTTATCGATAACTCGAACCCCCCGAGAAAATACCTAAATATAAACTTAATCTTCCTAGCAGCAGCAGCTGTAGGTAGGTACCGCTAGGAAGAAACTACAGGCTATAGCTAGTTATTTATACTAATATTATAAATGCGAAAGTTTGGATGGATGAATGTTTGTTTCACAATCATGACAAAACCGCTTGACGGGTCAAAATAAAATTTGGCACAGAGATAAAATATAGTCTGGAATAGCACAGAGGCTTTTTATCACAAAAATACACTGATACTGTAGGAATATATACGCGCGGGTGAAGCTGCGGGCGGAAACTAGTATCCCTATAATAAATTAACCTTAAATGCCATATGATATTAATTTACATAATATTGTAATAAATATATTTAATACTTACCTAAGTTGCTTTTCGCATTCTACTATCGTTTTTTCTACATTTTAATAAGGATGTCAGGTGTGTAGTAATAAACTATATATTATTATGTAACTATATGATTTCACCTTGTGGCTAGCCTCTTTTTACTTAAATATACTATGTATATTAGGATGAATAGAGTCACCAGGTTGGCAACTAACCAAACGACAAGACTAATAATAAATCCATTGCAAATCGCTAAACTTAAATTTCTATCGAAGAAAATGTCAAGCATACCTTTGTTTTATTGCGAATTTGGGACTTGAGTCTGTCAAAAATTGCTTTTATGTCATGTTGGAGCATTCTCACTCACTCAACTCAACCAAAAGAAGTCCACTACTAAACTAAGGCCTCCCCTAAGAATCTCAACAGCATTTGGTCCTGAGCTGACCTTATCCATCGGTTGCCCGCAACCTTTAGAAGGCCGTCGGCACATTTAGCCTCAACGGCCATCGGTGCTGCGAGCTATGTGCCTTGCCCATTGCCACTTAATTGCAGCAATTCTCCGAGCTATATCGGTCACTTTGGTTCTCCAACGGATCTCCTCGTTTCTGATTCGTTCTTCCAGAGAAACGCTTGAGACGCTTGCAGACGAGCTTGGACAGCTTGGTCCCTGTACCCAAAGCCAGTGGGTCTCCATTTTTATATTTTTAAATGTATATTGTTTTTATGTACCTATATATTTAAAAATATAATTTTTGTGAATGGTATTAAATAAAGAGAATAATAATAATAATACTTTAAACAAGTTTTGTAACTTGTTTAAAAGCATTATTATTAATAAATGAATAATGCTTTTAAACAAGTTTTGTAACTTGTTTAAAATAATTATTATTACGATTATTACATAGGTTGGACTTTCCTTCGAAGTATGTAAATACCTGTGCCAGAGGGGTCCACTCTTCTATAGTGAACATTTGACTTTAATTATAGCAGGAGTATACTTACATTTATTAATTTATTTATGGAAAACCAACAGCTTATTCTAACTTAAAAAATAATTAGTATAGCAATAGAGAGCCAATTGCAGGTATTCACGTTTATTGACAAAAGTAAGGTATATACCTATATAACTGAGGGCCAGCAATTATCATGAACTATTTAGTAAACATACAAACATAAAATTATATAGTAAAACTTTTTATAAATTAATTTAGGAAATACAGAATTTATTACTTATCACCCGCTTTGCCTGGGATACACTGGTATAAAATTATAGATCTAAATTAAATTATTTTGCAGCTGCATTAAAACTGTTGCTCGCACGTATAAGGAAAGTGTACATAATATTATTATATTATTAAAAGCATTGTATGTAAACTTAATTACTATTACAAAAAAAAATTGGTTTGAGTTGGTGCGTGCGCGTGTGTGTTTGTGGGATAATGGGAGTAAGAGCAATCTATGTTAGCCTCTTTACGCCCACTGGCTAGGTACGGATGTCCATTGTTTTGACCTTTACCCACCAGGATCTAACAATGCTTATAAAAAAACTAATTAGTGTTACATATAAAAAAGAGATTATATCTATATTTAATTTAATCTGACTAAAAACAAGAGGCTTGATTGATACCTACCTACCAATCAAGCTCATTCTCAAGTAATGAGATGCAATTTAGCCCTAAATGATCAGTTTTTTAAGCGGTTTTTATGGATTTCGATTCCGGGTGGCAGTACCAATGTGAATTTCACTTTGTGGAGTTTATTATTTACTAATTAAATGATTCAATATGTGCTAACGGTGAAGGAAAACATAGTGAGGAAATCCATATGTCTTAGAAAAAAAATTAAAGACATCTCTGATTCACCAACCCGCATTATGCCAGCGTGTGTGAAATAAGGCCTTAAACCCTCTCTCTCTCTCTTGATAGAGAATTCTACCAAACCGTATTGAAGTAGGTATTTTTTTCGTTCAAATTATATTGCTCTTCTATCTGCATCTATTAAATATTTTTTTATTCATACAACGTATAGGTAATTTATTTTTATACTACTACGGTGGCAAACAAGCATACGGCCCGCCTGATGGTAAGCAGTTACCGTAGCTTATGGACGTTTGCAACACCAGGGGTGTCACTCACGCGTTGCCGAAATAAATAAAATTATAATGCGCAATTGATTGAAATTATAAATTTTAATTTCAGTCTTAGTGGTATAGTCGTTAAGTAGGTTCCATCCACACTAATATTATAAACGCGAAAGTAGCACTATCTTTTTTATTATCATTACGTATTATTATTAATAGCAACCCATATAATGACTGGCCTGTTGGTCTAGTGGTTAGTGACCTGACCCTGACTGCTAAAGCCGGAGGTCGTGGGTTCGATTCCCACACGGGACAAAACTTTGTGTGATTTATAAATGTTTGTACCGAGTCTGTAATTTGTGTCCATACATTGTATGTTAGTAAACACGACACAATGCTTGTTCCTTAGGAAGGGATTTATCTTTTTAAAAAAGAAAAAAAAGTCCCATTGCTGGGCACGGGACATATATGGGTTTATTGTATTTATGTTACTTTTTAACGACTAAACAGCTTAACGGATCTTAATGAAATTTGTTAAGGAGATAGATAGTATCCTAGGGAATGATATAACGTACTATTTACCGCGATAACCGACAGCCACGCGGGCGGAGCCGCTGGCCATAGCTACTACATAATTTATAAGTGTTAAATATATAGCCACATTAAACATTTGGTATTTTATCATATTACTTTAATTTAAGTAAAAGGTACACAATAACAATTATGAAGCTTCTCATTAATTATTACCGAATAATATACATAATATACATATTATCGCCTCGAACTAATAGCACACAACTTACACCTCGAAAGTGACTTCCTCCGTCCTATGTGTGTTAACGGCAAATATATCCGGTTTTGTAAAAATAAATGTAGGTATTTAACATTAAATAAATAAAATTAAAATTACTGTAATTACGTAAACACTACTACGTAATTGTTGATTCTTTTCTATATTATATTCTATGGCACCACATGCTTTTTTTTTATTTAACACAACTCCCGAGAGAACGATCTCTTTTTCTGCCATTTTATTTTGTTTATCTAAGAGCTATGATTGTATCTTTGGTTCTTTGTCGGATTATCTTAGGTATTCCAAAGTATATCATTCAAAGAAACTCTAAGAATATAGATCGCTCCGCGAATTTATAATATATTTCTGGACTAGTCCACGTCTAGGCATCTGGCACCATAGCTCATATTAAGAGGTATATTATTTTATATAGATAAATAAATATAAATAACTTTTTAGTGTGAAACAAACCAGTTTAAAAAACAAAGACATTCTAAAGATCGAATTTCGTAATTTTTATTTCGAATAAACCTACGTAGTTATGAGCAACAGTTCCATGTTGAGTAATATGAAATATAAAGTCGGTGGAGACCTCTATTTTGGACGATTACGTTACGATTACTGTTCATAAGTAAATGCACGTAGATGTTTCTCGAAAGAACCAAACGTGGAGGTCGACGGCTACCTTGATCTTGAATAGTTACGCTACTCCACTGTAGTTATTAAGTTACGAAACCCAGCCTGTGAACTTGATTTATAGAGGCTAGAGGCGCAAAAGTCTACCGGTGTAGTAGAACGAGGGCAGTTGTGTCTCGAGATATTAAAACTGCGTGTTTGGTGATGCAATTTATAGAAAACTGATTCCGTAACAATCCCATAATTTTAGCTATTGAAAATACGAAGGTGGATAAAACTGTTACGTTTTTGCGGCTAAAGAGTTGAAGCGATTTTAAATTTTCCATTGATGTGGTTTAAGTGTTGGTTAGATTTTGCAATATATAATTATTGCAGCGATAGATATTAACTTTGAGGTAGTTCCTATCCTAAAAGGTACTGATGGTAGGTTAAAAATGTTAAGAAACTCTACTTGATTTCAAGTCATAACAACGGCAACCCATTTATGTGCTGGGCACTGGTCCCTCCTGACTAGAGGAGACCAGGGCCCAGTAGTGTCTCTTAGCTCTTTTGATCGAGGTATCAAGACAGTAATACTACAGAATTCTTAATAGTATCTACAGAGTAATACATTAAATAAATTTTATACAAAATTGTAGGTCTCCGGTAAGTACCTGCAGTACCTGAGATTTCATTATTACCTATCTATACAAATTCAAAGCGGCTGGGCAGCGTTTGGGAAGCTAAGCCATATCTTCTCATCCCAAATACCGCAGTGTCTCAAGACGAAAGTCTACGACCAGTGTGTGTTGCCGGTGATAATATATGGGTCTAAGACGTGGTCGTTCACTATGGGCCTCGTGCGAAGGCTAAAGTCACCCAAAGAGCAATGGAGAGAGAGCTATGTTTGGAGTTTCCCTGCGAGATGGAATCAGAAATGATGAGATCCACAGGAGAATCAAAGTAACCGACATAGGTCAAAGAATTGCCTCCATTAATTGGGAATGGGCCGGGCACATATGTAGCTCGCAGACGGCCGCTGGGGCAGAAAGGTTCTAGAGTGGCGAACACGAACACGAAGACAAAGCGTGGGCAGGTCTCCAACAAGGTGGACTGACGACCGGGTAAAGGTTGCGGGCAACCGATGGACAAGGTCGGCTCAGGATCGAGAGTTGTGGAAATCCTTAGAGGAGGCCTGCCCACGCTTCGTCTTCCAGTTCGTGGTCGCCACTCTAGAACCTTTCTGTCCCAACGGCCATCAGCAGTGGACATCTTTTAGCTGAAATGATGCTACAAATTTAACCGCCATATCTATATGCACTCTCAAACTTATTCTTATGCGTTCTCAAACTTAACTTATAATATTAGAACATTTGGTGGTTTTACATTAAGTAATGTACATATAAATACAATACCAAGAGAACGTATAGAATGCTTGCTGGTCCACCAGCAATGTGTAAAGTTAAATAGATTTTAGTTTGCATGTATCAATGTTATAATCGATAAATATCTTTCATACATTACCTAAAGGTTTCTTGTTATTCTTGTCATTGCTGGGGTATTGTATAGAATACCGGCAGGGGTATTCCGTAAGAGCAAAAACCGAGCCACCGCAAAAACCGAGCAAAATCCATCTGTAAGATTGAAAATCGGTATTCCGTAAGAGCCCTTTTTGATGTTTAGTCAATAGATTGTGCCGTCCCTGAGCAATCACAACTGTCAATTTTGCGATCACAACTGTCAGTTTGTCATCGCTGTTTCTTAGAGAATTAGCCGGCCGATTGTACAGATTGTCAGTAAGGTACATCAAAAAGAATGTGATTGTTTACTTAAGTACTTACCAAGAAGGTATTAAGTAAATAAATATGACCATGGAATAAAATTTTCCATATAAACGTTTTAGTACCAACCGTTAGGTACCCAATTTGCTCAGATATAGTTAATACACACCTATTTAACGATTCCGTAGTCCTCGGCAATCCTCCCGGCTGTATTTCGGCTATGGCGACGACAAATGAAAACAATTATTTTATTTATTTCAAACCTTCTTGCACAATCGCACAATGTTAACGGCATTCTCAACCAGTCGACCTCGGGTGATACAGAGATGAACATAGAACGTGCAATAAAGTAAATAAAGATTTGGCGATACAAAAAAATTACATAATATTTAGGAAAAGAAGAAAGATTTATAATTATACACAACTAATAATTATACCGATCGACGCTTCGCGTGATCAGAGGGCTGGCCTATTTCTGGCACAGAGAATAAGCATTGCTAAAATGCTAACCAACGCGGCAATGCTGCTAGCCTCCTGGGCACGTTCCCGATAGACAGTGATGTTGAGGAATATTTCGACGCCTAAACGACAGTTATTTTTTCCTATTTTGTTTATTTTTATTTTATGCGTAAATATAGTTATATTTACGTTATGTTATATTTAACATAACGTATTATATGTGTAATTATAGATATATTTACGTTATGTTAAATATAACATAACGTAAATAAAAATAAACGCATAAAATAAAAATAAACAAAATAGGAAAAAATGGTAAAGGTAGGGGGAGAAGGAGAGTTAAGAATAAAATAGAGAGTACTGAGAGCACGCAAGCTTTGGCGTTGATGGATTGGTAAACAATTTAGAGTAGAGCTATAAATAGACACATGGTCATACTTTCGAAAATTAAAAGTGCATCGAATGCACTTGTTAAGAAGTCGGTCATACTTATTAAGAAGGTCGGCATTCAGGTCTTTATAACACATAGTTTTGGTCATAGATGGAAGAAAAAAAATTAACTGTTTTATTTTAACAGAACCTTACGTAAGTTTTCTCTAAAGATAGAATCAATATACCAGCCAAGGTTCTTAATAGTGAGACCAAAAGGTACCTATGGTAAGGTTGTTGAAAACGGCAGAGTACCAATATCTAACCAATAAAATAAGAAACACCTTATTTTAAATCAGTTTTTCTCCAGACTTATATTGAGTCTTAACTACTACGTGATAATTCCAAGTTCTAAATTGGCTATTGTACATCTGGTGAGATCTTACGGTACTTATTTTGTAAGCAAATAAAACAATATTAATATAAATATTAATATAATCCTGAAAAAGAAATCACTGTATATCTACCTTATAATAATATGCATCCGGCACTACGAAAAACGCAACAAATGAGCACTCACACGCACACTTAATATGTTTGAATTAGTAATTGTGGAAATAACTTCTTGGGAATTATAGGGTGGATAAGAAGCGGCACCTAAGTAAATAGGTAATATCCGCAATATAGTTGTAATATAGTCGCTACACGCGCAGTCTTGCAATCTCGTTCATAATTTGCAGTTCAAGTTGCAAGATCGAAATGAATTCGAAGAGAGGTATGGCAACATAATAGCGAGCAAGCTCGACTGGGGAAAGACCTCCACCTTACAGAAGATCACAGCCAAATAACTACACACAGCGGTGTAGTTGTGTTCATTTAGAGATGCGTTTTGAAAGAAACGTATTCATACCCCAGGAATACTCCATCTTAAAGCCCTGGTGTAAAAAAAAATGGTTGGCAACACGCAATTGATACCTCAAGCGTCATAGGCTACGGTAACAGCTTAATATCAGGCGGGCCGTATGCTTGTTTGCTGCCAAGTAGTATAAAAAAACTAAAGTGTTACATTGCAAATAATAATAATAATAAAATGTATTTATTATCACGAATAATTACAGTAAGTAGAATATACACTTAATTATACACAATAGTTATAATATATAGGTCACAAAAAAAAATGAGCCCTGTCTCTTAAGCTAGGCAGAGCCTGTATCTTAAGAGCCTCTTAAGATACAGGCTCTGCCTAGCTTGTTCGACCAAGATTTAATTTCTATAATTTCATATAAATATTAGTTATTTCAGTAGCAGCACTCTTGAAATAACTTAACACATAGGTATTTGTATTTAATCTTAGATTTCAAGATCATGACCGCAATGATATGAAATATTAATAAAATTTCAAGACAGTAGGTACGTGTTCTATTTTGTATTATATTATTATATCTACCTAGGTGCTGCTTGGTCAGTAGCACCAAGGTAATATTATATAAATAACTAGGTGTTGCCCGCGACTCCGCCCGCATGGATGTCGGTTATCGCTGCAAAAAGTAGCCTATGTGTTATTCCAGACCATAATCTATCTCTGTGCCAAATTTCATCCAGATCCGTTCAGTAGTTTTAACGTGAAAGAGTAACAAACATCTATCCATCCATCCATACTCACAAACTTTCACATTCATAAAATTAGTAAGGAAGTAAGGATATTACCGTAGTAGCACCAACCCTATAATTACTTGGATTTTTTCCATTTAAATTTGAAAAACTTTCGAATTTCGAAGCATTGAAATTGCATTTTTAACCGACTTCAAAAAGAAGAGGTTATCAATTCGTGTGTATTTTTTTTTTTTTTTTGTGTTTGTTGTTACCGCATAACTCCGTCATTTATGGACCGATTTGAAAAATTCTTTTTTTGTCTGACTGGACATACTTCCAGTTTGGTCCCATTATCATCAAAAGAAAGTTCCAATGATGGGATCCATGAGGAATTGAGGGAACTCCTCAAAAGTTATAGGCACACATATAGCAATTTCAATATTTTTAACAACTAATCAATCATTTGCATTCAGAAAGTGTAATTTGGTGAAGTAAAACTGATGAAGAAGACCACAGATGGCCATCCGAACTTTTCAATAATAAGTATTGTAGTGATGGCGATTAGATAAGTTTCGGTTATTGTTGCTAAGCAACTATTAATAAGAAATAATGACGTGAATGAATTGAGCGCGGATTGCACAGATTAAATATTGCTTTTAATACCTACTTGACCTGTGTTCAGCCCGACGCTCAGTCGATTTTATTCGATTGTAACAGACAAATATTTGAAAATTTTACAACTTGCCGTACTGAAGTCGGTTTTTTTTTGTTAAAATTATTTCCATTTAAATTTGAAAAACTTTCGAATTTCGAAGGATTGAAATTGCATTTTATACCTATACCTACGAGGTGTGAATCTGTTTTAACACTTATAAACGCAACGAAACATGATAAAACTGTCTGCAAATATAAGCGTTAGGCTCAGACTACATGCAACTAGAGCTCCCCGCCTCTCCGGGACGAAGAACACCGATTTTGACTATACAGACTTAAACTTATTCTTATAGAATGTATTCTTGTGTTATTTAATTCCAGAGGCATTCTCTACAAGTCAACCTATAAGGTGATGCAGAGATAGTAGGGGCATATTAGCCTGAGGCCTTAAAAGAAGTAATTAGATTAAAATTTAGATATATAGATTTAAAATTAGTCCGTGTGGTGACGGATTAAGAATACAAATGTTACCACCCCTTTCCATCCCGAAGGGTGTCGTAAGAGTCGACTAAGGGAGTAAGTCAGGCAGACAATATCCACTGCTAGAGAGGGAAAACTCGAAACAAAACCCTATACCAACCCGTCTGGCCAGCGAGGTATAGTAGGCTAATATCCCCCCAATTGTAGGGAGGAGACCCGTGCCCAGTAGTGGGACGCGTCCCACTACTGGGCACGCGTTTATGGGTTGAGATGATGCGATTCCTGTGCCAAGTCACTTTATAGATTCATCCGAAAGTGGAACTGTTTTCGGTGTCCGGTACGGTACCTGCATATAAGTATATTTTTGTTTTTTGTTTTTTTTAAAAAGACAACTCCCGCACTAGAGAACAAGCTCTGTGTCGCGGGGGACTTTACAAACATACAATTAACGGACACAAATTACACCCAGACTCAGAACAATTCTTTGTGGGTCACACAAAGTTTTATCCTGTGTGGGAATCGAACCCACAACCTCGTGCACAGCAGGCGCATACTGCGGCCACTGGACCACCGAGGCAGTCAAAATTTTCAATTCATTGTTTCGAATTAATACACTCGTTTGTATAGAACAGCTGTAGTCTTTATTTTATTTTTAAAATGACTTGAATTGCATTTTCACCATCATCATCTCAGCCCGATAATGTCCACTGCTGTACATAGGCCTCCCTCATTTTTGATTTCAATTGCATTTTATTTTAGTTTAATTCTGTATGTCTCCTGAACAAATAATTGAATCGAATGCATACAAAAAACAAATCAATATAATTATTCGACGGATTCAATCCGGCCTTGTTTTTAGCTGGCATTATGCATTGTACTCTGAGCATTACAGGTACTTACTAATATTTTTAGCATGTCTACGTGCATTGGTGATTTTAATCAGGTACTTTTTAAATTTAATCTTGAAATATGTGTGTGGCAACATCTATTAACCTGGTTTATAGCGATACCACATATCAATAAGTCAGTTATTTAATATTACAACGAAGTTATTTAATATATAGTACGTAAAAAGTCCCGACGTCGACGACTAACGGTCGCCTAGCACGATATTCTAGCCTGACCCTCTAGACAAGTGGCATAAACGGTAGTCGACTCGAAAAGTCAAAAACGCAAATGTATGGGATTTGACGTAAGTTTACGACATTATATCGTAGACTTACGTCAAATCCCATATATTTGATTTGATCCCCTTTTTTCGATTCGAGGTGTATTATGATAGCTTCCATGTCATGTACCTACTTTGCTGTTTATATAATATACTAAATCTTTCTGTTATTGTTTCAGAGCAATGGCGTCCCCTTCGGTCAGGGATTTCTACAAGGGTAGGAACATCCTCGTGACTGGCGGTACTGGCTTCATGGGCAAAGTTCTCATCGAGAAGCTATTGTACTCAGTCCCTGACATCGGTAATATCTACGTTTTAGCAAGACCCAAGAGGGGAAAGTCTATCAACAATAGATTTGAAGAAATGCAGCGATTAAAGGTAAAATCTTCAATTATCTTCAATATGCTATGGAAGAATTGATTATGCTGTGTTAGGACTGTTCGACTTAGCTTCGATCTCAACTAAGTAATAGAAACCAATGTAAAATTAACTTTATGAAATTTATATGTAGACTAGTGGACCTGGCAGACATCCTGTCTGAAAAAGCTGAAATACCGACAGCAGCGCCACCTACCGGGTCTAATTGTGAATCTAAACCATCCAGGGCCCTACCCGAACACACACACAAAATTTCATCAAAATCGGTTTAGCCGTCTAGGAGGAGTTCAGTGACGTACACACGCACACAAGAAATATATATATATAAAGATGGTAGATACTAGCCGAATGATGTAGGTACTTACAGAACCTATGAAAGAGGTTGTACCTACCTACTTACCATGCATTTCCACTGGCTAGTTCACCTATTCCGTTTCACGTTGTTTTCCTTCAACGCTTACAATAGCGAGGAAGAAAAACAACGTGAGGAAAGCCATAGTGTCTCCTAGAAAATCGTCCTAAGTAGATATATTGTTATATTGTTTTAATTCTACTTATTTCTATGTTACAGCTCTTTGAACGCTTGAAGTCTGAATATCCTGACGCGTTTAAAAAAATCATACCACTGCAAGGTGATGTTATTATGCATAATTTCGGACTCGGCGATGCTGAGCTAGCGAATTTAGCCAATGAAGTATCAGTGGTATTCCACTTTGCTGCTACACTCAAGCTGGAGGCACCTTTGAAAGATAATGTCAAAATGAACACATGTGGTACTCAAACCGCTTTGAACATCGCAAAGAGGTTTAAAAATTTGGCAATATTTATACACTTGTCTACAGCTTTCTGCTATCCTGATTATGAAATTTTAGATGAAAAGGTAAGAATGGACTACATTAATTAATATTTTCTCAATAAGACCTTGTAATATTAGCATGAAAGTATATCAGAGTTTAATTAAAGAACCAACAAACCGCTTTGCAAGTTGTGGCGAACTGAATGTAAGTGGTTTCACTGCGGTCTCAAATGCCCTAGAGAGACGGTCAAGGCTTCGTTAGCGGCTTGTTTTTATTTGCTGTCTGTAGTGGATTACCAATAACGTCCGCAGGACTCTCATTTTAACTCTGGCTTGCCTCAAACGGCTAGTCTTATATCCCTACGCAAGCCTTCCAAAGGCTTCTTAAATTATCGGGAAATACTAAAAAAATAAGGACTTATACTTACAATGGACGGTCTCTGAGAGCAATCTAGATAAATACATTAACTTTGTTATTACTTAACTCAATGAGTTATTAGGTACAGTTTGGCGAAAAACCCTGTAAAAAGTTTTTTGAAACATACTACTTACAAACATATGGTATTAATTTATACCTACATATAATAAACATTGAAGTTTGATCCGTTTGCTGACGTTTTTTTTAAACAATATTTCCAGTTGCACGATCCTCCGGTACAGCCTGAAAATGTTATGAAACTGACCGAGTGGCTGGATGACAAACAACTGGTTCTGCTGACGCCATCTTTGCTTGGAGCTCACCCCAACAGCTACACGTTTTCTAAACGGCTAGCAGAAGCTATAGTAGCGAAGTCTTACCCTGAGATGCCTCTGGTTATTGCTCGTCCTAGTATTGGTAATATATGTATTTGTATCTACTTAACTTTATTAACCCGACTTTTAAGATCGATGAAAATCAGATGAAATATCACACATGGCACCATCCACAGGGCAACTCACCTTTAACACCCGCTATGAACGCCTAAAATAAGTAAACCTCAATCATGAGTCTCATCTTGGCTGGCCTTGGGTAGTATGGTTGCGCTTAACTGATTTTATACCATTCCGATAAATAAACTATCAATAACATAAATATTATATTAAAATCCATCCGGCTGGCGGCTATGATGCCGAAGACAGACATAAACTACGAACTTATGACAGCCCACATTTTGTTTTCGTTAATTGTATGTTTGTAAAGTCCCCCGCGACACAGAGCTTGTACTCTAGTGCGGGAGTTGTCTTTTAAAAAAAGAAGAAAGAAGAATATAGTTGTTGTAACAAACAAAATTCCAGTCGCTAACTAAGTTAAGAGTACTTAATACCACCAAATTAAATTAACTTAACTCTATTTTCTTTTTATTTTCAGTTTGTCCCTCACTTAAAGAACCCGTAGCTGGTTGGGTAGACAACTTGAACGGTCCAGTTGGTGTGATGCTTGGTGCGTCCAAAGGCGTAATACGAACCATGCTTTGCGACGGCTCCTTATTCGCACAAGTAATACCAGTAGATACCGCAATTAATGCTATTATCGCTATTGGAATGATCGAAGGAACTAAAAAAGAAAAGTAAGTACACAGTTAAAGTTTATTATTATGTTTTGTTGTGATGACTTCACGTTGATAAGTCGAAATATGTTCACCTTGTTAAAACATTTAGCTTGCCGATCTAGCAAATATTGGTGTTGCATAGGAATAAACGGCGGTGGTCGTGTGGGAAAGTAACTGATTTGCACGCAAGAGGTGCGAGTTCGATCCCTGGTGGCAGTACCAATGTGAATTTTACTTTGTGAAGTTTATATGTACTAATCAAATGGTTCACTATCTGCTAACGGTGAACGAAAACATCGTGAGAAAACCCACATGTCTTAGAAGAAATTCTAAAGACATTATCTGACTGTGGGTTCGATTCCCACACAGGATAAATCAAAGATTTGTTCTGTGTCTGGGTGTAATTTGTGTCCGATAAATGTATATTTGTAAAGTCCCCCGCGACACAGAGCTTGTTCTCTAGTGCGGGAGTTGTCTTTTATAAAACATTTCGCCAACCCGCATTAGGGATAGTCCGGGATATAAATCAAGATAATATTTTTTTAGGAAAATGGCGAAAAGCGAAGTAATTAGAAAATTCAAAATCTTATCATCTAGTTGCTATTTTATTGAAATATCCAAATGTCACTGAGACATTTTAATTTTACGATTAACATTTTAGGCCGAAATCTGTTCCTGTATACAATGTGAGTTGTGGACATCATAAGCCAACTACATGGGGAGAAGTGCTACAGACAGGCAAGGAGTTAGGCCGCGCGCGTCCTATGTCATGGCCACTCTGGTATCCGAATGGTGACATCACTACGAACCCAGTACTACATGAGTTCAGACGAGTTTGTTTTCACTTATTGCCGGCCTACCTTATTGACACTTTACTATTATTACTTGGACAGAAAAGATTGTAAGTATGGCTTTTTAACTAAATAGTTTTTACGAGTAATGCACGTGGGTGGCCACAGATTAATAAATAGTTACTACGTAACCCTAGCGAGTGTTGTGGGTTCGATTCCCACGGGGCATAAGTTTGCCTTCAATAATTATTCCGAGTCAATGTGTAGGTACTTTGATTTGTATGTTTCTCAAGTCTTACAGAGCTTGTCTCTAGAGAGAGAGAAGTCTTAAAAAATGTAGTGCTGCTCAACCTCAGCACTTAGTTACCTGCGTTTCAAGAGCAGCTGTAAACCTAAGGTTACATTTTCTTTACAGGATGATAAGAATCCAAGATAGAATAAGCCAAGGCCTGGAAGTTCTACAATACTTCACAATGAGACCATGGAACTTTAATACCACGAACTATGATGGTATTCATAAAATTCTGAATAAAGAAGAGCAGGAGATCTATCGTACAGAGCTCAGTCATGTCGATAACAAAGCCTATTTGACAGATTGTGTAGAGGGAGGACGTGTATACTGTTTAAAAGAAGACCCCAATAAAATCCATATCAATAGAGCATACAACAATTTGTAAGTATCCTACTACCTACTAGCTTTGTTTACTGCCTTGTTGGTCTAGCAGTCGTTGAGTGCGACCGCTGATCTTGTGGGTGTCGATGCCCAGGTTGTGCCAAAAATAGATATTAGGTTTTTCTGTCAAGAAACTCACAAATGATGCCCGATGTTTAGAAATAGCGGTATTTGTTGGTCCTACTCTTCATATCTCACCGATCGTGTCAGATTGACGTGCTATGGGTAGGTAAAAAAGATTTGAGGGATTTCGTTTATTAGCTACATAGGTAGCTAATCATCTAGTCTTCTAGAATCTAGAAGTTTAGGTAGCTAATAAACTAAATCTTCATTCTAATTATCATTATTCACAAAACAAAATATTTTTCAATTTCTATGTAAGCAAGTAGGTATCTAACCTTATTTCATATTTTTTTCGAAAATAAATCTCCATAAACCATAACCTCGGTTAAAACGTAGAGAACTGGTTTTTGTTTGGCGTTCAGTTTTTGTTTTTATGCGTTTATTACGCATAAAAACAAAAACTGAACGCCGATTAGTATGAAGGTATCTTTACGATAGTTTGTAAGTCGGTGATAAGTATTATGTACCTAACCATGTACTACGATATTGTAGGTACAATATTCTGCAAGCTATTATATTTTACTAGCGACCCGCCCCGGCTTCGCACGGGTGCAATGCTGATAGATACTAAATTAATTACACTACAGAAAAACTATGAACGTTGTATATAAAAACATAGCGGCCCGCTCCGACTTTGCACGGGCATAAAATATTCTATTAAGTTTTTTTTCTGAACTTACTTAAGATTTTTGAAAATAATTTCCTTATTATTAAATTAATTGATTATTATTTATCGTAACTTATAATTATTAACTGATACGTTGTCGCGCTGAAAAGCACGTTTTTATCAAGTACTGTTATTTTCCTCGCTAGAGAGCTCCGATAATAAACGCGTCCGATTGCTGCTAAATTCAAAGTGCTATAGGGAGAACCACGGGCACGGCCTCCGACGCGCTATTTATGCCCCGTCCGACCGGTACCGCCCGCCGCAAACGCAAATTTTAAATTTGTAATATCTCCGAAAATATTTGTTTAATTTACATGCTGTAAGGAACCATATTGATCTATATTAATTGCACACTGTATTTAAGGTACTTAATTCGATAAGGATTAATGCCGTATTGCCTAAAATAGCTTCGTAAATAAGCCATTTTTTCACGTAAAAGGTAAACAATAAAAATGGTTAATGTGGGTTATCCCTAAAAGATAAACATATACCATCGCGGACTTTTTTGTAGACCTTTTTATGGTGTACAATACTGTAGTACATTAATTTGATCTAACTCGTAGGGTTTAGGCAGCGTTTTTGCTAAATTGCTAAATAAGCCCAAAAAAATAGGTTAATTTACGACATCACGTTAGAAACCTCTAAAATTAGCAATGTTGCCTTAGTATATGATGCATGTATTATACATATAAACCTTCCTCTTGAATCACTCTATCTATTGGAAAAAACCGCATCAAAATCCGTTGCGTAGTTTTAAAGAATTAAGCGCACATAGGGATATAGGGACAGAAAAGGCGACTTTGTTTTATACTATGTAGTGATGATGATGATGTAGAAATCTAAAAAATAATAAACCAAAACCATTTGCTATCTTATTTTAAAGAGTACAAAGTTATATATCCTCTAGCAGCTACGCTACAAAAGCTTTTATAATTTTTTTAATGCTACCAATCAAGCTTCTAATGTCTTCTTGTAATATAAAATCCCAATCAGCCCCATCATTAATTTCTCCTTTTAGTGAAACTCATTGATCGATTGTCTGTTTCAGCCTTTACTTTCTGGATTGGATTTGTAAGATTTGCTTCTGGCTATTGGTTCTATCGTTCTTGGCGTCATGGTTTGAGCCCGTCAAAACCATCTTTTCTTATGGAGAACCGGTTGTGAAGCACTTGCCGTTCTTAGGAAAAGCTGTTTTTGCCAAGGAAGAATTTTAAGAAGACATTACAAATAAATACCTACTTCTGGTTATGGAGGTTCACTTGAATTGAAATGTATGAAGTCAACAATATTTACCTACATTTGGAAGATAACTCACAACTTTAGACTGGTATCACATGAACCAACAGTCGTCGAGGGAATTGAGGGCACTTTACCTAGTCGTTTAACACATTTTTATTTAGGTAGGTAGGTATATATAAATATGATAAAAGAGCATATTATACATTTAACTATATGTAGATACTTATCTATAAATATATTTGAACAAGCGAGCGAAGTTCTCCGAGTGTAGGGAAACAATTCGGCGTTTCTATGTAGACCTAATTTGCCCAGCTAGGTATATATATATAATTGTTATGTAGGTTGATAGAAGTAGGTAAAACCTACTTATTTACTGTTGTACCTACCTACTTTTTATATGATTGTTCAATATAAATATTTTATTTGGTTATTTAGGTACATTAAAAATGTATGACACTAGATTAGTAATGGCACGGAGTAATTTTTGACTCAATTACTCTATAGCAAAAGTGAACTGACTCTATGCTTCTCGATTGCCTACAAAAATCATACAAAATAAACTAACCTTTATTCACACAATAGAAGCAAATAGAGCTTATTTTGTGTTCGTGTCAGCATACAGTGTTTATAATTGAAAGTGCGCTATATATAATGACTTCTTTTACACCTGTTCAAAAAATGTATAAAACCCCGACACAACGAAACTTTAAACAGCTGAACCGATTTTGATAAAACATAAAGAACTACCACTATAAAAACCTGTTTTTAAATTTAAAAAAACCGCCTCCAAGTCGGTTCGCACGTCTAAAAGTTACAACGCCACAGATAGACAGACTTATAACACCCCTATTTTGCGTCGGGGGTTAATTATATAAAATGCTTGAAAATGAGCACAGCCTAACGGTGAAATATTCAAGTGAGCTAATAAAAATTGTTTGTTGAAAGCGTTGCCAGACCCGTTCCACCCCGTATCGGGATTTACCTACCTGAAAGATAAAAATTCATACATGAATACGGCCAATGAAATCCAAGATTTAGTTGACACTCGATCAGAAAACAGGATTTTGGGCATCCATACCAGAAACATGGATGGTGGCGCACTACGGGACGGACGCGCCAAAACCGAGATTTCTGACAACGCAACGTTTTATCGTTGTAAGTACCCATGTAAAGGAACTTGAAACAACCAATCTGTATCTTGCAAGTAATCATTGCATCGTACAAATAATAAGTAGGTATTTAGATACATTACGACTATAACAAAAAAAATGGTTGACAATAGATATATTATAAATAAAACAAATTAGTTATACGTAGACCTGCTTAGCTTGTATAGATTTAATAGTTGGCTGTTATATGGTATTTGTATTTAGAAATCTATATATTATATAAATAAATATCTAAGTACATACCTACCTGTTATTTTTTATTAAGATTAGGGGTCGGATAGAAGTAGCGGATAGTTAAATAATTTTAAAATGTTGTACTTATGTACAATTATATCCCCAAAATTTGCGTTTACGGTGCCTAGGAGGATAAATCCTTGAAAAGAAAAAAATGTTGCGAGACTGAAAATGGCCAACCCATGAGAACGTTTGGCAGGCTCTATAGAGACACTATCATGTAGAATTCTTTTTGCCTCGGTGCAAAGCCTAATCGAATAATTCTACGTCATAATATTAAAAGCTAAAGACAAGGCGCACCTTCAACAGAAATCTCATTTCCAGTACAATATATTATATATTAGCGGCCCGCCCCTAATTCGTCCGGGTTCAACAACTTTCTTTTTTACATAAGAACCTTCTCCTGACAATAACAAACAGCAAAAAAACCAGCCGTTCACGCGTGATGTCGTGACAAAGTGAAATAGGGATTCATTTTTATATATTATATATTAATACATATCAATGATATTTTTATAGCTGTAGGTACTATGATGAAATATTGTTAGATAGTAGGGGAACAAGGCAATATTAAAATAATTTTGATACGTTTATTAAAGAATTTGTGGACCAGGGCTACCGTAAATATTCTACTGCGATATTGTAATTTTTTTACCTCATTATATGGGACCAGGTATAATTATAATGATTTATTTGTATGGTGCTTGTTAATTTAGTATAGCGACTATGTTTTATAAAGGTTTGTAATAAAACGAAGGAAATGATTAACATAATATTATATATTTGATACAATAGACAGTGTTTCATTTATTGCCTGTAAAAGTAAAGCTTATATGTGTAAACTATATAGGTATATATAAATGTAAACTTAGCAGGTATATAACAATAATTGTGTATTAAGCTTCTCCTAATAACATAATATGTGTTCGATATTCATTAAAATTATTGCTTGCAAAATTATTAGCCACATAAGTACTACTGTCGCTTTACAATATAGCTTATAAAGACCGTAATATAACAACATGATTCCTAGTTTCTACAACATTTATAAATCATTACATGCCTATAAAGTATACAATATAATATAAAACAAAAGTTTAGTGACACATGCAACATATTGGCACGCCAGCAAACATACATAGAGTACCTACCTATAAATAAATTGTAGGACTTTGCTAAATTTAACAATAAGATTACGTTTTAAATAACTTGTTGATGATATTGCGTGGACTTTCATAAGAATGCAGTATTGCTATTTTATTATTTATATTGCTTTTAAATCGTCCACTAACTGACAACAGATTGTACATAATTACTTAGTAGCGTTAACAATGTCAACGAACTCCGGCTTGAGACTAGCTCCGCCGACTAAGAAGCCGTCGATATCAGCGCAGCCAGCCAACTCTTTAGCATTAGCGGCGGTGACGGATCCACCGTACTGGATACGTACAGCTGCGGCCACGTCCGCTGAAACGTTGCTTACCAACCAGTTGCGCAGCGAATTGTGAACGTCTTGAGCCTACAAGACAATATTTTCAAAATTAATATAATGAAAGCAATATTGATGATGATTATAGCGGTGGTGGCCGAGTGGGAAAGTAACCGACTAGCACGCAAGAGGTGCGAGTTCGATCCCGGGCAGTACCAATGTGACTTTCACTTTGTGGAGTTTATATGTACGAATCCAACGATTCGCCATCTGCTAACGGTGAAGATAAACATTGTAAGGAAACCCACATGTTTTAGAAGAAATTCTAAAGACATGTCAGATTCACCAACCCGCATTAGGCCAGCGTGTGTGAATTAAGGCCTAAACCCTCTCTCTCTTGTTAGAGGAGAGGAGACCCGTGCCCAGCAGTGGGACATATATAGGTTGCTATTATTATTATAAGATTATAGCAGTAGAAATGATAGCTTTGTGGAATATGTGCGTAGTGAGAATGCTAGACAGAGAAACTGAAACTTAAGTGGATTGAAAGATGTAATGACAAAAGTTGAAAAGGGGATATTAAGATGCTTTGAACATTTGGAAAGGATAGAAGAAAGAAGAATAGCAGAAGGTGTATTCATGCGAGAATGCCGGTAGGGGCCGCCCTAGGCGAACACACAACGACGAAGGAAAAAAGGGCCAAGTTAAAAGTACGCAAAACCGACGTTCATGCATGTAGATGTTGATGAAATGTACAGGAACTGAAAAAAGTATGTCTACTCGTAAATTGAAGCTATTTTCTTATTTTTTTAAAGACTACTTCCGCACTAAAGAACAAGCTCTGTATCGCGTGGGACTTTACAAACATACAATTAACAGAAAAAAATTGCACCCAGACTAAGAACAACTCTTTGTGGGCCACACAAAGTTTTGTCCTGGGAATCTAACCCACAACCTCGTGCACCACAGGCGCATACTGCAACCACTGGACCACCAAGGCAGTAAATTTCGCATAACATAGTCTCTGCCTACCCCAATAGAAGACGGGCGTGATGATATGTGTGCAAATAAATTGTCATAATGTATCATCATTAATAATAATATCTTGGGACAACTACACAGCCACCTCATCCGAAACTAGGTAAAGCTTATACTATGGCAACCAGACAACTGGTAAACGTATACATATCAAAACGAATATTATAAAAAATATATTTTGTTTGTTTTTATTTAACTCAAAAATTACTCGACCGATTTGAAAAATTTTTTCACAATTAGAAAGCTACATTATCAGCGAGTAACATAGGCTATATTTTATTTTAAAGAAATTACGGGATCCCTAGGAAAAACTTAATAAATGTCCATCCGTGCGAAGCCGAGACGCTATTATAGACAAACTAGGGGTCGCCCGCGACATCGTCCGCGTGGTAATTTGAAATATTTTCCCCGATTTTGCAACATATCTCACTACTGCTCATGATCATAGCGTGATGTTATATAGCCTATAGCCTTCCTGGATAAATGCACTATTCAACAAAAAATATTTTTTCTAATCGAACCAGTATTTTCTGAGATTAGCGCGTTCAACCAACCAAACAAACAAAGTCTTCAGCTTTATAATATTAGTATAGATAAATAAGATCCAGACGTAGAAAGAATCGTCCTGTAATCTGAAATATTGAACCATAGTCTGAAATTGTGGCTATGTGGTCCAATATGTGGCTCAACATCAACACTCATCGCAATTACATAAGATCTCAGATAGAACCTAGTTGGCACAACATGTGCCTTACATATAAGATCCACAGAAATATAGATCTATTTCTGTGTGCCTGCCTCTTTTGGAAGTTATTTTTAGCAACCTAATGTCCCACAACTGGGCACGGCTCTTCTCTATCAAGAGCGCAAAGGCATTAATCAGAGGTCTTAATCTAAACACTGGCCTAATACGAGTTGGTGAATCGTAAATGCACTTAAAATTTCTTCTATTTTCCTCTATGCTTTACATTTACATACAAGAAGGAATACGAATATCCATTCTTTTTTTAATTTAGGTAGATAAGCGGCCTATTCTATCTAATCCATAATCATAATCAATAGTTTTATCACTGATACCTACTCAAAACAACAAAAAATCTCAAATAATCATTTGATTAATTGAGGTTTTATGTAGGTACCTATTTAGTTACTGACGCAAAAAGTCATTATTATAAATCAGATATATTGCAGTCAACATATCAAATCATTGATTCAATCGGCTAGCCAGCCATAGGTAAAGCGATTTTTTGTGATATATTTACTATCTTAATGATTGCTTTATCATTGAACTAGGGGTCAACAGCGACTTCATCCGCGTGGTAATTTGGAATATTTTTCCCGATTTTGCAACATATCTCACTACTGCTCCGCTACTATTGATCATAGCGCGATGTTATATAGCCTATAGCCTTCCTGGATAAATGCACTATTAAACAAAAAAGAAATTTTCTAATCGAACCAGTACTCTGAGATTAGCGCGTTCAACCAAACAAACAAACTCTTCAGCTTTATAATATTAAGTATAGATACACAAGGGCAGCTTATCACAGAGTGCTGTGGAAATCCTTGGAGGAGGCCAATGCCAAGCAGGGGACATGTTGTTAATAACATTATACTTACTTAAATTAATTAATTTTGTAAGTGTTTTGTCTGAATAAAGGGTTTATTATTATTATTATAAATATTGTCAATTACACTGACTCTGCAAGATAATATAAAAACAAGAAGGTGATTGATACAGAACAGCACATCAAGGAACAGTGGTGTTACAAGATGTAGGGTTGAGAACACATGAGTAATAATAATACAAGCAAGCTATTGCACAGGTCTCCTCTTCTCAATCAATAGAGCGGCCATTGTAAAGCTTACGCGGGAACATAGGTCTAACACACAGTGGGCCTAAGAGCCAATTTTAATTTAATATAGGATAAAGCACTTACCATAGTCATGCCTATGGTAATAATAATATTTTTAATAATAATATTTTCGGGACAACTCACACAACGCTATCTGATCCCAAGCTAGGCAGAGCCTGTACTATGGTAACCAGACAACTGATAAACATACTTATATATTTCTAAATACATACATATTATAGATAAATTACACCCAGACACAGAACAAACATTCGTGCTCATCACCCAAAGATTTGTCCTGGGTGGGAATCGAACCCACGACCTCCGGCGTAGCAGTCAGAGTCACTAACCACTAGACCAACAGGCTAGGTAAATGTATAGCTTTTACTATTATAATAATACAGCAGTACTATTGAATACATAATTTACCTGCTGTGGAGAGGCTGTTTTGCCGGTGCCAATAGCCCATACAGGCTCGTAGGCCAGGACAACATTGGCCCACTTATCACCAATGGCCGGGACAAGGGCTTTTGTCTGTCTGTATACCACTTCCTCAGTTTTTCCCGCTTCCCTTTCTTCAAGTGTCTCACCAATGCAAGCAATCACCTTCAACCCAGACTCAAGGGCATGGGCTACCTACAAATATAAAAAAAAATGTCATGAAAATGTAGATAACACTCATAATATATCTTTTTAAGTAGGTATATTGTATTGCTATAGTATATATTATTTAGTTTATGTATTTAATATTTATATATATTAGTATATTAATTTTATTGTTTGTATTTATTTCTTTTTAAATTAGTAATACCTAATTCATCTGGACTTCTTATATGCACCTACTTTGTTTATCTCTGCCTAAGTTGACTGGTAGATAATGCCTCTGGCATTAAGACCGCCTTTACATAAATTTGTGTATAAAGTTATAAATAAAAAAAACAAAAAAAATGTATCGAAAATTGTACAGGTTAAATTGAGAACAAAAATTAAATTGCTTCAAAAAGTATAAATTAGAAGCATTTTACACAAAACTGCTGTTTACTAAATGATGATCATTTAGTAATCAGAATCATTTAGTAAACAGCAGTTACAGCAGTATGATAACTTATACAGTGCAGTTACAGCAGTATATAACTTATCATTTAGTAAACAGCAGTTACAGCAGTATGATAACTTATAAGTTATCAAAGACATAGTAGTAATATGTTTATTTTGCAACAAAGAGCATATAATAGCATCTGATTTGCAACCTTTAAAATTTATAGTATAACTTACAGTATAGTATAATAGAGTAGAACTTATTGATTATTCTTAGTTTAAAAACATGCATTATAAATATAATATCTCCTAAGTTGTTATATACCCTATCATATAATAATATATAAATCAATGTAGTGTTTATATTTACTTTTTCTGCAACCAAATCGTCTTGTTCTTTGAAAATTGTTCTCCTTTCGGAATGTCCCAGGATTACCCAGTTGCAACCGATATCTTTGATCATGGCTGGTGATATTTCACCTGAAATATTAATATAATTCTTGAGAATTTGTTGTGTCTCTCTCTTCAATAAAACTTGGTAAAGGTAAACCTTGATCATGTAATAGCAAGTTGTCTTTTAACAGTGGGACTTAGAGTTATTACGTTACTAGGTTTTATGATTGTAATATGCGTTTTTAATAAATCTTAATGTTTGTCAATAAAAACATTAATGTTACTAGTTACCCGCCTCAACTTCACCTGGGATGAACTATTTTTATATTTAATTCAAGCTTAAATATTGATTGTTTTGAGGAAACACCCGCCCACGTCCTTCTGGAATGTAGGAGCGTAGAAGACCATAGGATACGAACTCTCAGGAAACCGGGCACTCTACCGCAGGCCTGCGGCGACCTCGGACGTCTGCTGGCCTTTTGGAAGAACCTGGGGTGGTTGGAATTGCCATAAGGAACCCCACGCACAAAGGCCCACTAAAGCGGCTAGGTGCAGAAAAGCCCCGTCAAACTAACTAACTATTGATTGTTTCAGAGAGGATGCTTAACATTATAAAATAAATCTATATTCCAAATTTCAGCTCTCCAGACTTCGCAAATTCTGGCTGTGCATAGACTTAGCATAGATTATGTTTCTTTGAAGTCTTACCAGTGAAAGCACCCTTTGCAACCTTCCAGCTATTTTGAGCAGCAACTTCAATAGTATCGGGGACAATATTTTTAACATACTCAAGATATATCGCTGGTACACCAATCACCACCTGTATATGAAAAATAATTCTTAAATGCTAATGCAAAAGATGAGAGATGTCATTTTACACTAGGCAGGACTTTACAAACTTTTCATGCCACAGTGACCTACTGTCCATCAACAGCAGTGTAGTGAAGTGACTTCATAACACTGCCGTCAGCTGCTGCCACCTGCATTCAGGTTCAAATCATAACTGGAGCCATATGACGTTGATGCCTCAACGTGGCAACGCGTCGTTATGTTGCTACCAACTTGTACCTTAAGCCACAAATATTCATACCCAGTCTAGGTTTATTGTGTCCATGAATAATTTGTAAAGTATTTATAAAGTGCCTTACCTCAACATTGGGATCCAGAGGACCTTTTTTCAAAGTATCAACAATTTCATTAATTTGTTTCTTATCACCATTCATCTTCCAGTTACCACCAACAACGAATTTGCGACCCATTTTTGAGGATTTATGTCTAGTAATAGAAAAACATTTGAAAAGGTAAAAAATATTTTTTAAAGTTTAAAATATGAAACTGTATAGGCGAATTTTAATGATATTATACTTCTTAACAATGTTTCCAGAAACATTGTTAAGAAGTATAATATCATTAAAACTTGCTGAACCGATTACACCAGTGTAACCGATTACACCAGTGTAATCGGTTCAGCAATTTCTGTTACAAAGAGTTTTTTATTACAAGAAATCGAAAATATTTGTTATTTAATGCTTATACATAACCAACATTTTCGATATTCTGTAACTTTTTTACTAATAAACTGCAGAATGAGTTAGAATCATTTATTCAAGACTAGTGCTTAGTGACTCTTGATAGTCGGAGGTAGAAGAAAAGTAGTGTTGTAAGACTAATTATTGTCCCACTGCAGGGGACATCTTTTTATTAATGAATAGGATAGTTTGATTTATTCGCACTTTTATGTACTTAATAAGAAAACATTTGATAATGCTATCGTAAAAACTTCAGTTCACACAGACCATGACATTGACTCATGACCTATTTGACCGCCTTTACGTGGCGTTTGTAATAGGTATCATATGTGGTTAGTTATTTATAGCATAGGTACGAAATAAATACTTATATAAAATAAATTCACATCAATATACGTGCATACGCGGCATTAACATTACAAAATGCAGGACATGATGTGTCAAAAATATATGGCATAATAATTACATAATAATTAACGCATGTGCAATTTATGCACCGGAATAATACCAATATACTAGTTTTATTTACATGTATATTTTTCCAACTAACGTAAAAAAATATATGAAGTAGGTATATTAGATTTTTTTATTTTTTATTAAAAGTTAAAAAATTGTATAAACATAAAAAATATATTTTTATAATCCTTACCTATTCACGATATTTAGGGTTAAAAACTTAATCAACTGCTGGCAGCGGGAAACCGACCGGTTCGGATTAGTGTAATCTATTGGGGAAACTTGCAGTTGTTCTCCCTACAATAATTTGATTCAATCAATATTGGCCCTAGACTTGACCAATGAAAAGTTATAAATTATTTCACTCAACCAATCATAAAACCTACAATACAGCCCTTTGCTCTTTCTACCGCAGAGAACGGACTGATTCGTAATCTGTATGACCTTTGTGACATTGAGGAGATAGTTATAAATTGTAATATCGTTCGAAAACATCAGTTTATATAATAAGTATGTATTAAGCATACTTTAGCCCAAATGGTTTGAATAATTATTCTATTCTTATATTGTTATGCATGTCATTTGTAATATTGCCTATTTGAATAAAACTTAATTCTGCTTAACTTATGTACTTTTATTGTTTTTCGGCTCCAAACGACAAAATTACATATATGTCAACTTAAACTAGTAGTTACTAGAAATAAATTTAAATGTAATAGTACGCAATTTTGGCGCACTTTACAGCTTTACATTAATTGATTTACTTTTTCACCGTCGTATTGAGTCTATGGTACTTGATGTTGCCAGTATAGATAAAGAAAAGTTATACATACATCTAAAGAAAAAAAAAACGAATCAATAATTTCTCGATGGGCTTGCAAGAATATCAGGAACTTTAAAAAAATCCCGAGTTCGTAGGTACCTACCTATTCAGCCCTGTTTCCCTATTCACCCCGTTTTACAGTATTAAATATTCATTATGCCTGCTCATTGTGCTTTAGGTTGTGAAAAAAGAGGTAAGAGGCTCTTATCATAATTCATAACTATGAAAGAATTAATACTACCTACCGTAACATGGTACCCGACGGGGTTGCATATTGATAATTAAAATAAACAAAAACTTAGCATAATAATAATAATTTAATTATAATGTCCCCCCATCGCTCTAAAGCTAGATTTATATATTTAGAAAATTAACAAGAGTTGTAATGATTTTTGACTATAGTTGTAATTTTGTAAATTAATTTAGTATATTATATTTTTAGGTGTTCACAAATTTCCAAATGCACTTAAGTTTCAAGAAAAATTCAAGACATGGGTACATATTATTGGTGGTACACCTCAAGACTATCTCACCTTCCAAAACAAGAGACTCTGTGATGCGCATTTCACACGAAAAGATTACAACAGGAATAATCGCCTTAAAGCGTTAGCAGTGCCGTCTCAGCATTTACCAGGTTAGATAATATTTATTATTTTTGATACATACAATCCCAAAATTATTCTTACTGTGAGTAAAATATGAAACTGTAAGTGTAGTGTTACCTTTACCTGCTCTGACCAAAAAAGTTACAGGTAAAAAATAAATTGAAAATACGATAATTTTGTGATTTTTTCTCTTATTGTTCTTCTTTAACTCCTTTTTGTTCCGTTTTTTTTTTCAACTTAATCAATAGCCTATTAGCAAGCCTGGTTCACTCCGCTGTTTAGGTATAAATCTACACTTGTAGATAGACCCGGCCGGTCCATTTTATTATAAACGAGAAAGTTTGTAAGTATGGATGGATGGATGTTTGTTAAAAACTACTATATAGAGTTAGAATTAAAAAAAAAAAAATAGAGATAGAATATGGTCTGGAATAACACATAGGCTTTTTACAGCGATAACCGACATCAACGCGGGCGGAGCCGCGGGCAACAGCTAGTCTAAAAATATAATAATATTATTCGGTTCGCACGAACGTAATACGTAAATACCTACCTACGTTACTCACTCAAAGCCGCGATTCGTCAGCGATTTGTTTTCGCCATTTAAATAGTTTAAAGAAATTGAAGGCAAAAAAAATATTGCACAGTAATTGGATGCTTAAATAAAGAAAAGGATCCCCAACATCTCGTTTTTTAATATTTCAATGGTTATTGTATATATTGAAAGGTAAAAAAATACATGTTATCGCCACAATAATAATAATTATTATTATTACAATAGGTATACAATTTGTAGGTACCTAGTTGTAGCAATATTTTGATAATTTGTAAACTAGATAGTACAGTGCCTGTAGATACGTATTATTATATGATTATTGTATCTATTTGGGTAAATAGCCTAGCCGTGCCGTAAATGTCCAGGTATTATTGGGTACTGCGCTGATAAAATATTCTGGTAATCAGGCACTTTTTTTTCTTTTTCTATCAAAAAGACAACTCCCGCACTGGAGAACAAGCTCTGTGTCGCGGGGGACTTTACAAACATACAATTAACGGACACAAATTACACCCAGACTCAGAACAATTCTTTATGGGTCACACAAAGTTTTGTCCTGTGTGGGAATCGAACCCACAAACTCGTGCACAGCAGTCACATACTGCGGCCACTGGACCACCGAGGCACTGCGTTAAATGTAAATAAAAATCTTGACGAAGTTTACCAACTGCTACCCAACCTAATTGGATCCTTCTATCTACTGGCTTCTTTCTCGAAGTTGTTTTTACCAAGCTGTATAATATGCCTAAAATAGGCATAAGTATATTGTAAAACTAATTGTTGTGACCAGCTCCGCCCGCGTAGATGTCGGTTATCGCGATAAATAGTAGCCTATATGCTATTCCAGACTATAATCTGTCTCAGTGGAAGGAGATAAGTAGGAAATTTCATATCTCTGTGCAGTAGTTTTTGCGTGCATAACAAACATCCATACATCGATACTCACAAACTTTCACATTTATAATAATAGTAAGTGTCGATTATTTCGATCCATCCACATAAATATATTAGTTGCATCATGCTTATTATATTCATTGAATATGATTTTGGTTATTCAAGTTCATGCCAAAACCAATATGTACGAGAGGAGATATACGAGAGGTTCCATTTAGGTTTTGCATCATCTCGCTTAACTGTCCCAGCGTCTCCGCTAATATGACGATGACGTCGGCAAAACAAAAATGTGAGCGTACTCAAAGGTCTCTACTATAGTCCGGCAACTTCGTGCACGACCGTCCCTCGGGGTGACAGACGTTTGCGGGGGCGAGGTACCCACGATGTCAGCGCGTAGCGGGGAAGGGTAACGCGTGCATCGTGTGTAGCCGTGTACTAAGAATGACGCGCTACCTCGCCCCCGCCACCATCTGTACCCCGCGGGACGGTCGCGCACAAAGTTGCCGGACTATACAAAGAGTTCTTTACATTGTACTACTACTTTGTGTCAGTGAATTTTATGGCAATTAAAATAGTAACTCATGATATCAATTCAATGCACAATAATTAGTATTGCTAGTAAACCTTATATGTATAGAATTACATCCTATTAAGATTTTATTTTTCTGTCTTTCAGAAAATAGGCTTAAATGTTCCCCAGTAGAAAAGTCTATATCTATTGACAGTGAACTGAACAGGACACAAAAGGAGATTTGCCTACCTAGGGCGACATGGGAAGGGGAAGGAGTAGACAACAATGATCCCCGAAGAGGCGTCAGGATGGCCATTGTTCCCTTGAACCATCCGGACCAGAAGTTTGAGACGAAACACTTCAGCCCAATCTGGTTACTCATAGTAGAGGCACTGGAGGGAGCTCTACATCCTACACCCCGAATAACTGTAGGCAGCATATTGGGTGGGGCTCTGCAAGTAACATGCGAGGGCGCCAAAGCCATAAAGTGCGTACTAAGAATAAATGGAAAAACAGTGGGAGAAGATAAACTTGAACTAAAAGTTACCCAAGCAGATGCCCTCCCCGAACTAGTAGTGGTGCTATGGAGATCAACTACAATAACGGGTATTGAACTTACGCAGGAGTTGATGATGGTGCGGCGCATCAATCCTTTTCTTCATACAGAGAAGTGGCAGGTCGTAAGATCGCTCGCCAAAGGGGACACCACACAAAGGATCGTCGTAATGGACCGAGTCTCTGCCGAGGGTATTCAATCAGCTAGCTACAACCTGTACACGGGACTAGGCTTTAGCCACTTTGAAATTCTAAAGGACTTGGCAAACATATCGTTCGAATTAAAATCTGCTGGAATGAAGAAGATCATAAAGAACATAGCTTCTTCCGAGTGCATTGAAACAGCTGGCTTCACCCTGACCGCGGGAGTAAGCTTTGAGATTCAAGAAGATTTGATGGAAGACGCTTCCAAAGTAAAAGCAGAAACAGAAATAAACACAGAACACCCTAAATCGAGCAGAAAGACAAAACATCCAAACCAGGATAAATTTAATAACCAGTAAGGAAGAACTGAACTGAACTGAACATAGACGTAAAAATGGCTGAACTAAGGTGTGTACAAATTAACTTGCAGCATAACAAGGCATTTGACATGCGAACTATGCATGCTAAAAAATATGATTTTGTCATAATTCAAGAGTATTTTATATACACGGGAGATATATTACATAGTTACCAAGTTCCAAATTCTAGCGTTATTGTTATGGTGGCCATAATAATAACTCTAGAATTTGTATCTATGCTATATTAGAATTAGCCTAGATGAGATTTCACAAATACACGATCACTTTTATAGGGACCTAACGACGATCAAATTCCTCCTAAAGGAGTAGGGGAGCAGAGCAAATAATAGCCTAATTCAAAAATTAGCTAATGGCTTTTATTTTATTAGCGCTCTGAATGTGGACATTCCTCACGAAGCAAAGGGCTCGGCCATCATGGCTTAGTGGCCTTGTAGGAATTCTGCAGCCGAGAGAGCCTGGACCTAAATTATAAACTTAATTTTATTTTTTTAATGTATCTGACAGCCACTCACAGGCTCCTTTTAATTATTAAGCTACAGTGAACAAGAATGCTTTTGCTGTTTTTATTGTATTTGATGCATCAGTTAATTTAATAACTATTTCGTTTCTCAGGTATGATGAATCTTTGGTGCAAGGACTCCGCCTGGCCAGTCTAACTTTTCAAAAAGGGGGGAGGAAGAGGACTTGACTTGTACAACTAAACATACATTATTTTACTTAACATATTAATAATAATAATTTATAAGCAAAAATCACGTCATATACAATTTTTCAGACTATTGTACGTACCTATTGCAGTTAACTTAGAGAATATAATTACAGATTGTGTGTTGACTCCAACACTTTTGCTAATGGCCTAAGAGCTAATGGTTCATTTGACTATCCCGTTTCCCACTAAGCTGATTTAAAAAAAAAAAATAATAATATCAGGCGATCATAAAAATACCGTTCTGGTTCTTTTTTTCAAAACCCTCTCCCACAAGGCTGCAATTTTGATATGTCTTTATTTACATATGTTTAAGCGTAAAAAACAATTGCCAGCCCATTTCGACGGTTGCAAGTAGGTACATAATAATATGTGCCAGAACGTTGTAAAGTTGGTAAACCTTTTACATTTATAGTAGTGTAGTGTAAGATTGCATGAATTCTGAGGATAACTAAGAGCGTCAAGTCTGTAATAGTTTTTTCGATTTTTTCCTGATTCGTCATATTCCAAACTCGTCATACTATGTACATTCGCCGAAATAATTATTATAAAAATCCTCTATGGTTATTGACATGAATGTTTTTAGATTATTAATGGACTAGCTTTTATCCGCAACTTCGTCTGCATGTTTTTTTAAATTTTTAAACAACTCGAACGAGACCTTTTAAATCAACTGCAACTCTGGAAACTAAGGATAAAATAATCCAAACAAACTTTCATTAACTGATTTTTGATCACTGGTTCTAATAACTACATTGTCACTGCGTAGGTAGCTCAGTGGACGATGTGTATGACTGCTGATCACGAGGTCCAGGGTTCGATTCCTAGGTCGGGCAAAAATTTATATTGGAATTTTCTGTCAAGAAATTCACAAAACATGCCCGGCAATTGTTTATAGATATAGATTAATGTCAAGAGAATGTACTTATAAGTTAATTATACAAAAATGACAAAAAAAAATGGAAATGATTATGATTTTATTGGAATTTAGTAGAATTTTAGTAAGTATTCTGTTTAATTTATTATAGGGTCCTTGGAAACATAGTAGTCTTTTTGTAAGTAGTGGTGTACCGTCTGCAGTAGAGTTGGCATACTTTGTCCTTACGTCTTTAGGTTAGTGTTTGATAGGGTATTTTGATGTTGCATGAGTACTGTATTTAAGATAAACAATTGTCTGAGTAGCACTTCGTAATTTTATAGTTGTGTAGTAGGAAAGAGAATAGGTCGAAATGTTCAGAACCGCTCTTTGCGCTCATTCGAGTTTTAACATGACCGTTTTGAGTGCTCCACCCACCAGAAACGGTAGGTACGGACTGACAGAGTGCAAAGTATTTACTCCTTATTATTTGAGGTTCTGCGACATGACGGAGATTCTTGAAGATAAATATTTGCTTTCTTATTCTTATCGCCAGTAGTTCTACGTGTGATGTAAAGTTCAATCTATTGTCTAGTGTCACTCCAAGGTATTTAATTGTATTAGTAGCAACGTTCTATATTACTTCTTGATACTTTACTTAACATACTGTAATGATATTATATACCTACCATATTATTTTAATAATACTTATTATGTATTACTATGTAACTATGTCTAAGGTTTTTGAATAAATAAACTATTATTAAACTTAAAGTACAAACTCTTTATCCCTAATTTAATTCCCTCAAATAACTAATCAAAGTGAATTAAATGTTTTTATGGAGATATGAATTTTATTTTTTACAGGTTAATAGGACATGATTTAATTGTTGTTAATATACTAAAAGTGCAATACTTAGGAGCCATCGACTTTATAGTAGCGTCACTTCTTTTTTATTTATGCTCAAAAGCGGACCAATAAATACCTAGAGCGCGTTTCCCCGCATGCCCCCTAATAATGCACAGGGTTAATTAGCGTTGCCACAGCGCGGAATAAAAATTTCATTACTAAATATTCATATTATAATTAAACACCATTTTGTTGTTACCTAATATAAGATAAGTTTCTGAAGAGGCCTATCCAAACTACAATCTATTTCTGTGCAAAATTTCATCCAAATCATTTAGCTGCTAGAACTCTTTTTGTATCAAAGATTACATACAATATACTTAATTATATATCATAAGTGACATTATAAAATCTTTATAGGTAGGTACTACCTTCTTATCATTTAGGTACCATCCGCCTACATACCCCTTTTATTTATTTATTTATTATTTGGAAGACCAACAGCAAATAAAAACAATAATAATATTAACTAAATTGCAACATAAAGCCAATTAAAGGTCTCCACTTTTATATGACTGGATACAACAATAATTGTGACCACGTAGGTGTAACTAAAATTATATACCTAAACTAATATACTTAGTATAATAGACACAGTAACATATTATTTATACTTTGCAAAGAAATCTGAACTGAGCACCCGTCTCACCGGTTCCACTTTAGTAACAAATATATCTAACTTTAATATTTTTGCCTGTGTATTCAAACAACGGCTCGCTCGCCACATAAACGCATTCTGCCTATAGTTGGTAGACAGACACCAAGGGAAGATGAATTGGAGTGTAATGTCTAAATGTCTTTGTTGGCACATTAAATTGGATTTGCGAAAGAAGCTCAATACTGTCTATCTTCCCAGTTAATATATTTAATAGATAAACCGTATCAGCTATTTGACGACGCATGACTAAAGGAAGTAAATGAAATTTAGCGCATGTTTTTAAATATTCTTGGGATTCGTACTTACATTTAAATCTATAACATAAGTATCTTATAAATTTACGCAGAATATTTTCAATACTTTTGATCGAGTTACACCTTCCTTGCACCTACCTACAGTGGCGGATTTACCAATAGGCTAAGTAGGCTGAAGCCTAGGGCGGCAGATTTTAGGGGGCGGCAAATTTGGCAAAAAACCTTATTATATACACAAAGAAACGTGTGACAAAAAAACTATATTTTACCAATGCACATCCGTAATCCGTTTATAAAACATTACTACATATTATTATATTATTTATGCACTGTAAAATATAGGTACTTATGCGATCATGAATTTATAAAATATTCCAATAGCGTTTCAATATTAATTACAATTTAAATTTAGTAACTTTTACCCGATTTCGAAAAAAAGGTGATGGAATTAAGCGTATCGAAGCAATATACAAAAAAGACTTCATTAAACATCTGAAAAAGTTATAACAATGACTGCGAGTGAAACTTTCAGGTTTAACACGTTTCTTGTCCTCATAGATAGACTCATGTCCGAGTTAGAAAAACTACGCCTACAACGGATTTAACGAGAAGTTTTAATTTCCAACGTTCATTTCCAAAAATTCTTTGACATGTGGGCTATATAATATAATGCACCCGTCAATTCGAGAACCCCCCACAAGTATAGCCTGACACATAAGCCAAACTTACGAGACCAATCCTTGATCGCTGCTGTAAATCGTTTATTTTGTCGATAGCTACATGTAAACTATCAACCCCAGCCTGATAATATAGCTGCAAGTCATCGGCATAAAGATGATACGAACATTGAACATGACAGATAGGATTAATGAAAGAAGAGGTGAAAGAATACCGCCTTGTGGTACCCCACAGTCAAGTGCACACTAACGTGACATAGTCTCGACGCGTACTGACTGCTGGCGTCCACGAAGATAGGAAGAGAACCAATCCAGCGCTTCCGATGAAACCTTTAAGATAGGAAGGGATAACTAAAATGATATTGTGATTGACGGTATAAAAAGCATTTGAGAAGTCCACCAAAGCCAGCACAGTAACTTTAGTGTCCTCCATGTCTGCTCTAATATCGCCAGTCACTTTGAGTAAGGCCGAAACAGTGCTATGCCCAGGTCTGAAACCGGATTGGAGTGGTGAGAGGATATTGTTGTGATTTACAAACCTAGACAGCTGTTTTTGAACACATGCCTCAAGGATTTTGGATAGGAAGGATAGGATGGAAATGGGACGATAGTGATCAAGGAGTGAAGGAATGGAAATGTTAGGCAGAGGGCGAACATAGGCTTTTCTCCATACACTAGGAAATTGACCAGTGTAAAGAGAAAAGTTTATGATATGGACAATCACGGGAAGGAGTGGGTTGAGGATAGTGTAGTAATTGTACGATGACTAATGTTGTCACAACCAACGGCTTAGACTTAATGGAAAGGATAGTTCTTTTTATTTCATCAGAAGCAACTGGAGAAAAATTTAAAGTGTAATTGTTAGGGCTTGGTAAACTAGCAATGTAATCAACCGTTTGACACTCACTAGGCGATTTAAATAAGAGCTGGTGACGAAATGGTGATTAAAATCGTCCAGCCCCAGTGTCCTTGGAAGATCACACTGCTGTGCCCTGCCGATACCGAGTGTGTGTATTTGTAAACATTTGCAGGTGTTGAACATGATATATTATTGGAAATATGGCGTTTCTTTGCGTTACGAATCATCTGGTTACACCGATTCCTTGCAGCTTTTTAAAAGGTGCAGGTATCCTCACACCGATCCCTTTTATATTTCCGAAATGCTCGTACCCTATTAGGTCATGATGGGAAAAGCCAGGAGCAAGGTGTTGACCATGGGAAGAGACTAAATCGTGGGTTGCAAAAATAATCTAGAAACTGACACAACTATCCCCTAGTTCACAATCATACTAATAACGGGAAAAAGCCGATGTAATGATATGATAGAACACAAATCATAAAGTTGCAATTTCCAAAAAAATATGATTGTGAACTAAACTAGCGTAATGAATTTCAAAGATCAGTAGGGGCGGCAAAAATTGAATAGCCTACTAGCGGCGAATTTGTAAATCCGCCACTGCCTACCTATAACCTAGTAGTACTACTTAGTATTATCTTATCTGTGCAACTACTATTAAGTTTTCTATGATACAACGTAAACAAGTAAGGTACATATTCGTTGGCAGCCAGTACTTGAAACATATTAACCAGTCTTTGAGCGGTAGGTGTTTATTTTGACATAACACTGGGCCAACGAAGAGGTTCGTTGGTCCTGTGTGGACGGCTTCGCGAACGCTAACGATCGTTCTCTGGCGTTTGCCGGGGATCCTAAGATTTTTTTTTTTCTTTCAGCGTATGTTCGTTGGCCTTTGCCGTCATTCAGCGGCCAAATTTAAATAATTGTAGATGAGAATCTCACATTATTTAAATATTTCCCGCCATACATAAGGCGTGCACGTTTATTTTGGTAGCAGTACGTTTAGTTTATAAGAGACGTAGGGCACCATATCTACTATCCAGTAAGCAAGACTGGGGAAGGACCGCCACCTTACAGAAGACCACAGCCAAATAACGACACACTACGGTGTAGTTGTTTTTCTGGTGTGAGTACAGGCTCAGCTCTCTAGCTCCCATTTAGGCGATAGCGCAGATAATATTATAGCTATAATGTCCTAACTATACAGAGAAAGATATTCTTCCTTACACTATGGTTTAGGCCTTAATTTACATAAGCATTTAAAAAAAAAATATACTACCAAAGCAGCAAACACGCATATGGCCCGCCTGATGGTAAGCAGTTACCGTAGCCTGTGGACGCTTGCAACACCAGTGCTATCACTCGCTCGTTGCTGACCCTTTAAAAACCTTATAACTCCTTCCTTGAAGAATCCCATGCTATAGTCTCTCAGGAAAATCTCGTAATCCTCTAGGTATCCCAAGAGCCGCCGGTTTAAAATTCGCTTCATCCCCTTAGAGAGAAGGGAAGTTATAGCAACTCCCGCCGGACCTGTGATATAGCTACTGATTTCCGGCATGGTGAAACCACGGTCGATTCTTCGCCCCTATAACTGCCACAACTAGGTTTGGAGTATATTATTCCATACCCATAAGATCGTGTGAGTTACAATGGTTGCACAGATCTCAACATTTTCTGATGCGAAGCAAAGCTGCCATGCCACGGGTACGGCGCGTAAAATTCACGCAGTCCATCCCAGTCCGCTGACATATAACGCCATACCCGGTGCCACTACGTTGCCCGGGGCGGGTCAGACCGCGCACAGACCACAGAGGTCCGAATAAGGCAGTGGTCCGATGTGCCTAAGCACGCATCCACTGTGATGGTATATCTATCCGGAGGTGTAGTCAGCAGAAGGTCCAGTAAGTTGCATGTATGGGCCTTGACGTCAGGTATCGTCGTCGGATAATCGATGAGTTGCGAGAATCTATAAGTAAGAGCAAATTCGTAAGCAGACCACAGACGGGGTGCGGAGCGACGCGACGCGACACGGTGCGTCAGCTTTAACGAATTGGTCAACTTTGATGATTTACGCTACTGCGTTATACCTCATACAATTTTGTTACAAAGAATATTTGAGCCACTGCCGCAAAGCATCGCCCTGTGGGATCTATCCTTAACAAATATGGACGCCAGACAGTTTATTATCTATCACTCTTTTTCATTCAAGTGAAATGTTTCTTTTAAGCGACAACTTTTATAAACAAAAGTTATATACATAATAACACCTTTACTGACAGACGTAATCGTTTAAATCCACAACGACTGTCTAAACTCTTGTTTTTACGTAGCTTAAGCGCTTGTCAATGGCAAAAATGTAATGTTTACTAGCATTTAAAACTTGCTTGTTTCAGTTCAAGAATAAACCATGGTGTAAGTAGTTGATTTCAGACTGTTATTTCATAACTTATTTAAAAATATCGCTGTATAGATTAGATACATAGGTAATGTCGCGATCACACGACACGATACGATGTATCGATTCCAATGAATATTTTGGACATCTTTACTTTGAGTGACGTAGAGTTGCGGAAAACAGCCCGCGATACCATACATAACGGTCACTTTTTTTAAAGAGTATAATAATAGGTATATGTTTGTTGTAAAATTGAATGAAAACCGGATTCCGAATACACAAAAGAACCCCTATTTTAAAATGGCGTCACCCTCCTATTGCGGCCCCTTTTTTTATTTGCACTAACGATCACAAAATTATTGCGCATCGCAGTCTACCGGGCAGTTGACATCATGATACAATAATATAGGTATGATAATGCTTAGATATTAGTTGTGTAAATAATTTTAACAAAAAAAAAAAGAAAGTTGAAATAAATACCTGTCTATCGAATTTACACAAAACTAGCTGTTGCTCGCAGCTCCGCCCGCGTGGATGTTATTTATCACGATAAAAAGTATTTTCCGCCCCATGATGACTGCCTTGGTGGTCCAGTGGTCGCAGTATGCGCCTGCTGTGCACGAGGTTGTGGGTTCGATTCCCACACAGGACAAAACTTTGTGTGATTCACAAAGAGTTGTTCTGAGTCTGGGTGTAATTTGTGTCCGTTAATTGCATGTTTGTAAAGTCCTCGTGACACAGAGCTTGTTCTCTAGTGCGGGAGTTGTCTTGTTTGCTGGCCACCATCTATCTCCTTGCCCAATTCAATTAGGATTCGTTAAGCCGTTTAGTCGTGAAAGCGTAACTAACAAAAAACTTTGCACCATTAAGGTGACTTTCGAAAAAAAAAATCATAAGTGTTTCATGGCTTTCAATTAAGAACCTTCATACTGAATTTCACTCGAATAACGGATATTAAAGGATTTTTAAAAATTCAACTCCGTTTAACCCCTTAGCGGTGAATTTTCAAAAATCCTTTTTAGTGCTTCCCTACGTTATAAAAGGAACCTATTAGGTATATTATATTTTATCCTATATCTAAAAATAACATAAAAAATATATATCTAGGTACGAGCTAGGTACTTACTTATTCTAAACTTATTTTTTAGGTTAAGAGAGATATTAGTCCATAAAACATTATTTGCGAATTCACTCATATTGCACGTAAATACATAACTCCACCTTTAAATGAACCTCATATTATTTTAATCACGCGAGTGAGAGGTTTTATTTGCTTAACAACCTAAAGGAGACTTACTTATATCTAAATCGCTATTCGTGAAATAGGTACTTATAATTGCGAAGTTCAGGTGGCCATTTGTAGTCTTCTTCATCAGCTTCACTTAACCAAACTGCATTTTCTGAATGAAATTGTTTGATTTGTTGTAAAAAAAATATTGAAATTGCTATATCCCTATAATTTTTGAGAAGTTCCCTTAATGCCTCATGGAGCCCATCATCAGAACTGGCTATTTATAAAAATAGGACCAAGCTAGAAGTAGGTATGTCAGACAAAAAAAATCAAATCGGTCCTTAAATGACAGAGTTCTGAGCAAACATTAAAAAAAAATACACATGAATTGATAACTTTCAACTTTCTATTTTTTGTTTGAATTCGGCTAATAAATGAATTTGTTTTTTGACTTTGTGTGTACCCGACCGTATTAAATACAAGCAGAAAGACCAAACTTTAATAAAGCTTCTATAACATAAAGATGGACTTTCAAACTTTGCATCAAAATAATTAATTAGCTTGCATCAGTCCATTTGAGTCCATACATGGCAATCATGGCATACCTACATGCCTGTTTCCTAAAGGGAGGAGCAGAGTCAGTTTTGACTTCTTGAAATGAATAAATATTTTTATTTGTCAGTCATTCTGTACTTTGATGCAGTTTAGGTAGGTCCTTCAGTGTGTTATGTCAGGTTTAAGATCATTTTATTTCTCATAAGAATAATTACATTTACTTACATGAGAACCATTTTAAATCACAATGTTAACTACCTATATTATGTGGCGGCTACACGTGCATATGTTACGAATAAAAGCTATTTTTTTTTATCCAACCGTTTGCTGGCTAAACTTGCTGTAACTACACTTCGATTCAAGCCATCACGTAGGTATAGACAAATTATTATAGACTAGCTGTTGCCCGCGGCTCCGCCCGCGTGGATGTCGGCTATCGCTGTAAAAAGTAGCTTGTGTTATTCCAGACCATAATCTATCTCTGTGCCAAATTTCATCCAGATCTGTTCAGTAGTTTTTACGTGAAAGAGTAACAAACATCCATCCATCCATTCATTCTCACAAACTTTCACATTTATAATATGAGTAAGGATATGAGGTGACATTGAAACAACATCTTTATATTTTTATAGATTTAATGTTTTGATACAAAGTAAAACACTACAAAAAATGAATTGTTTACAATCCATACACACATTATGCTTAAATGAAAATATTTCCAAAAACCTTTTAGTAAACTCCAACTCCTTTTAGTAGTGACTTGCTGCAGCACTCAATGGGTTTTTCAATACCAATATAACTGAGTCACCACGGAGAAACATTTTTGAGATAAATCTGTCCTTATTCACAGCTTTACCCTGTAATGAAATTAATCAATAGTAAATAAATATTAAACTATCAGTTACAAACAAGTGCAGCCCGCCTGATGGTAAGCAGTTACCATAGCCTATGGACCCTTGCAATACTAGGAGTGTTGTATTGTACATAATGCGTTATTGACTTTTACATCATGTAACCCCAGAAGCATTAGTGTTATCTGTAACTCTGGTACTAACATATATTTATATGTATATATTCATTTCTTTGTTTGTCCACTTCCGTGTTTTTTTTTCAACCTAGTTTGTTTCAGCTGACAGCTAATGTTCCCCCGCAGGTCTCAAAGATGTAAACCCGGATCTCAGCGTTCAAGCCCTGTGGTTTTCTATGCTCTTGTATAGTCATCTTAATGGGATACTGCCTACTCTATAGACAATTTCATAAAGTATCCTATACTGACAGCCCTCTTTGCATTGCTGCATGGGAGCAGAGCAAACAGCTGTAGTTGCTTTTGCAATGCAAAAGTGTACTAAACCACAGAGCACAGACCTTGTGAACACCAGTTTTATTTTCAGAGGCATTACACTGACAACCTGAGTCACCAGCTGGCATTGAGACCAGATTGGCTCGATTTGAAGATGATGCACAGCACCTTGAATAAACTAACTGATGCTTTTGCATTCCATTGTAGGTGCTAGACTATTGCCATTAACTAGTCACAAAACCAGACTCTGAGCTGGCACTGAGCATTTGCCTACAGAAAAACAATTCCTAAACAATGTGGTACCTATGTGGAACAGCAAGGCCTAGGGCTGACAATGTTCTGCATAAAGGGAAAGATTCTTCAACAATTTTTATTTTTATTTATTTATTGGTACTAAATTTGGGATCAAACCCACATAAAGACAGTAATATGTACTACGCCTGTGCCACAGGAGCATTTGTATGTACACATATTCATATTATATATTTATATATATATATGAATTAGTGTAAATTCTAGAACTAACATGGCCTTCATAACTAAGTATATAAAAAAACATAGGTTGCAAAAACCTGCTGAAATTATTTACAGGCACTGGCAGATATTATTATATGTAATATTATGTTACTTTTATTCTAGAAATATAATTAAACTTGTAACATTTTCTTATTGGGTGGGGCCCAATAAGAAAACGTTACAAGTTTATTGTTATAAAAAATAATAATACCTATATGCATTTGGTAGAAGGCTGTTATTATGATATTACAACCGGTATGCGGTAACCCTACAGATGGGTGACCGCATAGTGGTATTTCATCTGAGCGTCTCCGTGCTTCGGAAGGCACGTTAAAGTTCGGTCCCGACTGTTATCAGTCGTTAGATCACGACAGAGGCCTTAAATATGGGCGATCTAAAAATAACTCTGTCACTAGGTTGGCCACTAACCAAACGATAAGAAGAAGATGATATTACAAACAGTTGCCTCAATTTCATTTATAAGTATAGATGAAAAGTTGTATATTAGTCTAGTCGTACCTTCTTGCCTGATTCCAGCCTTGGGATTTCCGTCCACATTTCCTTAACGTTTTCCAGGACCATATTGCAGTGCCGGTCGAAAGCTCTTACACGACCAAGCAACTTCTTGTTGTTTCTGCAGTTGATCAATACTTGCGTATTGTTTTTTACGGACTGCGTCAGAATTGACATAGGTCCCGTAGTGAATTCTTCTTCCTCAATCCTTGCTAGTTCCTCCAAAGTCATATCACAACGTGGCTTAAATGACGCCCTGAAATTGCATATAATAACATTATATTTTCGCGTAAAATTAGCACAAGGTATACAATTTCATTCTACAATAAAATAAATTACTTACATATTGTAGTTATCACTTTTTTATTGATAATTTTATGCGAAAAATAGAACTTGTGACGAAAAGCGCAACAAGAGGAATGGCGATGGCCGGCGCGGCGTCCTTTGTCCTATCGATCGATCATCGTCCTCGCGTCTGCGTCGTGTGTTCCTTTGATTTTGTTGTCCACAATGTCCACCGTGGGCTGTGGTGTCGTGGTTGTCCCGAAGGACAAAGTTAGGATAGGACCCAGTTTTAAGACCATTTATTATAGTATTTAGTCCATGAGACGAGTTAAAAACTAATGTCCATATTATGTCGATAATTAACCGGTGGCAAGATATCCTTTAGTTATTTTCTGTTAATACACCCATTTTACACTGAAATCCATTGATTACATATGTTTCATTAGATGAGCAATAACCGCGAAAACACGTTAACAACACAAATGCCCGGCCCCGAGCCCGAGTGTCTTTTGTTTTGTAATATGAACTCTGAACTGTCTGAACCCGAGCCGCGAGCGTGACCTGCGTCACGCCGGCCATAAGCATGACGTTCGAGTGGCGCGATACAAGAAAATGAGTAAATGTTTGGTAAAATCATGCGATTCGAAATCGCAAAAGTGTAACAAGGCAAACAGAATTACTTTTTACGTGTAAGATAATTTTGTTTGCAATTAATTAGTATTGTAAATCATACAAAAACTTATTTTAAATATTGGCGGCTAACGCATAGGTCGGTGTTGTCAGTTAAAACTTCGTTTGGTTTTCCCGTGTTTTTGGAAGATTTTTGTATTGATATATTATTATTATTCATTTAATTCAGATTCATACAATCCATAATTTGTATATAAATAATATAAATATGTTACAAAAAAATTTAACTACCCATTTGGTTAAAATTATTATCCAAAAATTCATTAAATGGAATAGTAGTTTTAGGCCACTATACTAGTGATCAAGCCCGACTGCAAAAGATTAACCACTTAAGTGATACCAGGCCTCCGTCACTCGCTCAAGGTCGCGCGCTATGTGCCTACCGATATGTAGCTCGTAACCGAGCCGATCGCCAGTGGGCTGCCGCACGCGACACAGAGCGCGCACACCACGTTTCCCGCTCAAAACGCATACGATATTTACGTACACTACGTATATTAAGTTTATATTATTAAGTTTTGACTAACGACACGATGGTTAATTATTGTGAAGTCGTTGGATGTCATAATCAAAAAAAAAAAAAAAAATTGTCTTTTTTTCATTGCCGAAAGATGAAGAAAGGTACGTTACGTTATTTGAAAGTAGGTACGCATTTCAGCTGGCTTCAGTTAGTAGTTCCTAGTAATTTTAAAATTCTTCTTGTGTGTAGGTACTCTTTCTTAAAAAATTACGAGAAAGTTAGAAAGACAACCCTACCGCATTCGTGCGATGACGAGCTTGCACATGAGTCGCACGGCGGGCAACACAATCTCGACTCTTTGTTCGCGTTCTTATGGTACATTTCTTTTCGCTGCGAACAGCAGGTATTATTATTAAGATTTTGTAGGCTATTATGGCGTAGGTATTTTCGCTTTTGTATGGGAGTGATGTATCTGTTACGTAGTAACTATTTAGTAATCTGTGGTGATACCTCTGATATTCCAAGCGTCCGTATTCTACGGTAACTGCTTAACATCAGGTGGCCCGTATGCTTGTTTGCCACCTACGAGTAAGTAATATAAAAAAAATTAATGATAATTCAAAATATACCAATTTTCAAATTAGTTTTAAAAAAGGATATAATTAAAGTTATATTGTCGGAATATATGCGGCAACTTTTAACAAAAAAATCCGCCATCTATGTCTGACCTCAATAATACGTAGATTAAAAATTATAACATTCAATATAGTTAATCTGATTGAATTTGGCTACAATGTGAATAATACAAATTCATAAAAATAAATGCAATCTGATCAAAAAATTAAAATAAAACAATGAGATTAGGAAAATATCAAATGGTATGCTGCAACACCAAACTTGTCATTGCGAGTCAAGAACCAATGATTGCATGGATGTAACATACCTATACATACAAGTTCCGAATTTTGAAGTCATCGTAGGTAGCCAGATGGCTATCAACACCTTGTTGAATAATTTGCATATTTTACATGAATTACAACTTCATTTTAATAAACGAATTGTTCAGTGTATGTCTTTATGTAGTGTGGCTTGTGTAGCCATTGGTTGGCCAAAAAATTACAGGATATCTTACCACCGCACCGGTAAATTATCGGCATCTGTATTTAAGGTTCTGAGTAGTTAATGGATAAAATAAATCATTATGACTAAAGCTCTTTACATTGTGAAAGTTACGTTTAAAAGGAGTTTCATTTACAGCTTAGTTAAAGAAAATTATAAAATGTTCATAATTTTTGCTTGTATAGAGTTGAACTTGGTTCAAAATATTTTATCGATAATCGTAAAAAATATGCCCTAGCATCTATATAAAATATGCGAAGATAATTTTTTCTACAGCTTTTAATTTAGTGTGCACAACTAAATTCCTCGTGTAGTTTCTTTTTTATGGATATACTTAGGAACGAGGAAGGAAGGATTTAGGATTTGGTTCAGGAGGGGGATTCTTAGCTCATTTCACTTACTTAAGCTTTCAGATGATACATAATAAGGAGAGTCAAAGGTTGCAAGATCCCCTATCTTGCAACCTTTGACTGGGTTCTCTTGGGTTGGGACTCTGGGCAATTGCACCCATTGCCTGCATTGTTGTAACCTCAGATTGCCTTAGACCTAGTTCTATAACTCTCATAAAGACCGCCCAACCATTTTATCTTATTAATATTATGGCGCTGGTGTAAGTTAATGAGAAAACAACTTGTTCTAACTAAACTTACCAACAAAATATTACACCCATAGCCTCGTATTAAGTACAGTAGATTCTAAGACTTCCATAAAACTGTCAAGCCGTTACTTGTTGCTGCACAGATTACAAAAACACGTTCATACGTACGATGTAAGTTGATGATGCGAGAAGGTTTCATAAACATTAATTTATATATTAACCAACCTTCGCGAGAAACCTTTTAAGTAATCTAAATAACCTTATTGGTAGGTAGTTTTAATCATGTTTATTGGAATTTTTATTTGATTGTTACTTTTCTTTGTTCTTTTTATTAACTTACTACTATCTAATCCATTGCAACCCCATTCTTCTCAGGTATCCTCATTACCACCCGCAGATTCATCAAATTTCGTAACTTTATCCCCACCTGTTTCCTTTTAGCAACTACTTTCTAAATTAAAACACAGTATCGTAAAGAAAGTTCCCCGAGGTGCTCGCATTTGCATAGCTCACAGGATGACGTCAGATATAATTTCTGTGGTCAAGCTTAATTCTAAAGAGGTATGGGAACATCTTCTCACGGTCCGTTAACAAATTTTGTATAAAAACTATTCTAACTCCTCTCATCCCAACTCTCTAACTTCATGTGTTTTAAAGGAAATACATTTAGGCCACAGTAATATAGTTCGCCAATAATAAAAAAAACTGAATTTTATCACAATTAAAGTAAAGAGAGTGATAATATGAAAGGTGGAGTTCGTTTCCCTTTTTCTAACGACGCGTTGCTTTACACCCCAGACACTCTCTTAACCCTTCATGAGAAACATCCCTGCCCAGCTGCCAACCTTTCCTTTCCTGATTCCCCTAGTAATTCTTAGACAAATCTGAATGTGTCTTCCACTGAGGTCATTAACGCAGTCAATATCTTCAGAAGTGGTACTGCTGCAGGTCTCGGTGGTCTCACAGCTCAGCATATATACATACAATGTGCCGACTTTTATAGTCATTGTAGTAACTAGGCAGATACCAATACGTAAAATCCTATGTCAAAATTCTATCTATAAAACAACCTATTGTAACACGATCATTGCAAAAACCTGTTTGAATCCTAGTTACAACCTGACTTAGATTATCTAAACATGACCGACATTTCCTAAACCCTATAGTATCGTTGGAAAACAAATTATTTTTTTCAAAAAACCACTCTAATCGCTTTTGTATAATTGTATGAAATATTTTACATAAACATGAAATCAGTGCAATGGGTCTCAATGCTGAAATAGAATTAGGATCCCTACCATGCTTAGGTATAGGAATAATGTTAATATTGCGCCATTGATTTGGAACAAAGCCTGTCGAAAAAAAATGATTAAAAATAGTGACCAAGATTTCTTTCGCATTTTCCGGCAGATTTTTGACCATACTGTAGGAAATGTCATCACTACCACAGAATACTTAATCACTACCGGGTGCGCGGTGTCGTTCGATTTTATACTTTTATTTAATTCTAGTTTAGTGATTTTTAAGTCTAATTTAAAATTTTGAGATGTGAAAGTAGGTTGACAGTTAGAAACGTAATCGGGGGTTAGGCTATGTAGAAGATGGTTGACTTTTTCTGTGTCGATATACTGTTTACATGTTTTATATCACTTTATCCATTTGATTTTACTCCATGTTTCGCCTGCAGAGACTTTTTCATCAATTGAAGTGCAAAATTGTTGCCAAGAATCTCTTTGCGTTTGTCTAATTAGCTTTTGATGATGCGCTGATTTTGCTTTTTAATATAGTTAGATTTAAGGGCGTGGGGTTGCGTCGGAAACTAGCTAAAGCAAGTCGACGGCTTGCTACTGATCTTGATAATTCTGGGTTCCAATACGGCTTAGGGCGAAACTGGCTAGTAGGGTTAGAGCTAAATTTTATATATGGGATAAATTGCTCTGCTGCATCTTGTAAATAGTTTACAAATGTGTCATAAGCTAATTGTGAATTATCAGTTATTATGCAATTGTAGAATTCAAACTTGTCGTTTAGATACGACCGATAACTAGGCCAATCAGCCCTCTTAAAGTTTCTCTTTTTTTGAAAATTTGCATTTGAATTAAATGAAGTTGAAATTTTGATAATAAGGTGGTCACTACCCAATGAATCATTGGTTAAAGTCCAGTTAAACCGCAAACAAATATCGAAAGATATTATAGATAGATCAGGCGCGGATTTCCTTAAAACACCATCTACAAGTTGGAAGCGAGTATGACTGCCATCATTTAAAATAATATAGTTGTAATCTAATATTGAATCTAAAATTTGGCTCAGTTTTATTGGACCAGCTCGTATGATGACCATTAAAATCACCCAGAATCATAGATTTTTTGTTTACTATAGAAAATAAATAGTCCCATGTTAGTGGATTAGTGATAGTATCTGGCGAACAATAAAAGCCAATTATATGTTCTAACTCATTACAATTAAATAATCTTGTATGGATTATTTCTAGGTTAAAACAGCTATTTGGTATCTCGACACGTTGAGCTTGGATCGAATTATGCACTATAATAGCAACTCCCCCATAAGGAAAATCTCTATCCTGACGAAATATACTGTAGTTGCAGATATATAAAGGGTTATCTGGTTCAAGCCACGTCTCACTTACCACAGCCACATGCACATGTTCCTGGATCAACAAATTCTCAAAAGATTTTAATTTAGGCCTAATACTGCGAGCATTCCATTGTATGATATTTAATTTAGTGACCTTATTTGTTCTATTCATTATTTGATGTAAACATTTTTTTAATTGTAGACATGTCAAGTATTGCGTTACTTAGAAGAGCGTCGAGCCAGTCTAACAATGTTTTTATCCAACCCTTAAACTTAATGATTAAGTCTTGTTTGACGTTGTTAAACATGTCTTTTACATTGTCCCATAAGCCTCTAAAGGACGTGTTCTTGTGTTGATGTTTGGTATTAGGTTGGGTCTCATGGGGGCTCTGCGATTGTGGTTGAAGATTGTCTTCGGACTCCTCAGTAGCAGACAATTCCATGTCAGCCATAACGTTGTCCGCCAGCTGGTAAGGTACGATTTTCTTCCCTTTACGCTTCTTTTTTTGAGGTGGATTATTAATGGTTACAATGGCCTCCACGTGGTTCTGAATGTTGATGACAGTACTTCAGAGTACAACGGAGTATTGGTTGATGGTCCTTTATAATTATTGCGGTTGTTAGGAATTGGCGACTGACTAATTTGGTTAACGACTAATGGGCTGTTGTCAGATCGACGAGGAGTTGGAGGAACATAGGCGGTTAGTGCTTTTTGATAGGTGCATTTAAACTCTGACATTATCTCACGAACGCGTTTTTCCTTTTTAAAGATTGGACAATCCTTTGATAATGCCATATGTTTGCCTGAACAGTTAACGCACTGGAAAACAGTTATCTCGCAGTTTGCATGATTGTTACTGCCACATTTTGGGCAAAGTGGTTTATTAGAGGGACATATCTTTGGGATATGGCCATATCTCCAGCATTTAGAGCACTGGGTGACAGGGAATATGTATGGTGAAACACTTATTCTCAGCTCTAATAGGTAAATATGCCTCGGTATAGAAGGTCCCTTAAAACTAACCCTGACAGTCTCGCTCGGCGTCCATCCCTGTTCATTTCTTCTGCTAAGACGTTTGACGGAAACAATTCCTGTGTCAGAACTAAGGGCCTTAAGAAGATTATCTTCTGAGAGTTCCAAGTCGATGTCTTTAATGATACCGTATGATAGACCCACCTCCCAGGACTTTTGTCTGCGCCAGCCTAGCTCATCAAACGCAGGACAGGATATGAGTTTTTCGGCACCTATTTAATTATCAAACGTGACTATCAGTTTATATGGGTTGATATACTTCACTTTAACTACGTCACAAATTTCGTGTTGTCTTAATAACTTTGCTAACGCAAACTGTTTAGGTATTTTCTCCTTAGAATAGACACAAACTTGTATAGCGGTACCTTCGGACCTAACACTAATTTGACCTATAGATTTTCTTTTAGACTTTCTTACAACTTGCTCGCAGTTTTCTTCAGTATCGTCATTCATTCGCTTATTTGTCGATTCGGTTATTACCTCCATGTCCTCCTCATTAGAATAATATGTCGGGTCAACTATAAATTGTTGGTTTTCTACATAAATATCATTATTGATTGTGTCATCGCCGTTATTTGATATGCGCTCATTATCCATTAAGAATAAGATCCATAATCAATAAAACACTCGCACACAATAGCCGACCGGGTGGCGCACGACCCGACCGATAGCAACCCGGTTTCTTGTTTACGACGTTTATTAATTAATACAATCATTTTCTTTTATTTTCATAAAATGTTTGACTGGCCTGTTGGTCTGGTGGTTAGTTACTCTGACTGCTACGCCGGCGGTCGTGGGTTCGATTCCCACCCAGGACAAATCTTTGTGTGATGAGCACGAATGTTTGTTCTGTGTCTGGGTGTAATTTATCTATAATTATGTATGTATTTAGAAATATATAAGTATGTTTATCAGTTGTCTGGTTACCATAGTACAGGCTCTGCCTAGTTTGGGATCAGATAGCGATGTGTGAGTTGTCCAGATAATAATATATTATTATTATTAAAAAAAAAAAAACGTCTCAAGTGCTATGTGAAATAGACTATAGGCAGACGTTGTGACAGCCATACAACTTATAGTATTCCTTATATATTTTTAAATACATACATATCCATACTTCTATACTAATATTGTAAAGAGGAGATTTGTATTTTTGTGTGTGTGTGTATGTCTGTAATGAATAAACTCAAAAACTACTGTGCCGATTTCAAAAATTCTTTCAAGAAGTGTAATAATCAATTTAATAATAATAAATTCTGCTATTTTATGACGTCATACTCCAGTAACGCCTCATGTGTACTAGGAGGGAGAGGGGAGGGGAGCGGGGGGCATCTTTTTTTTTTATACTACCAAGGTGACAAACAAGCATACGGCCCGCCTGATGGTAAGCAGTTACCGTAGCCTATGGACGTTTGCAACACCCGGGGTGTCACTCACGCGTTGCCGACCCTTTAAAAACCTTATAACTCCTTTCTTGAAGAACCCCATGCTATAGTCTTTTGGAAAAACCTCGGCAGGGAGCTCATTCCACAGCCTAATCGTACGTGGTAAGAAATTCCTCTGGAATCTTACGGTACGGCAAGTTTGAGGTGCAAGGATGTGAGGATGTACTCCCTGTCGGTGGCGAGAGGTGCGTTGATAAAATGTGGCCGTGGGCATCATCTCGAACAATTCCTCAGAACACAGCGCATTGTACAGGCGGTAGAACACACACAAGGAGGCGAAGTCTCTCCTTGTGTGTGTTAAGACTTAGTGGATCAATACCGCCTGTGAGCTTGGGATCGTCAACAATACTCACAGCGCGTCTTTGGATAGAATCAAAGGGTCCAAGCTGGTATCCAGGTGCTCCCGCCCAAAGGTGGCAGCAGTACTCCATGTGGGGCCGGACTTGCGCTTTGTAGAGCAGCAGTCTTTGGCCCGCGGTGAAGTACCACTTTGCCCTGTTGAGCACACCTAGCTTTCTAGATGCCAGCTTAGCCTTGTCTTCCAAGTGAAGTTGGAACTGGATGTCACTAGAGATGTCGACGCCGAGGATCCCAATGCTCTTGGATATTGTAAGGGCTGTGTCTTGGAATTGTGGAGCCATAGCAAATGGGGCTTTCTTAGCGGTGAACGCGCAAACTTGTGTCTTACTGGGGTTAAATTGGACTAAATTTAGTCGTCCCCAATCAGAGAATCTGGAAAGAGTGCTACTGATTTCAGACACAAGTTTTTCGCGACTTTCATCAACAATGGAACGAGGGATATTTGCGCGGCCTGTGTAAAAAGTGTCCCCGGTGCTGTCATCCGCATAACAATGAATGTTGTCGGTAGACAACATATCATTTATATGCAGAAGAAACAACGTCGGAGACAGCACAGAGCCTTGCGGTACGCCAGCATTGATGTCCAGGCGATCCGAGCAACAACCGTCAACGACAGTTTGTATGCTTCTGCTGGACAAAAAGCTGGCAATCCATTCGCATAATCCCTCGGGGAGTCCGTATGATGGCAGCTTCGACAGAAGACTCCGGTGCCAGACCCGATCGAACGCCTTAGCTATATCTAGGCTAACCGCCAACGCCTCACCTTGACTCTCGATGGCTATCTGTTTAATTTATGGTAATAAAAATTATATAGGTATGTTGCTGTTCACAGTATTTACGATAATATAAACACGACCTAATTCTCTAGGCGAGCGCGGTATCCCCGCGTTGATGTACTCTTTGATGTACTCTTTGAATGGACGTCTTTTATTTTTTTAATAAATTAAAATATAAATTTATTCTTAATATAACATTACCAAGTTATAGGTGTATGTTTTCTTTAAATATTGTTTTTTTTCGTATTATTTGATAAAAATTTAAGTCATAAAGTGGTTACATCTCAATAATTTGGTTCCGATTCGATGATTTTTTTACAAACTATTTAGAATTACTGTATAATTTATGACAAAACTATATTATAAAACACATTTTTTTGATTTCTACTGAATTTTTTGGCATATCTTTTTTTTATCCTATACACACAAATAATAATTTTCCAGACAAAATACTTTAGCTTTTATTAAATACTTGTTTTGTACACATTTTGGTACCATTTAGCTAAAATGCGATGCTCAGACGAGGCTGGAGAGGCCGGCACTGCACGCTGTCACTGGAGCGGAGCCGCTGAGTGGACCACTGACATCATATGCCGGCCGCCTTTAGGCCGGAGAGTCCGACATATCCGCTTCGCTGCCCCGTACAGGGCGGTATGCGTAAAGCATTTCCACTCTACAAAAAAAGGGCTGTATGCCAAATACAACAGTCTAGAAATCAATAAATATTACCAGAAACACCACAGGCACGGCGGTTTTTTTTAAACGCATGTATCCATTTGAAGTCTTATATCTGTCTTCATCATTAAAATGTGCTGAACAAATAGCACTAAACTTTGCCGGTAGCCAGTCATGCTTACATCTTTCCGCTTGAACAATTCTGACCCATTTAAGTTTTGTGAGACTATCACTTGGAAATCTGTAAAAATAGTAAATAATAATAAAATAATGTATATTTTTTTATCTACTTTTAACTCGATTTATAACGATAACTGTGCATTTTTATTTTTTAATAATAATAATTATTTATTTATTGTTTTTATAAAAGTAGTGCTTGAAGTCCTCTTTTAGGCAAAGCAATGCCTGTATTAGAGGATTCCGCTCTTCCATATCATAAATTTGCTTAGCTTAAGATAACAAAAAATCTCTTACAATTAAACTAAGTGTGTGTGTGTGTTTGAATTTTATTTATTTATAGTTAATGTATTACAGCCAACAGAGCCTCGGTTTCATCGTACGAAAGTGATTTTATCCAGCTGACTAACGTCTTTTTAATTTCGTATTGTTTTTTAGGATATATATATACAATTTTATTTGTATTAATTAATTTTATTTAGGATATATATATACATTTCGTGTCGTCTGCGCTATTTGAGTATCCATATCGTTCTTTGATATTATAAAAAGAGGCTTGTATTCACTATCTATCTATAAAAATGTTTATAAAAAACATTAAAATGTTGTTCCAATGTGGCAATATTTTGACATTGACAGCGGCGCAGTTATAAAAAACAGAGTATAAAATATATAATGCACATTTATTTATCTAATATTTCTATTATTGTTAGAAATACGCTCATTAACTAATACGTAAACCATTACCGCACTATTGCGTAACGACGTCAACGAACAATATAATATGATTATGATAGGCACAATAGTCTAATATTATAATCTATGACGCAAGCAAGATAGTATATAGTATTTAGTTAGAATTATAGTGCAGTCAGTTGCATAGGTAGATAAGCAACTCTATCGATCATGAGGGTAAAGGGTTCTATACTTTTGAGGAACTGCTGCAAGGAGTTTCGATACTCTTGGGGCTAATTGTTTTTGTTTTTTTTACTAAATAATCTTAAATAAATATACATGACATACCTACACAATAAGCAAACAAGGAGTGGGTTCATTATCGTTGACTTAAATAGCATCTCGGTTGATGTGAAATGTGCCTACCTACAATTCAACACGGAAAGAAAAACAGAAATACAACACGCGCTCACTATATGCTGCAATCCAAAGCTCATAGGACCCTGGATTAAATGGTATAATGCGGAAAGGATCGTATTTCGTCTGCTAGAGCGTGACTCGTGTTTAGTTATTAGACCTCTTTACATAAAGCATATATTATGTTATATAAATGTAGGTATTATATAGGTACCGTCGGCAACGAAGTTAGCTGTACAGGGCCGCTATTAGTTTTTTTTAGAAAAGCCAATGTATGATCTGTGTGAAATATATATTTATCTGTAGGTTTAATGTAATTGTACACCGTTACCAAATTCCACAGAAATACATATAATGGTTTCCTTAAAAACGAATCTTTATATATCAGCCTTGTACAACTAATTCCGCTGCTGTCTGTACCTCGAGAGTGTTCTACGTAGGAGTAGAACACTCTCGGCGCATTATTGCGCCGTCGGCGTCGTGGAACATAATATTATTTGATGTAACCATCGAGTTACATTTAAATAGAGTCGACACTTGCTTGCCAATTGTAGGCCGTTCATTTGAAGTGCACGCTCTCAATACCTGTCAGTCACTTGTTACTCTCGCTAGCTTTTGGGCGCAGAAATTTTTACCATTGTTTATATTTGAAAAAACTGGTAAACTCCTTGAATATACCGCAGTGTGCGTTAAGATAGTGCACTAATAACACAAGAAATACTACAGCATCCAAAGCAATCAGTTTGCATAAGTAAATAAACAAAAACTATGTATTATTTTAAAATTAAATACGAGGAAAATATTTTGCAAACGCCATATTGCTTTGTTTGACATAGATTAAAACATTCATATGCACAGTGTAGGTACAATACTACATATACATAGTGTGGGGGTTGATATGAAGTTGTGGTTTATTTCAATGATGCACATATTTAAATATATATAACTTTTACTGGTACCAGATTTGACAAATAATTACAATATAGATTTCGACCTAACTACATGATTGCGGGGAGACGACTGCTGCGCCACACTATCCATCGTGCGCTTGTACACAATACTAATGCGTCAGCAGTCTGTCCCCGACAAGTACATTTGTCGTGTCGCCACACTACTTCCCCCAAAATTTTAATAGAAAATTTTATTAAATATAATACAACATAATATTTCGAACAATAAAAACATGATATTAAATTATGCAATTCAGCTAATTAACAATTTCAAAGAACTCGTAATATAAACGGTTGTCATGTATCAACATTAATTCTCACAATGCAAACTCAACAGAAATGCTATAGTGGAGATACGTACTAAGCATGACACATGGCAATATGCAATTATTCTTATCTAACCGGCAAAAATCACTCATAATTAGGATAAAAAAACACTTGAACAATTACAATTCACTTCATCTTGCTCTTCATAGGATGCTGATGATCATCTAGCTTTTCGTACGAAGAAGCAAATATTTTGTCTCGTGACGTTTTTAATTATACTCATGCTCTCTCTGGGTCATATAAGTATACCTTTAGCGACAGGATCCGCCATCCAACACTTGGTCCATAGTTTTCTCAGTGCTACCAAGCATAATGCGCTACATACGACGCGTACACTGTCTTGAAGAGTGTCACCGCCCCGTGTCCCATGTCATCTTCTATCGTCGGAATATGCCGCGTATGACCGCGTTACAATTCCACGATTTTTCCTAATCCCATAGAGCGTCGAGTTGTTTTGAGTCGTATGATGATTGCCGTACACTTGCCTGTTCTGTCATCGATGTCTGCTGACGTAATCAGGTCTTCATTCAGCCCTTTTGACTCCACCAAAAATAAAAAGGGTGAGTCGCCTCCCATAGTGCGTGTTCTTATTACCACCTTGCACGAATCCTGTTGCGTCGCTGCACATGTGCGATCTGGTTACTTCGCTAACAATGTGCGCGGGCTCCTGTGCCACGTTGTCCATGCGCGTGCTCCAATATCCTATATTTTATTGGAAGATTACGTGTTCGTTGTCGACGGGTCACCAATGTGTGGGTTGATATGAAGTTGTGGTTTATTTCAATGATGCACATATTTAAATATATATAACTTTTACTGGTACCAGATTTGACAAATAATTACAATATATATTTCGACCTAACTACATGATTGCGGGGAGACGACTGCTGCGCCACACTATCCATCGTGCGCTTGTACACAATACTAATGCGTCAGCAGTCTGTCCCCGACAAGTACATTTGTCGTGTCGCCACACATAGTATTGTTCCTACACCGTGTATCTGAATGTTTTTGATTTTTTTAAAAATCTAAATTAGATTTCATTGTATATTTAATTAATGGTTGAGTTATGAGTAAAAGAAGGAACACAACATTATGAAATCAAATAATTAAATCGGTTCATAAATATACAAAAAACCTTCATAATATTGTAAAGTATTTTACCATAAATAAATAAAAAGAAGAAATGAATCACACAAATAAAAACAATAAAAAGTTTCCGAATTCCTATGAAGTTCGTTAGGCATAAAACTATTAATAGGTACCTATATTGTCCGGTCTGTAGCCTGCAGTTCATATTAGTTTATATTTTTGTTATCGCTGCTGCTGATTGGTTGATAGAAAGCACTTAAAGCGAAAAAGCGCTGCATGAATGTACCTTGTGGTTAGACGACTATTATTATTTCAGCGCTGCAAGCAAACTATAATTTAAACTCTTTTAAAAATGCTTGTTCCATTTTTAAAAGAGTTTAAACTTGACAATTATTTTGCTCTACGCGGCTGCTCTATTTACTTCTAACTCGATGGATGTAACAATTAATTTATATTTCCTAACAATAATTTCCCTAGATATGTACGTAGGTACCTACTAAAGGTGTAAAAATTAAATGAAATTAAATCAATAATTTTCTCATTCGATTGTATTCGTTTCTCACGGACATGGCCATGACAAAAAATAAAATGAAGTAATTGAATAGGTAGGTAGGTAATAGGTTGCATTCATTTGTTTACATCCCCTACCTACTCGTTGGTAGGTAGGTATTTAGATCACAAGAACTATATGTTTGGCACCTTAATTGGTACCAAATAAGATACTTAAATCGCAAAATACGTACCTATATAATGATACATATTAGGCGATCAAAATACCCACCAAAGTGCAAAAGACTATCTAAATATCCAAGTTGAAGTTAGATAGATAGATAATAAACACATAAACCACAACAACTACTGGTCGCCCGTGCTACATTATTTTTAATTTAAAGCTTTAACATCTATCATTTGTCATCCGGCCCATCTTGCTGAATGGTCAGTTTGGCTGGAGGCTCCATACTGTTAAAGAGTTTAAGGACTGTGACGATGCTGAAAGGTTTTTACTAACTACCACAACTCCAATTCATTTGGACGTCATCTCACAGAAGATCAGCGGGGACTTTCTTCCCTAATCCGCTCCACCGCCTTCTGTGAGATGATGTCCTCGCGTTAAAATCCCTCCTCGTTTTAGTCTTCATCTGTACCTTTACTCGTAGGGACAGGGTCCCGGTGTACCCGGACCCGCTGTCATTAGAGTTGATCAATTGAACCTTCACTCTACTTTGCTGACAAAGTAGTGTAGGACCGGAGAGTATAATAAAACTGCAGCTTGATCAGTTATTTGTTGCCCTAACTCTATTAAACTAAAGCTTTTCCTTACAGGTTATTCGTCATACCCGACGTAGCTCAGCAAATCGTCCAGCTGGAAGGAGTTCCTCACCTTATCAAGTTGGTAAGGGCGCAGCGAACCCATCCACACCTGGACACGAACCCGGACCAGACCCTCATTCACTGCCTCAAAGCCCTCCGAACGATATACAAACACCAACCTGAAGCTTTCGAAGATCAGAAAGATATTGATGAAATGGTCCGACCACATTTAATGGAGTCGCTCATGTTATTCTCGGCTAAACAAGAGAGTTATGTGTAATATATCTATCTCTGTCTTGACGTCGTAATGGAACTTTGTCCTCTCGTTCTAACAACATATATCTCGTTAGAGTGAGAGGACAAACATAAACAGTAATAGACAAATGAGCCTAAAAATATGACTTTATTCAGCACGGTATTGGAATCAGATCATTTATTTATATAGGTCACGTGGCACTTATACACGTCGATATAATATTTTTTCAAATTGCTGGGCACGGGTCTCCTCCATACATTTGGAGGGATATTAGCCTACTTTACCACGCTGGCCAGACGGGTTGGTATAGAGTTTTGTTTCGAGTTTTCCCTCTCTTGCAGTGGATATTGTCTGCCTGGCTTACTCCCTTAGTCGACTCTTACGACACCCTCAGGATGTGATGGGCGCCTATACTCAAGCGTCAAGTAATTAGCGGTTTGTTCATGATCGAGACAATTAGTCTTATTATTATAAATAGTCTTATTTGTCTGTTTCTAAATACCTTGATGTTATAGCTACTTAGGTATATCTATGTTAATATATTAAGCTCTCGAATATATTTCATTCATTAAGTGTATAGACTGAATAAATTATTATCTTATTATGTATTTACTAAACACCAATGTGATACGATAACTAATCGATTTACGTAAAAACTCGTTTTGATTATGAATTTTTTAATCGATTATAAATATAGAGCTATAAATTTGCGGGTTTAATCGATTAAATTGAAATCGGACAAATGAAATAATCATGCTTAGACATTTGATTGGATAAATTGTAATTTTAGGTTTCCATAGACGACCTCCTATAATAGCAAATCTATTCAGAATTAGTGCCTACTTATTGCATACTTTATTATGATAATAATTAAAGCCTCAAATGAATTCTAATTCCAATCCTCTTATTTGATATTAAAACTTGTTAGTGTGTTGTATTAATTTTGGAGGACTTATGAAAGTACCCACAAAAACTTTTTAGCAGGTAGATAATAAGCAGCCCTTCAAAAATAATTACTTAATTGAACTTTTCCTTATATATTTTTTTAAATACTAAACAGATATTTAGGAGTTTATATGGTCCATACCAGTTTAGTTGGTCGTCTCAATTCAAAAGATATGTAAACAATAAAAAATATATATTCTTTACGTGACTGCCATACATTCCACTTTGTAATAAGGTGCTGTGTATAAACATACATATGTGATGCTAGTGTCTTTGAAACTACATGCTAAAAATGTAGTTCCACATTTTGCCGTAACACTGTTGTGGACTTTCGAACAGTAAGTAGACTTTGGCTTTAACATTAGCATTAAGATAACATTCATGTAACTCTATATAATAATGTTTAACAATAAAATAAAGTTAGTCTTAGTCGGCTTACGAAGCTGAAAGCATCTTCATTGTCTTTTTAAAAACCCTCTTGCCTCCGCCCACTACCTTACTTGTGCCAAGTTACAAATTTGAAAGTGTCATTTTTTGTTCAGTAAAAGCATTAAATAGTAATTATGAGGTAACATGGATGTTATTAGAATTGATGTAATAAGTATTGTTAATCTATAGTACTCGTTTTTAGGTGAATTTTATATAAGGGGTTCTGTTTTTACATTAAAATAAAAATGACTGTTTGCAATGTTTTATTTATTATCATTACACATATCTTATAATAATACACAAAGATAAGCCCCATAACAGAAAACTATATGTATACAAAGCTAGTTACGACATTTTTTTAAAAAACAAAAAGAAGATTCCTATTGCAGGGGTTGCATGGAGGCCGAGGAGACATATGCCCACATCCTTTTAGATTGTAGGGACGTAGAAGACCATAGGGCACAGACCTGCGGCCATCTAGGCCACTTGCTGGCTTTCTGGAAGAGGTTGGGCTGGTTGGAATAGCCAAAAGGAAACCACGTACAAAGGCCCACTTGAGCGGCCAAGTGCGGATAACGCCCTGTCTAACTAACTAAGCACTAACCCAAGGGACTTTACAAACATGAATTCACACCAAGTACACACTGACTCGGAACAAACATTTATGGAAAAAAGACAAAACAAGAATTAATAAATAATCAGTATTACTTGTCAATGTTGGTGTGACAAGCATATTTTCTCCTTTCAGCTACACCTAACCTTGTGATCAAAAATTATTGGGTACTTACTGAATAGATATCTAGCCTTTCTTAATAATTACATAGTTTATATCTATATGGCCAGCATCAAATGTTGGTATTCTACATACAAATAAGAACTCAATCATCAAATATATTATCTGGTTGCTTTTTTATAAATGATGTGCTTGCACATAAAATCTGTGTCTCATGTTGTATAGCTTTCAAATTATCATTTTCTGTACTCTTACAGAGCAAATCAATAACTTCCATATCCTTCTTGGCTGTTTCACATACTGTTTCAACTGTAGCTAGTTCTTCTAATTCAGCAGTTAACAATGCATCCATAAGAGCTCCTCTTTCCACTCGTTTTCTAAGGGTAGCTTCATCAAATATATTATCTGGTTGCTTTTTTATAAATGATGTGCTTGCACATAAAATCTGTGTCTCATGTTGTATAGCTTTCAAATTATCATTTTCTGTACTCTTACAGAGCAAATCAATAACTTCCATATCCTTCTTGGCTGTTTCACATACTGTTTCAACTGTAGCTAGTTCTTCTAATTCAGCAGTTAACAATGCATCCATAAGAGCTCCTCTTTCCACTCGTTTTCTAAGGGTAGCTACCTCGTCTTTCAGTTTTTCAAAATCTGAATCTGATGTTTGTTCCACTTGTAACTCGTCTTCTGGCAACAGCACATTAGACGGAATACTTAAAACCCTTTCGATCTCATCGTCAATGACCTCTAATGAAGGACCAGCCCGTTCACAATACATACGTATAAGCTTATCACAAGATCTCGCTAACGTCACCTTATCCGTCTCGTTAAGATCAAGAGAATCTTGCAAGTAAGATTCCATTTCTTTTACCCAAGTAGTTATTGTCTTTTCGACCATTTGACGAACTGATATTTTCAAACGCTGAGCACCAAAGCCAAAATGTTGCATTTCATATTCCTCATCAGTACCACCAGACCAAGGCTTCGTTTGGTTCATTTTGTATCTATGCTCGTAGACAATAATATACTTATATTTATTTTTTCATAAATTACATGTAAATACTATGACATAGATTCAATTCAACGCACCTTTATTTGAAAATTTGAAAGGACAGTTGAAGATTGAAGTGCTGACAGCTATTGTAACTTAACTTATTACCAGAGTAAAAAAAGGTTAAAAGAAAAGATATTTTTACTTTTAATCAAAGAGGAAATATGACAAGAGGTAAGATAATCGATAGATTCCAAGGAGGAAATATGACAGGAGGTAACATACCTATACATACAGTGTTCCGACTTTTGAATCAGCGTAGGTGTGCGTACGGATCTCAATACCTTGTTCACAAAATTGCATTATTTCTCGTGAGTTTGAGTTTAATTTCGGAAAAACTTTGTTTAGTGTATAACTATAAGAACTATGGCTTCTGTAGCTTCAGGCTGCAAGAGTAGAATGCGTGTTTTATTGGAAAATACCCAAAATATATCTTTCCATCGGAAAATATCGACCTCTGTATTTATGTTTTTGAGTAAATAATGAATATAACAATGTAAGTAGTTTAAAACTGTTTACAATCTGAACGTGAAATAATATGCGTGTTTTATTTTCAGCTTGTTCTGTTTACAATAATCTTAAATAATTATAATTTTATTTTAGCACTTGACAGTTTATGTACCTGAGATTTTGTTAATAGTGATGTGATTAAGTTACAAATTTATCGACTAATTTACACGCCAGTATTTTTGTTTAAACTTTAATTAAATCAGATGTGACATACATATGAGTTTCTGAAAACTTTTAGTTATGTGACTAAATTTAATATTTCCTAACAATATACCTACGTTTCATATAAATATATGAATCAAATAAAGAACATTTTGATACTTTAGACGAAGCATATTGTTTGGGATAATTTGCAACATAGATGTATTAATAAGAATAAAACCCATTTACTGTTCTCTCTTTAATACTTAGGGCTTATTTTTACGTATCTAATTTGGTGTACAATAAAGTTAAAATAATTAAAAGAAACGTTTATTTTAAAGTAATTAATCCTAAACTACTTTGGATCGCAAGGCTACTGCGTTGACCCAAGTGAAGGTCAGCCTTAATAAACTGATTTTGTTTAGTGGTCAATGAATCATAAGCCTGTAAACAACAATAAGTCATTATTAAGTACTTATTAATATAAATACTGTGTATGTTACAATCATTTTGTTGTTTTATTTTATTGGTATTGTTTTATTACCTACTGCTACTCAAAAGAGAAATTTAAATTTGTTTTCCACACATTCAGATGAATGAATAATATGGCCGATACTTTTTTTTGGTTCTCAAATGTAGGTATGGAATAAAGAAAACAAGATACTTCTTCAAATTCAATATAAAAGGCTGAAATAATATATCTACCTTACTAGTATCTTACTACTTACAAGTTGCATTAAATTCTTTGTGCACCAAACAAAGAGTGTAAATATAATGTAAATATCTACTTTCTCAATATTTTTTGTGATATTGTTTCAAGCATCACTACTATACGATTAAATTTACAATTACATTATCCAGCCATTGTTGGTTTTGTACAGATTACATAAATATGATATTCGAAAACAATATGTAGGACATTTAATTTTTATGCGATAGATTTATCGATACGTCATGTCCATTCCGTTGCCTCCCCTTGGGGGTGATATTAGTATTGCAGCAGGTAAAATTGAAGGTATTGCAGTGTTTTCTGTTTACATTGCTCATCCCCGGCAAGACCTTTTAGCTATTTTAAAAGATATTTTTCTTAGTGTTCAGAGTCCAATATTAGTCTTGGGAGATTTTAACTGCCACCATTTTAGATGGGGTTCCGAACGCTGTGACGCTTTTGGAATAGGGTTGGTTGAACTTCTGGATGACCTAGACCTCTGCATTTTAAATAATGGTTGCTCAACTCGCAGATCTCCTCCAGAACAACAAAAGAGCTGTGTTGACCTTACCTTTTGTTCGGTCAACCTGGCACCATCTGCTCACTGGGAATGCACATCCTTAACGCATGGCAGTGATCATTACCCTATTGTTACATCTTTGGTCAATAAAACCTTTTTAGAAAAAACATGTTCTCCACTGTTGAAATATAATTTGTCCAAACCAGATTGGTCTGAGTATAAGTCATCACTGGAGAACAAAATAACTAACCTTCCAAATTTAAACGAAATTTTTCAAAATACTGATGATCACTGCCATGCCAAGGGTTGCTACGACAGTTTTATTGCCGCAGTAACCTCGAGCGCGGAATCGTGTTTCCCTACTAAAAACAGCGCCCGGAATAAAATTCCATCTCCTCCGTGGTGGGATCCAGAATGCACCTTGGCGATTAGGGAAAGAAATAAGGCAGAAAAGAAATACAATACAGAGATGAGCATTGACAATCTACTTTACTTTAAACATATATATGCCAAAACCAAACGTCTTCTCCGCAGGAAGAAACGTGCTGGTTGGGTCCGGTTTTGTACATCTTTGTCTCCCTCTACCCCAGTGTCTGCAGTCTGGAAGAATATAAATAGATTTAGACGGGGTTGTTTTACATCAGGCTCCCCTCCTATTACTAGGTCAACAGCTGAGGCTTTCTTCGACAAAATTGCCCCTGCTTATGTCCCTCATCCATTAGAATTTTCACATCCATCGATAGTTATATCTGAGGACCCTTTTGACATGAGTTTTACATTGGAGGAATTGAATGTGGTGCTGAGCCATGTCCGTGACTCTGCTCCGGGCATGGATGGGATACCATATTCTTTTATAGTGCACTCCGGTGACTTGGCTAAGAACTATTTTCTTAATATCATTAACTTCTGTTACAACCACGGCTGGGTTCCAGATCAGTGGAAATTACAAATTATTATTCCCCTATTGAAACCCGGCAAACATGCTGATGATCCGAATGGACTTAGACCGATTGCCCTGTCTTCCGTCCTGGCTAAATTACTGGAACACCTCATAAAAAATAGACTTGAGTGAATAGTCGAATCGAGAGAACTACTACCGATTAACCAATTTGGTTTTAGGAAAGGGCTTAGCGCAATGGATAGTGTTAGTGTGTTGCTCACGGATGTTCGATTATCGCTCTCCAGAAACGATTCTTTGGTCGCCGCTTTTCTTGATATTTCCTCAGCATACGACAACGTCCTACTTCCCACTCTCAGGCAAAAGCTGCACCAGCTGAGACTACCGGGCAAGTTAGTACAATGTATATGTTCTCTTCTTTTCTCTCGCTATTTAGTATTGAGAGTCCAGGGCGAGGTTTTTGAAGAAAGGCTGACATGGAAGGGGCTTCCACAGGGTTCTGTCCTCAGCCCCTTATTTTACAACTTATATACGGCTGATATTGGCTCCTGCCTTAATAACAACTGCCATATATTGCAATATGCTGATGATCTAGTTCTATACGTGTCAGACCCATCAGTAACTGACGCCGCGTCATCTTTATGCCTGTCTCTGGATTCCCTAAATGAGTGGCTTCTAAACCATGGTCTATCATTATCAGCAGCAAAAAGTTCCGCGGTAGTTTTCTCCCGAAAAAGACGGATACCACGCGTCTGTGTACGCATTTTGGACAATAATATCCCATTAGTCAACAAAGTAAAATTCCTTGGTGTTGTATTAGACTCTAAATTAACAGGTATACACCATATTAATCTTTTAATGCAAAAAGGTGAAAGAGTCATATCAATTTTAAAAGCCCTGGCTGGTGTCTGGTGGGGAGCCCACCCTTACACCATGAAACTAGTTTATAACGCATTAGTACGCAGCATCTTGGACTATGGCACATACCTCCTGATCCCATGCAATAAAGGTGCCTTGGCAGGATTGGATAGACTTCAGTCTAGATGCCTTCGAATCATATCGGGTTGCATGAAGTCCTCTCCCATTAACGCATTGCAGGTTGAGTGCGCTGAACCTCCCCTTTCCCTAAGGCGGCAATATCTGGCCTCCCGCTTTCTGTCCAGATTAATATGTAAAACTTCTCACCCTCTTTTAGTAAAACTTAATGAATTAGATTCCACATGTAGGACTTCAAAGTACTGGAAACACAAAGAATTACCATTAATTCTAAAAACATTTCGTCAATTTCAAAATATAGATTGCCCTATTGTTCAATACCCCAAGCTGCCTCTTTTTGATTTTACATATGATATCCTATGTTTTGTTCCCAACATCCATTTTAATATTGGCATATCCAAAAAGTCTCCTTCAGCAAACTTAGCCTTAAATGCGGTGGTGGGTGAGAGATGGAATGGGTTTCAAAGGTTTTTTACTGATGCATCAAAATTAACTAATTTCAGTAACACAGGGGCTGCAGTATATTATCAAAATTCCAAAATAATTTTACAGTATAGATGCCCTAAGGAGTCCTCTGTATTTACTGGCGAGTGTGTGGCCATACTAGAAGCATCTTTTTTCATAGAAACTCACAATATTGCAAAAGCTGTAATTTTCACAGACTCCCTTAGTTGTTTACAAGCCTTGTCCCAAAGCCCATTTAAAAGTAAATTACACAGTCCTCTTATCCTAAATATCAAAAAAACACTACTAACTTGTTTTAGAAAACAAAAAGATGTTCAACTGGTTTGGATACCTAGCCATTCTGGTATTGAGGGGAATGAACATGTCGATTGTCTTGCCAAAGATGCTTGTTCATCGGTAACATCTGATCTCACACACTACAGACACCAGGGGTATGATTTGCTAAATCTCCCAAAATCCTTCCTTCATTCTTCGTGGCAGGAACAGTGGAATATCTCGAGTAGGAAAAAAGGTAGTTTCTACTATGCGATACAACCCAGCATAAAAACAAAACCTTGGTTCTTCGCACACAAAAAAATTTCGAAAACTGTGATCTCAGTGATTTGTAGAATTCGCCTAGGCCACTGCTGTACTCCTGTTTTCTTACAAAAGATCCGGATCCGGGATTCCTCTGTCTGCGAGTGCGGACTTGATGAGGGAACACTAAATCATATATTTTTTGAATGTGCAAATAATGACCCACACCTTGATTTATATAGTCATTTGCCTAAATTAAAAATCCCGATCCCAATAAACTTCCCCTCTCTTCTAACACATTCCTCTCCAAAACTCATTGCCGCTCTCATTATCTTTTTATGTCACAATAAAATTAAATTGTGATCCTGTATCCAATTTTCCCGTTTATGTTGGTGTGGTATATGTTTATTCAATGTCTTTAACAACTATTTTAATGTAATATTTATGTATTGTTATTTGTTTGTTTCAGTTCGTTACTAACACAACAAGTGCAACTATGTCAATTATAATTTGTCAGAATTATAGATAATATAAAATCAATGTTATCATCGTGCACACCTGCTTTTCCTTTTCACATCTGACATTGGCAGAATTGTCGACATCGGCATTACTTGCCATATCAAAAAATCAAAAAATAGAATAGAAAGCAAGTTTGATTGAGTAGTAGTCTGACAACTCTGACAAAGTTAAGTTGCCGAAACGAAACTTTTACTTCAGGTCAATGAGTGAATTTGAATTAAATTAAATTTTAATTCTTTTGAAAGGTGCTACAAATGAAGGTCATGGACTGGAATATAATTAGTAAGGTATGTGCTTCTGAAATATAAATATTTGCACTCAATATATATTTAACCCCTTAAAATCTAACTGTAATAGTTTAGATTCGAAAATGTAGGTAGGTACTATAAGTCTAAATATATTTTTAACAGTTTGATGACGAAATTGAAACTTATTAAAACAATATGACTGTTAGGGATTATATTATGAGCAAAATTGTTTATTGGCAAAATACCGGATGCCGCCTGAGAGTTATCGGCAGCACATTTTCATGGCATGCCGCGATGGCACAATGACGATTCAAGTTTCCTACCGTGTTGTAAAACATGGGTTAACAATAACAAGCGTTTATAATTTCATTATATTGATAATATATATGGGATGCTCAGGATCAGTATTTGTTGTAGGTACATCTAACACATTGTTACTAATTTGACATTTTAGACTAGCTTTTACTCGCGGTTTCACCCGCGTTATCCTTTTATTTCGACCCGTGATTTTGGCGCACACCCCTAATTCTTTTTCTTAAGCTAAAATAAACCTATAACTTGTCAGCTATCTGACAGTGAAAATCTCTAAATGGGCACGTCCATTTTGGCGATAAGCCGGAAGACTAAATTTCGTAATATTAAAGAGGGCAGGTACTTATAATTTTTTACATAAGTACCCTTCATATTGTCTTACCCTTATTTTAACATTTCAGACACTTAAATAGGCACTCAATTAATGAAATGAGAAGTAAAGATACTACATTCATTTATTATATTTTCAGGTTTTATTTATATTATGTTTGATATTATTACCAACATCAGTGCAAGCAAAAAAACAAAAAACCTCAGTTATATCTGATTTAAGTGATATAAAAGAATTTAAGAAGTTGTTGAGAACTAAGACTAATGTTTTGATACTGTTTGTTAATGAGCCAAAGGCTTCAACATCAGTGCTAGATGTATTTAAGAGCACTGCTGATGCTATGAAAGGACAAGCAACTCTTGCTACAATAGATTGTAGCAATGGGTAAGTACCATTTATTATTATTAGCCTGTTAATTGCACCATTGCTGGACAAAGATTTCTTCTTTTACCATGATACCCTATCTCTTGCTTAATTGAAGCCAATCTTATCTTAAATAGTGGTGATCTTCCATTTAGGGTGTATGTAAGTTGTAGTTGAATACTAAATTGGTTGGTTTGGATGAACAATCTGAAATGACATTATTAATATAGTAGCAATAGGCTGAGTAAGAAAACTTTCTCTTTATCAACAATTGGGATTGTAATTTTAAAATATATATAAATGTACAAACTACACTATCTAGCTTCTCGATTTTTAAAAATAAAAATAAAGAATGGAATAAATCAAACTGAAGTGCTTGAGGGTTGAGATCTTAAATTCACACCATAATGTTAATTCAATCATATGTCATAAGTAGAGTTGTAAGAAGATAATATACAATTTAATTTGTCTTACTTTGCAGGGAAGGCAAGAAGCTTTGTAAAAAGTTAAAGATAAGCTCCGATAAGCCATATTACATTAAACATTACAAAGATGGTGAGTTTAACAAAAACTATGCTAGAAGTGAGACTATAAACTCAATCTCCAATTTCCTCCGAGATCCCACTGGTGACCTTCCATGGGAGGAAGACCCCACTGCTACTGATATATATCATCTACAAGATGGAGAGGTAAGCTCAATTGATTATATTTTTAGCATCTATCTTTATATGTATAATAAAAATGGCGTCTGTATGTTTGTGGTTACAAATATCAATAAGCAGTATGGATTCACTTAATATTTTGTCTATATAGGAGTGCGATATATCCTAAAGTTCCCATGGGTACTGGCAATTTCCAGCAAATAAGACTTAGCCATAGCAAAGCATAGCTGGTATTTTTATTTATTTATGCATATGTGAGTCATGCTTATGAGATCCGTACATAACTGAGAATAACTATGCGAATATTACATGCTTATTTTTCTGATTTAGAACCCTTACCTTAGTTATATAATATATATTGTATTAATCTTGAATGATTCAATTCGTTTTTAACAATTTCGCGATTTTGCCTCACCATTACAAGGCTACAACTTTACTAAGTAACATAGGCTATATTATATTTTGAAAACAATTGAGATCCCTACCTAAAATTTGTACAATGTAATCCAAGTTAACAAAATATTGCCTTGCTTTGTGAAACCTATTGACGATAATAAATGTCCACACGTGCGAAGCTGGGATGTGCCACTAGTGAATAGATAATGATAAGGCCAATCAATATATAGGGCACCATAGAAGGAAGCTAGCGTGGCTGTAGAAAGGAAGCTTCAAAATATCACATGCAAATAACTATGCATAGTAGTAGTGTTTCAGTGCCTGAGTATAGATCTCAACAGCTAGTTTAAAGGAACCGTTTTATTCCCGGTTCATACACATAACTCATAGGTCTGGTGTTACAAGATGTAGGAATAGTAACATGGGTGTAATGCTTTTGGGGTTCCAAGTTACCACAAGCTAAAAAAATAATCTTATGTTACTGATTTAAATTTGACTGCCTTGGTGGTCCAGTGGCTGCTGTATGCGCCTGCTGTGAATTAGGTTGTGGGTTCGATTTCCACACAGGACAAATCTTTGTATGATCCGCAAATTGTTGTTCTAAGTCTGGGTGTGTAATGGATGTAATTTGTGTCCGTTAATTGTATGTATGTAATTTGTGTCCGTTAATTGTATGTATGTAAAGTCCACCGCGACACAGCTTGTTGTCTAGTGCGGGAGTTGTTTTAAAAAAATAAAGAAATGTTTATAATAGCCAAGTATTGTTATGAACAATATGATTAAGACTTTGCAGTTAAAAAGGCATACTATATTTAATACTCCATGAAATTACTAGAACTAATGCAATATGCTTTGTTATCAAACTTTAGTAGCAAGTATTATAGAAACAGCTATTCACTGTACACTCCGATTTCAGATAACAGTTTTATGATACATTTATTTTGTAAACTATCATAGTTTACATATAGTATAGTTTATACGTAATTAGTAATAACTGTGTAATATATGTATGGGTTTAGGAATGTATAAGTAGGTTTATTAGTTCTCTGACTGCTATAGTTGTCCCAAAAAAAAATATTACTTTGCAAGAAAACAAAAGCTAATACTTTCTAAATTGTGTTGTAACTTGTAACATTTAATAAAATATATTAATTCACTTGTCACTGGCGATTTGTTGCAGACAGCGAAAGATTGGTTAAAACATTTTAAGACTGGCGATATTGTATAATGTCCAACTCTGAGTCGGTCAAAAAGAAACTTTGTTTGATGATTCTTGTCCCACTCCTGTCCTCCTACAATTCGGATAACTATCACATAATTCGCGTCTGCGAATTATGTGATAGTTATCCGAATTGTAACTTACTAATGCGACATGAAATATTTATTTATTGCGGTATGAGATGTTTCTAACAATTAAATATATTTCATAATTACATAATTGGTATTATGATACTTACTAAGTTGCCGAAAAACCTGTCTTACTTCAGTTAATTATACATTTATAGTCCAAATATAAATTTTATATGCTTTTTAGCTTGCGGCTCTGTATTCATATGTGTATTAACTGGTCAGTCAGTCAGAACTTTTTATTATAATATTTGTGTAGATTTAATATTGCAGGTTTCTACCAAAATTATATGACAATCTTTATTATATTCCGTTTCAGGCCCTTGCAAAGTTCCTGAAGAAAAGTGCCGCTGCATACAAAAATTCTATGATACTGTTCTACGCTCCATGGTGTGGATATTGTAAGATTTTGAAGCCAGAATATGTGAAAGCAGCTGCTTATCTGAAGGTAATTTATTATGTTGTTATAAATCCATTATTGTATAATAAGAATATGCTACTCTAAAGATTCGCATTTGCACACAGTTTTACCAGAATTTACCAGATTTATTCCGATGTATCCTCAATCGACATGTAGTGTGCAGTCCCAGAGAAATTTCCTCCGACGTACGATCAGGATGTGGAATAAGCTCACTACTGAGTCTTTTCCAAATCTTAGCGTAGGGTTTATCAAAAATGTGTAAGTAAACCTATGTTGCAAGCGTCCATAGATTACGGTACCGTTTACGGTTGAACGTAAAACTACCCGTATCCATTTCTTCCGTGAAGGTCTTATTTCAGTAATTATCCACCTAGTGGAAATTCATTCCATGCTACGTTTTTCTGTATTTGGTCGCCACTTGAGAACCTTTTGTCATTTCCCTAATAAGCATTACTGTATTGATAATATGTCTCTCGGATATGATATATATGATTGGTTAACTGTTTTCAGGGTGAATCAATGTTAGCTGCGATTGATGTTGCCAAGCCAGGCAATTCAAAAATAAGACAGATGTTCAACATAACTGGTTTTCCTACGCTTTTGTACTATGAGTAAGTATAGTTACTATGCTCTTGTTACATAATTAGTATGTGGGCGATCAAGCTTCGCTTGGCTTTGTTGTTTAAAAAAAAATCTATATATTAATATGTGAAGAAAATACTTCGTACCATGTAAGCACAATGCACGCGCTCACAGAGAGGATTGTGAGAGTTGATATGTTTAAAGCTGATACGGAGAAAGAGTGCAGAAAACTAAAATTACGGTCGAAATTCGTTTTGCAGTAGGCAACCTCAAGTATAGCCTGATTTTGATAATTGTGCAGCTGTCAATGTTAAAACATTGGCATGTTGGCTGCATTGGGACAAAATTTAAATGATAGTTATAATCATTTTCATTGATAGGTATGTAAATAAAGTTATATTAATATTTTTTATTATAACAGAGAGCGATATAGATACTTAAGTAGCGTAGACGACACGAAAGTGCAGACGGTGCTGACAGGGAAAGGCGCTTGCGGCGAAATCATGGCAACGTTACGATTTTGACTGGCCTGTTGGTCTAGTGGTTAGTGACTCTGACTACTACGCCAGAGGTCGTGGGTTCGATTCCCACCCAGGACAAATCTTTGTGTGATGAGCACGAATGTTTGTTCTGTGTCTGGGTGTAATTTATCTGTAATATGTATGTATTTAGAAACATATAAGTATGTTTATCAGTTGTCTGGTTACCATAGTACAGGCACTGCCTAGTTTGGGATTGAGTTGTCCCGAAAATATCATTATTATCATTTGTTTCTTCCACAGAAAGGGCCAGTTCAAAATGTCGTATAATGGTGATAACAAACATGAAGCTATCGTAGACTTTATGCAAAATCCCTCTACAGCTGCCAATCAGAAAACAAAACAAAAAGTTGATGAGAGCTGGTCGGAAGATTCAGATGTTGAACATTTGACTGGTGAGTGAAATAATTTACTTTCTTAAATTATTTTGTATAATATAATAATAATAGCTATTCTCTTTAAAAAAAATATATTTTATCTTGAAGACTGTTTCAGTGGTCCCGGGTTTTATTCCTTGATTTGGTGGTATTTAGCTTTTTCTGTGAAAATTATGCTCAGTTGTACCAATCAGTCCAGAGTCTAGAATTGTGTCCTGTATACGGTATTAGGATCGCCTGGTGGGATCTAACATAAGTGGCGACACGTGGGCGTAATACCAGTCAAACATTATAAATAAAAATTATATTAGTGTTCCACGTCAGAATAGCCGATTACAGAACCGTAAAATATTTGCCTTGCTTAATTGCATTAATTGAATTAATTCACCTTTGAACCGTATGCTTTGATTGGCCAATTCCATCGGTATAAATCATGGTTTAGATATATTCACTGGTACTGTAGCCTCATTTAGGTCTAATATAAACAAAATTTTTGATTGATTTACTTTTTATTCTTGATTGCATACTAATATTATTAATTTCAAAAATTATAATCTCATTTTAAACAGCCCAAGTTTTAATAAATAAATTTTCATTTATTTCATAAGATATTTACATTTATAGTTATTAAAATGTTAGTTTTAAATCTATATTTTTTTCAATTAATTATAAAAGTTGATGAATCAATATATTACGTGATTACAAAATAACATCTCGCCCTTTTATATTTGTAGAGTTTTAAGACCCTACGTTTTGCCAGCTATGTTAGGTCCCATATTGACCTGTTGCGCTAATGGTTAGCTATAGTCCATTTAACATAGCATGGGTACTGTGACGTTTGACATTTGAAGATAATTATCAATGAAAATGATATACTATTAAAACCTGTCGCGTGAATACTTTAGGCTCTAGATCATTCAATTAGCCAATTGATTAGAGATTTATTGTATCATTTTATTTCATCTTTATCGTAAAATGTTGAATGTCATAGTACCCATGCTATGTGAAATAGGCTATAGTGAAAAACTGGATTCCCTTTCTTTGACGAATACGATTCTTTGTTCTGTCTCGATTTATCTGTACTGATATTGTATATTGCTTTTTTTCACTCAATCTCAGGGGCATCTATAAAACCAGTACTTAAATAGAATAACTACTTATTTATCAATTTATTGAACGAAGTCAGTTTTATTATTTTAAATTATATCACTGCACTGACCTCCGTTATTAGTAGATTTTTTTTGAGTCGTGTAATTTTCATTTAAGAGGTCAGTTATTGAAAATAAAGTTTTGCTGTTCTATATTCTATGATAGAATATTGATATAATCGTATTTAATGATGGATGATGGATAAAATTACACATGTCAATGAAACAGTCGCAGAATGCAAAAAAAACATCGATCATCGTAATTTCATTGAATCGCACCGCTTGATACAACTAAACCGTATTGTTTTCTATTTGCCGCGTAAATTTGCGTGTAAAAAGTACTGGGTGTCTTCACAAAATTATTTATTATTTAAATAAAATGTAAAAAATTATTATACGATGTTCATCATCAAACATTGGTCGAAAAAATGTGTAAAAGGTTGATTCACTACATAATCCTTGCTAATAATAATGTTTGCTTATTCATTTAAATTATAATTGGCTTGGTACTCGTATATTTCAAAGACCGTCAATACTTTACTTGTTAATCTACAGTGCTCATTTAGGAAAGCTTTTTCAAAATATCTATTTTATTATTTCACTGTTTATCTATCCAAGTGATAAAACATCACAAATCCCTGCGGTTACAAATTTTTTGTGTTGGCCGCATGTGCGCGATGCACCGCGTATTGAAAGGGGTCATAGACTACGGCAACCCCTTAACATCAGGCGGGTCGTATGCTTGTTCGACACCTATAGTTCCACGCAAATGAGCCTATCAGTGGCGGCCACAGGTGGCTAGCGACCAACAGTTTACAAGATTTACTCGCTACCTTCAGCAGGAGCGTGTAATAAATTGTAGCGGCCACCGACGACAACCTTCGTTTGCGCGGTACCAAAGGACATAGCGCGTGCCAGCCACTGGTGGCCTTAGTCAGTCAAGTCGGTGGTCCGTTTGCGTGGAGCCTAAGTAAAAACACGATAAGTTAATGCACCGCAATATCATTTGGCTGGAAGAAAACAAATGTGTTGTCATTTTTGATTTAATTTATGACGATGTTTTTAATTATCATGCATTTGATCTAAATAAATAAATTTGTTTGATTTTAACTTTAGCTTTGATTATGGTTGAGTATCAATTTGTCGATCCATTCGTCAAATTGAAATGAATTTTGTTATCAATTCGTTGTTAAACTAAGAGCTCTCGCAGAATGACTTTCTATCGGCCGATAGTTTATAACAATTGATTCTTCATACTGATTAAGCAACCGACTAAACTATCGACCGATTAGTCGCATCTTTTATGTAAATGCCCAAAATCCTGTGTAAATCTTTTCGAAAGAATATTATTATTTGTGTACAAATATCTTTTATTATTTTACAGCGGACAATTTCGACAATGCATTGTCAAAAGTTGAGAACGCCCTGGTTGTGTTCTACGCCCCGTGGTGTGGACATTGTAAACGAATAAAACCCGAGTTTGAGAAGGCTGCTACTAAAATAAAAGAGGAAAAGGTACGATCAACTGAGCGATTTTATTTTTTTGCGAGAGTAAATAATATTATAATCTATACCAATATTATAAATGCGAATGTTTGCTTGGATGGATGTAAAGATGTTTGTTTCTTTATCACGCCAAAACTGCTAAACGTATCTGGATGAAATTTGACACAGAGATTGATATGGCCGTGGAATTGGACGCGAGGGCGACGCAGAAACAAGTATCTCATATACGCCCCACTGCTAAGCACCGGTCTCCTTTCCTCTATCAAGAAAGCTGACATGTTTTAGGCTATACTAATGCGCTCAAGAAGGCCTAACGCAACTTATGTGCATTAGAGTAAGACATTCCTTAAAAATTCCTTATATATGTATCGGGTATACATAGCAGATACTAGCTACATCGCTTAAAAGTAATGTGTTCATTTCGCATTTTTCTGTAACAATTTTCTGACGAGTATACTCTTCTACATCGCTGGCGCACACACAAGGCATGTTTGCGCTTAACGAGTATAGACGGCACTAGCGGATGTCAACTGCTAAACAATAGGGCTCCTATAGATCATAATCTCAACCCATAACGTCCCATTGCTGTGCACGAGTCTAATCTATACACTTGGAGGGAGGATATTAGCCTACTATACGCACGCTGGCCAGTTGGTATAGGGTTCTGTTTCGAGTTTTCCTTGTCTTGCAGTGGATATTGTCTGCCTGACTTACTCCCTTAGTCGACTCTTTCGACACCCTCGGTATGAAACGGGGTGGTGACATTATGTATCCTTAATCCGTCACCACCTGGATAAATATTTCTAAGGAATTCTGTGCTTGGTTGACATAATCCACCGGCTGCTTGAAAGCTCAATCACTCAATGAGCAACGTTGCGAGCTACGCTTGGAGATCGAATAAAAAAAGAGTAGATCCGCCGGCTGATTCTAAGAAACAGCGATGGCAAACTGACAGTTGTGATCGCAAAACTGACAGTTGTGATTGCTCGGTGACGGTACAATCTATTGACTGAACGTCAAAAAGGCTCGGTTTTTGCTCTTACGGAATACCGATTTTTAATCTGACAGACAGATTTTGCTCGGTTTTTGCGGTGGCTCGTTTTTTGCTCTTACGGAATACCCCTGCGGTAAGGTTAAATTATATTTATTATCTTCGCAGATCAACGGTTTATTGGCTGCTGTGGACGCGACTAAGGAACCAGATTTGGCATCGCGTTTTGGTGTAAAAGGATATCCCACACTGAAATATTTCAACAAGGGTGAATACAAGTTCGACGCTGGGCATGCTCGGCAAGAGGAACAAATTATCAGTTTCATTAAGGTGAGTAATGAAATATATTCTATTTTAAAATTATATCTTGAAACATTTGGACAAGGAACTAAGCATCATGTTCATCACACATAAACGTTTTTAACCGACTTAAAAAAAGAGGTGGTGGTCAATTCGTGTGTATCTTTTTATGTTTCTTACCGCAGAACTCCGTCTTTTGTGAACCGATTTAAAAAAAAAACTTTGTTTGTCTGAGAGAACATAGTTTAGTTCCTTTTTATAAAAAGCCAGTTCTGATGATGGGATCCATGTGGAATTGAGGGAACTCCTCAAAAATTATAGGCATGCATATAGCAATTTCAATTTTTTTTTACAACAAATCAACCATTTTCATCCAGAAAGTGCAATTTGGTAAAGTGAAACTGATGAAGAAGACCACAAATTATAAGTATTTCACGAATCATAGATATTAAATAAGTCTCGTTTAGGTTGTTAAGAAACTATTACTTAGCAAATATAATGTAGCAAATGAATATGGTACAATTAAACTTAACTGATGATGAAGCCGGAAGGTAGGCAACGAAACTCCATAATTCACCAATGTAATCTAGCCGTGTTTTGGCTTATTTGAATGGTCATGAGATGTACTTTAGCTGTAAATGATCAGATTTAAAAAAACTGTGTTTAAAGAAGGCAAAGTGAGATTAGAGTTGGTATGAAATTTCGTCTTGTATAAATACGATAGACAGGGACTTAAGAAAATTCTATAACTGGCCATGTTACAGTCGTTTTTTTTTGTTAAAATGATTTAATATAGAAATACTGGTAGAACACCCAGACGCAAAACAAAGAATCAGGCTCATTGCACAAATATCTGATTCATCCTGGGTGGGCATCAAACCTAAGATCTCTGGCTTAGCACTCAGGTTCAAACCCCGAGCCGTGAACCCTTTGAATTTAATCTTCTTTATATTTCTTATTTGCATACTCGTCTGATTTTAATACTACTTAACCTATTGTATTTAGTTTATTCTGTAGTATTTTGTCATGATATACTAATTTGTAATAAGTCTATCCTCATTATTTTTCTAATACTACTTGGTTCGCAAACAAGCATACGGCCCATCTGATGTTAAGCAGTTACCGTAGTCAATGGACGCTTGCAATACCAGAGGTATCACTTGCGTGTTGCCAACACCTTTGCCGTTGCGTCTGTACCCCGCGGGACGGTCGCCGGACTATAGTACCGGGCTTTCTCGCTAGTAATGTGTACATCTCTTGAATTTGCATGTTGCATCTGGTTTTTATGCAACATTATTTGTATTAGGATCCAAAAGAGCCGCCACCTCCACCGCCACCAGAGAAGCCCTGGTCCGATGAGGAGTCAGCCGTGCGCCACCTCGACTCCTCGATCTTCAGAAACTCCCTGCGAAAAGTCAAGCACGCACTCGTCATGTTCTACGTACCTTGTAAGTTTATACTAGTTTTAGTATGTTACTAGAGAACAAGCTCTGTGTCGTGGGGAACTTTACAAACATACAATTAACGGACACAAATTACACCCAGACTCAGAACAACTCTTTGCGGGTCACACAAAGTTTTGTCCTGTGTGGGAATCGAACCCACAACCCTGTGCACAGCAGGCGCATACTGCGGCCACTGGACCACCGAGGCAGTCAAACATACCAAAATAGGTTAAATTTTCAGATAACACCTAGATTACCTGATTGCCTTGGTGTTTTAGTGGTCGTTGGTACGAGGTACCGGATTCGATTTCCGGGTTTGGCCAAATAAAAGTGTTTATTTGTCACGCATTACATAATAGAAGTCCTAAGTTTGTCGATAAGAGTGTCGGTGTTTACGCCACCGTGTCCTGAAAAGCACGTAAAGTCGTTGGTTTTTCGCTCTATTTGATCATAGCGTGATGTTATATAGCCTATAGCCATCCTGGATAAATGCACTACTCAACAAAAAAAGTTTTTTTCAAATCGAACCAGTACTTTCTGAGATTGGCGCGTTCAACCAAACTCTTCACCTTTATAATATTTAGATTATACGAATGATAAGAACTTCAATTTTTTTCAGGGTGCGGGCACTGCAAAAGTACAAAACCAGAGTTTGTGAGAGCTGCTGAGCAATTTGCCGATGAATTAATGGTAGCCTTCGGAGCTGTAGACTGTACTAAACATCTAGCATTATGCGGCACCTATGATGTTATGGGATATCCCACTATCAAGTACTTTAGCTACTTCGATAAGGCTGTAAAGGAATATACTGGAGGCCGGAAAGTGAGTGTCTTTGTTTAACTGGTAGTAGTATAATAATTCTCCATCTGCTAACGTTGAAGGAAAACATCGTGAGGAAACCCATGAGGGTTTCCTCACGTCTTAGAAATAATTCTAAAGATATGTCAGATTCACAAACCCGCATTAGGCCAGAGTGTATTAATTAAGGCCTACACCCTCTGTCTCTCTTGATAGAGGAGAGGAGACCCGTGGCCAGCAGTGGGACATAATATATGGGTTGCTATTATATTATTATAGTGGTATAATGAAGTTGTAGAAACCGACCGAAATATAGTTTACTAGTGGACCTGGCAGACGTCGTCCTGCCGGAAAAAGCTGAAATACCGACAGCAGCGCCACCTACCGGGTCCAATTGTGAATCTAAACCATCCAGGGCCCTACCCGAACACACACACAAAATTTCATCAAAATCGGTCCACCCGTCTAGGAGGAGTTCAGTCACATACACACGCACACAAGAAATACACTGACGGACTCATAAACTGCATCAAAGTAATAGACGACTTTGAAATAAATATTTTAACCAAGTAGTCAAACTTTCTATACAGATTTAAATTGAAACCTCTAGATTGGTTCGTGAACTTTAAAACAGTGTAGGGTCATATCCTTAAGTTTAAGTTTGTGTACTGGAAAGGACCTTAAGACTTTTTTTGAAGAAAAACAGAAATTTAAGGAAAATTGGTTTAATTAAAAAATTGGTTTTAACAATAGACACAAACTTTATGCAAGGGTTTATTTATGTTTTAATAAGGTGTATTACCTCCACGTGCCCTTATTACGGATTCTAATCTGTTCCGCATAGATTTTATTAGGGTTATTAAAAGATCTTGCGGAATATTGTCCCATTCTTCTGAAAGTGCTGTTCTTAGTGCTGCCACTGTCGTGGGCAAAGGGTTTCTCGCATATACAGCTCTTTTTAAATTGTTCCAAACATGCTCAATGGGATTAAGATCCGGGCTGCGTGCTGGCCAATTCATTGTACGTATCCCAACCTCTTCGCAATATTGTCGAACTTGTGCAGCAGCGTGCGGCCGGGCATTATCCTGCATTAAAGTAAAATTTTCGCCTATGAATCCCATGTAAGGCACCACGTGATCTTCTAAGATCTCTGTTATGTAGCGATGTGCAGTCAAACCCCCTCTATTACCGTTTTGACGGACCATGTCTATGAACACAAGTTCTGTTCGCCCGTTCATCGATATGCCACCCCAGACCATACACGAACCGCCTCCAAAAGGAACACGCTCCTCAATGCAACTTTGAGCATATCGCTCCCCACGTCGACGATAGACTCTTCTGCGACCATCTGCACCATATAAACATGTCCTACACTCGTCCGTGAACAATACGGAGGTCCATTGCTCTTCTGTCCAATTCAGGTGATCACGCGCAAATCTTAAGCGAGCTTGTCTGTGAGCTACAGACAACTTTGGACCATTTGCTGGTCTAAAAGGGGTGATATCCGCTTCCTTTAACCTTCTTCTTATTGTTCGTGCACTCACGTTTACTCCACGCACTTCATTAAGCTCTGTTTTGATGTTAACAGACGTGAGGAAACGATTTCGCAGGGAAGTTGTAACAATAAATCGGTCATCACGACCGGTGGTTGCTCGAGTCCTGCCTGTACCACGTCTCCTTCTGTAAGAATCTGTCTCCACAAACCTTCTGTATATTCTAGAAACCGTAGACTGGTTTAAATTTAAATTTCTACCAATCGTTCGTTGATCCAAGCCCTCCCGCACCAATGCTACAATTTGAGCCGCTTGTTCGGACGAAGTATCCATATTATGGTTCAAAAACTCTCGATGAGTTAAAAAACTAACCCAACAATTCTGCTGGTAACAATAATTCAATTGACAAAAGAATAAAAAATCAATGATAATCAATTTAAAACTTTGCTATAAATAACACGCAAATCTGATACTACGAGTAAATTTTCTTTTCCCGGCTATATTCATTTGTTTTACTGCAGTTCTATTTTTAAATTTTCCTTTTTTTTTGAGATTAAGAGCCAGTCTTTCCATATTTATATAATTTAATCTAAAAAGTTATCATACTTATTAAAAAATCATTTTAAAAATAATCCTGAACTTTGATGCAGTTTATGAGTCCGTCAGTGTATATATATTAAGATAGGCATATTTCTATTCTATTTTGCCTTTTTATCCTGAGCTTATTTCTTCCAATGTAGTGTTATAAGATATCTCTAAGCTCAGTGTGTCGCTTGACAAATGCCTCCTCTAACATTTTCCACTGTTCTCTGTCTCTGGCTACCCTCCTCCAGTTCGGGCCTGCCGTTAGTTTTAACTCATCCTCCCACCTTATATGTTGTCTTCCTCTGTTTCTCTTGCCATCTCTAGGATACCAGCATGTGACCTCTTTGCTCCATTTTTCCTGTTTGTCACGCAACATGTGCCCAGTCCACCTCCATTTCAATTGATCTATTTTATAGGCATATAATAAGTATCTAATATTGCATTGTGAGAAAAGAATCGCTTTAGACATCGTCCTTACTTTTTCATGTAGCTGAAGTACGCGTTTTTAAACATTCAGAAGAATATTTTATCTTGATTTATAAATACAATGTCTTGGAAGTTTGTAGTTTATTACATGTTTTACTTTTCAATACTTTACTTTATCTGAGGACTAGTCGCCCGGGACCTTGTCCATGTGGTAATTTGGAATATTATCCCCGATTTTGCAACATATCTCATTACTGTTCCGCTCTTATTGATCATAGCGTGATGTTATATAGCCTATAGCTTTCCTGGATAAATGCAAATACAAATAATGATTTTTTCTAATCGTACCAGTACTTTCTGAGATTAGCGTGTTCAACGAAACAAACAAACTCTTCAGCTTTATAATATTAGTATAGAATATTACATACTGCTAGAAAGGTTGGGCAGGGCAAGCATGAGCAAGGCAGAGCTATATATATTTTTTATACTACTTGGGTGGCAAACAAGCATACGGCCCATCGACCGTCGATGTTAAGCAGTAACCGTAGCCTATGGATGCTTGCAATACCAGAGGTATCACTTGCGCGTTGTCAACCCATGTTTTGACACCAGGGCTTTAAGATGAAAGTAACCCTGGGATAGGAATACTAGGTATATAATAGGTTTCTTTCAAAACGCATCCCTAGATGAGCGCTGGAGACCTGCACACACACACACAGGAACACAACTACACCGCAGTGTGTGTCCTTCCCTAGCCTGCTCGCTAGTATGGTGCCCTACCTCTCTACAGTTTATACAATTATGCTAATAATATTTATTTATTGCGGTATAAGAAACATACAGTACTATGATAACAATAGGAAATACACAATAATGTTAGCAATGTCACCAAACAAGTTTCTAACAGTTGAATTTTGTATGTGTTATTACAGGAGGCAGATTTTGTGACGTTTATACAAAGTAACATTAACGTTCACGCTGCTGTCGCTAAGTCGCCCTCACCGGCTGATGTTGGTTTTGGCGGGAATGTTGTCATGAGCACTGACGCCGACTTCGAAACTATCATAGCCTCGGCCACCCCAACATTCGTTATGTTCTATGCATCATGTAAGTATGGTACCAGTTATTTAGTTGACTGCCTTGGTGGCAGTATGCGCCTGTTCCTTTGGTAGCAGAAGGTCTCATTTCCAATTCTCGTCACGCTGTTTCAAATGGTCCAATTCCCAGATGGTCCCATTCCCATATGGTCCTTTTCCTAGATGGTCCCAGAGATCAGACGCATGATGCAGTTTAAATGATAAAAATACTACTTTAATTACAAACTAACCTTTATTAAAAAGTTTTAATTACAATATAGTATGAATAATAGTAACACAAATGCTAATCCCTGGGACCATCTGGGAATGGGACCTTCTGCTACCAAACCCGCTCGTTGTCCTCGAGGTTCGATTCCCAAACACAACACGTTGTGTGACCCACAAAGAATTGTTCTGAGTCTGGGTGTAATTTGTGTCTGTTAATTGTATGTATGTAAAGTCCCCAACAGTCGAGTCGCGACACTGAGCTTGTTCTCTAGAGCGTGAGTTGCCTTTTTTTAAAGAGAAAGAGAAAAACAGATTTGGTTGCCATAGAATAGAATAGAAAACTCTTTATTGTACACCCATTACATATGATTGCGTTTGGAAGTAGCATTTACCTTGCGGTCCACACTTCAGAAGACCGCATAGCTAGGAGATATGTCGTATGTGGTCGCGATCCTCAGCAGTAAGGGAACGACGAGATATTATTATTATAACATTATTTGTAGTACAGGCTAGTCTAAGACAGTATTTTATATTTTTCAGGGTGTGGACACTGCGTGCAAACGAAACCGGCATTCAGTAAGCTTGCCACTACTTTGAAGGAGTCTAGTGCTGGAGTACTAGCTATCGCTATAGATGCAGCTGAAAACCCTAAAGTGGCTGATCTAGCCCAAATAGAGACACTGCCCACATTCAAAATATACGCCAGTGGAAATTTTATAGCGACATACGATGGCGACCGGTCCTATGACGATTTGTTAAAATTCTGCAACTCACATGGCAAGGTGAAGGATGAATTGTGATCTTAGTAAACTTACTCCTTTTATATATTAATTTAATACGCCATATCACAGTTTAAAGTTCCATATCGAGTTCCCATAATGCATTTATTGTATATTATTAGTAGATTTTGTAGAATAGTTTTGCGATGTCATCTTGTAGCATGGAACTTTCGGGTTGCATGATTTATTATATATAAACGACGGGTAATAACAAATTCATATATTATTAACGATTACGCGTTAATCGCGTGATGATTCGTCCAGGTGACACCAGACATAGCCACAACGTAAAGGTTAAACGATAAACGAGCAAAGAGTACACCCATCTATTCATTTATCATCACATAAATTTATGTCCCGTTTACGGATCGAACCCACAATACGCCGCGCATTGGTAAATAACCGTGCTGTCAATTCCGCCTTTAGTATCAACTGCTTGTCTATAGTTATAACTCCGAATTAAAGTAATAATAATAAATAAGTGCTATCCATAGATAACAAGCCTGAGTTTTGTAAGTAAGGTGTAACCTGGACGTCAAGAGTTACAAAGGTAAATAATGCATGATCTTGTTATTACGTCTATATGTTATATTACTACTTATATATTAAATTTAATAATTCGTATATTTCACGCTAGAAATAAACACCGGTTATACGTATACACCAAGACAATATCTGATATCCATTTGCAATAGTAATGGTGCTCCCACATTGCCGTTAAAAAATGTTTAGTAATGTTAGTAAACATTTGTTAGCAAACATTTAATCAGAAATGTCAAAAAAATGTTTTCATGTTAGAAAAAATTTAGTAATGTTAAGTTAACGAATTATAACAAAATAAAACATGTGTTACCACAGATATAGATATACATAGATAACGCAAATGCACGTACTTCGCGTGTCCGAACCCCGACAAAGCGTCAAGGTTGGGCGCCGCAACTTACAGTCCGCGCGCGTCTGTTGTCGCTGCCGGTCGTCCGCAAAAACTAAAAAAATGCCTCGTTGCGTGATAATTAACTGCAATATCCCAAAAATTTCGAGCACCCAAAGACAGGAACATATTTCTTATCACAGGTAAGTTATTTAAACATTATATTAAGCGTAATTTCATTTTAAAACTATTTTTTATGTATTTAGAGCTGTGATTCCAAGAATATACCTAAGTAACTATAGATTAACGAAGTAAAACAATATTCACATTACGTTGACGTGTTTGGTTTGAGCGTTGAAACTGACGTTGTGTGTTAAAAGACGATGAATATTACAACAAGCGATACTGTCGCGCATCGCTTCGACTTCGTGATACAGGCAATTTATCATTCGTCTGTCAAATCTAGCGACTAGTGTTGTTCGTTGTACAATATATATCAATAATAGATTTTAATCGATATCGGACAGACGAATGATATTATAAAAAAGCCAGTTGAGTAGATAAAAACAAACTCATCTCCTAATTTTATACGACAGCTTAAAACAGGTGGGTGGTTCTGGTTCATGTATTTAATGTGTTCATGTTTAATGTTTATCCTTTAAACTAATACGACTATGTTTATACATTTGGTGTGTTTACAAATTTCTATTGGGTTTAAATTTTTTTTATTAGCTTCCCTCGTGATCCAATCATAAAAGAAAAATGGATTGCGGCCACCGGACGAAAAGACTGGTTCCCGACGAAACACAGTACTATTTGTTCCGAACATTTTGAAAACACCAGTTTCATTGAAGGGAAAAAGTTGAGATTGTTGAAAACTTCATTTCACTTCGAATACTTCCTAAAACTGTTTTATTTGCGGTAGTACGCTCTGGAATTTTAACGCCATTTCTGTCTTTGTTTTTGTTGGTCATCTGTACTTTTATCTTGTATAGATACGACGCGCTTTTCTCTCTTTCTCTTTGCATAGTTTTCTTTTTGTTGTTCTTTTCTCAGAGCACTTAGTTTCGAATCTTTCTTTATTTTTCATGGCGTATTCGGCTAGCTCTTCTTTTGGCTTCTAAAATGTCTTCTCTGGTTTTATTTAGCGATTTTGTTATTTCCATAGTTTAAAACAAAGTAAATAAAAATATATTCGCAGTATTTTATAACCAAATAGGTTATAAAATACTGCGAATTGTACAAGATTTGTTGACTAATAGTAGTAAAAAGACAGGATTCCTAGGTCTTTTAGTGTTCATAAAAAGTACAAAGGCTCTGAGAAAAGAACAACAAAAAGAAGAAGATAAGATAGAAGCTCGTTGTATCTATACAAAATAAAAGTACAAACGAACAGCAAAAACAAATACAGAAATAGTGTTAAAATTCGAGAGCGTATTACCGCAAAAAAAAAACAGTATAAGGGAGTACTCGAAGTAAATATTAAAGAAGAAGAACGTGAATTGATTAAATCTAGCGGCGGCAGTGACAAACGATCTTATTTATTTTATTTATTTAGAACTTAATATACAGAACATATATAAGGGTGCGGTCTATTTGGTAGAAACTTGATACTCCGAAACCTATTTGGGATAACTGACTTCGCAGAAACTTCTTTAGTCGATCATTTATTAGGCATAAAAAATATTTGACATAAATATTTTTAGGCATAATGTGCTTATGACCGAATTTAGAATGGCATACATTTAAGATAGTAGAATTTTTATTGTCATAATTACCTTTGGCATAGTTAAAATTTTGTATAATTTCATTTAGCATAACGTTCATTTAGAGTACAGATTATTTGGCATAATTTGACTAGGCATACTATGAAGATCATAGAATTTCAATTAGAATAATATAGATTGGGTTACTTTCTTCTTTAAAAATGCGTAGGTTAGGTTAGAACTGTGACCTCTTATGAAACGAACATGCTCTCATGGGCAAGGATATAAAAACCAAATAATTATCATTAAATCAACTTTTATTTATTACAATTACTAAAAAAAACAATTAAATTAATCAGAAAACAAAATTAAACTAATCTTATATTAGCTCCTATTGCTTTAAGGTACCCAACTTCTGTGTAATCCGACTGATTATTTATAATATTTTGAAGATGATTTGTTTTATTTAATGTTTTCCTTTTTTTGGCTGGTGGTGGCGCGCCGAAACTTAATTTATCTATTTCTATAGTTGAATATTTTATTTCTTTGATCAGTTGATCGACAACTAATAATGATTCATGTGATTACTACCTCCAACAAATAGCAATAGTAAAAATGATAACGCCTGATTAGAAAAGTGTTGCAATAATCATAAAATATGATTCTTGCTGTAAGCATTATGCGAAATGATGGTTCTACTTTTAAATAGATAAGGTTAAGAAATATATGCCAAAAGATGAATATGGTTTTGAACTTTCTGCGATGTGATGATTATACATTGTGATTATTATGGATACCAAAATTATGCGTACAGATGATTCTGACTTACAAAATTATGGGTTTCAATGTATGCTAAATGAGTTTATGCCAAACGATATTCTGCGAAAAGAGTTTATGCTAATAGTTGTTATGCAATATAAAATTATTACTTCAAAAGTTCTACTATAATAGGTGTACCCCATATATAAAGGCGGACTTAATGCCAAAGGCATTCTCTACTAGTCAACCTAGGTATAGGTTACGTAGTAACTATTTAGTAATCTGTGGCGCGACTACTCACATTAAAAATATGAGTAAGAGTGAAATAATCGCCGCGGCGGCTCCAGTTGAATCGATTGAATCGTATCGGCCGGAGGACCATTGGCGGCATCAGTGTCTTTGAATCGGTTTGGATTTCTCGTCACTAAAATTCGGCTGTGACGTCACAGTAGGTGTCAAAAAGTCGGCACGCTTGATTTCAATACAAACTGTGATACTTGCGTTATCTATGTATATCTATATCTGTGTGTGTTACCTTTTGTTTGTAAACCTTAATGTTAGTAAACATTAGTAAACATTTTCTATTAGTGTAGGAGCACTTATAACATGTAACAGTTACTAACAAAATGTAACAATTGACAACATTTGTGAGTAAATGTTTTTATGTTAGAAAATGTTTACAAACATTTTATAACGGCAATGTGGGAGCACCACTCGACTGTTTATATTGATAATATAGTAAAGTTATATATTTAAATTATTATACATTCTTATTTGCTTAAGCGGTAATAGACATTATTAGAGCTTTTAAACTCAGGTTTGTGTAGAGAGAGATAATTTAAACAGAGTTTTAATTATTTCTTTATTTTCTGCATTTATATGGTGTAGGTTTCTCGAAGTTAGTTTCTTTTTAATTTTTATGGCGGGAGTGCTTAGAAGTGGAGTACGGCGCAGCCACGGTACAGCTTCAATACTAGTTTATAATTTTATGTTTTAAGTATACTGTCCGTCTGATGGTTAGCAGTTACCGTAAGACGTTTGTAAGACAAGGAACATTACGCACACGTTGTCGACTTCACAACTATTAACATTAGTTTTGCGTTAAAACCTTACTAGGTGGAAGTCCTTTCCCAGTCGACCATGCTTAGTAAGATAGTATCCTCCCTCTCTTGAAATGTATGAAAGCTTTGCAGCCAGTGGTGTAGCTAGAATATGTGACATCTGGGGCGGATATCGATGGTGTAAACCCGTGAATCGAATCGTGGTGTCACTTACATTGAAAATATTTGTCACTTAGTTGGCATAAAAGGGTGACACCACGATCACACGCAAACAGGTGACACCCGGCGTGGAGCTCCCCCCATTTACGTCACTGTTCACAGCGGAGGCATGTCGCTATCCATTAAACATATCTGAGGCCGTACCATGACGTGTTAAACGTGAGTCGTGAGTGAGAAGGATGGAGCTATACACGCTATATAGCTCCGTCCCACTTTCTCGCTCACACTATTCTCGTTTTAACACGTCTTGGTATCCTTGTTCCACGCTTGCGTCTTCACCGCTTTTATGTCTTTCACGCCTATCACCGAGTAAGACTAGCATACAAATTGGTTAGTAACACTTAATTTATCTAATGAGACGCAAGTGTTATTTACACTATACAGATTAGTTAAATATATACAAGGTCTTCCATTTAGATAGCATAGGAGTTAGTGCCTTGCACAAACGCTGTTACATTGTCTTAACTCGTCGAGAAGAATAGATAAAGAATAAGTATTGCCTTGCAACACTTGTGTAAATCATTCATTAATGTAATGCGGAGGCGAAACATCAGCAATTAATAAGCTTAAGTAACAATCAAGTTACGATCAACTCTTGCTGTACTCATTACTATATATATTAAATACTAAAAGACTTATATAATCTATTGCAAATAGTATAACTTTTAATGCATTTATTATTGTAATCTATCCATAATTTATATATTTATGTTGCTCTATTTAGGTGACTTTTAAGTCAACAATTTTAATTATATGTATATAAATAGAAATACAACGCATATTAATCGATACTATCGATAAATATTACAAATCGTGGTTGCAAATTTTAAATCTATATGTAATATATATAGAAAGTTAATTTTGTTGAAAAATAAAACAAAATTCTGTTCAGCCTGCAGCAAAATTTCTCTTAAATCTTTAGCATTCAGTTAGCTATTTGAAAGTACATTAACAATTCATATATTTTTCTGTGACTAAACTAAATATACCATACACGGTCTTAATATTGTGTCAGTAAAAATATCTTTTAACAATTTTGTTGCACTAAAATTTGTGTAGAAATACGAAAATAAATTAGATTTTGATATTTTAATTATGTAGGTAAATAAAATATCAAAACGTCATTTTAAACAATAATGCCACATATAAGATTTTAAAATTTGCAATCATTAAATTAGAATATACAAATATAGTAATCATGTTTGTATAGTTTATACATGGAAATACCAAGCAACGTAGCGTTTAGTTCGTTGATATTATTTATCTTTCATTTATAGTGCAATAGTTAATTTGCTGTAGAAAATGATACATTAATTGTTAGTGTATGATGTATGCGTAGGCTGTGGAATGAATTTTATTATATAGCGGCAGTTAGCACTTACTATTAGGTGGGCCACTGGCTCGTCTACTACCATTGATAGAAAAGAAATGCGTGCTATTTTCTTCTTATAATTATTTACATCGCCAATATAATATCGTACTTCTTGCTCAGTTTTTCTCGGAAAAGAAGATGTGTCCGAATGTCTTAAGGCATATCCCTGCTTATCTTTTATGTATACAGCGCGCATTTGCTTCGCTTAATTTGCAATGTGTAAATGAGCCATTGGTTTTTATCCCTTAGGCTAAACATTCCTTGTACTTATATGCGTATATTATGTTTAATTTTACAGAAATAAATCATAAAGCACAATCTAGCGATGTGATTGTAATAAATATTTGGTGAGCTTTCACTATATTATAGTACCTTAGAAATATGATAGAGGACCCCATTGTATCTGTAATCGTCTTAATTAGATTATATTATATACCACTAGATGCAGCCATAACGCGTCATCGAAATGTTAGAGAGAGAAGTAGTATACAAATGGCTTCAGCCAAGTGAGGGACAGCATTTGATCTTCCGTCTTAATTCGTCGTGCATTATTTTGGCTGGGCTCACTCGAAAAGTTAGCCTAACAAATATCCCGACTGTTATTTAATGTCAGTGCCGTTTATATGGTTTTTCAAAAGTTAATAGCTTTTGTATAGAGAGATAGTAGGCGTCACGTGTTTTATTTTGGGCTGCTTAATCCGCAGTGACCAGATCCAGGGATCAATTTCACTCGTAAGTTGTTGTTTACTCGTTATATTGCATGGAATATTTATTGTAATTGTATTTAAAAAAAATGTAAAAGACTTGGTCAATTTGTCACCTGAAGCATCTGTTTGTAACCACTCAATAAAATAATTTGACATCTTGCTAAAATTTAACAAAATCTGAGTTTTGGTTTTTATTGGTTGTTGAACTTGGGTTCAATTATACATTAGGGTCACAGGTTAAATACGTTGATATTAGGTTTAGTTTACAATTTTTCTGTCTTGCGCAGTGGCTTCTGGACTGCTTACTCTCTTTGACGCTTGGAACGCCCATGGAAAGAATGGGTGTTGACACTTTTATTCTTATTCCTTCACAGCATTTCCTAGAATAGTAAAGTTATTATTTATTTAAACATACGAGTAGCCTATGTGTTTTTTAAGCTCCCAACTCAGTGGTACACATTATTAGGTATTAGTTATTCTAATAACGCTAAAATAATAAAATTGTAAGAAAATTTTGTAACCTTTTATACCAATTAAATTCTATTCTATATCATCTGCTATCCTGGGCCGGCGACATATAGTGGTATATATATATATATGTATACATATGTAATCTAAGGTAATCGACCTCCATGGTATTTTGTCGTTAAATTAAGGAAGAAAATGTTCTATAAATATATTTAGATAGACCCTCTAGAACTACTAGTTTTAGTTGTTTTAATAAGTACTAGATGGGCTTCCGAATGTTTCACATAGTCAATATTTATACTACAGTAAAGTACTTATTATTCGTTATATTTATTTGTTGTTTATATTTTAATTATTTTATCGATTTACAGACTGTATAAAATGCTGGAGTTGAAGATTTAACCGCTTTTTATAATATTTAATTTTTTTATAATAGTGTTGATGTAAAGTTTTAGAAGTGTGTAAGCCTGGAAATTGTCATCTTATGGCGAATTTACAGAATATTTTAGTAACTACATTCAATAAGTAAAATATTAATTATTATCGCGTAACTAATGTGAAACATGTCTAAAGTTATTATTAACGCTAAATATATGTTTCTTGCGCAATAAATATTTATTTTTACTTAATTGTTTTATTTAAAACTACTTTATTCATATCCTTGGCAACTCCTACCTACATTATGATGATTTAGTAGCACGCTGCCTATTATCGCACTTAGTTGAGTTTTCGATTTGGTACTTTGATTTATTTATTAGAGGTCTACACTCAAATTTTCAATTAGTTGTCCAATGATTTCTTGTCATTTAGAATTTTAGAAATTGTTTATTTTATATTTCCACTATTTGTATTGATAGGGCGCTAATGATATGTCCCATAATTAGTAGGTACTTAAAAGGTACCTACTGCCCTTTGATGACCTTTCACAAATGATGCAATCAATAGCTACTGCCGCAAATCTTGCTGTGCGTTTAGGCTCATGTACATGTCTTTTATTTGCATTTTGCAATTTGATTTTCGGTAGTAAAATATTCATTAGGCTTCGATTATCCATAGCTTTAAATTGTTTTAAATTGTCCTGCGTCATCCATCCTACGTCACCATTAGGACTACATACACTGAGGCGGCCGGCGGTTATCTGCCATGTCGAGCGGTGACAATAATTTGAATACCTAAGTAGTTGTAATTAAACAGTGGATCGTTAAAAACGGAGCTCTGTGTAGCAGTCTACACAGAGCTCCGTTTTTAACGATCCGCTACAAAACAAGGGATTTTCTTTTTTGTCTACGTATTGGTTGAATGTATAGGTACCAAGACGTTTTAAGCTCAAGATTTCTACAAACTTTAGCATTTAAAACCTCAAAATCCATTACACGATTGTAATAGGTAGGTAAAGTTAGTGTTGAGGTATAGGTATATCAGGTCGTTTTTGGAAGGGCGTGTAAGCGCGTATAGGTGCGCCTTTTGCCAGACGCGCAACTCGTACTATCGTTGACGCACTTATAAGTTCTCGAGCGTGTCAGGATCAATGTTGATACTGTCTCAACACTACTGGCTCGACTGAACACGCTGGTATATATAAGCCCAAGTGTACGCGAGTCAGATTTTATCAAGCGCGTATATTTTATACGCATACCTATGCGCAGACAAAAACACTAGTCTGTAAAGGAGTTTTCAAACATGTGTCAAAATAAAATGTTATTGAAATTATTATTATTAGTATTGATAGCATATTACCGCTAAAATAACTTTCTACCCCTTTTTAATCCCGTTAGGGGATGAATTTAATAAAATACGAAACACATCTTCCATCAATTCTGTTAAAAAAGGTTTATGCAAAATTTAATGTAGATTGGACCAAGGAATCACGTTGCTCCCCTTTTTCACCCCCCTAGGGGTACAATTTCGACAAATCCTTTCTTATCGGATGCCTACGTCATATAAAGAACATGCCCTCCAAGTTTCAGTTCTCTTCGATCAGCGGTTTACGCTGTGCGTTGATCCATCAGTCAGTCATTCAGGACAAAGCATTTTATATGTATAGAAGATAGATATAGTTCCCTGTAACATACTAGCGACTCGCCTTCACTTCTCTTCTGTTTTATTTGTATTTCTTTATTATAATATACATGGATTAAACATATAAACCTTCCTCTTGAATCACTTTAACTATTGCTGAAAACTGCATTAAAATCCGTTGTGTAGTTCAAAAAAATCAAGCAATTGGACTGCGGGAGCGACTTTGCTTTATATTATGGAAAGGTGTAGATTTACATATTTATATTTTGTGAATAAATCTTCGAGCAATATAGAATAATTATTTGATTTCTGTATAAGACCTGATGAATTTTAGATAATTTAGTTTATATCACTTTTACTCCTGCAAAAAAAAATGATATACGTACTAGACAGCCAAACCTACAGATGCTAGCCCCTGTAGTTGGTGTAAAGGAACTGTCATGGATGATGGATTCTTTTACATTATAAATGAACACAAAGAAAGTTGAGGTTTTTGGAAACTCAACCCACCACCTAAGGAGGAGGAAAAGGGGAATAAATTTGGAATAAAACTTTGTAATTTTTGAGGATAGAGTTATAGAAATTGGTGTTTAAGCGGGTAAAAAACTGTTTAATCCGGGCGAATCCTGGTCGGGCCGTTAGTAGGTATGGTGTTATAAAATCTAGATTCAAAAAGAAAACACGTGTTTAAAATGGTTTTAATAATGTTCTTATTAAACGTATGTTTAATATCGGTATTGCGGGATCACGGTCTAATACCGGTATTGAAAAAACCCGGTATTTGAAAGCCTAGTTACAGATTTAGAGATAAAGGTGGGTGCAAAACTTTGTCTCTTCTGAGTATATTAGTTCTGCCGGTGATAAACATAAGATTTATATGTAAGAGGTGTTCCATAGATTAGACTGTGAATGGTAATTTATTTACTTTCAGGTGCGGGAACAGTAAACAAATAGATAGATTTTGGAAATCGTAAAATATCTTGAAAATAAGTGATTTTAATAAGAATTTGTAGACTGATAACTAATAACAGCATTCTAGACAGTTTTTGCGTTTCTGCTTTATTTTGTTGATTACGACCAGTTTTCCCTTAGGTACCTAAATATACTATTTTGGCTTCAGTTCTCCTATCTTTCTACATTTCTGGTCTCTGTAGTAAAAAATCCATAAACAGAAGAAATAAGAATTTAATTTATTACGTTTCTTTAAACATGATTCTTAACCATTATCAGTCATAAGTGCACCTCAATTTGACCTACTAATACGATACACGTAGCTCTTTGCTGTGATATAACAAATAAACTGATTTATCTGCTTTCGAAACTGTTTTTCCTGCTTACATGTAATAATCGATATACATCCTCACTGAGGTCTCTGGAGCAACATTCCATGTGATAAGATTGTAATAATTCGTTTTCCGTCATTGTAGTTAATGGCTCTCCAGAATTATCCGAGGTTAAAGAATGGAAGTACCGGTGGTAGCTATAGTACGAAGAGGCAAGGCCTACTACAATGCCCGCGAAGATGTCTCCCCAGTGGTGATGATTGTCGTAATGGCGGCTCCAGGCCACGATTCCTGCTACCACGAGCAGCGTCAAACACGACAAGGCTCTACAAATAGTTCTTCTTTGCCTTGTTAACTTCTCAAACTGCCCCCATATCCAAATACATAAGAATCCCAATGAACAAAAAGAGAAACTGGTGTGTCCACTTGGAAAAGACTTCCTGCCGTCGATTACATCGCGCGTGTTAGCGGTGCAGAGAAGACCTGTCGTCATCTCTCCATCTGGGAAACACCGGTAGAAATAGTCCGGCCGTGGTCGCCCCACCATCAGTTTCAATGATTCTGTGATCATGGCAGTAATCGATAATGCAAGAGTCCACGCCAGAATCGCTTGAATGGAGTCCACATAATTTTCAGTTCTCGAAAAAACGATGTAAATAAAGAGCAGAGGCACAACTACAACTATGATTACGATAACCGATGGTGGTATGTAAGACTCATGGCGGGGACGCTTGTAGTGTGATAACAAGTCAGCTTCAGTAATATGGCACATACGTGGATGCACCTTCAATTCAATCATACACACGAGAGCTAGAATCAGCACTCTTAAAAATATTTCCCAGAGTAAATTGTGTATTATATTCTGTGCACCCGGCCACATAACTCTTAAAAGGTCGACATATTATGGAAGTCATTTCTTTACACAATTTAGTTGCTGCGAGGCATAGTATAAATGCATAAAATAAACTTGTGCAGTAATATTTATTGTACTGACATCGAAATTTACTCTCATAGATGCCTAAAACACGTAGTCGCTGACATTTTTACCTCTGAGATGGCCATAGATTAGAAAGATAATAAAGGAGTGTATAAAAATGAGGCTGGTCGTATACCGTCAGGTATTACAATTTTTAACACTGGACCACGAACCTTTTAGGTTAATTCACTGACCTATATAATACTTATTCTGAACATGCACTTATGAATATTTGTGCTGGTCTATTTCACTTAGATTAGAGACAGTTTTTTATACATATCTTAGAATTAAACGGAAGTGTTTAATTCTCTCAAATCTAGATTTTACAATCTATAATTAATTTAGAGCTTCATCAAAAATATTCGTATAAAAAAAAGGATAACAAAGTACTTAAATGCACTCAAACCACCTGAGAATTCGTCCAAACCGAAGTACACCGAACTACGCTCATTAACACAACTTTACCAAATATAACACATTAGGTTCAAAAGAACGCGCCAAGTGACCGTTCATTTCATACAGACAAAACTTGAGCAGATGCATGTCACGGAACTTGTTCAAGCTCCTACTTTACAGCGGCAGTCTGACACTTCCTGAATGCAAGCACATAAGTCGGTGCCCCTACGCTTTCTACTTTGTCGCTTTATATCTGTAAGTACGTAAGCGACCAGTTCTATACATACGAGTATATACTTATACTCATATCTATATTAGTTAAAACGATTTCATATTATAAGCTTCGGTAATAGATTCATTCGTGAAATGTATGCTAATAGCTCGGATGAATGTTGCACAGTTATTTGAAGGACACGAGCTATTTGTGGCATAGCTAATTAATGATTATGTAGGTGTAGGTACAGTTAAGGTGTTCCAAGAATGGAAGTCGGACTTGTGGGCAAAGGGCATCATTGCGCAATATGTGCACCGGATCATCCACTCTACAAAATAAAAGTGAACGTATTGACGTAACCGCAAACATATTATTTTGTTATGAAGACAAACCTTAAAGTCATCTGTTAGTTTGCGGAGATCGTTCTTATTAAATGCTCTATTACCAGTGCATCAACGGCGAATATTGCTTATTTGCTACCGAATATATCTGTAAAGTTTTTTTGTTGGTGCCAGTTCATTGACAATGAACTGCAATTTATTAAAGGCGTCCACCACCTCTGGGGTCGTCGCCGTATGAAAAAGTTTTAAGTTTATTACGCAACAACATAAAAAGTCTGGCATTATGTTTGTTGTCGAATCGTTTACATAATGTTTACGTCTCATATTAATTAAAGAAATGAGAGCTTGATGTTATTGCATTCCGATAAGTATTATAGATAGCCTTTTATTAAAATAATAATAATATTTATCTACTTTTGTTCATGCTAATTTAACATCACTTTATAAAAAGACTAAAAGAGTAATATTATGTAATAAGAGGAGATTCCAAAGTGAACCATACACGTCTTCAACCTAAATAGTTAACTATGTATATGTGTCATGTGAGATCTCTCAGGTAAAGTTGCACAAAGACTCCTTACACAACTTAGGTGACAGAATGAAAGGATTTTCCGTAATTTCCATGGATAGTCAAAATGAACCAGTACCTCTAGAAGTATGTATGAAATTTTGTACTGGAAAATTTCTTCTCCTAAAAGAGTTAAATAATGTACGCGGCAAGAAATAATCATAAAGAATATACATAAACATAGATAGGTACCTTCTGTCCAATCTCCATTATCTCAGATATTCATAGGCATTCATAGGCTACGGTAATTGCTTACCATCCCGTGGGATTTAGCAAATAAATGTTTTATAATGAAGTAGGTATCCCTGGGATGGAAAAACGTTTCGTAACGGTATGGAGTAATATTATTGGATCCCATTTGATTTAATATACGTATTATGCAAATTGTAATATTTTAGTCCTAAAATGGGACAGTAAGTGCAAGTCGCGTCCAGACAATTTATTTGAATCTAGGTTTAGCACCGGTATGTCCTTGTTTCTAATAGACAGACTGCATAATAAGCTGTATGGTGGCTGCGGCTGTTAAGACTTGTTGTGATGTAATTGGACTTAGACAAAAAGAGATAGATACATGATAGGTATGTTGTGTAAGAAAACAAATCGACTATATACCATAGCCTGATTTCCTACTGCCTTGTTGGTCTTGTGTACTGATTACGTGATCCCGCATTCCTGGGTCAGGCCTAACATAAGAATTAAATAAGAGAGGTAAGGCACCATACTAGCGAGGTAGCCCGAATGTGGAAGGACCTCCACCTTTCAGAAGACCACAGCTAAATAACTACACACAGCGGTTCTTATCCCAGGGATACCTACTCCATTTTAAAGCACTGATGTTAAAAATAATGGGTCGGCTACACGCAATAATTGCGTGTAGCCGACCGAGACTGAGGTCGGCTTGCCATACGAGAGGTATAAATTATTTATACCTCTCGTATGGCAAGCGTCCATAGGCTACGGTAACTGCTTAACATCAGGTGTGCTGAAAGCTTGTTTGCCACCGAAATAGTATAAAACATAGACATTAAGATTTTCTGTAACAATTATGAAAATACAGATGCCTGAAGTTTGGAAGGTGTTTACACCCAATACTTTAAGACAGCAAGTAAAGCCTTTTGTCCTACGCTTGGTCTCTCTAGGTTCTTGTCGAATTGACGTCGGACTATGTGAGGTGAGGAGTAAAGACCGCTGTGTACGCGCACACGCGTCGTTGGATTTTTGTTTGTGCGTGTGTAATTGTTTGTATTTGTGAAATGCATTTGTACAATGCGAAAATTCGTTTAAAATTGTACCTATTGTCCTCCACATTACAATTTTGATAAAAAGTAGCCTATACCTACATAGCGCTGTTTAAAATAAAATAATGTTTGTATCATAAATGTAATTAGTTTTTTCTATCTATCTATTTATTACACAAAGGCATAATGTAGCTCTCTATTAAGTAATGGAATAATTTTCAGGATTGGATAAGTAGTTTGTTAGATCTCCCGCTACATTCAAACTTACAAACGTTACCTTTTTATGATATAAATACCTACTAGCTGTTCCCTGTGGTTTCACCCGCGTTATATTTGGATTTTGTCTTGTGTCACGTTTATTGTTAGTGCCATGCTTCTTTGGAGTTAAATCTATAATAATATTATAAAGTTGAAGAGTTTGTTTGTTTGGTTGAACGCGCTTATCTCAGAAAGTACTGGTTCGATTTGATTTTTTTGTTGTTGTTGAATAGTGCATTTATCCAGGAAGGCTATAGGCTAAATAACATCACGCTATGATCAATAGGAGCGGAGCAGTAGTGAGATATATAGCTACTAGGGGTAGCGGGCGACCCCTAGTAGCTATATATAATCTTCCTCGTGGTCTATATGTACTCACAAAGGAAAAAAAAACTAATCCATTATGCGGGTCCACACTCATACAGATCGAGCAGCCTCGTGAGGAAACTGTCTCCGTTCGAGCGAGGCAGCCTCGGTAGCCATCGCCAGGGTACCGCGCGCGATATGCCCGACCCATTTGTTCGTTCGCTCAGTTGAGAGTTAAGTCAAATATATCATACAGTAACTGCTTACTACCAGAGGAGTCGGATAATTGATCGCCATCTAAGTGCCTACTTACTCATCTAATAATATAAAAATGAATCGCTGAATGAGTTGCTAAGCGCAAATCTCGAAAACAGTTGAACCCATTTCGCTAATTCTTTTTTTGCAATGTTCGTTATTGTCAGGAGTATCTTCTTATGTAAAAAAAAGAAAGTTGAGCTGAAAATAGTTTAACCCGGGCGAAGTCGGGGTGGGCCACTAGTATTATAAAAAAATAAGTTTATGTATTTGATATGAACCATCATCCACTTCTCATGACACCCTCGGGATGAGATAATCCTTACTAATATTATAAATGTGAAAGTTTGTGAGTATGGATGGATGGATGTTTGTTACTCTTTTACGTAAATTCTACTGAACGGATCTGGATAAAATTTGGCACAGAGATAGATTATGGTCTGGAATAATACATAGGCTTTTTGCAGTGATAACCGACATCCACGTGGGCGGAGCCGCGGGCAACAGCTAGTAATATAATAATCATATTGTATTTTTGTAAAGACAACTCCCGCACTAGGGAACAAGCCTTGTGTCGCGGGTAACTTTACAAACATTTTTGACCCGTGTGGGAATCAAACCCATGACCTCTGGCGTAGCAGTCAATAACCACTAGAGCAACAGCTAGATTTGGTTACAAACGCCAGTTTAAGAAAGCAACGATGCATTTGAAAGCTATCTAGCTTCTAGCTATTAGGTTCATTTATCATTCGGTTAACGTAATCGCTATCTAGGTACTGTAGAGGTTTATTGGTGGTCACTAGCTGGCCATTTGACCATAGTAAAACCTCTGGCATTTTAGAAAAAGTAAATGTAATTATATTTTGACTGCCTTTGTGGCCTAGTGGTCGCAGTAAGCGCCTGCTGTGCACGAGGCTGTGGGTTCGATTCCCACACAAGACAAAACTTTGTGAGACCCACAAAGAGTTGTTCTGAGTCTGGGTGAAATTTGTGTCCGTTAATTGTATGTTTGTAAAGTCCCCCGCGACACAGGGCTTGTTCTCTAGTGCGGGAGTTGTCTTTTTAAATAAGATAAGATAAGATTTGAATATAAAAGGTTTTGACAGATCATGATGACTTGAAGGTGGTCATGAAGAGTCAGGATTGGGCTTCCAAGTAGTAGAATCGTGATCCAATGTAATATGTTTAAGTTGGTCAATAATAAAGTAGTATATCCAATGTAAAAATCCTACCGTTTCATTGAAGAAGATTTAGCTGGAGTATCCGTCGCTTGGCATTGTCGTGCCTCTTTCAGGGCAAGCGTACGCCACCCGCAGGGGTATTCCGTAAGAACAAAAATCGAGTCACCGCAAAAACCGAGCAAAATCTGGCTGTCAGATTGAAAATCGGTATTCCGCAAGAGCCCTTTTTGACGTTTAATCAATAGATTGTGCCGTCACCGAGCAATTACACACAACTGTCAGTTTGCGATCACAACTGTCAGTTTGCCATCGGTGTTTCTTAGAGTATCAGCCGGCCGAAGTACGAGCTGAGGAGAGAGGTAGGTTGACGGGTGGCGGGGCTCTACAGTGCATACGTATCTTATGGCAACGCTTGAAAACAGCATAAAAGAATATTTTAGCTATATACCTAGTAGTAACGCGTTTTATTATTTTTTATTTCGTCTCGTGTCACGTTTATTGTTACTGCCTTAGATCGTAGCTCAAAGAACCTCAAAGAACATCGGTGTATAATAGATCAAAGTCCTATATTAATGTCCACAAATAGATTTTCTTAAATAAGAATTATTTAATAATAATAAAAAATTGTTTTAGATTAAAATCTATAGCTGATACAAACCTATATTAGTATTTTAAATGCACATACCGCCTGTGATATAAGTTTTACTTGATACAGGCCGGTACAGGCAATATAATTTGTAGAGCACTTATTATTTTGTTAGACTTATATGTATAAACCCATTTCGATGAATCAATGATTATTATTTTTTATTATTATCATTATACCTTACAGACCAAGAACATACATAATTATAATTTTTGTTACTTAATATTACTTAAAACTATGTTAATAACACTTCACTTGCACTTCATTGTCTCAGTGCGTTTTTCATCCTTCGTTCTCAGAATATTATATCACTGCCTGACTGACATATAGATAATAAACCTAACCCACTTCCAGATGACCTAGAAACTTGAAATTTAAATGCAACAGGTCAGTCAAAAGTAACTTACGTATAAGAAGTCACTTATATGTAATCTCCGTACCAAATTGTTGTTTTGATACACCTCCCACGAATTTTACTTACTTCAGATGTGGTCATAGTGACCGCTTGACCGTGTTCTACAGTATGTAAAAATACGCGATTATGATCGTGTCGGCATCTACTCGTATAATAACCATGTGGTACTCGAGACCACACCGTAACAGCACCAACCTTTGACTTATACTTACATAACAATGAAATGAATAGATTCCCGCTATTCTTAGTCTAGGTACCAAGAGCAAAAGTTAAGCAATATTATCTAATGCTAGCAAAATTCTTTTATGTCAACTTAATGTGGCTATTTAATGTTCAGGCATTTGCCATCTGCCGTTTATAGAGAAATGTAGGTCACCACAAAAGTGAGCAAACGAGAATTTGGAAGGTTCTCCGTCCTTACAGAAGACCACAGTCAAATATATACACGATTTTCTAGCTAAGGGATTTCTTATAACACAAAACACTTCTGTTACTTATATGCATTCAAAAGCTTCTACATTAAACTAACAAATGAGAGATGCCCTCGTATATGTGAGTGTATCATTATAACGATCACTGCTTACTATTAGGTGGGACGTATGCCAGTTTGCCACGTAAAAAAGTGTATTTACTGACTACAATATGAAAATAATACTTATCAATCTACCAATACTTTACAAATAATAAATATTAAAGGTTAACACCCCCATGCTTCGGTAAGTTCGAAAAGTCATTGATCCTACCCCTCTAGACAAGTGGCATAAACGGTCGTCGAATCGAAAAGTCAAAAAAGGAAAAATATGGGATTTGACGTTAATTTACGATATAATGTCGTACGTTTATGCCACTTGTCTAGAGGGGCTGATTATTATTGGTCGTGTCTGATTACCGTTCCAATCAGACTATGAGAGAGGAGAAATAAAGAGTACATAATGTGTTTGTGCACCATAATATCTCCCACGCAGATAGCTGGTCTCCGTCAAGATTAGCCGCTGTGACCACAATTTGGTTCGGAGTTATTGAATTAGAAGGTAATTAAGTATAGCATTTTAAACTTTTATTGCTAAGTCATAACGATTTCAAATATTCTTTTACATAACCAACTCTGGTACACTTTATAACACACTAAAATAATAAAAACTTGACCGACCGACTTGACAGCTGACGGGAGCAACACACGTTTCGTCAAAATATTATAAATAATGCCATATTGTGTTGTAAAAATACTTCAGAAACTCTTAAAAAGAGTACTGGATTATCGTTTCAGAAGTAAATAACTAAAACAATTAAAAAGAAACCACCAATCACCGATTCACCGACTACAATAAAAATTTATGAAAATTGATTGCTGACATATCCTATCACATGAAGATCGCACTTTTCGTTTTTCATAATTTCTGAGGAATAATTAATAAAGACCACCAATTTTCAGGCATAAATTAAAATTATTTTGAACAAATAGTTTAATATGTTTTTTTGAAGCGGAAATCGAACTCGATACTACTGATCAGCAGTCACTAAACCTACGTGGCAGTTCTTCACGTTCGTGGCTCACGCAGGAGTATAAGTGGCCTATAAAGAGGCGGAGGAGCTGTACGCCTGCGCGGAGCCCACGGGGCTGCCGTGGCAACTGTCTCAGCATGCGCCGACACTTTGCGCAGTCTCTGACAGTGTTGTCACTGTTTTTCTTGTATATATATTTTTAATTGTATTTTATATTTAAAGTGTAAATATTTCTAGTTTATAAGTGTTTTTGTACATATGCAAGCCTGTTCTGGCATTGGTGTTGCGGACATAACTTCAAGTCAACCGACTACATCACTCGATGGCTTGGTAAGTTGCCCATTTTGCTCCCAATCACGTCTTTTTAAAGGTGATCGGGGTTTGAAAGTACATATTGGCAAATGCCATAAATCCCAAAATGTACTTTCTAGCCCCGCATCTACACAACAAGACTCCTCCGAAATTCCTTTTTGGCACAAGTTAGCTAACTTAAAAAATTCCGTTCCGATTTTAAAGAGGGTTCCCCGAGGCGCGAGACCTACGGTTGCCCAAAGTTTAGCCAACTGCATAGGCCTCGTGGTTCGGGAGAATTCCAAAGCGGCGTGGGAGCAACTTCTCACCTTTCCTTATAAAACTCTACATGTTCCTAAAGATCAGGCAACAAAAAGAACTTTAACAGCTCAAATTAAACACAACTGTCATGTTTCGGCCCCCAGTTTCGACGCAAAATTAGCTTTTAACAATAATAAGACATTATATCATTATGTAGAGTCCAAATTAAGGGAAGGTGACATCAGAGGAGCGTCACGGCTGTTATTCAGCAGTGATGTGGTTGCGCCTTGCTCTTCAGACACGCTTGAGGGTCTCAAGAGCAAGCATCCAGCGCCAGCAAATGATCTTTCTTTCCCTGATCCTCCAGAAAATGATTTGGAATGTGTCAGTGCCACCACTAAGGACGTGTATATCGCCATCAGCTCCTTTCGGAGTGGTTCTGCTGGCGGCCTTGATGCTCTTTCACCCCAGCATTTGAAGGACTTAGTGTGCCCAAGTGCTGGGGAGGCTGGTGAAACGCTTCTAAGGGAGCTGACGGCTTTGATAAATTTAATGCTCTCCGGCACCGTGGACGATGCCATCATCGACATTTTATATGGAGCAAATTTGTGTGCCCTTCGAAAGAAGGATGGTGGCATTCGTCCTATTGCCGTAGGGTGTACTTACAGGCGTATGGCAGCCAAAATTTGTTGCAAAATTTACAGCACAGAACTTTCGGCTAAATTTCAGCCCCTTCAGTTAGGCTTCGGGTCTAAAGGGGGCTGTGAGGCTGCCGTACATGCCCTGTCCACATACCTTAGTTGTGGTAAAGGTGAGGTCATTTTGAAGGTTGACTTGAAAAATGCCTTCAATTCAGTAAACCGGGACACTTTGTTGACACAAGTAAAAATTGAAACACCCAAAATTTATAAATTCCTATACCAATGCTACCGTAACCCTTCAAAATTACTATACAAGGACAATATTTTAGATTCTGCTGTTGGTTGTCAGCAAGGTGACCCTCTTGGACCTGCCAGTTTTAGTTTGGCAATACACCCTATTATTCGACAACTAAATTCCAAATTTAATTGTTGGTATCTAGACGATGGGACACTTGGAGGCGATGTAGACACAGTACTTCAAGATTTGGCTTTTCTAAAAACAAAATTTCAGTCAGTCGGTTTGGAATTAAATCCCACTAAATGTGAAATTTATCTTCATGAAAATATGAGTAATAGACTTTCGGTAATCTCAAAATTTAATTCTTTGGCACCTGACATTAAAATTATTGAAAGTAGTTGTCTACGCCTTCTTGGTTTCCCAGTCGTAGAAGATGCATATGACTCTTTTATAGAAGAGAAAATACAAAATTTCTGTGAAATTTCGGACCGTCTTCTCAAAATTAATATTCATTCGGCTTTCACAATTATCAGATATTGTCTTTTCGTCCCTAAATTTACCCATGCTTTAAGGTCTTCACAGTTTTGGAAAAATATATCACTTTTAGAAAAAATTGACAAAATTATCCAAATTACATTGAGTAGAGTTTTAAATGTGGCCTTGAACGACCGCGCATGGCTCCAAGCATCACTTCCCATCCGTTTTGGTGGCCTCGGCGTTCGCAAAATTTCTGATGTAAGCTTACCAGCATTTCTGTCCTCGGTCCACAGCACGGAAGAATTAACCAGGAAAATTTTAGAACCCACACTGGTTAATGCGGAAGTGTTGTGTAAGACTGATGCAGTAAATGCTTGGAAAATGACATGTCCAAATACTGTCTTGCCGACCAGCCTATTCTCCCAAAAGCAGTGGGATGGGCCGTTGTGCAGCATGAGAAGAAATTATCTTATTTCTACTGCTTCCAGTGCTGCGGAACGCGCCCGTCTACTTGCTGTGGGTGAGTGGGAATCTGGTCTTTGGCTGCAGGCATTGCCATCGCCCAACATAGGCACTATGTTGGACGACACTACATTCCGCCTCGCCACTTGCCTCCGTTTGGGTGCTCCTTGTGTTTCTCCGCATCATTGTCTTTGTGGAGAAGCCGTCGACAGTCTCGGACACCATGGGCTATCCTGCAGCAGGAGCGCAGGCCGCATATCGCGACACGCCCAACTTAACGACATTATCCGTCGAGCTCTTGTCACCGCCGGCGTACCAGCCGTACTTGAACCAAATGGTTTGGTACGTGACGATGGGAAGAGACCTGATGGTATGTCGTTATTGCCTTGGAAGATGGGCAGGCCTTTGGTGTGGGATGCAACGTGCGTCGACACCCTTGCACCATCACATCTTCCAAGTACAGCAGGTTGTGCTGGCGCTGCTGCTGCAGCTGCAGAGTCCCTCAAACGGCGAAAGTACAGCAATTTAGTTGGAAACTACATTTTTGAGCCGTTTGGGGTGGAGACTGTAGGTTCATGGGGTCCGAGTGCTCGTTTCCTTTACAGAGACATAGCGAAACGACTGATCGACGCTTCTCGTGACCAGAGGGCTGGCTTGTTTCTCGCACAGAGAATAAGCATTGCCATTCAACGTGGCAATGCCGCCAGCCTTCTGGGCACTTTCCCAGTTGACAGTGATGTTGAGGAATATTTCGACGCTTAAACAACAGTCTTCATTTGTATTATGTTTTTCCGTTTTTAGTATTTACGTTAAAATTAGTTTTTCATATTTAGGTTTAGTTAGTTTAAATAAGTTTCTAATATTATTCTTGTATATATAGCATTAATTTACCAAAAATAAAAATTAAATTATCTTTATAAAATAACTGTGAGTTTATGTCAATATTTCCATAGTCAAAAACATATACGGCGATGCATATTGCTTTTATCTAGGTTACAGTAAGTACTTTAACAAATTATTAACAACTCAGTAACTACTGAGATTAAAAACGATATATTGTAAACGTACCTAAATTATCGATCCCTGAAGATATTGTTATTAATTGGAGCTAGATGTTGCAAGCTGCTCCACCCGCCTAGAGGTCGCCTATAGATGGTATAGCAATAAAGAGTACTCCATGTCCAACTTAGGATCTTCTTGAAACACTATGTATTTTTTATAATAAATAATAAGTAGAGAAGTAGGAATTATGATTCATAGAAATCTCAGAGAAGAGTTTTTGGGAAAGCAGGAAATGTGAGTCATTTTAAGTCATTGTTTGTCAAAGTCTATAATATAAAAATGAATCGCTGAATGTGTTCCTAAGCGCAAATCTCGAGAATCGATTCAGCTGGAACCGATTTTGCGAGGTTCTTATGAAAAAAAAGTTATGGTAAAAATAGTTTAACCCGGGTAAAGTCCGGGCGGGCCTAAATAGGGATTCATTGTTATATATAAGAAAATGAATCCCTATTGCCCTTTGTCACGGCATCACGCGTGAACGGCTGGACCGATTTCAGTAATTCTTTTTTTGTTGTGTTTGTTATTGTCAGAAGAAGGTTCTTATGTAAAAAAAAAGAAAGTTGCGCTGAAAATAGTTTAACCCGGGACGAAGTCGGGGCAGGCCGCTAGTTATATATAAGAAGATAATCAGCTGTTTTGCTTTTTTCAGGTGACTTTGACAGTTGTCAAGGACGCTTCAGGCCTACCTTCATTGCTAGGCGCATTCTGCCAATTGGGGCGCTCGGATATATTGGCTGCCTAGCAACGTCTGGTTGTCATCTATGTTATGAACTTTATTTTATTAAGTTTTTGCCTGTTTTTATATTAGGTTCAGCTTTTGGTTTCTTAATTTTGTTATCGAAATTTAGTTAGTATTTATGTAAAATGTGATGTTTGTGAACAACCAAGGTTTTTCAAGGGGCAGAGAGGATTGAAGATTCATGAAAGCACATCTGCAGGTGGCCTCTGATTCATCGCAATCCTATTCTTCTCAGGTATCCTCTTTGCCAGCCGTAGTTTCATCAAATTCTGTAACCCACCTGTTCCTTTTTGGCAACTACTTTCTAAATTAAAACGCAGTAAACATATCGTAAAGAGAGTTCCCCAAGGTGCTCATATTTGTATAGCTCAAAGGTTGACGTCAAATATTATTTCTGTGGTCAATCCTAATCATTATTCTAAAGAGGTATGGGAACATCTTCTCAAGTTCCCTTACCAAATTTTGCATATAAATCCTTCTAATTCCTCTCGTTCCAATTCTCTAACTTCTTGTATTAAAGAAAACTGGTCATTTAGGCCATAATAAAACATCTCGCCAATAAAAAAAATCTGAATTTTATCACATTGAGAGTAAAGTGATGGAGATATAAAAGGTGCAGCTCGTCTTCTTTTTTCTAACGATGCGTTAGCTTCTAACGGGGTGTTAGAAGCTATGCTGAAAAGAGACTCTCTCAGCCCTTTTTAACAAACACCCCTGCCCAGCTGCCAATCTTTCTTTTCCTGATTTCCCTAGCAATTCTCTGACAAATCTGCAGGTGTCTTCCACTGAGGTCCTTAACGCAGTCAATGGCTTCAGAAGTGGCACTGTTGTAGGCCTCGATGGTCTCACAGCTCAGCATCTCAATCGTATTCCTGCCGTTCTGGACCGAACGCCTTCGTAATGATGGCAAGCGTCCTGACGGTATGTCTCTCGTTCCTTGGAGGATGGAAAGGATAGATACTTTGGCGCCATCCTATCTTTCATTGACTGGAATTAAAGTGTGTGCGGCCGCCACTTCTGCAGATTGTCTCAAGCGGTGCAAATATGAAAGTCTCGGTGAGGTTTTTGAGCCGTTTGGGGTCGAAACTCTAGGACCATGAGGTCCAAGTGCCCATGAACTGTATCGTGAGATATTTAAGCGTTTAGGCGAGTCATCTCACAATCCTAAAGCTGGCCTTTACTTGGGTCAACGTATTAGCCTTGCGATCCAGCGTGGAAATGTGGCCAGTCTTTTAGGTACTTTTCCTCAGAACTGCGACCTCAATCAGATATTTTATTTATATCTATATAATACCTTTAAATACAATATCTAATTGTTTGTAAGTAGTTTAGGTTAAGTTGCTTTTATTTTAATAACTAGTCATGTAAATATCTTATAAAATTAATAAATAGTTAGGAACTAATATCAATTCTTGTGTTCCGACATAGGTTAACGAATCTGTGAAAACGAATATGGGATTCAGACGTACAGAATCTATAAGCAATTTTCGCAAACATTCATACACTACCATACACGTTTAATTCATGTGTGGGTGCGTAGTATGTAGAGAATGTACTGTGTAGTATAAAGAATTTCTTAAATATTTGTAACACAAGGACTTTTTGTTAAAATGCAGTCATTGGCACTGAACTCAGAAATGACATCATATTATAGCTAGCTTGGGTTAACGACCCATCAGATGTTATGCAGTAGGTAAATTACAGAAGTAGTATTGTGGCCAATTTGAACATCTACTAATTTGGACCAACTTAATTGGTCAAAAACTGCTAGCGTGATCTTTTTTAATCGCAGTCTGAAATAGTTCCGTGTTGCGACATAATTTTGCAGTTGAATCTCTTTACTTTTCGCCGACGAAATACCAATGAGTCATTTATTATTATATAATATTTTAACACTTATGTTAACTTATAGCATACTTAGCATTGTATTAATTATATTAAGACAGGCTTAATTTAAATTAATGACTCCTCTAATGTGCGTAGTCATCCAAATTCTAGAGATTTTGTTTTCTTCTTTTTAACAAATCGTCTTTTTTTTTCTTGTTTAGGTTTGCGTAGTCAACAAGGAACCGTTCGTCACAATATGCAGATACCATAGTCAATGGACGCTTTATGATAATATCAATTGTATGTACATATCTATACATATATAAATATATAATTACTTGTCCCGACTGACCGCCGACGGATTGACTGACTGATTCATCAAAGCTGCTGAGGCTACAAGCTTGAAATTTTGCACACAGGTTTCTTAAATGACGTAAGTGAGCTAAGAAGGGATTTTTTTAAATTCTACCCCTAAGAGGGGTTAAAATAAGCGATGAACGGTTGTATGAAAGTACGTCATTTTTAAAGTATGAAGCATGAAATTTCATATACCCGCTGGATAGAAACAAACACTCAATATTAGAGAAGTGTCATCTATACTAATATATAATAAAGAGCAAAATATATATGTATAATGAACTTAAAAACTACGGTTCAGATTTAAAAAAATCTTTCACCTATAGAAAGCTAAAAATATAGTCCATGGTACTCGCAAGTTGTATCAGCGAGGGCTATATTTTATTTTAAAAAAGGAACTTCTACGAAAACTAAATAATTGGCCGCTAATACGAAGCCGGGACGTACCGCCAGTATTATAATTAGAATTTTAAAAGCAATATAATGACCAAGCAGATTATTTTGCTAAACAATTGAATGTTTAACATTGATTTCGTAATGCTCATTATACGTTTTGCCAATGTTATGACTTCAGTTTTCCTATAGCTAGGTTAATGATAATAATATATTCATTAATATAAAAAAATGTGTGTAAATTACTTTAACAACCTTGTTAAATATTAAAATAACATATTCAGTTTGAACCAACTACTTACTGCGATATTAAACGAACACAATAAAGTTATTATTTTATTTAGTAGGAAGTTAGAAATTATTAGAGTCACACAGCTTTAATCGAGAGGAAAAATCCAAAGACATCCTTGCATTGTTACTCAATGTTCTAAAAGAAGTACATAGTTAGTACGTAATATCACATATTATATAATACCTACTAGTTAATAAAAATATACGCAGATATAATTTTAAAAATTGTTTAAAAAGTTTATATTATAAAGATTTTTGCTCTACGATTCTTTATCACAACAACGTGTAAAAAAATGGGTTGGTAACACACAAGTGGTATTGCAAGCGTCATAAACTACGGTAACTGCTTAACATCAGGCGGGCCGTATGCTTGTTTGCCATCTAAATAATACTTAAAAATACTTATGTGAAATCCCATACATCTACTTTCTATTCTATTCGATTCGTCTACTATTAGTTTATGCCACTTGTCTAGATGGGTTGGTACTGTAATAGTCTATCGGCTACAGTAATCGCTAACCATTAGGCGGGTCGTATGCTTGTTTGTCAACTTTTTAGGTATAAAAAAAATACATTAAGAAGTCAGCGAATTGTACATAATGTATGCATTAGCACGTTTGGGTAAATATAATGATGTCTCAATTTACGGAATATTGAGTAAATAACCGTGGTCGACGACGGACTATGGGCCTCGTGCGAAGGCTCAAAGTCACCCAAAGAGCAATGGAGAGAGCTATGCTTGGAGTTTCCCTGCGAGATTGAATCAGAAATGAGGAGATCCGTATGAGAACCAAAGTAACCGACGTAGCTCGAAGAATTGCTTCCATTAAGTGGCAATGGGCCGGGCACATAGCTCGCAGAACTGATGGCCGTTGAGGCAGAAAGGTTCTGGAGTGGCGACTACGAACTGGAAGACGAAGCGTGGGCAGGCCTCCAACAAGGTGGACCGACGACCTGGTAAAGGTTGTGGGCAACCGATGGACAAGGTCTGCTCAGGATCGAGAGTTGTGGAAAACCTTAGGGGAGGCCTATGTCCAGCAGTGGACGTCTTTTGGCTGAGATGATGAGTAAATTAACCGACATAGCTCGAAGAATAGCCTCAATGAAGTATCAGCGCAGGCCATATAGCTCGTAGAATTGACGGCCGTTGGGACAGAAAAGTTCTGAAGTGGCGACCACGAACTGGAAGACGCAGCGTGGGCAGGCCTCCGACAAGGTGGACCGACGACCTGGTCGCGTGTAGCCGAAGTATAAGGTCAGCTCAGGACCGAATGCTGTAAAAATCTTTGGAGGTTTATGTCCAGCAGTGAACGTCGTTTGGCTGTGATGATTATGATGTGGTAATTCGTTTATTTACCTACTGAAAAAGTATTATTAAGGGCCTTTTAATTTTTCGCAAATAGCATACCTTAGTACCTACCTACGGCCCGCGTGATGATTATCAGTTACCACAGCCTATGGACGCAAAAGTATGTCGAAAGTGAAAAGAATAATTAAATTGCTTGAAAAAGTAAATTCATCATCATCATCTGATCGGATCATTATCATCAGCGGTGGGACAAACATAAACGTCCCACTGATAGACACGGGTCTCCTCCATAAATTTGGAGGGATATTAATTAGCCTACTATACGACGCTGGTCAGACGGGTTGGTATAGGGTTTTTGTTTTGAGTTTGAAAAAGTAAATTACATATTGATATTCACGTTAATGTCATGTTTTTTTTATACTACCAAGTTGTCAAACAAGCGTACGGCTCGCCTGATGGTAAGCAGTTACCGTAGCCTATGGACATTTGCAACACCAGGAGTGTCACTCACGCGTTGCCGACCCTTTAAAAACCTTATAACTCCTTTCTTGAAGAACCCCATGCTAATGCATGTTCGACCTAATAAGAGGCATCTATTTAGTTTCGTACTTTGTATCTCGTACTCTTGATTTGTGTTAGATATATACTGATAATATTGTAGTTTTAATATTATGTTTTGTTGGCAACACAAACAGGAATAAAAAGAGAATGTATTATTGATTATGTTATGTTTTCAAGCAGACTTATATAATAAACTTTGCATGTATTAACGAAAACAGTCACTGGTGAAATTAATAGCTATTTACCCGTAAATGGAACGAGCAGTATTTAAATGAAAACTTAATATAATACACTTATTGGAAGATGCGAGAAACTTGTTCTTTGTAGTACAAAGCGTTTATGGGAGAGGTCCATTCATAGCACGGTTATGTAATAGACTGGACTGTACCAAGTGTGAGCCATTATAATCATCTGTTATATCTACACATTAATAAATATGGAGTCTACACGTCTTGAGCGAAAATAAAACAGTCAATGTTTTGTGCGCTTTTCAATGCCGTTATTTTTTATTTATTTTTTAAAAGACAACTCCCGCACTAGAGAACAAGCTCTGTGTTGCGGGAGACTTTACAAACATACAAATAACGGACACAAATTACAGACTCAGAACAACTCTTTGTGGGTCACACAAAGTTTTGTCCCTGTGTGGGAAGCGAACTCACAACCTCGTGCACAGCAGGCGCATACTGCGCCCACTGGACCACCAAGGCAGTTATTATTATGTTTTTGGGTTTAAGAGGCTAGATCTTCTTATAGTTTCGACGGCAAACATCGTTAGAATTTGACTACTTGGGTTGGTTTAGTGGCATAAGTTACCTCGCCATTTACCACTGCGCGATGTGTTGTGGGTTCCACCCTATCAAACAAAAATTGTGTGACTCATAAATGGATGGCTATTTGTAAAGACCCCCGCGACCCAGGGCTTGTTCCCTAGTAAGGATATTGTTTGTGAAAAACGGAATAAAAATAATAATTTATATTGTTGCGTTTCAAAACACATCCTTTTTTTTAGAGAGGTAGGGCACCATACTAGCGAGCAAGCCCGACTGGGGAAGGACCTCCACCTTACAGAAGACCACAGCCAAATGACTACACACAGCGGTGTAGTTGTGTTCCTGTGTGTGAGTACAGGTCTCCAGCGCTCATTTAGGAATGCGTTTTGAAAGATACGTATTCCTATCCCAGGGTTACTTCCATCTTAAAGCCCTGGTGTAAAAAAATGGGTTGGCAACACGCAAGTGATACCTCTGGTAATGCAAGCGTCTATAGGCTACGGATACTGCTTAACATCAGGTGGGCCGTATGCTTGTTTGCAACCCAAGTAGTATAAAAAAAAAAAAAAATCCTCATTGACTGCATTGTCGAAGGCAGTCATCAAGCACTTTGAATAAGTAATAGCGAGTATCACGTTACTGTCCGTTGTCACTCTGTTGATAATTGACCTGTTTTTAAAATCATATCGAGATGCCGTTGGAGCTCCCTTAGTACGTCAGATTGAATCTGACATAAATCAGATCGCGGTTCCATCTGACGTACTATGGGAGGTAAGAATGACCTATTATGTGGCTAATCACTGTTGAGGTTAGCGTTGTTCCTTGGGTTTATATTTTATTTCTTTATTCTTTTATGTATTATAGGACATTATACATAGCTATATTTTATTTTTACAAGCGATGAGTAAATCCGCGAGTAAAAGGCTTATCCAACTAATATTGTAAATGTGAAAGTTTGTAAGGATAGATGTATGTATGGATGTTTGTTACTCTTTCACGTAAAAACTACTAAATGGATCTGGATGAAATTTGGCATAGAGATAGATTATAGTATGAAATAGCGAAAAGGTTACTTTTTATTGCAGTAACAGACAATCACGCGGGTGGAGTCACGGGCAACAGCTAGTATACAATAATTTCATGGTTATGTCATAGAGGAAAGATAGTATGTAATGTTATGTCCAACGCGAACGATCGTCATAAAGCCCGACAACTCTTTCCTCCTATCTCCAGATGGTCTCGTATGTCTACTATCTATAGGTACATAATATCTGACTGATGCAATCATGCGTAGCAGAATTGCAGCTACAATAGTCGGTAGATAACTACTAAGTTGAGGACTTTAACGGGAGTATATGGAGACACTGGGTAAAGTCATATCACGGCAGCAGCCAGGATAGTCTTATATTAATTTATATATTTAAATTAATTATTAATATATAATATCTTTCATTTTATGTTCAAATTTTAATTAATTTCTATTTCACAACTAAGATCTCTATGATTCGAATTGAATGGTTTTATGGCTTTAGGTACCTATACTTATTGTTCCCCCAAGATTTGTATGCCAAACAAAAGTTGAGACACTTTTCAAGATGTTACGAATTACGAAGTTATGCAGACAATTGCTCCAGTTTTTTAATTGTTAGAAAGATGCTGAATATACGCAACTGGTAGGTATTTCAAAAAATGTTTTTTTTAATACCTACCTACACCACCTCACCTTTGCAAAAGAGGAGTAGGTAATTGTATTAGATATATGTATATAGAAGTAGGTAGTATAAGTATTGCATTTGCTAAAGATGAATGACAGCACCAATAGGTATATGGTCTTGGTGCTGAATCCAAGCCCATATACCTATTGGTGCTGTAAGTGGAATAGCTTAGGTGCCGAAACCAGTGCTCAAAAAATTGGTGCCGAAAGAGGAATACTTCCTTAATAAAAATCCTCACTCTTTTTCAAGATCTATTTATCTAACTCAACCTTAAAAATCTTTAACACACGCTAATAATACACTTCTTAAATCATCTTATGAGAACAATGAAAGCGTAGCAATGTGTTTCCGTTCTTTTAAAAACAAATAGTTAATGAGTATCAAATTAACAATGTGTCAATCAAGCTTAGTACATTATAGTTGGACGTGAGTCTATTAACTTACATCACAACAGTAGGTATTTTGACTACTTATTTTTTAACTGTGTTTAATGTAAGTAATATTTAAAAAAATACTTGTTTTAAGAAACGTCCTTAATAACACCAGAATACAAATAAAACTTTGTGTTATAAATAATTAATTGTCTAATGCTTTTTTGATTTACGTGCTTACAATCGTGTGTAAGCTGAAATTCGGAAGTAAACAATACTGCTCTTAAGATATTGTTGTTAATTACACAAATTTATATGATCAATATAATATTATAGTGATGGGAGTAGGGGTTGTGCACATTCACTGTCATATAAAAGGCTTACACGTTGCAGTGAGATCATAAGAAGTGTTACATTCGTTCGGTCGGCATCTGGAGGTAGTGAGGCGTTCGCGACCTTAACAGCACCTTCTTTCCTCACGCACCATGGCTTCCCGTCTAGCCGTGAGTAACCTCATTACTTTACGAGATATTGCGAACTTCATCCGGATCTATGTGAACTTTACACAAATCTAACTTCCTTGAAGCTCAACGGTTGTGTTGCGATGTACCTATATCTAATTAGTGATCGTTTTACTTATTAATATATACAACATTTACTAAAATTATAATTATGAGTCACGGAATCTCATTAAATTATGTAAAAGAGTTGGTTCATTAATAAAACACATGTAATACTGTATCAGAAAAAATACATGACAGTTTATTTTGTTCAAACATTAAGGTACAGTAGAGAGTTTTGATAACGTGTGTTGATTTCGTTACGTAAGTCAATTGTCATAAGATTTGAACTACATATCTTCGCAACTAGCGGGAATTTAATTATAACGAGAAATACTTCATACAAGACCCATAGAACTTTCATTTTCATGTTTTAAATAAGTACATTACCCATAACATATAATCAGGGTTCATGGCGAGTACACTCATTATCGTATTAATAGGTTTTATGCAAACTAAATGAATATTTACTGTTATTATTTCAGCTGAGCTGCTTTCTACTGGCTAGCGTTGGTGTCTGCCTGGCGACTTTTGGACATGAACAGTTAGTATTATCATGATCCCATATTATCAACCTAATTTCTCCATCTTTTGTTAACATTTCCCTTGTATGTGGCATCTCCTATAAGCGATTAGTTACGCTACTAAGTCGTCGGCAGTGGAACCGCAAAAAATACTGTGGATGGAGCAATTTGGTAGAGATTTCTATAACGATTCTCACGCTTCTTCATTGCGGTAAATGGTGAAAATCGAGCTATTGTGTTTTAATGATAGACTTACCCTTGCACTAGGTTTTCACTGGTATCACGTTTGACCTGCTGGCTATGCGATCTATTGTTCCTCATTTATTACATTCTTATTGTCTATACGTCGAGCTTTTATAACGATGCGAACATAATATCTATTTTCATATGTAAGAGTATGTAACAATTGCGTTATTTTTTTGTTACAGCGTTCATATACGGGTGCATATACCTGAACAACATCACTCTTCTAAAGAAGTAGTTATACACGAGCACCATGACGACCACGGGCATGGCGGAGGCGGCGGAGGATACGGTGGTGGTGGCGGCGGAGGATTCGGCGGCGGTCACGGGGGTGGATTTGGAGGTGGCCATGGCGGTGGTCATGGTGGAGGCCACGGAGGAGCCCTATCAGATCACTTACATGGAGGTTTCGCTGATTGGTTGAAAGGCAGTGGCGGCCATGGCGGTGGTCACGGCGGCGGTCATGGAGGTGGACACGGTGGTGACTTCGGAAGCAGTCACGGAGGAGATCATTTCGGCGGGGGTCACGGAGGTTATGACTTAGGAGGTGGACACGGCGGCGGCGGTGGTGGCCACGATTTCGGCGGAGGAAGTCATGGAGGATATGACCTTGGAGGTGGCCATGGAGGTGGCCTCGATTTAGGTGGACATGGTGGAGGACTAGGCGGTGGATTCGGCGGTGGCCATGATCACGGACACGACGACCACGGCCACGGTGGCGGATTAAGTGGAGGATTCGGCGGTGGTTTCGGCGGTGGATTTGGTGGCGGACACGGTGGCCATGACGAACATGATCACGGTGGCGGATTTGGCGGCGATTTTGGAGGTGGTCACGTCGGTGGCTATGGCGGTGGATTCGGCGGAGGTAGTGGAGGAGGATTTGGTGGCGGACACGGTGGTGGCCACGATGAGCACAGCCATGGCGGTGGATTTGGCGGTGGATTCGGAGGCGGTCACGGCGGAGGATCAAGTGGAGGCTACGATGGTGGTCACGGCGGAGGTTTTAGTGCCAGTATAGGAGGATTTGGAGGTGGCCATGATGATCACGGAAGCAGTTTCTCTGGAAGCTCTGGAGGCCACGATAGTTACAGTGTTGGCGGTGGATTCTCATCAGGTGGACATGACAGCGGCTTAGGTCTTGGCAGCTTTGGCGGTGGTCACGGCGGAGGCGGCGGCGGTCATGACAGCTACAGTATTGGTGGTCACGGCGGCGGCGGCGGAGGTCATGGTAGCTTCGACTCATTCGGTGGAGGCGGCGGTCATGGTGGTGATAGCTACAGTATAGGAGGAGGTCATGGAGATGGTAGTTATAGCGGGGGAGACAGTTACAGCGCTGGATTCGGAGGTCACGGGTCGGGAGGTGGCCACAGTAGCAGTGGCGGTCACGGAGGCTTAAGTTTAGGTGATTTCAGTGGTAGTCATGGGGGAGGTCATGGAGGAGGCGGTGGTTTCGGAGGTGATAGCTACACAAATGCCATCTCCGCTGGCCATGGTGGTGGCCCCTATCATAAGCGGAAGTGAAACCTTCATAGTATTACAAATCCAACTAAGTCATAGTCCTCAGAGGTTGATGTGGATAATATTTTATCCAGTGCTATATAGTACAAGTTTTGTTATTGTAAATAGGTTATAGGATAAGTTATTGTTGATATTCAATAAAGATTATTTAATTATTTTAATATTATTGTTTTTTTTTATTACCTCTGCTAAACTTTTATCATTATAATCGTAGCTTATCAAGAGACCTCTGTTGATTTTATGGTGACTTGCCATTGTCACTCTTGTGATTTGTAGACCAAATATATACAAATGTGTAACCTAAATCTGGACAAATTTTAAAGTTTCATGTAACTAACACGAAATAAATGAACCCCAGGTCATCACTTATCCTAAAACTTTCACTAAATTCTTTGACTTGTTTATTTTACTACGAAATCTCAATAGCTAGATCAATTTACGAATATTATAAAAAGAGAGTGTGAGTTTGTTTATTACATAAATTGATGACCATGTAAACATTATAACATATAAAGTATGACTAAGCACTTTGTAAAGTACGAAGCTGCACCAAGACGTCCATATAGCATTTTATACACGATCTTAATATAAAATTAATTTAAAAAAGATGTCAACATCACACATTGAGCTTTAAAATTGGATCCAAAATATCGCTGTATGAAAGTCAAGACACGGCCATTGAAATTTGATGGAAAATTTCATTACGTAACATTGATAAACAAATGAATGTAATTTGAGAGTAGAATTGTAACAAGCGAGTCTTTATCTTGTATTAATTGAGTAACCGATAATAACTATAACGAACTGCCTAGTCAGTGTTGCAACAATTACGTCACAATGTAGGAAACGGTCGCAGATGTAGCGTAGGATAAAGACAAGACAAGACATCAGGAAGAATGTGCACGCAATATTAGTTCCACTCTCAGTCTCGTGTGAAGAGACACATTCATTACGTAAATTGTTTGTTTCATAAAAGCTGAATCACGCGTAGATTTGATACTTAAACTTTATACATTAATGCTATTAGGTCACGATTGTAATAAAGTCACAAACAATGCATACTTATGTGAAAGTATCTCTATATATCTGTTACGTTATTACGGTTAAACAGTTTAACTGATTTTGTAATTCATATGGAGATGTGATGGGCCATGAGAAAAATACTTATGAGGAATACATATTATAACAATCAAACACAGCTCACATAGGTCCCGTAGTTTAAGGTCCTCCATGGTGCTCCTTTACAAACCTATACAGATTTATTTTGTCTCCCGCTTTGCTATGGAGGGAAGTGGAATCTTTTATTTCTAACTCCTCCTATTTACTTTTGATCAAATTTGTTGCGGGGTCCAAGACAGTAGGTTTAGTTGTCCACGGGACGCACGAGTGTCAAAGCTCGGTGTATCAGTTGGTTACTCCGCTGTTAATCCTGGCTCACAGGAGTCACAGCGGTGGGCATGTAGGTAGGACTGTCCGGAATGCTCATTGATGACTAATTTAATATAATAATGATATTTAAAAAAAATCAAATATACGAATCGACTTGAGGACTCCCTCCTTTTTTTCGTCGGTTAATAATTAAACATTAAGTAATTTTAAATTCACATGTGGTATATGTATAATTAAATACGCTAAAAATAAATTATCCTTGACTATTTTGATGCTTCCCACGTATATTGTGTCGTTAAAAGATATGTTTTATGCTTATAAAGATAAAAACTAATTGTTTTCAGACATAGTAATAAAGACTTTGTATCCGTGTCTATACAAGTCAGTGTTCTGAACAAACATTTGTACAACGAAACACTTTGATGCCTGCTTGTTCTAATTTACATAAAAAAGTACCGAAGTACAATATTTCTTTTAGTACTTAGTGTTTGATATAAAGAACACAACGTTTCCACAGTACAAATTGACAAAAATGAGCGATGCAATAAGTTAATTATTGCACCATTCATTTTGATTATTTTTTACTGTGGAAGCATACGCCTACGTTCAACAATGCACGTCATTAGGCTAATATGTCGATAAGAGTCATCTTTATATAAGTATTCTGTACTTATGTGGCTAATTTCCTCTTAAACGACTGGGCTGATTTAATGAAATTTTGAGTGTGTATTTGAATCTTTTTTATTTTTTAAATATTAGATTCACTATTGAACCCAGTAGGTAGAGCTTAAGGACCACATCTGTTGGGTCCGCTAATATATTATAAGTTTTTAAGGGCACAGGTTTACTCCAACAAAAGCGCTGAGATGGTTAAATTCTTAATCAACCCATGCTGGCATGCCTGGGTAAGTAGCGCAGACACGCCCTTAGAAAAATATACTTAATTGAAGCTTTTTAATGAACTCAACGATCGAAACTGTTCCATATTTGAAAACTAATATTAGCATTTGGCTTTATCGCGCTCTGTCATCGCGGCCAATCCTTAAAACATACGTAAAGCAAAAAGTCTTTGTTAGAAGTAAGGCATGACGAAGTAACGTTGACATTTTGTTTTATACCTACCTACTTACTTTTGTATCTAACTTAACATAATAAGTTGCATAACTGTTGAATATCTCCGTGTGATCGGACAGTGCCTTGATCTTAACAGTCGAGTTACATAAGCAGACCCTGTTTGTCCGCCCTTCACTGGCTGACTTCCGCGAATAAGTTTAGCGCCTAGCCGCTTTTACATAGAATTACACTTATTCTCTCGTTAAGTTTTTACTTCGTGTGTAAGTGTTCGGTAGGAAGTGTCGGTATACTTGTCACTCTTATGTCGAACATGATGCATACCAATAGGTAGGTATATATATCGGCAGACTAGTACCTCGCACCGTCTTTGTCCGGGTTAAACAACTTTTTACTCGTTTAGGGATATTTTTTTTAAATCAGATGCTTACGGTACACAATAAAGCTATGCTCCAAAACTCAGTTATCCAGGCTGGGTAGTTCTGGCTGTGTTGATCACCAGTCAGGACGCTTGATTTATCAACGCGGAGCGTAAACAGCTGGGGCTACAAACTTTAAATTATGTAGGTATAAATGCTAAGGCTCCTTAAATGACGTAAGTGAGCATTAAAAAGTTTTAAGTTTTGTAGCCTATGTGTTATTCCAGACCATAATCTATCTCTGTGCAAATTTCATCCAGATCCGTTCAGTAGTTTTTACGTGAAAGAGTAACAAACATCCATCCATCCATCCATACTTACAAACTATCGCATTATAATATTAGTAGGATGAATTTCATATATCTGCTAAACAAAGAGAGCAAAACATTTTTTTAAATTGAATCCCGTGCTAAACCGGGACAGCCGCTCGTAATAATATATATATATATATGTATATCATAACATTAAATTAAGAAAAGCAAAAAAATAGATTTTTGATGGTTTTGGTATAATAAATTCATTTTATGTCGTAGTATGTACCCGTCTGATGGTAAGCACCTTACTATAGTTAAAGGATGCTTGTTAGGAGCATTACTGAAATGAGTACCTACTGGAAACCTATACCTACTAACGCATAGGAATATAGCTTGGCGGTGGTTTCTGTAAGGTGGAGGGTCCTTCTCCAATCGGGCTGCAATAGTTTAATAAAGAGAATGCACTTTTAGATTTGTCAAAATTCCCTGGAAGACGTAGTATATACGTTATTTTAACATAACTGCTGGTGCAGAAAATTCTTTTTATCAAAAAACAAGAATTATACTATTTTTTTCTAGTAAACAAGCTACACCAGCAACATTCATTGCACTTCTTTTATGTTTGTTGTGTTAGACAAAGATAGCATGAGTATTGTATTGCAAAACATAGTTCAAATGGTGCTTTATTTTTATGTGAAGATGTATTCAAGTCATCAAATGTTGCTAAAATATAAATAAGAGTGTGCTTATGCATACCTAGTAGGTGTTTATGTTATGAAATTTTCTTTAGATTTGTTCGTACGTCATGTTCTTGCAACACTTTACGTAGATTGTTGACCCGGCTATAAATGTTTATTAAACAAATTTTTGACAAGTGATGTATTATAAAGAAAATTTGGATATGAATCACCATTATCGTCATTACGTCAGCTGTAAGACAGCCACTGCTGCTTCCGCTTCGCAAAAGGATTTCCACAGCACTCGGTCCTGCCCCTCTAGACAAGTGGCATAAACGGTAGTCGAATCGAAAAGTCAAAAAAACAAATGTATGGTATTTGACGTAAGTCTACGATATAATCTCGTAAGCTTATGTCAAATCCTATACATTTTCTTTTTTGACTTTTGAGCTTGTCCATCGATTGTCCGGAACGTTTATAAGTGGATATGATTATGCAGTCTTAAAAAAATATTATTTTGCATATTAATAAGTATTTTTTCTGTTTTTTTGTTGGTTGTGTCAATTGTCTTTTACGACTAAAATATTATGTTAAGTTATTTAAAATTTATTATCAATGTCGTGCTGTTTTTTTATTGCAAAACGTGGTAAATAAGGTCCAGTGGTTAACCCGACCGCTGCGGTAAGTAGTAACCGCCGCTTATTCTTCTTCTTATCGTATGGTTAGTGGCCAACCTGGTGACAGAGTTATTTAGATCGCCCATATTTAGGCCTCTGTCGTGATTTAACGACTGATAACAGTCGGGACCGACTTTTAACGTGCTTTCCGAAGCACGGAGACGCTTAGATGAATACCACTATGCGGTCACCCATCTATAGGGTTACCGCGCTCTTGGTAGCTTAACCCGCTGATCGTTTACCGAACAGCGAGTGCACCTAGCTATAAAGCGCCTATTGATTTAAGCAATGCTAGAAACATAGCCGAGCCGCTGCCTACTGTCAAGGTATAGCCATATATAGCAAGAATCTCTTTCAGTATAGTAAAGACCCTGTCACATTATGTCAAAATAAATACCAGGCCGGTCACCCACCGGTGGTTTTTGAAATTCGAACGCTGCCGGTCGTGACGCCCCGCCCGCTATGTTACCAGCCCGTACTTATTATGAATCGGACCTAAACGGTAGGTATTTATTTTGTCAGATTGCGGCAGTGTCGTTATTATATACAGAGTGATTCTTTTTTACACTATGGTATAGGCCTCCGTGGACCTCTTCTGAAGAAGATACAATGAACAATACATTTATTTATAAAAATAGAAAATTAGGTACAGTTTGCTGTCGCTGCTATTATACATACCATTTATTGGCGTTAGAGAGATAGAGATCCGTACAATCCAGTTAGTTCGTCTGTAGGATTGTATACAAGACCACAGCCAAAAACCTGCACCCAACTACGTAGTTTTGTTACGTCAGTACAGGTTTCCAGTATTCATTTTAAGAATGCGTTTTTAAAGAAACGTTTTCCTCTCCCAGAGCTAACCCTAAGATAGGAAAACACTGTAACATTAAATTTTAGGGTCGGCAACACACAAGTAATACACATATAATGATGGCTACGGTAACTGTTAGCCCGTATTACTTACAACACCTGTGCCATTATATGCGTGTTATTTAAAGTTGTATAATAAGGTACTTCTATTAAGTATACAACTTTAGTGTTACATTAAATTAATGTTAGGGTTATAGTAAGAAAGAAAGAGAACTGGAGACCTATACTCACGCACAGGATCAAATCTGGACCAATGAGTGTATTTGGCTGTAGTCTTCTGTAAGGTAAAGATCAAACCAAACTATCTGTTTCCAGATATGTCATCCTTTAGATAAATAAGTTATGTTTCACATAAACTTTCGCCTCTATTTTCACTGTGTATCGTAAATTTCTTACTTACCTACTCTTTTTCTTGTTACATTATAGGTCTACGGCTACATCTTAGTAGGGCTCCTTTACCTACCTGCAAAAGTATAAAAAAAACCCAACATATTTGGTTTAAAATAGTCAATAGGCATTGAGTTTTTAGTACTTATTATTATTGTTTGTTTTCGTACTACCATACTGCCTATCTTTTATCAGCAAGACTAGATTGTTTAATAATAACAATAATACTATTGGCGCAAACCCGCAAACCAAGCTCTTACGTCGATGATGAGTTTATAAACAGGCGTCTCGCGTCTTAAATTAGGTAAGAAAATAAAAAAATAAAATTATCATATAACATTAATGAATGATATTAAAATTTTAGAAAATTATAGTTTTTATCGTATACTGAAAAAATCTAAAAATGGATAGCAGCGCAGTGTGACTCTACCTCTATATTAAATGCGACGCCTGCTACTATACTGATAGCAACCGACTATCTATATTCTTGCGGTTCTAAAAAAATAGTTTACTTTGTGCTACAATTTAGTTTTCAGAGAAAATACCTATTTCGTTAAATATTATAGATACTACAATTATTTATTAGTGTCTCAATTAGCTCTTTCCAAAATAAAAATCGATTTTATTTACATTATTTAATATTTTCACTTCGCCTATAGAATCGTATAAAATGCATGAATACCATCTTCGTTCGCGATCGATGTATAGCTATGATTAATTCAGCTATATACGCAATATAAATTATAAAAAATATTCACATAGTGACAGACATTGAAACTCATTTCACTCGCGGCATTCAATGCTACACACACACAGTCCTAAAGATCACGGACTTACTAAACTAAATAGCACTAAGTTAGTTTGTCACTGTTTAAATTTTGTCACCATATTTAAGTTTACCCGCGACACTTACTGAATCTTCGTTGTAGTAATTCTGTCCCGATTCGAGTGACGTGTGAACTACCCCTTTGGGCTGTATTGCTATTATTTTGTACCTGGGTCTCTTCTCTTTATGTACATGCTGTACTTCAGAGGATTGGTCATTTGTTACACTTCTAGGTCTCGTCTCATAGTTTGTAGAGTCTGTAGTGATAGCTTCAGAACTCTGCGTGTCATAGTATTCTGCCGGCTGAGTAGTAGTTGTCGCTATGGTATCACTAGGGGTAGTTGATGGGGACGGTGCTTCAGCGTATTGATAATTGTTATTAGAAGCCTCAGCTAGCGACAGTTGGTCACCATTGTGTAGTGCTTTTACAGCCATAGCACTGTAGTACGGATGTACCGGTGACGACTCTCTGATTGTAAAAGCAGTCGAAGGTGCTGTTTCCAGAGGCTTGTTTGGATCATAGGAGTTATCGAATGCTGTTGGAACGACTACGTTCAGAGAAGTCGCTGAAATGCCTGCATCTTGCAAATGGTCGACAGTTGTCTGATGATCTAGTCCGCCAAAACTAATATTTTGCGTTGATATAGATTTCTTCTTTCCTTTCTTAACTGGAAAGTTTTGTGGGTAATTGTCAGAGGTAAAAATATTTGATGACGAAGCGTAAGTATCATATTCATAGTTATTGTTGGGATAGCTATATATGTCTTTATTAAACTTAGTTAAACCTACAGTTCCAGCGGTATGTCCAGAGTATTGTTTTGGTTTATATTCGTGGACAACGGTAGACGACACGGAGTAAGGAGATTGAATACTGGCCTGCTGCAGCTGTCTGTAGTCAGCTGGTTGTTTTCCTTGTCCAAAGTACAGAGCTGGTAAAACGTTACGAGGTTTGACGATCCCCTTATTTTTTAATTTGAAAGACGGGACAACAGGCCTATAATCTTCTAAGATCGATTCATTAGAGGGTTCAAATGGCGTGGGAATCGTAGGCTTCTGTATACTACGAAGTTTGTTGTAAGGGGCGTATATATTTTCGTAATATGAAAAGTCTGTTATATGAGTAGGTTTGGGATGATGTTTTAAATATTTTTGATGGGGATATTTGTTTTTGTGTCCTTTAGCACCCAATCCGAGACCACGCAAGCCTTGATTTGTATAAGCCACTCTTGTAGGGTATGGTAAATGATCTTTAGTTAAATCTACACTGGAAGGAATTTCCCCATGATCATGGAATATATGGTCGTGAGTAACATCTCGCGGGTTATATGCAGCATACTCTAGGTGTGACGGTGTTCCCATCGAACCGACTGCAGTGAATCCTGTAAGTGTGTCAGGAGGAATGGCTATTAAAGCCTGAGAGTTCTTTAGAGGAACGGAAAGTGGGTGCGGCGCGGCGAGCGAGGACATGCTTCCAACGGAATCGATCCCGACTACTCCAGGGAGTTTAGAACCGTCGTCAAACACTAGCTTGTGAATGTGTTCCTCACTATATGTATGAATGTGTTCGGTATCACCGTCGATAATTTTTTCTACTCGTTGCGGCTTCCTAATTTTTCTAATCGTCCCCGAACCATCAACATCGGCATAAAAATGTTCATGAAAGGTTGTCACTGGATGTTCCTCCTCCACTTGTGGCTGGGGTTTATTTCGAACTGCCACACGTTTTGGTTTATTCTTTCTGGGAACTTTCTTTCGGGGTGGCTCGTTGAAGTTCACAAATTTGACTCTTTTCGGGGGATAGTTAGATGGTGCTGTCGGAGCCGCTGATGGAGCTGCGAAGGCTGTGGGTAGGTATGACCCATCCGATGATTCTACAGGGGGAGACAAGTCGTAATCTTGTTCATCCCACTCGGTAGGTGTGGGCCCATAGTAGCCGCGCGCGCGGTACAGCGGCAGCAGCTTGGAGGCCGCCGGTGAGATGCCCGGCATCCGCGTGGGCGACTCATCGTAAAGTTCTACCGAATTGAGCGGTAACACACTCGCCACGGCCGGCATCGCAACGTTGGTTGGGACTGCCACCGCACCTTCAGCGCTCGGCATGAAAGCCGGTGCATACTGTGATGATGGATGATTGGTAATGTAGATCTTCTTGTGATGGTGAATGTGTTTCACTTTTTGTGGTAGATGGATGCGGATCTTTTTCCTGCAACAACAAAAAATAACAGTGCCGGTATTCTATCGTGAAGTAATCGATCGCATGCATGTCGAGCGGCAGTTTTTTTACTCGCCGCGGTGTTCCGTCTAGTGTAGTGTCAATGGCATGACGCGTGACTCGGTAGCGCGCGCGGCTTTCGCTCTCCGCAGTCGCGGCGACATCGCCGCGCGCTCATCGCTACCTGTCCGCACTTCGTCACACTCGACATACGATTTAGAATTCGACTAGTGTCATTTATTTTTTCGTATCATAGGCACATCATACGACAACGTCGGCGTTGATTGACTTGCACTTTCTAATAGCCAGCCGCACATTATGCGCCTGGTTAGTGGAGGTTCAACGTTCAAGCAATTAACGCTAAGCGGTGAAACATAACAATTTAAGCACAATCGCCGGCACACTGACATTGACAATGCTCATCGATTATGTCGCGCAGCTTGTTATCAATACTTTCGCTCGCAAATTATGAGGACTACTTAGTAGCGTTCCGTACTATTACTTAGGTACATAAATCCATTATCTGAGGAATATAATTAGGTCTCTATATTACGCAAGCAAAATTAAAAGTAAAAGTATATTTTTTTTGTATCTTTTAAAACCTTTGACAATATGTACTACAATAATGCTTATTTACTTAATCTTGGAAATCTTATGAAGTATTTATTTGAAAAGAATTAGTTAAGTAACAAAATTAAATTTATGAGTGCAAAAGTTATTTTTGTTATAAATTCTTGGTATTTTATATTTCTAGAGGCTTTCACTGGGAATATAATAATAACAAGAACTACATTTAACAATGAAATAGCATGCGTATAAAAGACCAAGTATGTGACGGGTACTCACTTAGGCGCATCTGCCGTAATCTGAACGGATGCAACAGCTACCAGAAGAGCGAACTGTAATAAAAATAAAACATAAATCTATGGCGGATAAACTCATTAGAAATTAGAAATAACACAATAATGATTTAAGTTACAAGAATGCAATATGTAGTATTTAACTCATTTACATGATAAAATATAGAACAGCTAACACGAATTCGTTAGGTCCCAGTAGACTCTTTATAAAGTCCCCTTAGATAAGTAAGCGCAATAATGTGCGTTTTGAGGATTAATATTATTCATTATTACTTAATAATATAGTACTAATTAAGTACTTATTTCGTAAAAATATCTATGTCGAATTGTGATTTTGAATGAATTATTTTACTTGAAATAAGGTCGATCAGAGGCAACTGAAACCCACGGCTTATGTGAGCTAATGGACAATAGATAAAATTGTCAATGCTTTGATTTGTAAAAATGATATCTTAAGTCAATATTATGTACTTTCTATTATTGTTCGGAATTGAATAACTAAGGCAATTTCGAAGAAAATGGAATATTGACATGAATACTTTCATGAAATGTTTGGTTTTTAACTACTTTCATTACTTGCTTATTATTCATTATAAATAATTCAAAACTACCAAACATAAATATTTTATGTAGTGAATTGCATAAAATTATTAAATATTGGCTTGTTATAAATCCATAGTATTTTGCTATCATCGAAGTATACGTAGTAGGTACACGATAATGTAAAATTGACCATCCAATTACATCACAATCACAATGGCCGAAAGCCAATATAATTTACTTTAGAATATCACTGATTTTATAAAATGATCACAGTACAACTAATCACAGACACATACACAAATTATCACTATCACAATGTTATTAATGAACAAATAACTTTTCACGGGATACCGACCAATTTCAACCAATCCATTGTCGCTTCTTCTGTAGAGAACGTAGGTCGTTGTTATGTATTTTTTTTATTATCTTTTGTCACTAATACTGCACTTGTGGAAACCGCACTGGCCTTCAAGCTCATATGATAATTGTTCGCGGTGCGCCTGATTATTTATAACATTCATTTTCACGCCTGAAAGAGTCCCGAAGAGTATATGTGTGCGTACCGCGATGCACACATGTGTGTACTTGGATGCTACATAGCGCAGTCGGTGGCACCATGACTAGACGTCACTGATAACAGATTCAGGTCTTAACTTTTTCTGATATTGTTATTCTATTTTCATTGGTTGCTTACTCATCCAGTTTGTTTGTTTCCTCATCCTGCTTCCTTTAAAATAAAACGTGTTCAATCTCATTATATAAGAAGATCTACTCGATACAGTTCCGTACAATGCATAATATGATAATCTTGATCGTTAAAATAACACTCGTCAAACAATTGTTGGTATTTTTAATCGATTTCGAAGAAGGAGGAGGATCTGAATTCATCCGTTTTTTTTTAAATTATATTTGTTTATGAATCTATTCTTATTATTCTTTTTGTATTATTATGTTTGGGGCTCTTCGAGATCAAAATTTAAAATTAATATTAAGATCTTGGTAGGTTTATGACAATGAAAAGTATTTAAAAAAAACCGACTTCATAAGAAAGGGGCAAATAACTAAATTACAGTCACATATTACTAAATCGAAGTCGGTGCCAATTCTAAGTTCACTCTCTCCACTGACTATTAGCTTGGCACCGACTTCAATTTGTAATTTAGTTATTACTCGCGTATTTTCTATTTATTTTTATTGTATTTTGAAGTGAAAACTTCTTTTAGCACGGTACGCATATTTTTAGATGAGATAAAATCTCTGGATTCACGACACCTTTACGAGACGCAGCTTATAATATCTGAAAAATATTTTTTCGACTGTCACGTTATTAAAGCAAGTAGACGTTATATGCATGTACGTATGATATAGCACATAAATAAAAAAAAACATTTATTGCTATAAAATTTATAACAACTGTTTTGCCTAGTGTTTTCATTTCTGTCAGCACTCCCGGAGTGCATTTTTTTAAATTTATCGTCTCTCTCTCATTGCTGAGAGGTAGACCGATATTATTTGTTTTTTCTCTATAATTATGTATACCTACTTTATTTTGTCCAATTTGTTATAGTGTTTAAGTGAACTCACTTTATACGCTAATATCTTTGCCACTAAAAATAGTGGCTTCAGTTTTTTTATATTTTATCAAAACTACGTCAATCAATATAGCCTTGGGTTTAAATAACATCAAGTTTTTTTACAGATCTTCAGCGCTCATTTAGCCTTGCGTTTTGAAAGAAACGTTTTCCTATTCCATCTTAAAGCCCTGGTGCAAAAAAATGGGTCAGCTATACGCAAGTTATACCTCTGGTATTGCAAGCGTCCATAGGCTATGGTAACTGCTTAACATGAGGCGGGCCGTACGCTTGTTTGCCACCCAAGAAGTATCAAAACAAAGTAAAATGCTTTGACCATGAAAAATAATGTATGCTATCATTCTTGATTACATACATACATTGCTACGTATGTAAATTATTACAATCAAACTACTGCCCCTCTAGACAAGTGGCATAAACGGTAGTCGAATCGAAAAGTAAGAAAAGCAAATGTATGGGATTTGACGTAAGTTCAAGACATATCGTAAACGTACGTACACGAAAGGTCAAATAATTTTAACAAAAAAAAACCGACTTCAGTACGGCAAGTTGTAAAATTTTCGGATATTTGTTTGTTACAATCGAATAAGATCGACTGAGCGTCGGGCTGAACACAGGTCAAGTAGGTATTAAAAGCAATATTTAATCTGTGCAATCCGCGCTCAATTCATTCACGTCATTATTTCTTATTAATAGTTGCTTAGCAACAATAACCGAAACTTATCTAATCGCCATCAGTAAAATACTTATTATTGAAAAGTTCAGATGGCCATCTGTGGTCTTCTTCATCAGTTTTACTTCACCAAATTACACTTTCTGAATGCAAATGATTGATTAGTTGTTAAAAATATTGAAATTGCTATATGTGTGCCTATAACTTTTGAGGAGTTCCCTCAATTCCTCATGGATCCCATCATCGGAACTTTCTTTTGATGATAATGGGACCAAACTGGAAGTATGTCCAGTCAGACAAAAAAAGAATTTTTCAAATCGGTCCATAAATGACGGAGTTATGCGGTAACAAAGATTAAAAAAAAAAAAAAAAATACACACGAATTGATAACCTCCTCTTTTTGAAGTCGGTTAAAAAGCAAATGTATGGAATTTATTCCATACATTTGCTTTTTTGACTTTTTGTTTCGCCTATCGTTTATGCCACTTGTCTAGAGGGGCTGGATACATCCTCGAAGTTTTACCAAATATACGAATCAGCAGTGGACTAGAAACACTTTAGTGCTTATACTATAAATATTATATATTATAGTATACTAGCTGGTGCTAGCGGCTACGCCCGCGTACCCGCGTGGGTGTCGCAATAAATAGTATTCTATGTTCTGCCTCGGGATACCATCTTAACGGATCTTAATGAAATTTGGCAAGGAACAATCCGTTCAGTCGTGAAAGAGAACAAACGAACTCACATTCGCATTTATAATATAAGTATAGTTGTTACTGTAAAAGCCGGAATCAGGGTAAAGTTTAAGATTTATCAACTCAAAGGGAACGATTTATCATTATACCAATTGCAGTGTCACCATATACGTCCAAGGATTCCAAAATATTAGGCACCTCGCATGGCCCATTATGATTATATGTAGTTAACGAAAGATATTATATAAAAGATATTGTACTTATTTAAACTCAAGTAGTCCTTGGTATACGATATTACACTTACCTACGTATTTCTGTTGGATGGAGGTCGGCTCACTGAATGCTGTTTTTCTTAGAGTCAAGTGTTCGGCCCCACCCCCACCGCCAGCTAAATGGTGGTATTTAAATATGTGACAAAATTCACGGTAGTAGTACATATAACGAAATTAAAAGGAAAACTATCACAGCTAAGTAGGCTTCACACGTTTGCGAGTAATAGCCGATTAACTTATATAATGTTATTGGAGGAGTAAAAATTGGGATTGAGTCATGGATAAAATCACCAAAATTATAGAAATCTGCAACAAAGGGGTGGGGTGTCAAGGGGGTTGTCTCAAGCCTTTCTATATAATTATAATTTCCAGTATTTTTTCGTAAATAAAAAATACACGAATAGTGGAAATGAGTCGGATTTTTGTAATTTTCCTAGTCTGTAATAGGTGTAGGAGTAGAAATACCTGACCTTATTAAAATAATCAGTAGGTAAGGTTAGGTTAAAACTGCAACCCTCTACGCAGTAAAGGTACCTTATATTTAGGTAGGTACATACGAACAAGAACAAAATCACATTAGGTATCATATAATTTTGTAGGTGTTCCCTTCTTTCGCAGAAAGAAATTTCATAGAATTTGTTTTGCAGAAAATGTTTCATAATATAATATTTAGTCCCTGTATTATTATTATATCCTGTATATTTCGAATATTATTGTTTAATAGACTATTAACGTCAATGAAACATATTTCATAGATATACAATTCAATAAATTTTGATATCCAGCTTTTTATTTAACACAATAACCAAACAGTAAAATTATTTTTTAACGAATGTTGTTTGTTCAATGTTTTTTTCCATGGTATTTTATTTCAATGAAAATGTAAAAATAGACGTTATGCTATCCTTAATTTTATAAATTAAATATCAATTTGCTTGGCGTATAATACGGGAGAATAAGTTAGAAATCGCTAATAAAAAGTAAGTTCGGTTAGAACTGCGACCCCCTCATATACGACTTGCTACCAGAAAAGAAAATAGTAGGTTAAGTTAGAACTAACCATACAAAGCTTAAACTAAATTTACACAAACATAATAATTAAAAAATATATTTTGTTCGTTACATCCTACTTCTCTTAACGTTTAGAACCTGACAATCTATAAAATGTTTTTCCTGGCAATAAATGGCTTTTATATGAACTAAATAATATGAGGATAAAGAATAATTGATTTAGTTTTCTATGATTAGAATTTCTAAAAAATAAAAAAAAATAAAAAAAAAAACATTGTGTTGAAAAAAGTTATTCTGTGTATTGATTTATTTTTTGAAATGAAAATATGAGAAAAAGTTATGTGAAACGATCGTTTTTAACCATACGTGTGGTATCTATGGAAGGGTTTTCAAAAATGATATTGAGGTTTTTAATATATATTTTTTCTAAACTGAATATTTTGCTCTCGAGGCACTTCCAAAGTAAAAAAAAGGGTGTGTCCTGTAACTTCTAAAATAAGAGAATGATAAAACTAAAAAAAATGCAAACTTCCACCGAAAATTGGTTTGAACAAGATCTAGTAAGAATTTTTATAAATACGTCATAAATCGACAATAGAAATTGATAATATTTTTGGAAATATTTCTTGTCAAACTGGAATATTAGCTTGTTTAGCTATCACAAGCCTATATGAGCTCGCATATAGTTAGATGTAAATCCCATAATTTAGGTACCTAATTATAATATTTACTTATCAATAACTTAATTTAAAAAAATACACTATTATTAAAACATCAATCAAAATTACAACTAACTACAAGAACTTTTATATTATGTTACTTGCTGCTACGGAACCCTTTATGGGCGAGTCCGACTCGCACTTGGCCGCTTTTTAATTTATCTATACAGGACTCTTTCCTGAATAATGCGTTTAAAAAAACACCTCGATCACTGATAAATAAAACGAAGTATTCCATATTGGGCACCCGTTTTAATGGCACCTGAGTGAATGGCACCTAAGGTATTCCACATTGGGCACCTGCCGATATTTTTCGCAGGTGTTGTTCCACTAATGGCACCTGCGAAAAATACCGGTAGGTACCCAATGTGGAATACGTTGGTGCCATTCACTCAGGTGCCATTAAAACGGGTGCCCAATATGGAATACTTCAATTAAACTCGTTATACTTACTGCCTTTGCTGTTTTCCTAACTTTTTCTATTAAGTACGTTTTATTATACAAAGTGGGCATTACAAAAGTTACACAATTTGTACGTAGTTCACTAACTATAGGCAATTATATTTCTAGTTATAAATCACACGTTCAAGTAGTGATATACAAAAAAATACGTCTGATATTATAAATTGTAGTCAATTAATTTGCAATAGTAATTACATGCAGTGAATTACTAACATTGTGGAGTTCACAAATGGTGCGGAACGTATCGTCTTGAATAAACTACTTAATAACATTTATCCGTCAGCACACTTGAATTAGGCTTTTTATTTGTTGATATATTATTTAAACCACCATTTATGATGATGCAATAGCATACATTTAACTTTTTGTGTAAAGGTATGAAATATTATAAATAGTAACCCATATATCTTTACTAATATTATAAATGTGAAAGTTTGTAAGTATGGATCGATGGATGGATGGATATTTGTTACTCTTTCACGTAAAAACTACTGAACGGATCTGGATGAAATTTGGCACAGAGATAGATTATGGTCTGGAATAACGCCTAGGCTAGCTTTTTACAGCGATAACTGACATCCACGCGGGCGGAGCCGCGGGCAACAGCTAGTATATATACATATATATACGTAACTCTATGTTATACTCTGCATGATGATGAATGTGGTGGTTGTGAATGTAGTATGTCTGGATTTAAAAGTAAGTCTGGTGTGTGTAATAAATGAAATCCAATAAAGTTGTGAACAAAATCACCGCGCATCCGACGCATCAGGGATGCTATACTGCTCCGCATGATGGCATAAAAGTCATCTATATACGCATCTGCAAACGTACCTGAGGCTACAAAAACATTATAAGGCTTTGTGTATACTTGACCCACAGGTAGCACGTGTAAAAGGTCTGGCAATACGATCGAAATAAAGTCAGTTTGACAGGAACTGTACATCGTGCAAACCTGCGAGCCACCATATTGCTTCTTACCGATAATGCCCTACGTTTCCTTCCCATATCAAAATTCTCAGATAAGTTATCTGCGATCCAATGGCCCAGGTATTTAAAACTCTTTACTGTACACCAATAATATTATTTAAACAATATAACTGCCTGCTGTTGACTGCCTTGGTGGTCCAGTTGTCGCTGTATGCGCCTGTTGTGCACGAGGTTGTGGGTTCGATTCCCACACAGGACAAAACTTTGTGTGGCCCACAAATAGTTTTTCTGAGTCTGGGTGTAATTTGTGTCCATTAATTGTATGTTTGTAAAGTCCCCCGCGAGCAGAGCTTGTTGTCTAGTGCTGCAGTTGTCTTATTTACAGAAAAAAAAATTACCTTCGGATGGTAAAAAAACTAAAAGTTAATAACGCAAAAACAGTGGGCGATTTTGTTGTTATAACATAAGGAATAAACGTAAATCTAAACTAATGTAGTAAAGAGAGGATAAGTCAATCTTGCAAACAACCATAGAGCTGAAGCAGTCAAAAATTGCAAGCCCTTATATCTTTGCACAACATATCTGTACACGTGGTCGGGTCTTGTTCTAACCGTTCATCAAAAACTAGGTTCTATAAAATGTAGTCTGTCTTTACATTACATAAGACCACAGCCCTAATGGGTCTATAATGTAATAAAGATCTCCAGTGATCAGTTTTTCTTTTTCCAGAGTAACGCAGCTCAAAATATGTATAGTTATCCTACTAATATTATAAACGTGAAAGTTTGTACCTAAGTATGGATGGATGGATGGATGTTTGTTACTCTTTCACGTAAAAAACAACTGAACGGATGTGGATGAAATTTGGCACAGAGATAGGTTATGGTCTGGAATAACACATAGGCTACTTTTTACAACGATAACCGACATCTACGCGGGCGGAGCCGCGGGCAACAGCTAGTAATTTATAAAAATGGGATTGTAGCAGGTAAACCAGAAAGATGATGTCAGACAATTTACCTACGGCTAGTTTGCTGACAAGTGCAGAGCCATAAGAAGAATTACGAAGAAACTCAGGCCGCTCATATCTTAATCTATAATAATATTATAAAGAGGCAGAGTTTGTTTGTTTGTTTAAGCCCGCTAATCTCAGATTTGAAAAAATCTTTTTGCATTTGATAGCCCAATTCTTAAGGCAGGTAATGTTATTTAACATTACGCTACGACCCAAAGAGAGCATGACAGTAACAATAAACGTGACCCGGGACGTAAACCAAATTTAACGCGGCTGAATCCGCATGGAACGCCTAAGTAAATATAAATAAAAACCTACTTCCACAAAACACGTCAAACATGAAAGTTCTTCATAATTTTCCTTTCAACAACATTAACGCAACTGTAATGAATAAAAAATAAATAAGAATGAATTTAGAATTAAGAAAATGATCTTGTAATCACTTCGGAACGGTTCGCATGTACGTACACACGCAAAACAATATGCATCCGCATTTTATTAATACAACGTAACAATAACAAATCGTTTGTTTTTTAAGGAAACTGTACACTTATGCCATATTTTAATCTAAGTACTTACTATTTTATAACGGCCATTGTTTATTACTTTGTTACTGTCATATTATAATGAGTAAATAGGGCTGTAACATGACAGTACTTTGTAGACATTTATTTTTCATAATAATTTGAAATTCTTACAATGTTTAGATTATAGCTAGATAACGAATTATAAAGGCAAATCTAAAATATAAATACTGAAATCGGTAAAGTTATGAGAAAATACTACGGTGTGGCTGAATGAGGGAAAAAATAGATTTATTAATTATATTGTATGTAAGTATTAGTATTTTTAATTATAGATATGTATATATTATATTAAGTATATATGTAGTCATAGTATGTATGTTTATGAAAGTATACGCTATGTATACAATATTATTTGTTAGATTTTGTGTTTTTACTTTTTTTCTTCTATTTTCTCCTTCTGTTGTACACTTTTTTTTTTTTTTTTTTTTTTATACTTCTTGGGTGGCAAACAAGCATACGGTCCACCTGATGTTAAGCAGTATCCGTAGCCTATAGACGCTTGCATTACCAGAGGTATCACTTGCGTGTTGCCAACCCATTTTTTTACACCAGGGCTTTAAGATGGAAGTAACCCTGGGATAGGAATACGTATCTTTCAAAACGCATTCCTAAATGAGCGCTGGAGACCTGTACTCACACACAGGAACACAACTACACCGCTGTGTGTAGTCATTTGGCTGTGGTCTTCTGTAAGGTGGAGGTCCTTCCCCAGTCGGGCTTGCTCGCTAGTATGGTGCCCTACCTCTCTTAAACACTTCACACTTCATAATGCTCTTATACTCTTATACAAGGTTTCCTCTAACACTATTGGTTTGCTGTAAGAAAATTCAATATTGAGTTAAGCTCGCCTTTGTGCATGTCTTTGTTAAGTGTTTTATTTTGTAACTATAATTTGTGTGCAATAAAGAATTAAAGAATAAAGAAAAGATTTGTACTTGCAAAGTAAAACTTGTATTTTTTTGTTCATTACAGAATGTCAAAAATATTTAGAAACAAACAAAAAAAAAGAAGCAACATAAATAAAATAACAAATCTTGGCGTGCGTTGAACTCTTTTATTCGTACAATCTTTTTAATTATAAAAACTGCAATATTGGACCTGGTTTATAGGATAATCGGTATATATCGATATGAATCAAGATTATATTATACACCTCGGTCGGTGGTGAAGTCATTAGGGTGGATCCGGTGTATTTTCGAGACAGTCACCCCGTACGAAAGTTTTAGAGGAAATTCCTACCATGTACGATTAGATTGTGGAATGATAGAATGAAATAAGTAAGAATGAGCCAGAAAAATGCCGAGGTTTCCTTACTTGTATAAAAAATAGGAAAATTTTGTTCTTCCCTCGAAAAGATTATATACTGAGTGCCAGCCCGGAGTCTTGTTGTTTTGTTTACAGTATGGAAATAAGCTAGGCTCCTATTATATAGGACTTATACCTCACCCTTAAAAACCTCACGGTTTATATTGTAGATTCGACTTGAATAATTGTTTAATTCTAACTTTTGGTAATAAACACCACGCCACATAAGATCAAGTTAAAATTATTGTCAGGAATAGTATTCATTACAAAAATATTTGAAGCGTAATCGTCGGGTTATTACATGAACGAACGAACCATTCGATATGATTTTCCCGACAGTTAACCGACTAGTATTTAGATATAAGAAATGATTACGCCGCATCAGTATTAAGTATATCAGCTATCCATGACCGTGGTGTTGTGGCGAGCCTTGGACTTCGCTCACGCTCCAGTAAACGTTACTAAACAACAGCGGTAAGGCCGGCTGCACACGACAACTACGTGTTAAGTAACTATCTTGTTGGACTAGTGGTCGTCGAGTTCGGGTTTGGTTCCCGGGTAGCGCTAAAAATGTATATTGGGATATTTTGTAAAGGAATTTACAATAGACGCATTTGTATGAGGAAATCAAAATTGTACTATACTTCTCCATGATTCGAGAACTATTGACCAAAATGACGTAAAGCATGCGTCGGCAGTGCGTCGTATCGTATCGTGTCACATTCATCGCTCACGTCGGACACCGCCTGAGAAATAGTTCTACTTATTATTAAAATTACTTATTATTCCTAGGTCAACAGAAAATATAAATCAGTGTCCAGTATTTTAAGAGTTGAAGTACAGGAAGAGATAGACTTTAAAACAGCTATCAGCAGCAATATATTGGCGCCTGTTACACAGGCAGGTGGGTAGAGAGTTAGATACAGTATTTGACTGTTGGAATTTCTAGTTTAAATATTGCATAGATACTTCAACGTCAAAGTCATTCTATACTTTGATGTAGGTAGTTTTTGTATCCGTCAGTTCACGTTGCATACATTTTTAACCGACTTCAAAAAAGAGGGAGTTCGACTGTATGTTTTTTTTAAGTATGTACACCGATTTCTCCGCCATTTTAAGGACTGATTCTCAAAATTCTTTATTTTATTTGAAAGACAAAGTATACTCATGATGTGGTCCCATTGGCACCAAGTCAGGATCTGATGATGGAATTTCAGGGAAATCCTCAGAGTAACCCTCATATGTTATAGCTATTGACAAACAAATATATTTTTTTAACTTTTAAAAATAGAAAAAAAAAGAAAAAAAATAAACCGAGTTCAAAAAGCTAAAAATAACTGAATACAGATTGAAGTCGGTGCTTAGCTAAATATTAGGTGACAGGATGAACATAGCACCGACTTCAATCTGTATTCAGTTATTTTTAGCTTTTTCAAATCGGTTTAATTTTTATAACATTAATCCTCAAATAACTTCTGTGGCAGCAGTCATTTATATTCGTGACGATCATATCGGGCCGTGAACAGATCCGGATAAACCGGACCGTTCTACTCCCTAGCGCCAAGCAGTGTCCCCTGTCCATTATAGGCTTTTTCACACGATTGTCAGTTGTAAGTGCTTAAGCGAAGTATACTGTATGTATTAAATGTTCGTTTGTCGGTCGCTTTATCTGGCGCGTGAGACATGCGACTAGTTACGTAAGTATATAACTGTTGGGTACTATTACGTGCGGGGAAATGGACAAACGTTTGATAACATGTAATTTATTTGTTACGATTGTGTGAAGGGCTTTCGTTTGTGATCGACATAAACATCTTTATAGAATAGTTTTGTTTTTTTTAAGTTTATTTTTGGTTCGGATAATTGGTACGGCGGAGATAGCCGAGTGGGAAAGTAACCGAGTTGTACGAATGAGGTGTCAGTTCGACCCCGGTGGTACTAATTATATATATTTTTTTTTATACTACCAAGGTGGCAAACAAGCATACGGCCCGCCTGATGGTAAGCAGTTACCGTAGCCTATGGACGTTTGCAACATCAGGGGTGTTACTCACGCGTTGCCGACCCTTTAAAAACCTAATAACTCCTTTCTTGAAGAACCCCATGCTATAGTGCTATATTTATTTCACTTTGACAAATTTATACGTAGGTATTTAATTAACCATCTGGTAACAGTGAATAAAAAAAATGTGTGAAAGCCCACTTGACTTAGAAGAAATTTGAAAAGTATGTATATCTGATCCATGAACGAGAGTTCATGGATCAGATATACATACTTTAGACTATGATGAACATACGCTCGTCTAATGAGAATTAGACGAGCGTATGTTCATCATAGTCTAAACCCTGTCACTCCCTTGATATAGAAGAGCAGACCCGTGCCTAGCAGTGGGACATAATATAGATTGTTAATTATATAATTGTTTTTGTTATACTTTATGTTATTATCGAACATTAATGTGTTTCATGTTTTACATAACGTTAAATACATTTTATGGAAAGCTCATATGAATTATTAACTAAGTTTATTATATACACGTAACGGATATTAGATAGAATATTGTTGGTTATTTTTTTTAGTTTTCTTAAAAATATAATTACCTGTCCGACTGGCCAGCGGGGTATAGTAGGCTAATATCCCTCCAAGTGTATGGAAGAGACCCGTGCCCAGCAGTGGGTCGTTTATGGGTTGAGATGATGATGATGTTGATCTTATATCTTGAAACATCTCCAATGTACAGAACTGGGGTGCTTATTTAAGTATTTATTTAAAACTTACTACAAACAAATTGCACAAAAGCCATATTGCGTATCTTATATAGAGGTAAATTTGTGACGTTGTAGGGGATAATCTCTGAATCTACTGAACCGATTTTGAAAATTCTTTTACTAATAGAAGGCCAAGTTATAGCCATGTCAGTGTCATAGGCTATATTTTATTGACAAAAACCTTAAGAGAGTAGAGACGGCTAGTACGCTTATAACATAGTCTCTACCTACCCCCTAATGGGAATCAGGCATGATGATATGTATGTAGGTATGTATATATTACACTACTTAGATGGCAAAATATTTATTTCTTACTAGGCTTGCTTATTTCTTTCTTTTTGAAAAGACAACTCTCGCACTAGGGTACAAGCCCTGTTTTAAAGGGAACTTTACAATCATACAATTCACGGACAAAACCATTTATGAATCACACAATTTCGTGTCTTCTCTTCTCACATATTTTGAAGTGAAAACTTCATTTACCACGGTATGCATATTATTAGATGAGATAAAATCTTTGGATTCGCGACACCGTTACGAGACGCAGCTTGACATATCCCAAAAATAATTTTTCGACTGTCACGTTATTAAAGCAAAGAGGCGATATATTATATGCATGTACTTAAAGCAAAACGCGAACGCGTCTAGATAAATTAAAAAAATAACATTTATTGCTATAATTTTCGACTGTCACGTTATTAAAGAAAAGAGGCGATATATTCATGTACATTATAGCAGACCGCAAACGCGTCTAGATAAATTAAAAAAAAAAAATTATTGCTATAATTTGCGACTGTCACGTTATTAAAGAAAAGAGGAGATATATGCATGTATGTACATATAGCAGACCGCAAATAACCTGACCTAGATAATTTTTTTGTATTATAATATTTGATTAGTATATAATAATTGCTTCTTTCTAGACCTCACACTAATATGCACCTACTATGTTTCATCTCTGCATCACCCTATAGGTTGACTGGTAGAGAATGCCTTTGGCATTAAGTCCACCTTTATACATGTTCTGTATATTAAGTTCTAAATAAATAAATAAAAAAAACATTTATGCCATAACATTTATAACAACTGTTTTGCCTAGTGTCTTCACTTCTCCCACAGAGTGCACACAACACACCGCACAGCCACTTAAACCACTAAACAAACCGTGCGTTTGGTTGTATGGTGCTCTTTCTTTGTCTTAAAACATCTTATTTATCTAGTATAATTCCTGTAAGCTACATGTCGTATATACTAAGATATTAATGTACGTATACACACGTTGGTTTACAACTAACACGGTACAACTTAGTTACTTTTATTCAAGTGAGTTGTGTAAACATTGCTTCCCACTTTCTACCCGAGACTTGCACTGTCCATCAACTAACGATAATGCACCAACATAATAAAACAACTATTTTCTAACTTCTATAGGTACAAAGGAATGCTATACCAACCTTTATATGTATAATAGATTCGATCGAGTCGAGACAACTCCCGCACTAGAGAACAAGCTCTGTGTCGCGGGGGACAGGATGAACATAGCACCGACTTCAATCTGTATTCAGTTATTTTTAGCTTTTTCAAATCGGTTTAATTTTTATAACATTAATCCTCAAATAACTTCTGTGGCAGCAGTCATTTATATTCGTGACGATCATATCGGGCCGTGAACAGATCCGGATAAACCGGACCGTTCTACTCCCTAGCGCCAAGCAGTGTCCCCTGTCCATTATAGGCTTTTTCACACGATTGTCAGTTGTAAGTGCTTAAGCGAAGTATACTGTATGTATTAAATGTTCGTTTGTCGGTCGCTTTATCTGGCGCGTGAGACATGCGACTAGTTACGTAAGTATATAACTGTTGGGTACTATTACGTGCGGGGAAATGGACAAACGTTTGATAACATGTAATTTATTTGTTACGATTGTGTGAAGGGCTTTCGTTTGTGATCGACATAAACATCTTTATAGAATAGTTTTGTTTTTTTTAAGTTTATTTTTGGTTCGGATAATTGGTACGGCGGAGATAGCCGAGTGGGAAAGTAACCGAGTTGTACGAATGAGGTGTCAGTTCGACCCCGGTGGTACTAATTATATATATTTTTTTTTATACTACCAAGGTGGCAAACAAGCATACGGCCCGCCTGATGGTAAGCAGTTACCGTAGCCTATGGACGTTTGCAACATCAGGGGTGTTACTCACGCGTTGCCGACCCTTTAAAAACCTAATAACTCCTTTCTTGAAGAACCCCATGCTATAGTGCTATATTTATTTCACTTTGACAAATTTATACGTAGGTATTTAATTAACCATCTGGTAACAGTGAATAAAAAAAATGTGTGAAAGCCCACTTGACTTAGAAGAAATTTGAAAAGTATGTATATCTGATCCATGAACGAGAGTTCATGGATCAGATATACATACTTTAGACTATGATGAACATACGCTCGTCTAATGAGAATTAGACGAGCGTATGTTCATCATAGTCTAAACCCTGTCACTCCCTTGATATAGAAGAGCAGACCCGTGCCTAGCAGTGGGACATAATATAGATTGTTAATTATATAATTGTTTTTGTTATACTTTATGTTATTATCGAACATTAATGTGTTTCATGTTTTACATAACGTTAAATACATTTTATGGAAAGCTCATATGAATTATTAACTAAGTTTATTATATACACGTAACGGATATTAGATAGAATATTGTTGGTTATTTTTTTTAGTTTTCTTAAAAATATAATTACCTGTCCGACTGGCCAGCGGGGTATAGTAGGCTAATATCCCTCCAAGTGTATGGAAGAGACCCGTGCCCAGCAGTGGGTCGTTTATGGGTTGAGATGATGATGATGTTGATCTTATATCTTGAAACATCTCCAATGTACAGAACTGGGGTGCTTATTTAAGTATTTATTTAAAACTTACTACAAACAAATTGCACAAAAGCCATATTGCGTATCTTATATAGAGGTAAATTTGTGACGTTGTAGGGGATAATCTCTGAATCTACTGAACCGATTTTGAAAATTCTTTTACTAATAGAAGGCCAAGTTATAGCCATGTCAGTGTCATAGGCTATATTTTATTGACAAAAACCTTAAGAGAGTAGAGACGGCTAGTACGCTTATAACATAGTCTCTACCTACCCCCTAATGGGAATCAGGCATGATGATATGTATGTAGGTATGTATATATTACACTACTTAGATGGCAAAATATTTATTTCTTACTAGGCTTGCTTATTTCTTTCTTTTTGAAAAGACAACTCTCGCACTAGGGTACAAGCCCTGTTTTAAAGGGAACTTTACAATCATACAATTCACGGACAAAACCATTTATGAATCACACAATTTCGTGTCTTCTCTTCTCACATATTTTGAAGTGAAAACTTCATTTACCACGGTATGCATATTATTAGATGAGATAAAATCTTTGGATTCGCGACACCGTTACGAGACGCAGCTTGACATATCCCAAAAATAATTTTTCGACTGTCACGTTATTAAAGCAAAGAGGCGATATATTATATGCATGTACTTAAAGCAAAACGCGAACGCGTCTAGATAAATTAAAAAAATAACATTTATTGCTATAATTTTCGACTGTCACGTTATTAAAGAAAAGAGGCGATATATTCATGTACATTATAGCAGACCGCAAACGCGTCTAGATAAATTAAAAAAAAAAAATTATTGCTATAATTTGCGACTGTCACGTTATTAAAGAAAAGAGGAGATATATGCATGTATGTACATATAGCAGACCGCAAATAACCTGACCTAGATAATTTTTTTGTATTATAATATTTGATTAGTATATAATAATTGCTTCTTTCTAGACCTCACACTAATATGCACCTACTATGTTTCATCTCTGCATCACCCTATAGGTTGACTGGTAGAGAATGCCTTTGGCATTAAGTCCACCTTTATACATGTTCTGTATATTAAGTTCTAAATAAATAAATAAAAAAAACATTTATGCCATAACATTTATAACAACTGTTTTGCCTAGTGTCTTCACTTCTCCCACAGAGTGCACACAACACACCGCACAGCCACTTAAACCACTAAACAAACCGTGCGTTTGGTTGTATGGTGCTCTTTCTTTGTCTTAAAACATCTTATTTATCTAGTATAATTCCTGTAAGCTACATGTCGTATATACTAAGATATTAATGTACGTATACACACGTTGGTTTACAACTAACACGGTACAACTTAGTTACTTTTATTCAAGTGAGTTGTGTAAACATTGCTTCCCACTTTCTACCCGAGACTTGCACTGTCCATCAACTAACGATAATGCACCAACATAATAAAACAACTATTTTCTAACTTCTATAGGTACAAAGGAATGCTATACCAACCTTTATATGTATAATAGATTCGATCGAGTCGAGACAACTCCCGCACTAGAGAACAAGCTCTGTGTCGCGGGGGACTTTACAAACATACAATTAACGGACACAAATTACACCCAGACTCAGAACAATTCTTTGTGGGTCACACAAAATTTTATCCTGTGTGGGAATCGAACCCACAACCTTGTGCACAGCAGGCGCATACTGCGACCACTGGACCACCGAGTCGAGTCAGTTATAGTGGTGACGAAGGATTTCTCACACATACTTTTTTTGCAATGTTGACATATAAGTAATGAATACTCTGGCAACCCGCGTTAGCGTTCGTCGCGAACTTGGCGCGCGTTACATGTGGACTTAGGCTAACAGTATGGACCATAAAATGTCTTATGGATTAATTCTATCTATCCTACAAATATTTGTAGGCTAAGGTAAGTAAGGGGTTAACTGGTAGAGAATGTCTATGGCATTAAGTCCGCTGACACATTATTGATTGTGTAATGTATTCTATTCTATTTTGCCTTTTTATCCTGAGCTTATTTTCCTCCAGTGTAGTATTATAAAATATCTCTAGCTCAGTGTGTCGCTTGACAAAGGCCTCCTCTAACATTTTCCACTGTTTTCTGTCTCTGGCTACCCTCCTCCAGTTCGGGCCTGCCGTTAGTTTTAACTTAATGATAATAAGTTTTAAATAAATAAATATAATAAACGCGAAACTTTTCAAGGATGTACTTGCGGATATTTGTTACTTCTTTATTTTTATGTAACTTTACAATGTTACAGCTTTTAAGTCAGAGTAGCACATAGACATATAATAAATATAAATTGTTTACGCGTTCAAAATCGCGGGCAAAAGCTGGAAATATATAAAGCTAGCCAGTGCCCGCGGTTTTGCATGCATATATGTTGATCAGGTATTGCCGTAAAAAAATATATCCTATGTCCTGTCCCAAGATCTGTTCAGTTACTATAAAAGGTCACAAACAAACTGTAACTTTTTATTTTTATTATTAGAGGATTCTACAATATACTCGAACTCTTATTTGGTATATTATAGTAATAGTTTTTTTTATTGATAAACCTGATGTGTTCGCGTCCGTGTAAAAGAAACCACGAAATAAGGGGCCGTTAAGAGGTCAAACACAAACCGATATGAATCGGTGCATCAGTCCTGTGTTTATTATATCCCGATGTTCTCACTTAGACAATTTCACCTGTTCCTTCCCACACTAAGTGGGAACTCGCTATTAAAATGTTACGACGCAGTAAGCAGAGTAATTGTGACCAATTTTTGAACGTTTTTATTATCCACGCAAGTATCAAATTGTTATCTGGTCCAGTTAAAGTTAGGCCACGCTTCAGTGAGACCATTTTGTTAGAAAAAGGGGGAGCCACCTCTTAATTTTTTATCATTATCCATCAGTCAATAAATTAAGTGACTTACTGAATCGAATGAAAGAAACACAATATTAATGCATTTTAATAGTTTGAATGGAAAATTAATTGTTATTTATTTAATTTATCAAAAATTGTTACATACCTACATTTTCCTTTAATTTATTTTCTTTAAAAGAATATGTATAGAGACTAGCGGACCTGGCAGACGTCGCTCTGCACGGAAAAGCTGACATAGCGACAGCAGCGCCACCTACCGGGTCCAATTGTGAATCTAAACCATCCAGGGCTCTACCCGAACACACACACAAAATTTCATCAAAATCGGTCCAGCCGTCTAGGAGGAGTTCAGTGACATACACACGCACACAAGAAATATATATATAAAGATAAGGATATACGTATTATTATTTGTATATAAATAATTATAATCAATAATGTATCAAAACGCACGCGTTGGGAGAAGCAAAGCTTTGTTTATTATTGGTTTTCAACTTTAAATCAAACAAACAGAACATATATTAATAAGTGAACTAATAAATAGTGTAATAAAACGATATAATAATTACTATATCGTGAATCTCTATAGGCCTGTCTAACAAAGCAATTTTTGGTTGAATTAATAAATCACTTTCGCGATAGCATTTCCCTGATCGGCCGCGCATTTTTATAAGTTTCACCGCCGCCAGCGTAAGTGCAGGAAATACGATATGCGCTCACGCAACTATCCGACCGCTTCATTGTAATGTATATGCGAATATTACACACTAGCTTGCTCCTTTAGTGTTTACTTTTGTCCGCGTAATAATAATAAGTAGAGAACCCGCGTTGCTCTGCAGTATAATTAAAAAATAATGCTAGATACAATAAGTAATTCCTACCATAGTCAGCGAATTGGCCGTAGGAAAAAGTATGCTGGCATTTGTTTTTATGACGTTCATATGTATTATGTATTTGATCTAAATGAATAAATGAGTTTGACTTTGACTTTGTAATTATTTTAATCTATTTTGTTATTTGGTGTCAAGTTGAATGTTGTTGTAGTTAGAAGTGAACTCAGCTAATTTAAAGTGAGTAAACCCGTAAATGAGCTGGTTCTGGCTAGAATTTTCAGACTAAACGAACCGCGTATGATAATTATAACCAGAGATATAAACAATATTATTATGTCCCGTGCACTTTATAAACATATTGTTAATGATGACATTCCCAGAAAACTTGGCATCGCTATATCGCTACATTGCTCGAACCGGGTATATAGCCGGGTATCGACATTGCGACTGCTTTGCAAGCAGTGCTCGCTTTGAGCAGACAGTCGCGAGGTAAAATGAAAAAATTACAAGCGTACACTTGGTGTTGTTTACAAATTAGGTAAATTGCCTCGCGAGGAATTTACCTAATTCGTTAGCCAAGCCTCGTGATGTCGATATCTCTTAGTTCTCTTATCGCGATAGAGAAAAGACCCGAGGCCACATTAAAACTTTATTTTACAGATTGGTGAACATGGAAACAGGCATTTCTAATACAGTTATGATATAACATAATGTCTTCCTATATCTATATCTTCGCACATCGTTAGCGACGCTAACGCAAGCCTAAGCCAACTCTCACTCATCGTTATACTGAAGGAATAGGAAACGGAATCCGGAACTTTACCTAATTATTACTTTACAAATAAATAAAATTAAAGTATGTAATATCAAAATAACGCTCCGGATTCCGTATTCCATACCAAAAATATAATGTTTATTTCTATTTGTCTGTCTGGTTGTTTGTCTGTTCGCATGTCTATCTGTCTGTTTATTTGTGCCGGATAATTTCCGCAATGAGTATAATGACTTACGTTTCGCAGCATATTAGGTCTTATGTAATAGGGTGGTCACCTTATTGCCATACACCAGGCACAATTACAGACTTCTAATGATACTAAACACATTTTTTTGAAAAATTAAATACCGTTAGGTACTGACTCTGGAACCGAACCCGAGGCCTATACACGGTAGTCGAACAGCATGTCATGTAGTATAGTGATGCTTTACTAATCACTGTAGTTTATTCTATAAAATATATTAAAACTACATTGCTTTTGTTAACACAAATTTAAGCTTGCCGCACTCCCTATTAGTGCAAATCAACGGTCTCTACATACAAAGCGACATGTCGAAAATGCCATTTTTTTATTGCATAAATGGATTCTAGTTATCGACACATATAATGCTTTTATAAAATTATGAAGTAGTTATCTAGATACTATAAGCGTAAATGATGAAATGTATAGTAAAATAAAATAGTGTCGTACATGAGGACATAATGAACATGTCTGTTTCTACTATGTTTTAAAAAGCGCGCCACTCTGCGTAAATGCGGGTATGTCACATATGACATCGTTTATTTCCTCGTAATTCATCGACATACATGTTTACGCATTTAAAAAAATAATCGAAGTTTTTTAAAATATTTTTATAACAAAACAAAGATTAAATTCATCTCTTGCGTATAAACAGACATGTCAGACATGACTGACTAAAGTATATTGAATTTTAGCGTACAAACGGTCATCTTTGATTTCTTTAATAAAAACGATATCATTTTTGAAATGACTATATTTAATTACAGAGATTATTATCCTAGCATTACATGACAATGAAAATAATATTACAAAATAATTCATGCTTTTTTCTACAATGATATGAATCTTTATTTTACTCTCCTGTAAACCATCATTTTTGACATGTCCCGTTGTACGTAGGGACTGTCGAAATATTATAATAATTATTCTAAATCTCACAGTGTTTCGTGCCTGCAATATTCTATCCAAAATGTTCGCTTACGTAGATGTGAATACGTGTAAGTTAATGTGGCTAAAACGTTCACATAACACGATAGAAACAAACAATCGTTAAAAATACCGTATCCATAATAGAAATACGTGGATATTGGAGTTCATTCACTGGGTCGCGCATTCCCGAACTTTTAACGGTCCAGACCCTTATTACGAGAGGCAATATTCAAACTAAAGATAAAAAGTAAAAAAAATCTCGATAAGAGTGGCCTACGCAGTCCAGCAAGGCATCAATCTGGGGCCATGCTAAAGCCCACCGGCACACTCCCGACGTTTTTTTCTTATTTTCTGATTATTAGGCCACATTAAAATGTCAGCCAGCGACTGTAAAACTTTTATTCTAATCGTATACTTCCCCGCTGCGCTTTTAAATATAATTTATGTTAATCTTTAATTTTATGTATACAATGTATGTGTTATTGCACTTTTTTCTCCTGTTCCTAGAAATTATAAATTATGTAAAGGCTCTCTTATTGAGATCGACGTCAAACATTAAAGCATTGAGATGGAAATTATTTTAAACGATTACAACTGACAGAATAAGCTTATAAAAATGTTCGTTACATTAACTTATAAATGATCGTCTCTGTAACCCATACAGTTATAAATGTCCGATATTTTTTACGACACAATCCCTATTTATTATTATGAAATCGAAAATCCGATTTATAATACTTTATCTCAACAAAATCAAACATTGGGAACCGCTTCATTTAAGAAGAGGACTCCTTAAGATTTATTATGTACAAGGAAGAAGGCTCGGTTGTCTAGTAGGGTTTATTAGAAAGTCGGTTTATCTGAACATTTTTTTGTGTTACGGTAAATCGGCTTGTCGGTTGTTTCCTCGGTGTAACCGTACCGACGGACCGGACGTGCCGACCCGCCCGCTATCTGCTTTAACTGACTTGCTGCCGTGGTTGACAACTACTAATTTACATGTGCCGTCCTATGTAAAAACAATATAATATATGCTTAATAACTGATACTTGAATCAAGTAATATATATTTTGATGCAGTTAAATTTGATACAGTTAAAGATTATATTAGACAGAGTTAAAGTTCATACGGAGAAAGACTAAATAAAATATTTTTTACGGTCGAAATTCGACAATTTGCAACTACCAGGCGAACTCTCTAAGCGGCGGTAGTCTTGTCGTCAGCTGTTGTGTACGTTCACTTGTGTCAGAAGCCATCTAGCGCATTGCTGGTGAATCAGTGCAAAGTTAGCAAAACCACTTTCGCTTACTATCGTGTTGTATCTACATTTCATTATAGTACCTCGACGCAACTCTAGGTGGTGTTGTTTAAATCATTTTTTACACTCACTGGAGGTACGATTATCCCCGGGAATTATTATTTTGGTATGCAAAATTATAAGAATACTAGCTGTTGCCCGCGGCTCTGCCCGCGTGGATGTCGATTATCGCTGCAAAAAGCCTATGTGTTATACCAGACCATAATCTATCTGTGTGCCAAATTTCATCCAGATCCGTTCAGTAGTTTTTACGTGAAAGAGTAACAAACATCCATCCATTCTTACAAACTTTCACATTTATAATATTAGTAAGGATTAGGCTAAAATTCAGTCAGATTCTATTAGGGTTTTATGTTGGTACCTACATCTTGACGAGACTAAACACAGATTCTCAGCACATAAAAAGATGACTAATCTGTTTTTGATTCATTCAAAATACTGTCCATTCATATCGATATGGCGGTATGACAGTATATTTTATTTAAAGATTAGTTTTTATGACTTAGGTACCGATGAAAGCGGCTTATAATGATATGTAGATAAAAGTAATATTTTTGTCTATTCCCAAAGTCAAGGAGGTCATCGTATACAGAAACATAAGCCCCAGTGGTACCGTTAGAAAATACATTCCTTATGAAGTAATAAAAACGTCATTCCCATTCAACAAATGACTACCGTCAGCCAGCAGGACTCCGAGTTTAATTAATTGAAATAGTTAAAAGAGATTGAATGATATACCTAAGAATATGTAAACTGTTGAGTGGAGCGCAGAGGGTGGGGTACTATTATACCACCCACCTCGTCTCATATTACCATCATAAAGAGAATATATTGAAGCAATATTCTGTTTTAAAAACCACTTATTTATCAAACTTGAAGATGCAACGTCCATTCGAAATTTGACTTTGTTTTTATTTTTTGTTGCTTTATTACAATAGGTAATATAATAAATTCTTTTAAACTTTCACGATTTGTACACATATTATAACTATAATGGACAATGGGTCTAAATCGCGTAATATTTCGTCGGGAAACAAAAAGGTATGAAAACCTTTAAAATATTACGCGATTTAGACCCGTTGTCCATTATAGTTATAATAGGTAATATAATAGTTAAATACTTTGTTGTAATTTATAAGTAAAAAGTCATTTTTACTTTTTGACCGGCCTCTTGATCTAGTCGGTCGTAAGTGACCCTGACTGCTATGAAATATGAAAGTGTCATAGGTTCTAATCCCACCGAAAACAAATATTTGTGTGATACAAATTAGCTGTGTCTAGGAGTAATTTATCTTTTATATGGTATGTATGTGTGTGTGCCATAGGACAGACTGTGTTTCGTTTGTCGTACAGCAAGTAAACTAAGAGGACATTGGTTATACTGATGTTGTTGCGTTGGTGGTCGCATCGCGAACATCTATATTGTGCAGCTGATAAGTATAGGTACGTCGCTGTTTTAGGTGCAGGCGCAGCAAGGCCTCTCTCTCAAAAAATGATGAAAAAGAGGTGTAAATGAAACCATTTTTGTTGACATTTATAGGCAAATGACTGCCAAAAAATACAGTGTTAATCTACAAGATGTGTTTCATAATATGCTCTTGTTATAAATTATATACTAATTCTAAATAGTTTTCATTCAAAGAGTATATCTGTTTGTATCCTCGCGCTCGCCTAGAGAATTAGGTCGTGTTTGCTTCGCTCAACTGCTCAACGTCGTTGGCGATACCCCAAGCCTCTACTAATAGGGAAATTTAACAACAACCGCGAATATTTATTTACTACGTATTTACTTAAATTAAAATATCTAGGAATTAAAATAGCAAAAGTAAACAAAACGATTAATTTAAAAAAATATATTTATATTTCAGTTTTCAAAGGCTATTGCCGTCTTATTTCCACAAAGAAAGTAAACTGTCAGCTATGTAATAAGGGAATCATCATCTTAACCCATTAATGTCCTACTGCTGGGCTTGGGTCTTCTCCATACATTTGGAAGGAAGCCTGTTAAGGGAATAAACCTCACAAAACAGCAATGTAGCTTTAGTCTAACAATATTAAAATGCAGGTAACTTCGTATTTTTTTCAAGCTAATTATTTTTTGTTTTTACTTTTGTACATTATTATGTCTATTTTGTTTTAAAGAAAGAAAATTAGAATGTATCTCATTATAATCCCGACGTCAGCTAAGTAAGAACACCGACCGAAATCTAAACAATTTAATAACAAATAGAATACAGGGCTCTTTTAATACAAGAGTAACGGTGTCAAACATTTATTTTTCGTTCATTACTCAACGACCAAACGCATACCTTCCTTATCTACTGTGTCCATGTTAAACCCACTTTGTTCACTCCCACTCCCACTAACCTAAACAGATCTGAGTCTCATTTGACTAAGTAACTATAGAGTGGCCCCTTCTAACAGTTTATTGAAGGCTGCAAAAGACCCTGAGATCAACCCCTCGCTTCTGATTCGAATTCGCAGAGAAACTCCAATAATAACTCTCTCTATTAATTACTCTTTGGATGACTTTGAGCCTTCGTATGAGGCCCATAATGTGCACATGCAGTTTCAGATCCATATGTCGTCACTGGCAACATACACTGGTATTTTTTTTTATCTTGATACTAGTATTTAAACCGAGATTATATGGCGTGGAAGCTAAATCTCACATCATATTCGAAGAGATCTCTTCCTTGAAATTGTATCTAATTAACTAGACTGTTTACTTGCCAACTAAATAATATCAAAAAAATATCGGTATTCGTAGGTATGTCACAACTGGATATAATAACGAAATCAATACCGATAATAGCAATAATGAGCATCTACTTCGTTGTCTACAATAAATGGTTAGAAAGGCCCGTCTAAAGTTATTCAAAAGAGTCCATCCAAATTCAAGCCTATATTTCGATATGGAAATGTATATTATCGACATGGGAAGGTACATCCAGTGTCGGTACGCCTTATGTAAGTTTTATTCGTTTCGGTAAACGCCGCTATTGATTATACCGGAATGCAGTATAGACCCTAATAATGTTTTAACAAGTGTTTCATGACCCGCCATTAAAATAACTTGTAATTAATACGTAGGTTATATTATTTGAATAACAATTATATTGGTATGGCATAGCTGGAAATTTTTACTCAACGCCACGTCTAAGCGTGTATTTTGCAGCCGGGTGGGTGGAAGGGAGAGAAGGAGCTCATTATTATATCATATATCATATCAAGACAGTGTACCACGTGGGCTGCCGTGTCTTCTGTTTCATATAAGCCCTTAAGTGAAGACTGGCTGTAACTCCTATAACAAAGAGGTGTTTATTGAAGGAACCATGCAAGAAGTTACCGTGGCCTATGGACGCCTGCAGTACTAGAGGTATCGCTTGCGCGTTGCTAACCAAAAAGTTTGAACACCAGGGTTTTATGATCGAGTAAGAAAACGTTCAAAACATATTTCTATACGATCGCTGGAATCCTGTACTCATACAAAGGCACACAACTACACTGCTGTGTGTTGTCATTAGGCTATGGGTTTCTGTTAGGTTTAGTTCCTCCTCCAGTCAGGCTTACTTATTTCTATGGGGCCCTACCACTCGATATATTGTCGTATAAGTATTTAGTTACAAAAATACATATGCTCTAGTGGTTTAGGCCTTTGTCTAGACATCGCCACTAATACAGAGCCGACTGTTCTGGGTTTTATTCCTTCCCACATTGGACAAATAGTTGTGTGACCAACAGATAGTTGTTCCGCCTGGATGTACTTTGTGTCCACAAATTGTATGTTTGTAAAGTCCCACATTACTCAGGGCTTATTTGCTAGTGCGGGAAATTATGATCACCCATCTACTACGTTTTATAGATTTAATGGAATGTAAATTTAAAAATTAATTCCATTTGGTATAACTGCTAACTTTGGACTCCTTGGGGGAGGCCTATGTCCAGCAGTGGACGTCTTATGGCTGAGATGGATGGATAACTGCATGTAAAATTGTTAAGTATATCACAAAGTGCACTTTAAAATCGACGTTCTAGACTAGATAACATCTAACAGCTCAGGTAATTGTGTTCACGTAACTTACTTAATAGTAATTTTTAATTGTACTTTTTCGTTTTGTGTCTTGGTATCTGTGTCATACGGACAACAGACCTACATAGCCTTCATTATGAAAGGTTCTATACTATTTATTCTATTACATAACTAGTGCAAAACTTGCGTGTGCGTTGTTTTACTATCTCAACGGCGGATGCACTTGGAAGCGATGGCTTTTAGATATAAATATGTACATATTATTACGTAGGTACTTGGCCATGTAATTACCGCTTTCATGTGAATGTTTTAAACGCACGACTCATCAACGTACTCACACACACACACATAAGACTTTATTGTTATGGTATTTTGAAACTGTTACAAAGATCTACTTTTTTACTATATTGATATGAACGAAATGAATCACAAGATTTAAATGATGGTGTTACACGCCATCGAGCTGAAGTTAAGGCTAATTGTTTCATAAACAATGTTCTATACAGCCTCAGACAGACCTGACAAGTGGCATACACAATAGTCGAATTGAATGTATGAAATATGATGTAAGTTTACCATATTATATCGTAAATATAAATATATCAAAATCATTTGCTTTCTATTCTTTTCGATATAAGAAAAACGGCTTATGCCACTTATCTAGAGGGGCTAAGTTGTTTTAACTTTAAACAAATATACTTTTGTTAAATTTATTTAAAAGGCTAACTCTAGCTCTAGGGAATAAGCCGCGTAGTGGTAGATGGCGAGATAACCACTGAAGCTACTGAATTAAACTGCACAAAAACAAAAATATAATTTTAAAGTCAAATTATTATCAGCCTTTGCACCAGTTAATAAGTCATGCATCAGTCCCGAGGGTCTCGTAAGAGTTGACTAAGGGAGTAAGTCTAGCAGACAATATCCACTGGAAGAGAGGGAAAACTCGAAATAAAACCCCATTCCAACCCGTCTGGCCAGCGTGGTAGGCTAATATCACTCAAATGTTTGGAGGAGACCCGTGCCCAGCAGTGGGACGTTTATGGGTTGAGATGATGATAAGTCCTTACTCGACGTGCCTGTTGGTCTAGTGGTTAGTGAAACGGCCGGACAGACGTGGGTTTGATTGCCACACGGGACAAAACTTGTGTCACGGTAATATTATTTATACAGTATTTCAACTTCATACAAACGGACGAAGTGCGAGCTATGCTTACGCGCCTCGATCGCGGCATGCGCGCGGCATGCAGACAGTTGTGACTGTGCCGCAGTGACGAACGGACGGTGTGTTGTTTCTTAACAATAACCGCGAGATTTTATCACAAAAATAAGTTCAAGTACATATTTACATATTTAATATAACGAGTAGGATATAGTGTGCTGTTTTTGGTTGCATGAATTCGTAAATCAACTCATCCAGAGATAACTATTTTTAGATTACCTGGAAACTCTGAAAGGTCTATAAAATAATTTTACTTACTAGTAGGTAGGTACATAATGTATGTCTTTTTAATGGATACCTAAGTATTTCCTTTTATCTACCGAAAAAAAAGATGTCTGGATAAATAAATAAAGTGAATAGAGTAAAGGAAAGTAATTGACACGAGTGAATAGGTAGTTATAGGCGGTTCATGAATCATGATTAGGTATTCGGTAGGTACGCTTGTGTTAAAACCTCAGGGCATGTGTGTTTTGTTTTGTTATTTTGTATAATTCAAAGTAAAGACGTGGTATTTTATTATTAATAATAGTTGTTTATTGTACTGTGTGTATGAAAAAATAAATTTGACCGTCTGTCTGTCTGTGATTTTAATTTTTTATATAAAAAAGGATACAATGATAAAACTAAATAGAAACAAAAAGTAGGCAAATGTAATTAAAATGCTGGAGGCGGGCAGCCCTATCGCATGTTTACGTACCGCGCGGCTGTAGGTATTTTTTTCAAAGATACAATACAATCCCGAGTCACAATACTGTATAGATAATAGTACCGTACCTGTGTTATTCATAATTGTTTGTTCCGAGTCTGGGTGTAATTTGTGTCCGTGAATTGTATGTTTGTAAAGTTTGTAGTGCGGGAGTTGTTTTTAAAAAAGAAAAATACATGCATAGACTAACGCCTGTTTTATAAAAGTTTAGGCAGAGACAGTTTTTCACAGCTGTAAAAATCATTCTGTACTTTAATACAGTTTATATGACAACAAAAAACAGTTTAGCTACCTTCGAACAGCCAGCAATTGGCTTACGATGCCTACTTCTTCTTGTTTTCTGACAAGCATACGGCCTGCCAGATGGTAAGCAGGTACCGTAGCCTAAAGACCCTTGCAATACCAGTGTAGCGGTAACTGCTTAACACCAGGCTACGCTTGTTTGTCACCCAAGTAGTATAAAAAGGGCTTTTACGAAGAATACCTATAAATCGTGACTAAACAAAAGCGGAAACCTCACACAGATTAGCTTTCCTACGGTAATCTTAAATAAACACTGTAAATAACGAGTTAGATTCACGCAGCCAGGCTCATTATATATATTTCCTTATACAAGTATTTTATATTATATTTACACATTATATAATTTTATTATGTGTATGCATAATGTTAATGCTATAAAACTTATTAATCTAAATGAAAGATCCAAAATGTAACGCATTGTTGCCTTTAACGCATATTTAAAAAAAATGTTGATTTAAGTGAAACTATTTTTGTGAGGTTAGGAAACGTGGATATTTCCTCAATTGACCTTCTAAATTGACATAGGAAACTCTCTGTTTCACGTTGAATGCTTTAGGCGTTACGGACGAGTGCACGGATGTTGGCTGCAGGCTGGAAACCACCAACCATATACTAATACTGTTATAATATAAAAATAATACTAAACCATACATGTTCCACTGCTGGGCACAGGTATTGTCTCCTATATCAATAGAGCTAAGAAGATACGGCCTTAATCGTCACTCAGTAATGGATATATATGTAGATATGTATAGACAAATCAGTGCAGTACCTTTTTCTCCTTTGTAGGTATGTCAAACGATTTTCTAAGATCTTTTTGTTTAGTAGCTATCGTAGCTTTTGACGAGATTTATCAATTGAAAATCGCAACTTTTTTTTATTCTACTTGGGTGGCAAACAAGCATGCGGCCCGCCTGATGTTAAGCAGTTACCGTACCCTATAGACGCTTGTAATACCAGAGGTATCACTTGCGTGTTGCCAACCCATTTTTTATACACCAAGGCTTTAAGATCCCTGGGATAGAAATACGTTTATTTCAAAACGCATCCCTAAATAAGCGCTGGAGTCCTGTACTCACCCACAGGAACACCACTACACCGCTGTGTGTAGTTATTTGGCTGTGGTCTTCTGTAAGGTGGAGGTCCTTCCCCAGTCAGGCTTGCTTGCTCGTATCCTACCTCTCTTGCAACTTTCTTCCATATTGGATTTAATATATTACTATTCGAATCGATCGAATTAAAAAAAAATCTATTTAAGTTTTAAAATTAAAGCTCCTTTAGCTCTCTTTATTATCAGATACGAAAGATTTTTCAATTAAAAATCGCTACTTTTTTCTCATATTGGATTTAATGGATTACGGTCGAATTTCAAAAGCTTTTAGTTTTAAAATTAAAGCTCCTTTGGCTCTCTTTACTTTCACCATATACGAAAGGCTATTTATTGGATGTACTCGTATATGTCTCTTGCGGTCCCTTAAAGTAATGGCCTCCATAATCAGGATACAATATTAATCTATTATTCAGCATAACATATTACCTGATTCTGCAGACCTCGCTATATGAGAGTTTCGTATATAACGCAATGAGAGAACCGTACATAATAGTTAAGTAAGAAAATAAATATTCTTACGAACTTCATTGTAAATCGGCGTTTTCATGACATAAATTTTCTTTTTTAATACACTAATGACTATTGTTTTTTGGTTAAATAATACTGTTTTTTTATACTACCAAGGTGGCAAACAAGCATACGGCCCGCCAGATGGAAAGCAGTTGCTGTAGCCTATGGACGTTTGCAACACCAGGGGTGTCACTCGCGCGTTGCCGACCCTTTAAAAACCTTATAAGTCCTTTCTTGAAGAACCCCATGCTATAGACTCTTGAGAAAACCTAGGCAGGGAGCTCATTCCACAACCTTATCGTACGTGGTAAGAAATTCCTCTGGAATCTTACGGTATGGCATGTTTGAGGTGCAAGGATGTGAGGATAAATTCCCTGTCGGTGGCAAGAGGTGCGTTGATAAAATGTGGCCGTGGGCATCATCTCGAACAATTCCTCAGAACACAGCTTATTGTACAGGCGGTAGAACACACACAAGGAGGCGAAGTCTCTTCTTAGTGGATCAATACCGCCTGTGAGCTTGGGATCGTCAACAATCCTCACAGCGCGTTTTTGGATGGATTCAAAGGGTTCAAGCTGGTATCCAGGTGCTCCCGCCCAAAGGTGGCAGCAGTACTCCATGTAGAGCCAGACTTGCGCTTTGTAGAGCAGCAGTCTTTGGCCCGCGGTGAAGTACTTTCTAGATACCAGCTTAGCCTTGTCTTCCAAGTGATGGCGGAACTGAACGTCGCTGGAGATGTCGACGCCGAGGATCCTAATGCTCTTGGATGTTGTAAGGGCTGTGTCTTGGAATCGTGGAGCCATAGCAAATGGGGCTTTCTTAGCGGTGAAAGCGAAAACTTGTGTCTTTGCATTGAAGTTAAATATAGATCAAATCAGTTTTTTTTTGAGTCAACGTGTTGTTGACTTAATAAATATCTGACTTCGTTTAAGTTAAGGAAATTAGAAATATGTTTTAAAAGAAACGTTTTCGTATCCCACGGATACTCCATTTGGCAACACGCAAGTGATACCTCTGGAAGCTCTCTCTAAAAGCGTCCGTACGCTACGGTAATTGCTTATCATCTAGCGGGCCCTATGATTGTTAGCCACCTAAGTAGAAAAAAACTCATTTAATTTAGCTTCACGATGCTTAGTTGAAGTCACTCAGCCGACTCAGAAAGTCTCAACCCAAGTTAGAAGATGCAAATTCAATTTAGGAAAACGGGGCTATATCGATATACCAACAATACTGTGTGAATGTTGGTCTAGTTATTGGTTATTGACTAATGAGCTGAAGGTCGTGGATTCGATTTACACCCAGGGCAAAAATGTATTTGTATAATGAGTATAGTTATTATATTTGTTCTGGGCCTGGGTATAACTTAGATCTATAATATAGAAGTACATATTTAGAATTACTTATGTAGTATACTTCGCCCGCGTGGTAATTTGGGATATTTTCCGATTTTGCAAGATATCTCACTACTGCTCCGCTCCTATTGATCATAGCGTGATTTTTTAAAACCTATAGCCTTCCTGGATAAATGCACTATTCAATAAAAAAACTTTTTTCAATTCGAAACAGTACTTTCTGAGATTAGCACGTTCAACCAAACAAACAAACAAACCGTTTTCTGGTTGCCATAGTACAGGCTCAGCCTAGTTTTAGATCAAATAGCCTGAGTGGGTTGTCACAAGATAATATTATTTTTATGTGGCACCAAACCGCAAACAATATATTTACCTCGTGTTCAGCTTTTTGTGTAATAAGTCACGTATAATAAAATAATTACACCAGTGTGCCACAGTAAGCAAGCCAAACAGGCAGACGTCAACATTTATATAAAATCATTTATGTCCTGACTGACGAATGTCTAGAATGTCAAAATTTGGAACATAGGTATATTCATTAACGTAAGCACCCGTTAAAAAGGATTCTTGGAAACTCAATCTCTAATCTGGTAAAATATAGTTTAAGTCGGGTGAAGTCAAGGCGGGCAGCTACTGACCACTAGTCAGGGATAAATTAGATCCATTCGCAGATCTAAGAATGGTTTGTCCTGGCATTAAACCTACGACCTCCACCTTAGCAGTCAGGATTTTTTTTTTAATAAAAGACAACTCCCGCACTAGAGAACAAACTCTGTGTCGCGGGGGACTTTACAAATATACAATTAACGGACACAAATTACACCCAGACTCAGAACAACTCTTTGTGGGTCACACAAAGAGTTGTTCTGATGTCTGATGGTTGTTCTGTGTGGGAATCGAACCCCCAACCTCGTACACAGCAGGTGCATACTACGACCACTAGACCAGCAGGCTGTAATGTAAAATTAAAACTGATATAATATAAGTAGCTTAGCTTTAGTAATTGACGGTTTTAGGAAAAAGAATGCAAAAACATATATTTCTTTGTGGAATTTTGAACGTAGGTACTAATCAAAATGATTTTTTTATCTGCTTATGGTGAAGGAACCCATCATGAATAACCACATGTCTTTATACATGGCGTAGGTATATGAGCAATATCCACCAAATTTCGAGAATGAAATCCTTTTTTCAACTAATATATAGACTATTTTATTTAATCGATTCAGCTCGTAATATTCGCATACTTACAGCATCAAGTGTTGTAGAATGCTTATAATGATGTTATATGGTTGTTATAATCTCATCAGCTTCCCTTTCGTTGCAATGATAGTAAAAGTGTCTCGTTTCCGAGTAAGTTCGCTCGAGCACAGACATGCTCATACCTACTTACGTTGCAACTAAACTCTGATTCATGCTTACACGCTTCCTCTTTGATTCTTACTAAATCATTATATTAAATTATTATATGTACGTATCTGCTTTATGTAATTTTATAAAGCTAGACATAAACAGTTATCCTTACTAATATTATAAATGTGAAAGTTTGTAAGAATGGATGGATGGATGGATGGATGGGTGGATGGATGTTTGTTACTTTTTCACGTAAAAACTACTGAACGGATCTAGATAAAATTTGACACACAGATATATTATGGTCTGGAATAACACATAGGCTACTTTTTGCAGCGATAACCGACATCCAAGCGGGCGGAGCCGCGGGCAATAGCTAGTATTATTATAAATGTTACAGCTGACACAGTTACCTCACGGATTTAATTGTAGTAATTTTGACGAAAGGTAGGTAGTGTAGGTACAAAGATCATAAGCGAGTCTTTATTTATTTTAAGGGGTGATCCCAATTACGGCAACAAGCCATGTGATGTAGAGTACTAGGATGGTACAAATATGCAATATCAAGAGTCGGAACAGTCACACACTCACTATTTATAACTTATTACTATGTTTTGAGAAACATTTTTGAGAAGATTTTTAGAATCCACTAGGTGTAAGTAGCGAGGCGATAACTTAAAAAATGACACCACACATCCAGTCCAAAGTCGCCACTATTTTCGGTTTGTGGTTTTTATACATGTTCGTTTTGCTCCAGACTGTAACATATAATAGGTTGTAGTCTGGATTTATGCCATAATGCATAGGTACCAAATGTCTTCACAATCAGTTCAGTGCGGCGTGGCCGTATAAGAGAAAAACAATTACGAAAGTAAATAAATGCGAAAGAAACTCTCTATTTATAATATTAGAATTATAAATATAAATTTGTATTATATTTACTTAATTTTTAAGTGAATCAGTATCTTAGGCAAATATGTGAAATTCCTATTATATTATACCATCATCTAATTACCGTTATTCAAAAATGTTGAAGTATATTATTTTGAGTTTATTAGGCCATTCAACATAATTGGATACAGTTTTTGTTTGTTTTTACTTGTAAAGCAATTTATGATTTATTATTGCCGTAATATAAAGATCGGGATGCACACATGGCTACGTTATATCTTGAGGGAATAAAGCAATAAACATTTTCTTAGTAAGGCCGCGTTTGAATGAGCCCTTAGGCAAACACTGAGTTCATAAATCACTCCTAACATGAGCTTTTCAAAGTAATAAACATATATTACTGGTAATATTTATAGTCGTCGTCTCCGATACACCGGTGTAAACGTACATATTTTAAAATAATCCTATTCCAATTATCTTGTCGATGTCCTGAGTATGAATTAGCCTATTCACCCGAGTGCCCTTACCTCTAGTACTTAACCTGTTTGTTCAATACTCATCCATCACACAATATTTTCATCTCTTTATCACAATTGATTTTCCACTCTACTACTACAAAGTAAATTATATTTTCACTGTAATGATAGAGTTTCAAAGCTATCTTCGCAGATAATACTCCATGGGATTATGAACCTTACGTATTACAATTTCGCGTTAAAATTGCTTTCATGAACGCAGTTGTTCATGAGATATGAATGATTGCGAATATCGTGTTCTGTTGTATTGTGATAGAAATGAGAATCGCTTAAACGATGGTGAAGCCAGTAGTAGATCGGAGCCGCCGAGAGGCAGTGTCGCGAAACGCGACCACGTTGCGATATAAAAGGAAGTTTTGTTTAAATTTCTTTATCACACACCAACTGTCTGCACCCGCGTTCGGCCACTCACCGGTCTATCTTCTTACACCATGTCTGCTCGTTTTTTGGTGAGTTATATTTAATTAATAAAAAATATATTACTCATCTACAGTGACGTGACACACAAGAAAATATAAAAAAATGTGAAAACCACCAAACTGTGCATAAGTTAAGTCCAGTGAATTCTATTGTGCCCTTTACTTACAAACGAACTTATTAAGGGCCTTTAAGTAGATACAGCGGCTGCTGACTAATTTCTTACTGGTGAATTGGAATGTAAAAGTGTGAAATCGCCTTCTTCGCAAAATAGGCAATAATTCCGTTTTTTATCACAATTAACTAGTGTCACAACAAGTTCCGAAACGAAAATGAAACAACGACTGGCGTCGGCATCGATCCAATAAACATTGCTTCATTCATCAATCTGATCAATAAGAAGTTGTTCATCGATGTCTAATCAAGAGCTTTGACATAGTTTTCCCCGCGTCAGTCAATTTCACGTTCATTGTTATACATATTACACGTTACCAGCTAGGTTTCTAGATTAATTAAACGTCACAAAATAATCGTTTTTACTCATAAATACAATGCAGCACCAGCAGCAGTTTGTATTACAGAGCAGGGTGTAAAAATGTTAAACTTTCTTAGTGGGTAATTATTGTTGTATAATATTTTGATCTTTGGGTTCAATTTGTGACAACATCATAAGGTATTATGTCACGGACTTTATCGAATGCTGTTGTGACTGTGTGTAATGTTTTTCTTGTTGTGATAACTAGAGATACTATTGTGGTACAGCTATCGAATTACTATAGTCATATTTTATAGTAATTCCTTTGTTGGTGAAATAGATTCCGCTGATAGTTGGCCAGTTAGAAAGTTACTTTGAATGTCACGTACCTTTCCATAATATTTATTTACTTTGATATTATTAAATGTGTTATTTGTTTTTTGTTATTTAACTAACGCCTAGCGATATCTTTGATGCTTGTTGCTGATGCGATTGATTATCCGAAATTTGTTTATCTTTTTCTGTCTGCTTTACATACTTAACACATGAGCAATTGAGATGCGTCTATAGACTCAAGTCATGTCCACAGATACAATTAACCAACAACAAGTATCTTACCTACCGAAGTCAAAGAAACAGTTGTTTATCTAAAGCCTTTTCAGTTAGTAACGACTATCGGTCGTACCATGACGTAATTATAGCGATTTATTTGCGATCTTGATGTTCGTAAGATGTCAACTTTTTTACGTAGCGTTTTTTTAAAATCCAAATTAAGGTCAGTAAATACTCATCTATATAAGAATGTCGCCACAGAACATAATAATTATGTTCTGTGGATGTCGTTGTACGGTCCCTAAAACAAAACATGTCGCTGTTGTTATTAAATAGGTTGGCATCACGCAAGACGTGATATCTATGGTATTGCAAGCGTCGATAACGATACTTTTGTTTATTTGACGTTCATAAGTATCATGCATTCGATCCAAATGTATTAACGACTTTGAGTTTGAGTTTAAAAACTTATGAATCTATAACTGGATATTATAGTACTAGGGGATAGATTTGCATTAAAACAATACTTTTAACAACCTTATTTGAAATTTTCAGTTGGCGCTAGTTTGCGTGGCTGAGTTGTCGTCGCTGATTGCTGCAGGCGGCGGCGGCGGCGGTCACAAAAAAGTCGTCATTCACGTACCTTTATACGTGAAGCATCATCATCATAAACACACTGTCGTTAAACACGTACATCACAAACATGGCGGCGGCGATGACGATCATTATGAAGTGCTCGGTTATACATACGGAGATCCTAAAGCTGCACCTCATTTTGGTGGAGGTAAGAACTTTATTTATATGTCCTATGCTCCTTTAATTGCATTAATGGATCACTAGCACGATGTGTTGTGGGTTCGATCCCCACACGGAGCAAAACAATGGTGTGATCGATTAATGATTGTTCCGAGTTTGAGTGTACTTTGTGTCCGTTAATTATATGTTTGTAATGTGGCTCTCTAAAATAACAAATTTAAGGGAAACGACAAGCAAATCCAAGTTAAAAAAACAGAAGACCTTACCTAGGTTTGTACACAAGAACGCAGCCAAATAACTACACACAATGGTGTAGTTGTTTGATTGGCCTATTGGTCTAGTGGTTTGTGACCCTGACTGCTAAGCCGAAGGTCGTAGGTACGATTCCCACATGCGACAAAACTTTGTGTGATTCATAAATGTTTTGTGTTCGTGAATTGTGTGTTTGAAAAGCCCCCGCGACACAGGGCGGGTTGCCTAGTCCGAGAATTATCTTTTAAAAAGTTTCTTTATTTTTCCTATGAGAATTGATCTATTAAATATACTTAAATATTAAAGCAATGTGGAAAATGACGAAGCTCGGAGCAGGACTTATACCTGCGCCTCTCAAATTCCGGCCAAGCGCACTACCAACTGTGCCATTCGAGCTCCTACTCCGGAGTTCGTCCAGAGTCCGGAGTGACCACCGCTTGTTTACGTCTTGGAGTGACGTCAGCTTCGTCTATTTCCACATTGCTTTAATTACAACGCTTTTCTTATCTGACGATCACCTGTAACACAAAGTTCTGTTACTACAAGACCGACAATGAGCGATGAATGCTCCTGGTATTGCAAGCGTCCATAGGTTACGGTAACTGCTTACCATTAGGGAAAAAAGAGCTTTATAATTTATATGAACACCTGGGATGATTATAACGTGTTAGTAAGGCCCCAGGTGTATTTAGATGGTGATTTGATTATCTTTACCATTTTATAAAATGTAGCGAAGTGAGGTCTAAAAATCAATCTTCATAGGTATGTTTTTAAAAAAATATAAGTAGTTGCATGTTATTTACAAACAAAACATAAAATTCAAAGCATATTATTTTGACGAAACAGATTTTATTATTTGAAATGCCACTAGGCCCCCGTATATTTTGAACTCTTCAGCATCTAATATTATAAAGCTAAAGAGTTTGTTTGTTTGGTTGAACGCGCTAATCTCAGAGAGTACTGGTTCGATTTGAAAAAATCTTTTTTTTGCATAGTGCATTTATCTAGGAAGGCTATAGGCTATATAATATCACGCTATGATCAATAGGAGCGGAGCAGTAGTTAGATATGTTGCAAAATCGTGGAAAATATTCCTAATTACCACGCGGACGAAGTCGCGGGCGACCTCTAGTAAGATATAAAACAATATTAGCTCTTTTTCAAGCTCGTGAACGTACCGTTATTTGTATGGTTCACTAGCCTATTAAAAGACGGCGGATATTATAATTACTTACATAACATTATAATTGCTTGGGCCCTTATCTAATCGAGTCTACTTAATCGATTGTTTAAATAAAGAATTTGTTAACAGATTTTAATTAAATTATATTTTTCGTTTTTTAAAGTGGGTGTGGGTTATTGATACAACGTGGGTTTAATTACAAAATCTTTTTTATCCCATACTATTAACTAATAAACGACTGGAAGATATTTTCAGCGAGTGGGTGTCGGATGTTTATAGTATTTAAACAACGCTTTCTAAGAAAGTTATTTAAAAGTGCTTGCATAAAATCAGTACTAAGGGTGATAGGGTTTTATACAAGCGAGGGAAAGGACATTCACCTTTTAGAAGGCTATCTATTGCCTGCGACTTCGAACGCGTAGATTTCGATAAAAATAACCTAACTGTGTGGATGTGTTGCAAGCGTCCATAGGCTACGGTAGCTGCTTACCATCAGGCGGGCTGTATGCTTGTTTGCCTCCTTGGTAGTATAAAAAAAATCTAATTAGTTGCTTCTTCCTACTATATCGTCTGCGCAAACCGAAAATTTTCGCTCGACGACATCATTGTCTATTATCTATATGTGCTTTTGTGCTATTACATTGTAAAGTTTTATCCAAATCAATCCAGTAGTATTGGTGTGAAGGAGTAACAAATATTCATCCTCATAAACTTTCGCGATTATAACATTTCATAAGATAACCACACAGTGATGTCGTTGTGTTCCTGTGTGAGAGTATAGATTACCAGTGAAAGAAGTAAAGAAAACGTAATTGCAATCAGTTACCATCAGGAGGGCCGTATGCTTGTATATTGAAGTATAAAAAATATATAGAACTCGCAGACCCGACAGATGACCCTATTTTATGCCATTGGAAGTTAAATTTTCAAAAAACGAATACCTTTTTCCTATGAGGTATCTTTCTCCGTGACGTAAAATCTAAATCAGAACGGCCGGCTGGTTCTCTAAGAAACAGCGATGGCAAACTGACAGTTGTAATTGCGGTGACGGCACAATCTATTGACTAAACGTCAAAAAGGGCTCTTACGGAATACCGATTTTCAATCTGACAGCCAGATTTTGCTCGGTTTTTGCGGTGGCTCGGTTCTTTCTCTTATGGAATACCCCTGCCGGTCGCTAGTTATGTAGTATATATTATATATAGATATTGATGATAAATTATCTACTTACCTCATTAGATTATATTTTGATGCGGTTTTCTCTAAAATTTGCAGAAATTATTCCGAAAGGTTTATATATTGTGATTATTACATGCTTATTAAAGTTGATAAATCCAAATAAGACTGATGCAAAGCGAGGGCGTGTCGCTAGTAATTGCTATTCATATAGGTAAAATCTAAATAACATTTACATGTGTTTAAATCGTGTTGATATAAGCTTTCCTAAAGTCAGATAACTCTGGCCCACTTTTGACTAAGACTTTTTTCTTACAATTTGTATGAATATTTCAGGTCACGGAGGCGGTCATGGCTGGGGAGCAGCAGAGGAGTCCCAAGGTGGAGACTACGGAGATTCTCCAGTCAGTTTTGAAGGTGGGGACCAAAATGGATATGCGCTCTCTGGAGGCGAAGACTACGGTTCAGACGGTGGTTCAGACGTCGGACTTGGCGGATATTAAACATAACATAACTTTATTTGTACATAGAACTCAATAGGTTTTTACTCAGTATTGAACAGACTGATATAAATATCCAATAATTTTTGTTCAGAATGTATTTGTTATGTTGTTATAGTATTTCAGTACAAATAGGAAGATCATACGATTAATATGTCGACCTTAACAATTATAAATGTCTTCGTGGGCTTTGACCAAAACGCCTAACAGTGTAGTATAAGTTGGAATGGTTTGGAAATGAATGTATTTATGTACATAGTTGTAAGCCTAAAAATGCATATTTACTAGACTAGTTGATTTGCAGCAAGTCCTCTATCTGTTATGTATATAAGGCGTGTGCCTTATGTTTAGTAAGAGAAACTAGACTAGTGTTCTATTATGTGTTTTGAAGGCCATTTAGTCCGACTGTAACACTTGTATTGAATGATTGTGTTTATGTTTATTATTATAGTTTTATACAAATATTGTTATATCCCGGTATAAACGGGTACTTGTTGTTATTATATTTGTTGTTAATTTAAATATTATTGCTTTATATGCGTATTATTTATTCCCCTTCAAATTAAATCTTACTAAAATAATAAATCTTAATTAGAATTCATCGTGCAAAAGCTTATGACAAAATGCAAGAAAAATTAGGTACGACTTCTTTCTTCTTCTTCTTATTAATCTTTAATTAAGCGAAACCTTAATTTGAAGAATCAAATTAAGGTTTCGCTTAATTAAAGATAGATAGGTAGTAGATTAAAATATATGAACACTCCTAATACTAACCGCAGAAAAAGGAAGGCGTAATGAGAAAAAATACAACAAATTTTTTACATCGGATTCTCAAGGGAAAGCTCACGTTTTTAATTAAATTAGATGCCTAGACGCACATAATTTGGAATCATTTCTTTTTTTGTTTATATAACGAGTAATAATATAATCAAAAAAGAAATGCCATATTTCCTCACAATTGCAACTGAAATGCAACCCCCGTTGTATCATGCAAATCTAGATTCAGGGTCATATTTTCGAAGGCGCAAATGCGGCATCAGTTATCGTACATATTCCCAAAGCAACTTCTAATATAATAGTAGATTAAAAACAACAAAAATACAGAATGAAACAATATAACGCAAGATAGCTGACGATTGTCACAAAAAACAAACATCGACAGTAGACTTTCTAACATAGTACATCTTTGTTCGTTTTGCCACTTTCCGCCTCTAGATCCACTAACGTAAATTAACCAACAAAAGTTGCTTCTATTCATTTCCTTACATAAATTAGTCTCGGAACCTTAATTACAGTGGCATTTCTTTTTTTCGTTTATCAATTGCAACATGACCAGGAAGTTACATGCATGACTCTCTGCATGTAGCTTTGGTCTTATTTTCTATGAAAACCTACTTAGACTCATTCTATTATATTTATTATGTAATGTATTTTATTTTATTCATTTTACTTTCGAACGTTACCCGGAACTATAATAATGAATGCCATATACTTATTATATGAAAGCAACAAAAAACTACTAAGAAATTTATTCAGTCGTTTGCTTAACTTTGAATAGCATAAAACAAAAATAAGTTAAATTAAAGAAGAACAGTATATAGCAATTTCGATAAACAATAAGTTGAAAAACGATAAGTAACCACTCATAGAATGTTAATATGGTCTACAGGTTAGCATGGGGTTCTTCAAGAAAGGAGTTATAAGGTTTTTAAAGGGTCGGCAACGCGTGAGTGACACCCCTGGTGTTGCAAAAGTCCATAGGCTACGGTAACTGCTTACCATCAGGCGGGCCGTATGCTTGTTTGCCACCTTGGTAGTATAAAAAAAAGGTGCATAAAGTGTTACAATAAAATCATGAGGCGTTTTTGTTAATTTTGGCCGTTCAAGATCTAAATCACTTGAAGCAATTGTTATAAGTGGCCGCGCGGCAACTTTTTCGCTAGAACAATGAAAAACGAATTCTTCAGAGCTGTGTTAAGGAAAACAAGGATTACCTATACATCAATCTTTAATAATAATCGATGATGACCTGCTGCTGGCAAAGGTTGCTTAAGGATTTATATTTATGAGAAGTATTACTTCTTTTGCCACCGAAATATCAGCGATGCCTATCTATTGGTCCAGTTAGAAGTAGGGCTTAATTCGTTAAAAAAAACACAACTATTTTTCTCTATCCAGTCATGGTAAACTACAATCAGTGTTCAAATTTAAATACAAGTTAATGTTACTCAAACTTCGACTCTGTGACTACGCTAAGCGTCGTGTATTCCTTCCTATCACAAACAAAATATTTTAAACCTCAAAAAACTAAGTTACAGCATTTACGCACTTAACTTTATTTTTGAGGACTTTTTTATTATTAGGAGGAAAGTTGCTTAGAGTGACGATCTTTAGAAAGTGACTGGAAGCAGCTGTTTGCGAGAAGCTAAAGATTGCGCCAATTGGCGTGTACTCAGAAGTTGATAATAAGGATGCTGACGACAAAGGATGCAAACAAGCATCCGATCAGCTTAAAGGTACCGTAGCCTACCGTACCGTAGCTTCTAAGGCCTAGGCTCTAGAGTAATTTTAAAGTTAGTTAGTTTTTAGTAGTTTGTTACGTTTTTAAAGAGTCGGCAACGCGTGAGTGACACCCATAGGCTACGGTACAAACGTCCATAGGCTACGGTAACTGCTTACCATCAGGCGGGCCGTATGCATGTTTGCCACCTTGGTAGTATTAAAAAAAAATTAAAAGACTCAATAAGATAAAATATAAATTATTGAGTATACCTAGTATTGTTTTGCCATATTTATTTATTTACTAGCTGTTGCCCGCGGCTCCGCCCGCGTGGAACAGCTAGTAAATAAATAAATATGGTGGCGGTTATCGCTACAAAAAGTAGCCTATGTGTTATTCCAGATCATAATCTATCTCTGTGCCAAATTTCATCCAGATCCGTGTAGTAGTTTTTACGCGAAAGAGTAAAAAACATCCATCCATCCATCCATTCTTACAAACTTTCACATTTATAATATTAGTAAGGATTCCGTATGCAATGAGATATTCTAGTGGTACTAAATTCTATAGCGGAACTCAGTCAATGTATCTGACGTCTCCTATAACATGAGTTGATCACATTCTCTTATATAATTTTGATTGCTATAATAATATCATATTTATTTTCATATTGCAAAGGATGTGAATGTGCAGTGCAAATTTTCAAAATCCTGAAAATGATATTGAAAAAATTATCAAAATCTGTTGTTAAAAAAACAGACTACGAAAATTACAAAAATCCAACTCATTTCCACTATTCGTGTTTTACTATTTTTTTTTTTTATACTACTAGGGTGGCAAACAAGCATACGGCCGGCCTGATGTTAAGCAGTATCCGTAGCCTATTGACGCTTGCATTACCAGGGGTATCAATCATTTACAACTCATTTCCACTATTATTTATTTACGTACAAAATACGGGAAATTATAATTATATAGAAAGCTTGAGACAAAACCCCACAGTTACAAATTTCTATAAATTCAAGAGACTTGATTCAAGCCCCAATCTAATTTTCACTTATTCAATAAAATAATTTTTATAAGTTAATCGGCTATTACTCATATTTAATTTTTTGAAGTCTTCTTAGCTGTGATAGTTTTCTTTTAAATTTCGTTATATATACTACTACCTGTTCTGTTGGTCTAGTGGTTAGTGACTCTGACAGCTACGCCGGCGGTCGTGGGTTCGATTCCCACCCAGGACAAATCTGTGTGTGATGAGCACGATTGTTTGTTCTGTGTCTGGGTGTAATTTATCTATAATATGTATGTATTTAGAAACATATAAGTATGTTTATCAGTTGTCTGGTTGCCATAGTCCTGGCTTTGCCTAGTTTGAGATCAGATGGCGCTGTGTGAGTTGTCCTAGAATATTATTTTTATTGCTTAAGAGTAGAAGGCCATTACGTTCACAATGATAACTAAGACTAATGAAAAGGACTAAGGACTTAAAAGTTCCAAATAAATTGTAAATATTGTTCTCATACACAATATAACCGCATTTTTCATTAAAATAAAGATGAGTTAGAAAATAAATGTATTTTATTTTAGGCAAAATAAACTAAGTCTTACCTACTTGCTTTATGTAAGTTACAGTTTTGGTAGCTAAATTATTCTTTCGAATACTTTTAAAATGATGTTTGAAAGAAAATATAATATAATATACTACCGGCTCGCCCCGAATTTCGCCCGGATCAAACGATTTTTTATCCGTTTAGTTTATAGCATTAAATTTTCAAAAAAATATCTATATCTCCTTTTAATTTATCTTTCTAGACTAGTATTGGCTGTGCGTTGATCGTCAATCAGGACCAACTATTTTATATAATGCTTTTCTCCACACGTTTCTTTTGCCTATGAACAAAACCACTAACTAAACTAGCAAATTTATGTTTAAACTGAAAGTTCTGGATCTCCTCTTCGACGGACTGGCAGGATCATCACACTAGTAGTATAGTATATATTATATATCCATTATTTATAGACTTGTATATTTATTTATATATGTGTAGTTAGTGTATCATGTAGTTTATGTAATTGTATTATTATAAGTAAGTATATTTGAACATATTCTGTTTTAGTTTAATATTGAAATAATTTTCTTATTTTACTTTCGAATCTTGCACCTACTTCGTTTATCTCTGCATCACCCTAAGGTTGGCTGGTAGAGAATGCCTTTGGCATTAAGCCCACCATTGTACATTGTGTGCATAAAGTTCTAAAATAAAGTTCTAAAATAAAAAAACCAAAGATATTATCTGTTTCCTTAAAACTAATATTTATGCAGATAGTATATCTTAATATTTCTCAACATTAATCACGTCATGGTTAGTTAATTGTTCCAAACAGTAGATGTAATCGCATAATCAATATCGATATAAATGCCTAAACATGTTTTTGTGAAAATTTCTCTAATAGTTTCCCGATCCCCGTCATCGTGGGAAATTATCACTGGCAACCATATCTTTATACGAAAGAATTTTGCAATTACAATAGTAGCAGCTACCTATTGTAATCTTCTTACTGTATACTCTTTAGGCACTTTCTAATTACAATTGTCATTATAAAAAACAAAATGTTGGCACAGTGATGAAGTGTTGAGTGTGTACGACTGCTATACAGTGGTTTCAGTCTCGATGCTCGGTTCAGGTAGTTGTTTTATTCCGACGAAAAATTCTTATTATCAGCTCAGATTGCGATTCCTCGTAATTTACCCTTTATATAGGTGTCTATAGTTTTACTATTCTATAGCTGGCGAAACAGAGATTTTTCCGGGGTAAAAAGTAGCTAATGTGTTATTCCAGACTATAATCTATCTCTATGCCAAATTTAATTCAAATCCGTTCATTAGTTTTTGCGTGAAAGAGTAACAAACATACATCCATACATTCTTACAAACTTTCGAGTTTATAATATATGGTATGAAGATCTGTAACCTATATTTCAGGCAAAGCAGAGTTTTAATCTTTCGACTCTTTTATTTTACTTACTTGTGTTACACTAAAGTAGTAACAAGAATATAGTCTGTTTCTTTTTACTACTTCGGTGGAAAACAAGCATACGGCCCTCATGACGTTAAGCAATTACCGTCGCCTATGGATGCTTGCAATACCAGAGGCCTGCGTGTTTAAGACCATTTTTTTACACCAGGGCTTTACTAAATATGTTTTTTTATATAGATTTTTTTTCTTATACCTTTAGGTAGTTATAATACGAGTAGTATATATATATATATATATAAGTAATAGTTGTTATACTAGGGTATAATGATATAGCAGATGTGTTAAAATGAAACAAGATAATTTTACTTAATTCTATTTAAATTTCAACAGCAACAAATACAATACAAGTAAAAACAATACTAAGCTATTAAATCATTGGTATTTTCAAATATTACAATCAATGAATGATATTATAGTAAGAAAGACGTAGTTATTGCACTAGCGCGGAAATTGTTGCCGTCAACAGTAAATCAGCTACGTAGCTTGATTTCATCGATCCCAATCTTTTTCTGTATCTTTACATTCCGTATTATCTATCGCATTCATACTTGAAATCTATAAGCAAGTTTATACACACAAATACATGCGAGCAAAACTAAACGCCGCTTAGTGTGAAGGTATCTAATTTTCCTTTCTTTATAACATCATTGACTACAATATGGTAAGTACTTAATACTACTAGTAAATATATAATAACAAATGTCCGTCTGAATCTGATATCTATTTTGCAAAAGATAACAAAATAAAATATTATTACAAGTACATTAGCAGTTACACAACACTTAAGTAAAGAAATGAAAATTGCTTTTTTCTTATTAGATTATTCCGTTACAATTACGTTGACAGTCAATGTAGTTTTTTTAACATCTTGCGCAATTCCGGATCTAGGGCGTATCGAATTGGCCGATGTCATTTACTATTTGGGGTGTAGTAATTTATAACGTAAGTAGTTTGTGACATAAGAGCTTTCAATAGCTCTGGAATGGATAGTTACATCAACTTAGCTAATACAAGTAGCATACTAGTTAAATGTAATTTTAAGATTTTCTTTCATTTGTTTTGTTCTTTCTCTATATAGAATAGGACTTCCAAAAAGAAGGAGGTTCTATATTCAGTTGTATGATTTTTTTCCTCATTTGTATGTACACTGATTTCTTGGTCAATTGTAAACCGTTTTTTACACAGTATACCTAAGAGTAGTTAGCAGAGAATATATGTATAATTAGCAGAGAAAGAACAAGAATAAATTTAAATTACTATAATAATTCCATAATGTTTACAACAAAAAAATATAGACAATCTAAATTATTTAAAATCACTTTTAATTATATTAGTATTTAAACTCGACTAACAGAGCAACTACGTAACGACATTTCTTTCGAAGACGGTAAAATGTCAAATTTGGTTTCGGTGGTCTATTAAAAATAAGCGTTTAGCAAGCATAGCTCATAATCTTTACCTACTGTCTGTTTTAGCAACGCACTATTGAGGCATCGCTCTATTGTCTACTTGTCTTAGGTACTGTCTACATGTCATACTGCCTACCTGTGTGTCTACTTTGTACAATATGACTTAATGTGTGATATAAATTATATCATACATTTTACATTACATGAAAAAGTCAGTATAATTAATTAAATAGGTCTTTAGATAAGTACTTAAACTTAATAACTAAATATTTTTTAAATTCACCTAATACACAACAGTTTCAACATTGCCAGTTTTAGTTGACTGTTGAATACCTGCTTCTCTTGTAAAGGATACTGGTGTGTCATCAGATATGGTGTTCTCCTCAGCTACAAAAGAAGGGCCATCCACATCAGAACCCGTAAATGAATTTACTTGACCATCAAAGCCTGCATCCTGGAAAGTGCCAGGAAATTCAGCAGAGGATGAAACTCTAGGTATCCCGACACCATGAGTTGGAGCAGCAGATGAAAATGGATGGTTTTGTGCAACCCCTGTAAACGTTTCTATACCTCCCGACAGAGATGTAGGTTCAGGTGCCGCCGCAAATGGGTCATGTGTTTGTGGGACTGCACCGTGTGAAACTATTCCACCGAAAGGATCATTTGTTGGTTGAGATGCTCCTCCTTGGACATATCCAAACGTCGCTGGGTACGCGCTTTGAAGGTTATTCACTGTTATAAATTCATCATCACCTTCGTCTCCTTCTTCAGTCACTTCGTAGCCATGTGCCACTCCTTTATTTGGCAATGCCCCTGGCAATGTGTCAAAAACTTTGACTTGCTTAACAGTATGAGATATGCCGTGTACGTGTGGCACTTGAGGTACCGTGAAACCTGTGCTTGGAATACCATTGTCGTACGAAGGCACTGAGGGCGAATATGAAGAAGTATATTCGTCATCGTAAGATGGAATAGCACCAGGAGAGTAACCAAACGTCGGTATAACTGGCGCGTCGTTATGATAATCGTGGCCATGGTGACCGTGATGGCCATGATGGCCATGGTGGTGTCCGTGATGACCGTGATGCTTATGGTGATGGCCATGATGTCCGTGCCCGCCATGATGGTGACCATTTCCTTTTGAAACTGTTTTAGTCTTTAGATGAACTTTTTTGTGATGATGACTATAATGATGTCCATGAGGTATCTGTGGCTTATGATGGTGGTGATGATGATGATGATGCTCTTTCTTTGGTTTGTGGTGATGATGGTGAATAGTTATCACCTTCTTGTGATGATCATGATGGTGAAACTCCGGAATGTGCAACTTCACGTGGTCACTGAAAAATACATATTCGGTTATACACATTGACATAAAATTGTATAAGCATCATGCAATCAAAAATTGACACACTTCTATATTTTTTGTTTCTAATATCTGGTTAGTATATTGGTACATTTTTCCTTATAGCCTGATGCAAGGCTATGCCTATGACGCTGTAGGTACTGCTTTGGGCACTAAGACAATGTACCATGACATTGTTTAAAGTATAACAGTAGTAACAGTAGCGAAACAATTCGCAAAATGCAAATAATATTAGTAAAATAAACATTGTAATAGACAATTATGACGAAAATAAAGCCACAAATTTACTTAGAGATAACGAAATACACACACGCAAAGTATTAATACAATCTAAATGATCACAAGATAAGGTACTTGAGGTTTCAGAACCTGGACCTGCAAACATTTATATCTTCTAAAGGCAGGTATTCACTAAAGGAAAAAGATTCCCTCAACAAATTGGGCCATGGCTAAGGCCTAATTTGTTGAGGGATTCTTTTTCCTGTAGTAAATAGGTGTGTGTTAATATTTTATTAGATTTATAGAGTAAGTACATAAGCACATAATGTGATAATTACAATCGCAAGGCTATCGCTTTTAAAAAATCATCGAAAATATTAATATAATAATCATACAAAAGAAAGTGAACTAGTACCTATTTATTACATTTTACTAAATCTTTAATTAATAACTTCTTTACTAAATTATTTTTCGTTAAAGTACAATGCTGTATAACTATGTATGTCTTATGGCATTTCTGTTGGTAAACTTTGACGTACTTTAGTAAATAAAAAATAGGACAGTAATATACAGCCTTTAATGTATCCTTACTGGTGTTTACCGCCACCTCCAGTCTCGCCACTCTCTAGGCACAACACTACGAGCACAGTCAAATACTTGGTGAGGTCCATGTCTACCGGCAGCCTTCACACTGACCACCAGCCACCAACAACAGTCCACAACACGCGATGACCAGAACAGCTGAACTAATAACACCAACGGAGCGGACCTACGTTCACATTTTGTTTTACATCACAATCAATACTTTCTTTCCCTCCAGAGTTTAAGTTTTATTTTAGATCAATAGAGCGACGACCATCACGAGGTAGAGCACCGCACTGCTGCCTTGCCGCACCAGATTGAATAGCGCAACATAGCGAGATGACCATTTATCCAATTTCACTTAAATAAACCCGTAATATCAATAAAAAGACAACAATTGCCATTACCGACGAAGCATGCCAAGACACAGCTGAAGGGGTCCGCGGGACGATTATCGCTCGTATTTTCATGGATGCAGAGTTCTTTTCGCAAATCAGGAAGTAAGCTGATAGAGCTCTATTTTTTGTGAGCACTGTGTGTAATAACTATTTACTGCCTTTCCAAGCAACGCGTTCGGACTGACCGCAGGGTGGATGCTGTAATGGAGTTACGATTGCACGTATATTACTAAGTACCTCTTAATTCGTAAAATTATAGTTTTAGGGGTAAACCAAATTAAATTATTTCAAAAACTTCACCTAAGACCCATTTAAAATAGCTTTTGTGTAAAGTAAATTGTTAACCAATAATGAGTTCACCGTTAATTTAACCCAATATTGGCTTTTAACTCATCCGTTGAATGAACTCAGTAAAAATAGACAACAGTGAAGCTCAGGTAACGAAATCGATTAGTTATTTTTTTAAGTGTGGGGTGGAGTCTAATAAATAAAACTTGTAACGATCAGATCTTGCTCGTAAATAATTGTAAGAGTGTGTGCCCATTAAAATTTAATCACTTGTTTCGTTTGAATTTATTGATTTTGGTACTAACTAGACATCCTTTACGATGCACCTCAACATATGTGCTTGCATGTAGGTACGTATCAGCTATATTTTTCTAATTTACTCTTTGTCAATATCAGCAGGTACGGTACTTTATAATATAATAATGCAGCATAGTCAGGCCAACAAGATGGACCGAAGACCTGGTATAGGTTATGGGCAGCCGATGGATAAAGTCAGTTTAAAATCGAATGCTGTGGTACATATTAGGGTGCTGTGTCCAGCAACAGACGTCTTTCGGCTGAGATAATGATTGTGATGATAAATAAATACAATATCAACCTGCATTTGAATCTGAGGTTTCCAGCTTACCTTCATTAGTTGACAAGGCCGCTACGTTGGGCCCCCTGATCAAAATAGGCAACAGCCTATGTCGGTTATCTGTATATATAAAACTGAATCCCTATTATCCATGTGATGACGGATTAAGAATACAAATGTTACCAGCCCGTTCCATCTCGAGCGTCGTGTGTCGACTAAGGGAGTAAGTCAGGCCGACAATATTCATTATAAGAGAGGGAATACTCGAAACTAAAACCTATATCAACCCGTCTGGCCAGCGCGTATAGTAGGCTAACATCCCTCCTAAATCTGTCCGTGTGGTGACGGATTAAGAATACAAATGTCACCACCCCTTCCATCCCGAGGGTGTCGTAAGAGTCGACTAAGGGAGTAAGTGTTATTCACCGCGAGAGAGAGAAAATTCGAAAGAAAACCCTACAATCCCGTCTGGCCAGCGTGGTATAGTATTTATTTATTTATTTATTTAATTAAGGTTAGCCAACGATTACTTACACTTATACATTCAATAAATAATATCATAGAAAACATTCGTAAGCGTAGCAACCACTTAAAGGCTAACACCACATGCACTTAAATTGTTAACAATAAATAGAGTGAAGTAAATTATATAATATAACATGATTAAATTTAGTTACAAAACTTAAATTATAATTGAAATTAGATAGAATATAATTAAATAGGTTAATACAAAATTAAATTAATATAATAATTACAAATTAAATATTTCTATAAGACTAAGTAGCATCTTTAATGGCATTAACTATTGATTTTTAAATTAAATTGAGTTAATTTAGGAAGGGCTGTCTGTGTAGTGTTCAGTAATAGTCCTACGATACTTACCTAAACTGTCGTGGTGTATGTCTATCTTGTCACTAAAACTATTAATTAATTTACACATTCTAGGTAGGGGGGAGTTAGCACCAAGAACAGACCGTCGTAAGGGTGGGCATAGAGGTGTAATTTGATGCCGAGGGTATCTGGCAGGGGCGTGGAGCCTTAGGAGACTCAATAGGCCTGGACAGTCTACAATAAGTTTGAACAGTATAGTAGGCTAATATCCCTCTGTTTGGAGGAGACCCGTGCCCAGCAGTGGAACGTTTATGGGTTAAGATGATGAATCCCTATTCTCCGTAATTGCCCGTCGCAAAAATGCAGGCTAAGAAGGTTTTTATTTAATGTGTTCACTCGTGTTTCAGCAGCCCAATAACGTCTGAAAATATAGAACGATACTAACAATTATGGTAAAAGAGGCGTGAGGAAGGAGGTGGAAGGGTAAAGGGGGAGGGCAGGCCCTCCCTCACAAATTTGGCGTATTTTTATATTGAATGTTGATTTTTTTTTGTTTGTTTGTAAGTCTATATATAATTGCTACTCCCGACTAACTAATTCATCAACGCAGAGCCTGAACCGCTGAGGCTGCAAATTTGAATTTTGCACAAAGGTTCCTTATATGACGTAAGTGAGCAATAATAGGTTTTTTTAGAAATTCAATTGATAAACGGATAAATATATGCTTTTTAATTTAAGGGCGAAACCAAGGCGGGTTGCTAGTATAAAATAATATAGTTTAGGAGATTAGCTAGCCTTACTGGAACATAAAGGTTAGCGATTGCCAAGGTGCTACACTGTGAATCATAAAAAGCTTTATAATTTACTTTTTGTTATACTACATGGGTGGCAAACAAGCATACGGCCCACCAGATGGTAAGCAGTTACCTTAGCCTATGGACGCTTGCAATACAAGAGGTATCACTTGCATATTGCTGACACAATACTATTCACACCAGGGCTGGGACCAGCCCTGGCATAGGAAAACGTTTCTTTCAAAACGCATCCCCAAATGAGTGTTGGAGAACTGTACTCACACACAGGAACACAACTACACTGCTGTGTGTTTAGCTGTGGTCTTCTGTAAGGTGGAGGTCGTTCCCAATTCGGGCTTGCTGGTTAGTATGGTGCCCTACCTCTCTTAAAAAACCTTAAAAACTTGATTAATTTTACACGACGCTTTGCATAGGCTAGTACCAGTTAACATATCCCTATGCAACTGAAATTTGATATACATATCTATATATCCAATATACTCGTATATAGTTAGGCGTAACTTCGCACTTATAACATATTTATTAATATTTATTAGAGGCAAGATACATAACGTCAATATATTAGAGTGAGTGTGTTTGAGCATGCCGGACAGATACGTGTGCCGACGTCGACGTGGGCCTCAGCTGCTGGCCTCGTGGTCGCTGTTGCTGTTGAGTGAGGCGCCCCTGACGCGAGCGCTTCTCACTCAGCAGAGAAGACTGACATTTCTGCCTGAACACAGAGTGAATTCACAAAGATAACATTATATGTAACTAGTTGTTGCCCGCGGCTCCGCCCGCGTGGTTGTCGGTTATCGTAAAGCCTACGTGTTATTCCAGACCATAATCTATCTCTGTGCCAAATTTCATCCAGATCCGTTCAGTAGGTTTTACGTGAAAGGGTAACAAACATCCATCCATCCATCCATCTATCCAGCTATCCATACTTACAAACTCGCGCATTTATAATATTAGTAGGATAAGTTTTAGATAATAAGTTTGAGTAAGTGTAGTTGTTATTATCAAGTTTGCTTCACTATTGCATTGGGTGTAATAGTTTGTGTAAATAAAAATATATTTTCAAAATTTGTTTTCATATACAATCACAAACTACTTAGGTACAGTTACTTATCAGAAGTCAGAAGTTAGAAATAATTATGCTGCCAGTCTCCTGGGCACGTTTTCAGTAGACATCGATGCGGAGGAATTTTACGAAGCGTATTAAGCGTTTCTCCCACCCCCCATTGTGTTGTTTTTTATTTTTAGAAATTATTTTTGGTTTAATTTGTGTAAATATAGTTTTAGATATAATGTATTGAATTATTTAAAATTAAGTGTAAATCATAATATTATTTATTTACTTCAAACTATAATATAATCATCAGAGATTAAATTTTAAATTAAGATTATATGTTTGGAATAATATTGAACGTGCAGACATAGTTTAGTTACGATTTTATTATAGATATTTTATATATAACCTACAATATAGTAGCGAGATTACTTTTTATTTCTTTATTTTCAAACATCCATTATAACAGATATTTTTATATTGACATACCTTTTAACATTGACATAATGGTACTATTAGTCTTATCGGAAAGCATAATTTTTCATAAAAATCTGGCATTGCTACTGAAATATTCACTAGAGAAGTCACGGGAATAGAACAAATAAATATATGTATATAAATAAATTGACAACAGAACAAACTATTATATAATTTATTATTAAAACAACCGTGTACTTACTGCATAAAGCTTATTTAGAAACCAGCGCTGGCGCAAGCAACTGACTACAAATTCGCTCTGAAAATATGTGAGGTAGAAAAGTATTCGCATAGCAGTTAAATATAATAAATATTATAGCATGCATCAGGCTGGTTTTACAAAAATATATAATTTTACGTAAATAGGTTTAGTAACCTTCCCACTTAACAATTTAAGTTCCATTTGGGTTTTATTTTTGGCATGTTAGATTATTAAAATTACCTAAATTATACAAGGCCTTAACATATAAAGTAAAAAGAAACCATTTTAAACTATTGTTGACAAACAAAAATTCCTAATTAAATATTTCTTAAACAGTAAGTACATGTCCACATGATCCTATTTAATTAAATAACAATAAATAAACTAAAATTAAAATCTAAAACGAGAAATAAATTATTATTAGGTTCTATATTGCAAATGTCAGTCCCAATTTATAAAGAAGTCTTGTAATAGATACACATGTAATAGTTTGTAATTTGTACAATAATTAGGCTTTTACCCGCTTATTTACTATTGCTAATACACAGACAATAAAAATAAAAGTAAGAACCGATACCCACCAACGACCTTAGAATATATACAAATTCATGTATTTTAAAAATAAATCCAAAAATCTCAAAAAAGGACCAATCATCAACCTTTTTCAGTTAAAAAGAGCCCTAAAGGTTTTTTGTTGCAAAAATTGCCACAAGAAGCGTAAAATTCTTCCAAACAATATTAATTTATACATTTGTAGATAATTATGGCTTTTGATATTGCGTTTATATTTTTTTCTTCTATCCTGCAACAAAGGAGTACATTTATATTGACGCTTTTAAGTCATGCTTAAGGTTTTACACTTTACATTTTACACACCGTTATGTCAGTCACACACAACACAATATGACAGGTTCACGTGCGTCAAAAAACTGGCATAATACTGTGTTTTCACGGGATCTGAATGGTTGTAAAGTTTTTGGGTATTTATTGTATTCTATTTATTGGGTGACATAATTTGGTTAAAGGCAATTTACGGCTTTTCAACCACTGACTTTTACTGAACCAATTCTAAATCACGTGGCAATGAAATATAATGATAGATTCACGAGGGTATGATGATGGATGTCAAAAGGTTTATTCTTCCACCGTGCAGTGAAAGAATAAAAATAAACCCGTAATTTTTTTTACATATTTTTTGTTTTTTATTAAGATAAATACAAAAGTATTGTGCTCAGCAGCGCGACCGAGTTACAAATTGACAACGCGTCGCATTACAAAAAGCCACGATCATAGTTTGGGTGTATTCTGCCTACCCTTACTGGGTATAGATTTGCTACACGTGCCCCGACTGTAATGTGTACTATCCCTATTTGTTTTTTATACGTTGTTAAGCTGCAGAGCATACTTACTTAAATTCTTCTATAAAGAGGAACAATGTGACGAGTGGGTAGCCCTGGGATCTCATGGGGCGGCACGTCTGGAATGTCGAGGTGAACGTCCATTGGAACATCCGGCAGAAATTCTGGAATCCCAATTCCCACTACTGGCTGACTATGAGCTCCTATTGAAGGTTCCTCATGGATATGCATGTGATGGAAATGTTCATGTTCGTCAGACGGTGATATTCCATGATCATGATCGTGATGCGTGTGATGGTGATGAATCGTTTTATAAACTGTGTGAGTATGCCTCAACTTCTTCACTTTGTAGGGCACGTGGATTACCACTTTCTTGTTGCGTCTGTTAAAAAAAAAAACAAAGAACAATCTATTCAGAACAAGCTATTCAGTTTATATTATGATAAATATTATAATGATTTTTAAGATAAAAAACGATAAAGTTGCCTTGCAACGCCAGGAGTGGACTCAAATAGGTTTATTATATAATTACAATAAAGCAAACGTAATTTCGGAACATAAGGAACGGGCACGAACCATCGTTTCATAATATATGATAGACATAATAATAATAATTTGTAACCAACAGCTAATAACACCAAACAACTGCATTCGCAACTGTAGAAACTAACAGTAGTCAATGTGTTTACATTGTTTAACAATCCACTCTAGCAAAGTGTGCGGTTCCGTCATAGGCCAGTAATTTCGGGAGCTTCCTAGTTCGATGCGCGTGAGTGCCTTCCATAGTTTCCTGTTATTCATTCATTCAATTTAGTAATGCAGAAGACACATTGACAAGTTGACGTCAGAATAAAATGTAGAAAAGTAAGTTTTTTATTGAGCTGTTTGTAAGATTTCATATTATACTTATTTAAATTTAGTAGTAAATAAATTAATTTTCTTTATTCACTCACTTTAAATTGTAACCGATGTATATCTTAATATTGTTATAATATTCAAATTAAAATAAACAAATAATATGCTAAACAAACAATAAGCAGCTTCGCTAAATGAACAAACATTATAATATGCCATAAGAAAAACTGGTAACACACTGAAGCCATTGTGGGCAATATTTTTTGCCGTTCATGGCAGAAGAGCCGACACTCGGCCACTTGAACCGGCTTAAGAACTTCTGCAAAGCTATTGCCAAGGTTCTGCCTACCGTGAAAATAGTGCCATCTTCTAATTTTTTATTTGAAAAAGGAACATGCTGTAGCTGTCGGGAGAAAGGAACTACAGGACGCTGTTCATTTTAGAGCCTACACGCACGAAGGATTATGAATGCTGCGCTGCAGGTACAGGTGGTACGAGTCAACTCCGTTTCGAAGCCCAGTACTCGTTTAAAAGGTGACAATTCCACAGTAAAGTCTATTGAACAGTGAATACAACACGCATAGGTTGCCAAAATCTCTCCTTTGCCTTATCGTCTTCAGTCGGTCCAGGAAATTAAGTTCACTACCGATTCAAGCAGCTCGCCTTTGGATGTAGTCCAGAAGATAGAGCTTGTATTTGGGTACTCCTAAATTGAGACGGGTTTTACTTTATAAAACCATATTGACTCGGCGTTGAGTATCACAATTTTGTTATTGCTTTAAGCTTATGCTAAGGATATGCTTATAATTTTGAGGCAATTCTAATAGCATTCTAGCAACATTGGCAGACAAAAAAAATATATACAAGTTTCACTAATTATTGAATTTTGTATTAATTTTATTTTAATAAAATAAATTTCGTTTCAATGAATTTTATTAATGAATTTGAATTAAAATTTCTACAAATACTAACTCTTGATTACTTAACTAACTAACAATACATAATATGGATTTTTCTGAAATAGATAAATTATTATTATAAAAAGCGTCGGCTATTTTTATTTACTTTATACCCGACAAAATTATGGATTTAACAAATACCTGCATTATTTTATTTACTGTAATAGAAATGTATGATAACCAAGGTTAGTTCAGTACCGAATGCTGTGGAAATCCATTGAGGGAAGCCTCGCTCAGGATCAAATTCTGTGAAAATCCCTAGGTGTTGCTCATGTCCAGTAGCGGACGTGAATGTATACAAAGGACGTATTTTGGCTACTAGAAGAAAATATCGTATAGAATATGAAGTAGAATCAACACATCTTATATGCCACGTTATCACCAGTAAGAACTTCATGTAACCTGTGAGACAATACGCAGCAAGTATACATACGGGTACGTACGAATACTTGGCAAGTCACTTTCTACGATTGAACGCCACACCCACAGATCCTCCGATAATTAAATGATAGGATAACAATAAAACTTATCTAATAGATTCCAACCTGAAGTGTATTTATGTGGTGCTGTTCAACAAACTATAGCACATTGGAGGAGCTTATGGATGCTTCTGATAACGCTAAAATAAGTTCTGGGCCAACACAAATTAAATTGCCGTCGACACACTAAGAAGACTATAAAACGCGATATATCGCTGGTGAAAATGTGTACGTATAAAATAATTATTTTAAAAAGTTTACCCTTCTGTGTTTGCAACTAATAACGCCAACAGAGCAGCGAGGCATAAAAAAATCTGAAAGTAAAAAAGACGTGAAAATTTTATTGATTAATACATACATATGTACTTACCTACCTATTCTAATCATGGCAATAGTATTGAATTTGCTTCAGACATAGAAAATAGATAAATAGTTTATAATGACTACTAATCTTATATGTATATAAATAGGTATGCTATATAAATTTTGTTAGGGGCTATCTTCACGGCCAGAACACTTCATGTCTTCGGTATCTTTTGTGCTTTATAAAACTCACTGTTGTATTAAAAGAAGCAAAGCAAAGGTCACTCACATATTTAGATAATATATGTAAGTACAGGTATAAACTTCAAATTGGTGAGGGAGAGATATCTGTTAATTCAATATTTATTAATTAAAAATGAACAATTTGTTAATAATGATGAAAATGAGTAACAATTACCAGATAGTGATGCAAATTATTAATTGTTCTCATCAACGTAAGCAAAAACTTACCGTGGTTCTACAATCCATAATTGTATCTATTGTTGTATAACAATGTAATAGTGAAAAGCACAATAGATGAACATATATGTTGACTCGCAAAAAGCGCAGAGAGAAGCGCGTGCGAACAAAACCGGGGCTTCAATCAATGACGCGTGCGACGCTTTTGCACACTTACGGAAAAATTACACTTTCCCACATATGCGATGTGGCCGTGTCTAACAACGAACTAGCAATGAAGTGTTGATGCACCAATCAATACTTATATATGCCATACATTAACACTAACTATGAACATTAAATCTGCGCGATGCGCCCGTCCTATTTCAGAAGCTTCTCATTGTATACAGCTTACTCTCTCTATGTCAGTCTAGAAAAATCGAACCCCACTTATATTATGAATGTTTTATAGGAATCTATTAGTTGACTAGTAAAAAGTAAAACGATGATACAAGTAATTAACTCTGTTACTTAACTATACTGTAAAACATCCTACTTCCATCACTTTTGCTTTTTAAAACGTAAGTACTTATCTTTTAAATTTGTTTGAGCTTTTCTAGTAGGAGTTTGCACTTTTAATGTTGACTTGGGTATATTATATACAAATTTTTAAAATAAGCATCTACATATTTCAGATTGTTAATCATGAAAATAATAGCCAGTGAATAAGCCTAACCTTGATATTACTTGCTTATAGTATTTTAGTTGCATAAATATTATTATATGTATGTTACATTTTGGGGTATCAACTAAATATTATACATATAATTATTTATTATAAGTCCGTGTTGTTTTAATGCTGGACAAAGGCCTTCCTTCTTTCATTTCATAGTAAAAATTACATTCCTTTATATTTATACCATAAGCTCTTGTATCACCTGTGATACAGCAAAATTCTGTCCTAGTACAGGCAACCTTACATTGTATTAGCTATATATTTTATAAGATTATATTTTAAAAAAATGTACTTTTTTGAAATTTAATAAAGATTATTATTATTATTATTCCACCTCTCTGTCTAGAGCTGCTAAGGACCAGACATCGTTAAATAAGTCTCTTCTTGCCATCTCCGTCTGGGTCCAAAGTATGCCCTTAAATATTTAATGGTTGATAAGAGGACGCCGATTTTTATTGCTAACTACCTGACCCGGCGAACTTCGTATATTCATTTTTTTTTTTCAATTTTCTTCTTTACAAACCTTGTCCTGGCAATAACAAACAAAAAAAACTAATTTGGTGCAATCGATCGGAAGATATGCGCATACATGCATAGATAGATTTTTCTAATGGCTCTACATTATCAGCCAATAGGACGTCGCGTCGGCATCATAGCTGTTGCTTTTGTTGTTTATTTAATTCGATACAGTTATTAAGTTGGATACACTAGAGAAAATAAGTAAAAACCAGCGTTCTCGATATAAATGCAAGTATGGAGAACGGAAGAAAAGACCGGGTGTGTCGTAGCCGCTTCCGTACGTAGCACTGACCTTTGCGGCGTATCTAATTAGCTGGTGACTGATTAGCAATTATTTACTTACTACACCCTCTGTTCTAAGAGTATATAGGTAAAGTAGGTAGACGGACTCAGGTATACGCTTAACATTTACTACTACAATGACTGGCCGATAAGATGATTAGTTTTTTCGATATTTATAAAACCTAAATAATTATTAAATAAATTTCGTGAATTCTAATGCAAGTTCGTTTTCATACCTACTATTCGAGCTGTTTGATTTGAGTGTACTCCCACCTACTTATGTAGGTTGAGCAGAAGTAAATATCCAACTTGAGTTTCAATATGCAATACAAAATAGGTAAGGGGCTAATTATCTATTCTAGCGTTATATTTGAACTGAAAACTACCTTAGGGCTGGAGCACTGAGCACTTTTTGGGTGAACAAAAATCATGGAACTCGCGTCATTATTACTGAACGCTTTCCATATTCAAAAATTATAATCTAATAGCTCGACGATACAAGTCCGCTGCCGACTGTCGCGCCGATGCTGCATGTTTTTTTTATTAATATTATCAAAAAAACGCTGCGAAGAAGCACGGGTTGCTCTTAAATAATAATAAAAACCGTATTGGTTACCATTCTTGTTACATTGAAGCTCTGTCTCCTGAACTAAGTGGTTAGCCTGTGTCTCAGAAGATAGTTCCTTTCTAGTTTACATAGCGGTAATTACATTTGAAACAATTCTTCAATACTAACAATTATGACTTTGTCTTCTATAAATAAATGCCTGTACCTTGATTCCCAATGCTTGTTTATTTATTTATGAAAAACCAACAGCTTATTCTAATTTGAAATCCAGCTATGAAAATTACTTAATTTAAGGGACCAGAAGGATGGGTTATTTTTGGCTCAAGGAACAAGCATGTCTAGCTAATCAAAAATATGACAACGTACGGTTTTTTCCTCATTTTCATTATTTTAAACTGATATAGATTCATCACTCCAGCATTCAGGTATGATCACCATACCTATTGTCGAATGTACACATAATAATCGAGAAATTATAAAAAAATGATTGCCGTCTATGATCTTATCTTCTTTCTTTTAACTCCAGGTGGACTTAAATACAGCTCCTGCTGTGTCCACACCATTTACACTTATACTATTTAGTTAATGTGTACAAAATTTATTTTTTATATTATTGTGTTCTTTATTTTCTTTTTCTAAAAAATATTTCAAATTGAAATAGTGGACTTAATACATATGATTTTTTTTTAAGTTTGATTAGAATTGTTAACATTGAGTTGTTATAGCAAATAACTAATTTATTTATAAAATAAAACACAAATTAGAGTGAAATAGACCATATAACTTGACTATTTGTTTACAAATAATAACAAAGGAAATCAAACCATTGCAGAAAACCATGGTCCGCGCAATTACCTTTCATAAAACTGTTTCACGCTGCGTAATCTGGTATTTCAAACAATTATCGAATTATACTGACGAAAACCATAAAATCGATTTACAATTTAAACTGAAATATTGTCTAATAAAGCGTTTACAGAGATTATCTGGCCTCATTTGTTAATAACATTTTGTATATGATATTATATCTATACATAATATTATAAAGCTGAAGAGTTTGTGTGTTTGTTTTTGTATGGTTGAACGCGCTAATCTCAGAAAGTAGTGATTCGATAAGAAAAAATCTTTTTTTGTTAAGTAGTGCATTTATCCAGGAAGGCTATATAACATCACATCACTATGATCAATGGGAGCGGAGCAGTAGTAAGATATGTTGCAAAATCGGAGAAAATATTCCAAATTACCACGCGGACGAAGTCGCGGGCGACCCCTTGATATATTTAAGTATCTTGTAGATATGCATCTACAAGATACTTCAATATAATATTATTAGACGGACAGAAACGGCATCACAGTAGAGATGTAATTAATCGGCCAGTGTCTTAAACATACCTGACTAGACTCACGCATGTTTCCCAGAGCTGTGTGTTACTTAAATTTAATTTTGGATCGTATATTGGGTTCTGTCCCTTTTGTTAACACTAATATTGTAACTCATACCAAATTGTAAATGTTATACTCTGGCGATTAAAAAGAGTGGCCCGAGTTTCTTGCCAATTCTTCTCGAGGCCCTACCATAGTCAGCGAATTGGCTGTAGGAAAAAAGTATTCTGGCATTTGTTCTTATGACGTTCATAAGTATCATGTATTTCATCAAAATGAATAAATAAGTTTGACTTTGACTTTGATACATACCTACTTTGTGTGAATTAAAACCATAATACTCGGTGCGGTATAACTCGCGTGGTGACCACTTTATTTACTAAACCACACATGCAGTCAATAAAGTGTTTTAATACTTAATTAAAAGGTATCTTTGCCGAACAAACATCGGAAACAAGTGGACATAATAAAATAAAAAAACTACCGCGAAGGCAAACCATCTTAGAAAGTTAGTATTTAAATATTAATGTTCTCCTCGAATCACAAAACAGAATCGAGATATCATCAGTAGTCCAGGCTTACAATAGAATAGGTCGTAGTTTAAAAACTATCAACATAGCGTCATTATTATACGAAGCTAGTGAAACTGATGGGAGTCGAGCAAATTACGTGTTACATTGTGATCAGTGCTCCAACTACTTGTTTGTATTTGAGGATAGTAAGAGATGTCACGACAAACTCGAAAGTTATTCACTTTTACTGGTTTGATTTTATTTATACAAGTAATATTTAGTAGTTTTATAAAGCAGTGTAACTTACAACTAGGTACATAATCAAGAGAGAGAGTCTGATGATACGTAATACAGGGTTTCCCTAGTACGGCCTCCGGTCTATCACAGGAAATTTATCTGATTGTTATAGGCAATTTATGTATTTACGAAATCCACGCGGGCGGAGCCGCGGGCAATAGCTAGATTTTCCGCGGCTCCGCCCGCGTTGATTTCGGTAATCGCGAAAATTAAGAGAGTGGTTTGAGTTCTTCTCATGGCTCTACATGTCAGCAAACAAGCCATAGGTAAATTAGCTGACATCATCTCTCTGGCTCACCTTACATTCATTAACTTATCACCTTCATGATATGTGTGACATTGTAATGTAAATAAAAAAAATGTTTATTTGTTTTGTTTTATCCTTACTAATATTATAAACGCAAAAGTTTGTAAGAATGGATGTATGGATGGTTGTTACTCTTTCACGCAAAAACTACTGAACGGATCTGGATGAAATTTGGTACAGAAATAGATTATAGTCTGGAATAGCATATAGACATATATGCTTCTTATTATCGCGATAACGGACATCTACGCGGGCGGAGCCGCGGGCAACAACTAGTGTAATATAAGTAAGATGTAGATGCGACAATGTATTGGCTTGGGACTTTGTAGGATTTACCAATAACCCGTAGCAGCGAGCCCAGCTACTAATATTTATAAGGTCCCTATTGATGTTAGAAAAAGCTACACTCAATTCTTCACCTGCGATTGTGCGTAACTATACAGCTGCAAATCGTCTGAATAAAGATGGTAGTGTCAGAAAAAGTTTTATGATGGCGTTGATGAAAACGGAGAAGTGAATACGAGAAAATATGCCACCTTGAGGGATGCTCGCAATCAGATCACACCATTCATAAGAGACCTCCTCTGAACGAACAGACGACCATGAAGATATGATTTAAACCATGCAATTTCAGGAGATGAGACATTAAGTAAGGATAAGCGTTCCAGAACCTCTAGACAAGTGGCATAAGCGATAGATAGTCGAATCGAAAAGTCAAAAAAGAAAATGTATGGGATTTGACGTAAGTCTATGATATAATGTCGTAAACTTACGTCAAATCCAATACAATTTCTTTTTTGACTTTTCGATTCGACTATCGCTTATGCGACTCGTCTAGAGGCTCAGACATTAGTGCGTTTAAACTAAAAATTAACTCTTCATTCTACATAGTAAACTAGGGGTCGCCCGCGACTTCGTCCTCGTGGTAATTTGGAATATTTTCCCCAATTTTGCAACATATGTCACTACCGCTACGCTCCTATTGATCAAAGCGTGATGTTATATAGCCTATAGCCTTCCTGGATAAATGCACTATTTAACAAAAAAAGATTATTAATATTTTAAGCCGATAAAATATTAAATATATTTAAGCGGCTTGGCTCACATTTGCCATTTATATGTCTTAGAAGATATTCTAAAGGCTTATCTGATATCACACACGCTGGCCTAATACGGGTTGGTGAATCAGACATGTCTTTAGAATTTCTTCTAAGACATGTGGGTCTCCTCACGATGTTTTCATTCACCGTTAGCAGATGGCAAATCATTTGATTAGTACATATAAACTCCACAAAGGGAAATTTACATCGGTACTGCCCGGGATCGAACTCGCACCTCTTGCGTGCAAGTCGGTTACTTTCCTACTCGGCCACCACCGCTTATAGGTTGATGGATCAGACATTCTATCGAACCCCGCTACTTTAACATAGCTACGAACCTCTCAGGTCAGGTAAACACGAACAATCAATAACTACGACACATACACATTCAAAGATAATAAGGAAACAGCAATGCGTGGCAAGTGTACTTAACTACAGAATTCATATAGGTAGGTATTATGTACTTACATTGGCCCACGCAAACTTCCTTGGATACTTTGGCAATCAAATTAAATACGTAACTAATCAATTATTACAGCGGATATACGTTTAATAACATTTTAAATTGCCTTACGTGATCTATTCTTCGTATTAGTTTTGTAAATCCAATGTAGGTACTTTCATCTTTAATTTATCATGAACGGGTTGATGGGTTGGCTAAAATACAAGAACAATAAAGCTATAATAAGTGTATACACGAACGAGCACGAACGCCAGTTCTAGCCGAGTTCGCGCGCAACAGTCGTGATCTTTATTCTGATAAAGAGTCTTCTTCGATTTCGTAGTTGTCACTTAACAATCTTTCTGTCCGATATATTGAGACAATCCTTCGAGCTATAACGGTAAGTTACGTACTTACACTCACTTTTCCAAGCATAGCTTACATATGGTTCTCTGGGTGACCTACCAACCTTATTTTAACGAAGCTAAATTAAATATTTAAGATCAAATAAGTAAAACAGCCTATAAACAATTTGCAATTAGGCATTACTGTGATATTGCCTAACCGATGTACAAAATATAAAAAAGGTAATAGCAAACCTTCGACTGAAAGTGTTTCCACAAAGCATACCGTAACTCCCAGTCTTCGAAGAAAAGCGTAGGCTTGTTCCATGTGACATGATGGCGACCAATTTTATAATAGTGCGTGATTGGTGGATTCAGCTGCGGAGCTTCCTTTGCTCGTCTCGATATAATCTTGTTCACGTAGGTATATAACATGGGAGCTTTGTGAACCCAACAGATTAAAGACATTACGGAGACTACGATAGCATGCATCCAATATCTACTGGACGTGGAAATCCTCTCTGCATTCAGTGCCAAGTCTTGAATGGTCATCAACATACACGAAGCAGCGGCAGCAGTCAGTCCACACGGTACTTCTAATACCATAGTACAAATAATAGAGTATATGTACTTTATGTTTACAATATTAGCACTATGAGATTTTACCGCTTTCAATAGAGAATCATGAAATCTTTCTCTGTGCCGTCGGAAAAAGGCTTTATCGCTTGCGTTCCAACTTCCTACAACAATTCGTACCTAAAAATGATAATTTTATCTATTAATATATTCCTTACCTAAAATATTTAATGTTATAACTATTTATTCGGAACTAACCTGCGAAAATTCATAGAATAGCGTAGGAGCCATCAAGCATTGCGAGTTACTATGTCGATCCAAGAAATTCTGTAAAAGCCGACATCCGACGAGACTGTACGTAGCGTTTGTAGAGGCAACTAACTGGCTTGATACATGTTCGATCAATCCTTCCCCAAAGCTGTCGCTGTACTTTCCTACTTCGTAAAATTCCGCTGCATGGTATAACAATGACGAAAACTCTAAAAAGTCCTCATGACGCAGACTGACCATAGAAAACCAATTCAGCATAGTTGTTATAATCATCAGGCGATGTTGATTTTCTACCCTTTCGAAGATGCGACGAAGACAAACTTCAAAGCCCTTCCTTAAATATTTGTAAGCGGTCATTTTATTATCATCTTTAGTAATACTATGAGTAAAAAAATCTAAAAGTCGAGTGACGAATGGAAGTAGCTTTTGTTGATCGATGACCCAATTAGGACTGTTAAGTAAATGATACAACACTCTCATTCGATGTCTAGCAGAGGTTACGTCATTAACTAACACATAGTGGATATCTGTTAACAGTAGATTGAATAGCGTCGTCTTTCCTCTATTAAAATATAAAACCACGTCTAAAACTTGACTTACAAAACTCTCAAAGGGCCATAAAGACGCATTTGTAAAAAATTTAAAGGTAATTTTGATTGTCATATCGCTGCGTTCTGGTAGCAACATGTCCATGGTACTCTGAAAGGCTGCCTCTACCTTGTTGAACTGGCGCTTGCCGCACCAAAACCATCTCCTTGATGTAAGGCTACTTAGTTTTAACCGCATACCAAAGTAGTACACTAATAATAAAGCACAAACTACCAGGTTTTCATATTCACTATCTTGAAGAACTTTTCGCTCACAATTTTTTAATATATATATCAATTTTTTCGTAGCGACCACTTTATTATTATAATAAGCGGAATTTAAATTTATTGGCATAAACAGATTTGGCAGTTCATTTATTCTATCTTGAAGTTCTAGGCCTTCAAGAGTATTCTTTCGTCTACGTGTAAACATATTTTTAACAAATACAAAAATCATATAAAACTACGAATATCTAATTAGATTCTTAGCTATTCTTTATATATTAACAATTAACGGCTCATCACTGTTTCTATAATACAAAGGCATTGACCGACGTAATATTTACGTTACTTTGACATAAGTCAACCCGATGTAAGTAGTGTCATTTAGTAAGATTTTAACCAAGAAGCTTATATACAAAACTGGAGGTTGCGCCTAGAATTTTAAGTGAAGATTAATTCATTGACCCTTTTGGAAAAGCTTGGTGAACTAACTCAAAATAATGACAAATACGGTTTTATCTCAACCAGGTCAATTGCGAATCCTAATATCCCTCCAAGTGTATGGAGAAGACCCGTGCCCAGCAGTGGGATGTTTGTGGGTTGAGTGTGAGATAGAGAGAGGTCAACAGCGATGGTAGTCAAGGGAAAAGTAACCGACTTGTAAGTAAGTAACGAGGTGTAAGTTTGATACCCACTGTAGGACCAATGCTAAAAAATAAGAGAAGTACAAAAGTATTATTTGTACCAAATGATGATTTATTAATGACTAGTTACCAACCGCGGTTTCGCCCGGGCGTACAATTCTACGGACACAGCGTTTTTTTGGGATAAAAGTTGCCTATGTGCTATTCCATATTTTATTATAGCTCTGTGCCGAATTTTATCCAGATTCGTTAAGCAATTTTGGCATGATTGAGTGACAAAGATTCATGAATTAATCCAAACTTTCGTATTTATAATATTAAGTATAGACTAACCATAATATATAATGTGATGATTTTATTACAGTGAAAGGTAAATGACCACAGCTCCTAGCGACTCAACAAGCAAACAACCTCCCAGTCTGGCCACCGTTTGTCCTAGCAAGTGAACAGATGTCATTGGGATATAGGAGCTTAGCAAGCCGCTTGTCAACAGTGCCTATTTCGACTCGGGTTGAACCTTAATAGCCTTCCTGTTAGGTGTTTTATAGCCACCCAGAAATGCTGATGCCTGCAAGTCTCCCTCTTCCGTTTTCTTGTTTTTTAACACACATTAACTGTTCATATGCTTCATATTTGGTATTATATATAACTAACCATGTTATTAAATATTTTTAGCAGTTTTGCTATGCAATCAGCTCAAATATACTTAAATATTAAAGCAATGTGGACGTCACTCCAAAACGTAAAAACAAGCGGTGGACAAATTCGAACTCTGGAGTAGGAGCTCGGATGGCACAATTGGTAGTGCGCTGGGCCGGAACCCGGCCGGAGCTCCGGGCTCATCTTTTTCCACATTGCTTCAATATTTAACTAATAATGTTGTATTAAATTTGATTTCGTATTGTGTCTCGATTTTGCCCTTTCTGTGCTACTAAATTTAGTAAAGTTTGATTAAAATTTGTACGATGCAACTCTTACACTTACCAAACTGTAATAATTAAATATGAATTAGAAAGGCAATCGATGGTCGAGGGCAGCTCAGGATGCAATGATTTGGACACCTTTGGGGAAAGTCAATGTCCCGGATTGGTTGTCTTTCGACTGAATAGATAGAAAAAGAGTGGCTCAAATTACTTGTACATGCAAGTTTTCTCATTGCTAAGCTCTTGTTAATTGGCTTAAAAAATTCTAATCTAATCTAAACTTTATCTTCTTATAGTTTGGTTAGTGGCTTATTTGGTGACAGAGTTATTAAGATCGCCAAAATTTAAGCTTTTGTCGTGATGTAATAACTGTTAACAGTCGGGACCAACCTTTAACTTACCCTCTGAAGCACGAAGATGGTCGGATAAAATACCACTATGCAGTCACTCATCTATAGGGTTACCGCGCCGTTGGTTGCTTAACCCGCTGATCGTTTACCGAACAAGATAGTTTGCCTCTTAAGCACAGCACAACGATGCAAAATAAGTAACAATTGATATCATAAAATGTGTTATCATCGAAGCGTGAATACAATGCCCATTTGGATTCAATTATTAATACGGTTGGAGAAATATCGAAAACACAATGATAGTATTTACGTAACTTTACTTCCTCCACATTTCCGAATGGGCTAGCAGTCACCGCAGTCGCCTACTGCTAGAACTGTTATATTAACAACAGTATCTATTTATTTTATGTTAAGTACATATATTAAGCACACATAGGCGGGTATCGACATCACGAGGCTGCCTTATGATGAGGAGCACGTTTGCCTCGCGAGCAAATTTGCACGTTACCTGACTGACTGCCTGCTCAATGCAAAATATTGCTACGTTATATTAAAAGGCTAATTGAAGGGAAGAACAGTACCTAATTTATCGGCTTTACCTTAAAAAAATTACCTCTCTCTCTCTCTCTTGGTAGAGGAGGAGACCCATGGCCAGGTTGGGGGCATATATGGGTTGCTATTATTATTGTAAATTTTCTTACTTTTCGCATTCAAAATATTATTTTCTCAAAAAATTTTGTTTCATCTCATCATCATCACATTTTTAAGCTGAAAGACGCCCACTGATGACCACAGGCCACCCCCATGGATTTTACAATCGGTTAGAGAGACAAAAATAAAACACTCATTATATTATATTATTTATTCAGAATGAACACACGAGGCTCTTAATCTATCAGTCTTCGTAATCCTTAGAATGAAAATCTTGCACAAACATTGCAGTACAGTTTCGAGAGAACCGATCAGGTTATCACTCTTAGACTATAATATAAATCAATAAAATAAATTATACAGTAAAATAACGAGTCATTAGTGGGATTCCTTAGAGGTTATTCTAGTAACCTGACTCACTGTTTATTGCGGTTAGAGTCGGCCTCCAACGTTGCTTGCGGAGGGATAGTATAAGATGGCTGAGAATAAGTTTGGGCCATGTAAGGGCCCGGGCCCACTTGCTCCTGAAGTTTTTCAGCCTCCTCTGGGGCAACAGGGCACATACAAGGTACAAGCTGAACGTGCTGGAGCGATACCGGCGTCAGACTGGCTCCTGCTGGAACGCTGATAGGTATCGGTGCGAGGTTCTGTTGAACTTGCTGAATCTCTGGCTGCTGATATTGTGGTGCTTGAATCTGGTACACCTTGCGGGAATCGTAAGGAGTGTACGTGTATTGGTACCGATAACCAGGCGACATGTTCGGTGGAAGAGGCTGTACCCAGGTTTTCTGAGACGACGGCTGGCTCCTGCAACAAGCATTATAAATATAAGTAACGAATCACAAATATATTCAATCAGGCTCACTAACCACAAGACTCGAAGTTAGTGACACTGACTGCTAAACCGGAGGTCGTAGGTTGGATTCTCATCCATGACAAATATTTTGTCATTTCTCCCCTAGAAGAGTGAAGAGCTCCTGGCGACGCCCGTTTAGATAAGATTAGACTCTACCTAGTTTAGATGTTTATGTGTAAATTTTCCCAAGATGTAACAATAATATACCTATATACATCGCTTTAACTATACTGGAAGTATTATCGGTAAATATAGAAAAAAACAGTTTAGGAAATATAACTGCCAATCCAAATTAAAACGACGAATGACATGAAAAACGTTCACAGCTTTTATAAAAAACGTTAACACATAACGTTGAACATGAAAATGTACATTTAATAATAATATTTTCAGTATCAGGAAACGGGTAGTTTTTTTATCTGCGCTACTGTGTTATTATGTGACGATAACACGACAGTCGACAGTATCAATTGTTGGGGCATCCGCAGTCCACAAACGCAAAGTTTTTGTATTGTTTAAATATTCAGTGACCTACACAGCTAACACATGTGTTAATATCGGTAATCGCATAATAATAATGAGCATTACTCAATAATTATATGCACGGTAATAAGTAATTATGAATATTCTGCGTTAATAAGTTACGACATAACGGTAATTGAACATATTTATAAATATTGTAATGAGCTTTGTTTACGATGCGTAGGAGGTAGGTAGTTAAGAGTTTGGTTTTAAATCTTCGATCAAATTGTTTATTTGATCAAAGGTTTAACTGAACTATTATAGCCAAGTGCACAGCTCCTCTAGACGAAGAGAAGTGGCATAAACGGTAGTAAATGTAAAGGATTTGACGTAAGTCTACGACATTATATCGTAAACTTATGTCAACTTCCAAAATCCCATATACTTCTTTTTTTCTATTCTATTCGATTTGACTACCGTTTATGCCACTTGTCTAGAGAGGCTGTTCGGTAAAAGAATAGAGCGCGGTAATCCCATGGATGGGTGCACCGCATGCCTGAATAATATATAGTATATTATCTGAACGATAATATTATAGTAAGAAAGACGTAGTTAACGCACTTCGTAGCTAAGAACCTTTAAGTCATCTATCACTTTCTCTTTCTGCATCATTACGTTTCGTATTATCTATCGCATTCATACTTAAACCTATAAGCAAGTACGCACAAAAACATGGAAACAAAACTGAACGCCGCTCAGTATGAAGGTAGCTAATATTTCTTTATAATATTATTGTACACTAGCTGTTGTCCGCGGCTCCGCCCGCGTGGATGTCGGTTATCGCGATAAAAAGTAGTCTATGTACTCTTCCAGACTATAATCTATCTGTATGCCAAATTTCATCCAGATCCGTTCAGTAGTTATTGCGTAAAAGAGTAACAAACATCCATCCATCCATACTCACAAACTTTCACATTTATAATATTTTATTGTATATGAGCGTATCCGTGCTTCGAAGGGGACGTTAGAACACAGCAGAGGCATATATAGGACCGATCTAAACAACTTTGTCTCCAGATAAGCATCTAAAATCTCGATAAAACAAAAACTGCCAGTTCGATTTAAAAAATCTTTCCTTGATCTGTTTCCCGAGTTGAACGGAGGCTTCTTTGTATCGAAATACCACGTGTGTAGCATACACACGTGGTATTTTATTGATAATTTATTGATGTCATTCATATACTTATAAATGATATCAAATGAAGAATCTAGAGTAGGTACATATAATCATTCGTAGATCGTACCCCAATTTTTTTTCTTCTTAGCGGTAACGATGTATTAACAAAACAAAAGAGAGAGAATAAATATGACACCTAATTGAATCATTTAAAAATATGGTTTACTGGCTGTTACCCGCGGCTCCGCCCGCGTGGATGTCGGTTATCGCTGCAGAAAGTAGCCTATGTGTTTTTCCAGACTATAATCTATCTCTGTGCCAAATTTCATCCAAATCTGTTCAGTAGCTTTACGTGAAAGAGTAACAAACATCCATCCATCCATTCTCACAAACTTTCTTATAATATTAGTAAGGATTGTATCTATAAGTTGCTTTAATGAGGCTGCCCCAGTAAGTTATTAAAAATGCTTGTGGTTGATTCTACATGGCCTACAGGTAAATGAAATATGAACTCATAAGGTTTTTTAGATACATAAGAGAGTACCTATGCACTTTAAAGTCAAAATCGCTAGGCTAAAATATATAAATAATCGAACGCCAACTTTGACGATTGTACCTCTTTAGTTCCACTGTGTATAAGTATTCGCATTCGATATTGTTAATTCGCGTTTGCTTACATATCTACTGGATAAAAAAAATAAAAAAAGAACTTACGCTGAATCAGAGCCCCATTTCAAAAAGAAGGCCTCGGATGACGCTACTAGCGCCAAACTTAACAGGAAATGCATCTGCAACAAAGAAATACAATTTATAAAAAAAGCAACTGTAGTTCTTAATCATCTACGCCGCTATTTAACAAATAAAACAAAATAATAACAAATAAGAGGTAACAGTTACACAAGCGATCACGTGAAAAGAAATAGAACAAAAATGTATGATCAGCACACTTAATGTTAGATAAGGGGCAATGGAAAGTAAATAAGTAGGTAGTGATAGTTATATATTTATCTAATAATTACATTATTTAGGTTTCTTCACATTCACATTCTTCAAATATTAGAACAAGTTATTATAGGTACTTATAACTAGCACCGGATCGCCCCAACTTAGTCCGAGTTAAACTAAAATCTTTCTTAACGGAAAGTCAATTCTGTATGTTTAAATACGAAACGGATTTCAATGCAGTTTTCAGCAACAGATATAGTGATTGTAGAGGAAAGTTTTTATGTATTGAGAAATTCTAAAAAACGAAAGCGAAGCGAGGGTCATCCGCCCTCTGGTTATAAAATGAACCTATACTTAAAATTTCGGCTTCCTAGACTTAGTAGTGTTGGCTGTGCATTGATCGCCAAACGATTTTATATATATGACATATAGAAAAGTACATAGGCTATAAACATTTAAAAAATCCACGCGGTCGAACTCGCGAGCATATAGCTTATGCTTGCGACTTCGGCCGCGTAGATTTTTTAAGCCTATGTACTATTCTATATGTAGGTATAAACATTGTTTATTTTTTATAAAAATCCACTGTAGCTTTTGTACGAAGGATTAATAAACACCCACCTCATAAACTGTTGCGTTTATATCTAATTAGCGACCCGCCTGGCTTCGCTTCGATCTTTATTTTATGTAAATATAAAATTCTACCCCTAAGGGGGTAAAACAGGGGGTATGGGCCACCGTGATTCCTTGGTCCAATCTACTTCAAATTATGCATAAATCTTTTTCAACAGAATTTATGGAAGACGTGTTTCGTATTTTATTGATATTCATCCCCTGACGGGGTTAAAATGGGTCCGCATTATTGTGACAAGCAACTACAGAGCCCTATATAGCGCGTGGCTCGACACCGACTTCGCCGGCTTTTTTAAATATACATAATATATTCACATCTACAAACAAACTCACGCTCTAATATGTATTTTTTAATAATTGTTCACAAAAAGAAAGTAATCATTTTACCAAATAATTTGGCTAACTTTAAAATAAAAAGCTACATGATTTATAAATGTACTTATTTATATAGGGCTCAGCGTAATCTGGCATTTCTAAATGTTTTGAATGATTCAGATGTAATGTAACACAAAACACAATAAGATTGTAATGCAGGATAGCCCTTACCAACATTAGATACTCATAATTTCAAAACCCTCCATTTACCGATCTAAGTCCCAAAAGATTGATGAAAGTCAGAAACATTATTTGAGGAGAATTCCTAATAGAAAAACAAAATGTCATGATAAGTTTAAATTATTTTAAGCAACTATGTATTTGCGTATAATAATTTTAACTTAATTATTTTCAGAAAACTAAATTGTCTTGCATAACGCGCACTTTGTCGACTGTACATCTTTTAACAAGAGTTTTGTATTATTGGTAACCCTGGAGTAAGGAAAACGTTATTTCAAGCATAGTTTCCCTTAAATGAGCACTAGAGACCTGCACAGGTGTAGTAACTAGACCTGTATAGTTATTTAACAGTGGTCTTCCACCAAGTTTAGAGATTACTTGCTTGTGTGGTGCTCTTCCATAAGAAAAGCGACAAGCGAGCTTACGAACGAGAAAGGAGATGACCCCGTGTCTGCCAGCATGCATCATGCCAGTGTGATGAGTCGCCGTGACCAAAATCGGACGAACATTCTTACTAATGTCTTAAAGCGTTGGCTAGAATTTTGATTACTTTTAGTCGAGTATTTGTAGCGAAAAGTAGCACGAAAAGTAAAGAGAGATATTAATAAAGATGTTTATTCGCCTTCGATTTATAATAACTAAGTTTACTTGGTACTATATCTACAGAAATCCGAACCGAATAACAACTGAAACGGTAAGCAGCATTCTCTCGTCTTGAATCAGTTTTTATTAGATATAAATAAAACAAACTTTGTTTTTCTGTACCAAATGTAAATAACTGTTTTTTTTTAATCTGTATCATAGCAAATAAGTAAAAGGTCATTAAATAAATACTTAAAAACTTTCTTTCATAGTTATCCTCGGTAGGTACCTACTTTACAATGTGCACAAACTCAGAACAGAGATCTCTTCCATTTGTTGTGTGCACAAAATAATGTTTTTAATTGTAGGTAAAATTATAGCTCACTGCATTGTAGGTTCATCGGCAGCGTCCCTGGGCCTCTAGACTAGTGGCATAAGCGATAGTCGAATGGAAAAGTCAAAAAAAACAAATGTATGGGATTTGACGTAAGTCTACGATATAATGTCGTAAACTTACGTCAAATCCCATACATTTGCTTTTTTGACTTTTCGACTAGACTATCGCTTATGCCACTTGTCTAGAGGGGCTGTTCATTTTCTCGGAAACGAAAATCCTATTATTGTTTAAAATACTTTTCTCAAAATTTATACCTACAATATGTTTTTTAATATACCTACTGTCAATATTGCCAGTTTAAGGAGAACGAAATAAAAGTTTATTGCTATGCACAAAACCTTAATTACTATGGTGATCTTGTTTATTGTACCTAGGTAATGATATACGTATATAAAACGAATAATTCATATTAGTTGATATACTATATATATATATATTAGGGTCAGCAACGCGTGAGTGACACCCCTGGTGTTGCAAACGTCCATAGGCTACGGTAACTGCTTACCAACAGGCGGGCCGTATGCTTGTTTGCCACCTTGGTAGTATAAAAAAAAAATACTCGCGAAGCAATATATACATAGGTATAGTATTTATTTTTATGAGATTATACAAGAATCTTGTTACTATAGATATTTAATAATAGAACTACACTACGTAGTTTAGTTTAATTTTCATTTTTCTTAATATTTTATAAGTCAGATCTATAGGACTGGGGAAAAATAAAGGGTTTCCTTTGCCTAATACTAGTCATCAATAACTAAGTACTAGCCATTATCTTGTGAACGTAGTACCTACTAAAAACACATTATTCAATTTAGGGATGCTTTATACTATGACATGAGATATAATAATTAATTATACATTTACTATTCAGAAAAGTTTCATTTTAATACATTTACAATTAATTACTCTAATTAATTATCTAGGTAATTACTTATATTTTTTACATGTTTAATTTGTTTTTTTAAGAAATTCAACCTTCACTACTTAAATTGGAAAGGTACTACAAGATGATATATAATGAATCTTTTAATTAGTCACATACATAACACGCGATGTTATGCGGTACCTATCTATTTTTATTAATCTGTACTTAATATAAAAACAAAGTCGCTTCACACTGTCTAGACCTTCTAAACGACGCAACGGATTTTGATGCGGTGTTGACTATAATTTAGAGAATTTCTTTAATAATATTTATATTATTATAGTTGATATAATGAAAATAATATATAGGCCAAGAAAACCTAAGCGAAGCGAGCGCCGATGGCTAATGATGGATATACCTACCCAATTATTAAAAAAGAAGAAAGTTGGTAATTGAGCATGGCAAAATTGTATTCGCAAAGCAAAGGTTATAAAGAGCAAAGTATGTTTGAATACCAACCTATTTATTTATAATTAGACTAAAGTAAGAACGTCATTGTTATGAGTGACATACTCGACCAGCAAAACCAAAACCCCTGCTTTATATACTTATTACGTTCTACACACATGCTTGTTTACAAGACATGCAGCTGATTATCTACTAAAGTTTAAGATTAATGATCCTACGGTATATTTCAACTACTTAATTATAAGTCCCTTAATTACAATTTCGGAAATAAACAGGCGTGTTGGTGGTTTAACTGTACGAGGTACCTTCTAAATAGAATTGGGTTTTTAAAGAGATAGAGATCACTTAATCGTTAAGAGCTCGTTACGTAATATGGCGTGACTCGTGAGCTTCAAATTTTGTAGCTGTCAGGATGCATTCTTATTTATTTTTATAGGATGTTGTGTGGGATGTGGTTGAGGTGTAGAGTGTAGTGGGACCATAGCCGAGATTCCCTGTTTCGCTAGATCGGAACATTATAAAGTGATTTGTGTCGGCCCATGAATAATCGTTAAATGGTGCATGCCAGCCCCAAACTCATAAACGTTTTATTTCCAACGAATTGCTCATATAGGTCATCGACTTCGTCTTATTTTTAAAAGCTGATAGATTTCTGTGTATGTTTTCATTCACATAGGTACATAGATAACTCTTTAAGGTACACCAAATTGATTATGTACGAAGGTACTTACAAAGTGCTTATAAAAATATTCAAGTTTATTTAAATTAATTCCTAAACTATGCTCCTTAGTGGATTTTTTGTACTTTCCTTACGAATACCAACCGTAGATTTGATGTTATAATCTTTTAGCTAAAGCCGTTGTAATGCGTCTTGCAATCGTTTTATTTTTAATATGTCTAAAACTTTCGTATACATAGGTACAAACAGCACAATTACGTGAATGATGCGCAAACGCATTGAAGACGAACAAACAGACAAACAATATTTTTAATGAAAGATTAATTAAGTGTTAAGTACACATAACACTGAATGAATCTTTATTGATATCTCAATGTTAACACAATTGAATAAATAGTCAGCTGTCACAACAGTTTTATTAACAAAACGTCGTCGATGCGAGCGGCGGATGACTTGCGCTTGCGTTCATCACCTCCCCATTCAATCTTGTTATTGCCGTCTTTTATATTGAATAGATATTTACCCAACAATAGATAATCATTATGCTCGCGCAAAGTAAACATTCCGGTAATTTTTAATACGATATTGCGTGCGTTCAACTAGCAGACATTATTGTCTGTTATGATACCTACTTATATTTTAATTCTATAATAGTTTAATTCATTATCTAAGTAAAATAATTAGTAAAGAGTGCAGTTAATTTACGTAAATTATTATGGCTTTAAATGTAAGCAATTTTTTTTTTTTTTGATAAGTATGTAAGTAATGGTATTATTCCTTTAATATTTGACGCCATTAGGTATATAAAAAATATTTAAACACAAAAATAAAAAGTCAATAAAAAAATCGCATATGAAAATAAACTAAATAATAAATGCAACTCACCATTCTGCTCGCATCCGGATACATGGCACTAGACGAGGTAAGCTAACTAGAGAGACAAGAGGAGCAGGCTAACGTTCACCCCTTGCGAGACAACTCTTGGAACTACTAGTCCAACTCGACTCAAAAATTAAGGAGCCTTTACACAAAAAATACTTGTTATTTAGGGAACGAAGATGCGTGCACCCACTCCGGCCGCGGAATGACCGATCCCTTGGGACCAGTCGTTTTTTATACACGATTTCAGAAACATTCCGTCCTTAAAAGCCGGTCTCCGACCTCAACTTGAGGTATAATAATAATCTTATTAACTTATCTACACTTCTATCTTTACTTAGAACGTACCGTTATATTGGCCTGATTTTAAAAAGGAGTTTCTTAGATACTGGGCCACTTAAGATAATTTCACATTTTTTCTTAGGGCGGCTTAAGTGTTTTGACATGGAGTTTATAAGCGACGTGAAACAGTTTAGGCGATTGGCCGGTGCAGCGGTGCTCGCGGTCTAGTGCACACGTAATGGCAAGGAAGGATGCGGCTGACACTCGTGTCGAATTGCCCCGAGGTGTTCATTATCAACTCGACGCAACCAGCCTGTGAATTGCGTCTTCCTTCGGCCTATAGTCCCATGACTTGTTTTGTTACACCGAGCGTGAAATCTTAAATGGGTAAAGTCAACTAAGCGACACAATGACGATTAAAAAACACAAAACATCCTCAAGTCGTAGGTACTCAAAATAATTTACCCTATTCCCCGCTACACGAAATTTGGGTAATTGAATCTAAATCCGTAGATAGTTAGTCAATTGCTTAGAACATCACGGGATTTTCGGACTAAATATGACCCTTGTTTCTAGGGTAGTTCCTAGATAGGTTTATACATATTTTAAAGTGTTTATACTTTTTACAACTGGTGGCTAAAAAAACAAAGACATAAAGACAGCGATAAAAGATTAAACTATAAGGCTAATTATATAATATTCGCCACAAATCCTATATTGATATAAGTACCATATATATATATATATATATATATATATATATTTATGAATACGCAATTTCTAATATATTGTGTTAAGGAGGGAGTACTCTTTCTGCCAACAAACTGCTGTGCAGTTTGGCGGATGGTAATATATGTATCACTGTATGATTTCATAATAAAAACTTTAAAATTTTAAATGCCACACTGGCTTTTATAACTTTGCCTTTTTCTGTGTGAAGCCAGGGTAAAACACCATTATATGAACTTTAACTAACGGTAGTCGTAATTTTTTTGATTAACATAATTTTTATTCATACAATTTACTTTTTTTTTTCCTATAGTAGTACCCAAATACTACGGATTTCAACTGCGTGCGTTTCAATGGCACTTACTTTTTTCGCTTCCTTCAACTAAACTAAACATAAATGATCGTCGGTTTAATATTTAATTTAAAAAAATACCTATATACGTACCAACATAATTTGTCACTAAACATTATTTTCACCTCAACTTACCCATTAATTAATCAGCGTATTTTGATCACTTCACTGCTAAATTTAGATCTCTCCCAATACTCAGCCCTCCACCGGCCACCAAGTATGGATGGATGGATGGATGTTTGTTACTCTTTCACGTAAAAACTATTGAATGGATCTAGATGAAATTTGGCACAGAGATAGATTATGGTCTAGAATAATACATAGGCTTTTAACTATACTTTTTACAGCGATAACCGACATCCACGCGGGCGGAGCCGCGGGCAACAGCTAGTGCAAAATAATTTCAAGTTTGTCCGCGGCTACAAACATGAAATTTTGCACAAAGGTTGTCAGTTTAGGCTCTGCGTTGATAAATCAGTCAGTCAGTCAGTCGGGCAGAGCCTATTTTTGTCCTTATTTAGGGCACCGTAAAAAAATGCCGGGCAGGCGTAAAGCGCATTTTTATATTATAGCGCCGTACATATTATACTTACCTATAGGTAGAGCACATTAGGGTATGTGCAAAGCTGGTGTGTAAGATGACAGCTATGAATAATATGTCTCACTAATTCACAATGTCAATCAATAGTCCCTTCTGGCCCACACATAATGTCAGTAAAAATCTATAACAAGATTCCGGAGGAAATAAAGAATGCTGCATACAACTATAATATATTTAAAAACAAATCAATATCTCTTGCAAAAATGTTACTAGGTATAATCTGCAAGAGTTTTTCGGTGACATTGTTAAAAAACATTAAAATAAAACAAAGTAAAATGTGGATAATAGTATATAAGTACCTATAATATTATGTAATTACAATTTAAAGTACCTATTGATACCGAAAAATAGGATTGTATAAAGATTAAAAATAAAGTAAAAGTAGTGTATGTGTAAAAAATTTATTAATGTATAATTATTACTGTCTTAATTTTAATTGTTTAATAGTAGGTATGTAACTGTAGATTAAATTATTATAATAGAGACTGCTGCAGTGCCCTAACAGGGTTTCATGAGCTGTTTACTCAGAACATAGAGTTTAAGAAATGATACCGCGGTTTTGATAGATTTATAATGATTTATTGATATATTCTTATTGTTATAACACGGGAGTGAACGCGACGCGGGTGACATGAACACTGGTCGAGTTACGTCGTATAAAAATGTGCATGGCGTAAATTGTTAACGCAGCACATTTGCTGTACGATGCAACTCCCCGCAACAGAAGAGATGATGATGATGTGTTAAATGAACTAATGATTAATCAAGAAATATAATATGTAATAACTTTGTACACATGAATAAAGTATCAAGTAGGTATTTGAATTTGAATGTATCGTGTAACTTCCTTATTACTTATCATGTCTAATAATAATAATAATAACCACAGGCACAGTTCTTCTCTATCAATGCTTAAATTTTTAATACTGTCCGTGGGCTTGGTACCTACAAAGCAAATGGCAAAGGTCAAGCAAGCCCCGATACTAAACCTTAAATATATTATTGGTAATTGGTATTAGGATTTTCGATTTGATTAACCGTTGCGTGCCTATACCGATTGCTGTAACTCTGTTTGTACACAGGTACCTACCTACCTATTTGTTTGTTATGTACATAAATCTTCCAGCCTAATAAAGTTTATAGATCACAGGTCCAGGTCCACATAGGCCAAAGTAATAAAGGGAATGTATCTTATGGTAATTTAATAAAAACACATTAAGAAGGCAAAAAAGATCTTTATTAGAAATATTTTTTAATACCAAGTAGGTATAAACAATATAGGATTTTTTAAAGCAAAAACAATGGTAGAAAAGGGAAAATTGCTGTAAAAACCACTTTACACAATACAATCTACCTACTCATCGTCGAAATTGAATCTTCGCATGCCATCGAAACGGAATCCATAGGCAGCTGCATTTTTCACGTCAACTAGCGCCGGGTTGCGGTGCTTGTAGAAACTACCATGCCCGTGCGCTGGCCGCGACGATCCATTAGGTATACCGTGCGCCTCTCGCGGATAGAACGCCTCGAACTGCCCAGTAGATGGCAGCACATCTTTCAATCCATCGTCTTCTGGGTCATACGGCCGACACATAGATAGCGCCACAATCGTCAAAAAACACGTCAAACAGAATGCTAGCCGCATCTGGAACAACCGCACAATTTCTACACAAGGCTCAAACTAAAAATACAGTAAACGTAAAAACATTACGTACAATGATGATTGACGATGCCAATTCATTGGATGTTGATGGTCTGGATGAGGTTTGCGCAATAGCTGCACAGGCAGGTCTGAGTCGAAACGTGGTCAACGAAACTGGTGTGCTTTCGAGTGCGGGCGACACTGTCGATCACCTTGACGGCGAACAGCTCATGCTAAAATCCGAGAAGTCTAACAGGCTGGCGGCGCGGCGGCGTGACGTATGCGGTTCCGCAACACAATACTTTCCCTTCGCGGGTTTGTTACACAGATACTAACGACGTCGTGGCCGGCCACCCACACACTGTCCACATGACCAGTGAACTCATGTTCATATAGGTACCCTAACATCTTTTCATACGCAACATTGGGTACTAAAGTATTTAAGTGTTTTCTGAATTAAAAAGGACTTATTTGTTAATAAAAAAAACAAGAACAATTCATCCCACATGTTATGTTTAATGAAAATAAATACCCTCGAAAACTTATTATAATTACAGACAAGGACATTTGAAAATGATCTCTATTTAGTTCTACAAAGTTTAGAATGATTTTAATTAGCAATTAAATTATTAATATTATGATTTATGTCTTTTAATAAAATATAGGTAGTTATTGTTACGTTATCCGAGAAGTATATAAGTAGGTAGGTACGTTAGGGAAGCGCTATACACAATCCTTTTAATTTACAAGATGCAGCAAAAACTTAGAATATATATCTATTCTTAAGTTTTAGAATTGCAAGCCATTCTACTCTGCTACCTACTAAGTTTGCTTTAGACATAATATTGCAATTTGCAATATTAATATGTTCCTTCTGTTTTAATCAAATGTTTGAATAATTCGTATACCTAGCCTTGAAAGTCAAATAGCCCATTTAACATAAAGAGTTATGTAATTATTTAAGTCATGGTCAAACGTTAACATAAACTGTGTGTATAATTTCACATGCAAAATGTATTTAAATATTAGTATATCGACTAATACATAACATGTTTACATAACAAGCAGAAACATAACTTTTTGGTAAAATCTCATAGCCAATAGCTGTGGAATCGATCATTAAACCTTTTTTAAGATTTATTTAAAAAATCATATTTATATGATCATATACATAAGAGATGTCATTAAAACGTTAATTATCGAGTGATAAACTCATTTCAATATTTATATCAAAGATTTGAGTGACGTTTATATATTCAAAACTTATACGAAGTAGCAGAGTAGAATATCACAAACAATTTGATATACAACCAATTGATATTTCATACAAATAATGCAATAGCATGGGATGTAAATAACAGTCTCGTACAAACACAAACTAGTTACTAAACAATTAATTTCACATAAGAGGGGCTCACAATGACTACAAAATTAAACATACAGCAGTGCCAAGATTTAACAACTTTCAAGTCATATTGAACATATAGCGACTACTTTGATAAGTACAGTTCCAAAGGCGTCGCCAAGGGAGAGCAGAGGGGCAGTTACCCTCTCTTAATGAGTAAATTTCCTAGTACACTTACTCGATATGCTTAACTGATCATACCTGCGTGTACAGTCAAGAGCTTACGAGCTTAACACATCAAAGATTGTATCATTCTTTTTACAATCGCTGTAGAGATAAGACTACAAGTGTGAATCTATATGCGGTCTTGACTGTATCGGCAGCTTGCAGGCACTTTCCCTATCCTCAATTTATGTCAACTTGGCCATAGGCTGACGATGCCTCTGTACTGTTTTATAATCAAAATAATGCTTTATTTCTTATTCAAACAGTAGATAATCAAGTGATATAAGTCGCAAGCTCATAGAATAACTCACATAAATGAAATAATAACAACGAGCGTAAAATAAACGTCAAAAGTCATAAGTACCTTACACAACACGTCTTCAATAAATATAATTTTGCATAATTGAAAAAATATATCATGTATTTATGCTTAGTGTAATAAAATGTTATTTTTATCAAGCATCGACTTTGTAAATAATTAGGCCTACTTGCACCATAATAATGAAGTATATAAATATAAAGCATATAGGTATTTAAGGGCGATAAATAAATTACTTAATACTGAATGAGCGGTCGACTGGTATAAAACAATGTAAGTAATATATAATAAGTTCTAGTTATACTTATTTCTAATTAACATTCAAACAAAGCAATCGTTGATTCTAAGGGAGTGGTGCAAGTCGAAGCCTTTACAAAATATATTATTATTTTCTACACGACGATAATGACATAAGTATATATGTAAGTAATGGTGTTTTCTGACATGTAAGTACAATCGAATAACTAATATAAGTCCACCTCCCTAAAGCTTATCAGCGCATGTTTCGGCGTTGTAAAACGTTGCTAATCAACTGCTACATTAGTATTACCAAGTGTCCTACGTCAAAGACGAACGCGACGCAACGCGACGCGTAAGTGCAAACGCGATGAATGCGATCAAAACAACGGCTGCTCTGCTTGCGTCTTGGGCCCCAATTCTGCTAATTTACGGATGGCTCAATTGAATCTTGATTGAATCTCAGTAGCATTTTTGGTATTCTGCTAAATAATTTAAGTCAAATGGTTGGAAAACCATTGGTCTTTAATTAGCAGAGTACCAAAATGCTACTGAGATACAATTGAGCCATTCGTAATTTAGCAGAATCGGCGCCCTGTGTGGTCGTCTACGGCGAGACGCGGTTTATCTTCGTGTCGCATTGCAACGCGTCGCATCGCGTCGCGTTCGTCGCTCATGTAGGACACCGCCTTAGTGTATAATTAGAACGGCATTTACACGATACAAGTGTTGCAAAGCAAATTTCTATATAGCAATGTTATGACGTTATAAATATATATTTACTTTTCGAGCTTTATTTAAAATTCAAACAATAACAACCTTAAGCTTGGTAATAAAGTTGAATTACATGAAGATCAAAAATAAATCGGTATGACGGCGTCATAGTACGACCTTTTATCTTATTTCAACTTAATGACAGTACGAAACATGCCTTGCAAAACATGCATCGTGTACACGAGCCTTTATTCCCTAAACAAAACATTTTAAAAAATAATGTACATCCCCGTCTATTTGACTTGTATTTAGGTTATTAAATAGGCACGTTTTCATCATCAGCAGACAGACAATAACACTGATATAACTGTAAAATCTTACTAATAATCTAAGCCTTCCTATTTACTTACATACTAATATCCAACATCATGACAAACTCGAGTTACTATTTGTTTAATACACTTGGGTGACTTGAGGTTTAAAATTTGTATTTGTATTGGTGTTCATTAAATAGATCACAATCCATTATGTGTAAAGATTGCATATCGTCGTTGACATCCCCATACACCTACTAGGTATCTATACAAATAAATAAATAGAGGTGTCTGTTGTTATATCAAAATAACAGCTTTCTAATAAATGCATACGACATTAATTTTTATATGGGACTTACAACAAAAATTTGATTTTTAAATTTTTGTCCGTCTGTTTTGGGTAATATTTGCACCGGCTGAACCGATTGTAACGGGACTTTTAGAATTAGGGATTCGGTAAAGAAATAAAACCCGTGAATTTTGATGCATATAATTTAGGAACGGTATCCCAAATATAACGGGCTAAGCCTCAGCGAAGAGTGGCCGGAGGCCTGGTTTAGCAAGTATATATATTTACCTTTTTGAATATGATAATCAAATGATTTCTCATGATGCCGTACTATATTTTATTTATTACTAGCGGCCCGAAGGCCCGGACTACATCAGAGTTAAAATTATTGTCGAAAACATTTGCGAAATTTATTTAGTTTCCGTTAGAACTTTCTACAAAGTATTAGAAAACTCTAAAAAAAGATAAATAAAATTGGTAAAGTTGTTCTCCATTTATGGCATGACCAATTACTATCTCATTCAAAATTTATCAATTAACTTACTAGATATTTTTTATTGTTTATATGATTTGATAGTAAGTGGTGACCGCCGCTTAAAGACGTGGACCATGGCAATGCCTAGGGTACAACCAAGCCACTGCCTACCGTACTCTCTGTAAACCTCGTGTGAAAAAGGACTGACAGGGTCTGAGTGTAATTTGTGTCCGTTAATTGTATGTTTGTAAAGTTCACCGCGACAAAGAGGTTGTTCTCTAGTGCGGGAGTTGCGCCATTGAACATAAAATATGCGGTATTATTACACATAATACCAATGCCTATTTTGGGAGCAAATGGCGGTGTGTGAGATAACCAAAATATTATATTTACCTCATACTCTAGAACATGAGTTATGATTGTTAGCCAAAATATATGACACAGTTCACTTGTTATACAAAATAAATTATAGTTAAACACTTGTCCCTAAGACACAGGTATTTCTAGATTAAGAGGCAGGATTTATCACTCGCATCTTTATTTCGTTTTTTAAAGACAATCCTGCATTAGTATGAACCTTGTGTCTTGGTGAGGACACAAACATATAATTAACGGAAAGGGGATCTGGAAAAGCCCACCTCACATCATGTCCTGCATGCCCTAACACCTGCACCCAGGAGGACTTGATGGCTGCGACAATGCAGTCAATATAGCAGAATTTTGGGCCGCAATAATATAAATTTAATGATATTTGCCATCGAAACGCTAGGCAGAAGTGGATCACATCTGCAACACGCCTTACTTAAGTAACTGAACCAACTTTGCAGTCTATTGTTTCTTTCATTAAGTCTACCAGAATGTTATCCATTTTTCATATAAGTATGAACCCTCTGTATTAATATCAAATTGAGTAAATAAATCATTAATATTATTAAACAATGTTAGTGCTTTATGGGACTACAAACGACGATATACACTCTTTAAAATACTCTAAATAAATTGAGTACTGGGGTTTACCAGATGTCTCTCTCTCTCTCTCTATTTAGATTGGAATCAGTACGGATCAAATACACACAGACGCAACTCCGTGCTGTCCACTTATAATCCGTACAGCATTGAAATAGGCGTTATAACCTTTATATATAATATATATATATTTAAGGGATATAATCGTATTTCTGTTAAATACTAAGAAGCTTAATTATTTGTTCAATTAGTCATCACGGTACCTAAATGTACATACAACGGTGAATATTAATACGAAAATATTATAAAACCTTATCGCTCTATGAGAATTATGTCTCAGCCTGTAAGTAAATATCCTAGGTACGACACGTATCTACTTATTGATGATACTACAGAATTCATTAAAGTTGTAATAATGATATTAAAATCTTATATATAATATTAAATAACACACACTATTCTCTCCTTTTTTCCTTAAATTGCTAAATAATCTATGAAAAAAATCTTCTGATTGAAAATAACACACAATATTATGAAAATTTTGACTGCTTTCAAAATGCTAATCAGTCAGTTAGGAGATTAAAATACTTGTAGATAAAAAACATTTAAACATTTAAAAAACCATACAAAACCAATCATCAGACGGCAATTTATATGAAAAATATACTTTTATATTTTAAACCTCTTTTTATCAGAGTAGTTGCAAAATCGTGTAATGGTGTTATCTATAATCAGGATTTGTTTCATTTGATTATTTAATTTACCCCTTAAATGATTATTACGACCGACTAGGATCCTATTTATTCCTATTTTAATTAGATAGTGCTAAATTTATACATAATCAAAACAAAGTCGTGCAGTAATACTGCATTATAATTAATGTGTGATTTCACAGAAAAAAGAAAGATTCGCTGCAATAAACAATAAAAACGAATCTTCTGAAACCTTCGCACAAAATCCAACAGGTCGTTCAGCCAATACGAGGACAAGAGCAAGGGAGGGATACTAGGGAAGGATAAATCATACAGGATATAAATCACTGGTGCATATATAATTACATATATACCACTTAATACTTAAAACCTTCACTATGGTTTCTCTCAGTCAAATATAAAAGTTATTCAATTCAGAGTAAATATAAAAATTTACAATATAATATAATATTTATAGTTTCTTATAAAGCGCAATAACTCTCAACTTGAACATACATTTCGATTGTAATTATGTGAGTGGGACCAAAAAATTATGGGAGGCTTAAAGCCAATATAATTCTGTACTACGTAAATTTAATAGGTGCATGATCATACCGCAATACGGGAGCGGTTACTTTTAAAATGCTAGAAAAATATTTGCGGACTTTCAATCATCGTAGGTATATAAGCTTTTCGGACTCTTTTCGGACATTAATTTCAAGGTAACATTATATTAATATACCTTATTATTCGGACTTTTACCTGAGTATAGTACGATTTTGAGTCCCTTTTCGGACATTCACTTCACCGTAACATTAAATTAATATAATTTTTCGTACTTTCACTAGAAAATGTTAGGATATTCGGACTCTTTTCATACATTCACTTCGCGGTCACGTTATATTATTATATTGATTCGAACATTTTCCAGGGAATATTATGATTTACGGACACATTGCAAACATACATTTTATGATACGTGTAATTACCTACACATTACAAATAGTAGATATATTATTATTGCTCGCAATTAATTAAATCGACAAATTAATTATCAGCCTTAAGCGTTTGTATTAATGTTTCAAGATGGTCGTAAAAATAATTATTGGTACATACCTAATTATATTTGTGCACCATATAAAATATTTTCAAATAAGATTAGATATGTAAACACATTTAAAATTTTAGACATAATTATAACGCTAGTGTAACAGTACGATAATAATCCTACTGTTTGTTTGTTTATTACTAGCTTAAATTTAGTTTTTTTATATTTATTGAATCATTAGTCACTTAAATAGGACTCGCATTGAACTGACATTACAATGGAACTGTTGCTATTAGTAGTATTTATGTTTCTGTCTAGCTTACCGAGACAAGAGGAAAACTAATTCCGCACCAAGTTATAGTTTTTCTCTGTAAGACAACGAGTAAAATTGCTTATCAAAAACTTGCATTTAATAGCCTTAGATATATACTATTAATAAAATATATAAATATTATAATATATTTCAAACACGACACGTTTAAATATATCCGAACATATTTTACTTAGAATTTAACAATAAATATTGAAAATTTTCACAACACGCATCCAAATATCAAATGAGACGATCATCATTTGAACTTTATTTATTATGAAGTTAAAGGCGATCAAATTGTAAAATGGAATTACTACTAAAGATATTCTAACATTGAAGAAAGCTGATATACTAAGGAAGTCATACAGAAACGTTCGCAGAGCCGCAAACATACACGTGAGACTGGGAATATAGGAAAATATACAAATATATCGTCAATCGAAACACAACCTATAGTGTAAAATAGGTGATGCGACACCGAAGGATAAACATTCATATTATAAAGTCATCAGAGAATTTATTTTAAACACAATACGATATTAACGTATTAAACCCAGGCAGAAACAAAATTCGTTTAACGTACCTACGTAACTGCGCTCTCCGGGGTCTATCATACTTCAGTTCCCAGTTGGCAGTGAATGCAAACGTAGGTAGTTTCGTTTCGCTTAGCGCCCAATGTGAACTACGACTACCTAAACAAATTACATAGGCCACGTAGCCAATCTGACATAGTCAACAAAATACATAAAAATCATAAAAAATAACTAATCTAAGTATATTGAAATTGATTATTAAAATGAAGTCACAATGAAACACAATGAGTAAGTAAACTTATTTGTTTTTTATGAATATGGTGTCACAGCGCATTCTATGTAATTTTTTTTTTAATTAGAATCCTTGAAAAGTTTAAATATTCGCGCGTAAAAAAAATATTATTAAAATACAATGTCAATAATTTAGTAGAAAAGTAAAAAAACAGATAAAAATTTTAGGCTTCAAATAAGGTACCTAATAGTTTTCACTATAAACAACAAATTATTTTTTTCTTTATCATTAAATATTACGAGCACCTACTTAGTATAATTATCTATGCAAGGCTATCTACTTATCACACAATTACATAGATATATTCGTGACTAAATCATAAATGTAATGCTTAGTGACGTAAGCAGAACGCCCGCGATCTTTATAACCAAAATAGGTAGGTACTTGTAATAATAAATATACATATGCAATGCAAGTAAGACAGTAGTTTTGCCTAGCTCACGTAGAGTAAACGAGGCTTGTCTCAATAATAATAGCGGTGGCAATAAACCTGTACGTAATGGATACCGCTTTACCTCTGCCTGCCCATCGACTGCAGCAGGCACTCGAGTGATAAACAACATGTGACTAGCTTTGCAGTCACAACTAAAGTAAATATGAATATTGTCTGTTTGATTGGACATATTAGTCATGACAAAATGCAGTTCTACAGTGAAAACTATTAGTTATACATAGTATCGGGTTATATACACTAATTGACACATAGACTACATAAAAGTACAGAATTACTTTCAAAAATATTCATCAATGTGCCGAACTTCCAGCAGTGAAAACTGTATCTGCCAACCCTGCAGACACAGGCTGGTTAATTGTCACAACTGATAGTTTGAAGGTCAATCTCTACTTTTATGCGGTTTACATGACGTACACTTGGAGAGACCTATGTCCAATAGGAGACTGCGATAGGGTGATGATGAAATTGTGATCGCATCTAAGGGCGGGATTTAATTGAAGTAATTTCGACAAAGATTTTCATATTAATATATAATAAAATACATGTATAAAAGCAAGTCGTATTTATCGATTCGATAGCTTCGATAACAAAACTTGCAATAATACAAAAACGTAAAAACTTTGTAATAAATAAGTTAATGTAGTAGTTATATTTTAACCTTACAAACGATATTGTTTTTATGTATTTATTATTTGAGGCACAGATGGATTCGTGAAACTTTAAATTTACATTGCGTTGCATTAATTTGTTTATTCTATGACATTAAAATTGTTTTATTTCATTAATAATCTATATAAAATACCCATTAAAGACGACGATTTTTAAATAATTATATATGTTATATATTATCAAATTAATTGAACATATTTATTTGTTCAAATTATATTCATATTTTGCCGTTTTTATGCTTTAATCAAATCCATATTTTAAAGTTAAATTTAAATAATCAGTCAAATTCTAGCAATTGCTTGTCCTAAAAAATTTAGTATAATTAATTTTACCGCCATTATGATTGCCTTGTAATTTAAGTTAAGTGTACGTTACGTTCATATGTAATAATTTATTGCAATTACTGATTAAACACCAATTAAAAGATAATTCGTGGAGCTTTTTGTTCCCATATTTGATTTCATCTAGAATTTATACTGCACATCTATATACCGATATAACAAATACATTGAACGAAATAATTACAACAAAATAAATACAAGCATAATTCATGCAATTTTAAAATAATAATAATAATCACAATAACAATTTTCTATTTAAAACATTGGAATAAACAGCAACCAGTCTGATAAATCATTTCAACCAATAATGGATTTAAATAGTTCTGAACAGAAGAATTAATATTGTTTGAACAAAGTCTCAATGATGACTTTTAATACAATATTATTAAGAGAGATCTATCGTGACATTGGTCCTATACTAGAGCTAACGCAGTAACTTAGTTACTGTACATATCTAATCAACAATCCGTTACATTGTAAAGCGTTCCTTTAGTAGCATAAATATTAAGTATTCTAACTTACATTACATTTTGTGATTTGAACTTTATCATAGCACAAGAACTTAATACCATTTATATTTATATTATTATTAGAGATCTTTGATGACCTTCAAAACACATTCATATATTATCTAATATTGCAATTATGGATATTTATTGATGCCTAGCGTTTCAATAAACACGGCGCACATATTACAATTATGTAAATATTTTGAGACACAACTAATTATGGGAAATATCCCTATAGGTAAGTGTTTGTATATTCAGAATATAATTACGCCATCGCTAATTACACTTAACTATCAATATGAGAATGATTTCGTTTAGATAAATCTAATAAACAATTATGTGTGATAAATATTTGTAACAATTATATTAGTAAATGCAGATGTTTGGTTCCTAACTAGCTACATACTACAAATTCCGTTGTCAGTCATTGTCAATCATAGTGAGAGAAGGACAACTACATCCAAACAGTACACTGGTAATAAATGGTAGCTATGAAGATATATTCATTATAAATATCCATTAATATTGCTTGATCAAAACATTAAGTATATTTAAAATGTATACTACGATGATTACAACTTACATAACATTCTATCGAGACAGCTGTTGTTGATTTTAACACAGAAACGACGGGCGTATGTGGTTATCTTACAATCCCACAGTTAAACACTGTACAGGTAACTCTCCAGCTTTGTTTTGGGCGAGGGCTGAGTGAACGGAGAGAACCAGAGAATAGAGAATCTTCCGAATACCGACTGTATGCTCTTCCATCGTGACTTGCGCACCCATCGCGCTTGCTCCTTTTTGAGTTGTTCAATACCCTGTCCAAAATACATACTTTATTTATGTAACTTGCAAACGAAATTAAATAATATAAGTAAATCTTAGATACCAGCAAAATGCAAAAGAATATTTTTCAATTTTTTGTTAAAAAGTTTATATTAGCTTTAACGAATGGACATACAAAAACTCACAGTCTCATCATTCCATATAGCGTGGAGTTGTGTGCCAAGCATAACGGCAGTGAATATTGCAAAGAGCAGGGCTTCAGCGATTAGAAAAAGGAGTAACACCACTGTGGCCGGCGGCGAGTATGCACTGCACTCACGCCATTCGTGCCGAATGCACGTCACAAACTGGTATACAGCGAGACTGACTGCGTGGATCGATATTGCTGCTATGTAAAACTGAAAACAAAACAAGTTCATAACTTATTAAACAAAATAAAATATATTTATACATAGTACATTAGTTTGTATTATCTAGTGCATGTGCATCGTTTTTATTTATAATACTATACACTTTTAAATCTGTTTTAAAAACATGTATTTGTTTTAGTTTCTTTTTAATATTACATCACCCAGTTCTAACCTATGTTCAAAGTTTCAAATTTGGAAGTTAGATTGAATATCAGTAGCGAAATGTCTACCAAACCAACAAATAGGTTCTTTTTTTCTGAATTACAACTTTTATAACATGGTTTTAATAATAAAAACCAAAAGTGACATAGATTATAGTGGAGGGAGAGCCAGTGACCTTTTTACTTTAGTCATTTTATAAGTCATGAAAATTGGCACACTAACTCTTCTTAACCTGTAGAATAATGAACTGCTGTTCTGGCAACCCTCCGCGGCCGGAGTGTTTAACCCTAGCATGACAAAGATGGTAAGAAATAAAGTTCAATTTAGTTATAGTATCAGTCCTAAAAATTTTAGTATATGATATTGGCACTATTCTCTATATAGAAAAATGATTGCCAGAACATTTCTGACCCTCCTACTGGCCGCCAGAACGCTGTAAATATGTATAAAAATAAAGTCCAATTTTGTCATTTCATCAGTGTTGATTTTTTTACAGAATTATTGGAAATATATGTAGGATATATAATTTCAATCGCCAGAACAAAATTCCATCACCAACTATTTGCCAGAACAAAAAATGTTTCCACATGGAAACATTTTTCTTACATGTCTCAGGACAGTTTTAAAGGAATTTCAAGCAAATTTCTTTTTTTTAAAGACAAGTCCCGCACTAGAGAATAAGCCCTGTGTTACGGGGAACTAAGTATACAAACATACAATACAAGGACACAAACTACACCCAGACTAATGTCCAGAGAAGACAACCATTTATGGACCACACAAAGTTCTGTCCCGTTTCGGGATACAATCCACCACCTCTAGCTTAGCAGTCAGGGTCACTAACCACGAGACTTAGGTTGTGAAGTAGAAGTGTGAGACGAAGGTAGAGAATTAGGTATAAAACTTAATAAATGTAGGCCTACCCATCTAAAGTAAAGACATACCATCCATTTGAAAAAAGTTTCACTCAAAAATCTCAAACCATGAAGGTTCTAGGTCAATTCGAAGTACATATTACAATAAAACAGCAAGTTTATACTTTAGACCCTATTATTTATATCAAACCACAGCCTAAACGGCTGGTCCATGATACATTGTCTGTTATGTGTCTGGGTGTTATTTATCTATAATATGTAGATATGTATTTAGAAATATATAAGCATGTTTATCAGTTGCTTGGTTGCCATAGTACAGGCTCTGCCTAGTTTAGGGTCAGTTGGCGGTGTGTGAGCTGTCCCAAAAATATTATTATTATGATATATTATTATTATGATATGATTTTTTAAAGCCTTATTTCACTCTGTTAGGGGAAATAGAGAGAAATAAGGCTTCAAAAAATCGCATGGAGAGCAGTTCTGGTCAGTAGGTAAGATTTTTTAATACAACTCCTGCACTAGGGATCAAGCCATGTGTCGCGGGGGATTTTACAACCATACAATTAACGGACACAACGTACACCCAGACTCGGCACAATCATTAAGGATCACACAATTTTTGGGGATTGAACCCACAACACCCCACCCCAGTAGTATAAAAGAATAAAGAAATGCATTCCACAAAATTAACAAAGACTCATTTCATTCTACTTAATTGTTATCTACATTTATTAAGTTGATACCTAATTGAATTGAATGACTGGACTTTTGGTCTCTTGGTAAGTGACCCTGACTGCTAAGCTAAAGGTGGTGGATTGTATCCCGACACGGGACAGAACTTTGTGTGGTCCATAAATGGTTGTCTTCTCTGGACATTAGTCTGGGTGTAGTTTGTGTCCTTGTATTGTATGTTTGTATACTTAGTTCCCCGTAACACAGGGCTTATTCTCTAGTGCGGGACTTGTCTTTAAAAAAAAGAAATTTGCTTAATATTCCTTTAAAACTGTCCTGAGACATGTACGAAAAATGATTCCATGTGGAAACATTTTTTGTTCTGGCAAATAGTTGGTGATGGAATTTTGTTCTGGCGTTTGAAATTATATATCCTACATATATTTAAAATAATTCTGTAAAAAAATCAACACTGATGAAATAACAAAATTATACTTTATTTTTATACATATTTACAGCGTTCTGGCGGCCAGTAGGAGGGTCAGAAATGTTCTGGCAATCATTTTTCTATATAGAGAATAGTGCCAATATCATATACTAAAATTTTTAGGACTGATACTATAACTAAATTGAACTTTATTTCTTACCATTTTTGTCATGCTAGGGTTAAACACTCCGGCCGCGGAGGGTTGCCAGAACAGTAGTTCATTATTCTACAGGTTAAGGAGAGTTAGTGTGCCAATTTTCATGACTTATAAAATGACTAAAGTAAAAAGGTCACTGGCTCTTGGGCCATAGTAAGTAGGTATGACATGTTGTTTAATATATGAAACAGTACATCATGTAAAACTATTAAAGCAATTATTTACCGTAAATAAAACAAAATATTTCTGGTTGTTTTCACCAACACAGTTGTTCACCCATGGGCAGTGGTGATCCATCTTTCTGATGCAACGCTGACACACGGAGCAGTGATGGGCACGTTCAGGTTTAATACTGCAGCACTTGGTGCACTTGAATATCACCTGACCCTCACGAAAACTCATCTGTTTAATCATTTCCTTTGTTGCATTCCCCTTTGGAACCGCTCCCTACAAAACAGTTAGTGTAGGTATGTGTTATTATTTATGACCATGAACATTAAAGGGGACAGAACAGTTTAACAAACGATTAAGAGCGATTGCCATTGCGCATTTTTCCATACAAACGTATGCACGCGATGAAATTTAAGCCTGATATAAATATCAGGCTTGTCAATGACGCACGTTTATCGGATAAACAGGGTTCTATAGAAGTTATGACCAAATAATAAAAAAAAAACATATTTGGCCCAAATACATGTCTAACAAACAAATAAGGTAGTATAAAACTAAAAAAAAACTACTATCATAGCGTCATTCTCTGATTCATTGCAAAATCATTAGTAAAAAAAAATTAATCTGTAAAATTTTAGAGGAAGAAAATCCAAACGAAACATCGTTTTTTTTTACGTTTTTTTTGGTTAAAATCAGTCTGGCCTGCGATTGGCTCGAATGGTTTGGGGGAGGAGGGATAGAAATTTAGGTGGAATGGATGCATGTGTGTGTGAGGAATAAATTTACAAAACACTCGCGCGTGGTAATCCCTCTTAATCAAGTGGTTTCATATTGAAGCTCATGACATTAAACTTGTTATGACATGGATAACTAATTAAATTAATCGTTTATCACATTGAAGGCTAATAAAATCAATAACCTTAGTAAATTGAAGTGTTAGTCGACAAAGTGTGTCATCAAAATCTTGATTGAATGCCAATTATCTCACGAATCTTCAAAGTCAAGGGCTTCAATATGGGCTACTGGATCTTAATCAAACAAGTTAAATTAATTAACAAGAAAAGCGACAAATATTGTATACTCACTGGATCAGTAAACATGGTCCGTAGATGTGATGCGAAAGCAAGGAATGCCAGACTTTGGAATATAAAAATGTTGATGTAACTGTAAATAGGGTATGTTGACACACCTGGCAACAACATCACCATCATTACCACAAACTCTGCATATAATATTAGAAGCCATGTTAGCACTGCACAAATGATTCCGCAAATATCCTGGAATATAACAAGGCTTTTATTAATAATAAGTTTCATCTAGAACAAAATTTGAGAAACTATTTTACTAACGCTTTTTAAACTCTCTTTAGGTTAACTATTAAAAATAACTAACTACCATCGTTTAGACGTTGGTTTCAAGAAATATTTTGACCAAAAAACCAAATTTTGTTGAAATATAACCAAGATCATAATTAAGGACTATGTTATACAGTAAAGTACTTATTATATTATTATATTCCTACATTTTCTAGTTCTATGTTCATTTATCTGTACATTTTAATTTTCTTTTTTTATATGTTCACCGATTTTTCAGTCAATTGACGACCGCTTTAATTTTATAACAACACTAATTAGAATCCGTCCTCAATTGGCTGAAAAAACAGTTTAGTTTTATTTCGTTTGAATATACTCTCTGAAACAAAACAAGACTAGTTAGAATTGGTTCTTAATTGACTGAAAACATCGGTGACATATAAAAAAAGAGAAAATAAATAAAAATAAGAGAGGTAGGGCACCGTACTAGCGAGCAAGCCCGACTGGGGAAGGACCTCCACCTTACAGAAGACCACAGCCAAATGACTACACACAGTGGTGTAGTTGTGTTCCTGTGTGTGAGTACAGGTCTCCAGCGCTCATTTAGGAATGCGTTTTGAAACAAACGTATTCCTATCCCAGGGTTACTTCCATCTTAAAGCCCTGGTGTAAAAAAATGGGTTGGCAACACGCAAGTGATACCTCTGGTAATGCAAGCGTCTATAGGCTACGGATACTGCTCAACATCAGGCGGGCCGTATGCTTGTTTGCCACCCAAGTAGTATAAAAAAAAAAAAAAAAAAAAAAAAAAAATGTCAAACTCAAGTTGGTTTCATTGTCACTAGTTAATGGGACCACCTTAAGAGTATACTACATATATATCGTTGAGAGTATTTGTAATTTCGAAGCCATTGTCTTATCCAAAAAGAATTAAAAAAAAAACAAAGCCTCAAAAGGCAAAATATGATGAATTACCGATTGAAGTCAGTACCAAGGCTATATTTAAGGCTGACTTACCTTAATACACCACGCTTTTCCACCACAACATCGGTTATGCATATCGCAGTCAGGACGAGTTAGAACCAAACACTCTGGATCTATTTGATACTGGCTTTCCATTTCATCATCTTCAGAACTGTCATAGAATTCACGTATCATTGAGTGATAGTACTAATCTGAAAATTGAGCAGCAAATTTGTAGGAAGGCATTTATTTTGATTGCAAAGTGACCGGGAGCAGCTAGAGGCTTAGGTTCAGCAGTGGATTTGTTTATAAAATTCATAGATTTATCACATAGACATACAGAATAAAGATACAAAATACACTTGGTTCTGTGGATCTAATGAAATATTTGTATTGTGTGGGGACCCAATCCACATAAGACTACGTATTAGTTGCAACATTAACATTTCGCTCACATACAGACGATTATCAATTGCATTTAATAAAAGAAATAAGTAGCTAAAGCAGGAAATACATATTAAATTATGTAATATAGACATATTGCTCTGCATCAAGATACAAAGATAAATATTTACGCACAGCTAAGTCCAAAAAAATAACATACTAATAACAAATGCATAACTAGAATGTGCCTTTGATAAAAATCTACATAATAGCTAATTATCTACAAAAACCTTGATACTACAAGTCTATGTACAGCAGTGGTCTGAAATTGTGAAAAAGTGAATATAAATTAAGTAACTTTATAAAAAATTGTGGCAAGTGCATCATTTATGTCAATGAAACTTCAATTCTAGTATGTATTTTATTATTGTACCAAAACAATAATTATAAATAAACAGCTATTCATTAAATGAAAAGATAAACAAACAATAAACACAAGCAGCAACTTATATTATAGGTAGAACAAAAATAATTCTATTGATCTAAGTGATATTTACTATCTAATAAGAAAACTAAAACTTTAAGACCATGCCAAGTGGAGTACACTTAGAGAGGTCTATGGACTGCAATAGGCTGATGAAGATGAAGAAAACTAATATGTTCTAATACTATCACACAGTATTATACACTGTGTCCATTTAGGTTTTAGTGCATAGCAGTAAAAAACTTTTATTTAATATTCGCATTATGCATGAAATAAATCAATTAATCTATGTAATTATAACCACCATTAATTATATCTATTTCACAACAGTACACTAGAACTTACCGAGACAGAATCAGGTCTTCTATGACACTCTTTCAGTCACTAAGATTACGACTAAGTTTAGTTTGACTTTTAGAAGTTAGAACTTAGAATGTAGGCAGAAAACTTAAAACTTCGAGGGCCGACGCAATTTTAAAAGTTTTCGGCTAAACATAAAATAGCCGACCAGCGTGGATTTTTACTTGGGATTGATTGCGGAATACACAGGAGTTGATATTCATAATCAATCGTAATGATAAAAAAAAATAGCAAACGCAATTAAAATTCAGAACGACGTTCATGAAAATGGCAAAGATCTTTAGCCCATCAAATCGAAAGTACGAATAACTTAAACTTTTCTAGGATACTCATAATTTGTGGTGCTGTTCCCGATATATCTTATGATTAAGGTACACTATACATAATCCTAAAATTGCTGTCCGATTTTAATTTCCGACTTAAAATCAATAACATGAAACGAACTCAGTAAAGACCAGTCACTCGCACACCATCATCGTAAGAAATAAAGCAACAGATAATAAAAGAAAAAACTGTAAACAGAAAAAATATTCAAGGATTCGATAATACTTGAGATACCTATCAATCGAATGAAACTTTAGTCGAGTAATCAAGCAACGTGCATGTTGGAGGCACTTGGAGGTCAGTGCTATTCAACACTCTAAAAAAGGGTCTAGAAGTATTTTAAATAATAATAATAACCTTTATTTCAGACATTTTTTTACAGTAATTTTATCTTAAGACTAATTTTAATTTCACTTATATTATTTGATTTTCTTTTTACTATATTATATGCTTAACCTATGCAACGATAACGGTGTCTGTATGCCACTTATTGGCAAAGGCCTCCTCCAACTTTCTCCATTCCTCTCTATCATTTAAAGAAGTATTTTAAAGGTACGTATAAATTACGTGCAGTAACCGCGCTAGCCAATGTTAGACCCGCAATATACGTTTATTTGCCGCGCAATAAAATTATAGACATTAATTTATTGAACGCGGTTGCCACGTGTAGCAATCGATACCGCTCAAATAGCGCGCCGCCGCCGCCGCCGTGCCTTACCGTAGTTATGATTATCCAGTTCATCAGATCCGACGAAGCTTCTTTGATTCAGTCTTGAAAACCGACGATGACAGGTTCTACCTGCTGTACATTCGAGCGCGGCAATGCTCTTGCTCTTGAGAATCTTTGAATATTTGATTATTTTGAGTGAGCTGAAGCTGGAAATCTATTTTGCACACACATTTCTTGCTAATTTCCTACTTTTATATTGAAAACCTTAGAAATTGTTGTTTACTATAATAGTGAACTAATTTTTGATAACATCTAAAAGTCTCCTTTAGGAACAGGTTTAGTAGTTCGACTAAATGTAAACGTATATTTTTATCTCCACCTAAGCATTAACTTATCTTGTCACTGTTCTAGAACTACACTAGGAGTGAAAGTCTATTGTCATTGACTGTCACTGTCAAATTATTATCTAACGTCAATGAACAATGACAAATATGCGAAACAAGAAAACAATAACATTAATAATTAATATTCCTGCAAGACCTACTTAGTATTAGTTTGGTATTATCCTCGTCATTAGACTCATCATCAGTTGAGCATATCGTAATGCATTATATTCTTATGACCAATTTCAGTTACAGCCATGCAGCCACTCTATTCTGTTGGTAAGTAGGAATATCTTTAATTGAATAAATAATTCTTTGTTTAAATTTATATCAGTGCTACAACATTAACTCGATAGGTAACCTACTTTAAGAAATCCATGAAGGTGTAAGACTGAACATTTAAGATATTTTAGTAAATGTAAAATAAAGATTAGCTTTTTAATAAGTATCCCTTTATAAAATTATATATTCAAATGTAACATAATAGGTACAACTAGTACTGACGTATTGTCCATAATTATTGCCTTTGAATATGTAGTATTGACTGAATCATATATCAATGGTAATTTGATACTCTGAATATTGTGATATTATACCTACCTATCTGACACTATACATTACTTGATTATGATTCAAACAGATGTATACACATGGCTGTTAATCCCCCGGCCAGTATACTTGCTCAGTAGAAACCTAATGATATATTTTATAATGTGTCATAGTATTTGTTTGATAATAATTTTGTGGCCAGTGCTTATAGTAACTATTTATTTTAATCAAGTGTTCTAGGCATACAAGTAGCCTTATAATATCAGCAAATTAAAAAGAAACAATAAAACAAAACAAATAGTAATATAGATAACTGCTATGGTGGAGTTACCACTGCATTGTCTCAATTGTAAATGTCTGAGTTTATGCTTTATCACTGATATTGAAAATTCATACTTCCTGTAAATGTTTGTATTTGATAACGAACAATGGGAATTCTGATTTATCAGTTTATATTTTATTATTTATATTATATTCAGTATATCTTTACCTACTGGTGTTATATAAATAATTTGTTTGAACTCATTTTATTATGGATTTGAAAAATATCAATAGTGAGACGGCTTATTTGTGTAAAAATATTGCAGACCATGAAACTCGGCACAATTCAGTTCGTGTTGAAGAAGGTAATGAAGGACCACAGCCAGCTGAAACTACGCCCTTGTTACGCTTCCCTCCAAGTCCCAGTCCAATCCCAAGGAATAACTTTACTAGTGCAATTGTTGGTGCTCTAATAGTAATACTGTTAACTGGAGTCATCATTGGTATATATCTTCTTGTGTTGCAGAATGAATCTGGTTTGTATAAATTGTGTTATGAATACTTATTTTTAATCCCTACATAATTAAGGATATGTTGTATAATTGTTTGTGCCTTTATAGTGTTATTTGTTATTTTTTTAAAGACAACTCCCGCACTAGAGAACAAGCTCTGTGTCGCAGGGGACTTTACAAACATACAATTAATGGACACAAATTACACCCAGACCCAGAACAACACTTTGTGAATCACACAAAATTTTGTCGTGTGTGGGAATCTAACCCACAACCTCGTGCACAGCAGGCACATACTGCGGCCACTGGATCACCAAGGCAGTCTATAGTGACTAAACAGGTTATCTTGTTGGGCTGTGTATGCCAGAGTACTTTGACCCCATTGAATCTTTTGTAGAGGTACTCCATAGGGTCAAAGTGCTCTGCTTATGTATTACACATAGTTTTATTATTATTTACAATTTTAGTGCAGATTTTTGTTGAATTGCCTTTATTGGGGTTACAGTGGTTTTTCATATTGTCTACTGCTTACTGGTTATGATGTTTCTTTTTTTTTTCAATTGTTTTAAAACTTTGTAAACAATTTTGTTAATTATGTTTACATTAATTGGCCTTTTTCTGATCATTGCTGGACCTGGCCTGAATGGCTTATGCGTCGCCATGTACCACATCCATTTGTCTTTCCTAGCACCTATTGTTTACTCTTAATTTTAATTCACTGCAAGAATGGCTCAGTAGCTTGAGTATTCGCCTTGGCATTTGCAACTGGGGGATTTGTTGTGGGTTCAACCCCACATGGGGGTTGAAAATGTTGTAGTCCACAAATAATTGTTCGGAGGCTGGGTTTACTTTGTGACTGTAAATTGTGTTTATATAGCCTCCTACAACAATGGTCTAGTTGTCGATAATAAAAGTTGTCTTTATTTATTTTAGGTAAAACAATTTACTACTACTAATCATAAATCAATTTATTTCAGAAAATGTTCTTCCTCCAGTTGAAACACCATTACAATTAGTAAGTAGGTCACAATGGGACCGAAACTATATACCCGTGACTACGCAGAAATGGTCTCCATATAGACTAAAACAGGTGTTGGTGGTACAAACGAACACAGAACTGTGTATCAGCACAGAAACATGCACAAGACTACTACGGCAAATGCAGGTAACTAAAAAACATACATTGCATTACATCTCTTTACCCAAAAGCGAGGGCTGAGACATTTGATATCTAAATTTCGCCAGCTATGTAAGGTCCTATTGTACTTAACTAGACAGTATTTTAAAAAAGTTGTATATCAGGCCTTTAAATCAAACCATAGACCTTAGAATCAGCTGCAAACATGAGCGAAATCCTATGATATGATCAATGGGCAGGTTACTAAAAAGGCGAGGGAGTTTAATTTTTCAACAATTATATTTACAATATAGTATATAGCCAAACAACTAGCCGATTCCAGAGGAATTTCTTACTTCGTATGATTAGGTTGTGGATTGAGCTCCCTGTCGAAGTTTTTCCAAGAGACTATGTTCTTTAAGAAAAGAGTTACAAAGTTTTTAAAGGATCGCGTTTTCGGATTTTTTTATACTACCAAGGTGGCAAACAAGCGGTCACGAATGATGCACGAAAACTGCTTTTCGTGCATCTATCGTGACCTAGACGGCTATACATCCTGATGTATATTTCACAGTGTATAAGGTGCTTTAATTAGTTGTCCAAGCTACAGATATGTAACACCGCGATCCTTCAAATGTATATGTGTATGTACGTCGATAATTATTATTAATCAACGTGAATATTCTTTTTGTCGTCCATTGTTCGTGACTTTGGCAGGATGTAAATGTGACCTTTGTAGTCGAAATTCTGCCAGGACTACAGAATACTAACATGTTTGAATTGCCATAGCTGATTATTACACTACTGTAGGTTTAGCATACATACACATAAGTGGGTGGGTAGTCTTATATACACTTGCAGTAAGCACTAAGGGCGTCAGTTACGGGTTATCGACCGTTAGTGCTTGTAATAACAGGGTTTTGTGATATAAGATAAAATAACGTTATTTTATTTTTTTAGCTTCTTTGTTTAGTTGTGTGAAGATGAAATTATTTGTGTGGTGATGAATTATTTTTATGATACAATAGCGTGTTGTTCCTGTTCCCCGTGGTTATATTTCGTTCTGTGTCTCGTTTATAGTCACTACCATGCTCCCTTTAGATCGTGTCTTGATGATTTTTAGTCTAAAATCTTCCATAAAAGCTGGGCTATCAAATGCAAAAAAAAAAATTCAAATCCGACGGGTACCTATACCTACTAGTACCAAAGATTATAGCATTCAACAAACGAATCTGTCATCTTTATTGTTATAGTATAGTAGAAGTATTTTTTATATTATTGTCCGTGTGGTGACGGATTAAGAATACGATTGTCACCACCCCCTTTCATCCCGAGGGTGTCGTAAGAGTCTACTAAGGGAGTAAGTCTAGCATACAATATCAATCGCAAGAGAGGGAAAACTCGAAACAAAACCCTATACCAATCCGTCTGGCCAGTGTGGTATAGTAGGTTAATATCGCTCCAAATGTTTGGAGAAGACCCGTGCCCAGCAGTAGAACTGCATTTTTCCATATCTTAAAATTGGTCACGTAACTAAATTTATCTTATACGTGACCAACGGCAACATACAAACTCCTAATGCAAAAAAGTAATCTTTATATTCCGATAACATTACTATATGCAGATAAGTATTCTATTTATTAGATAACCTCGAATGAACGTTGTTGTAAGTACCTATTCGTTGTTTAAACTCTTAGGACATTAATTAGAATCTTCGATCAGATCTGTATAACATCACCGATACAATAACTACAGGGTACTATAATGTGCTATTGACTTGCAATGTCTCACCTCCTGTCCTGCTCTTTGCACTGAGTGACCTCTGAGCTGCCACTGATTAGCCATAGAAAATAATAAATACTCGACGTACGTACCATCGACACAAAGAAGGAGAATATATGCAAGCTTATCACTGTTTTACTAGAGAGGTATTTTTTAATTTAATCGGATATTTTCGGTATTTAAGTAAAATAAATTAGGAATAGTTGCCTGGGGAAATAGTAAAAGTTATGAAAAAAATAGAGTACGTCTGTCGGGTCCCTGAAAACTAGAGTTCGGATATTCGAATGCATATTTACCTAAAGTTCAGATGTTGGTTTATCGGGACAATCCCACCCACATGCCCACCGCTGTGACTCCTGTGAGCCAGAATTAACAGCGGAGTAACCAACTGATACACCGAGTTTTGACACTCGTGCGTCCCGTGGACAACTAAACCTACTGTCTTGGACCCCGCAACGAATTTAATCAGAAGTAAATAGCCTTTCCCCAGGGAAAGGCTACGAACATTCATTCATTATGAACATTTGCCTAGAAGGCCGGCCAGCCCTTCTAGGCGAATGTCAAAATACCTACCTCATTAATAATAATAATAGCCATTTAATTCCAAAAATAAGGGGTCTTTATAAACTGTGCTTATTTTGCTAGCTTTTACTTAGTCCCTTATTTTGATGTGCCTTTTGGCATAGGCCTCCTCCAACTGTCTCCATTAAACTCTGTCCTCTGCTATTCTGGTCCCCAGGTTAGACAAATGTCGCTACGATAAAAATACCTCATAACAATAAAATATATACCTGAATTGTAGACTAAGTTAACAAGAATTAAGTACCTGTACACCGAGTGCAATATGTGCACACTGTGTGGTAACGAAAAGATCTTGTGTCCAACAAGCTGGTTCCACGCGTGAGATAATATTACACCGCTAGCCTAGATCATTTGACCGGTGTCCCCAATAGTGACGTATCATTTAACATGAATAGGTAATCCACAATATTATGTATGCTAAAGTAAAGTGCCCCTTACTCTTTACATGTTTTGCAAGGCATTTGTTATGTCATATATTTTTTTTGGCTAATGTTAACACTTAATTGGTGCTTAATAATGTCAGCAGAAATTAATGTTCAGATTTTAAGCTTTCTTTTAAAAATGTACTGGTCATCATTATCTCAGCCTGATGAAGACGTCTACTGTTGTACGTAGGCCTTCTCTATAGCTTTCCATAATGACCGATATTGAGCTGGTTGCATTCTATTCTCCTCTGCACTTCTAACTAGGTCGTCTATCTACAGTGCGTTTTCCTGTATGTGATTTGAGAACCTATCTTCCCCATCGGTTATTGGTGCGTCTAGCGATGTTGCCTTCCTTTTTCGAATTTAACTTGCTTACCATTACAGCTACAATTTTGATTCGTCTGCGGTTTTCCTCATTGCATATCTCTCTACGCAGCTCGTTAACCGGCTTTGAGCTTTTTTACGAGGCCAATAGAGACTATATTTCTTTACCGTAAGTCATTACTGCCAGTGATGATAACACACACACTGGGGACAATCATTCGTTTTATGAGATTTAGAGCATCGAGGCGTTTTCATCCATCTATTCGACAATTTAATTAGTTTGAAGTTAATTATAAACAAGGGAGAGTGTGATAGGCTACTTTATATAACACGGTGAATCCGCAATAGAAAACAAGTCTAGTCATATTTGAAAATTGAGAGTGTTAAGTCTACAAAGTCATTACAGTAGTTTCTTCTATATGGCAATATCTGTCATCATTATGTCATTATATACATAGAACGCTATAAGTACCTATACTTAACTACACTCAAAACTGTTCAAAAGTAATTACAAGTTGTTTAAAGTAGGTATACATTTATTAAACAGCATTGATTTCACTTCCTAAATCTGTAGTTTTTATATCAAATGTCGGTCAACAGTTTTGTTAAGTTTATGTAATTAGTTCAGTAGTCATTTGGCAATTGATACTGGCATATTCACTATTGCCTATATAATCATGCTACCTTACAGAAGACCATAGCTAGGTACTTATTCGGTTATACTTACAAGGTGCATAGTTCGACAATATTAACCAATGAGGCGAATCCTTCAATACTGTGATTGGTTAATTGTCGCACTTCGCCCCCTCGTACTGCACATACCACCAAAGAGACCTAAAACACTTTCTGCGCAATTGTTTTAAATGTTTGCCGGGCATATTATAATAGTGTGACTGTGTTCCAGTTCGTGGGTACTTAATAGGCCTCTCTACTCTCTCTCTCTCTCTGTCTGTCTCACGTATTCTAGAGATACCTCATTATAAAACGCTGGTGCTACAATTTTTTGAGTCTGTAACACGTAAATTACGTCTTACTTGTTGCATATGGCCACATGGTTGTTTGTCTAACTACACTTAAGTAATTTAAAAAATCAGGGCCCGCCTGATGACGGTTTTCCGTAGCTTATAAACACTACACTTGCAGCACCAGGGGTATCCCCTGCTAGTCAAAAAACGTTCAACTCTTGAAAAACCCCTCTATGCTTACTTCTTGCTTTAAGCTTGCTTATATCAGTAAATTGTTCTATGGCTTTTTAGTGTATTTCCCGATATCTGGTTAACAGTACCACCACGATTAGCCTACTTACTAAGTAATACTTCTATTTAATTATTATTTACTACCAAGGAGGCAAACCAGCATACGGCCCGCCTGATGTTAAGCAGTTACCGTAGCGTAATTAGTTATAACTAGGCAATGATGATGTTATTGAAGGGAAATTACCAAAACCTTGTATAATTATAATCATTGACGCATTGATTTATACTTATACTTTGTGTACAATGGATAACCTATTTGTACGCGAAGCACTCGAGCGTTGCGTTTGTATGTTTATAAATATCCAGCTCTGATACATTCATGACCAGTTGCCAGGTTCATAAATAAAATAGTCCTAACCAGATTTAGCCAGACATTTTACTCTAAAACTTGGAACTAACGTTGACATCTATAAAATGTTGATTGATGTATATTCAGAGTTCTGGGCACTAAACAAGAGAGCAATCCCGACTGGGGATCGAAGAGTTAGAAAACCTCTGCCAAATAACTACACAGAATAGATAGTTTTAGTGCACTTGTAGGGTCTACAACGCGCGAGTAATGCCTTCTGGTATTGCAAGCATCCATATTCTACGGCAACTGTTTACAGGCGGGCCTTGCCTTCGGTTTTAGTAGTAGTATAATATAGTAAGAATGTTTTTCCCTATTCCAGTTCAAACACGAAAGCCAGCACAAAAATAAGATTGGCTTATTTTCGTGCTCCCTTTCCACCCACTGTTGGGTATAGGTCTCCTCTTTTGCGCGGTATCTGCTCCGTTCCTGTGCCAAGCACAACCATTTAATTCCCGCTGATCTTTTTATGCCTCATTTATTTCATACTAACTTTATCATGTATATTTCTAAAAATACACTTTATTCTCGCAAAGTCAATGCCCCATTACGATGAGTGTATACTTATCAGAGCATAAACATTAAATAATTGCATGTTGTTATTGTTTCTTATAGCATTGCAATATAAATTTATTGCAAATTAAACGTTTTTTATGCTGCATATGTGGCAAACAAGTATACGGTCCGCCCGATGGTACGCTTTTACCGTAGCCTATGAACACTTGCAAACACTGAGTAACTCTGGGAGAGGAAAACGTTTTTTGGTAGCTAAGTGTACACGTACCCATTTTGCGAAATCCCCATTTTGCGAAATCCCCTTTTTGAGAAATCCCCATTTTGCGAAATTCCCTTTTTGAGAAATCCACTATTTGAGAAATCCCCATTGTGCGCCGAAAGGAAACGTTTCACTACAAACACATCCCTAAATGAGCGCTGGGAACCTGTATCTACTCACACACAGGAATACAACTACGCCGCTGTGGAAAGACAACACAAATGTTATAATTTCCTACCGCTAAGAACGGATCTCCCCTATATCAAAAGCACAGAAAGAGGCTTAATTAACACGCAAGCTAAGAAGCGAGTTAGTGGATAGAATCGAATAGAATATAAAGTATATGGGATTTGACGGAAGTGTACGACATTATATCGTAAATTTATGTCAATTCCCATACATTTGCATTCTATTCTATTGGATGACATGCATCTTATAAGATTATATAGATTTCCTCACGATGATTACTTACTACGTACACATATAGTAAAGTGTAACATTGACAGATCCGTATCGAACAATGACCTCATGTGTTGTTAGTCGATTATTTGCCTACTCTGCTTCCCTCCTTTTTGACTAAAGTATGTATAATATACCGATTTACCCCCTACTACATGGGACCTAACATAGCCGGCGACACGTAGGTGAAAATATTATAGGTAGATACGTATTTTTGCATGCTTTTATTTACTTTGCAATAATTTGAATTACTTTCTGGTATCCGAAATAGCTAAAATTTGGGTTTACTTATGTTATTTCGGTGACAATGCAATAATTTAGTGGAATTATTATAATGATGCAATCGGAAGGTAGCTATAGGAACTCCGCAACGAAACACGATAGCATCGCCTTGTTTGGGCTTGATGAATTTGTCTTGAGGAGTTCTGTATCCCTAGCCATAAAATCTCGTAATATTTACGCGTATAATATTTTTAAGTATAAACTTATTATGTTTTAGGCAAATGTCACTGCTGCTAAGGGCGTTTTACCGTATAATTTTCTAATATCATCCAATGGTCAAACCTATGAGGCGCTCGGATGGCGGAACACATCGCCAATGATGACACTAGAACCGTTTAACGGATTAGTCTTAGCATTCATAGGTGAGTTATAAAATAGTTGTTCTTTAGAAGTGCGTAAGTGCGATGGTAGCCTAGCAGACAAGTAACCGACTTACCTGCAAGAGATGTGAGTTCGATCCCGGGTGGCAGTACCAATGTGAATTTCACTTATGGAATTGATATGTATTATGTAATTATCTGCTAACGGTGAAAGAAGACATCGTGAGGAAACCCTCTGATTCACCAACCCGCATTAGGCCAGCGTGTGTGAATTCAAGGCCTAAACCCTCTCTCTCTTGACAGAGGAGATCCGCCCCTAGTCCACAGCTCAGTGTGCCATAAATATATGGTTTGCTGTTATTATTAGAAGGTCAAACTCTGTGTGATTTTTTTTTATTCTTCTACCGTGAGAAACAAACGTATGGTCCTCCTAAAGGTAAGCAGACACCGTAGCCAATGGACGCTAGCAATACTAGAAGCATTATACGTGTGTTGTCGACCCTATATCAAGGAAAACATTAATTTAAAAAAACTGTTTTCCTTATAAGCAACAGTGATTCTCACCCACATTAACATTAATTTACTACTATGTTTTTTTTTTGTTTATTTGACTGTTATCAAAAAAATGTACCATGTACACACAGCAATGGAGTTAGCTGAACAGAGCCTCTAGACAAGTGGCATAAGCGATTGTCGAAAGAAAGTCAAAAATAAAATGTATGGGATTTGACGTAAGTCTACGATATAATGTCGTACTTACTATACTTACGTCAAATCCGATTCGACTATCGCTTATGCCACTTCTTTAGAGGCTCAGGGCCGCTATATGAAGATTCGTTTTTTAACAAAACCATTGTATATATTTCTGTGGAATGAACAGTGTACAGTTAGACTAAACCTACAGATAAAAATATATTTCACACAAATTCAAACATTGGTTTACCTAAAAACTAATATTCATATAGCGGCCCTGTACAGCTAACCCCGTTACCGACCGTACCATTCTGAGAGAGGGAGAAAGGGTGGTGGGTCCTCTCTTGATAGACCATGACATGAAGATTAAAAATACATGGATTGCTTATATTATTGTGGGTAAATATAAATCTAAAATTAAACGTACGTACCTTTAACCTCAATAAATACATGTCATGTTAGTACCTTGTTATGAATCCATCAATGACGTAATAATGGATATAGGTACCTACATAAACATTTTATTAGTGAATCGAGGCAAGTATGACTACCTAAGTGTCACGTAGTGGCAGTGTGATCAGCCACTGACATTGTTTGTTTCCCACAGACGATTTATGTTTATTTCTGTGACCCACAGTATGTATGTAGTAGTTGTTTTTATATAGTACGTTGATTCGACCGTGGTGCTAAAGCCAGTTGCAGCTTTTGTAGGGAAGGACTGTACCTAGGCCCAGTTGATATAAGAGACCGGTTTTTATGCATAAACTACTAATGGCTGGTCTGGAATTCTTGAAATAGAACATGGAAACCATGTTCAGATTCACACACAGTGCCAATATATAAACTATAGTAAAGTTTGGCGCGGAAACGATAAAAAGTAGAGTTGGAAAAAAATGAAGTTTCCTACCATACGTACAATCATCATCATCACAATCCATTAACGTCCCACTGCTGGGCACGGGTCTCCTCCTGGAGGGATATTAGGATATTAGCCTACTATGCCACGCTGGCAAGACGGGTTGGTATAGGGATTTATTTCGAGTTTTCCCTCTCTTGTAGTGGACATTGTCTCCATAACTTACTCCATTAGTCGTCTCTTACGACGGTGGTGACATTTGTATTCTTAATCCGTCACCACACGGACATACGTACAATGACCTTATCCTATTGACGGCGTTTTATTAAATATATGTATTTTAATTTGTTACAGGTAATTTCACTCAAGTTCCACCCACCCAACGACAGATTCAAGAGGCCAAGAACTTCTTCGCTGAGTCAGTAAGACGGCAATATTTACATCCAGATTATAGTATAATAGGAAAAAATGTAAACGATACGCCTACTAACTTATCACATAGTCTCAAGCAGTTTCCACAGTGGCATAATGAACTAGTCGCTGATAAAACTAATTGAATACTATCGCACTAGTCAAATGCACACCGTGTCTGATAGTATATTTATTTCTAAGTAGGATAAAATTAAATCGCTTGCCGTGTTCGTAGGTATAGTGTATATAGGTATAAAACTTTACTACTTAATTACTCAATACTCTGTGGATATTGATGTGATTTCCTGAGGATGATTCAGTTTAGGTTAAGGCCTCAATAGCGTGTTTTTGATTACAATTCAGTACAATAAGTAGGTGAAGATGGTCTTTGCCTACATTTCGCAACAACGCATCTCGTTCAAACAACGCCCCTTGCCGTCCCGTGAGTTCGTAGCATTAGAACCTTTTTAGTACATTTATATTTTACCTAAAATAAACAACCGAAGTAGGCAAGTGTGGATTTTACTAATTCATATTTTAATTTAGAAAAACATTCTTGTGACATACTTATTTGTTTTTAAGCGATAAAATAAATAAGAGATGATCATGACATCTGAACAACTCTGTCACCAGGTACTTCGGCCACGAATCACACGATAAAACAAAATAAAGTGATGATGAGAATGGTCTAGCAAAACTTTCAATAAGTAAAAGAACTTTAAAATCAAAGTAACCGAATGACGACATGCAATGTTTTATTAATTTTGGAATTGTTATAGCTTTAATAGATGAAGGTCGTTTCGTATCGTTTCATCACATACCGCATCTTATTCTGTTTAGACACGCTACACTCCCATTGCGAATCATGTTAGTTAGCAAAATTTTATTTACGTACATTTTACATCTATAATCAACTATGAAATTCTATTTTTAAAGTTGAATATCTTATTATTATTACGTGCAATTATTGAAGCTTTTTATTATTATGTGCAATTATTAAACAATACTTTGATATTTTTTACTATTAAGTGTTATTTATATAAGTTATGAACCTTAGATTCAATGCATATATGTATATTGTGAGGTTAAGACTTTAAAATTACTTAGTCTCGGTCATTACTCTGTATAATATTGATGTTTTTTTAAGACGACCTAGTAAAGTTTTTTATGAAAATTCTTGGAGGAGGCCTATGTCCACACGGCAACGGAGATGTCTGTACAGAAGCGCTATATGAAGATTAGGTTTTTAAGAAAACAATTGTATATATATCTGTGGAATTTGGTATCTGTGTACAAGTAGACTAAACCCACAGATAAAAATATATTTCACACAAACTCATACATTGGTTTACCTAAAAAACTAATCTTCATATAGCGGCCTTGCACAGCTAGCTCCGTTGCCCACCGTCCATCAGTGATCGTCTTTTTGCGAATATGATGAAATAAGTTATTAGAATAATGTAATTGTATTTATGTACGTATATGTTGCGGTTATTTTATTGTTATTATAATCTATTAAACGCTACGTAGATATGGATTTATTCCGTTTAAATTTATATAAGGTTAGTAGCCGTATAATGTTCTGTGATAGCGAATATATTGTTTATGGTAAAGCCATTTAGTACATTACACGTATGGCAGATAATAAAAAAATAATATGTAGAATTAGTATATAATATAAGTAGATAGTAGGCATATACATAAGAGTGCACTGTATTCCGTAAAAGATTAGAAAAAGATGCTATCAAAAACTTTGCTGGAATTGACTATGTTATAATTAAGTAGTTAGGCACCTATATATGATACGCACAATATTAGTTATAATAACTTATTATTATTACCCATTTAGATATCTTTCACTGCTGGTATTAAATATTTAAAAAAAATGCCCAGTGTTAAAGCCAAAGAGGAAAGCGATTTACTCTATTTTGTTATTAGGAATATTTATTTTTATAAAAATTGTAAAACCAATTTCACTACACAAACAAATTCATAGAAACACACAAAATTATTCTGTATTGACTAAAAGCACCGATTAAATTAAATATTATTTAAAAATCACTTAGTTATGTAAGTACTTAGTTTTATATTATTTTAGTGCTGGCCACAGGTCACAGGTGTTATTCCTCCATGGAAGTAATTGTACCGACACCTTTAGAAATGTGAACCTTGGTGATTGGCTGATATTTCACAATAATATTAATACCAACGAAACTTTGGATTAAGTACTGCAGTAGTTAGTAATAGTATAGTAATATCTGTGTGAGTGTTTGTGTTCGCGAACATTCGAGACGACATAACAATGATATTATAAAAAGAAAGCGGACATTTTTGCCGACAAGAGGAAACTAATTTTATTGTAGTCATGTGATTTTAGTCAGCCAACAGCTATGTCGTTTCCTTATCTATCGCATGCATACTTGAAATTTATATACATGTATAATTAAGAACGTGTGTTAATAAAGCAACAAAACTCAACACCGTTCAATATGAACGTAGCTTATCTTTCTTTTCGCGAGGTGTTCGCGGACACCTCCTAAATGTATGACGTCATGATGAAGCATACTGGCGAGCACCATCCTGCTTAATATTATAAATGCGAAAGTTTGGATGGATGGTTGTTTGTTACTTAATCACGTCAGAACAGCTGAACGGATCCAGATGAAGTATGCCACAGTGATAGATAGATTGGAATACCACTTAGGTTTTTTTTATTATAAAGATAAGTCCCCTTTGAACAACTTATTAAGTACCTAAAGGTTTGAATTGAACTTTAACAGGTTCATTAAGTTATTATAAAATGAGCGTGTGTGTTAACCCATTATATTTATATATTTTATTAATTTAATAAAATAATTATCAACTCATAGAGTTGTATAAGTAACTAGTATATTATTTATTAATATAATTATTTAGGTATTTAACTATATATTATGAAAATTACGATTAGTTTTAAAATGTTTAATTATTTTCTGTATTTATCTACATCCATTATAGCAGTGAAGTGGTAGATTGAGTATACTGAAGGTGAAGGCATGTCTCACGAGATCACGTCACCGACTGATTTGTGCAATTCTCTAATTATTTCATGTGATAATATATAGATATCATTGTTATTGTAGATATTTATTTATTGTATAATGTATATTTTGAAAATGGATTGTCAAATAAATAAATTTAAATAATTTATAAAACATTTTTATTATTAGAAAATAACAATTTACTTATAATACAAATAGGCATCTTAATTATATAATAGTACATTTTAATTAACCCTTACTTCGCTACAATGTGGGTAGTTGTCAAATGCAGAAACAATGAAATGATGAAGAGCTATACAAACAATGATATAACGAGATTCTTGCCGTTTGAGAGGGACAGCTCTATAGACCGTGTATAGAACAACCTTTCAACAATAATGCTTTCAAAATGTAGGTATCCAATGCTTTATTCTATTAGTCCGGACAGACTAACAATAACAATCTTATTATTGGATCACTACATTAAACTATTAGGTATATCTGTTGTAAATAAGCCACATGACTAGACTAGGCCGTCTAGCCTAGCCTAACCATAGCTTGCAAATATTGTATTCTCGTAGTGGGTACATTATAAAGACCCTTTATTAGACGTTTTAGTGTCCTTGATTTAAAATTAAAAATACTAGTTGTATAAATCCGAGAGATATAAATAAAACAACCACTGTAAACTTATGAAAATCCATTTTAAAGATAGGTACAAACTTGTTTACGAACAAGATTTGAATTGAGTTAAGGTAATTTAGTGTTTTTATTACTTAGGTACTTAAAGACTTTATTATTGTCAGGTACATGTATTTGTATCATAATAATCTAAAATATGGGCAGTCCTAGTTTTCGCCCAATACCTACTCTAATAATGTATCTAGATGTTAATAGCAATTATGTAGGTACCTACAAATTATTGCCTAGGTGGTGTCATTACTACTTATTTCATTAATATACGTAGTTATGCACATTAGATATTTATTTAAAGAGTAAATTGAATATTACTTTATCTATATTATAAAGATCACAATAATGGTCAGATTATCAAAAACACTGTCCGAGCCCGAGTCACAAAGATAGCACGCAATTTTAAAATTTTAGGTATTTTATAGGTTTCGATCATATAAATTGGGTGTCTTTTAAATTGAAATCAATGAACATAATAATGTATGTAAAGGTACCTAATTATATCCATTAATAATCTCAAAGTGATGGTAATGAGTTACATGTTCATCTCATGCCATTTGGGTTCTCTTGGTAACCATAGAACTGGTATCTAACAAACAGTAGAATAACTACGGTATGAAATTTGTTTCGTAAAATGGTATTCTGCAAGTGCTCTTACACATTTTTGTCATCGACTTTTCCAATTTGGATGTTCAGATTCCAGATTTGCAATTTTTAATCAAAAACGCTACCAACTAATCTGGTTGTGTCTATTCTAACATATTTTAAATATTATAAAACTTACGTCGGTATAAGTATGTAAACTCATTATGTATTGATGAAGTTGATATTTATCTTAATATGTTTAAAATAAGTAAGTTTGCAGATAAATCTTGTAATTATATGAAAGTAAAAAGTAATTTCCTTTTAATTGACTAAGGCGACGTCAATAAAAATACTTAATCAAACTTAACATAAAAGAATTAGAAGTCAGTACTAATTACAATTCTAACCTAGTCAGAAACACACGAAGGCATACGGCAGACACACGAGATTACCTAAACTAGATTCTTAGATCTACTTGTAACAAATCTTAACACAAATCTAATCTATCTCTAACTTTCTGAAGCTCCCTTGGATAACAACGTCTCCATTTACAGTCTCTGTCTTAGATTTTCTCGATGAGATAATGCCTCTCGTGCTCAGGATTTCCATGTCGTCGAGTCCGAGTATTTTCTTTTTCTGGTCACTTAACAACTGTGTAGTGTACTTGATCATATCATCTAGATTCAAATCGCCTCCATACATTGTAGGAAGGCATTCAGGTTTTAGGTGCTGATGCAGCTGCTTCAAGTTGGTGTGAACCTGTAATTTAGAATATTGGTTCATAATATATATTAGACAATGTAACTAGATGATCCCGGCAACTTTGGTTCTGGATAAAATTAGGTTACACATCTGATTGATACTCTTCTATTTTACCTTCATAATACAGATTTTTCAGAATGCCGACCTCATAAATTTGAAGGACCCATAAAATAGGTATAAGTGGGTACGACATATAATTTCTTTACTTTATTGGTGTAGGTAAGAGGTGAATCTAAGTCTAAAGTTTTGAGGTTCAGAAATTTCAAAAATTTGTTTATAACTTATTTTTTAGAACAGTAGGTATCCACTTACTTGTTTACTCTTTTTATTTATATTACTACCGACTGCTAGATAAAAATATCCTTAAAATTGGGAAAGCTACTGACCGAATGGAAAATATTTAAAACCGATCCTAACTACATCATTCGTATTTGTTTTATCGTTCTAGTTTACGTTACATTAGGTTTTGATTTATTATTTGATACATTTTGATTACGACATGATATGATATGAAATAATGGTGTGTGGGGTACCTACCTGAACTTAATGATATCAATCGTTTGTTTGGTTATGTTAAACGTAGGTGCCTTACTCTCATAACAAATGGTTGCCTATTGCTTAAATCAATATTAGGTACAATAGTAGATAGTTTTGAGAAATACCGTTCGTGTTCTGTTCTTATTTTTGGTATATAGGTAGGTGGGTACTTACCTGTTATAATTTTAGTTTTGTCTATTTTCTAAACTAATATTATAAAGAGAAAGGATGAGCTATTTAGTAGGTATATTTGTTTGTAATGGATAAACTCAAAAACGACTTAAGCGATTTTAATAATTCTTCCACGTATGTACCTATAGAAAGTTACATTATCGGCGTAATAACATGAGCTAAGCTTTTTTTAAAGTGACCATACGAAGTCGGGCGGATCTATAGTACTTATATAATACTTACATGAACTCTGTCAGCCATTTTTGGAGTAACTTTGCTGACTGCGAAATCTATAATATATTTGAGGGCTCCCGGGACGTTGACGGCGTGGAATTCCTTGTGTCGCATCGGCATGGATTGCTGTAACAATTGTAACATTAGTATCTACCTAGTAGCAATTTTTGGCGTCCTGGAAACAAAATAACCCTACCGATATCTAGTACACAACATACAATTATCTGAGGCCACATAAATATCGTCCCAATCGTAGAAAAACGACGGATATGTCTTTTTTACAAATTTCAACCTACTTATAATGTTCTATTTTATCATGTTCTTTTTTTAGGGTTCCGAAGTAAACAAGGAACCCTTATAGTTTCGCTATGTCCGTCCGTCCGTCTGTTCATCTGTCCAGCAGCAGTGCAGCTTAGCTCAGAGACCCTTAGTCCTAAAAAGCTGTAATTTGGCACGATAAACGTACGGCACGTAAAATAAAATATATTTTTTTAGGGTATCTCCTGTACATAATGTAAATTGAGGACGTTTATTTTTTTTCTCAACTACCTCATGGTATTTGGTATTGTTGAATAGGTCTTTTGAAAATATTACTAGTCTGTTAAGACAGTTTTTTGATTGAAGGATTCGTTCGTGATATATTAAGCTTTTAAGAGGTAATTTTTCCTAACGTCAAGTGTCCCCCCCCCTTTCCTGCCAGCCAAATGGTGGTATTTGGAAATGTGAAAAAATTCACGGTAGTAGTATTTAAAATGAAATTAAAAGGAAAACTATCACAGCTAAATAGACGTGACAAGTTTACAAGTAATAGCCGATTAACTTATAAAATGTTATTAGATAAGTTAAAATTAGATTGGGTCTTTGAAATATTGAAATCTGTAACTGTGGGGTTTTGTCTCAAGCCTTATATTATTATTTTAATTTCCCGTACTATATTCGTGCTAACATAAAAAAAATCACGAATAGGTAGTGGAAATGAGTTTGATTTTTGTAATTTTCTTAGTCTGTAATAGATGTAAGTAGGAGTTGGATTACCTGACCATATTTAAATAATCAGTAGGTTAGGTTAGAACTGCGACCCCCTATTTTATACATACCAAATTTTAACTATGAAAATGTCGGATTTCCGTACAACCGTTCATCCCTTATTTTAATTCATTAGGGGTGACATTGCCAATAATCCCTGTTAGTGCGCACTTACGTCATTTAAGGAAGCTTTACACAAAATTTCAAGTATGTAGCCTGTTGATAAGTCAGTCAATTAGGGCAAGCAATTATATGTGTTGATAAGCCCGGTATAAATAATATTCATAGGCTTGCCTTCTATTACATGGGACCTATCATAGCTTGTGAATCTTGACTGTCATACATTTCAACCGTATTCTTCTAAGGAAAACGGAAGATTATCGATGCGTGATATTATGTAGTTATCTATCTATTGTTTGGTAAACCCTTTCTGGGCCACCTTTTGTAATTGCTGTAAGTATATACGGTTAGGTAAATGCAATTACAGAATATCAGGGCAATAATGTGTGCGTACATAAACTGGTGTTTTATCGTGACGTGACCACTGCATGCCTATGAAATAACGCTAAATTTTCAACATACAGGCATGTGATTTGTCATGCGATACCGCTTGTTTCGGCGGTTTCGGCACACTATGTTTAAACTGTCGTGTATTTTGTAAGTTGTTAGGTAATCGTCAAAATTAATGGTTAAATAAATTTTCAAATTTGTAGATTTTTCTAAATTGCTTAGATGGTACCTGGGCAAGGGAGATGGCTGTACAGCCTCTCTAGACAAGTGGCATAAACGATAGTCGAATCGAGAAGTCAAAAAGCAAATAAATTAATGGGATTTAACGTAAGTGTAAGATTTTATGTCGTAAACTTACGTCAAATCATACATTTGCTTTTTTGACTTTTCGATTCGACTATCTTTTATGCCACTTGTCTAGAGGCTCTGGGCCGCTATATGAAGATTGTTTTTTTAGGATAACTAAGGTCTGAATTTGTGTAAAGTAAATATTTATCTGTAGGTTTAGTCTAATTTATCATTAAACCACTGTTACCAAATTCCACAAAAATATATACAGTGGTTTTCTTAAAAAAACTAATCTTTATATAGCGGTTCTGTACAGCTATCTCCGTTGCCGTGTGTACCTACTCCCATGTCTCACAGATAACGACGGATGAGAGGTTTAATTAACTACTACAGGTAGTGTCCGTCCGTCTGTCTGTCGATTCGTCTAGGCATGTTTATTAGGCACGATGAAACATAAATGGTTCAAAGACATGCAACAGTTACCAGAAATATATTTTTTAACTTTGCGGGTTCACAACAAGCAAAGATTTTAGTCTAGCTTTAAGTACCTAGTTCAGGTAACTTTAGGCAATTCAATTACATCTACGACCGTTCAGTCTTTATAACACGTAAATATTCGATTGTCAGTCCAACGTTCTTGTCTTGTTTATACATATTTAGCAAACCTGATGATAGACCAATTTATATGAAATGATTACCTCTCCCCATTTCATGAGTCTAGCGAAGTCTGTTGGGTTCCAGGTGGTGATATGTGCACCGGTGACGCCGCTACCGTCGCCCACGTGAACATAGCCGCACATCTGGTCTAGCGAGTCCTCCAACAAAGAGTCGTATATCAGGACGTGGGTACGCGTCATGTCCCAACAATTGTACTTGCTTGCGTTGAACCTACCTGTTAGAATAAACAAACTTTTACATAAAAGTAGATGTCAGTCATAATGTAATACTTATCATACCTTATTTAAATATATTATTATCACAGATATGTAAATTTCGCATTTGAGGCAATTCGCTTAGTGTCATACTTCTGAATGTTATGTACGAAGTAAACAAATTTTCGCAGTTGCATCGCTCGTATATTTATTTTTATTACAACATACTTAACAAAAATCTCCTTACTCATATTGTATACGATGACCCGGCGACCCTTGCTGTCTCGAACCGGTGAAACCACTATGTACCTTGAAATTTAGAAATTGTTATGAAATTCCAACATGGAATTATATCATGCCGACAAATTACATAAGATGGGTATATTCGCAACGCGGGAACTTCAAGAGAGTACATAAAGTTCAAGGCTCCAGTACGTGTGAACTTTCTAGTGTTAGAGCCTCCGCCTACGCACAGGTTGAGCACACAACTAGAATATACCTACGTTACATAACTTGGGCATTTTATGGAACTGTGTTAGTAGGTTAGCTTTGTTCAAATTCAAATCATTTCTCTTTTGATTAGCCCTGTCAGTTTAAAATTTTATTACAAACTGCCCATTTATATGATTTGTTGTCTATACATGCTGATTGTAAACAATAAAACATTGGGCAATCTTAAACGGTTAAACGAAATTGTTATTGTTATACAAAATGCATTAAATTATTATTCATATTGTTATATCGAAGAATAATTACCCGTTGTTGATAATTTCTTTCAGTGTCGGATCGTCGCAATCAATGTTCTTGAATATTTCAGGATAATATCTTCTGAGACTCAAAAACTTGAGCAATGTTTGTTGAGCCATAGGTATGCTGTACTTTTTGTGTCGCAGAAACCGAAGAATGAACGATTCATCTGTAACAATTCATCAATCATGATAAATAATGCGTTCATGTGTAGGCTTGCTTCATGCAAGTCTACTGACACTTGTACAAAAAAGTCTTTCCACGCGTGGTAGGTAACTGCATATTCAATGTGTGTCGACAACGTATGAGTAATGCTCTTGGTATTGCAAGTGGTCATAGACTATGGTAACTGCAAATATATAATACGGTAACTAAAGCGGCTTTCAGACTACGCTATAATATAATAGCATATAGTATATAGCTCATAGCACAACAATATCGCGCACCATAGATTGCTATAGATGCGTTCACACTGTACTGTTCTATATATTATTGACTTACTATACATTCTCTCTTCGCTATACTATATAGCACAATAGTATACCGTAGTCTGAAATTAGCTTAAAAATTGTCCTACTCCAATTGAAGACGGGCGTGATGATATGTATGTATGTTGTCCTTTAATAGATAATGGTAATCGCTTACAATGGGCCTCTTACGGAAGGCTCATAGTCACCCAAAGAGCAAAGGATAGAGGTAAGTAATTAAAAGGCCGATAGTATATATCTGTATAAGATCTTATACTATCATATAAAATCTGTATGCGACAATATTAAATCTGATATATACGAGCACGTTCTCATAAAATATATACTTTTAACATTGAATGTTTCATAATGTGCAGGCACGCAAAGCCTTTATAGAGATTAAACGTAGTTACTTTATGTTATATGATAAATAATTTTATATGATTATTTTATTATCATATAAAAAACTTATGATGGTATATGACTAAGACTACCTACCTACACACACAATGTTTAATTGGTTTCTATAACCTATATGGTTTGCTATGTAACCTCTATCAAGGATCTTGCTGCGTTGTAGGTACTTATTTCATTAGAATCAGCACAATATCTAAAGTGTTGCCAGAGAAGGAAAGTTTTGTAGCCTCAGGATATCCATGATAATAATTATTTTTTTTATTTGATACCGACGTAGTACCTAAGGTCATTTTTATACTATGTCACGTATAGAACTCATTAATTTTTAAATAGTTCTGATACTTAGGTAGGTATTATATTGTTCATAAAGTAGAAAAATATATTTAGAGCCTGGCACTCAGGCACCTAGTAAACATATTCATTTTCTTATACTACCTAGGAGCCAAATAAGCATATGGCTCGCCTGATGGTTAACAGTTACCGTAGCCTATCAACGCTATCAACATCAGGAGTATCACTGGCGCGTTGCCAACCCTTTAGAAACGTTATAAATCCTTTCTTGAACTGAACCCCATGCTATAATAATACCACAGATCATTCCACAACCTAACTGTGTGTGGGAGGAAATTCCTCTTAAACCGTACAGTACAGGACGATAGAGGTTTTAAGATGTGGGAATGAACTCCTTGTCCTTGGCGATGACGGGAATGTAACAGATATATTTAAAATATTTTTTCAACTTACCTGTTCGTACATTTTTGATGTCACCGTTTTGTTGTATCCACTCTCTCATAATGGCCAGCGCTTGCTCCTTCGTAGAAGGACTCTCTCGCACCTCTTTAGCCGCTTCAGCAGTCACCTGTTTGAGGAAACGAGCTAAACAAGATCCTTCTTTGTCGATCTTGTCGGAGGATATATTCCACGTGGTGGTGACTGTGAATAATATGCTTGCGGTGTTCATTTTTGTTTATTTATACTTAGTCTGTGAACAAAATAAATCTACTTAGTACACTTCAAAATAATTTGATTGCAGCCGTCCACGATGGCTGAATCTAAAATGTATGGCTCGCCAAATTTTGTTGGCGTACCCAGTATCTGGACGCGACGGGGTCATACCGTAGTAACTATTTATTAATCTGTGGTCATACTGACATTGTAGCAAATGCAAATTAAAATCGAAAATAAATCGCTATAAAGACGCCATACTTTGAAGTCGCTGAGGATATTGACTCTTAAATTTCACACGCCATCATAATTGCCAAATATAATTTTGCTGCTAAGAAGTCTTAGCAGCAAAATTATATCTGGCAGGCAAGAAGCGTTTGCCTTGCGCACTAGATATTATAATATCAAAGCATAATTAGTGAATATAGAACATATCTGATCAAATATTCTAGAATCTTACTATTGATGTATTTATGTGTATTAATTAATCGACGATTAACAACAAACTTCCTATATTTTACGAATATATTTAAATATCAACTAAGTAGTTGTAGGAGATCAGTAACACAAGGTTATGCAGACTGTCTTTATCATGGCCTAGGAAACGTCTGGTAACATCACTTCCTAACTGACTGTTCCGCTTTTATACGCAGCCGTAACTCGCTTTTCGGTGAAACGTGATCACCCTGTGCCCTGAGGCTAAGAAAATACTGAAATTTGTAGGAGCCTTGTGATATGCGCTTTATGAATTTGCGGACTAAGTAGAGAGGTGTGGAAGACCATGGGGAGACATAGTGTTGGCTGGTGTTAAGATTTTTTGGTCGGTAACACTCTGGTATTACAAGCGTCCATAGGCTCCGGTAACTGCTTACCACCAGGCGGGTCGTATGCTTGTTACCCAAGTAGTATAAAAAGATATTGTAAATTCCTCGACAGTAACACCGAATATCTATTTTTGTCCCGAACGGAAATTTACTTTTTTATCATACATCATTTTTCTGTTTTTCTTTTAGCAACTGTTTTTGTGAATTCCAAATTCAATAAAAATAAATGAGTTTGACTTTGAACTTGATTTTGTTTTTAACATTCTTATTTAATATATTTTATTATATCGTTAAGCACTGATAATTACAATATATTTTAACTTAGTACGTACATACATAACAAAATTACGTAAAACAAATAAGTGTGATTTCCGTTGTCTTTATCTACTATTCATTGGTCGGGAAAAACGTTGTAACAGCACGGAATCTGGGATTGTGTACGGTATGTGGTACCTAATACGCTCAAATCAAATCAACCCCTATCATATTAGCTGGCGACGGTAGGTAACTATCACAAGAACGCCTCTGCCTACTCCTAAGAAGAAAAAGGCGTGATGCTAAATCTACATAATGTTATATGTGAAACAATCGGCCAAATTTCTAAGGGTACAATAGGCAATAAGGTTAAACTTATAAATAAATAATGTGATGTAACTTTTGCTTCAATACACCTAAACCTAGGTCACAGTTACAAATTATAGATAATAATAATATATTGCTTATACGTTGGCACGTACTTTTAGCCATTCATAATCTTACCATTGATAGATCAAAATATAGGTGAATGTCAAGCTTGATGAAAAACAAGACCAACTTGTTGGAAGTTTCGCAACGACACGTATCTACCTACCTTATTAGATTACTTAACAAACTATAACGTTATAATCTGCTATTGTTTACAGCTAAGTAATTTTGGTAGGTTATTATATTAGGTGCATTACGATGCTTCCAACTTTCCCTCATTTGCTCTATGTTGCGTACAATGTCGTATTGTTTTACTAAGGCAGGGTTCAGTTTTGTTTCGGTCATAATTTGTTATATATATAATATATTATTTTGTAGGGTTTTTTGTAAAACCCATATATGTCCCACTGCAAGGCACGGGGCCACCTCTCCTCTATCAAGGGAGAAAGAGAGTAGATCACACAAGCTTGCCCTAATCACAGATTACTTAATAGTTACCCCTAATGCGGGTTGGTGAATCAGTCATCTGAGTCTACGTTTTATCGGCTCTAAATTTGGCTCTCGACTACTTATAGAATCTGTATGAAGAAAAATCTTTTTATACATTGCGCGCACGGAGGAATGTGAGATTTGGCGTAGTTAAAGTTTATACTCGTACGAAGAAGGACTTCAAAAGAAGGAAAGCAATTGTGGTCGAATTTCGACCACCAGATGACCTTTAGTAAATTTTATGATGTGATTTTATTTTTATTTAATTTACCATTTTATTTTATTATCATTTTATTTTATTATGTATTTCTGTAATTTATTTTGTTCTATTTATTATGTTTTAATATTTTATTTTATTTTATGTGAGCATTTTTTTTGGAATGAGTTTTGTCACTTGAGAATAAATTATTTTAATTTTCTTTTAAATTAATTTATTAAACTCATCATAGTATAACAACACACGCAAGATTAAACTGTGGTAAAGAGAGTGACACAATGTTCTCATGAGGTTTTTTAGTTACATAAGCAATGGCCGTTCAGTTCAAAATCGCTTAACCAAAATGATATTACATATACAAGAAAAATTGACCGGCCTGTTGGTCTAGTGGTCAGTGACCCTGACCGCTAAGGCGCTAAGCTGGAGGGCGTGGGTTCGAGTTTCACACGGGGCAAAACATTCATAAATGTTTGTCCCGAGTCTGGGTGTAATTTGTATCCTTGTATTGTTCCCTAGTGCGGAAGTTGTATTTTTAAAGGAAAAAACAAATGAGTGGTCGAGCACCAAATTTGTCAATAGTAGACTTTGATCGAAGATAGAAGGTAGAGTCATAATTTTGTTTTTCTGTAAATTATTAACCACTACGTTTTCTTTGTTTCCGTGAAGGATGACGTAAATTCACAGCATCTAAGTTTTGCCGGACAACTAGGCTAAGCTCTTTTTTTTGAACATTAACTATGTTATTCTAAAAAATACGATGAGCGCAATTAAAGATCACGGCGTGATACTCGTACTAGGCGTTTCAAAAAACTTTTTTTTATATACTACTTCGATGAAAATCAAGCGTAAAATCCGCTTGATAGTAAGCAGTTGCCGTTTTAGGATAATCCTTACTAATGTTATAAATGTGAAAGTTTGTAAGAATGGATGGATGGATGGATGTTTGTTACTCTTTCACGTAAAAACTACGGAACGGATCTGGATGTAATTTGGCACAGAGATAGATTATGGTCTGGAATAACATATAGGCTACTTTTTGCAGCGATAACCGACATAAACGCGGGCGGAGCCGCGGGCAACAGCTAGTATTCCATAAGTTCTTAAAATCTTATGTTATTATGTTTTATGGTAGTAATAATTGTATCAACCCAGTGAGCCTGTATTGAGCAATCACTTATTATTATTATGCCACGAGCCGCTGCTATAATCCGCGAGCCGCTGCCATAAGGGCCAGCATTCCCGCTTTGCTGACTTTACATTTTGCAAACTTAATACTTCTAAAAAGAAAAGCGTTTTAAAAAAACGGTTGAATAAGCACTACAGACTTATTAAATTCGGAGCATATTAATGATGATAAAAGCTCGTGTGGCATTTTGATGAATTGGATGACCTATATGGGTATTAGCATTCGATCAGTGTAAGAATTTTGATTGGTTGTTCTTGAGATTAGCCCGTAGAATGATACAATCGTCAGTTTCATATTATTAGTATTTAGATGGATTATAATTGCAAAATTTGTTCTGTATATTGTCGATTACGCTAAGCCCTAATCCGATTTTGATGAAATTGATATTGAGAAAGAAAAAACTTTGTGGAAGGTCATTGGAAGGCATTTTACACGAACAACGCCACGGGCGACAGCAAATTATACATTAAAATATTCATATTATAATATTGTAAGCTATATCTACTTCTTTATTAGGTACTTAGTATAAAACAATAAAAGAAACTGCCGCGCCGCCTAAACGCTTAGATCTTACGGATTTTAATGCAGTGTCAGTAATAGATAGTGATTTTAGTGGATGGTTTTTTTCTAATTTAAATTTAACATACATAGGTATAGTATGTTAAATTTAAATTAGAAAAAAACCGAAGCGAAGCAAGTGTGGCCGGCTGATTCTCTAAGAAACAGCGATGGCAAACTGGCAGTTGTGATTGCTCGGTGACGGCACAATCGTCAAAAAGGCTCGGTTTTTGCTCTTACGGAATACCTACTGATTTTTAATCTGAGAGCCAGATTTTGCTCGGTTTTTGCGGTGGGTTGGTTTTTGCTCTTACGGAATACCCCTACCGGTCGCTAGTACATTATAAATGCGAAAATTTTAATGGATAGATGGATGTTTGTAACTGTATCGATCTGGATGAAATTTTGGACTGAGAGAGATTACAGTCTGGAGTAGCATATAGGCTAGCTAGCTTTATGCTGGGTACAAAATGTGCGATTAGATTTTATTTGATTAGATTTGATTTTATTTTCGCGGGCGGCGGGGCGCGCTGCGCCGTCGCCGCAGTGCAGTGGTTAGTCGATCAATCAATCTCTTTATTTGCGAAACAAAAGTACAACTAATCAAACATAGTTAAATATATTTATTATTGTCAATATTGCTTTCTAAAAATGGCTCTAAATAATGTGACCGCAGACATCGTAAGTACGAGCACGTCTAGCGGAAGCGTTTCAAGGATAAAAATACATTGATCATAATATAAACAAATGATAATAAAAAAACAACACAAATTCAATAACACATGAGTATTTATTTAAAATAAGCCAAATATATTAATAATTAAGTTATGTAAACATCCTTAAGGTCTCTACGTGGCTCGTGCGCAAGCGCTGTTTTAATGCAGAACAGCGAAACGGAACGGTGAGAATTTACATGGACATAATATAATTCACTACTAACATTACCTAAGTATTTCTCCTTTATAACCTAAAAGGAGTTCTAAAACTATCGCTAACCTAAACTTGTGATCAGATGGCAGTGCGTGAGTTGTCCCAAAATAGTATTATATTATTAAAATAAAGAGTAAACACATACACACTACACTACATCTAGAATGAAAATTTAATTACAACCTCGACATACCTATTATGTAAAACATGAATAAATACACTAATGTATGAAACATTATTACACGCACATTATACAGTTTGGTAAAAAAATGAAGTCAACGCTAGCTATGACTAAATATCCTGTGTATTAAGTATCTACTTACATATATTACCAAAAGCAATGTATTTATCAACGTAATAACATGCGAAGACTCTTCTTTAATTCAGTCAAACGTATTTTTGTTTTTTAAAACACATTTTTAACATTACTAAAGTAACTTAATTGACGGTAATAAATAAGAATGCAAGTATTGGTCTTTGCATAAGGAGGTACCTAAGTTACTTAAGAAATGTCCCAAATGACAATAGCATCCACTGCACAGCTTGCGTGTTTTAGCGAGATCATCGATCACCGCTAGTAGGGTCAGTTATTAGGATAGACATTAAATTTGTATTTATTTTATTGTATTATGAATTTTGCAGACCATATTGCTCGCTCACTAGATAGCAAACCATACGCAACAAAAGCTATATTATATAACGTAATAATATATATGTAAATTTATACTATCCCAGAGTTCAAAATCTTTTAGGCAATCAATCACTTGAGCAATCTATTCGTTTAACCGCGTTTCGGTTCCCTCGGTTCTAGTCCAAGGATAGCTAGTCAGCCACCAACCACTGTTACTAAAATACGATGTTACCAATAAACCTTCAAAATCATAATCTTAAAAAGTAAACGTAAGATCAAAAATTGCAAAATTTAAATCTAATCAAAAAATGATAATTGTTTTAATGCGCTTATTTATGCAATTTCATTTGAAGGTAGTTAGTAGACTACCTAAGAACTTGTATAGGTCACATGATTTACCTTTATGGAATCTGGGTACGCCTTGTGTATTATTATATACTCCTACTTATATAAAATTATGTCATTACGATGAAACAAAGCAGAGCACAAAATAGGTAGGTATATAAATAGGTATAGAGGTTTTTAAATATGTAAATTTTGAACGTGGAATTTTGCTGTGATTTCTTTTGGTAAGTATTCAGCAACTATGCCGATGATTTGAATCGTGACTTCAGTCCAATTATTGGGGGATCCAAACGCTCGGTTATCTACTGCCAGGCTGGCAAACCCTGACAAAGTTGCAGCATTGCAATGTTTTAACTTCCCAATTAAAAAAGCAGCTTCTCTGTAAGCTGACGGACGAATTCTCTCTATTTCACTTCGATTAAAAGCGCATAGTATTTGTCGAAGAGCAGTTAAGTCATAATACGTGTAGTCTTCGGGTTCTTTTCCTGCAAAATCTTGGCGGACCCGGTCAGCGATCGCTGAAATCTGAGCCTCGTTCAAATTGTAATCTAAGCCAAAATTTTGTATAACGTCAATATCGTTTAATGTGATATTTGTGTAAGCCTCGGCAGGAACGGCAACAGTGATCCAATGTAGCGACATAAGCACCGAATTAGGAATGTTCTCTATGCCATCGTAGAATGTTATAATCGACTTCCATACAAAATCTGCATCAGGGGCCGGCAACTCCTCTCTTCCCAGGTGCGCCAAACATTGCACTATATCCGCAGGTGGCATTGTTTGTAATTCTACAAATGATATTATTTTATTGGCAGGTAATGCCAATACTTCTTCGCACGTGAGACCACAAACCAAAGCCATTTTAATCGACATAATACAAAATATTAGGCGCATCTTAGTCGCACTGTTTTAAGTTAGTAAACCGTGTTAAGTGTGACAAGTTTTCGAATAGAATGGCTCACTTACAAGACCTTTAGGCTTAGCGTGCATTATTATATATTAACAGTTCAATTAAGTACCAAGAAGTTCATAGTGGTTGCAGGCATTAGTCATTAATTTAGATCGATTTTCTACCATATGGTTACTTCCGAGGTAAAGTACCTATAACCTTAATCTTGCCAGCAAAAGTCTATTCTTTGATATCAGTTGTTTTATTATTAAGACTGAGACGTCACGTGTGTTATCATATTTATGGTTAGGTACCTACTTCATCGATGTAAACAAAAGCGTAGGTTGCGCATAAATCAAGGAAGCAAATATAGGGAGGAACTTACCTAATATTTGTAGAGTCTTTTGTTGTTTATTGTATGTTTGAGGCTTGTAATTTTTTTGAGTAAGAAGGTACATATTGATTTACGAGGGCGTGACATTTAAGCCCACCAATATTACTGGAATGGTGTTTATTCTTGCATAATTTGGATGGCATGATGCTTTGTCTATTGTGACTAAGATGCAGGCCTTGTTATTAAAACATGATAAGGGGCCATTGACTCGAGTTATACATAAACAGCATATAAAAACTTGATTTACAAGACTTGCATCTTTCGCTTGTATAAAAAACAACGATACTGTTTTAAACCCCAAAAAAATGAGGTATTCCTCGAAGCGCTACCATTTTGAAGCGCACCTAAAGAGGCGCTCCTTTTTTATTCCTCGGAGCGCACCTTTTAGGAGGAATATAATTTTATTGCTATCGGGAGCGCTCCTAAAAGGTGCGCTCCGAGGAATAAAAAAGGAGCGCCTCATTAGGTGCGCTTCAAAATGGTAGCGCTTCGAGGAATACCTCAAAAAAATTACTTACGCATTTTAGAAATTAGGTAGGTACCTACCTAATTATATGAAATAGATATACCTATGTATGTATAACTCGTATTTTTTCCGCAATTAAAATGTTAAGCAAAATTATACATATAAACTTTCATAAAATTATATTAATATACTTTCAATAGTAGGTACCTACATACCTATCTACTTAAATAATGTATATGTATCTAGTAGATACACATAAATTATTAAGTAATACTTAAATAATAATTAGGCATTTTCCGGCTTCGCACATATGTATAATATGTATTTAGATTTCGTAGGGTTTTTTGAATAAAACATAGTCTTTGTTACTCGCTGATAATGTAGCTTTCGATATAGAAAAGAATTTTGAAAATAAGTAATTTTGGAGTTAATTCATAACAAACAAAAATAATATTTTATTTAATTATTTATTGCTAAGTAGCAATAAAAATATATAAAATAATTTGTGTGTTAGTGGCTGACAAGCCCGCCTGATGGTAAGCAGTTACCGTAGCCTATCAACGCTTGCAATACCAGAGGTAAGTATCACTTGCGTGTTACCGACCCTAAAACTTAACACCAGGGTTTTATGATGAGATCCCCGAGATAAGATAACGTTTCGTTAAAAACGCATCCCTAAATGAGCGCTGAAAACCTGTACAACAAGAACATAACTACACCACTGTGTGTAGTCATATGGCTGTGGTCTTTTATAAGGTGTAGGTCCTAGCTCAGTCGGGCTTGCTTGCTAATATGGTGCCCTACCTATCTTAAATAGAAAGAAAGAGGTAGTCCACTTAGAGCACCCGTGCGAATAGCACCTAGCCTAGTCCACGAAGAGCACCCATCAGTATTACAAATAGTATAAATCTGAATCCACGAAGAGCACCTGCCAAAAATATTGATGGGTGCTCTTCGTGGACTAGGCTAGGTGCTATTCGCGCAGGTGCTATTCGGACGGGTGCTTTAAGTGGACTACCTCTATCTATCTATCTATACTCGAAAGAAAGAGGGTACTTATAGATTTTTTTTGCCATCTTAAATGTTAATAGACGGCGCGGCAGGCCCAGGAAAAGATGGCGGGATGAGCTTGATTCCTACCGTGCTGACTGAATGGAAGAATGAAAGGGAGGCCTTTGTCCTGCAGTGGGACAGTAATGGCTAATAATAATAATAATCTTAAATATACTTATCAATATACCTACTTACATTTTTCGCATTGGAGGCAAAACTTAGTTTATAGATATCTTTTTTTTTAGTGCCATGATACATATATAACGATATTTCTAAAATAAACTGTGTTACATGTTTCTTGTCATAGACTACATATTAGTACCGTTACGAAATTAACGGTACGTGTTTCAAAACGATTACAAAAAATATTTTTCTTTTATGGGCGGCTGTTTTGTTTTGTGGCTTGTCAGTCAGCATTGTTTCACTTGTCACTTGTAAATAACATAATACAATGTATACTCTGTGTCAATTGAATATATAAATAAGGTAAACACAACCCGACCATTAACATTTTAGTGATGTCCACGTGCACTGACAAATAATTATGATATAATTATAATATTATTCGATTCAATAAATACAACTATTTGAAATAACAGTTTTTTTTTATTACGTTGTTTATAGTCAATAGGTACTAACAAACAAACTTTTTTTGATAGTCAGTGATAATATTTCAATAGAATTAGGAAATAATAATGTGTACTTATAGGTTGTGTACGTACTAAATTCTGCACATTGACCGCTGCGAAGACAGAAAAAGGTAGGATAAATAAATAAAACTGTTCTTCAAGTATAAATATGTATGTATATATTTTTTTTAATTATTAAAGTCAGTTATAATAATATACAGATAGGTACGGAAAAATTCTGACGTATGGATAAGACGACCTCATGTTGTAAATAAATAAGTAAAATAAATATATATAAATAATTATAATAAAAATAAAATAATTTAAATTACTTTATTTCTTATTTATTTAAAACTTTATTATACACAAAAACATTAATGTATAAAGGCGGACTTAAATTTTGGTAATATACATTAGTTGATTGTTAATTAAAAAATCTACTTTGTTTTTTTTATATCTTTTAATTGATCGGAAATGCGAAATTCGATTTACTACATACATAATCGATCACTAAAAACTTAAATTGAGCGCGTCGATTATATTTATTCGCACATCACTATTTTACACAATGGGACCATAGACAATACATCATTTTGCGAATGACAGTTATCCAAATTTTACGACTTAGATTTTTCAAATTAGTTTATTTAATTGATTAAAATCTAATTTTGGTATAAACAGTGCTAGTTAATCAAGTTGAAACTTCCGAAATTCATGTAAATGTGTTATTTGTTCCATTTAGTGACATTATGTGTGATAACTTTAAACAGATAAGTTTTGTTTACCTTATTTATATATTCAATTGACATAGGGTATAGATCAGTATTGTACTTACATCACCGCTGTGTGTTTGCCTGTGTCCTCACCACACGCACTGTTGTCTGAGCACACCTGGAAATAAACAATTATGTTATTAAATATTTTTAACATTTTAGCTATGCAATTAGCTCAAATATTTAAAAATTTAATGCAATGTGGAAGAAGTCGAGCTCGGAGCAGGATTCGAACAAATTATGCCATCCGTGCTTGTACTCCTGAGAGTCCTGAGTTGGCATTTGTCCACAGCCTTTTTTGCGTTTTGGAGTGACGTCAAATGGTTCGAATCCTGCTCCGGGTTCGACTTTTTCCACATTGAAATTGAATTAAAAATTCAATAATATACAACTTTTGAAAATTAATTGTCTTTATTAAAACTAGGGGTCGCCCGCGACTTCGTCCGCGTGGTAATTTGGAATATTTTCCCCGATTTTGCAACATATCTTACTACTGCTCCGCTCCTATTGATCATAGCGTGATGTTATATAGACTTCCTGGATAAATGCACTATTCAACAAAAAAAGATTTTTTCTAATTGAACCAGTACTTTCTGAGATTAGCACGATTAACCAAACAAACAAACTCTTCAGCTTTATAATATTAGTATAGATATGATAATACACCAAGAGATTTCTCTACACTAGGCTACCGGTAGCAGTTACTGTACCAAGCCTAAGCACGCTTGCAGTATGGGTAACACTCGTGCGTTGCCGACCCAAAAAAAAATTGCATTAGGATTTTTTCTATACTACTTAGGTGGTAGAAGCATGCGATGACCGCCTGATGTTAAGCAGTTAGTTTCCTACCGTAGCTTACGAGTATAGACACTTGCAATTCTAGAGGTATTACTTGCGTCTTGCCTACCCTTTTTTATACCAGGGAGTATCCTGGGATAGGGAAACATTTCTTTTAAAACGCATCTCTAAATGAGCGCTGGAAGAACTCACACACAGGAATACAAATACACCGCTGTGTGTAGTTATTTGGCTGTGGTCTTCTGTAAGGTGCATATCATTTCCCAGACGGGCTTGTTCGCTTGAATAGTGCCATTCCTAATTGCATTATCAAGTCAATAAAGTCTAGTTTGGACTCTATGACAGAAGCTATATTTTACTTATCGATCATGAAATATCTGCAATTACATAAGTATTTAAATTGTACTGCGCACGCATGGATGTGTTTGCGTCACACTCGCTCACTACACTTATCGTCGATACATAGTATAAACTGGTTGGTTTGTTATCTAAAATCTGGATTAAATCGTTCACAAGACTGTTCGACACTATTAAAATAAAACGGGTTTTATGTCAAACAATAATAATAATTGATTTAGAAACATCCAGAATTCTTAGAAATGATATATCTTATGTCGTGATAAATTTCGTTTGGTTGAGCTAGAAACATAAATAGTTAAATGTTGCAAAATCTGTCTGTTTCCGTTGCCGAAATCATTGACTATATGTGAAATATATACATACGGCTTTCTGACACAGCCAAAGGTATGTTTCAATTTATCTTGTATGTATATACCACTGGTACCTACATATATCGTACTTAACTTTCCGTAAAATACAAAAAAAGATAGCGCCAAAAACGACACGGATTTTGTTTTAATCTGCGACCAACAACAGCTTTGATGTTCCGTTACATGTGACATTTGATTTTTATTGATATAGATTTATCTAAATGTATCGGGGTACCCTGGGCAGGTCGCTACTTACAAATTGCCTAAGCCTATCGGGTAGCCGGGGCAGGTTGCTAACTCGCTAGATAAAAATTTAGCTATGCCACATATAATATAATACTAGTAGTAGCCTATCGGGTAAAGGTAGCCGGGGCACTAACTCGCTAGATACAAATTCATCTAAGCCTATCGGGTAGCCGGGGCAGGTCGCTAACTCGCTAGATACAAATTCATCTAAGCCTATCGGGTAGCCGGGCCAGGTCGCTAACTCGCTAGATACAAATTCATCTAAGCCTATCGGGTAGCCGGGCCAGGTCGCTAACTCGCTAGATACAAATTCATCTAAGCCTATCGGGTAGCCGGGCCAGGTCGCTAACTCGCTAGATACAAATTCATCTAAGCCTATCGGGTAGCCGGGCCAGGTCGCTAACTCGCTAGATACAAATTCATCTAAGCCTATCGGGTAGCCGGGGCAGGTCGCTAACTCGCTAGATACAAATTTATTCAAGAATATCGAGGTATGTGATAAAGCGTGTCAATTGTCTAGTGGTCAATCATATGTAGTTACCTAATGTAGCAACTAACAAGTTTCGCCGCATGGTGTTGGTTTCATTATATGTAATGTCGTGAAATCGCCCATGACACTGACCTTGATGCTCTCATAGTTTTAATACCTACTAGTTTACGCCCGCGACTTCGCCCGCGCGTACAATCCCACAGGAATATTGTTTTTATCCGGAATTAAATGCCTATGTGCTATTCCTAACTATATTTTATCTTTGTGTCAAATTTCATCCAGATCCGTTCTGCCGCTTTAGCGTGATTGAGTAACAAACGTACCTACATCCATCCATCCAAACTTCGCATTACAATCTCTTCCTAAGAGTAAGCTTCGTGGACTAGTTGTATGTAGTGCATGATTGGTACAAATCACCGTGTCTTTCTCACTATGTCATTTATAAGGGAAAAATACATTATCTATTATCAAGATTATGGTTTTCTCAACGCTTTGACTAGTTTTGTGATGATTCACTTACTTTTTTTTCATTAACTTAATACCAATAAATATGATATAAAACATAAAAATTCTTGAGTTTGTTATTCATATTACGATATTATTTAATATTTAATATCATACTTATTGGTATTAAGTAAAACCTATAACTAAATCAGGACTTAAATATTGTATTTAGCTAAAATAATTTTGATAATATTAAAATAATTATTTTATATTAAATAATTATCTAAATATCATATGTCTAATTGTAATTTGGTAATTTGGCGACTAATTTCGACCGGCTCATTGCCAGCTGGATTTGACTTGTTTATTGGCTAGACTGTTAATTCTTAATTGGTCAATATTAGTGGCTTATCGAACTACCTACCGCCCGTATAATTATTGAACAACTAGCAACAAATGGAATGCGATATAATATTTTTGGGCCCCAAAACTTAAACCCGAGTTTGCCGGCATTGCATATCACTAAAAACAAAAAGGCTAAGGGCTTTTTTTAGTGATACTGACTGGATATGCAGTCAAACTTAATTCCGTGCGGAGAAACCTGTATTATAATAGGCGCAGTGAAAAATAGAAAAACGAGATGACCACTATAAATTTATTAATATATCAAATACATAGAAATATATAGTTTCTTCATTTTTTTATTATTCGTCATAATATGCATACAATTTTAATAAAATATTAAAGATTGTTTTGCTACCTATACTTTTTGAGTAATAAATAGGTATTTGCCACAGGTAGAGTAAGGAACGCATTTCTGTTGAATAAAGCAACTTTGTTTAAATAATGTAATCGTAGTCCGATTACATTATTTTACGTTAGAAATTCTAATTTAGTATAAGTAAAGAAATAGAAAGATGTCACAGGATGAATATGGAAGAACCCAAAAATAATCTTAATTGTAGGTACCTACATAAGTAGATACCTACTATAGCTAATTGCCTACCTACAAAAGAGAAATAATATAAAAAAATAAACAATGTGGTGGACACAATGAACGGTCTTATCGCTGAGAGCGATCCCTTCCAGACAACCTTAGGATTGACTTATTGATGGTGGCTAATGGTGACATTGGAAATATTTAATACCTAGATACTTATATTTATACCTATTATGTTTAAATAATATATCCCTACTAATATTATAAATGTGAAAGTTTGTGAGAATGGATGGATGGATTTTTGTTACTCTTTCACGTAAAAACTACTGAACGGATCTGGAAGAAATTTGGCACACAGATAGATTATGTTCTGGAATAACAGCGATAACCGACAACCACGCGGGCGGAGCCGCTGGCAACAGCTATGTTTAAATACATATACAAATTCACATTCTCGGAATCCTAATAAGTGCCTAAACATATTCTGACATAATCCTGAAACCGTGTAACTCTGTGCCATAGGTACCTTAGATTAATACCTAGGTACTATTATATAAGTCTACAATCATTTATCGATATTGCAGAATGGAATCAACATACAAGTCACTTTACCTATAACACAATTTATTATTCGCTTATAAAAGTCAACAAGTTCTAGATTTAACCTTGTACCCAGCAAAACAGGTTTTAATCTAGGTACCTATATTGATAACTATATTATCTCGTGGTTTTACTTGTATATTATTACTAGGGGTCACCCACGACTTCGTCCGAGTGGTATTTTGGAATATTTTCCCCGATTTCGCAACATATCTCACTACTGCTCCGCTCCTATTGATCATAGCGTGATGATATATAGCCTATAGCCTTCCTGGATAAATGCACTATTTAACAAATAAAGTTTTTTCTAATCGAACCAGTACTTTCTGAGATTAGCGCTATCAACCAAACAAACAAGCTCTTCAGCTTTATAATATAATATAACCAAACATGTAACTACCTACGGAAATTCATAATGGTACCTAGTTTAAAAGTTATTACTTTCAAACTAGGTACCATTAAGAATTTCCGTGACCTTGAATAAAAATTAATTTCCGCGTTCCGTTATCTGATCAGATTTCGGTCACGATGCAAACATGTGCGCTCTCTATTCCTTCACTCTCATAGTCCGATGGGCACGGCAATCCGTCACGACCGAAAAGAGATCAGGCGTGGGACGGTGGTTCCGCGCTTGATCTCTTTAGCTCTTTAGCTTTAGCTTTACTTGTGACTTTTATCTAACTTTATTCGCGCATTGTTGAAATTGCAATTTTAGGCTAGAAAACTAAATATTCTGTAGCTTTTCTAGGAAATGAAAATCAACGTTAGGACATTCGTACGTTAGTAAGTAGGTAGGCATCTGTTATAACATGTACACGTCACTGAACAATTGTTATTGAGTTACCCATGACACGTAACAGATGATGATCTACAAACGCCTTGAAGATTTTGTCATAGCATAGCCAACAAGCCGACGCGACGCAAACAGATAACATACCTACTAGATCTAATCTGGGACAGTTGGTACAAATAAAACAAATTTTCTCTTTTGCTGTATGTGTTCATAACAACAATTTGCTGTATAGTAATATTATAAAGCTGAAAAATTTGTTTGTTTGGTTGAACGCGCTAATCTCAGAAAGTACTGGTTCGATTAGAAAAAAATCTTTTTTGTTGAATAGTGCATTTATCCAGGAACGCTATAGGCTATATAACATCACGTTATGATCATTAGGAGCGGAGCAGTAGTGAGATATGTTGCAAAATCGGGGAAAATATTCCAAATTACCACGTCCGTGTGGTGACGGATTAACCCTTTCCACTCTGAAGGTACTTCTGAGTACCGAATACTTTTTCGTCAAATATATTCAATCGGCAAATTCTCAGTGCTAGCACACTCTGGCGATCCTTCAGAGTACAGATGAGGTAAGCCAATCAGCGTGCTAGATTCAGTGTATCGCGAGAAATGGCCAATCAATTATACTTCAAGTCACAACCTGTCACCTGCTGGCGCCGCCAAGTATTTAGCAATTTTCAAAAAATATTTTAAAATAGAATATCATAGGTAAGTATTATTGTTTTGAATTATCTAGACACATTATACAATAAATTAGATGTGTAAATGGTTTTGTAGTAATTTTTTATATTGTTACTTATGTAAAATTTTGAAAATCTCATCAGGACTAGAAAGTGCCGTCAGTAGCTGTTAGTAACAATATGTTACAAATGACGTACTGAATGTTATCAATGAATGTGGGTAGATTGCTTTAGTTTTCTTTCATATTTATGTTAAAATTGTTGTTTTATTTGGTCTAGTTATTCGACGAATACTATTAAAATGGATATTTTAAAAAATGAAGCTCTCTTTGAGGCTTTGTTCATGGAAGATCTGCCGGATTGTGATGCTGCATCTGAAGTAAATTTTTCCGACGAAGAAACGGAAAACAATGACCAACTACCCAAACCTTTGATGATTTTTGAGGATGCTCTTGAAAATGTTCTTCAAGAAATTCAATCCGTATCGTCGGTGAATAAAGAATTACATTCACTATCTTTTATGAATCAGGTATCTACAAATCCTGTCCCCATTTCCATACAGGACACTGAAATTCCATCAGCGCGTACTTCCTCACCCAGAGCTGTTTGAACTTAGACTGCTGAACCTATTCGTAAGTGGAAATAGCGAGACATCATGACTAATCTACCAGAATATGATGCAAATACTGGGGTAGTAGAACATCTTTTTGTCCACTGCAAAAATCTAACTGACATATTTCTCGTTCATATTGACAAAATATTAGATAATATCGTATGCCAAAGTAATCTTTACGCACAAATTGACAGGGTGTTGAACCTGAAAAAGAAGGAACTTTTGGCATTTATAGGTATGGAAATGAAGAGGCCACAGTATCGTAAAGAAAAAAATGGGCCTAAAACAACAGTAACTTGTTCTGTGGTAGTCAAAGATTATTCACCTTTATGGGTGGAGTAGATCATTTGAGAACTCTTTATTATGTAGAAAATGGTGGCACAGATTATTCTGGGGTGTCATAGACATAACATTTGTCAATGCCTTTGTTATCAATGGTCTTACATTCGACAAAACTATGGTGAAAGACATTCGACGATCTGTTACTCAAGGGTTGACGAAGAAAGATGTTGGTCAAAGAATAAGAGGATCAACAGAGACTGTTTATAGTCCTGGCCCTTCTAAAAGGCGCAAATCTAATTATTCAACTCTAAAAGATGTACGTTTAGGTAACAGGCATATATTGGACTAAATTTACAGAGAAGGTAGGAAGGGTTTTGCAGTATCAAAAAAATATAGTCAAAACCCTTCAGCAAGTGTTCTCACTGCAAAGTATTTTTATGTATAAATGATAAAAATAATTGTTTTGCTGAATACCACCAAGTAAATGTTTGATCTCATCAGTATCTTATAACTTAGTATTTTGATCTATTTCAACGAAGTTCCTAACATTTGTGATACATACAGTGACTGACGGTACTTATAAGTCTAGGTCTTAAAAATTGTACTTCTAGGCATAATAAAAATCTGAAAAAAATTACTATGTTTAATTTTACCTACCTTATAAAAATAACATTAAAAAAATCTTTCAAATAATTAAAAAACGATATGCCGGGATGAAAGGGTTAAGAATACAAATGTCACCACCCCGTTCCATCCCGTGGGTGTCGTAAGAGTCGACTAAGGGAGTAAGTCAGACAATATCCACTGCAAGAGAGGGAAAACTCGAAACAAAACCCTATACCAACCCGTCTTGCCAGCGTGCGTATAGTAGGCTAATATCCCTCCAAATGTATGGATGAGACCCGTGCCCAGCAGTGGGACGTTTATGGATTGAGACGAGACGAGAAGTGTTTCAATAAAATATAGCCTAAATATGTTTTCAGCTGATAAAGTAGCTTTCTTACGGTGAAAGAATTTTTAAAATCGGTTCTGCAGTTTTTTAGTTAAATCGAAAAAAACAAACAAAAATATATTTCCTTCTTATAATATGAATTAGTTTATAAGGTTAGGTATATCTTACGTAGTAAGATAAGAGTTACGATTAATTCTTTGGTTTTATTTTTCTCATATTATTTTAAGTACTTGTTTTATTTAATAAGGAAAATATTACTTTGATTTTTATCTTCAATGCCCTTGCAAACGAGGTAAGCATAGAAAATTATGGAAAATCTCGTTTTACTAGTCTCGTTGTAACCACCTACATAACAAATAAAGAATTACGTAGATACAAACATTACCTAATTTATTAACCGGCAACACGACATGTATTTTAACGTAATATTATATAAATATTTCATTCATGTATTTAATATATTCAAATTATATGTAAACATTTTTTGTGGATGTATTTTTTTTACATTTCTTTTTATGCTTTAAAAATATGCATTTATAAAAAAATATGTAATAATATGCACATACGGGTATTTAATTAATTTATCTACGCGGTCATGAGTTAGACGCGTAAATGTTTTATTTGTTTTTAAATGCAATACTGTAAAAAACAGACTAAGTACATAACTACTTAGCTTAGAATTTTTCTATGAGAATTATTCTCACCCTCTCTCGCTTCTCCGCTATTTATTTTCACTGGCAGTCAGCCATAGCTATCTCCATCTCCATAGGAAATAATTCAAAAACACCTGCATTCCAACCGGGCGGTCCAACAAGATACAAAATGCAATTTTTGATCAAGAATTGAAGAAGTAAGGAGGGATGCTTCCTCAAACCATTGCAAGAATATAGAAAGAGATTTAACGTGTCAACAGTATGAATCACTTAATCAGATCAAAGATAGGTAAGTATAACAAAATTATTCTCTGTCTTTATCATAAGTTTGGGGTTATACATCAAGTGACCAGGTGTTCACTTATGAAGTGCCTTTGCAATTATGGATCCTTTGACAGCTATTATTTGGCACGACATTATTCAAGAGAATATTGTCAATGGATTGTATAAAATTTATTATCGCAAAATCCAAAAAACCCAAAAAAGTTTTTTTTTTTCAAATTGCCACCCATGTGCGTCGTTAACCTTGGCGAATCATACCAAAGAGATGTAACCCACACATTTGCATCATGTATGCAAAATGTATTTCCTGAATCAAAATAAGGTAAAATACCTCTAAAATATAATAACATATGAAACGTAGGCATTACAAATAAGGTGATATTTCTATATCTACTAATAATACTAAACATTTTATACATTTCCTATTTATAAAGTATTATTTTAATTACTTATAGGAAGTAGGTAGATATATAATCACAATAGATCATGCGTATATTATGAAAATATGTGGTTATTTCCATATGACGTCTTAAATACACTCATTTAATATACATATACGATGAATAGTGAGCCCGTGAGCAGTTATAATATATAAAATTATGTATACAATAATATTATTATGGTACGATTATGTATGCACGATATAACTACACCCGCTAACAAATATATTTATACGGGTTAAAATTTTGATTGGGATTATTTTACTCTCAGTTTCGAGCTAGATAGAGGTGTTAAAAACAAAAGAGTGAACATTCAAAGTTGCGGGCAGCAGTATTGTATTTTTGTATGTGTATTTTTATTTGCTATAATATAATCATTTACTTTTTTTATTAGACTGAGCAATGAAAATACAAAGCAATAACTAGTACTTATAGCTTACTAGCTATGCCAGGTTTTTCTTTGTCTTGTTTGTTTTAACACTAGCATTTTATAAACTTCAGCTATCTATTGTGAATTACTTTGGTAGAAAAATCCAATATTATCCTATATCTATTTTTTCAACTACTAATAAGGCAAACAAGCATACGGTGACGCATGATGGTAAGCAGTCACCGTAGTCTATAGACCACAGAGACGCTAGCAATACCGGGGGTATAACTCGCGCGTTGCCGACCCTTTAGAAACTATTTATAACTCCTTTTTTGAAGAACTGACCCGGTAATCAAACTCGGGACATCGTTATTAGCTATCTCTCAAAAAATGATGAAAAAGAGGTGTAAATTAACCATTTTTTGTTGGCATTTTTAGACAAATGACTGCCAAAAAATACAGTATTAATCTACAAGATGTATTTGATAATATGGTTTTCTCATAAATTATATAGTAATTCTAAATAGTTTGTAAAAAAATCATCGAATCAGCACCAAATTATTGAGATGTAACTTTATGACTTCAGTTTTTATCAAATAATACGAAAAAAATCGACCACTAGACTAATTAGGCAGTCAGCTATTGCTATAATGGCCCACTTGATGGTAAGTGGTAACCCCTTCTCATGGGCTTCAAAAATGCCAGAAACAAAGCATACCTAATAGTTTATCACAGCTAAAGTCAAATTTCCGACTACTTTATGTTCTAATTTTAATATTAATTATGACGGACAAAGACTAATGAATGCTAATAATGTGACATTCCTTGGACTAATATTAAATAATACATTTAACTGGAAAGAACACATAGAGAAAGTGAGTAACAAAGTAAATGGATTTTCATATGCACTATATAAATTAACAAAAATAGCTAATAAACAGACAGCCTGCATAGCCTATTTTGCTTATGTAGAATCGATACTTAGGTACAATCTACTAATTTGGGGAAATGGCACAGAAATAAATAAAGCGTTTGTTGCACAAAAGAGGTGCATTAGGTCGATCTGTGGTGTTGCTCCTGACGAGCCCTGTCGGCCATTATTTAAACAATTAAAAATACTTCCTCTGCCTTGTTTGTATATATTAGAAGTCGCCAAATTTACTAAACAGCACCCAGAAATATTTCAACAGGCTAAAGATGTTACCCAGAGAACTAATATTAGAAAACCAAACAGACTAGTTGTTGACACAATCCCTAGAACCAATAGAATGCAAAACAATTGTTATAACATGTGTATAAGGATATGTAACAAAATCCCTGAGCCTATTAAGGAATTGCCTTACAATAAATATGTAGCTGCACTTAGTTATTGGCTGTTAGAAAATACCTTTTACACGGTGAAGGAATTTCTAACAAAAATTAATTAAATGTTTCTGTATAATATGATATTTTGTAAAACATTTGCATGCTGTTTAAATAGCTAAATAGGATAAGGACGATTATTATCATTATTGTAACACCTATTATGTACCCTATTTATGGCAAATAAAATATTTGAATTTGAATAATATTATAATATTATATACTCGTTTTTTTATTACCCTTTCAAATACTTATATTTATCTCAGTAGGTTGCGGTTTTAGAAGGTTCTAAAATATTACAGATAAAAAGATTTCCAAGGTTAATCAAGATAGAACTAAGACTTCGGTCGTTCATCTCACCACGGTTAGAAGCAGTTTAGTGTTATGAAAGACATTTTCGAAATATTTCTAATTGCAAAATTTAGGACACAATTTTTGTGGACATATTATAAGTAGGTATGTACTTATAACTTGAATTATGGTTCAATAAGCTTCGACATAAGTTTCAATTTTAAGTAGCAGTTACTAATAGCGCTTTAACTTTCGTATAGTGCCTAGTGCCAGTGTGTGTGTGTAGCAACTTTCAAAAAATTATTTCAATAGCAGACTCTATAGGTATATTTTAGAATACTACCTATACAAATTATTTTTTAAATCTCACACATAGTATCCGAAGTAGATTTTTTTTTCATGAATTTTCACAGATACGAACTTAAAGAAAAGATAAAACTTATACACTAAATTGAGGTCTAGTACTAGGGAGTAATATAGGATAGGGATCTCTCTTAAGAAAGCTTAAGATATTATATAATCTACATGAGGCTAAAAAGCTTTTCAGGAATAAGTGGAACTTTTTTTCGTTAGTAAGAAGTTATTGGTATTTATAGTCGATTTGGCTGAAATCGTTGACTGCACCAAATCAGATAATTCTTTTTTTCACAGACAAGGTTTGTATAGAAAAAAATTAAAAGAAAAAATATACATGGTGGTACGAAGTTCGCCGGATCAGCTGCAAATAACATTGACGAAGTATTGGATTTGGGTCGTCGCAGCATTATTTACAATATAACTACATGATACTCGTATACCTAATCAATTATATTACCTCGTAATTGTAGACAATATAGTAGCAATTATACAAGTAGCTGTAATTATATGGATAACTAAGAAGGTATGTATTATTATAAACACGGTTTACAATGTATAATTGACCTAATTAAAGAATACCTATATTCAGACGGAGACATAAACTGCATCAAAGTATGTACAGAACATAGACTTGTAATCCTACTAATATTATAAACGCGAAAGATTGTAAAAATGTATATATGTCTGTTTGTTACTCTTTCACGTAAAAACTACTGAACGGATGTCGATGTAATTTGGCACAGAGATAGATTATAGTCTGGGATAGCACATAGACATACACACTTTTTATCGCGATAACCGGCATCTACGCTGGCCGAGCTTCGGGCAACAGCTAGTATCTATTTATAATATAAAAATGAATCGCTGAATGTGTTGCCGTTGCTAAACGCAAATCTCGAGAACTATGAACTGAACCGATTTCGGTAATTTTTATTTTGTTGTGTTTGATATTGTCAGGAGAAGGTTTTTATGTAAGAAAAAAATAAAGGAAATTGCGCTGAAAATAGTTTAACCCGGGCGAAATCGAGGCGGCCCTCTAGTTTAAGTATAATAGGAAAAAAAGTTAAATGTATAGAAAATGTATAACTACAGGCTAGATGCAGTTCTATAATAACACTTATCTTATAGTAAAGTACTAACATCTTGAAAAGCGGTGACAGTGTAGTGCGAAAGTATCCGACTTGGGCAAATGAGTTCGATCCCGTTGCGGTAACTACATACCAATGTAAATTTGACTTTGTTAATTTTTTACGTAAGTAGGTAATCACATCTGCTTATACGGTGAAGGAAAACATCGTGATGAAACCCGCATGTCTTTAAATAAAATTTTATAAATTCTTTTAAACTTTCACGATTTGTACACACATATTATTTTTATTTTTATCATTTTTAACATTAGTTATAAGGAATTTTCTACTAACAAAATGGATGTACAATATCTGAAAATGAAGAATTTATTATTATATTATTATTATGATTACTATAATGAACAGCGGGTCTAAATCGCGTAATATTTTAAGGTTTTCATACCTTATTGTTACTCGACGCTTCGGTCAAATTGCACCGACTGTGGTCACGGGTTGACTCTTTAAAGGCATATCTAATCCGCCAACCTACATTAGACCAGCGTGGATGAATAAAGGCCTAATCCTTCTCAACTATCTTGATAGAGAAGAAGAGGCCAGCAGTCTGTCCATATTTCTATCACAACAGTTAAAATCGAAAAATGTTAAACCAATACCAGTTACAACATATTTAGTAAATATACATATAATCTAATACTTCTCGCCGAAAACCAATTATATAAAGTTGATTGCGACTTCAAAAATTTCGACGATTTATTTGATTTAGGTAAATATCACCATGTTTCATAATTCGTATCGTTGCGCTGCTCAAGTTTTTATCAAGAGGTCATTGCCAGTATGCTGATATACCTCCTTCTCTTTAGTATAATAATAACAATCCAATGTCCCACTGCTGGGCAAGAGTCTTCTCTCGTCTATCAAGGGACAGAGACGGTTTAGGCTTTAATGTCTACACGCTGGCCCGTAATATTGTAAACGCGAAAGTTGGTAAGTATGGATGGGTGGATATTTGTTACTCTTTCACATAAAAACTACTGAAAGGATCTGGATGAAATTTGGGCCACTTCCCATTTGGTAAACTTCCCACTTGGTAAACCTCAAACTATACCTACTAAAAAGTTGCGTTTGGTAAACTTTTCGTTCCTTCATACATTTAATCCCATTTCGAAAACTTTGTTAGTATTGTTATTTTTGCACGGTACAGTCAGTGTCAAATTAATATTGAAATTAGATATAGGTGTTTTAACACTTTGGCTGCGGCGCCAACATAGTCTAAGAAATTCCAGACATACAGCAAGTTTACACACAAGTGTGTTTACCGGCGGAAAAGAGTGTGGCCGCTCGCGCGCCGCGTGTGTTACTCGGGTGCTACGAGCGTGCGGCAAACATACACAGCGTGTATGTATACCTGTGATTTTAAAAAAAAAAAAAATATGACAATGTTATCATCATTTTCGTGTTTTCTTTTTTTACTTGACTGTACCCATTTCAATTGGAAGTTTACCAAACGGGATACGGCACATATAATTACTGAAATGTTTTCGAAATGGGATTAAATGTATGATGGAATAAAAGTTTACCAAACGCAACTTTTTAGTAGGTATAGTTTGAGGTTTACCAAGTGGGAAGTTTACCAAATGGGAAGTAGCCGTATTTTGGCACACAGATAGATTATGGTCTGGAATAACACAAAGGCTACTTTTTACAGCGATAACCGACATCCGGGCAACTGCTAGTTATTTAATATTCCAGTAACTGCCACTGGGACTACTGGAAATGTTCGCATATTGGTATTATAGTTGCCTTTACTGCACGGTTGGTTCCGTGGCTTAAGTGGTTAAGCTGAAAATAAGTAAGTATCTGTTTTTTTTTGTAATGAATAAACTCAAAAACTATATACATTCACCTATAGAAAGCTACATAATCAGCGGGTAACATAGGCTATATTTTATGTTAAAAGCGAAATAAATGTCCTCCGTTGCGGAGCCGGTTGGCTCTTGTTTAAACTAAATTTAATTAAGTACCTTTCCCATGTTCTTATCAGGGGGCTGTCCTTTTACCTCTCGGTAGGTACGTTTATAAACCCATATAATAGCATCTAAAAATTAACTAGTATCTACTAGTTAATTTTTCAATCCAAGAAATGGAAAATAGATATAATAATAAGGGCTTAGTCTCTTTCTATTTCATGTCTCGCTCTGTTTTTTAGCAGCACGTGGCGTGTTTTTGATGCATAACACACCGAAGGTATTATTACGTTAGTACTATTACATAATCCGTGGTACTTATTATGCTTTAAAGTAATACCTAAATGTGCGTAATCATCAGCAAAGCAACATTGCATGTAATTTTGGCCTTATGGCGGTCGACCGGAAAAGTAGCTGATTGTACAATGTAGAGTTCGACGATAGGCAACGATATACTTTTGTGAAATGACCTTATTAGTTATGGTTTTCTAATTAAGACAGTAAATTGAATAACATCGCGTTATGGTAGCCTCCTTTATGAATTTATAACCTCTTTTTGTTCTGTGTAACCCTAACAATGAATAACGGTCGGTATGGACGGTACGTTGTAATAAAAATCTTAAAATGAACATAAGTTATCTGTTCGTTACCGCTGTATAAACTGCCTCGGTGGCTCAGTGGTCGATGTGTGAGACTGCTGATCACGAGGTCCCGGGTTCGATTCCCGGGTCGGGCCAAAAATCGATATTGGGTTTTTCTGTTAAGAAATTCACAATAGATGCCCGGAGTTTGGAAATTGGCGGTGTTTACACCCCCGTGCCTCGGAAAGCACGTAAAGCCGTTGGTCCTACGCCTGATCTCTCTCCGGTCGTGTCGGATTTGCCGTACCATCGTACTATGAGAGTGAGGGAATAAAGAGTGCACTTGTGTTTGCGCACACACTTGTGCACTATAATATCTCCCGCGCAGATGGCAAGTCTCCGTTGAGATTAGCCGCCGTGACCGAAATTCGGTTAGGAGGACATTATTATTATTATTATAGACAACTTGTATAATATAAACAGTACACAGAATGTATAATAACAATATATTGCCACAAATATTACACGGCCATCTGATCCTAAACCAAACCAGACAACTGAAAAATTTCTTATACTCACTTATTATTGTCTTACATATCTAACGGATACTGAAGAAACAATCATCATAAAATCTCTATGAAATAATCCTTCTAGTTTCGAAATGCGGCGAAAATAGATTTGGCGGAATGATTTGTCATTATGCACATATATTTGTTTCATGAAGCGCACAACAATAAAAGCTATATTATATATTATTATACATTGTAATATTATTGTGTCTGTTAAGTTAAGTATATGGTTAATGCAGCTACCTAGTGTTCTCTCTGCATCACCCAAAGGTTGACTGGTAGAGAATAACTTTGGCATTAAATCCGCCTTCGTACACATTTTTTATGCAAAATTATATGCAAAGTATATTACGGTATATTTTCTATAGTAACCTGCGAGTGACCTCAGATGCAGCTATAACGTATGTTTTTATTACGTCACCAAAATATATCGACAGATACCTATAGCACGATATATTTTGCTATAGTACGGTCGAAGAGCTTCAAATATAAGAGTACCTATACAGCATAGCCAGCGTCTGTGGCAATGGAGCTATAATATCCTTACTAATATTATAAATGTGAAATTTGGTAAGTATGGATGGATGTATGGATGGATGGATGTTTGTTACTCTTTCACGTAAAAACTACTGAATGGATCTGGATGAAATTTGGCATAGAGATAGATTATTGTCTAGAATAACATATAGGCTACTTTTTACAGCGATAACCGACATCCACGCGGGCGGAGCCGCGGGCAACAACTAGTATTAATATTTATTTATTTATTTCACCCAACACTTACATCTATTTTTACAGGGTTAAGCCTAATACAATAGTGTAATTTACATTTTTTCATTCTAATTACAAACTAATACCTACAAGCTATATATTTTTCTCCCTTTTGTATCATAGAACACACTTAAATGTGTATTATAGCTCCGTCTATCTTAGAATCGAACTCACTCTCCGCGCAGTGGTATTTGGGGACAACTCAACTATAAGTTTAAATGAAATTAAATGAAGGGCACCTTTCAGTAAACCACTGCCAAATAATTACACACAGCAGTGTAGTAGTATTCCTGTGTGTGGATATAAGTTTCTAGCGCTTATTTATGGTTGCGTTTTTTAACGAAACGTTTTTCCATCCCATGCGTAATATCGTAAAGTCATGTCAAATCCCATACATTTGCTTTCTATTCTATTCGATTCGACGACACTTAATTAGTAAGTACATATAAATAACTACACAAATAGTAAAGTACATATAAATAATTACATATACAAAATCATGTCACTGCTCGATTGGTTCAGTAGCTACTAGCCATTTATCAATCGTAAAAAAATGTGTAATTCATAAATGTTTGTTTCGAATTTGGGTGTACAAATTGTACATACATACCTACGTACATTGCTTGTTCCTTAATGCAGCTTATAATCTATACTAATATTATAAAGCTGAAGAGTTTGTTTGTTTGTTTGGTTAAACGCGCTAATCTCAGAAAGTACTGGTTCGATTAAAAAAATATTTTTTTGTTGAATAGTGCATTTATCCAGGAAGCCTATATAGGCTATATAACATCACGCTATGATCAATAGGAGCGGAGCAGTAGTGAGATATGTCGAAAATTCGCGGAAAATATTTCAAATTACCATGCGGACGAAATCGCGGGCGACCCCTAGTAATATTATAAAGAGGTAAAGTATTTGAGCTTGTGCGGTTGTGGGAGGTTATCTCTGGAACTACTGAATGAAAATTATTTTATCAAAAGAAAGCCACGTTAAAAAAAATATATAATCTACTTTTGGCAATCAGGAAATAAATCATAGCACACAGTACTAACCGAACAGCACTCATAATATTATCACAAGTTATTATGTACGAGGGGTGATCAATAAGTAATGATAAACGGGTATTTTTATAAACAGCAAAATTATAAAAAAAATTGTTATCAGTTCCTTAGTTCATCACGACTTGCCAGACCAAAAATCATATAAATAGGACGGTATTTCACGGAGTTACACTCATTCGAGTACGAGTAGCCGGAGAGATAACACGAAAATGGAGAAACACGAAGTGAGAAGCGTCATCAAGTACCTCTGCTTGAAAAAAATGTCTACCAAAGACATTCATGCCGACTTATCGGAGACACTGGGGGACAATGCTCCTCCATATTCTACAGTTGCACGCTGGTGTAAGGAGTTTAGGATGGGTAGAACATCCACAGAAGATGAACATCGCGAAGGGCGCCCATCGACGTCTTGTTCCGAAGAAAATGTTCAAAAAGTCCAAGATCTCGTGTTAGCTGATCGAAGAGTGACCATCCGACATTTAGCTGAGATCACAGGGATTTCATATGGCAGCATTCAATCGATCTTGACTACTGAAATGAACATGAAAAAGGTCTCCGCGCGTTGGGTACCGAGAATGTTAACCGACGAGCAAAAGAAGAAGCGATTGGACATTTCAAGGGTCAATCTTGACAAATTCCAAGCTGATAAAGAAAATTTTTTGACCCGTTTTGTGACTATGGATGAAACGTGGATTCACCACTTTGATCCTGAGACGAAACAACAGTCCATGACATGGAAGAGGCCATCCTCACCAACACCGAAGAAATTCAAAGTTGCAAGCTCTGCGGGTAAGGTTATGGCGTCCGTTTTCTGGGATGCCGAGGGAATAATTATGGTTGAATACCTGGAAAAGGGGGCCACTATAACAGGGTCTTACTACGCGGCCCAAATAAGAAGATTACGGGAAGCTATCAAGGAGAAAAGACGAGGCAAACTGCGAGCGAAAGTTCTCTTTCATCAAGACAACGCGCCGGCACACAAGGCTGAAGTTGCGATGGCTGCAATTCAAGAAGTTGGCTTCGAACTGCTTGAACACCCCCCGTATTCTCCGGACCTGGCCCCCAGCGACTTCTATTTATTTCCTCGGCTCAAGGAACATCTCAGAGGAACGAAATTTCACGACAACAGTGAAGTGATGGTTGCCGTAGAGGCATTTTGGGAGAGTCAAGACAAGGATTTTTTTTCTAAGGGTATTTCAGGTTTAGAAAAGAGATGGACTAAATGTATTGACTTGTTAGGAGACTATGTTGAAAAATAAAATAATATTTTAACCTGAACCGTAGTTTTTCATACCTATTATCATTACTTTTTGATCACCCCTCGTATTCTGCCCAACGTAGTGGGCAGGGCACGGGTATGTATTATTATACTGTGTGTATACGAGGCGCTCATAGCCAGGTACACCCGCTGTTCGGTAAACGATCAGCGGGTTAAGCTACCAAGGGCGCGGTTACCTTATAGATGGGTGACCGCATAGTGGTATTTCATCTGAGCGTCTCCGTGCTTCGGAGGGCACGTTAAAAGTCGGTCGCGACAGTTAACAGTCGTTAGATCACGACAGAGGCCTAAATATGGGCGATCTAAATAACTCTGTCACCAGGTTGGCCACTAACCAAACGATAATAAGAAGATTATACTGTGGCACGGGTCACCTATTCATAATATTATTATTATTAACCAATTATCACTGACATTGGTATAATATTTTTTATGACGAAACAACTGTACTGTACAGTTATTATGACAACTCGTTTTGATTTAGTATCAATTACATAATTGCACGCTTAGTCTGGCAGTGAAGGTGATCACCTCGCCACCAACTGAGTGTGGGTTCGATTTCCACATGGCACAAAATAATTTGCGATCCAAATATTTGTTCCGAGTCTGGGTGAACTTCGATCCCCACGACACATGCCTTGTTGAATGCGAGATTTGTTTAAAAATAAAAACAAATTAGCAAATGTAGTTGTCCTTTGGTAAGCTAACAGAAGACTTAAGACTCTTTTAAATTACCTACTGAGATGCTTTTACAGATTGAATGAATAGCTATGTTATACTACATTATTAGAAAAGACAAGACTTGTATGTTCGAATATTTGTATGTTTCTAATGAATAAACTCAAAGACTACTGAAACGATTTTATAATTTAATTTACCAATTTCTATTGGAAGAATAATCCAGCCGAAAGAAAAAAACCAAAATTATCAGCGAGTAACATCTATCTATTGACTGCCTTGGTGGTCCAGTGGCCGCAGTGTGCGCCTGCTGTGCACGAGGTTGTGGGTTCGATTCCGACACAGGACAAAACTTTGTTTGACCCAAATTTAATTGTTCTGAGTCTGGGTGTAATTTGTGTCCGTTAATTGTATTTTTGTAAAGTCCCCTGCGACACAGAGTTTGTTCTCTAGTGCGGGAGTTGTCTTTCAAAAAGAATGAATCTATGACGAAAGCTAAATAAATGTCCTCCCGAGCGGATCACAATGATTTTCTCACAGACATGACCCGCTTTACTTAAAAGTATTAGCATAATTAAGTCAAAAACACAACATACTATGCCTAGTTATTATGTAACATAATTATATTAATTACTTAACAACTAGTTACAAAGTTTTCACGGAACTTGCGTTACTGAAATTTGGGGAATAATTATTTATAATTGTAGAATGTTTCACAATGCAATCGCAAAAGTAATGATAATATTAAATAGCTCTTTGTTAGATACTTCAGTTAACTACGTCCATTTTAAATTTTTGAACCCTGTCCTGTACCTAAAAGACAAAATTACCGTTAGGCATGCAAAGATTTTATACCTAACATGTAGATAAATATATATCCAGCCTTAATATAATTGATATAGTATCAGGCTAATATGTGATGGCGTTGATACAGTGCCTATCTATAATTTAGTAGTATGCTTTGAATATTTGACGTTTTTCCAAACTTTATATTAACCACAATTATTTAAAGAACAGCTTTTCAAATTTAGAATAATAATCCACACGTTCCAGATTTTTTTAAAAGACGCATTATGTCACCATAGATAATCACATCACATTGATTTTACCCTACTATCCGCTACATTTATGATTTCAAATCCGTTTACTGAAAATTAATTTTAAATATTATTTTACACTAAGGACCTACTATTTTATATTTTAATTTGTGTAAAAATTGTGAAAAAATATTTTTTATTTAGCACTGTAAATTTTAAAATTTATAGTTATAATAAACATAATAAAAACTTACGGTAAAGCGTCTTGACGCGTGGGAAAATAGCCAAGTGCGGCTTGCAGCGTGCTCGACGACGCACAGACGTGTAATGTTCCAAACACTGGCGGAACGGTTGACTTCTACTATCATTGCAGATACTGTGCAATCATGCCACGGGCACTACAACGAATTAGACATTTTCAAAAATATCTCCTAACACTTTACGTACGCATTGCGCCTAATTTGAAACTGACACGACCTACTTGTATTAAGTGCGTATGCGTAATTACATTATACGTACTTATTTTTGGAATAATAATACAATGCGCAATTAAAATTCGTGTGCGTGTAATATTACGCACTTATATAATTAGTGTAGGTAGAAATTAACGCATTTATTTTCTCATTATTTACATCAGAACATGATAAGTATCTGAAACTATAAACACATAATTTATTTCCACACATGACATGAGGATTTTACGCACATTTTACTTTTATTTATTGATGGCTGGATTGATTGATATCGTGTGTATGTCACTGAACTCCTCCTAGACGGCTGGACCGATTTTGATGAGATTTTGTGTGTGTGTTCGGGTAGGGTCCTGGATGGTTTAGATTTACAATTGGACCGGGTAGGTGGCGCTGCTGTCGGTATTCCAGCTTTTTCAGATAGGACGACGTCTGCCAGGTCCACTAGTAATAACATAAAACCACAACACATTGTTGTATATTTTATGACAGGATTTCAAATATACTACAATTTATGGAGTGAAAGTTTACTTATACTGGGAAAATAGGTAGTATTTGTAGACTCAATGAATATTATATTATGTCTCGTGTGCAAACCCACATTCGTCGCGGTATGGATGCAAGCACGTTACACGATTGTCGTTTACACTAGTACTTACTTTAGGTTTGCTCTGCATTTTCTTTTCGTAAAATGACGTATTTCAGGAAATACACTGTTATATCTATATTTCTTTGTACCTACCGGGTGAGTGCTAATATTATTATTTGTCGGTTATTGTGAATTTACCAAGGTATATCGAATATTTGATACAGATACAAATAAAGTAATAAAAAGCAGAGATGTTGTAATCTTAGAAAACGTTGAGAAATATATTTTTTTTTATTGAAAGACAACTCGCTCACTAGAGAACAAGCTCTGTGTCGCGGGGGACTTTACAAACATACAATTAACGGACACAAATTACATCCAGAATCAGAACAACTCTTTGTGGGTCACACAAAGTTTTGTCCTGTGTGGGAATCGAACCCACAACCTCGTGCACAGCAGGCGCATACTGCGACCACTGGACCACCAAGGCAGTCTAGCATAATATACACAAATAACCTTGTACATCCTAGGGCAACAGTCCATAGATACAGCCGCTTAAAAAACCTGGCAAAGAAGAATTAGAGGACAACACAGATCATTTTACAAGTGAGGATTTATCTGTCTGGTGACAATGACGATTCATCTTACATACCAGAACAATCGATAGATCTAAGAGTCTCCAATCCTACTAATATTATAAACGTGAAAGTTTGTAAGTATGGATGGATGTTTGTTTGTTACTCTTTCACGTAAAAACTACTGAACGGCTCTGGATGAAATTTGGCACAGAGATTATCTATGGTCTGGAATAACACATAGGCTACATTTTACTGCGATAATCGACATCTACGCGGGCAGAGCCGCGGGCAACAGCTAGTACAAAATATGAATTTTATTCCGCGGAGAGCTATTCAGTATGCAGAAACAGATGACCATGATGTAAGTTACTTCTTTCTAATACTTGATTTGAATGATCCACAAACAGTAGAAGAAGCTTTTGCATCTTCTTATGGAAAAAAGCTATGCAAGAAGAGTATGACTCACGAATTTAAAACAAAACTTGGACACTGGTAGATGTACCATCTGATATGTGTAAACGTTAGAACGTGTAAATGGCAGACCCATTTACACGTTTTAACGTTTACACATATATATTAAAGCACTTATAGTATCTATCTGAGTCATCTCTAATTAATTTATTTAGCAGCCCGTGAAAATAAGAATCGATCAGATGTATATCTTACAACAGGAGCATATATCTCACCATAGTCACTTCCTTTTCTCTGTATATACCCCTTGATAACCAATCTTGCTTTAAAACGAACGATCTCACCTTTTTCATAACTTTAAGTACTTAAGTATTATATATGTTAAAACGTGTCCCATTTACAGGTTTTAAGGAAGTGACTATGGTGAGATATATGCTCCTGTTGTAAGATATACATCTGATCGATTCTTATTTTCACGGGCTGCTAAATAAATTATTTAGTCTCAGATAGATACTATAAGTGATTTTCTTTAGGGTGACAAAGACACTGAGATATACATCTCACAACCAGTTTATTTCAAAGAAAATGCACATGTATGTATTTTACATAAACCATTTTTTTTATTGGACTATATTTTATTCAAAATTAGCTTACAAAGATCACAAATGGTTCCCTGTATTTATTATTTGCTAAATGAGTCGACAATAATATTTTTAGTAGTATGGGTGGATGATTGTTTGATATTTACAAATAATAAAGACAAAGCAACAGAGTTTAAAAATAAATTAAAAGAAGAATGCTGCATGAAATACCTAGGTGAATTGAATCATTGTATAGTCATAAACATAAATAGAAACCGAGAGGCGGGTGTGATTATGCTAGACCAAGAAAAATACATTAACCTAAGTATTATTGGATCGTTTTAATATGTCTAATTGTAAACCTGTTAGTACGCCGATAGAGGTGAATGCAAAATTTGTTAATGATCCTGAAGATAGAAATAAAAGTATCTTATACAGGGATGCGGTAGGGTGTCTTATATATTTTGATTTTTTATTTTATTTGGAAAACATACATTGCAGAATATTAAACGATAAATCTTAATATAAAACTAAACACCATTTAGCTGTTTTCGCAAGTAATTAGCTATAATAACATGTATACACTTAACTAAAGCGTTACAGCAGTAAATAAGACCTTAAAACAACGTAAAAATTATTTAAACATTAATTTTGGTGAGACTATTTTACAGCTTGAGAACTAAACCGGTCGGTCTTATATATCTGGCACATATCACAAGTCCTGATATTACTTATTCCGTCAATAAGTTGAGTCGATATTGTAATAATCCAGGAAATCAAGGCAGTTGGATAGAAGTTTTTCTAACGTCTTAATTTTACGATTTTGCGACTTACTTCCTGTAGCTGTGGGCCCTAAGTTAAGTTGCGATCAATAAGTATGCCCAAGTTTTTAATTTTTTGACTTATGGGACCACAGTGCCATCGAAAATAATTTGAGGAAGTTGTACCCAATCAATTTTTGATGTAAGCCTCGTGCTCCCAAGTACAGCTACCGAGTGTTTTCGAAGTGTTTACCTTCAACCCATAGGACCTACTCCAATCGCCTGCCTGTATCAGATCTCTGTTCAGATTGTCAAAAGCTTCCTATATTTGTTTCAGTGAGGCCTGCGTATAAATCTGAAGATCATCTGCATAAAAGTGGTAGGAAGAAAGAATATTATTTGAAATAGAATTTATGAAAATCGTGAAAAGTAACGGGGATAGAACGCCCAACGAACGAAGAATAATACTACTCCGTATAAAAAAATACCTATCTATCCGTGTTGTAGAGGGTGTCTATATGTAATATCAAAATGTAGGTCCTGTATGTTCACGGCAAATCTGACACAACATAGTTCAGTCGTCAGTGTAGCAAAATATTGCTTGTCCGTTTGTTCATACATTTTCAATTTTACGTTCATAATGAACTTACAATACGCCTCTTATCATAATTACACGCCTCGCAGCGTTTAGCGGTCGATCATTTTCGGCCTTTTATGAATACGGTTGCCGTATTCTATAGTCGCTCGCAATAATAGAGACTGCATATTATTTTTGGTCCATAATACCCTGAGCCTCTAGACAAGTGGCATAAGCGATAGTCCAATCGAAAAGTCAAAAAAAAAAATGTATGGAATTTGACGTGAGTCTACGATTTAATGTCGTAAACTTACGTCAAATCCCATACATTTGCTTTTTTGACTTTTCGATTCGACTATAGCTTATGCCACTTGTCTAGACGCTCTTTCCTGTCTTTGTCGACTCAGAGGCGACTATGACAAACACTATCGTATTAGCATACAATTTATGCTTTATTTTCTACTTCATACATCACGCCTCATAGTAAGCAGTTACCGTAGCCTATAGACGATTGCAATTCCTGGGACTGACGTGTTACTGACGCAAAAAAAAAGTAAAATACACCAGAAGATAGGCAAACACATTTCCATCCCTCAATGAGCACTGGATACCTGTACTCAAGTATAGGAATACAACTACAACATTGTGTGATAGCTGGCTAGTATGGTGCCCTACTTCTCCGAGGCACACATTAAGCAGCTAAGTAATATAATAATTATTACCTACACCGCGGCAACCATGTGCGGCAATGATGGCTTGAGATGTCAAGGTCGCGTACCCGAATTAGCCGTATGGTAACTGAACAGGTTTTTTTTGTGCAAACAGATTTTTTTTGCTGCTTTTGCTCCAGGGACGCGAGGTCTCTGACTAATCCTTACTAATATTATAAATGTGAAAGTTTGTGAAAATGGATGGATGGATGTTTGTGACTCTTTCACGTAAAAACTACAGAACGGATCTGGATGAAATTTGGCACACAGATAGATTATGGTCTGGAATAACACATAGGCTACTTTTTGCAGCTATAACCGACATCAACGCGGGCGGAGCCGACGGCAACAGCTAGTGTATTGATATTTTAAGGTTGGCCATTTTTTTAATTCTACTACAACATGCTAATGATTAAGACAAATTTTGAAAGTATAATTTTAATTTAAACTAATTCTAAAGTAATTAAGCATTTTAAACACAGCTCCGGAAGCATAAATTGTACTTTTTTGTTAAATGTCATGTTTAATGTGATTAGTAATAAAATAAAAAATAATAATACTTAGGACTTTCGTAGTAATGACGTAGTAAAAGCTCTTTATAATTCTTTGGTTCGCAGTAAACTAGAGTCCAACGCATGCGTCTGGAATCCTCACGAATCTACCTACGTCCTCTTACTAGAGAAGGTTCAGAAAGCATTTCTGAGATTCTTGTACAAACGAGAAAATGGATACTATCCTTTTATGTACCCTACATTGTACCTCTTGGGATGTCTAGGGTATCATTCACTCGAGGTTAGGAGAAATCACGATCAGATCAGAACTATGTGTAAGATTCTATTAGGCAAAGTGGAAGTCCCCGAGCTTCACAATGACATATGTTAGTTATTTGTGCCTGATAATTACCGGCGCAGTCGAAACCACAGACTATTTGCTTCACCTACATGTCGCACTGTGGCACATATGAATTCACCCATCCCTCGTGTACCTACTACTTACCACACTCAACGCGCTGTTAGAAGCAAATCCCAATTGTGACTTATTTGCGGATGGATGGAAGAAGATTTTGTCAGTGTGTCTGAAGTTCTGTGAGAAGTCTGTGTGATAGTGACTAGTGTCTTTGTTTTTATTTATTATTTTTATTTTATCTATCTATGTGAAATTTGTGTAATTATCTTGATTAGTGTAAGTGGCATGTAGCCATTCTAATTAAGGATAAATAAATAAAGTAAAAAAATAATGCATTTAACTTACACTATAATCAAGTCAGTTAGTCAAGAATACTTAAAAAAAAAAAAAAAACAATAATGTCTTCCCACCATACCATACGTCAAATAATAATAATATAAATTTGTTTTTATTAGAAGAGTAAGAATAAAAAAAGAAAAATACAATAAATGGAAACTCACGATGTTATAAGCTGATTTGTTGTGTAGTTATTCCTGCACAACTGTGGTTACCTAGCGAAAACTGCCGCGCATCGCGCGTACCAGAGTAGGTACATACTATTTCGATGTATTGTGAATTTTGAAAAATAAAATATGGTTGTCCAATTTTAAACAAATTTCAATTCATTATTCAAATTTCAAATTGGAACAAAATATAACATGGTTTAACCAAAAATTGTACTCGTATTTATTACTGATTCCGAACATACTACTTTTGGGTTCCGGTTATAGGCACCAAGAATAGCATTGTATAAAAAACACTAACTGGACGGGCTACAGTCAAGATGTCCTTGTGGAGAAAACGGTGACTGTCATGCGTAGCTACGGTGGTAACATACGTACCTTTATCTATGCATGATGAAAAACGCGATATATGCTGCGACGTATTTCATCTGCAAATCAAACATTCGAGCATCGTACACCGCGGCATCGGCACCACGTACCTATTGGACCTTTGCCTCTAGGTAAGTCTAACAAAAGCCCTCGGTATTATCCTTAAATAATAGGAGATTCCCCGTGATAAAGAGACAAATAGTAAGTGATTATGTCCCTCTGCTAGGCATGGGTATCCGGTACCTCTATCATTATCTCGATTGATAGGGGATAGGAAGGACGGATCGTCGTTTTTATCTATTAAATACTTCATGATGCCTCTTTTTTTCTTCTTTTTAAGAAACACAACTCCCGCACTTAAGAACAAGCTTTGTGTCGCGGGGGCCTTTCCAAACATTCAATTAAAGGACACAAATTACACCCAGACTCAGAACAACTCTTTGCGGGACACACAAAGTTTTGTCCTGTGTGGATATTAGTATAGGAATAAAATATAAAATAATATAAGACTAAATAGGTTTATTATACCAAAAGCTGGTTATTGTTATGATCATAGGTTTTAAATATCCTGATATATAATTTCAAATACAGGTTTCCAGTGCCAGTTTTTAGGGTTCGGGACTAAATAAATAAAAACCCTTGTCGCGACTAAGTTTGTCTATGATGGCTGCTTATTTCAGTAGCTAAATTAATACTGAAGCCGGAACCACACTTCTATGATGTCTTGCATGGAAATGAAGTTCAAATCGAATTTTAATTTCGATTTGAATTTTGTTTAAATGTCAATTGATCACCAGATTGACATTTACAACAGCTCTGTGCAAGTCTGTGGTCTAGAACTAAACGGAAAAATCTTTGATTATTAACATGTCACATTGATTATTGACATGTTAATAATCAAAGGGAAAAATGTACAGTATCTAGTTACCTAAGTATTTGAATAATAAAAAACATGCGGGGCAGTCTTTGGGGACTGCCGATAGAAGTGAAAACTAATAGTGAATTGTATCGTCGAGCTATTAGATTAGATTTTTGAATATGGAAAGCGTTCGGTGACGGTGACGCACGCCATTCCGAATATTATAAAATAGTATTGTTAGTACAAATAAAGATTATTATTAGGTATTATTTGTGTGTCGTAGAGTATTTTGAGTTTCTAAATGTATAAATTATTTTTTCATATGAGTACACACTTTTATGAATGTCTCATAATAATATAATGAACTTGGTAAATTAAGGATTGTACACAAATACGTACAAATGTATGGAAAAATACACATTCTTGTTTTTTCGCTACGTAATTATTTCAGTCCATTCGTCACACAAACACAACAAAAACCGTTTGTATGTGGCAGGTGGCGACTCCAAAGTTTTTAAAAGTAAGAAAACAAATTTCGGAACCTCTGAATACGAGTCTGATTCGCCCTCGTCATTTTTTTATCCTTTTTAATGATATGCATTTCTTTACGTAACTTTCGTTTAATATTCTAGTATCAAAGGCCAACTCTTCAAAATAGTCCTGTTTATTCAAATAAGTAGCTAGGCTTTTATACTTAGCATTTTTTTTGTTTACAACAACATGTAAGATTTATCTATTGGTGGGTTCGATTCATATCCAGAACAAATGTTTGTGTGATGACAGTGATGAGCACTATTCTGTTGTGTTTTGGCGTAATTTATTTATTTATAGGAAAGGTACCCAATATAATAATATTATCTATCTTTAATAGATATCCTATCCTACTAATATTATAAATGCGAAAGTTTGTAAGAATGGATGGATGGATTGATGTTTGTTACTCTTTCACATAAAAACTACTGAACGGATCTGGATGAAATTTGGCACAGAGATAGATTATGGTCTGGAATAACACATAGGCATTTTTACAGCGATGACGGACATCCACGCGGGCGTAGTCGCGGGCAAAAACTAGTATTACATAACTACCTATGTAGGTATATAAAAAGAAATCCCTATTTCCTTTGGTCACGCCATAACTTTAAAACGACTTTACCGATTTAATTCATCTTTGTTTTTTAAGTTTCTAATACTATGTAGAAAGCTCTTACGGAAAAATAAAAGAGCGAAGTCGAGGCGGGTCGCTAGTAACTTATCTATATAAAAATTATAAAGAGGTTAAGTTTGTGAGGTTGTCTGAACCGATTTTGAAAATTCTTTGTCCAATTATTTGCCCCGTTATTTGTGGGTGTCAAAAGCTAGATACTAACCCACAAAATTCCCAAACTAATATTATAAAAACATCAAATCTGTCCTGATTTGATGTTTTGGTTTGTTTGCTACGATTTTACTCAAAAACTAATCGACCGATTTTAAAAATTCTTTAAAAAGACAAGACAACTCCCGCACTAGAGAACAAGCTCTGTGTCGCGGGGGACTTTACAAACATACAATTAACGGACACAAATTACACCCAGACTCAGAACAACTCTTTGTGGGTTACACAAAGTTTTGTCCTGCGTGGGAATCGAACCCACAACCTTGTGCACAGCAGGCGCATACTGTGGCCACCGGACCACCGAGGCAGTCAAATTCTTTCATCATTAGAAAGCTAGATTATATTTTATTGAAAAATAAATACGGGACCTAATTAAATGTCTGCCCAGGACGTGCAGCTAGTAAATATATATAATACAGTTGTCTGGCTGTGATAGTACCTACAGGCTCTGTTCTATCACAGTAAGTAGCTGTTCCCCGTAGTTTCGTTTATCGTTACGACCATGCCCTCCTTGAACTTCAGTGTAATATTAAAGCTTATAATCGTCATGTGAGTAGTATAGATAAGCACCACGTCCCTGCTTCCCACGGATGGACATTAATAAAATATTCGTAGAGATTCCGTAATTTTTATCTTTAGCCTATGTGTTAACATAGGCTACTTTTTACAGCGATAACTGACATCCACGCGGGCGGAGCCGCGGGCATCAGCTAGTATCTATTAAAGATAGATAATATTATTATTATATTGGATACCTTTTTTATAAATAAATAAATTACACCAAAACACAACAGAATAGTGCTCATCACAAAAACATTTGTTCTAGATATGAATCGAACCCACCAATAGATAAATCTTACATGTTGTTGTAAACAAAAAAAATGCTAAGTATAAGTATGTATAGCTACTTATTTGAATAAACAGGACTATTTTGAAGAGTTGGCCTTTGATACTAGAATATTAAACGAAAGTTACGTAAAGAAATGCATATCATTAAAAAAGTATTAAAAAAATGACAAGGGCGACATTAATCTGTCAGAATACTTTATTCCTGTTAAACATGCCGTACAGTAAGATTCCAGAGGAATCATGCCGTACAGTAAGATTCCAGAGGAATTTCTTACCACGTACGATAAGGTTGTGGAATGAGCTCCCTGCCGAGGTTTTCCCAAGAGACTATAGCATGGGGTTCTTCAAGAAAGGAGTTATAAGGTTTTTAAAGGGTCGGCAACGCGTGACTGACACCCCTGGTGTTGCAAACGTCCATAGGCTACGGTAACTGCTTACCAACAGGCGGGCCGTATGCTTGTTTGTCACTTTGGTAGTATAAAAAATAAAAAAAAAACAGGTATTGTTATTATTGGTTACCTAATGGTATTTATATTATTTGGTCTGAGTTTTTAACATATTCATCCTATAATTAAATACATAAAATATCCGTTCTGATTTTAATATGTAAGTAGGTATTTGACTATGTGAGAATCCATAGAGTACCTAGATATAAAAAAATACAAACACACAAAAAGATATTACAAACTCAACTACTAAACCTAATAATGTAGAAGTAATATTTTTTGTATACATCGGCAAATTGTAGAATTTTCAAAATCCCTAAAATACCAAGTCTAAAGTATTTAAACAGGATGAATTTTCAAAATTCCTAAAATCCCAAGTATTTAAACAGGATGCACTTTTACACAAACTATAATATTACTTAATCACTTTTCCTCACCATTATAGTACCTATGCCCAAAAACGGCTAGATTACATTATTTAATTATGGAGTTCCGTTGCCTAGGTACCTTCTAGCTTAATTTGCTACATTACATTTGCTTAGTAATAGTCGCTTCACAACCTTAATCAAGACTTATCTAATCGCCATCCGTAAAATACTTATCATTGAGAAGTTCAGGTGGCCATCAGTTTCACTTCACCAAATTACACTTTCCGAAAGCAAATGTTCTATATGTTTGTTTATAATTTTTGAAGAGTAGGTACTCTCAATTCCTCATGGATACCATTATCAGAACTTTCTTTTGATTAAAATGGGACCAAACTGGTACTATGTCCTCTGAGACAAAAAAATATTTTATCAAAATGGTTAATTAACGACGGAGTGCTGCGGTAACAAACATTTTTTTAAAATCACACGATTTGATAACCTCCTCTTTTTTAAAGGTTAAAAACTGAAGCCAATACACCCTAGGAGAACGATGATTAATACCTATAATGTATAACGACAAAAGTTCCTATACGATTTGGAAATGTAGGCTAATTACTCGTAGTAACGAGTCAAAATTAAATTCATTTGAGAAAACATAAACGCTACTGCGATTTTTGATTTTCTGATTATAAATAATGGTTTTATTAATATCCTGATTGAACTTGTAGGTACTGTGATCACGTAGGTAATCAGGGTATTGATCACACTAATACCGGTATTGCAAAAATCCAATAAGTTTTTGAGAGTCAAATAATAATAATCCATTGCATTCTAAAGAACTTAAGTACCTATGTCATTAATTTGTATCGCACTAATATATTAAAACTCTACACACTAAACATTCCTTGCCAGAAGCATTAAAAATAATGTAAGGACTATTTGTTTTGTTCAAAAACTCCTTTCGCGTCCCATGTTGTTCCTGTGCTCCTAGGCACGTGCCAGGTTTGCCATAGAAAGCAAAAGGACGCCACTGTACCTTGCCTAACCTTAAATGCAATTGTAATGCAACTTATTCGATTATAAAAGATGATGTCACAAAACCTGATCTGCAAATAGGTAGGTACCTACACGTATTTTTTGTAACTTACCTACATATTTAATTTTACATATTTGTTTATTCAATACAAATTTGTCACTGATTATGAATAATATGTAATGAAAACCAATTAATTTGTATTTATTTTATTAATTAATACGCTAAGAAGGTCTAAATACTAAGTTTGTTCAAGTTTTTCTCTATCCGGAATAAGATACGTATATTTATAGTCTTACCTTGGTAGTTCGGAACTGATGTTTCTGTTTAGTTATTTGAAGGATAAGGATCATTTCATTAATATCCTCAGTAATGATGAGGTAATTAAGTCGTTAGTGGTGACGGGTAAAATCTAAGTTGTCATATTTGATGTCTATCTCTGATAATAACTGGCATATTCGCCGAGGCGCGCATTGATTGCCTCTATGCTCCTCTGTGCAAATGACGCACGTTGTGCTAAGCACTACCTATGTGCCAGTTGGAACACCGTTGTAGCTATTATAGTACTATATGTAGCCCTCGGCTTTACCCACATCGATGTCGGATATCGCGATAAAAAGTACCTATATCTATATTCCCGAGCATACCTACCTACCATCTATCGCCCTGCCAAATTTCATTGAGTTCCATTCAGCCGAAGGTAATAGACAGGCCAGACATTACGTCGCATGTCGCATCCAGAGGATAATAGACACATAATATACCTATATAGGTACGATATATACCTACTATCTATCTTTATAGTACTTGACTCCATGAATTATTCATGTAGTCACATACTATATAGATAGATAGTAGGTATATATATATTTGAAAATGGCATAGGTAGGTATTATTGAGAATATGGCATTTCTTAGCATTACGAATCATCTGGTTACACCGATTCCTTGCAGCTTTATAAAAGGTCCAGTTATCCTCACACCGATAAGTAATGTGACTACATGAATAATAATTCATGGAGTCACATTACTTACCTATAGCGTAGGTAGCAATTTTTAACAATATTGTTTTAAGATATATTTACTCAGTCATGGACGCCGGGAGTAGGGTGCAATGGAGTGCAACTTCGGAACCTTGAGAAAAATAACCGAATGCCGTAAGTGTATAAAAGTGCTTTACAAAATTTACTGCCTCGGTCCATTGGCCGCAGTATGCGCCTGCTGTGCACGAGGTTGTGGGTTCGATTCCCACACAGGATAAAACTTTGTGTGAGCCACAAAGAATTGTTCTGAGTCTGGGTGTAATTTGTGTCCGTTAATTGTATGTTTGTAAAGTCCCCCACGACACAGAGCTTGTTCTCTTGTGCTTGAGTTGTCTTTTCAAAAAAAGAAAAAGAAAGAAAATAAAATAAAAAATCCTAGGTAGGTACCCGCGACGGTTACCTTTGCAGTTGCTTTAATTTCCAATTGATTGATCTACTTAGGTATTCAAATTGTGGATGAGTAGGTAAGTTGATATATAAGAGTTTATAACACATTATCAGGTATATAACATAAACAATCTACAGGATCTAGACGTTGTTATTTAAATTAGTATTTATTTATTAGATAGATATATTTTGTACGAAATAGTCAGCCGATATTATATTTGCATAGATATATGTACACCTACTGCGCAGTTACAGGTTGAGTTACCTAGCTACCTACTCATAAATAAGTTTATATTAAAAATAAAAGCTTTTATCTGCATTTATGGTTTTTTACGCATCAAATATTCATAATAGATTACGTCCAAACATGACGTGGTTTAAGTTTCATTGAAGAGTTCTTATGGCCAGCTTCATTAGCACACCTAGGACCTAGCCATCAAGAACATTTTTGATATGTAGGTAGGTTTAAGATGACAGTACCCCTGGGATAGGAATAAGTTTCTTTCAAAACACATCCCTAAATGAGCGATGAAGACCTGTAATCACACACTGAAACACAACTACACCGCTGTGTGTAGTTATTTGGCTGTGGTCTTCTGTAAGGTGGAGGTCCTCCCCAGTAAGGCTTGCTCGCTACTATGGTGCCCTACCTCTCTTAAATTAATTTATAAGGTCTAATAATAAACCTTAATGAGAATTACTTCATTGTAAGAAATATATTTTTTCGTCTCAACCCATAAACGTCCCACTGCTGGGCACGGGTCTCCTCCATACATTCGGAGGGATATTAGCCTACTGTATAATATATATAAGAAATATATAATCAAGACTATATATTTGCGACAAATTTAATTACTAATTTGCGTTTTCGATTTTTAAGATAGCTAGCTGACCGCATTTTATTAAAGTACATGCAGGCGTCTCAGTAAAAGAGTGACAAAACAAATGATGGGGTTATAGCATGGGGTTCTTCAAGAAAGGAGTTATAAGGTTTCTAAAGGGTCGGCAACGCGCGAGTGATACCCCTGGTGTTGCAAGCGTCCATAGGCTACGGTAACTGCTTACCATCAGGCGGGCCGTATGCTTGTTTGTCTCCTTGGTAGTATAAAAAATGAAAATAAATAAATAAATTATAACACTCAACTTTTGTTTGTTAAAATAAAAACAAATTACAGACCAAAAAAACGGTTTTATTCAGCAGAAAAGTTTAATTTAAAACAATACATTAGGATATGTATATATCTAGTATGTAATAGACATAACACAAAACCTCAGTCAGTGTTTCGCTGACTAGTTAATTTCTTTTTAATATCGCACGTTGGTACCAATAAAATTAAATTGTTTGGCAAAAATAATATTTTCTGACCTTTATAAATCTACTCGTTTGTAAGGTTTAAGTTAGCCCCGGAATATAGTTTAATATTATGACATTATACCTTGTTACCTAATTAAATACCTACTGGATATTACAATGAAAATAGTAGTACCTACTCGTAGTTACAAAAACAAGTTTCCTTTACGTAAAAATAACTTCCGGACAAAATCAAGCTAGTAGCCTCAGCAGTTTAGGCTCTGCATTGGTGTATTAGTCCGTCAATCGGAACAAGCAATTATTATATATGTATAATATAGATTTCGGACAATGGTCACCCGCGACTTCGTGTAATTTGGAATATTTTCCCCGATTTTGCAACATATCTCACTACTGCTCCGCTCCTATTGATCATAGCGTGATGTTTTATAGCCTATAGCCTTCCTGGATAAATGTACTATTCAACAAAAAAGTTTTTTTCTAATCGAACCAGTACTTTCTGAGATTAGCGCGTTCAACCAAACAAATTCTTCAGCTTTATAATATTAGTATAGATTATTCTGTGTACTTAATACATTATTGAATTAAGAACCGAATGTGCTTATTACATTAGCACTTTTGGTTCTTATGTGCTTAATACATAAGCAAGTTCTAACAAATAGCAATTGCCTATATAGTCAAATAAAATTATAAGTTCATAATAAAAAACGAAAAGTACTTGTTTAGTTGACTGAGCTATATTGATACTCAACAAAGTATTTAGACAACTTTCTTCAATTACACGTCTTATCTATGTATTATTCCCCTCAAATTTGACAAAGACCAGACCTTATAAAATATTAAAAACATGATTCAATACAAAACAAACTGGAGAAGTAGGTAACAATTAGGTATACTTATGAGGAGAAGTGAATATTATGGAGTATAAACAGCATAATGTATCTTTAGGACAGCTGATTTCAACTGTCCTAAAGATACATTATGCTGTACACTTTCTGTGCTATTTAGTACAGAAAGTGTACAAACTTTGGCAGAATACTTTTTATAAATACAGATTGAAGGGGAAAATTGTTTTCCCCTTCAATCAGTGGCGGATTTACCAGTAGGCTGAGTAGGCTGGAGCCTAGGGCGGCAGATTTTAGGGGGCGGCAAATTTGGCCCATTTTATTTTATCTTACATAAATAAAAAAATCTTATTATATACACAAAGAAACGAGTGACAAAAATGTTAATATTATTGCTTAATGCATAGTATAAACACTCTTACGTCCGTAATCCGTATATAAAAGACTAGGGGTCGCCCGCGACTGCGTCCGCGTCGTAATTTGAAACGTAAATTTCCTCGATTTTGCAATATATCTCTCTACTGCTCCGCTCCTATTGATCATAGCGTGATGTTATATAGCCTATAGCCTTCCTGGATAAATGCACTATTCAACAAAAAAAGATTTTTTCTAATCGAACCAGTACTTTCTGAGATTAGCGCGTTCAACCAAACAAACTCTTCAGCTTTATAATATTAGTATAAATTACTAAACGCACTGTAATATATAGTACTTATGCGATTATGAATTTTAAAAATATTCCAATAGCGTTTCAATACTAATTACAATTTAAATTAAGTAACTTTTACCCATTAGGGTTCCGAAGTAAACAAGGAACCCTTATAGTTTCGCTATGTCCGTCCGTCTGTCCGCGGCTTCGCTCAGAGACCCTGAGTCCTAGAAAGCTGATATTTGGCACAAATATACATATTAGTCATACAAGGTGGTAAAATATTGTTTTATTTTCTCCTGTACATGTAAAGTGGGGATGTTTATTTTTTTCTTAACTACTCCATGGTGTTGGATATCGTTAAATAGGTCTTTTGAAAATATTGTAGGTTTGTTAAGACAGTTTTTTGATTGAGAGATTCGTTTGTGAAATATTAGGCTTTTAAGTGCTAATTTTTGTTAGAGCCAAGTACTAGTAGGTATTAGTACATGCTGCTGTTTTTAGGTCAACAGTATACTCTTCACTGAATCGTGAGTTGCAAAAATAATCTAGAAACTGACACAACTAACAACTATCCCCTAGTTCACAATCATACTAATAACGGGAAAAAGCTGATGTAATGATGACGATAGAACAAACATCATAAAGTTGCAATTTCAGAGTAAATGTAAATAATATGATTGTGAACTAAACTAGCGTATTGAATTTTAAAGGCCAGTAGGGGCGGCAAAAATTGAATAGCCTACTAGCGGCAAATTTGTAAATCCGCCACTGCCTTCAATCTGTATTGATAAAAAGTATTCTGCCAAATTGTTTTCAAATAATATGCAATTAAACAACGTCTTTTTAGTATAAGTGATAGCACGAGTGGTCATCTAAATATAACAACAAAACACAACTTGAATAAAATATGTAACTGAATAAACTTCAATCAATGAATCAGCCTATCGCAGTCCACTGCTGGACATAGGCCTCTCCCAACACGCGCCATAGCACACGGTCCTCCGCCTTCCGCATCCAGTGAGCCCCAGCGACCTTTTTTAGGTCGTCAGTCCACATAGCTGGGGGCCGGCCTATAAACTTTCTTTTATGAAAATAAATAATTGTTTGAGTTAAACAAAAAGGGTATAGTTTCTAAACACAGCTTAGAACCATCCCGCATTGAAATCAGCCCGTCTGTTTAAATGATACAAATCTACAGACGGGCGTCAAACTTTTATTGGTTTGCCGCGTGTGAACTGCACACCGACTGCAATTGGACCGCACGGTTGGTTTGCAGTTCTATTGCAGTCGTGTCAACTGCATTAAAACTGCATCCGAACTGCAAATTTGCAGTTGAAATGCAGTCCGTCTGTCTAGAGCCTAAACGTGTAAGGAAACTCATTTACATATTTAAAAATTTACGAGCTGTTGCTGATACCAAAATTATTAAAACCGTGTACCTGGCACTATGTCAGTCATTATTGTATTACAACATGGGGTGGATCTTCAAAAACTCATATGCTTAAGCTTGAACGAGCGCAGAGAGCAGTTCTTAAGGTGGCTCATTCCCTTTCTTTATATGATATGTGCAAAGTTCTTACAGTCCGCCAACTTTTTGTAGTCCAAACCATTTTACGCAAACATTAACACCTCTACTATGACCCATCCTTGCACTCAAACAAACGCAATAAAACTAAAGTTTGCTCAACGAAATTATATAAAACTAGTCTTGCGCATCGTAGCTTTTGTTTTCTTAGCAACTATTTATACAATAAAATTAATTCCATCCTTAACATTTACCCCTTGACCAGGACAAAATGTAAACAAGTTCTCTATACTTACCTCTTAATATATAACTACGATGCAACTGAAAACCTTTTAATAGTCCCCCATTAAGACACACACACACACACCCACGCACACACACACACGCGCACACACACATATACACAAACACTCCACACACACACACACACACATACCCACTCTTACAAACGCACGCATGCTAACTAATGTATAAATAAAATAGATTATTTTAGATTTATCAGCTTGTCAAAGGATTTTTGTGAAATCTAGCAATACTTACAATGTTCGGGGGGGGGGGGGGGGCTGGTAATCTGTGTGACAGGGTTTCCTAGTGCAGATACCAGTCTCCCGCAAGGCTATGTTAATAACTATAGAAGTATGTAAGTTGCCTTTGTGGAAGATAAATAAATAAAAAAAAAATATTATTATTATATTATTATTACTTATTAAATTGCTTGATTACATTAATATTTTACTTGTATCTATTAACTTATTACAATTAAATTCCAGCAAAGTTTCAGATAAGTCGTTGAAAACAGCCTATTTATTATAACAAACAATCAATAATTTAACAAAGTCAGTAGATAAACTAACTAAGCCTGTTGGCTTTACCAATGTCTATAAAAATAAAACAACAAATCATCGTACTCTATCTAGAGATAATAGAGATTATCGACTTTCCGAACAATCCGAAATTAATATAATCATCGAAAAATTCATCATTCAAAACCAAACAATTTACGAATCTGAAATTTCATTACAATTTCATGCTATATACATAATATGCCTCTTCTTATTACAGAATGGCGAGACACAAGGATAAAAATATATATGATGAGTAATAATACTTCACACTAAACATACAGTTCGATTTTACATTCTTATCGTACCCATTCCTTGAGGACAAAATGCAAGAATCATGTTCTTATGTTTTTACACGACGATAAAACCTATATAATCCATTATCTTGGAGCCTATTTTCATATTTCTTTTAAACACTTGTTAGGTTTGCTAAATATTGCTGACTCTTTCCCGCAAAAGAAACATAAGTACGGCACAAGTGTCGATTACTATTGTCGTTACGTCACAATATAGCAGTGTTGTCTCTGTCTAATTCATTAATATAAAAATGCTTGTAACTTCGTACGTTGTTAAGCATTTCTATTTAATTTTGCGTTTTGTTTTTAATTATTAAAAACGAATAGTCGAATACCCTATTAGGATCAAATTAATCTATTAAATTGATCTTAACTCATAGAACATTATGACAGGCTTAATGTTTAATAAACATTTTAAAAAATTATTAAATATTTTTAGCGTCGTTGCTATGCAATCAGCTCAAATATATTTAAATATTAAAGCAATGTGCAATGAAACCACTCAATATTATTAAATAAATATTGATTCTTTAATAACATTCGTTCCTCACAATTGAAAGATGTTGTATGTATATGTAAAGAATAACGATTTTTTTCCGTGTGGTGACGGATTAAGAATACAAATGTCACCACCCCCTTCTATCCCGAGGGTGTCGTAAGAGTCGACTAAGGGAGTAAGTCTAGCAGACAATATCCACCGCAAGAGAGGGAAAACTCGAAACAAAACCCTATACCAACCCGTCTGGCCAGCGTGGTATAGTAGGCTAATATCCCTCCAAATGTTTGGAGGAGACCCGTGCCCAGCAGTGGGACGTTTATGGGTTGAGATAATGATGAACGATTGAATGCAACTAACATCACTCCAAGACGTAAACAAGCGGTGGACAAATTCGAACTCTGGAGTAGGAGCTCGGATGGCACAGTTGTTAGTGCGCTGGGCCGGGACCCGAGAGACGCAGGTTGGAGTCCTGTTCCGGGCTCGTCTTTTTCCACATTGCTTTAATATTTAAGTATATTTAAAAATACCTATTTATAACATTGAAATCAACCAAACCAAGCCAATCCACCCTAAGATAAAAAAACCCCATAAAATCATTATAAGTATCAATAAAATTAAGTGCCAGTACACAGGCAATATACATAATTGACATAAATGTGTCTGTTATCCATCTCTACTTAGAGCACTACTGTACATTTATTGTTACATTGGGCGTATAAGAAATTAGAATAATTCAAGGTCTAGTAGACTGCCATCTATTTAGATAAAACATACCAGTAATGAAATAGTAAATCTAAAATATTTTAACTTAAGCTTATCATTCATTTTGGACTTTTTAATATACATATACTTGAATAAACTTTTAAAATGATTTATCAAAAATCTAAAAATCTAAATAAATAGAATTTAAATTACTTTCTTCGACGGAATTAATGAGTTATTTCTTCGTTCAGTTTGAGTAGGCAGTACCAGTAACTAAATATATTAATTAATATATATATTATTATATAGATTTGTATTATTCAACCTAAAATAGTTTAACTTAAGCTAATCATTCACTTCGGTCTTTTTAGTACAGTCAAATATTAAACTCTCCAAAAGTAGACATCAAAAATCTGTTAATCTAATTAAATAAAATTTAAATAAGTGACGTTTATGTCATTTAGAAGCTATTTCTTGGCTTAGCTTGAGTAGGATGTAACATGTGAAGTTTATTTACAAACAGAAAATAAATATTTAAAATTTGCATTTACTGTTGATATCTTTTCATTCTCCTTTCCATTTTTTTCTTTTTCTTCTCATCTTGTTCTGTGTCTTGAGGTGCTTCTTGGAAGAACCAGGGGCCGAGAATGTTGGTCCAGAGCAGCCAGGCCGCACGCATGGGCAGCAGTAGCAGGAGCAGCCAGAAGTAGTTAGATAATAGAGTAAGAACATGTGTGATTGCCGATAATATCACAATATCCTTAACATGCCTGTAAACAATAGAATATTAAATTAATATTGTTTCAAATTAAAATTCAACAAAACTAAGATATTCGCTATTTGATACGCAGTTAAGCAGATATTGTTAACACAATAATGGAGTGACAGCACACAAAATGTTATTAAAATTTAGAACAAACAGCAAGGTTACATAATATTGAATATATGTTTATGATTAGAATATAATTATATTAGACAGAGGTTTTAACTCCTCCTTAAAAAAATCCTAGTAAAAAATCTTATATATACGCATTTTGCAAATTTTATGATAGGGTATTCGCTGATGATGCCATTGCCATGGCTGGAATCAGTGTGGATAACTCCATCATCATTACACTCAATCCGCAGACCAACAATCATATGTTTCAGGCTAAGTTAGTCTTAAAAAATAAATAGGGTATGTAACAACTAAGCAAATATTATATATATATACTAGTGGACCTTGCAGACGTCGTCCTGCCGGAAAAAGCTGAAATACCGACAGCAGCGCCACCTACCGGGTCCAATTGTGAATCTAAACCATCCAGGGCCCTACCCGAACACACACACAAAATTTCATCAAAATCGGTCCACCCGTCTAGGAGGAGTTCAGTCACATACACACGCACACAAGAAATATATATATTAAGATATATATATATATGTATATATGTTCCGTATTCCTTAAATTAAAATGAAGGACAAACAAAAAAGTAAAAACGTTTTAAAGTATTGTGAATCGGGATAGTGCTTATAGGTATCGCAAAACATACAAAATGGCAAAATAGTCTTCGCCTTAAAAAAAACAAAATGAGTAAAAACATTATTTAGTAGTTGTGAACACAATGGGAACATACTACCATCACAAACAGTTTAAGCTCTGCTTTAACACTTTCACGGACAGTAACATAGACATAATAGATGTTTTATTGTCATGACGTCTATAGGCGTTCACTGTCCTTCAAAGTGTTAACTAATTGTTAAAGGCTCACTTAGAGAATTCTATAGACCGCTCAGCCATTGAACAGTAGGTAAGTACTTGTAATATATGAGGTTTGTGCTAGAATCACTATGACAATCTGAATTACACTTTGTGGAAATTAAAAGTACTAGTCACATGACACAACTTCATCATCTCATCAAAAAACATCAACTTTTGTACATAGGCCTAGGATTTCCTATTGACCTTGTCCATTGGCTGCCATTGTAGTGATAGGTTCATGCTTAGATCATCGTCAAGCAGTAGGCAGTATACCCCATCTAATAACCTGTATGTGAATTTAGAACTAAAGCTCTCTTTACGCAACAGCGGCTCAATGCTTAGCATACTTTCAGGACTATTTTACTGTGGCAAACAGTTATTCACTAAAGATAATAGTGGAGCATTAAAAACTAATTAATACTTACTCTCCCATTCCACCTTCCATGTTCAGATCGAGGCCAGGATCAATCAGCTGACTGTTGTCAGAATATGTAGGGTGGCTGATATATTTCATTATTTGATAGCACCCAATGTATATAGAAACGACTAGAACGTTCATCAACTGAAATAGAAATAAAGGAAATTCATTTTAAAATCATGTGTCATGTGTTCCACTGTCAGTTAATATCATTGTCTTCATTTTCTAATTATTATTTCATCTATGAACAACATTAATGCCATTCCATAGAATGGCATTAATAGATACTATGATCAAGGTATACCTTCAACATAGTAATTTTTTTTAAAACTTGTCCGATCAGTCACCGAGTTCAGATGTAAAAGTTACACATAAGTTAACTATTCATCAAAATGACAAGTATATTATGGTAAGTATCTCAAAAATTAAATTACGTACTAACTAAGCAATACCACCATATGGTGCGGTTTAGTGGTCACTATGTTGGTGCAAACCGATGGGTGTGAAAGTTATACAATTAAAGAACAAGTTTCACGATATTTATTAGATGTTCGTAAAAATGATGAACTATATTTTTTTTGTCAACTTCCACACTAAGGAACAAGCTGTGTGTCATGGGGTACTTTACAAACATACAATTAATGGACGCAAAATACACCCAGACTCGGAACCATTTATGAATCACATAAATTTTTGTCCCATGTGGGGATCAAACAACATGCCGTACAGTGGTAAATGGCAAGGTGACCACTTAAGCCACTGAACCAAGGGTGCAGTCAATATTGGTTACTTATATGGGTAAGCTAGTAATTTTATAAATTTACTCCCGATAACAAGCCCTGTGTTATCAGGAGTAAATTTACTTTACAATCCCCCTAACCCCAAGTATACAAGTGACTAGCCACAAAACAATACATGCGATCTGTTCAAGAAGTATTTCAAATAAGAAATTAATAATACTTACAATAACCCCAATTGAAAAGCTGTCGGAATACAAGGAGAGGGTAACTATTCCATAGAAGCTACAGGCACCAAGTGCCATGTTTCGATAGAAGTTCACTGTAGCTGTATTCTCAACCAAGATTTGTTTAGCTCCCTTTGTAGGAGCTTTTCCTTTTGGGGGCTGTAAAAACAATGACAAATTTGAATGATGACATTGAAGATTGGAAAATTTGGGGGTCACTGTTGACCGACATGGCGTAAAAATTTCATATACAATGATCAGAAAAGAAATATGTATTTATCATGCTTTAGAATATAACGTTTTTTATATGTGAATTAATGGTTTTCATTGATTATTTTTAAAATTAAATAACATCGTAAAGAAATGTTACCTACCGGTGGCATTTTTGTTGTTTATGTATTTTTCTTTATGTTACAAAAATTAGTACAGTCTCAGAGTCAGGCTTTATAGTTATATTTAAACTCAACACTAAATTTGTAGAAAAATGATTAAATGACCTAACTAAAATAACCACAGACAAAATTGTGATAGTTCGGGACGCGACCGGATACCTAGACAAATTTTGACATAACGTGGTTGACGTTGACGATGACGTATCAAAAAGTCGATGGCATTACCTAATTTCTATAAATTTAAAACCAAGCCTTTTCGACTGTTACCAATATACAATATGAAATGAACAGTCAAAACAAAATAATTATTGTGCCATAACTGTTTCCGTACATAAATAAACATAATATTGCGATTGTGACCATAAACTTAATGTAAACTTTTGTTTTAGTAACGCTTTCTTTTATTATTCCTAGATGGCGCGAAGTGAGAGATGCGAGTTCGAATACCAAATGTTACATTAAATTGTTGTCCTTAGCCAATGAGGTATACTTAAAACCTTATTGTCAGGTTTATAGCACTATGTTTAAGGCCATAGATAGACTTTTAATTTTTTATCATGGAATATTAGGTCGGAGAAAAAATCTTTTCGCAGTATAGTATAACTTGTGTAATAAAATCTCTTTGGCTATATATACTATTTGTATCTGGCTGGTTTTGGTACCATTGAAAGTTTAAATTTTAAAGAACATAATTCCAAATTCAAATTAGGAAAATGTGAGATTTTCATTTGTTTTTCGTACTGTCAAGATGAGTGAATCTAATGAAGAAATTCGATACATTTTAAAATTTTACTACAAAAAAGGTAAAAATGCAAACGCAAGCCGTGAAAAAAATTTGCCGTGTACCTATATGGACCTAGTGCAGTGTCTGTGAGAGTAGCACAAATTTGGTTGAAGCGTTTTCAATCCGGAAATTTTGATGTCAAAGATGCACGTCGCTCTGGTCGCCCTATTACGGATAAAATTGATGCCATTTTTGAAAAATTCGAGCAAGATCAGCATATCCGTCGTTACGACGTAGCGGAAGAACTGGGAATTGACAAAACAGTTTTGGTGCATTTGAAAAAAAACTGGGTACACAAAAAAGCTCGATATTTGGGTACGTCACGAGCTCACTGAAAGAAACCTAAAGAACCGTGTACTCATTTGTGATTCTTTATTACGACGTAATGAAACGAACCATTTTTCAAGAAGCTGATAACTGGTGATGAAAAGTGGATCACGTACGACAAGAACGCGATCAACTGATGAGATTAAAGCAAGAAGTTGAAAGAAACCGGCCGGAATTAATCAACAGAAGCTTCAGATTTCCACCTGTTTCGATCTCTTCAGAAATCTTTAGGCAGTGTCTGTCAGATTACCAGTACGAGAGGACTGCCAGAACCACTTGTCGCGGTATTTTGATCAAAAGAAAGTCCCAAAATTTCTATAGCAATGGGATCATGTGCCACCACCTACAAGATGGCAAACAGTTCTCGAACAAAATGGTACCTACATACTTTAGTAAATTGTAAATAAACTATATTATTGTTTTTTTAAATTCTCTTAAAAAATGCGAAGTAACTTTTTCCCCAACCTCTTATTCTATAATTGAAGAACATGTTACTAGATGTCGCTGCATTACTTAGTGTCAGAAGTTTGTGTATGTTTCTTATATTGAAATTTTCTTGATTTTAGATGAACAAATTTTCTATCCTAACATATGTTATAATCATAAGTACTGAAGGTAATATTGTGATTGTTTTGGATCCGTTTTTATTAAATGACTATTTTATTTTTATGATAGTAGATTACAGGGCAATAACATTAGCATAATTTTATGTTAAACAGCTTTGTAACGGACCTTTATGATATTTGTAGTAAAGGTTAGGTAATATAGCTATTACGTCGTTCATTTTGGTTCTCCTACGGATCTCATCGTTTCTGATTCGATTATGGAAAAGTAATCGAATCAGAATCGTAAAATTAAACATAATCAAAGATTTATTATTTTTAAGAAAATATTTATCATCTGATGACATTACGAAACTCATGCGAACTACGCCTGAGGTATCCAAATTGGACGTTTACCGGAGAGGCGGTCCAACGATCTCCAAAGATTACAGCGATAGACTGGATCGGGCAGGCAGAAGACCGGAAATTGTGACGTGAATTAGAAGAGGCAATTGACGGAAACATTGATTGATTGACCTACCTACCGATCGATATGGAGTGAACATATGTACACTGATTAATACGATATAAAAGCAGTAATCATGGCCTTTGGACGCTTACAATAATTGGAAACATAAAAACTATTAATACCGGGGTTTTATGTTAACCGTAACCGAGTTTGGAAAAAGTTTCTTTGTAGGTACAATGAATTTTAAAATAAGAACTGGGGACATGCACTTAAGCACAGAAACTTACACTACTGTGTGTACAGCTACCTACCTCATTATTTGGCTGTAGTCTTCTGTATGGTGGAGTTCCTTCTTGCCTTGTATAGTGCCTTACTTCTCCTCTAAAATATTAAGTACTTAAGAGGAAATGCGGGCGGAGAGACTTTTGAATATTAGGTATTTGAATAAACTATCGCTGTCGCTCTGCGACCGCTCGGCCGCGCGATTTGTGCGACAGGGACAACTGCATATCCGACTAAACAGCATAGGTAAAAAGTCGTAATTCGAGGTTTGGCTCTCGCCTATTTCCTCCTCCATTATTAGACCAATTTAAAAGATATTTCGTAAACTGCATGATTAGGATATAAAATGTGCCCCTATGTTTTCCTTTTTTCAATAACAGTTGTCATATTTGTATACCAGGCCTATGTTGATAGCCGTCTAAAATGTTTATTTTAAGCATTTTTACGGGTTTCTTCTAGTGCTTATAAATATAATGAATCATTAAAAAGGAAAACATAGGAACATACAAGAAGTTGATATTAATTTTATTGTAAAAAATGTTTACTTTAAGATCGTAAACCAGGTAGAAAACAGGCGAGAGCGTTTCTATGGAGAATAGACACACCGCATTTCCTCTTAACTCAATTACACAAGTTAAACATAGTGTAACCAAATGGAGTACTTGTAGTACTTGACCACACTGACTATGAATTTTGGTCAGTTATTGCGCAATTTTACGTAACGTCTTACTCAGAGGTCACTTTCTTTGTTTCATAAAAAGCGCGTGCGTTACTTATATTATATTTATTATGTAGGTTGTACGTGCATAGGTACTAGGTACCTACCAAATAAATATGATTTAGTTCGAAATCTTACAAATGTAACTTAGGTAGGTACCTACGTAACAAAAAACTTTGTAAAACTGGCGCAGAAGCATTGAGCTGCAGGGAATAATGACTACTAAGTAGGTAGGTAAACCCTAATCAGAGGACCCGACTTCGCCAGAGTTCAAAAATCTAATTTTAGCAGATACCTCTGTTATAAAATCAACCTATGTCCTAAATATCAGTTTTCTAGACTAAGTATTTAGGCTGTACGTTGATCGTCTGTCAGGACAAACAAACCATGTTCTTCTCAATACAGGCTAGCCTTGTGAGAAGATCACCAGTAACATTATTATATACCTACAATTTAACCTCAGATTTAGATATATAATTTCTTTAACACTGTTCTCTATAGAAAGAAACCTGTAACTCTTAAATATTTTCTCCTGTAAATATTATTGTAACAATTATGTATGCCTATATGCTGCAATAAATATATTTTTCATTTATTGTACGAAAAATATTAAGTGGAAATGTCCTCTTTTATTGCACAATTAAAAAACTCTACAGCTAGACAAATGAAAAGTAAAATAAGACTTAAGTAATTAATGAACGTTAACGTTAGTGTTGACGGATTAAGAATACAAATGTCACCACCCCTTTCCACCCCGAGGGTGCCGTAAGAGTCGACTAAGGGAGTAAGTCAAGCAGACAATATCGACTGCAAGAGAGGGAAAACTCGAAACAAAACCCTATACCAACCCGTCTGGCCATCGTGGTATAGTAGGCTAATATCCCTCCAAATGTATGGAGGAGACTCGTGCCCAGCAGTGGGACGTTTATGGTTTGAGATGATGAATTAATTAAGTAGATACCTAGATAAATTATTAGGTATATGTAATCTGATGACCTAAGTATGTATCTACCTACCTATTATGACTTGATAGTCAGTCCTGCAATATACCTATAGCGAAGTAGAGGTATACCTACATAACTATCTATTCAATAACTCCATTAAATTATTGACAATGTTGCAGAAATACCTGGGACCTAATAAAGCTGTAAAAATATGGGTACGCTTCTTCCTAACACTTCAGTGAATAGGCAATAGCATGTTAGGCACCAGTCAAACTAAGCAAGCCAATTCAACTGGAGAAGGTCTTCAACCGTAAAGATGACTACATCCAAATCACTACACTTATCTTTTTTTAAATAAGTGCAGTGCAGTCACTGGACTACTTATATTTAAAAAAAGACAAGCTACGTTTATACTGAGTGGCAGCGTTTAGTTTTGTTGCCATGTTTCAAAGTATGATACAGAACTGTAGCGGAACGTTATGATACGGAAAGAGATAGTGATAGATTTTAATTTCATTTATTTATTAGGGACAACAAACAACTACAATATAATATGTGTTCTTGGGTGACAATAACTAAATAATATTAACAATATTGCAGTCAACCACGTCATTATCCATAGAATAACAAAAAAGTATTAATTAAAGCATGCCACTAGCTAACTGTTTAACGATATATTATATTCTTTTGGTGATATTTGATGTTAAAGATGACATTTGAGAAACAAAAAAATAATAATAATAAAACTTAAAAATAATATAAATAAAAAATTGAAATGGGACCAACAATACACTGGTAAAAATGGTAAGGTTCTTATGCTACAAAATATAGGGACATCCTCAACAATATTGCCTTGCGATGATTCAGTACTCACAAAAAGTCTCAGAATAATAGGTACCTATAGTACCTATACTAGGTTTTATTACTCAAAGTACGTAACACATCGGATCTAAATCTGCACTTGGTACAGGCGAAAATATCGATTTCAATAAAATTATTATTGTAAACATCCACCATACGTCGAATAGGGAAACGCAATCCTGAGTTTGTTCGGCATGTTTTCACGGCAAACAATGAGCCAGCACGGACTTAGCGTACCTATGTTGATGGTACGAGGGACAGCGGAACATATCTTAAAAGTTAGGTCAATGACATCAACATTATTGTGTATAATACCATAAAGCGTGCCAACTTCCAAGTATATGCGCCTATCCTCAAGCGTAGTAAGTTGGTACTTCTCAAGCAGCTGCGAATACGACAGATAGGATCCTTTACACCTATAATTCATGGCTCGAAGAAGATAGATGGTTGCGTCAAAAGTATCTTAGTAGCTACATTTCAGCTATTGTTGACAATTTCATTCAATTTTCAAGCACTAGTGCGATATGTATCTATCTATACTATAATATAAAGAGGTAAAGTTTGTGACATTGTTCCTAATCTCTGAAACTAATGAACCGATTTTGAAAATTCAAAATTATAAGCCGCGTTATTTGTGACTGTCATATCTTAATATAATTGGCTGTTGTAGTTGTGTTCCGGCGCATTATTGTGATAAATGATAAAACGTTTTATTACAAAGCAATATAATATGCAATTTATGAAGTAACAATCTAGAAAACTCTAGATAAATTCCCTTCCTTTTTAACCGACTTCAAAAAGAGGAGGTTATCAATTCGTGTGTATTTTTTTTAATTTTTTTTTAATGTTTGTTACCGCATAACTCCATCATTTATGGACCGATTTGAAAAAATCTTTTTTTGTCTGACTGGACATACTTCCAGTTTGGTCCCATTATCATCAAAAGAAAGTTCTGATGATGGGATCCATGAGGAATTGAGGGAACTCCTCAAAAGTTATAGGCACACATATAACAATTTTAATATTTTTAACAACTTATCAATCATTTGCATTCAGAAAGTGTAATTTGGTGAAGTAAAACTGATGAAGAAGACCACAGATGGCCATCTGAACTTTTCAATAATAAGTATTTTACTGATAGCGATTAGATAAGTTTCGGTTATTGTTGCTAAGCAACTATTAATAAGAAATAATGACGTGAATGAATTGAGCGCGGATTGCACAGATTAAATATTGCTTTTAATACCTACTTGACCTGTGTTCAGCCCGACGCTCAGTCGATTTTATTCGATTGTATCAAACAAAAAAATTATTTATTTCTTTATTTAAACATATTTATTCTCTTAATTTTTTCCTAATATTCTCAAACACGTATTTAAAGGTATATTCGATATATTCTGTATCATAAATGTGTGGCGTACAATAAAGAGTTTTGTATCAAATCAATTACCTATATAACTGACCGTGACTTCACCAAGGCCATCAGAATATCAGCGCTGCAGTTTTAAATGCCACAACACAGAGCTGAGATTACGACCCTTGCTGACATCACACAGGATAATTTTTTGTTTTGTTATTGTGTGTATATTGTTTTTGTTTATATATGTTACCCTGTGTATGTTCGAATAAATGCTTTTCTGTCTTTCAAATGTAATGCAGCAAATGAAAACTGGTACATTTGAACTGAACAAAGTTTAAAGGTATTTGAAAATTTTTACAACTTGCCGTACTGAAGTCGGTTTTTTTTTGTTAAAATTATTTAAATTTATTTATTTACCTATATTCCGATTACTTAAATAGAGTGTTGCGAATAGGTCGACTAATAGATTGAATTGCATTTGTAATCCGTGTAAAGGTTTGCATCAAGATCTTGATACATTTTCGTAAATGTGTCCTCGCCATAAGGCGCCATAAATATTACACTTTATTTCAGGTTCCATGGTACGGTCCCATAAAGCAATTTATTTTTGTTTTTGTTGTGTTGTCATTGCACGAAACTCAAATTATGATAAGATACTTATAAAGATAGAGTTCTATAGAGTAAGTATTCGTTATTGTACACCACATATAAGTACAAGAAGCAAGTAGGCTTCCTTTAAACAACCTTAGGATGGACTTATGGGTGGAGGAGATGGTAGCTTAAGGCTTATTACTAATGATTTATTTATTTAAACACAACATCACTATCATTACAGGTTATCCTAATGCAGCGTGGTAATCAGTTATAATAACATATTATATTCATTGTGATTTTTTCGAATTCACTCAGAGAACAGTTGAAAAGATCTACTTTGATCGCCACTTTGTTAAGTATATGTATGCAGAGTGCGCGTTATTGGAGCTTTATTCAAAAGGTTTGTCCTCCCTCTTGGTGCTTCCAATAGATGTGGCCTTATCCTCCGCCACACATACCATGGAATCAATTATAATAACATATTACCCACTATTATAATATTATATTTAGGAAGGAACTATATACATAAATGCATATTGACTGCACGGGTGGTTACTTCGCCATTTACCACTGTACGACGTGTTGTGACAAAAAAATGTGTGATTCATACACAGAAATAGATCAGGATTCATAAATGATTGACCCGAGTCTGGTTGTAAAGGGGACTATACAATCACAATAAGGGGGACACACAATAAAGGCGAGAACTGGTTCCCTAGTTGTCTTAAAACAAAATAAAAAATAAATGTAGATTAGTTAGATACTAAATGATATAAAATATTATTAGGTATACTCATATAGGTAGAGATATATAAGTAAGTATATACCGTATATACACAAGAGTAAAAATATTAACGGATTGAGTTAGGTACTATGATTGAGTTAATATTACCTACCTAATATGATAAATACGTTATAGTGACTAGTAGGTAGTAGACGTACAGCGTGATCTGTAAAAGGCATGTCTTATAAACATGTTGAATGCTATACACCTTTAACTTTAGGTTTTCTGACACACAAAATTGAAAGGATATTGAAAATTCAAGCGAAGTCGTATAGGTAGGTACCTATTTGGTAGGTACATTATATTCTTGTTGGCTGTACACTTGGAATTCGGGACGAACTGTGGGACGAACCAATACTTTAATAGTGATAAGGGACGAACTATTAAGATTTTTTTGCAATGTAGGGCAGAATTTCAGAACGGACGAGGAACAATTTAACGATTTGAGCGTTTTACGAAATTCAAAAATATGATCATATTTGTGTAAGTATACATGTACTTAAACAAAATATAAATTCTATGCACATATTTTGAAGCCGTTCAACTTCAGCTAATTGGTTTCCAGTGAGATCTGTATAACCTGTCATCTGCATAGTCTAGAATAGGAATAATAGGGAGTTTGGAAGCGTAGTTTTGGTGTTAGTTCATAGAAAGTTCCGCAATTTCCTCAAGGAGCCGGCTACGACATAGATCTGACGCCTTATTTTTTGTGGTTATGGGCCCCCGGATAAACCGGAGGCTATTAGTACACCCAAGTCTAACTTTTAGTTAGTTGTAGCTTGTAGCATAGTGTAAGGAAGATTCTCATTCGGTCTTCCCTATACTATGCTGGTAGTACGTAGGTATTTTGTACTCAATATTTATGAATAAGGTATAATAATACCGTAGATACAAACGGGTTATTCCCAAAGTACTCCATTATTTTATTCTAAAATGATAAGAATCTCATACATTCATTCCCTAGTTACTTCAAGGAATTATTTATTATTTAAAAATACTTATTATTTTGTTCCTTTGAGAATATTTTAATATTAGTATTTAACATTTCATAAAGTTGTTGGGGAACTCTTTTTGGAGTACTTAGGGAATAACCCTTACAAACCATGGAACAGCCGTCAGTCGGGATCAATTCTTGCTACCTAACAGCTGTTGTATCATTGTGCGCTCGCAAGGTTGAATATAAGTACCTACCTAATACAGTACCTACTCCTCAAAGATAATTTGAGGGAATTGCGACCATATGAATACCGTTAAATTGTATAAAACAAAGTCGCCATCTGCATTCGTCTGTCTGTTTATACGCTAACTTTTTTGAAGTGAAAACTTCTTTAGCTGCGTTGTGCACTTTTTTGGGATGGGTTAAAAATGTTAAATTCGCGAAGGAGATAGAGGAAGTAATATCCCCATCTCTTTCTACCGCGCGGCAAAATGTCAAGTTTGTGTACAATAGCGGAATAAATGAATATTGTATTTTACCCCAGAAATGATAGTACTTTTTTTATACTACCATGGAGGCAAACAAGCATACGGCCCGCCTGATGGTAAGCAGTTACCTTAGCCTATGGACGCTTACACTACCAGTGGTATCACTCGCGCGTTGCCGACCCTTTAGAAACCTTATAATTCCTTTCTTGAAGAACCCCATGCTAAAGTTTTATTCTGATAAATAAAGCAATTCGTGCGAAATTATTCCCTAACCATTCCAATATGTTCAAAAATGCACATCGTTAATGTTCAAGTTTTCACTTCTGCCGACACTCCGGGAGTGCAACCCGTTGTTTTTTTTATACCACTTACTTAACTGGCAAAGAAGCATAGGGCTCGCTTGGTGTTAAGCAGTTATGTACGCCTATGGACGCTTGAAGTACCTGTTGTATCACTTGCGTGTTGTCGACCCATTTTTATTAAAGGCCAAGTCTTCCCTGGGTTAGGAACACGTTTCTTTCAAAACATTGCATCCCTAAATGAGCGTTGGAGATCTGTATTTACATAAAGAACACATCTATATTTGTAGACTGCTGCTTGCATGATGTGGTGAGGTTTCAATATCACTAAGAGAATTTATTAGGGTAGGTTTATATGTATACCATGTATGTATACCACACACCATGCAACTATATATGTGTACATATAACCCTTATATATGCATATTATAATAGAGAAATAAAAAAAAACATGGTCATAATAAAAAATGAATACCTACTTACCAAAGAGAATTAGATATATACTTACCTACTCCATTTTATTGGATTGTCCTTGAAAAATTAGAAAGAAAGAAAGAAATATGTATTCTGAAGATTATTTGAATTATTTTTATTCTACTTAGCTAATGGTAAGCAGTTACAGTAGCCTATGGAGGCCTGCAACACCAGAACCAATCAAAACGACAGATATCTAAGAGAGGCAAACGATTCGTTAAAACGCATCCCTAAATGAGCGTTGGAAATTTAAAAATGTTCCGTTAGATAAAATTATATCTGCAACGGCGTTGAGCACTTTTTGAGTAAACAAAAATCATGGAACTCGCGTCATCGTCACCGAACGCTTTCCATATTCAAACTTAAGCCAATGGTAATGTATGCATAGGTGCGTCGATATATTCTGTATTCTGTAGTAGGCTTATGTACGTTGTCAGCGGCTTTTGCATTCTGCATCGACGAATAATAAGGGTTTTGCATTTGCAAGCGCACAGGCGATAAATGGATATTAGGTTCTCGGGCTCGTGCACCCCATCGTGAGAGGCGGTGGGGCGAGACTTAGCTCACTTTCGCTGGACACCCCGCGTCAGCGCCGCAGCCCGCACCGCAGCCACCCGCGGCCGTGCTGCGGTCTCAGCTCCCCGCAGGATGCGTAGGACGTATTGTATCCAACATTTAACACTAACTCGACAAACAACCAATTAAGAGCTGATTATATCTCAATAGGTGGTCTACGATGTCACATTATATAAATACAATATTTTATTACAGTCATAATATCAACATCGCGTTTCATCTGATTAATTAAACTGCTTTATAAATGCAACTGTATATCCCTAGAATTCGTATCTCCGCAATCTACATTTAATGAGAAATATAATAGGTACCTACTGTGTTTCATTGCACTTCAGGAAACTTGTTTGAAATTGTATGGAATGAAAATTATTTAACTCGTAAATGGTTTTGAGCAGGGTAATACTATTATCAAATACCTGGAATGTGTACAATTTAAACGTTATCTAGCTAAAATGTTTCTTCGACGCAAAACTTATTTGTTTATTTACAATATTAAAGAGGAGGAGATGAAAACCGCCGACTAAAAAGGTATGTACGATAGATATATTTTATACAAACCTATTACTGGCTAATCCGGCAAATTTTGTTTTGCCATATAAAAGAAAAATAGTAATATCACTATTAAAATATAGGGTTGGTGGTAGAAGAATGCAAATACTAAGTTAATATAAGTATTTTCAACGCCAAATAAAAACATGATACAATAATTGACCAAATATATTAAAAATTATCTGGCTTCGTTTTCACTTAGAGGTATAAAAAATAGTTTACGACGAAAAAGTATGAATTCTCAGACCTACCTACCTACCTATACACTAAAAAAACATAAAAACAGTGAAGCCGTTTTGGAGGAGTTTGGTCACAAACATGAATATTTTATATTAACATACAACAAATAACAGATTATGATGAACTTTCATATAAACATTAATTCCGCAAACGACGACGTCGCGACGTTTCAAAAATCTGATATTTTCAATTATATTCAAAGTGCATCTCATGACATCATTGAGTTCCGGTGCCTGCCTTCTGGCTTCATCATCAGATCAATTAATAACCTTGAGTGATATATCTAATCGCTAAATACTTTTAATTCAGAAGTTCCAGTGGCATGAAGCCATCTGTGTTTTTTTCATCAGTTTTACCTCACTAAATTAAACTTTCTGCATGCAAATGTTTGACTTGTTGTTGTAGCAGAAACTATTGGTAGTTTCTGCAACAAGTCAAACATTTGCTTATTTTGGAACAATTGCAATTGGATCTATTAGGAATGGAGCGTGATTTTGAAACCACGCTTCATTGATTCACATTCATGAGGTGTGAGTTCGATCCTAGGATAGTAGAGTTTGCAGTACCAATGTGAATTTATATGTAGTACTAATAAATAAAAACTCGACTCTGCCTGTGTGGTCCAGTGGCCGCAGTATGCGCCTGCTGTTCACGAGGTTGTGGGTTCGATTCCCACACAGGATAAAACTTTGTGTGACCCACAAAGAATTGTTCTGAGTCTGGGTGTAATTTGTGTCCGTTAATTGTATGTTTGTAAAGTCCCCCGCTACACAGAGCTTGTGCTCTAGTGCGGGAGTTGTCTTTAAAAATAAAAATTAAAAAGGAAAACCATGGTGCGATGTTCGATGGCCTCAGTAAAGTCTTACTACATGTGCTAACCAAGATAAAGATATCTGTCTATGTCACACCCGTCTCTGTTAAATTTATACATACCTAGGACAAGCAGTCCAAAGTGGCCGACATAACTTTAAAAAAAACTCAATTTAGTAGCAATAGTCACAGCACATAGCTCGCAGAAATGATGGCTGTTGGGGCAGAAAAGTTTCGACGTGTCTGCCACGAAGTCGCAGCGTGGACAGGCCTCCGACAAGGTGATCCAACGATCTGGTAAACGTTGCGGAAAGCTGAGCATTCGGTCAGCTCAGGACCGAATGCTATTGAAATCTTTGGGGGAAGCCGGCCTAGCAGTGGACGTGTTTTGGCTGCCAACTGTAAAGGTGAAAACAAGTATTAAAAAAAAACTTAGTGCATGTCAAATCCAACAACCTGCGTTAGGCCGCCATTTATAGAGCGAATCCTAAAACCCTAACATCTCTCTTAATACAGCTGAAGAAATCTGTGCCCAGCAGTGGGACATATGTGAGTACCTATCTATTTTATATACATATTATTGATTATTTACGCCAATATAATATTATGAAAAATCGTGTTCATATACACAAAGATTTGTCTTAAGCGGAAATCGAACCAACGACCTCTAACTAAGCAGTAACAACAAGACCAACAGGCCAGAATGCCATTACTTTTATTTATAAAATACATGTATTATTCAATAATAGCTTTGTGTAACTTTGATACCTTTGTATCTACTCTGCCCATCCCAAAGCTGCTGTTCTATAATTCTAAATAATTACATTAAATTAAGTAGATATTTTAAGTTAACAGAGAGAATATGCATATTATTATACAATGATTAAACTGGTTTTCTGTTTATAATAGTACCAATAAGTTATAAATAACATTGGGCCATTTGATGCATCTAAAATTTACGACTACTTAGTCGTAAATTTTAGATGCATCAAATGGCCCAATGTTGCTGTAATAAGAATCGGATCAATACTAGTGTTTGGAAATCTTTTTTTGTGCAACGTGGAATAGAGTAGGTGTAATTTTATGATATATTCTATTACTCTGTCATCAGTCAGTTGACCACGTTTATTTATGAATGGATAAAGTCCCGATGACCCGAGTGGGAATCGAACCTACATCACGTCGCGTAGTTGTAAATGGCAAGGCAGCCAATTAACCCACAGTGCAGTCATATTATTTTAGTTATCTCTACGAAGTTTTAAGTGGCAGCACACTTTTGTTGTAGATAAGTCTGGTTCATTTAGAAAGACAATTGTCTCAGTCGGACCTCCCTTCATCTACAGCGACCAACTTGGGTGCTTACGAAGCCTTTTCAAGACTTTCAAACCTGCCAGGGTAAGGTGCATTCTGGCGGTAGACTTTTCTTTGATGCTAGGTGTACATTGTGTCCACGAATTATTTGTAAAGTCCCCCGCGACACAATACTTGCTTCCTAGTGCTTGAAAGTTGTCTCATAAAAAAATGTTTTACAAAATCACGCCTAATAAATTAATAACTCTTAAGTACAGTAAGTAGTTAGTTGGTAATACAATTAATGTTTCTAGATAAGAATAATGAGTATTAATTGTGATTCTTACAATACCAGGGCATGTCTCCCAAGTTGTTGACCATCAGTGCTTGTAATTCTTGCCAGAATTATGTGTTTTTGAACATTACATATTTCGCTTTACTAACGTAACACATAGTGATGAGCACAGATATAGGTGATGAGTATGGTGGGTAACTAAGTATAATAGACAACGGGTCTATCTCAATCATGTAAAAATGATTCGACAAAATCTAAAAAGCAAGTAGGTTTTCATAGAAACTGTCATGAATTCGCTTCATAAATGATAGAGTTCTGAGGTAACATTTTTTTCAATACAAACTAATTGATAGATGGAGCTATATTAAAAAAAAAAAAAAACTAATTGATAACCTTTTTTAGTTCGGCTCAAAAGTCGTGTGTCGGCTAACAAAGAAGTAAAAACCCCTAAAATTTGACAAGTCAGCTATAATAGGACCTACAAAGATTTTATGCTATACCTAAGTAGGTTTTTGTTAGGTACTTACCCAAAATAAATATAAAATATAAGTAAGTAGGTACATTTATTTACGTAAAATAACACTTTTTACAAGCTTTTATTTAGCTTGCAATGTATGTTAGTTAGTTTGTTAGTTAGTTTGTATGTTAGCAAATCTTGTGAGCTAGATTTGAAGTACTTCCCGGTGTTTGATGGAGCTGAAATTTGGTATACCTACGTAACTTCGGTGACAATGCAATAATATGGTACCATGGAGCTGGTCTGATGATGCAGTCGGAGGATGGCCATAGGAACTCTTCAACGAAGCAAGATAGCCGCGTCGGGTTTGAGTGTTTTGGATTTATCTCGACGAGAACTATATTGTTAGATGGGTATTCAGATCGTGATGATGAAGCCGGAAGGTGGCCCCGGCAACTCTTCAAGGAAACAAGATAGCCATGTCGTGTTTGGGTATTTTGGATTAATCTTGACTAGAACTATATTCTTAGATGGGTGTTGAGGACAAAATGGTAAAGCCGAAAGGTGGCCATGGCAACTCTTCAACGAAATAAGATAGCCGTGTCATGTTTGGGTGTTTTGAATTTATATTGACGAGTACTATTTTCTTAGATGGGTGTTTAGGACGTGACGACGTGATGATGAAGTTGGAAGGTGGTCATGGCAACTCTTTAACGAAACAAGATATGCGTGTCGTGTTTGGGTCTTTTGGATTTATCTTGACGAGTACTATATTCCTAGGTGAGTGTTGAGGACGTGATGATGAAGTCGGAAGGTGGCCATGGCAAATCTTTAATGAAACAAGATAGCCGTGTCGTATTTGAGTTTTTTTTTAATTTATCTTGACAAGTACTATTTTCTTAGATGGGTGTTCAAGAAGTGATGATGAAGTCGAAAGGTGGTAATGCTAACTCTTCAACGAAACAAGATAGCCGTGTCGTGTTTGGGTCTTTTGGATTTATCTTGACGAGTACTATATTCGTTTAAGAATATTTAATGCATAAACACCCATGTATTACATAAATACACTATAAAAGCTTGTATTTAAAAATATTTTTTAAAATATAAACTTATTTTCATTCATCATTCTGTTTAAAATAAATAGTCCGATTAAAAAGGTTTTGCTTTATAAAGTGACTTTAAAAATAGAACGTGTTTGGATAAATTTCCAAGTCAAATAACTGCAAAATAAATACGTTATTCGGCTATGTACGAAGGCAAGTAAAAAAGTAAATATTACGTGCCTGCTCTACAACATTTATGATAGCTTTTATAAATTATTCGACTTTGTAACGACAGATATTATGGATTTTAATGTACATTCATTATTAATTTATGATAATACTAGCTCTTGCCCGCGGCTCCGCCCGCGTGGATGTCGGTTATCGCTACAAAAAGTAGCCTATGTGTTATTCCAGACCATAATCTATCTCTGTGCCAAATTTCGTTCAGTAGTTTTTACGTGAAAGAGTAACAAACATCCATCCATCCATCCATCCATTCTTACAAACTTTCACATTTATAATATTAGTAAGGATATCTTCAAAGCTGAAATTGTTTAAGAGAGGTTGAGCACCTTACAGAAGACCATAGCCAAATATGTACACACAGTGGTATGTACCTATATAGATCTGCATTATAATATATGCTTATTTGCAACACCCTAAACGAGGTGTCCAGCGCTCATTTTGGGTTGCGTTTTCCTATCCCAGCGATACTCCATCTTAAAGCCCTGATTTAAAAAAAGATGTAACACACAAGTCATACATCTGGTATTGCAATTGTCTATAGGCTACGGTGGCTACCTGTATGCTTGTTTGCTGCATAAATGCACTATTCAACAAAAAAATATTTTTTCAAATCGAACCAGTAGTTTTTGAGATTAGCGCGTTCAACCAAACAAACTCTTCAGCTTTATAATATTAGTATAGATTTACCCATTAATCGCATTTCCCACGTTAGAACACCCTGGTTTGGTTAACTATAAAATATAAACTGTATGATGTACAACAATTCCGAACGACTATCTCTTAAACGAAAATCAGCACTGATTCCACGCGAATTTTCACCACGATAAGACAATAAACCAAAACTATTGCAGTACCTCTCCTACCTGGTCCGTGTGGTGACGGATTAAGAATACAAATGTCACCACCTCCTTTCATCCCGAGGGTGTCGTAAAAGTCGACTAAGGGAGTAGGTCTAGCAGACAATATCCACCGTAAGAGAGGGAAACCTCGAAACAAAACCCTACACCAACCCGTCTGGCCAGCGTGGTATAGTAGGCTAATATCCCTCCAAATTTTTGGAGGAGACCCATGCCTAGCAGTGGGACGTTAATACTCTCCTACTATTTTAATGTTGCACAATATCATCAAAACAATGCAAACACTTCGTTTGTTCATTATTAGAAGAATTTAAAACACATGTAATACAAATACATAGCCAGTTACATATAAAAATAAACCTTTAATATTACATAATGGCTACCTACCTCTGTCTCTCGTTATAATATAGCTTATCGTTATCCACTCATCGAACTGCAGCATTAGGCTTTGTATGTAATCAGCCTGGCTTACTCGAGTTGACACGGGTCAATGGAAGGACAAATATGATTTAGCCAGATTAAGACCCTTTACACACTGCAACTTGCAACGATTCTAACGTGAATGCAATGCACTCTTTATTTCTTTACTCTCACAATCCGATTGGACAGCAATCCAAGAGATCAGTTGTAAGACCAACGGCTTTATGTGCTATACGAGGCACAGAGGTGTAAACACTGCCAGTTTCCAAACTTTTATAGTGAATGTCAATATTTATTTTTGGCCCGTCCCGGGAGTCGAACCCTAAACCTCGTGTCAGTCGCACTAGACACTAGAACAATGACAACTATACAACGAGGCAGTTTAAAACACGACTAGACGGTATCTAACTATAACTATCAACCTTTACATTGCTATGAACGATGGCTTTTTGCAACGTATTGATACAGTCGCTATGCACTCGCCCTAACATTGCAAGTGTATAGGTTACGTAGTAACTATTTAGTAATCTGTGGTATAGGTGTGGCAGCGCCAGAGATGTACAAAATGGTTTTAAAAAAGCATTTAAATACAAAATGCAAAATACTTTTCAGATTTACTATTTCAAATGCAAAATACTAAATAGTTTTTCGTTTTGTATTTCAAATGCTAAATGCAAAATAGGTATTTTCAAAATACTTTTTTAAAATAAAATACCTTTTGACGAAATCTCAGATATTTTTATTTATTTTAGGTATTTATCATGAGAAATAGAAGACACAATGCCGAACCGAACCAAAACGTCTAATAACATGGCATCTTATTCATGACATTTGGTCATATTTATCAGTACGCGTATCAATAAATTCTATTATGTTAATAATAATAATAACACACATTTAAACTATGTAAAAAAAACTAGACTAACGAAAATAGAGCCATGGCTCCATTTTGTGAAAATTGTGTAGGTACCTAGCCATTTATTTCAGTTGATTGTGCATCTAGTTCTTATTTTATTAATAACAACAACAACTAGACTGCATGGTATTGTTAAAAAGGGTAAAAAATAAACATCAATTTTTATTCATACATAATTTTAACAAAAAAAAACCGACTTCAGTACGGCAAGTTGTAAAATTTTCAAATATTTGTTTGTTACAATCGAATAAAATCGACTGAGCGTCGGGCTGAACACAGGTCAAGTAGGTATTAAAACCAATATTTAATCTGTGCAATCCGCGCTCAATTCATTCACGTCATTATTTCTTATTAATAGTTGCTTAGCAACAATAATCGAAACTTATCAAATCGCCATCAGTAAAATACTTATTATTGAAAAATTCAGGTGGCCATCTGTGGTCTTCTTCATCAGTTTTACTTCACCAAATTACACTTTCTGAATGCAAATGATTGATTAGTTGTTAAAAATATTAAAATTGCTATATGTGTGCCTATAACTTTTGAGGAGTTCCCTCAATTCCTCATGGATCCCATCATCAGAACTTTCTTTTGATGATAATGGGACCAATCTGGAAGTATGTCCTCTCAGACAAAAAAATAATTTTTCAAATCGGTCCATAAATGACGGAGTTATGCGGTAACAAACATAAAAAAAATAATAAAAAAAAATACACACGAATTGATAACCTCCTCTTTTTGAAGTCGGTTAAAAATACACACGAATTGATAACCTCCCCTTTTTGAAGACGGTTAAAAAGAAGAAAAAAAGGGCGCGCATGGCTAGCAGGCGTCTCTATCGGTCAAATTCGAAAATACAAGCGTAATTCGTTCATTTCATTTTCATTGACTGGTAATGTTGGCAAAACTTGATCACAAAGTATTTTGCATTTAAATGTATTTGCATTTTAAATAGAAGTATTTCAAATAAATCGCATCTCTGGGCAGCCCGTAATTATTATATGCGCGTTTGCATCGATGAAAAAAGTACTAGATACTTCGTTATTCTAAGAGTAGACAAATGAGAAGCATTAAAGTAGAGCCTAGGCTATGATCTAAACAATCTATAGATATAGTATTACACCTATAAATTAAAAATGTTCGTGTGATTTTTTCACTCGAATCGTCTCAACACCATTTTACACGATACATATGATAAGCTTGTTATATTACAACCTTATCATAAATAAGTTGTAACCTCGCACGGATTTAGGTTATTGGTATGTAAAACGAAATATTATGATACCATAAAGTAGTATCAAACATAATATTAAATACTTACATGTTTACTAAATTTAAATTAACTGACTTAAAAATCTTATTGGATACTCGTATAATGTAGTCACCTCGCCAACAAGTTATGGGCTCAAGTCCGACACGGTACGAAACTTTGTGTGAGACCTAAATGTTTGTTCTTAGTCGAAGTGTAGTTTGTGCCCACACATCTTGTTTCCTAGAGCAGAAGCTTTTAAGACTCCCTGTTATTGCTTAGAATTTTTTTATAGATAGAATATAGTTACTAATTTGTTCGACCCGATGCCCGATTTCGTCCGAATGTTGCAGGACCAGCGAGGCAGTCACCTTATGTAATTTTTAGACGGGTGTCTTAAAAGACTTCGAGCAATCATTTGTGAATCACTCAAAGTTTTATCGCATCCGAGATTGGAGGATTGAATTTACAACAAGCCAGACGCGGTGGCTAGTTGAAACACTGAGCCATTCATACAGCCATATATCAATTTGAATCACCTTTATTTTATTCTGGAATTTACTTAGAAACATTTATTATTAACCTTGAGTTTTATTTTATTTTATTTTTCTTTATTGGGACAAAAAACAGTTGCACATTACAATTTTACTTTTTAATATAAACATACACAGTTATATAATAGGTTATGCTTACTATTAAGTATTCTGTGGTTATGCTAATAAAGAATGAAGAATGGCATATCCACATAACTTATTATCTAGGTCCCCTTTTATGGATAATTGATTAAGAAAATTATTTAAAATTTACTATGAAAACTGCTGATTAACCTTGACGTATAGTTAAAATACCGTAACCCATATTTGATTATTTATTTTTAATATATTAAGTACTTACAGGTGAAATCAGGTGTAGGTCCAACGGCATTACATGCTTTTCCAAGCACAGACGGACCACTTTGTGTTTTTAGAAAAAAATCTCCTATTCACGCACTGACCACGGAATGAAAACATTTCATTAAATTTAATATAAAATTCTCGTGTCATAGTGTTCAACTTTGAACTCATCCGAAACGGCTCGACCGATTTTCGTGAAATTTTGTGTGCATATTAGGTAGGTCTTTTCATCCCCCTAAATGTTAAGGGTGGTCCACCCCTAAATTTTTTACTTAATTTTTGTAGACAATTTTTTTGTTTTTATTTTTTTGTGATTCAGCATTAAAAAATACATACAACCCTTAATTTTCACACCTCTACGATCAACCCCTATATTTTAGTAGCAAAACAACGTTTGCTGGGTCAGCTAGTTATTTTATGAAAGTGATACCATTGAACTGATCTGATGATGAAGCCAGAAGGTATGCAACGGAACTTCATAGTTAAACAATGCATTCCCGTCGTGTTTAGGCTTATTGGAATGGTCACGAGATGCATTCTCCCTATAAAAGATCTTAATCTGTATAATTATATAGTTACGAGAAGCAGGTTAACTTACTGATCCACGCACATCCTGAACCGCTGGAGTTAGGGATTAGGTAACTAGGCATTTACGAAGGAAAGGTGAGAGGGGAAGCGGATCAAAGTTTGTATGAATTACTACTATTTATTATATTTATTACTAGCTGTTGCCCGCGGCTCCGCCCGCGTGGATGTCGGTTATCGGTGTAAAAAGTAGCCTATGTGTTATTCCAGACCATAATCTATCTCTGTGCCAAATTTCATCCAAATCCGTTCAGTAGTTTTTATGTGAAAGAGTAACAAACATCCATTCATCCATCCATTCTCACAAACTTTTACTAATATTAGTAAGGATTATATATATAGAGTGGGTTGTGTTTTGCTAAAATCTATATAGGTACTTATATAAATGTAGTACCTTAATGATGTAAAAATTGATGTGACGTGGCCGTGAAAGGTGAGCACTAAGAAAGTGCTTTTGTAAATTTAACTCCTAAGGTGGAGAAAAGAAGGGTAAAAGTTTGTATGAAAGTCATGAGTATGAGTTATAAAAATTGGTGATTTTATAAACGGTAACATAATTGTTATTATATAAAATGTTTATATCTATGTACATCAAACGTAGGCATAGATAGGTAAGGCAAACGGCATGCTAAATTACATCACATCATGATAACATGTCACTTTCATCATTCCACCTACTTATTTGCGAAGGACGTAGAAAATACATGTATGTAGACACGGCAACGGAGTTAACTGTACAGGGCCGCTATATGAAGGTCGTTTTTTTAAGAAAACCATTGTATATATTTCTGTGAAATTCGGTAACAGTGTACAATTTGACTAAACCTACAGATAAAAATATATTTCACACAAATGCATACATTGGTTGTCCTAAAAAACTAATCTTCATATAGCGGTCCTGCCCCTCTAGACAAGTGGCATAAACGATAGTCGAATCGAAAAGTCAAAAAAGCAAATGTTTGGGATTTGACGTAAGTTTACGACAGTAAATCGTTAACTTACGTCAAATCCCATACATTTGCTTTTGTGACTTTTCGATTCGACTACCGTAAATGCCACTTGTCTAGAGGTTCTGTACAGCGAACTCCGTTGCCGACTGTACCTACTACCTAATTCCGTTATACTATAGCGCATGAGCTCATAGTATCACTATAGTATGAGCTCATTCATATACTTTATGTCACCTTTGGACCACAGTCCAAAGGTTTGTTAAGTAACAATGGACGGTTTTATATCCTATCCTACTAATATGTATTATAAACGTGAAAGTTTGCAATGGTAGTATGGATGGATGGATGGATGTTTGTTACTCTTTCACGTAAAAACTACTGCATGAAATTTGGCACAGAGATAGATTATGGTCTGGAATAACAAATAGGCTTATACTTTTTACAGCGATAACCGACATTCACGCGGGCAACAGCTAATACCTAATACTAACTAGCTGCACGTTCTGGCTTTGCACGGGTGGACATTTATTCAGATTTCATTGGGTTCCTTAATTTTTTTGAAGTAAAATATAGCCTATGTAACTCGCTGATAATGTAGCTTTCTAAAGGTGAAAGAATTTAGTTAACACAAATGCACTAATAGGACGCGATGGGACTTACTTTTTTGAGTTTGTTGTATTTATATTAATAAAATGATACCTACAGAATTAAAGCATCGAGCCATTCGTCAACTCGCTGAATACCTATCTCGTAGACTTTGGCGAGATGGCATATTTCTAAAGTCTAGGAAATAGGTATTCAGCGAGTTGAAGAATTACTCAAAGCATCATATTCTTGTACTCTGACAATCAACGCACAGCAAAAACTACAAAGTCTAGAAAGCTAGAAATCATCCACTAAGAAAGGATTTTTGGAGATTCCATTCAAAAATAGGCGTCAAATGGGGGCGGGCCGCTAGTAAGTATGTAATAATATGTAGGTACATATCTCGTATGTAATGAGGAGTCCCTTTAAGTCCTCATGGATCCTTTCATCGGAACTGGATTAGAACGGAACTTGCAAAAAATAAAAATCTAAATCTATACCAATATTATAAAGCTGAAGAGTTTGTTTGTTTGTTTGGTTGAACTCGCCAATCTCAGAAAGTACTGGATCGATTTGAAAAAATATTTTTTTGTTGAATAGTGCATTTATTCAGTAAGGCTATAGGCTACATAACATCACGTTATGATCAATAGGAGCGGCGCAATAGTGAGTTATGTTGCAAAATCGGGGAAAATATTCCAAATTACAACGCGGACGAAGTCGCGGGCGACCACTAGTCGTTTCATAAATGTCGAAGTTCTGAGGTAATAAACATAAAAAAGAAAACATACAACTTAATTGAGAACCTTAAGAAGTTGGTTAAGTATAGCCAGTAGGTACACTTATTTACTCTTACCGCTTCATCGATTAATCTGCAATAACATCAATTACGCATATTACATAACTTCTAAACTCTGTAAGTATAATTTAGCAATGTATTTTATTTACAGAAACAATATACATGTTTTTACACTAATCACATATATACATTTTACTACCTATATACCTAAAACTAATTTAAACATAATTAATAATTATAATTATTAATTATGTTTAAATAATGTAATAAATAATAATTATAATTATATAATTTAAGTATAATTAGGTGCACGCATATTTAATAAATCATCTAGTCAAGCGCATGTGAATGTTTTTAAACCTCCCGGCGGTGGCGATAAGTGAAAAGTGAAAACTACGTCCGTAGATTAAAGATAGTAGAATATAATCAAAACAAATTTAATATTTACGTATAGATCATAAAGTTTAATGGTATTTGTGATCAATTAACCAATCAACTTGATTCGGAGGAATCTTATGACGCCTAAACTTATTGCCTTTTATTTAATTAATTAGTTTTTCATATTTAGGTTTAGTTAGTATAAATAAGTTTTTTCATATTATTCTTGTATATATATATAGCATTAATTTATTGTTGAGAAATTAACTAAATAATATTTAAATTGTGTAGATTGTAAGTTTGATGCAAATTTTAAATAGGTTTACCCACAGATATAGTACCTTACGTTTATTTAATACTAGCTGTTGCCCGAGGCTCCGCCCGCGTGGATGTCGTTTATCGCAGTAAAGAGTAGTAGCCTATGTGTTATTCCAGACCATAATCTATCTCTGTATTAAATTTCATCCAAATCCGTTCAGTAGTTTTTACGTGATAGAGTAACAGACATCCATCCATCCATTCTCACAAACTTTCACATTTATAATATTAGTAAGGATATTTTTTAACGATTAGCATAGCATAAGTATTCTGTGATCATAGTTTAATATTTAAGGTGATATATAGTATAGATTAGGCGTAATACATTTCCTCCTTGTTTAAGACTTTTATGAGAAATCTGAAATTAGGCAGACGGTGACTGGCCTATACACTATATAGACCCCTTGAAACAACTGACATGGGCACACACATTTTAGCAAAACTTATCATTTAAAAAGTTCAGATGGCCATCTGTAGTATTCTTCATCAGTTTCACTTCACCAAATTATATATACTTTCTGAATGCAAATGTTTTATTTTTGTGGTTGAAAATCCGAAACCGCTATATTATTATGAATGCCTTTAATATTTGAGGAGTTGCCTCAATCTTATAATTATAATTCGTATATATGGAGCCAATCTGGAAGTATATTCTATCAAATACAATGAGAATTTCACTAATCGGTTTATAAATGTCGGAGTCATGCAATAACAAACAATAGCTATACAACGAGATTCTTATAGCAATTTACTAAATCAAATGTTATTATGTATTTCTGCATTTTCAACCGAGATTTTCGTGTAATCCAAAGATTTTCGCACGCGTTCAGTCTAATCTGAAATTTCTATTACTGCTTAATCAATTAGTTTGTATATCAAGTGCATATTACCTACACCGACACGAACTATACGAGTTCATGCCAGTGAAGGTACTATCTAAATATTATTTTATTTAATTAAACATAGAATAGTAAATTCGATCGCGTTGTAAAATACTTAAGATTAGTGGCAACCGAGAAGGAAAGTAACTGACTGGAAATTAAAATAACAACATGAGGTGTGGCTTCGATCCTAGTTGACAGTACCAATGTGATTGACTTAATTGAATTTATAAATATGTAGTTGTCTTCCTTCAGCAGCGTTCCCGATGCACCCGGACGCTGTCACTGGTGACGGAGCCCGCGGCACGGCGACAGCAGCCGCTAGGTCCACTACTAGCATCATATCAGGTTCCGGTGGTCCACCCGGTAGGTGCACAGGGGTTTTAGCCGGTATTTCACCTTTAGGCCGCCTCGCTTCCCCAGGCGGATGCGTAAAGCATTTCCCCTGACTGGCCTGACGACACCAAAAAAAAAAAAAAAAAAAATGACCAAGACTCGAATTCACGTGGAACTCTTTACGCTATGTGAGTTAGAGAGTGGTAGGTCAGGGCATGTAGAATTAAGAGCTTGGCTCTTCATGGGTTAATTTTTTGTGCAGAGCCAAGCTCCTAATTCTACATGCCCTACATTCATATGTATTTACTCGTCTTGGCGTTACTTAACATGAAAATGTTTTGGTGTGATTTGATTTATTTCATAAGTACTTGTTTAATTTTAAGTTTAATTTTTAGGCTATTTTTCTTGCACATCTGCAGTACATTTTTTGAACTCATAGCCATTATTACGTTGGCTTATTAGTTATAGATACTGTAACAACTTCAGAGAAAGACATATTTAATTAATTAGTAGGGCACATACTGGGGGGTAGTCATTCATTGCCGAAATTCATAAGCTTGCTATACAGCTAACTAGCTTCCACCCGCGGCTTCGCCCGCGCGTACATCCCCTTGGGAACAGAGTTTTTTTCCGGGATAAAAAAACTAAAAAAAACAAACTTTCGCGTTTATAATATTAACTAGTGTAGAAGATTGTGACATTATTTATGACAACTATGAAAACTATAAACTAATAAAATTATAAAATACCTTTTAAATCATCAGGCTTTTGAATTGAATTATTAATTAAATTATTATACGAAAATAGCAATTATTTGTAACGAATATATTAAACCAACATACTTCTAACTTAAAAAATTACGAAAGTTCCATACAGCCTTTCATCCCTCTATTTTATAGGATGGGGGTAAAATGTACAGATTTTATAATATTTATGTTGTCTGTGTGCTACTTCTAGCTTTTATACCAAATTTCAGCTTTCTATGACTTTAGGAAGTACCTTAAAGGTTTTAATCACATAAATAGATCATTTGATAATCATCAGCCAGTGAGTGGCGGTATCTGGTATTTTAGACATTAATAAAGTATACTAAATAGCTATACATTCAAAACTTGCAGGACATCATATGCTGAGAATTTGGACTTATAGCAGTATCCAGATCGAATCTATACAAAAATACAACGAAACGCTTCGAGAAAAGATAGGTAGTGTCCTGCCCTTTCATTGTCTCGTCTTGGCAGGGGCACTCTCGTGCCCCCAGATACCTATAATTCTCTCTCTATAACTCTTACTTTCCTTGCTATTCCTCTTATCAAAAAGATGTTAACTTTTTACGCAGTTCAAAAGTTTGTCTTTAGAGCGCGCTAATCTCTGGTAGGTACTCGTACTATCCATCAATAATATATTTAAAACGGGATGCTGATTAAACGTAACAACACATAAATATTGGAATGTAAACATGGCGCGGGCGGTGGCGTCAGTCGATGTCACTATCGCCCATTTACATTTAGCGAAGATTGAAAATAAAGATATTATTTTCATGATAGCAGATAGCGACCATGCCAAAATCAATCGTTTTTAATCAAACGAGGAATTCCATATATGTATAAATACCTATGTAGTTTCAACGGCTTGTTTTATTTTTAACTACTTACATAATATCTACGTGTGATGGGATGGCAATGACACGTCGAAAATAGGTATATACTACAGCACTGCAACACGAGTCTACTCTCTCCCCTATCAAGAGAGAGGAAAATAAGGTTGAGGGTTTTATCCACATACATTGGCCTGATGCGAGTTGGTTGGTTGCCTTTAGAATTTCTTGGAAGACATGGTCACTATGTTTTCCTTCACCGTTAGCAGATTATAAATCACTAGCTGTTGCCCGCGGCTCGGCCCGCGTGGATGTCGGTTATCGGTGTAAAAAGCCTACGTGTTATTCCAGACCATAATCTATCTCTGTGCCAAATTTCATCCAGATCCGTTCAGTAGTTTTTACGTGAAAGAGTAACAAACATCCATCCATCCATCCATACTTACCTACAAACTTTTATAATATTAGTAGGATTTGATTAGTAGGTACTATATTGCACAAAGTGCAACTTACATTGGTACCGCTATCCGGGATCGAGTACACATCTCATGTATACAAGTAGTAGGTACCACGCGGACGAAGTCGCGGGCGACCCCTAGTTTACTTATAAGCGTTGATAGCCGAATGGGGAGTATACCTAATTTGGAATATTTTCCCCGATTTTGCAACATATCTCACTACTGCTCCGCTCCTATTGATCATAGCGTGATGTTTTATAGCCTATAGCCTTCCTGGATAAATGCACTATTTAACAAAAAAAGTATTTTTCTAATCGAACCAGTACTTTCTAAGATTAGCGCGTTCAACCAAACAAACTCTTCAGATTTATAATATTTGTATAGGTAGATAAGTATTTACTGTAAGTAAAGAAAGGCAATAAAATCAATTACTGCCATGTCGGACAAGTGGTCCAATTATTACCCATTATTTTGTGTGAAGAGCACGATTCCTTGTTTCCATAACATATGTATATAAAAGTATGTTTATCAATTGTCTGGTTGCCATAGTACATGCTCTACTGGTTCGATTTGAAAAATTCTATTCTATAACATCACGCTCTGATCAATTGGAGCGGAGTAGTAGTGAGATATGTTGCAAAAACGGGAAAAATATTCCAAATTACCACGCGGACGAAGTCGCGGGCGATCCCTAGTTTAGGTTATAAATTTTAGAGAACAGCAATCAATAAACGTTGGCTGTAAGAAAAAAAACGCACAACAGTTACATAATTGATTTAATCATAGTCAACCCATCATATTGGCCGAGTGGGAGAGTAACCGACTTGCGCGCAAGGGGTGCGAATTCGATTCCAGGTGGCAGTACCAATGTGAATTTCACTTCGTGGAGTTTATATTTTGTTATCAAATGATTCACAATCTGCTAACGATGAAGGAAAATATCATGAGGAAACCCACATCTGTTAGAAGAAATCCTAAAGACATGTCTGATTCACCAACCCGTATTAGGCCAGCGTGTGTGCATTAATGCCTACACCCTCTCTTTCTTGATAGACGAGAGGAGACCGGTGCCCAGCAGTGGGACATATATGGGTTGCTATTATAACCCACCAAATCAGTTCTTTGGCATTTTGACACATCATTTAAATCTAATATATAAAATTCTCGTGTCATAGTGTTCAACTTTGAACTCCTCTGAAATGGCTCGACCGATTTTCGTGAAATTTTGTGTGCATATTGGGTAGGTCTCAGAATCAGACAACATCTATTTTTCATCCCCCTAAATGTTAAGGGTGGTCCACCCCTAATTTTTTTTATTTAATTTTAAGACAACATTTTTTGTTTTTATTTTTTTGTGATTTAGCATTAAAAAATACATACAACCCTTAACTTTCACCCCTCTACGATAAACCCCTAATTTTTAATAGCGATATTACTATTTTAGTAGCAAAACAACGTTTGCGGGGTCAGCTAGTGATCTATAAAAACAATATCATTTTTTTTGTAACAAAATTACTTTCTATTTTTATGGTTAATTTTGAAATAAGAACATAAACCACAAACCTCAAGTTGTTAAGTTTGAACAAAGAAGACAGCTGCTGCTTCACTTATTTAAAGATTTGCCCTCTCGTTCAGTCTGTCTGGCTCGGCCATTCATATAATAGAGATTTAGTTTACATCCGTGTTTCATTGAGTGATTACTCTGATTTTAAGGTAGGTAGCCATCTTTACAAAGCCTTGTTTTGAATTAAAATGGATAGTTACCTACAACCTACAAAATGATTAATAATATAACTTAGGCAGAGAGAATTACTGCACCTGGAAATTAGCTGAAGTTACAGACGTATTTACAACACGAGGATTTGTGGAAACTTGTTTGAAGGGAAATGATACACACGTATGTTCGTTAAAATGATTCCTCTATGAGCAAGCTAGCAGACAGTGGAATAAGAACAAACAGAAAGAGTTTAGTTTGACACAGTCATTACTTGATCCCTGTAGGTATTTATTATATAACATAGACAATGGAAGACATGACTTTCTTAGCTGTATATGTTGTTATTTACAAGCCTTAAGAAAACTAAGAATTACATAAAACACAAAGTTACTTTCTAACTTTGAAATGAAGGATTTAGTTAAGAAGATTAAAAATCGAAAGAAAAAAGACTGCCTCGGTGGTCCAGTGGCCGCGGTATGCGCTTGCAATGCACGAGGTTGTGGGTTCGATTCCCACACAGGATAAAACTTTGTGTGACCCACAAAGAATTGTTCTGAGTCTGGGTGTAATTTGTGTCCGTTAATTGTATGTTTGTAAAGTCCCCCGCGACACAGAGCTAGTTCTCTAGTGCGGGAGTTGTCTTTAAAAAAAATAAGAAGCAAATAAGAAACAAGAAAGGCTTAAAATATTGCTTGTTTGGAATGTGAAATTGTAACAGTGTAAAAACGCGTATTGATCCAAAAACAAAGTTTAATATGAAAAAGAAGAAATTGTAAGTGTACAACTTCATATGTAGAAATGATTGGATCGTTGTTGCATCTGTCAGAAGTAACCTTACCCGCCCAAATCTCAAACTAAATAGACGGAGCGTTTCAATCAAATTAGTGAAGCCACAGGGCACTGTCAATAGTCTCAATGTATGCAGACAGTGTGATCAAATTTCCGTGTACAAACAGAAAACGAATGTGCCTAATGCTGACAGCAAATAAAAAAATATTTTTTAATTTCCAATTATTATCTACATGTAATAATATTATGGAATATCAATAGTAAAAGTTATTCTTCAAATTGTTTGTATAAATAATGTTTGTTATTCAATTATTTTACACGAATATTCCAAAATAAATAAAAACGGGAAAATAAGCTTTAAATTCTGACAAATAAAATTGCAATGCATTAAGCACGATAAAATGTGCAATCATTATTATACTGAATCATGTATATTATTTCTGTTTATTTATCACTTTATATTCATAAACGGTGAAATATATTTTAGGGAAAAAATAACAACGGACGGCATCACTGTACATAGTGGAGTGGAGGTATTGTGTTCCTAGTATGTGTAACTAAAATATTTACGAAAGTAATGAGAAATCTGTCATGGTATAAGTAGTTATTTAACTATGAAACGATAATCCAATATTCTTTCTAAGAATTACTTAAGTATTACTATTTTATGACACAATACATACAGATATTATGACGGAACGTGGTTAGACGTGCATCCACTAGCGACTATGAGCGAATGCGAGCGAAAACGTATTACTTTTCTAATAAGTTAAGTTGGTGAAATGGTATATTGTTGGGAAATTTATAACCCCAGTGTGGGTGTAATTATAACCGTGCAACGGGATCAGCCAGTCATTGACCCACGCCTGCCTATCTAATTTTCATAAGTTCCTAAAGGAAGGTGGAAGTTTAGGGAGCATCGCACACGAGCCAGTTTGATACCAATCTAATACCAATATAGCCCCACTGTCGTTTGCTAGAGTGAGATCAATATTTGGCAAGTGTTGTTATACAATAGTAGGTGTTAATATTGTCAAGACCTTCGTGCTACTTAGATCCCAAACAAGCGTGCGCCTGATTGTAAGCAGTTATTGTTGCAATACCTGCCCCTCTAGACAAGTGGCAAAAGCGGTAATCGAATCGAAATATCAAAAAAGCAAATGTATGGGATTTGACGTAAGTTTATGATATAATGTCGCAAACTTACGTCAAATCCCGTACATTTGTTTTTTGAGTTTTCGATTCGACTACCGTTTATGCCACTTGTCTAGAGGGGCTGAGCCATCACTTGTGTTGTGAGTTGCCCACTCAAAAATATAAATGAGAGGTAAAACACCACACTAGCGAGCAAGCCCGACTCGCTGGTGTGGACACAACCAAATAACTACACACCGCTGTGTAGTTGTGTTCCTCTGTATGAGTACAGGTCTTCAGCTCTTATTTAGGGATGCGTTTTGAAAGCAACGTTTTTCTATCCCATGGATACCCTGGTGCAAATAATTGGGTTACCAAAACGCAAGTGATACCTATTGTATTGCAAGCGTCCATAAGCCGTTTGTTTGTTTTCCACCTGAGTAGTCTCACAAATACGGCTGTTTGGTGTATTTGATGGCAGTATGAATCTGTGGCAACAATGTTATTTTTCGTCTGTCAATAATTGACAAGTTGCTCTAAAACTATATTTTGTCCGTCTAGCATTGATACCGTAGCACCACTACCCGCAAGCTCGTCGTGGCTCTGACTGTTCTGATTGTTATATTTTTAGATGACTCAGATATATTGTTGAACAGAAGCCAGTTAAGACTTCCATTATCAATATTATTGGCATTTGTAACATAGCTGAATGGAAGCTCATGATTAAGATATTAGATACAAAATGTTTATCCACCAAACATTTTCGTTAAAACACATTGAGATCAATATTTGTGCCTCGGAAAGCGACTAAAGCCTTTATTGCCTTTATTAGACATGTATTTAGAATTTCTTCTAAGACATGGGGTACTTACGATTTTTCCTTCCATCGCTGCATCGTAAGGTAACCGCCATGTGTTAGGAAAGCGCCCAAAGCCGTCCGCATTTGTTGTATGTAGTTCTAATTAATTATGCTTACCTACTGTTATATGGAGTTTATAAAAATTATCTAAAATATAAGTATTTGATAAGAAAATGAAATATATACATTTAACGGACACACAGTACATCCTAACTCGGGACAACCATTTATGGAGCAAACAAATTCTTGTCTTGTGTGTGGAAGAAACTTACAATATGTCGCTTACTTATTGCTTTGCTACTAGATGTACAGCAATACGAATGCGATCCTTGAGACTCGGTAAATTTATATTGGATTTTCTATCTAAAACTGTTCTGCATAAGCCCGGAGCCAGACAATGTGCCCGGTGTCCTTATGTACGAGTACATATATCAAAAGGGGCGCCCTATATTATCTTGCAAAATATATTTGCGTTTGGCGTTCGGCAAAGAGTTATTGGATTTTCTTTTAGAAAATGAGAAGAAGAACAGAGTCAGCTAGTTGGCTATGTTGGACTCCTCAGCGAGCAAGCTATACTGACGCATCGGTGCTGAACCAGATCTCTCCCCAATCACGTTGAATTACGTACCACCCCATTCTGGCTATATTTTGTTACCTATATATACTTAAGTAGGTGGCAAACATACGGCCCGCCTGATTTTAAGCAGTTATCGTAGCCTATGGACGCTTGCAATACCAAAAGTATCACTTGTGTGTTGCCAACCCTTTTTTTACACCAGGGCTTTATCATGCTATCATTGGGATAGGAATACGTTTCTTTCAAAAAGCATCACTAAATGAGCGCTGGAGACCTGTACTCACTCACACAGAGGAACACAACTACACCACTGTGTGTTGTTATTTGGCTGTGGTCTACTGTAAGGTGGGCTTCCCCAGTCGGGCTTGTTCGCTAGTACGGTGCCCTAACTCTCTTAAAAATGCTATGGCTATAAAAGGACAACCTGCACCTATGTTAACGCACATAGGTATTTATGTACTACTAGCTGTTGCCCGCGGCTCCGCCCGCGTGGATGTCGGTTATTGCTGCAAAAAGTAGCCTATGTGTTATTCCAGACCATAATCTATCTCTGTGCCAAATTTCATCTAGATCCGTTCCGTAGTTTTTACGTGAAAGAGTAACAAACATCCATCCATCCTTTCACATTTATAATATTAGTAAGGATTATAATTAACAAGCCGTTGCCCACAGCTCTGCTCGCATGGATGTCAGTTTTCGCGACAAAAAGTAGCCTATTAGCTATTCCAGACTATAATCTATATCTATGCCAAATTTCATCCAGATCCGTTTAGTAGTTTTTACGTGAAAGAGAAACAAACATCCATACATCCATCTATCCTCACAACTTTCACATTTAGGTAAAATATTAGTAGGATATGTCCTATATATGTAGATTAGGCAACTAGTCTTCGTAGACGCGGTAGCCGAGCAGACAAACACTTTGCATAATAATTTGACTAAGTAATCTAACATCGGGGGCTTCTTCTTATCGAGCGGTTAGTGGAGCTACCAACAAGTTATTCAGATCGCCTCAATAGGCTTCTGTCGTGGTCTAACGCCTGTTAACAGACGGGACCGTCTTTTAACGTGTCTTCGTGTACGGAGAGAGGCTCAGATGTAATATTACTATGCGGTCAACCATACGATTGCACCTTGGTTACATGTGGTACCACAAACTAGGGATGAAATCAAAAAGGCACATAATACGTTTTGGACTATTCGCATAATGAATAACTATTTTTTTCAAAGACTACTCCCGCACTAGGGAACAAGCCCTAAGTCGCGGGGGGCTTTACAAACATAAATTTAACGGACACAAAGTAGGTACCCGTCGTACCGTATGCACCATTGACCTGCACCTTCACTGATGCAGATGAGACTAATTAGTTTCGTTTGCACCATTGATGATGCAGAGTGACCCAGACTCGAGACTACCATGGATCAAACAAATTTTTGTCCCGTATGGGAATCGAACCGACAACAACACTAATATTGCAGGCGATATAAGTCGAATTGATCATTATAATCTATACTAATACTAGTGGACCTGGCAGACGTCGTCCTGCCGGAAAAAGCTGAAATACCGACAGCAGCGCCACCTACCGGGTCCAATTGTGAATCTAAACCATCCAGGGCCCTACCCGAACACACACACAAAATTTCATCAAAATCGGTCCACCCGTCTAGGAGGAGTTCAGTCACATACACACGCACACAAGAAATATATACGAGTATATTAAGATTATAAAGCTGAAGAGTTTGTTTGTTTGGTTGAACGCGCTAATCTCAGAAAGTACTGATTCTATTAGAAAAAAACTTTGTTTGTTGAATAGTGCATTTATCCAGGAAGGCTATATAACATCACGCTATGATCAATAGGAGCGGAGCAGTAGTGAGATATGTTGCAAAATCGGGGAAAATATACCAAATAACCACGCGGACGAAGTCGCGGGCGACCCCTTGTAGTAGATATGTTTATAAAAAATCAGAACACGTATTACTTACGGTTATATAATAAGCTTTTCCCGCTAGGAACCGGCCCGGAACAAAATAACTCGCTGGCAGTGTTGTCATGCACGTACTTGGTATCTCAACGAGAGCAGTTCAGAAAGCTTTGGTATGTAATGTACATACATTGGTAAGAACATACATAGTCATCAATTAAATATTGTCCGACAAACTAATCAAGAATAAGGTGGCCATTAAACATAGGTACAACATTAATATAGTCTATTTCATACAGCCTGGATACTTTAAAATTTTACATTGAAGATAAAAAAATCAATGAAAATTAGTTATTTCGTTGATCTATAGTGTAAGTCGATTGAATACTCTTAGGCTCTTGTTCATTCAATTAGCCGATTGGTAGAATTGATTAAATCATTTTCATTCATCATTATCGTCAAATGTCACAATCACAGTACCCACATGCTATTCGGAATAGACTATAGGAGAGTTTAACGCATTTTATATTACTAAGATTTAGAAGTCAACTTCCATCGATTACTATTCTCCAAATAGAGAGCTATTTGGAGAATTGTAAGCGATGGTAGTTGACTACCGTCATTCAGTTTTGGTTCCACTAGTTTATTATATGCTAAGATTATAATAATAATATCACATTTCTCCATAACTTGTTATTAGCAACTTGCCGTGACCAATAAGTTACAGAAGGCCCTAAAAAGAAAACTGGTACGATTGCCTACCAGTTTTTTTTCAGTGTACATTAGTAGGTAACTCTAAGCATTTCAGCGTTAAAAATAAATATGTTAAAACAAAAGAAAGCCGCACTTTCTTCTTTACAATACAAGGTAATATTTCTACGATGGTTTATGTTCTGTAAATGTAGATACCTACCATATTAATTAAAAATTATATTTAGGAAGTTGCAATGAGAAACAACCGTCACGGGCGGTGACTCGAGCGAGAACAAAACGGAATCACTGTTCTTTAGCAATTACAAGATGTTTATCTACAATAATTATAATTATTTAGACGTTAAGACAATCTAGATGGTCAGCCTGGATATATCTTTATACCTCCAACTATACAATTTCGCAAAATAGTGATTAAAATACAGGTAGAATACAAGCTTTAAATAAAGCTTTGAAATGACACCTCACTATGTAACACTGTGTCGCGGGGTATACTTTACAAATACACCTATACTCGGAACAAATGTGTATCATATAAAGCTATGTCCCCGTGGAGATCGAACCCACAGCACGCTGCGCAGTCACTGAATCAACAGACAACAATGCAGTCGGAAAATATGATATTTCATACGGACTGTCCAAGAAGATGTGGAAATATTGTTACTAATCAGGTTTACAAGTTCAATGCATGCTCAGCAGGCCCTTCTCTGTTCTTATTTTAATTAGTTTCGAACTACAAGTTTACATAACTGGATTATCTAACTAACCTATTGTGCTTACAAAATATAATTTACGTATCCGGAAGATAAAATTATTAAGTACGTGATCAACGACCATGTACCCACAAGCTCATACCATCATGCAGAAATACAAACTGGTTAAGTGTTAAGTGCGTGTCGGGCCACGAGCCATGTAGAGTTCCGTAGTTGTCCATCACAGTTGATCGACGATAACTCGTAAAATTGTAAAGCCTACTTGGCTGTGATAGGTTTTTAACTTCGTTATAGATATGTACTCTCTCTCTTTCTCTCTCTCTCTCTCTCTTTCTCTCTCTGTGTGTGTATGTGTGTCTATGTATAACTTAAAACATTGTATTATTTTTAACATATTAGCCTATGATTTTGCGGCCTGACTAATATGCATGCCATATTACAGCTTTCTGGTAAGAGTCTTTGTGGCAAGCTGAGGGACAGACGGACGGACGGGCACGGGGCATGGCGAAACTATAAGGGTTCCTTGTTGCCTACGAAACACTAAAAAAACCGGCTACTGACTGGCTCGCGAGCTGCTGTAGTTGTATAATCCATATCATGTATAACTTATTTAATTAATAACTCGTATAAATTTATTGTTGCTTTTGTGTTTACTGGCATCTTATTTTACATTTATTGTTCAATCTTATTTATATGTATTATCGCGTAATATAACAGATGGGTACTTATGTAGGTTTTACTGAGTCGATAGTCGGCTCAAAAGAAGTTCATAACTACTGAATTTCGGACTAAGTAGTTGTAGCCGGTAGCGACTGGTGCCAACTAGAACCTATTAATGACTACAGATTTACCTCTTACCTCTATAAAGTTTGTACTAATATCTACTATCATTTATATAGAATCGTTTGTCCTGAGCGACGATCAACGCACAGCCAAAACTACTAAACCTAGAAAGCTGAAACTTGGAATAAGTATCCATACCTAGGTTTATTTTAATAACTTATACCTACATCAGCAAAGAAAAATATTGGAAATTTAGTCCCTCTACGGGTAAAAATAGATAAAATCGAGCGAGCCGCTTGGCCAGGTAGCCACTGAACTATTCATGCTGTCAATTAAACCATTTAAACCATTTAAACCATTTATTTTTGCCACACACATACAGAAAAAATACATTTACATCAAAAATTACATTTACACATGAATAAAAATATTAGTCAAAGTCAAAGTCAAAAGTCAAAGTCAAACTCATTTATTCATTTAGATCAAATCCATGATACTTATGAACGTCATTAAAACAAATGCCAGCATACTTTTTTCCTAAGGCCAATTCGCTGACTAGGGTTGGGCCTCGAGAAGAATTGGCAAGAAACTCGGGCCACTCTTTTTAATCGCCAGAGTATAACATTTACAATTTGGTATGAGTTACAATAGTGGTAACAAAAAGGAACGGAAACCAATATACCATATGAGAAATTTAGATAAGTATTTAATTAATGAGTAAACAATATTGAAAAAAAAATGAATTTAGCTTTCCACTGTATGGTAATGAGGGATCGTTTCTTTTTGTAAGTAAAAGATAGAAACGTGTCGAGATCACATTGCAATCTTAGTAAATATCTAGAAACTATATCTTTAATAATTAAAAATAAATCATGCCAAGATTGACCAGCCACCCCAAGTAGCACCCGTTCACGAGCATGACGCACAGACCAGCCATCATTTCCTTCGCCATATTAGAGGGAAGGAACTGACCCGGCCAATACGACACCACAAGCAATGGCATTTCAGTGAGCATGACAATCCAGGACATAATAAGAAAAAAGAAACTCAATAGAAAGCCAATATGATCACAAAACGTCTCCTGACAAATTTTAAATGTAGTTATTATTCTTATATATTCTTATATAATTCTGCATCAAAATTAGCAACTAACCCCATGACTTTTTATCATTTAAAAAGTCATTAATAGTGTAATAACCCTTGCTTAAAAGATGATTTTTTACTTCTAGTTTGAATTTGTGTAAGGGTAGGTTCATAACTTCAAGAGGTAGTTTGTTATAGAAACGTACCCCGAGTCCCGCAAATGAATTGTGGACTTTATGAAGACGGTGATACGTACCAACTAGTTTATGTTTGTTCCTTGTGTTTAGTGTATGAATGTCACTGTTTTTAGAAAACAGGTGTATATTTTGTTTAACGAACACGATGTTGGCAAAAATGTACTGAGATGCAACTGTCAGAATGCCTATTTCTTTAAACCTTTCTCTGAGTGAAACTCGTGCGCCTAAATTGTAGATAGAGCGTACTGCTCTTTTCTGGAGTATAAATATGGTTTCAATATCGGCGGCCTTTCCCCACAGTAGTATGCCGTAAGACATGACGCTGTGAAAATAACTAAAATATATTATATTATCTACAAACGATACATGTGTAGCAGGGGATCTAGCTCAGTGTACGCTGTGCTTATAGTACAGCACTGATTTTCAGCTAGTACCCGTCATTGTACAACATGTCGATCAATGACGCGCACAGGAATTATATCAAATAAGAGAGAGAAAAAAAAAATGAATTTAAGTAACAAAAATAAAATAAAAGAAAGCTAACATAATAACAATTTTTAACTTTAAAAAAAAAAAAAAAAAAAAAATAAATATATATATATATATATTATATAATAGGACCTAACTTATTAAACTAAAAAATAAATAAAAATACAAGAACAACAATTAAATAACGCGATATATATGGCTGAAAGATGAAAAAGGAAAGAATATAATAAAAAAAAAAGGAACATAATTACATTCTTGTAGGCTAATGCTACATTAGTGATTTTTGGGCTCGTAAAAGTTCTTTAAAGATATGGGCTTTAAAAGTTGGTTGGGACACATTTTTGCGTAAAGGGGGAGGTAAATCATTCCATATTTTAGTAGCAGAATACTTAAAACTTCCTTTATATTGGGCCGTTCTGTGGGCTGGAATAACCATATTGTTTGCCTCTCTCCTACGAGTATTTCTTTTTTGTGCATCCTTTACCCACTCAAATTTTTCATATAGATATTTTGGCCTTTTATTTAGAGCAATTTTATGAACCAAACACGCTAGATGCAATTTTCTACGTGCTTCCATTTTTAATGTATCTTTAGCGTTTAAATATGGCGTGATATGGGCTCGCTTTGGAATATTGTAAGAAAAGCGAGTACATGCGTTCTGTACTCGTTGTATGGCTTTTTTTGTTTTTTCATAAATGCGGGGGCCGTAAACAGTATCACAATAATTAAACTGCGACAACACAATCGATTCTACTAAAGTCCTTCTGATCGTCTCCGAAAGATATTTTCTAATGTTGTACAGAGTTTTTAAACGATAGAAGGCATTTTTAATTTTGCTATTTATATGTTCTATGTAACGCAGCTCATTGTCAATAATTAATCCCAAGTTTACAGCACTATCCACTCTTTGCAAAACTTGTCCGTCTACTTTAATAGAGAGCGACTGCGAACTTACTTTATTACATTGTCTCTTACTACCTAATAACATATACTTAGTTTTTGCTGCATTTAAAACTAATGAATTCTTATTCGCCCAATTTAAAATAATATTTAAATCTTCATTTATCTTTTCCACCGCCGATACCGCATCTTCTGGTTTAAAGGAGTAGTATATTTGAGTGTCATCCGCATATAGATGTATTTTACAGTGTTTGATGTGTTTGAGGAGGTCAGCGGTGAAAATTATAAAAAGAATAGGACTTAGAATAGAGCCTTGAGGAGTGCCCCTATTTAGTTCATTTATTCTAGATTTAACCAGCTCACCCTGTTCACTTTCTATTTCTATATATTGTCTTCTGTTTGTTAGAAAAGATCGAAACCATTTAGATGATTCCTTAGTTACGCCATAATACATGAGTTTTGCCAGGAGTAATTCAGTATTCAGACAATCAAAAGCCCTTGAAAAATCCAGCAAAATCAAAGCGCTACACATACCAGCGTCAGTTGCTGTCACAATGTCATCACTAACATGAGACAATGCCGTCGCGGTACCCATACCCCTACGGAATCCTGATTGTACATCAGGTAAGATATTTTCATTTTCTAGAAACTTAGTAAGCTGCGTACATATAATTTTTTCTACTATTTTAGACATAACAGGCAAGATACTTATAGGTCTCAAATCTTTTAATTCATCTACTTTGGCGCTTTTAGGTATAGGTTTCACTTTAGCTAATCTCCAGGGATCGGGAAATGTTTTAGAATTGATCGAGTTATTGACTAATTCAGTTATAACGAATAACGTCAAGGGTAAGGTCAATTTTATCATTTCTATTGAAATTGTGTCATATCCACTAGCTTTTGTGTGTACATTCTGAATTATTTTTGATATTTCTGACGGTGATGCTACATTTATTTCAAATATCTTGTCTGTCAGTCTGTTTTGTCTAAAAAAATCCAAGGTCTGTGTATCGACCGCATGACTTCCAGGCACGTCCAGAAAGAAATCATTAATTTTATTAGCATCACTTAAGTGCTGTGGCACTGTTCGGCTATTTTTGTTGTTACCAAGAGGACAAACACATTTTAGATGATTCCAAAGCTGTTTAGGCTTATTTACATTATTATTGACATAAAAGGTAAAATATGCTTTTTTTTCTCTGTCCAGTGCTCCTGTCACATAATTCCTAAGATCCCTATAATGATTCCAGTGACTGTCTTTGCCCGTAGAATGTGCCCTAACAAGCGCTTTGTCACGAAGAGACATCATCAACTTGATGTTTTGTGTTATCCACGGTGTATATTGTGTGCTGACCTTTGAACGTTTTATCGGTGCATGCATATCAAAGAGTTCGAGCATAATTTCATTGAAGCGTTTAACTTGATCATCGATATGAACTATATCTAAGATGTCATACCATGGCTTACCTGTAAGATCGCTGTAAAATACTCCTTGATCAATTCGCTCTAGCATTCGCCTATACAAATATTTTGGCAATTCTTTGGGCTTTTCAATATTAAACTCGGCAATTACCATTGCATGATCACTGAGGGCAGGATTATGATATATATTTACATTTTTGCACACGTCGGGTGAGTCTGTGGCAATTAAATCCAAAAGTGATGCAGTACTACCATCTATTCGGGTTGCATCCTGTACAATAACTTTCAGGGAGTGTTGGGCGAAGAACGCGAGTACTTCGCGTGCTGACGTCTTATTGGGTCGGAGGAGATCTACATTAAAATCAGTCAATAAAAATAAATGCTTACAATATGAAAACATACTCACGGATTCACTCAGAGCTCCTATTGCTGCGCTAACTGATACAGACTCAGGCCTATACGCTGTACCAATCATGATGCGACCTTTTCCGGGTAGCGTCAACTCCATCCACAGCTGTTCTAAAGGCGAGTCAGGGTGACACTTGATTCGAATTCGTAAACCTTTTTTCACATAAAAACCAACACCTCCACCACGAGCGTTGCATGGTCTAGCTTTATGTTTTAAGTTATACCCGGGTACTATAGGAGCGAACTTTTCTTCTCCCGCTTTTATCCATGTTTCATTTAACGCTAGTATGTCTGGTTTATGCAGGTCAAAACTGGCCAATAGTTCATCTCGTCCGGTGTTTAACGATCGAGCATTAAGTAGTCCCAAAGTCAAATTATATCTTTTGTTACGGGTCATTTATATAATTTATGTGGTTCCAGATACTGTTTATAATCGGGCAGTAGGTACCTACTATGTTCATTAAGCCTATTCATTGTGAAAATACAGCCATATATACGCATTATTAATATTAAAGTAAATGTACAAGAAAATAGATAAATTTGTTTTATATAATCTAACAAGGTAACATTAGTATTATGCCCTTTTACACTATTTATAAAATAATATTCTACACAGCAGATAATATATAAGTGCAAAATAAAATAATAATTATAAACATAAAACCAGTTTGAAAAATATATCCAATTGTAGGTTTTGTTATCAATAAGCGGTAGATCTACATAGTACATTCTTCTAAGTTTCAGCGCTAACGACATTGTTACCAAAAACCTTGGCAAGGTCAACCTCAGAGCGAATACGGTGACACGTCGTACCATTTTCTTTTCGTGTATAAATCTTGCCATCGCGCGTCCATACGAAACGCCATTTAATGCGATTGGCAATTTCTCGGGTTTTTTGAAACAACTGCCTATTTAGTTTTGAAAGTCTCTCATTTACATAAAACTTACGTGGCGGCCCAGCTATACCCATATCAGCGGTGGTAATACCACGCCGGACTCTGGCAGCCTTCAACAAGGCGTCGCGCCTCTCCCGTCGAGATACCTTTACAACAATATTTCGCGGCCGCGGGGCAGGTCCCCCCTCAATAAGCGCACGCTGTGGCCCTACACGTCCCGCATCCACAATATCACGTTCATCTAACATTACGCCCAGCTTGGTAGCCATTGAAAGGATTACATGAGTGATACCTTCTCCAGCATTCTCCGGTATACCGGCAATTTCAATGTCGTTGGATAGTAAGTCTTGTTCTCGATCTTGTAAATCCTGCTTGAGTTGTACTATTTGTCCTTCCAAATTTGCAAGTGCCGATCGGTCCGTTGGCTCGTGCTTGCTTTCTAACACTCCCATTCTAGTCTCAAGAGCATCTAAACGTTCGTTATTTTTACGCATCTCAGTAGTTAAGTCAGCCAGTGCGGTCCTGAAGTTCATCATTTCAACACGCGTAGCTCGGAGTTCTGCCCAGAAAAGACTTATTTCCTGACCCGGGTTAATACCAATTGAGTCAGTGGTATTGTTTATTATTTCCGGTGCAGACTTATTAGGTTGTTGTTCTCGTTTACGACGTTGTGTTACGTTGAATGACATGTCCAAATCCGTCGGTAATGGCAAAACGAACTCGCTACATACTTGGGACATGGGCGTTGACGTCGTACTGCGTATAGGTGTGTTCGTGTTGTTAGATTTAGGTAGCTTACTGCGGCACTCTTGACACCGCCAGGAATGCTTATCATTCGGATTCATATGTTGAAATCGATCTATCGTTATATTCGCGCACAATAAGTCATACTTTGATTTACATAGTACGCATTTTAAATAGTCCTCCTGCTCTATTTCATTCTTGCATCCAAAACAACAGTGAGACGGATCCATGTCAGTCGTCGCAAGCACAATATTTATATTAAATAATATAAATTAATACATTTACGGTAGGTAGGTATTTAGCGAAACACAATACGTTAGTCTGAGCACAAAAAGATACAGCAGCTAGCGGGCACACTGTGCGTTCGCGGCCAAAACGTCCTAAGAGCCGTGCAAAGCGTGTCGTTTACGCGTTTAAGCCAAATACTTTTAAATTTAGCTAATCGTTATTTTTGTTCGGTTTGGTTTTTTAATATCACTGTATTATGCTTGTTTTAACACTATTGTCACGTATAAACACTGTACACTGTTAGTTGCTTGTTTATTTAATCACAATACTGAGTTTTAATGTGTAGGACACGGTAAAAACTATTAAAACTTATTTTTTAAACAGAGAAATTTCGAATACGTGTTGCCGTTCCGAGTGCGCGTCGGCCAATCTGTGCGCGTCGGTCAATTAACGACACAGTTGTTAATTGACAGCATGATTAGTTCAGTGGCTACCTCGCCATTTACCACTGAGCGGGTGGCGCCTGGTTCGATCCCCACACGTGACAAAAATTGTGCGATTCACAAAATTAATATTACGCTTGTGCCGAGTCTAAGTGTAGTACCTGCAACACAGGACTTGTCTCCTAGTGTAGGAGGTTTTTTGTTTAATATTAGGAAACCATGAGGGACGTCATAGTGTAGAGTCTCAAGCGTTTTAATAGTAGGTATGTACCTATACAATAATTACACTATTACGTCCCTCATCTGATAGAAGTCAGTAAGTTAACACTATTTTCTTAATTTTCTTTTATAGTTACATCGTGGCAAACTAGCAAACAGAACGCCTCATAGTGATCGGTTACCGTAGCCTGTGGGGCATCACTAGCATTTAGGCAAGTTCTTTTTTCATGGCAAGAATAAAAACTCCAATAGTGTTTGGAGTTTTTATTCTTGAATGTGGGTTTTACAAAATTTAAACTCATTTTAGCTTCCACAGGTATGTAACGAGTAGGTAGAGATAGGTATTACTCCTTATAAAAAGGCCGTACCTACTATAGGTAGGCAACGGAAAATTTCACAAAAAATATGGCATGCAATTTAGCTTCGCTGGCAGGGATGAGAAGAACTGACAAAAGCTCAACTTGAATTAGAACTCAGCCTGTGTTTTTACGGCGTAATCTATAATATAAAAATGAATCGCTGAATGTGTTGCTAAGCGCAAATCTCTAGTACAGCTGAACCGATTTCACTTATTCTTTTTTTGTTGTGTTTTTTATTGTTAGGAGAAGGTTGAAGGTTCATAAGTCAAGTAAAAAAAAAAGGAGTTGAGCTGAAAATAGTCTTACCCGGGTGAAGTCGAGGTGAGGCACTAGTATCAAATAAAACTGGATTTACTTATTTTAAAAACATACGAGTAGGTACGCAGACGTAGTGTAAGATGCCCTCAGGCTAAGCAAAGCGACGATCTTTGCAAAATGAAGGAGAAGCTGAGGATGGTGCCAAGAGACGTATAAATACTTGATGAAGCCTAAATCCAGCGGGGGACTGCAATTGGCTGCAATTGATGATAATATGATGAGTAGGTAGGTACTAGGTACTTATACCTTGTATATACGTACCCTACTTGCCATCCATTTATGTTTTTAGCAAATAGGTAACTCCTTTTAAAAAAAAATACTTGGCTCAAATGTTTTATCTATTCAGCCTGTTATATCTTGTATCTGAAGAAACTGTATTTTTGATATAAACAGTATATTTAGACTCAGATTTTAAAGCGCCTGCTACTTTTATTATACACAAACTTTCACCTGCGTTATGCTCGTATAAAAAAATAAGTATTTAATGTAAGATATTTTATATTTTATTTTATTACTTTATCTCGTATAAAAAAATAGGTATTTAATGTAAGATATTTTATTTTTCATTTTATTACTTTATCTATAATTAATAAATGTCTAGATGAGTGCCCATAGGGTGATTCCCATTTAAACCTTGTATACAGCATACAGCGAGCATACAGCATGGAATTAATTTAATGGAACTCGTGTGCAATATTATATGCTCGAATAAAAACAAAACATAATGTGGAAAAACTAGCGTAAAAAGGTGATCATGGGATATTTTTTTTTTATATAACTGATTAGATGACTATGCGATACCTACTATTTATTATTTATTTACAGGTAAAATTAGATTAGAAGTTAGCAAAATGTTTATGTGTGTGAGTGTTGCCTAACAAAATATTTCAATGACAGATATTTGACAAGTAAGCGTTTTTTTGGTTTGATGTTGTTTTGATCATAGGTTACCTATTTTTAAAATACTTGCACTGAATATAAAAACTGCTGGATTCTAAGTCCAGGCATGGCTAAAGTAATAATACATTGTGTTGTGGATTCATATTTAGAATAAAATTTTAGATTCAGAGCGTTGAAAAGCTTGTATGCAGTACGACAGTCAATAAAATAGTATGTCTAGTTTAATAAAATATCGTTTAGAATAAAATAATTAAACTTTAATTATTTTATTCTAAACACCATGAACTATTTAGCTAGTATAATAAAAGCCTAACTGTAACCCTCTCTGTGTCCTCTTTATAATATTAATTTAGACAACACACAGTCTATGGATCTTCAAAAACTTAAGAAAATTACTTTTACTTCTTTACACTGTGACTGTACTCTGTCGGCTCGGCTGCACTGTACCTACTTAGGACTTATTAAGTATTCTGTGACTTGTCTTTTTACTGTCACAGCCACTGACAGAGTGACAGACATGACAGACAGGCAGTCAGACAGTTAATTCTAGCACCTACGTACAAGTAAAGTGTTGTTTATTTTTATATCAGCAGCCGACCCTTAAACATTTATAAAATGAAAGCTTACTTTTTTTAAACATTATATATATTGTGTTTGACTGTCTTTTTAAAATGGCCAGCAAAGGAAAAGCAGTTGCCGAATTATTTACTAAAACCATTGCTACCACTAAGTGCTTTGACCAAAATCTTCGAAAGGTAACATAAGAACAGCATATTATTTAAAACATATTTATTTTAAAATATAGTTGTACCAAATCGATATTATATAATACCTGCCATCTTTCAAATATAATGTGTGGACACAGGGGTTAAGTTTTATTTTTTAGCACCTAGTTCTTTTATCTCAGTGAATACAGTTAGGTACTGTTAAATATTTACTTCTCGTTACGTACACCTTATCACAGCATTACTTTTACATTTCACTTCAGAATATAATCCTTAAGTATATACCGAACCTACAATTCAATTTTATCTATATTAAATGCCAAAACATGACGCTGTGATATGCACCGTACACTTAAACCACTCTTGTACCTAAAAAGGAGCAAACAAGCATACATCTGATGGTAAGCAGTTACCGTAGCCTATGAATGCTTGAAGCACTACTAGTGTCAACGAGATTTAAACATTACAACTAAGATAAGTGAATAATCAAGCAATACCTACAGAGATTTTTCTCAATTTACAGTTAAAAGTGGTTGCATATGGTGAAGGCAGGCTCGTGACACAGTTCCAAGTAGGTCCAGAACATCTGAATCAGCGGGGCACTCTCCATGGAGGTTTCATTGCACATATGGTTGACGCCATATCTACATATGCATTGACAGCTAATGAACGTATTGAAACAAGAGGTGTTTCCATAGATCTAAGTATAACGTGAGTGACTATATAATATGTAACTAGCTGTTGCCCGCGGCTCTGCCCCCCGTGGATGTCGCTATAAAAGTAGCCTATGTGTTATTTCAGAACATAATCTATTTCTGTGCCAAATTTCATCCAGATCTCTTCAGTAGTTTTTATGTGAAAGAGTAACAAACATCCATCCATTTATCCATCCATCCATCCATCCATCCATACTTACAAACTTTCACATTTATAATATTAGAAAGGATAGTATGATATGGCACACTGTTTTCAGCAACCCCATGCCGTAAATACTATATGAACTTGGGGTGGGCTGCTACTACATACTAAAATATTTTCAAAATAATTAAAATTGAATTCTATTGCAGTACCTATTGGTTTTATATGTTTTGAATCTAATTATTGATTAGTCTTTGGCATAAATAGCTAGTTTGTTAGTCCAGTGGTTAGTGACCCTAAATATTAAGCTAGCAGTTATAGGTTCAATTCCCGATTAGGAGAAATCTTTGTATGATTCTTTACTGTATTTCTGGATGTAACATTTATAAATACATGTTCTTAAAAAATAAGTATTTTTCTCAAATTATATTTTGTGCGATTCATACACGTTTGTTTAGAGTATGCGTGTAATTTGTGTCTGTGAATTGGATGTTTGTAAAATTCCCCATGACAGAAGGCTTGTACGCCAGGAGTTGTCTTAAAAAAATACATTGTATGTTCTAAACAGTATTTTCTTTAATTCTAGTTATATGGCTGCTGCAAGAGAAGGCGATAATATTGAAGTTGAAGCAGTTACAAAGAAAACTGGTAAAAAGATTGCCTTTCTAGAGGTTCAGGTATGGAACAAGGATAAAAATGTATTGTTGGCCACAGGAAGACATACAAAGTATATAGGAGTTTAAATATTTAGTACAATTCAAACAATCAAATATTGTATATTGCAATATTAAATAAGTAGAGTATTTATAAAGTAGCCATAAACAATTATTGTGATATCTATAATGCTGTGTAATATAAAACCTGTATAGTAAACTTTATGTAAATTCTAGTATGCTGTATTATTTCTATAGGTTAGTGACCCTAGTAGGTAGTCATTCTAAGCCAACAGCCGCTTCACAGCTGCCCAGGAGACCCGTACGGGCCCTCCGTGCGGAAACCGGAGCGGACGCTAGTGATAATAAAAGGTCTCGTACGGACTAATCCGCATAGCTGTGAAACAATCTTGTAGCACTTCACATGTGTCTCCGCTCCGGGCCCATACGGACGGTCTGTACCGGTCTACTGGACAGCTGTGTAGTCAGCCTTAAGAAGCATGTACATATATAGTGAGGACATTACCGTATTATGTCAAATTAAATACCTACCGCATACCGCTCAGGATCGACTCAGTTAGCCAACAAGTACGGGCTGGCAATGTAGCGATATTTTTACAAGCTTTTATTTAGCTTGCCATGTATGTTAGTTAGTTTGTATGTTAAGGTCAAATCTTGTAAGCTAGATTTGAAGCACTTCCCGGTGTTTGATGGAGCTGAAATTTGGTATACCGACGTAACTTCAGTGATAATGCAATAATATACCATGGAGCTGGTCTAATGATGCTCTCTGACTCTACAATGAAACAAGATAGCCGCGTCGAGTTTCGGCTCGTAGGATTTATCTTGACAAGTACTATATTTCTAGATGGGTGTTCAGGACGTGATGATGGAGTTGGAAGGTGGCCATAGCAACTCTTCAACGAAACAAGATAGCCGTTTCGTGTTGAGTTCTTTTGGATTTGTCTTGACGAGTACCATATTTCTAGATGGGTGTTTAGGACGTGATCATGGAGTCGGAAGGTGGCCATGGCAACTCTTCAACGAAACAAGATAGCCATGTCGTGTTTGGGTGATTTAGATTTATATTGACGAGTACCTAGGTCCTATTTTATTAGATGGGTGTTTTTAGGTGGAGTTCAGTGTGATGATGGTTTCAAAGGTAGTCATATAAACTTTTCAACGAAACAAGATAGCCGTGGGCTATTTTAAGAATATTGAATGCATAAACACCTATATATTACATAAATACACTATCAAAGCTTAATAATTTTTTTTTAAATATGAAGTTTATATTTTCTTATATAATGCGGTAGGTAGTTTGTTTTACTATAAAGAGTCTTCCTTTCGCTATGGCCAAAGGTTGTGCACACAGGCAAAATATTTGCTTCACGATTCTTTGTTCTGTCTGGGTATAATTTTATTTATCTATTATAATATACTAGCGAATGCCTGTGGCTCCGCCCGCGTGGATGTCGGTTATCGCTGTAAAAAGTAGCCTATGTGTTATTCCAGACTATAATCTATCTCTGTGCCAAATTTCATCCAGATCTGTTCAGTAGTTTTTACGTGAAAGGGTATCAAACATTCATCCATCCATACTTACAAACTTTTGCGTTTATAATATTACTAGCTGTTGCCCGCGGCACCGCCCGCGTGGATGTCGGTTATCGCTGTAAAAAGTAGCCTATGTGTTATTCCAGACTATAATCTATCTCTGTGCCAAATTTCATCCAGATCTGTTCAGTAGTTTTTACGTGAAAGGGTATCAAACATTCATCCATCCATACTTACAAACTTTTGCGTTTATAATATTACTAGCTGTTGCCCGCGGCACCGCCCGCGTGGATGTCGGTTATTGCTGCAAAAAGTAGCCTATGTGTTATTCCAGACCATAATCTATCTGTGTGCCAATTTCATCCAGATCCATTCAATAGTTTTTACGTGAAAGAGTAACAAACATCCATCCATCCATTCTTACAAACTTTCAATTTATAATATTAGTAAGGATAGTAGGATAATATAATATGTATTTCAAAATATATATGTCTGTTTACGAGATGTCTGGTTGCCAGACATGCTTGTAGTTTGGCATCAGTTTTTTTATACTATACAGGTGGTAAACAAGCATGCGGCCCGCGTAAAAAAATGGGTTGGCAACACGCGAGTGATACCTCTGGTATTGCAAGCGTCCATAGGCTGCGGTAACTGCTCAACATCTGACGGGCCGTATGTTGTTTTGTTTGCCACCCAAGTAGTATAAAAAAGGCGATTACCGTAGCCTATGGACCCTTGAAATTCCAGTGGTATCACTTGCGTGTTGTCTACCCAAATTTTTAAGAGCTGGGTTTTGTGATGGAACTCTGGGATAGAAAAACGTTAATAATACTTACCTAAATATAGTATTCACGCACAGGATCACAAACTACACCGCTGTGTGTAGTTATTCGGCTGTGAACTGTGGTCTGCTGTAAAGAATAGGTATTTCCCCAGTCGAGCTTGCTTGTTTGAATGGTGCCCTACCTACCTCTTTTAAAAGTGTATGAGTTGTCCCAAAATTTTCACGTCAGTAATCACGTTAGCAGTGATAGCTTAGTAGGGATCCCTGAACCGCCCAGTCAGTAATTGCCGGTGTTTTCAAAGAAATATATAATAGGAATATGAGATGAATAGGCATATATTAGTAGAGAATATAAAATGGAAACCTGCATGACTAATAGTATAATAAAATTTAAGTAGAACAGCTGGAGTCAGTGCAAGCTCTGTTTCTCCATCCGCGGCATGACGTTTCTGCTGCGACGACGTATTTGCTGCATTAATCACCTTCCACTGGGCCGAAGAATAATATTTGTTATTTTTTTCACAGCACTGCACAACTCCGCCATATTCTTCATAATATTTTAGAGAAATTAAGTTTGCCGACCCATTTCAGCTAAGCGAGGTGAACTAAGTATAAGAAGATAAGTATCGCAGCTCGACAGATTAAGTCAATTCTTAGTAACCGATGGATGTTTTTAATCGGATATACCTTATTGGAGATAAATAAGGTTTATTCTTGGACGCTTCGATAGATCGAGCACTGCACTGCCCCTCTAGACAAGTGGCATAAGCGATAGTCGAATCGAAAAGTCAAAACAGCAAATGTTTGGGATTTGACGTAAATTTACGACATTATATCGTAAACTTACGTCAAATCCCATACATTTGGTTTTTGACTTTTCGATTCGACTACCGTTTATTTCACTTGTCTAGAGGCTCTGTTGTTATTAACTGTTTGCGTCTTAGAAACTAGGCACTCAATAGAAAACATCTACTCGTTAATTAGTTAAAACAGTTTTTAATTTACAGTAATAAAAAAACAGTGCATCACTTCAGAATGGCCATAGATAAGCATAATTAGCTCAGCCTTTTTTAAGTTTTAGGATGTCCGTAATAGTGGTGAATTTTGGACAAAACATCAATTCACAACTTTTAAACTAAGAACATTGAAAACATTGTTATAATTATAATTGACCACTTTAAATCTTTTCTCTGATTGTGCTCAATATTTTTGACTAGGTAGGATTACCTTGGACGTAGGTATTCCATCTGACGCTGACTGTACTAAACTACCTACTAGATTTTTGGAATATTTTTATATTCCCTGAATCCGCGTTAAGAACCTACCGGTACTCTACTTGTTGCCCTTCTCTCACTCGTAGTCTAGTCTCGTATTTGAGAGAGACTCGCCACTGATCCAGTCTTAGGTAAGATTTGAAATGAAACCACATTAAATGTATTTTTGCAACTTTATTTGAATCTACGGCAACATTGACAGATTATGGAATATAATATTATAAGTTAATATGACTTTCTTTGCAAACGGATTCTCTGGTTTGTTGTGTTCTTCAAGCGTTCTCTTTTCAATTTGATGGCACTTACTCAATATCACTTCATTACCTACCTACATAACATAGCCTTCTCTCTCCCCATATTAACTCTAATATCCGTATATAATGAGTACATAGACAATAAGATATCTAAAATCCTTAAAACTACTTAAAGATACATAGAAAGGTACCTAATACTCAAGAACAGTTCCCTTTTTTGAATCGTTATTTTTGTTGGTTAGAATTTTACTGGTGGAAAATATTCCATCATTGAAATTTCGTAAGTTATGTACCTAATCATATATGTATATTAGTTGCCACATATTATGTTTGTGTCCCTATGCAAGGCACAAGTCTCCCCTTCTCTATCAATAAAGCTTGTAGAGTTAATGTTACCTACACCTACACTGGCCCAATGCGGGTTGGTGAATCACACATGTCTTAAAAATGTCTCCTAAAACATGTGGGTTTCCTCACTATGTTTTCTTTCGCCGTTAGCAGATGGTTAATCATTTGATTAGTAAGTAGGTACTGCCAACTGGTATCGAACTCACATCCCATGTACCAACTAATCAAATAGTTTTCCATCTGCAATCATGGTGCAGGAAATCATCAAGAAAAATGACACGTCTTATAAGAAATTCTAAAGGCATGTCTGAACCATCCCAGTTAGCTTGAATGTGAGGAGCTCTTGTGCAGCCCCTAGAAACTCACAACAGTTATGATTGGTGTTGACAGCGACTATGATATCTACACCAATCTTTCAGAATGAAACATCTCTTTTGCTGCCTTTAGGTGCCTACATTTTCTACCTCTTCAAGCGCAGGCCATACCGCCAGCTAGCGAGCGAGCATCGGTTCATGGCTTTTGATACTTCGGTTCACATCCCTAATTATAGAGATAAGGTACGTCAGCGATTCAAACGAAATATACGACAATACCAATGATGCTATTTGTTTAGCTTAACTCTGTAGTTTTCGGTGTATATATATAGGTTAGTTTATATAATTTCCTTTGCTCGCCAGCTCGCTTGCTGGCGGTGTAGCCTGCGCTTCATGCAGGAACGTCGGTTGACGGTCTGTACCCACTTTTAATCTGCCCTGTTGTAGCACATCGCATGCTAGGTCAATGTATGTTCACGCTGATGCCTTAAAATATACTATTAATTCTCGCTGGATAACCATTGTTATTATCTACGTTAAAAGTCTCGCACTTGCTAAACCAGCCATGTGATGTTTTAGAAGAATAGTCACAAAAATGCAATTAAATAAAAAAAAATAGGTTACCTACCTATTGAATTGGTCTTACTAGGTTTCAAATCTTTTCTAGTACCTAGTGGTCTTTTTTAAAGGTAGCGGTACCTACCTACCTACCTATATAAAAACTATCAAAATTGGAACTGTTCTTAAGGATTAAGAAGTAAAAACATTTATTGACACGGCTAAACGGTACATACCTATATTCCGACAGAAAAATTCAACATCAATACTACTCACTACTTAGCATAATATTATTTAAAAACTCAATATATTCAACCATGTTATTAGAGAAAATCAATACACATAGTTTGCGATTTGAAATTATGAGGTACTGGTAAGAACCCCACTAATTAGCCACTAAAGCAATCTGTCACCTAGTCTAGAGTGACTAAAAACAGTCTTGTGACTAGGTAGGTAGCCAGCTACAATATACAGGTGACCATCCTTAAGGTCGACAATTCCACGAGGTATCTAAGTTCGTGAACAAATTATACTCTGCGTACTTACCTAACTGCTTCAAGCATTTTGTTCGCAGGTCATGCACGCACGTAGCATGTAGTATATTATATGTCACCGGAAAATAGCAAGAATCGTAAGTTGATCAATTTTCGAAGCAGCTGATCAACTTTCGGAATATAACAAACGGTAGTTAAAATGTAGATATTATTTAACGCAATGAATTTTAGCTAATTGGTCAACTTACGGTACCTGGCAGTAATTTAATAATTCACAATTTTGCTACAAGTAAAATCATCCACAAATGAGCCAATCGTTGCTCCGTGTACTTTTTAACAGTAACTGCCATTTATTATTTTCCGAGAGCTGATCAACTTCCTAGAAAATTGATCAACTTACGAGTCTTGTTATTTTTCGGTGACATATATGTATATAGCATGTAGAAATAAAACGAAGCTTCACACCGCTTCGTTTCTATGATTTGTCATCTGTATGGCTCATTTACATTGGGTTGTCTGCCGGCTTCGGAGCGCTGAAGGCGTAGACTTCTCTGGCCAACCGCTACAAGCGCTCAATGCTGAACCGACCTTGACCGATTTCAACTATCAGACGATATGATAGAGCGGCACAGACGCTTGCAACGGATGCTCAGTCTAGTTCAGGCGACCAGAGTAGTCGCGTATACAACGCTTTAACCGAGCTGAAGTCGTATGTCCAAGTCTGTAGCTAGAACACAGTACCTGTACTTCTATTTTCTAATAACATCATTGATTATATCGATTAAAATGACTATTACTTGTAATGTTAGACAATTATAAATTCACACATATATTTTTTGGTTAAATATCATTGATTGATTACGTACCTATGTTACCATTAATTTTAAATAGACACCTATAGCAAATGTATTTTATGCATAAAATCAATTAAATGCTAAATAATTTAAAATAACCATGTTTTGTGTAGGTACTTAATCATAATTAAACTTTTACCAAATGCAAACATTGAATGAACAGTGCCAATAATACAATAAAACTACAAATTTAACTAGTAACCTAGGTGCTTATTAGAAGTAAAAAACAAGTATAAAATTAATTTATTTTTAACATAATTAAGTAATAAATAATAAGGGTGGTTTTAGAGGCGTGGATGGCCCGAGCGCTAGTAAAAATTTGTACCTATGCCACAGAATACTTAATAGTACAAGTATGCTAACATTGAAAAATATTTGTTAGTAGAATATTACATTTAATTGCTTTAAGAATAGAGTATTTATTTATTTTGTGAAACAGATTTTGAAATCTCGCACTGACCATCGAGGACTCACTCACTTTTCGTCAAACGTTCTCTCGCGATAGCTCGCGATGTCTCGTGCTGGCACGCGCCGCGCCGATCAGATCAGAATACTCTCCCAGTGCTACTTAAATGTTTCTCTTATTTTTGTTTTGTTAGACAAATCTGAAATTTATTTCGATTTAGAAAGTCGTGAAAATTGTAAAGGATGGCTGCCATCGCGAGCCGGCGAGTGCTATCGCAAACCGGCGCATGGTGAGCGCTGGACATCTTTCGGTGAAAAAGGGTAAGCGTGATTTCAATTCACGCCCATCCCGTCCACGCCTCGCCACGACGCTATAAAACCACCTTAAGAAACATTGTTAACTTTAAGGTTTTTTTTACTATTGTAATACTTAATTAATAATATGTTTAAAGTAAATCACTACTATTAGCTGGCGCGCATTGGGTACACCTAATGTGCACCAACGTGTCAAACCAGGCTACATCGCATTGCAATAATCACATGAGCTATGCTCGATTTTCATTATATGTATAATAATATTAGTGATTTAGGAAGATTCTTAGTCAAGATAAACACTACTTGATTTAGTAATTTTTTACTCTTGCACGCGTGCTACTAAAGCAATTCTCACTTCTTTGAATAGGTACCTAATACCACTACTGAACCTAATAAGTGTAGGTACCTACTTGGTACTCGTGTACTCGTTACGACTAGATCATACTAAACCAAGTAGCGTTTACACGGTCTAACTAATGTATTCGACTAAAGCACTTTTCTAAAGTACTTACACAATGCAAATCGGGCGTTATCTATTGACATTCAATTCACCTTCCTACTTATAATAAAGAAAATGGATTCAATATAGTGCGTTGCAATGCAATGTTCAAATAGATATACGAAACATAATGAAAGTGGACAGCTTTTACACGACTGCGGCCAAGTTAAAAAGGAAGGTTATGGCCATGGCTCTGATGTGTGCAAACAATTAGAAACCATGAATGATACTATTAATTTGCGACTATATTTTCACTTTAACAACAATATTATGGTGACTAAAATTATTATATTATTTTTTCATGTTAAATTCAATAATATATCGAAAATACTGTAATATAGAAAATAATCATAACAGTAGGTAGGGTATAAAGTTGTAGTGTATAAGACTAATGTTAGATATAGATAGGTATAATAGTAGATAAATATAAAATAAACTTAAATAGTTGGACCACTTAGATGGGATTAAAGCTTACAGTATAAGAAGATATTTAAAACTGATAAAGGAACACAAAATAGAAACATTAAGTTATTCATTTATTTTAGTGTAAATGGTTCAAAATTTTCAGAATCAGTTTCGCCTTGTCGCTGAGTTAGGTATCAGTTTGTGGATCAGATTCAGTACCTATTCATTTTTAAACTTACAGAAAGCCGGCAAAACAGGTTTGCTCTAAGTATTCTATGCGTTTTTTCAAAGTCGCAATAGTGCTAGTAATGGTGTGCTGAGACTCTTCCAAATTGCTAAGGCGCTCTTCTTCAATAGGTGTAGAGCTTTCAACGCTGTGCTGAGATTCTTCTACATTGTCTAGGTGTTCTTCTTCAGCGGGTGTATTAACTGCTTCGACATCACGACGAGCACGACGTTTGGTGCGGTCCAGTACCTCATTGTCGCCACAAGTTTCACAATCTGCCCAGTAACGCAAATCCATTTTTGGCAAATCGTCGCAGGAAATAAGTCCATCTTGTACTTCAGGCAGCAAGAATACATTTTCGCCAATAGTATCAATTTTATCACCGTTGTCACATAAAATACGGGCCAAGTTAACTTCCTTTAATTGTTTCAGTTGGTCGGGCTTGAACATAGAGGGGTTCTCATACCAAAAACGATCTCCGTCTCGTAATCGTTTAAACTGTTCCACTAACAAGCATCGGAATAGCGGACCAACTTTGCCACCTTCTACTTGGTCTTCCAAAATTCCACCCACCCAGACGTCAATATTATGCACTGATCCATAAAGATCTTTAAGCTTTTGTCTGACGTTCTCGTCAGTAATTTCGGCAGCTAGATCATCAAAATTTTCAACTTCCGTCATATTGCAAAACTGACGCCATTTTGTGTACGGTGGAATTGCATGATCCCGGCTCCTTTGGATATTAATAGCAGCCAAATCCAGGGCGACAGCGTGAGCACTATAGAAAAGCTTTTCAGTTAACTCGGAGTTTAAGTTTTGGGTGGGCGTTTTCAGTTTAGCCGGTGTAGTAAACATTCCTCGCAGTAGCGGGTCGACTCCTCCTTCATCAACTAGTCTCCAAGGGGAGAAAAATGCATTACGGAGTAACAAGTGACCTTCAGGAATTGTTTCAAAATTTTCATCATAACGATGCAGTATTGGGTTAATTAAGGAATGTCCGAATCTTAAAGCAGCTGTAGCAAAAACGTTTGAAATCGAGGGGTTCAAGTTTGCATCATATCCTTTGTATTGTCCAAGACTTTTGTACCCCTCTGGGCCCAGAATCAAAGGTAACCAATGCTGGTAAGTAATAACTTGCATTTTTGCACCGATTATCTTCCTAGCTTCCTGATAGACTCGGTCTCCATCCCAAAATGAATTCAGAACTTTTAAACTAACGGCAACTCGGTTATGATCCCGCATAAATATCGTATGCATAGCTGCTAGGCCAATTTGTTCGTTAGCTCTAATATCACCCGCTACAAAGCAATTAATGTTACTTTCGTCCAGATTACGCCTACAATCCATCCCGTTAACACCTACTGTTGGCAATAACGGTTTTCTGCCCGGGAAAGTTACTCCTACTCGTAATAATCCATTTTCGTTAGTAAAATCGCGTAGGTCATCAGCAACGGCTTTTTCAAAACCATATACCTGAGAAGCGTCAATATATGATGTAAGTTGATTTATTTGTTCCCTTGCCTGCAATGTTCCAAAAAGAACAGAGGTCATTCCCGAACCACAAACCGCACTAGTTCGTACGAAATCAATGCAGCGACGATTTGTAATTCGCGAATCATTTAGAGGGACATCAATCGGAAAACACGGAGCTGCGTAATCGCAGGTTTTCTTACAGTCTACTCCATCCCACGTCTGAGAGCTTACAGATGGCAAGGCATGATCCAGATCATGATCTAACCACTGACCCCACTGCATTGCCATATGACTTATTTCAATATCAGAAGATATGTCATTAGTAGTGATTATAGTAGTTGAAATTAGTCTGGCACTTGGTAATGTGTATCCGTTATATTTGACATCTTTGTTCCACCCCACAGGTTCACTAAAGCCGTTTTCATAAATAGGGAACAGGATTCGTCTAAACCCACTTAATGACGTTCCCCATGTAGGGTTTGCGAAATTATTACAACTGCCATCGTAACTTCGATATTTGCTGTGGTAGCACATATCGGAACAGTCATCTTTTACCCTGTGTGCAACGCATCCAGACAACCGAGCAATTACTTCAAGATGCTGATTTGACAATACACTATTGTACAGGAATGGATCTGTAGAGGTTACTTTACGACCATTTGTTAGAAACTCTTTAACTTTTCCTAAAGTTCTTTCATAAATTTCCGCAGCCCTCGCTACTTCCCTGGCTGGAGCGTTTGGAAACCTAGTAATGCTATAGAGTGCAGCTATATCTGCTCTTGCGGTATTATTTTTGTTAAACACTTCATTAACTGTTCTCTCGATCGCTTGATCAACATCTCTAGTAGCTTCAGTTAAAGCAATGTTGACGTATTCATCACCGGGCAAAATTCGGTCTTTGACTGTTAAGTACGCGGAAGCAACATCTCGACCATACTCATTAAAAACAGAACATTCGTATCTACCTGTGTCTCTTACAGTAACATTGTGAATAATGAGGCTGCCAATAACAGTGATCGAATAGTTATCATTTATTTTTAAATATGCACCATCTTTTCGCCATTCGACTTCAGCAGGAGGTTCACTTTCCACTTCACATGGCAATTGGACTGAAGTTTCTTTAAATGCGTCAGTATCTTCTGGTTTTACAACAATATGTGGCTTAATAATTTCATTATTTTTTACTAATAATAATGCAGATGTTTCTATGGACCCTTCCGAATTGTGTGCTCGGCAGTGATAGATGCCCTCATCATCAGATGTGATCAAAGTAACTAATAAACTTTCATTATTAGTGCTAATAATTATATTTTCATCAACAACTATTGGTAATGTATCTCGAAACCAGTTGATAGTAGGTTTTGGCAAGCCTTGTGCTGAACAGGTAAAGTTAACGTTATCTCCAACTTTAACTGTTTTGTTTTTTGGCATGATGATGAAAACAGGGGCAGCTAAAACAAAATAAATCAATGTAGGACAGAACACTAACAACTTTATAACGTTCGTAATATATAGAAAAACAATACATTATGAATTATAAGATCAAAACTTAGAAGCCGTTTTTTTAGTTCAGCTTTGTGCACTTCTCCATATTATTTTTAACTGTGTCAAACATAGCTATCCATTCGTACAATATTCTTAAAGAATACCTAATCCGAAGTCTTACTCTTTGTGTATTAATATAAATCTAGCTGTCTGTAAATTTAAACGAGTGATTCCTGTATAAATATTTAAATAGATTACCATATTTCAGGTATCTCCTAAACGGCTTTAATGGTTTGAAAAATAGTTTTCTTTACAAAGTTCTGCATTAAGTCTATCTATACAGCTCTGAGAAAACGTGATTTTACCAAAATATAAACATATGGTTATTTCAGTTGTTTCTATGATAGTATGTACTATTTCAATATTTAAAGCAATGTGGAAACCCGAAACAGGATTCAATTCCTGCGCCTCTCGGGGATCTGGCCCAGCGCACCACCAATTCTTCCATCCGAGCTCCTATTATACATATAAAAAGCGGTGGACAAACTTGAAGTAATAGTTAGCGGTCAGTGATTAAATTTTAATGTAAGACTTTACTTATAGTCTAAGATCCGACCGCAAGATGGTTACACTGCTCAAGTATGTAATCAGAATATATTTACTTTTAAATGAGATAATATGTTTTCGCCAAAGTGCCAGGTCTGGAGTATCAGAGCGATCGGTTGAGACGAGTCTGCAGAGACAGATCGGTAGTCAATTGACAATCGCCGTCCTTGTCTGACAACCGATAAAGTGCGCTAACTCTCTTTTACTTTAATTTATCTTTAACAGCTAAAAACCCCTACTTGCGAGTACCGTTTATATACGTAGTTATGACGTAATTACAATGTTACATTATTTTATGACTTACCTTTTACTTCAAGCGGCACCGATACAGTCACCTTCCCATTGACATTTTCAGCTTGGCATGTATACATCCCAGCGTCTTCCTCTTTAACATTATTTATAGAAAGAGATCCATTATTATGTATAGAAATTCTATTATTTAACAAAATCCTTTCGTCATTGAAAAACCAAACTATATGCGGCTTTGGATAGCCCTCAGCTACACAATCGAAACTTGCATACTGCTGGTTTAATTTAGTGGATTGTTCTAGAGGTAATAACGTAAACACGGGGGGTTCTGAAACGAAAGATACAATTTTTAAACTATTTCTATTATACTTTAAGATCATATTTCATTGTCTCTCTATGTAGGTACCTTTTCGGTCGGTGTGAACTGTCATTCTAGCTGACTTTGAGTGGGCTTCACCGAGCGAGTTCTTGGCCATACATTCAAAATATGCACCATCGATGTTGTCAATGTCGTGCACCATCAGTGTTCCATTATCCATTATTTCGTAACGTGATCCGTCAATGGGTAGCTCGTTGGAATCTTTAAACCATGCTATTTCGGGCTGGGGTTCACCGGTTGCGATGCAAGTAAACATTGCTGCTTCCCCAAAATTGACGGTAATGTCTGTAGGGTCCTGCTCTATTTGTGGTATCTCTGTAGGCAGAGACACTTATGTTAACACTAAATATAGATATTAACCAATTTTAATTATAGGTTCACTTTTTACGTAATACTTACTGCAGTCGAAATCATTTTCAGCCATAGTCGAGAGCGGCATGCCGGTAACTTTGTTTGGTTGATAACAAGTAGCATCGATTAACATGTCATTATGCTGAGCCATCATTTTAATAAACCATAACATTGAACAATCGCAGATCAAAGCATTGCTGTCTAGACGTAACTTGCGTAGTTTCGGCATGCCGACAAACGAACCGGAAGGTATCCTTTTTATGTGATTGTTATGTAAATATCTGAAATGAATATGCCATGTGTGTTTAATTTTGTTTGCTTGTTCATAAAAGCTATTAGCTATATATTCATAAAATACGTATATCTACATTTTCAATAAGTAGCACGAGTACTAGGTACTCATGCTACTTATTGAAAATGTTGTATAGATAGCGGCAAAACGACTGCCTTGCAAGTTGCAAGCACCTTCAACGTTGTTCAACTCCTCAAGTTCAAACTAAAATCAAAATTAAAACATTAACTCATTTTACACTTTAAAAGGTACAATACTCACAGTCTCTCTAGACGAGGTATGTTCGAGAACGTTTGTGGATCGATATGATGAATTTCATTAATGTGCAAGTACCTGAAAAACAGAAATTCAGTTTAATAATTAAGCAATATGCAAAGTGAAATTGAATAGTTGACAATATTTTATCAGATAAATCTCACACATAAATTTCTTCAAATACTAACAAAATATTTTTAAAAAAATCTCTGATTTCCCAATTCTGAAGTGTGTGTAATTTCCAAGTGATTTCCCAATTTCAACAGCATGTAATTTCATATTAACTTTAATCCTACTTTTCCCACCTAAGAAACGGTTTTTAATAATCTAATAATTTAGAGCTAAATTGCATCATGGTCAGTAATTCCAATAAGTCCAAACACGGTTAGATTACATTGTTTAATTATGGCGTTCCGTTGCCTACTTTCCAGCTTCATCATCAGATCAGTTAAACTGTACCATTTTTATTAACCGACTTCAAAAAGAGGAGGTTATCAATTCGTGTGTATTTTTTTTAAATGTTTGTTACCGCAGAACTCCCTCGTTTATGGATCGATATGAAAAAATCTTTTTTTATCTGAGAGAGAAAGTTCTGATGATGGGATCAATGAGGAATTGAGGTAACTCCTCAAAAATTATAGGCACACATATAGCAATTTCAATATTGTTAACAACACATCAAAAATTTGCATTCAGAAAGTATTATATGATGAAGTAAAACTGATGAAGAAGACCACAGATGGCCACCTGAACTTCTCAATAATAAGTATTTTACGGATGGCGATTAAATGTTTCCATTATGGTTGCTAGGCAACGGAACTTCATAATTAAACAATGTAATATAGCCGTTTTTAAGGTTTTTGAAATTCTGCAACTTGCCGTACTGAAGTCGGTTTTTTTTTGTTAAAATTATTTGTTAATCGCTCAACTCGATCGAGACTATCCATTCGCCATCCTTGAAATAGTAAACATTAAGAAGTTTAGGTGGCCATATCTGTTCTTCTGCATTAGTTTAACTACACCAAATTATGATATTTGAATCAAAATATTTGATATATTGTAGAAAATATCAAAATGTTATTCATAATGCACCCATCATCAGAACTGACTTTTGATGAAAATGGGACCAAACTGGAAGTATGTCCTCTCAGATAAAAAAACCAACCAACCAAACTAGAAGTATCTTTCCAGACATAGAAATCTTTTATCAAATCGGTTCATAAATGACGGAGTTATGCGGCAACAAACAAATACATATGAATTGATGACCTTCTCTCTAAATTCGGTTAGAATACTTGCCTTTAGACTTAATTTAATATTTCTTGTAAACTTAAGTAGGTACATATGCACCGAAACGTTTTAGTTCAGCATAATGCCAGACAACCACATAATTAGTGCCCGCCGCTGGTTTTCAACTTAAAGTTGTGAAATAGAAAATGGTACAATTGAGCTAATCTGAGCATAAAGCCGGCAGGCAGGTACCGGAGCTGCATATTTAAACAAAGTTATCTAATCCGTGTTAACTTTGTTTAAATATGGCAAATATGTTGGAATGGTCTCGAGATGCACTCCGTCGTTCAATTTAAAAGAAAATAAAAATGAAAATTTGTGTTACATGAGTTGTTATAATATAAGTCTGTATATAGCGGTTTTGGTATCCATCTCAGCCATGAGACGTCCACTGCTTAGGCCTCCCCCAAGGTTTTCCACATCGTTCGGTCCTGAGCTGACCTTGTCCATCGGTGGCCCGCGACCTTTACCAGGTCGTCGGTCTACCTTGTTGGAGGCCTGCCCAGGCTGCGTCTGCCAGTTCGTGGTCGACGGTTTTGGTAGGTATATTTTGCAATAATTTTGCAATATTATGGGTGACAGTTACCCCCAAGAGCTGAACATTAGAATAGACTATACACGTGTGAATCTTTAGCTTAGCTATATAGATAGTATAGAAAGTTCACAAGTGGCAAAATAGTGAATATTTTACTTCTCAATCTTACACAAATCTGTTTATGTATTATTTTAGAGAATTAATCATTTTGTGACATTTCTTTAAATAGTTTTTTGTAAGTAAAACCTCGATTTGTCCTACATGTGTAAAAAATATTTAGGAAAGGTTTATTGTCAAATACTATGAATATAGGCGAATTTTTTTACGCGCCCTCTAAATTACTTCTTCTTATCGTTTGGTTAGTGGCCAACCTGGTGACAGAGTTATTTAAAACGCCCATATTTAACGCTTTATATAGCTACTTATTGAAAGTTATACAATATCAAAAATTGATAAGGCAGTCTTGCACAAATTCCTTATAAAAGCCTTTAGTTAAAAGTAGGCAACAAGCAAATTTGCCAGCTCTTGGAACGCTTAGGCTAAAAGGATACCTATAAAAATATATAACCACTTCTGCGAATACGATTGAGTGCAAGTTACCGTCGTCTAAATAATGAATAAAATGATCCGGACTATATTAAATTTCCTGAAAAGTACAGAGATGAGTGAGTCGTAGTACATAGTTTAACCCGGGCGAAGTCGGGGCAGGCCACTAGTTGTTAATAAAACTAAGTATATACCTACTTAGTTTTATTAGATTTTGACATTAGATTTTTCGGAACCCTACATTGTGCGTGACCCGACACGCACTTGGCCGGTTTATTATATTAAAGACTCAGACTAATAGAATAAGATAGACGGAGCGTGTAGAACTCGCGCGTGAAGCCGCCAAAAGTCATACTAAATAGCAATGTCATACGTTTTCGTTTTCGCGCGCAGTCGATTTGAGCCGCTAGTGAGTACGCACGTCTAAACACGTTTTGACAAAATATTATTATAATGCCGTATTGTGTAGTAAAACGTTGTAAAAATACTTCAGAGCGAGTCATATAAAGCTCCGATTCTTTGTTACTCAATCACGCTGAAATGGCTGCGCGGATCTCGATAGCCTGGATTAGCACACAATGCTATAAAAATGAAAAAATGTACCTACAGTTAATATCACTGCGCCCATAAGATTGTACACGCGGGCGAAGCCGCGGGCGGAAGCTATCCTTATCCTTACTAATATTATAAATGTGAAAGTTTGTGAGTATGGATGGATGGATGTTTGTTACTCTTTCACGTAAAAACTACTGAACAGATCTAGATGAAATTAGCCACAAAGATAGATTATGGTCTGGAATAACATATAGGCTATTTATTACAGCGATAACCGACATCCACGCGGGCGGAGCCGCAGGCAACAGCTAGTCCATTATATATTTTTGACATACCTTCATTATAAGTAATACATGCTAGGTCCAACCGCCCAACGTAGCAATGCAACGTAAAAAACATCCCGCTACTTTTAACTCTGATAAAATATTTACACCTAGCTTTCCTCTAATTCAACCAATTTAAGTGGGCAAATGCTTTAATGAAAGAGCTTGTTCCAGCGAGTGTTCTTAAACAAAACGAACCGCGTACCTCAATTAGAATAAGTATACTTGAGCAATTTACAATGCTTGTTTACAAATCTGAACATCAATACGTTTTATCATTAAATAATTTGGGTAGCAGCCGTACGGACTTTTAAAAGTTTAGTTTTATATATATGAATAGGAAAATAAAGCATAAGTTAGGTATAAAGTTCTCATTAAGATGAATAAATAACACCAGATATCTGCTGTTAAACCTTTAAGAAGATCCCTCGACTGTCTCTCGTCTCGGTCAACACATCAACTTCAGGCTCTCATATTGTAGTCAATTCCTACATATTGAATCTTTTTACTTAACTTTAATTTTGTATGGTATATTGGGTTCCGTTCCTTTTTGTTAACACTAATATTGTAACTCATACCAAATTGTAAATGTTGTGGCCCGAGTTTCTTGGCAATTCTTCTCGAGGCCCAACCCTAGTCAGCGAATTGGCCGTAGGATAAAAAGTATGCTGGCATTTCTTTTTATGACGTTCATAAGTATCATGTATTTGATCTAAATGAATAAATGAGTTTGACTTTGAAATTTGGAGAAAAAGTACAATCATAAAAAAAATTAAGGTTCCATTCACATTCAAAAGTTTCCAGCAGAACTCCTAACCGACTTTTATAAAATTACAAGTTCCTTTGTTTCTTTCTCCGCGTAAAAACGTGCGCTTGTACCGTACTTGCTAGGCAGAAATTGTAAAGCTCTATTAACTTGAACGGTGCACTTTCTATTGCTACTATGCCTCGGAAAACTGATAAAACTAGGCCGGAGGTATAGGACTGAAAATAGCTCATCCATTACTGATTAATTTGCCCACACTACGGACATAACGGAGCGCTACAAGTTTTATGTACTGGACGAGAAGAGCTCTCAAGTGACTATTATAAATACGGTCAACGGTCATATAATACGGTCATTTGTAATAACGTTAGACTCGATTTCAAGCACTTGGAATAGGGACGTAAATCAATGTAAATAAGTAAGTAGTTTTAAATTGCATAAATTTATCGTCCACGAGCATTCTAAATTGAGAACAATTGATCATTGAGCTAAAATTAAAATCTTACACTATCTGTCAGTATCTATATGTTACTAGTTATCGTAGTAATTTGAATGATTTTAATCTAAATTATAGATGTGGCAGTTCTTGGGGAAGGCCTATGCCCAGCAGTGGACGTATTTCGGCTGAGATGATGATGATGATGAATGGACTAGGTTAAATTCAAAGTATCGTTTGATGTTTAATTCTAAGCTGAGCCATCATTTGAATATTTTGCAGTTATAGGTAAGAAATCAAAATTTGTCCTCTTGCTGTTTTATTCAATACTAGCTGTTGCCCGCGGCTCCGCCCGCGTGGATGTCGGTTATCGCGACAAAACGTAACCTATTCGCTATTCTTAATCTTTTCTAGCAATAAATATAGGTACCCTTAATATAGGTAGCTTCCCAATGGTAAAATATTTTTTGAAATCGACACAGTAGTTTTTAAGTTTATTCATTACAAACATACACACAAAAATTAAGATCCGATCAGCCGTTGAGTCCTGAAAAGGTACTTATACTAAGGTAAATACAGACAGGTACTTTCGCATTCATAATACTTATTAGAAGCGATGTGAAGCGGATTATTGGCTGCAACAAGAATAATCCAGCTAGGCGTTACCTAAAACCTAAGTTTACTAAATATACAAGACTATGTATGTACTAAGACTACTTAGGTGCCCATGTTCTATGGAGCATAGGAATAAGTAAAATAGAAGAGGATTGCACAAAAGGAGCTTTTGTACAAGCCTCTCTATTCTATTATGGATAGAGGATACAACAAAGATGACATGTTATGTAATACCTTACCTATACAGTGTCCAGGAAAGAATACTTTATTACAAGTATATGATTTGAAAAGCCTTTCAATAAGCTTTGTTGTACTCATTTTTGTATCATGTTACAGTGTTTATGATTCTTGTGATACATAATGAATAAGATATCTATACTAATATTATAAAGCTGAAGAGTTTGTTTGTTTGTTTGGTTGAACGTGCTAATCTCAGAAAGTACTAGTTCGATTAGAAATAAACTTTTTTGTTGAATAGTGCATTTATCCGGGAAGGCCATAGGCTATATAACATCACGCTATGATCAATAGGAGCAGAGCAGTATTGTTGCAAAATCGGGGAAAATATTTCAAATAACCACGCGGACGAAGTCGCAGGCGACCCCTAGTAAAACAAAAAAGCCGAGTATCGACATTACGAGGCTGCCTCGCGAGGAAGCTCATATTGTTGTGCTATGAGCTATATTATTCTATTATAGCGTAGTCTGAAAGCCGCTTAAACTGCCTTTTAGATAATGACATAGCAACTGAACTTAGTTCTTGCGTCGCTGGACGATAAGGCGATGCTGTCTGTTTAAAATCGACATGTCACACAACAACTATAGAGGATATGTATGTATATCTCTGCATAAAAACTTAAGCATTTAAAAGACCCCTACCAAAATCTACATATTTACTTATATAATGGTAATAGGTAACTAGATTAGCATTTTAACTGTTTAATGGCCACTAAGTACCTGTACTTGACTAACAGAAACTAATTTTGTTACAAACTTACTTTTAGTTTCTACACTACACTGAGTGCAATGGAAGATACAAGAATTTCACACTTAGTTGCCAAATTCGTAATTTAACCAACAACCCGCCGGCTGATTCCCTAAGAAACAGCGATGGCAAACTGACAGTTGTGATCGCAAACTAACAGTTGTGATTGCTCGGTGACGGCACAATCTATTGACTAAACGTCAAAAAGGGCTCTTACGGAATACCGATTTTCAATCTGACAGCCAGATTTTGCTCGGTTTTTGCTTTTACCGAATACCCCTGCCGTTTTGGGCCAGTGCAGCATGTGTGGATTAAGGTGTCCTACTCTCAGCTCCCTATTGGAGAAGAGCATTCCTTCGATAAGATAATCGTTATGTTAGCAAAATCACAATATTTAAAGACGTATCCGTAATTGCGACCAACGAATGTGTATTACAGGTAAAACTACTCTTCAACAAAGTTGTGTCATCGATCGATACCTACTGATTGTTGTCAGGCAATCCAGAAATAAAATTGAAACAAATATAGGCTGTCTGTTTAGGATATATTTTATAGTTGACTAGATAGAAGATAGTATTCAATAAGAGTAAGCAATAAGAATAGGCATTATTGCCATATTATCCACATATTGCAGTCGTATTGGATTTTATAATCCAATATGACTGCAATATGTGGATACCTACACAAGATCTCCCTAACAAATACATAATAATATTAGTATTTATGAACTGTAGAATCTATACCTTCTCGTTGTACCTACTTATACCCGACAGCGATGCTACCAAGATGCTGATAATGAGTATAGACTTGAAAAAAGACAATAACATATCTAGGTATTTCAATGAACTATGGGCAGAACTCGGCGTTTGTCTACGGAAAATGAAGTGGGACAATTAAAGGCTGTATGTAGCATATAGTTAGTAGTTAGTTCTAAATTGAAATGCCAATTCATCAATTTACCATACCTACTAACAGTTTAATACCACAATATTAAGGTATTTTTTGAAACCCCTATAACCTAGATTACAAGTAGATTGGGTAGGTACTTTGGAGACAGCTATATAATATGTTACGTCAAACGCATTTATTTATTCATTTCCATCAAACGCTTGGTTATTATAAGGGGCAAAAAACTATTAATATCCATATATGTTTCTACTGCCAGTTTGTGAACTTCTTCTTGTCACCTATGGGTAGGGCCACGAGAGGAAAAAACTCTGGCCACGCTATTAAATATATAGAGAGAGAGAGTATAATATTAGAAATTATGTGTGAGTAGAAGGGCTATATGCTGTCCATTATAACAGCTATATTTGGATATATATTTAAATATTTTATGCTAACGTCTGCCCGCTACACGAGTAAATTTTAGATATAGATCTACAATTTGCCACGGGGTCACCTGTTATATCACCTGTTCACACACTGGGGAAATATTTGAGAGACCCATATGTGTGTCCGTCCATATTTGTAAAGTCACCGCGACAGAGGGTGTGACTTTGTTACCTACTGCAGACGTAGATAATAAAGAATAACCTAAAGACTTCTATATTTACAGATTTTAAGCTAATCAACGGCTTTACCTACTTTCCAAGGCACGGTGTGTATTTAAACATCGCCATTATGAAAACATCTAATTTTAATTTCCTGACAGAAAAATCCAATCTCTATTTGTCAATAACAACAGGAACGCCTTAGTAACATAATAATAATATCTAATATAATATAATAAAATAATAATTGTTTGTGTGGTGACGGATTAAGAATACAAATGTCACCATCCCTTCCATCCCTAGGGTGTCGTAAGAGTCGACTAAGGGAGTAAGTGTTATCCACCGCAAGAGAGGGACAACTTGAAACAAAACCCTATACCAACCCGTCTGGCCAGCGTGGTATAGTACTTAGGCTAATATCCCTCTGTTTTGAGGAGACCTGTGCAGCAGTGGGACGTTTATGGCTTGAGACGTAATATAATAATATCTGTTTATTGCAACTAAATACATTGATTATAAGAAGTGTCGCCAGTATGCATATTCATATTTATAAAGATAAATAATGTTTTCTGAGAATCCTGACCATTGCAACTCTGCCCCCTCTCTCAAGCCTACTCACTAGAAAGCCTGGCAATCCATTTAATATGTTGGGTAAAATGCATTGCCATGCTCTCACTCCGTAAACATTGTTACAATTGGGAACCACATATAGTTGTCTTGTTTAGGTCACACATAAAGTGTAAATATTTCTAGTTGTGTTTTTGTTCATATGCAAGCCTGTTCTGGCATTGGTGTTGCGGACATAACTTCAAGTCAACCGACTACATCACTCGATGGCTTGGTAAGTTGCCCATTTTGCTCCCAATCACGTCTTTTTAAAGGTGATAGGGGTTTAAAAGTACATATTGGCAAATGCCATAAATCCCAAAATGTACTTTCTAGCCCCGCACCTACAAAGCAAGACTCCTCCGAAATTCCTTTTTGGTACAAGTTAGCTAACTTAAAAAATTCCGTTCCGATTTTAAAGAGGGTTCCCCGAGGCGCGAGACCTACGGTTGCCCAGAGTTTGGCCAACTGCATAGGCCTCGTGGTTCGGGAGAATTCCAAAGCGGCGTGGGAACAACTTCTCACCTTTCCTTATAAAACTCTACATGTTCCTAAAGATCAGGCAACAAAAAGAACTTTAACAGCTCAAATTAAACACAACTGTCATGTTTCGGCCCCCAGTTTCGACGCAAAATTAGCTTTTAACAATAATAAGACATTATATCATTATGTAGAGTCCAAATTAAGGGAAGGTGACATCAGAGGAGCGTCACGGCTGTTATTCAGCAGTGATGTGGTTGCGCCTTGCTCTTCAGACACGCTTGAGGGTCTCAAGAGCAAGCATCCAGCGCCAGCAAATGATCTTTCTTTCCCTGATCCTCCAGAAAATGATTTGGAGTGTGTCAGTGCTACCACTAAGGACGTGTACATCGCCATCAGCTCCTTTCGGAGTGGTTCTGCTGGCGGCCTTGATGCTCTTTCACCCCAGCATTTGAAGGACTTAGTGTGCCCAAGTGCTGGGGAGGCTGGTGAAACGCTTCTAAGGGAGCTGACGGCTTTGATAAATTTAATGCTCTCCGGCACCGTGGACGATGCCATCATCGACATTTTATATGGAGCAAATTTGTGTGCCCTTCGAAAGAAGGATGGTGGCATTCGTCCTATTGCCGTAGGGTGTACTTACAGGCGTATGGCAGCCAAAATTTGTTGCAAAATTTACAGCACAGAACTTTCGGCTAAATTTCAGCCCCTTCAGTTAGGCTTCGGGTCTAAAGGGGGCTGTGAGGCTGCCGTACATGCCCTGTCCACATACCTTAGTTGTGGTAAAGGTGAGGTCATTTTGAAGGTTGACTTGAAAAATGCCTTCAATTCAGTAAACCGGGACACTTTGTTGACACAAGTAAAAATTGAAACACCCAAAATTTATAAATTCCTATGCCAATGCTACCGTAACCCTTCAAAATTACTATACAAGGACAATATTTTAGATTCTGCTGTTGGTTGTCAGCAAGGTGACCCTCTTGGACCTGCCATTTTTAGTTTGGCAATACACCCTATTATTCGACAACTAAATTCTAAATTTAATTGTTGGTATCTAGACGATGGGACACTTGGAGGCGATGTAGACACAGTACTTCAAGATTTGGCTTTTCTAAAAACAAAATTTCAGTCAATCGGTTTGGAATTAAATCCCACTAAATGTGAAATTTATCTTCATGGAAATATGAGTAATAGACTTTCGGTAATCTCAAAATTTAATTCTTTGGCACCTGACATTAAAATTATTGAAAGAAGTTGTCTACGCCTTCTTGGTTCCCCAGTCGTAGAAGATGCATACGACTCTTTTATAGAAGAGAAAATACAAAATTTCTGTGAAATTTCGGACCGTCTTCTCAAAATTAATATTCATTCGGCTTTCACAATTATCAGATATTGTCTTTTCATCCCTAAATTTACCCACGCTTTAAGGTCTTCACAGTTTTGGAAAAATATATCACTTTTAGAAAAAATTGACAAAATTATCCAAATTACATTGAGTAGAGTTTTAAATGTGGCCTTGAACGACCGGGCATGGCTCCAAGCATCACTTCCCATCCGCTTTGGTGGCCTCGGCGTTCGCAAAATTTCTGATGTAAGCTTACCAGCATTTCTGTCCTCGGTCCACAGCACGGAAGAATTAACCAGGAAAATTTTAGAACCCACACTGGTTAATGCGGAAGTGTTGTGTAAGACTGATGCAGTAAATGCTTGGAAAATGACATGTCCAAATACTGTCTTGCCGACCAGCCTATTCTCCCAAAAGCAGTGGGATGGGCCGTTGTGCAGCATGAGAAGAAATTATCTTATTTCTACTGCTTCCAGTGCTGCGGAACGCGCCCGTCTACTTGCTGTGGGTGAGTGGGAATCTGGTCTTTGGCTGCAGGCATTGCCATCGCCCAACATAGGCACTATGTTGGACGACACTACATTCCGCCTCGCCACTTGCCTCCGTTTGGGTGCTCCTTGTGTTTCTCCGCATCATTGTCTTTGTGGAGAAGCCGTCGACAGTCTCGGACACCATGGGCTATCCTGCAGCAGGAGCGCAGGCCGCATATCGCGACACGCCCAACTTAACGACATTATCCGTCGAGCTCTTGTCACCGCCGGCGTACCAGCCGTACTTGAACCAAATGGTTTGGTGCGTGACGATGGGAAGAGACCTGATGGTATGTCGTTATTGCCTTGGAAGATGGGCAGGCCTTTGGTGTGGGATGCAACGTGCGTCGACACCCTTGCACCATCACATCTTCCAAGTACAGCAGGTTGTGCTGGCGCTGCTGCTGCAGCTGCAGAGTCCCTCAAACGGCGAAAGTACAGCACTTTAGTTGGAAACTACATTTTTGAGCCGTTTGGGGTGGAGACTGTAGGTTCATGGGGTCCGAGTGCTCGTTTCCTTTACAGAGACCTAGCGAAACGACTGATCGACGCTTCTCGTGACCAGAGGGCTGGCTTGTTTCTCGCACAGAGAATAAGCATTGCCATTCAACGTGGCAATGCCGCCAGCCTTCTGGGCACTTTCCCAGTGGACAGTGATGTTGAGGAATATTTCGACGCTTAAACAACAGTCTTCATTTGTATTATGTTTTTCCTTTTTTATTTACGTTAAAATTAGTTTTTCATATTTAGGTTTAGTTAGTTTAAATAAGTTTCTAATATTATTCTTGTATATATAGCATTAAATTACCATGAATAAAAAATTTTTGAATGTCATGAATCATTAAAAAGGAAAACATAGGAACATACAAGAAGTTGTTACTGTACTGTGTTACAATTGCTATATTCACTTTATCAAATACATTCAGAATATTGCAGTAATTAAATAATTTGTGATAGTTATCTTTTAATTTGTATTTGACTTTTAAAGGTAGATACAATTGTTTTAAGTAGTCTTATTTGTAGATTGTATATATGCTTCAGATATGTCTTATAAGTTCTTCCATAACTAGATAATCTATCATGGAATCCGCCAAGGACATATAAAGAAGCCTCATTGTCTGATAGGGAACTTTGTGTTTCAATATACTAAATTTTGACAAGACTGCTCTAAGCCTATCATATACATAATCAACTTATCATCTATTCTTAATCCTAGGTAGGTATGACTTTTAACAAAATCGAGGCATAAGCACTGGTGCATACATAAAAATTCGCTGTCCTGTATTTTTCAACACTGGTTATTAGTAACACTATGACATCATTTTCTGGGTAAACAATCAAGCAGTCGCTTAAAATAATATTTATTCGATGTGTCGTTCACCATTCCATGTCTGCTAAGCGAATACTTTATCAATTATCAACAAGTATGTTATACATGAAATAACGAATGAATTATATAGGTACCTACATATGCAACATGCTCTTATTCAAGTTACCATGCCAACATATTAAAAAAGGAGCCTTCTCCTTTTTTATTATGTTGTTTTTTGTAACAATTTGGTTAGTCTAGTACGACTAACAAACCTGTCAAGAAAAATAGTTCCATGGTATATGAGAGAAATATTCTTATTAATTAACGTTGGACAAATATGTCACCACCCTGTTCCATACCGGGGGTGTTATAAGACTCGATTAAGAGAGTAAGTCAGGTCGACAAAATCCACTGCAAGAGAGGGAAAACTCGAAACAAAACCCTATACCAATCCGTATAGCCAGAGTGGTATAGTTGGCTAATATCCCTCTAAGTGTATGGAAAAGACCCGTGCCCAGCAATGGGACGTTTATGAATTGAGATGATGAAATGAACCAGCATAGGCTTAATATCAATCTAATAAGCTTGCAAATATTATTATGTTATCAGAATCTTAGGAAACTTACCCTGTGTAAAATATGCCCCGAAAAATACTGCGCTATTTTCCATTGGACAGATATTTGAATAGAGTTTTGCCGAGAGTTTGAATAGCGAGAACTAATAACACACCTGAATCCGATTACGCTACCCATTCAAAGTGCAACCAAACCACATATACTATAGGTATATGTATGTATAGGCGTTTATACTGGTCACAATGCAAATTGTAGTCAATTACCCAATGCCAGCCAAACGTGCGCCGGGGTTTGTGTAATTTGACGGCAATAGGACACTGAGATACAATGTACCCTTTGATATCAAAGGATGAAACCATAATATCAATAGTCCAATTAGCTTCCTAATCAACAGAGGACACTACGTGCCATTAACGCTAGATTACCTTTGAACACTTTCAGTTACAATGACCTAACTAGCAGCGCAAATAATTTAAGCTAACAATAGCGGTTGAAGAGCTATATAAACCTCGATGACCGTACCGTAGCGTCCTTATAGAGATCTATTTTCGAACTTAATTTAAGTAGCTAGGAAATATATAAGGCTCCAGTGCGTTGAGTGTGTTCAGTATTTGAAATGCAGTTTATCAAACGCTGTGGTAGTTAAATTTTCAAAAACTGTATATTTGAAGGGAAGAGATTTTTTGATACGATTATATTATTTACATTAGCTGGCTTCACTCGACCGTTTTGAAGAATCTTTAGGTAGGATATATAAGTAGGAGTATCCGATATTTAATTTTTAATTACAATAAAATTAGTAGGTACTATAAAAATGTGTGTCTTATTTATAAAATGTTAATCAAATTATGCCATTGTGAATCGCAACTCTCGGCCTTATCCAAAATTTTCAACATTCATTCCTTTTAGGAGGCTACCTAAAAGGAACGTCGAAAATTAGGTATCTACTGTATCCCCAAGGACTCAAAGGTGCGATTTTCACATTTTAGAATGCGCTGCGAGCTGGCCCGGCTGATGGCTTGTACTCGTATTTGAGTCTTTCCATTAGAGATAGGTACCTATTCTTGCAGAATCTGCACTCTATTTCCCTACCTATAGACCCTACTTACTAAAAATAAAATATATGATGCGTTCAATTCAAATAATTAATAGGTACAGCAACGTTAAAGTAGGTATATGACCGATTTTGTATAAATATAACATTGTTATTTACAACAGTAATTATAGTGGTAACATTTACAGTAAATTATAGCTAGTCTCTGACTTCTACAGAACTGTAATGTCTTCATTATTCTTATACACTTAAAACTTTCGATAGTAAACATTTTTCTAAAACGTTGCTCAAATTTATTGTTTACTTTAATTTGGGTCGAGACTCGGCTTCCAAAACGAGTAAATATATTCAAGTTCCTTTTATCTTATCAGCAGCTTGGGGCCGGGACTCTCGAGTTATCGGTTACCTACCGAATACCGGATACCTACATGGAATATTGAATACGCAATATGATTTTTTTGTTGCCAAAATTATTGATAAGTAAACGAAATCATTTTAAATTAGGTACTAAATAAATGAACTCGTGACTAACTGTCGCAAGTTGACATTTCGTTTATCAACAATAGCTAATTCGGGCAGAATTGATTTCAAAAAGAATAATATGCATTTTATAATGTTTTGATTACTGGAAATTATCCGAGTTAATTTATTATCACCTAAAAAATGATGCTGTGTTAAAATAAGGTTGCAGTTGCAAGGTAGGTAGGTACTTGTAGAGGTCTACGTACTGAGATAGAGTTCCCTGACACTATGAAAGCAGATAAGTAATAATCTATTTTTTCATAAAACATTAATGAACTTACAGTTGTTCCAAACGCACGAGTTGATGGAATGTATCATGGTCAATGTGCTGGATGCGGTTCCGGTACAGGTAAAGGTACTTCAAACGACGCAGGCCGTGAAATGCTCCTGAACGAAGACTCCGCAGCCGATTGTCGTTCAGAAGCAGCGAACGTAGCGATTCCAGGTGAGATAATTCACCCGGCTTGATCTCTTCGATATGGTTGAACCGCAGATCTCTGTTAACAAAACATAAAACGTAAGTTGATTTTGTTGTACTCCATCACCGTCGTACTGGCATAACTGTCGCAGTTTGCATAAATAGACATTCGACTACAAGTAATAATCCGTACATATTAATATTAAAAGTTTATTGAGTGTTACTCGGAACCTAAATGTTCATAGAATCAAAACAATAAAGTTTTACCGGCTAGAAACATAAAACAAATACGTCGCGTCCGTCGTAAAAATTATGGAATAACAATAATTAAGCATGTTGAACATGATATTTTCAAACCTGTGACTCATATCATGACAGCTAATGGTGAAACACGTATTATAAACCATAATGTTATACCTAAGCGGATTTACTTGAAATATCGAATACAGTTTGTGACATGGAGCAACAGACAAACATTCCTTGCTTTACCTCAAAGGTCAGGTAGGCGCGTGTTTACGTACAGTAGTAAACATTTATAATATAAATATTTAGACATTGTAAACACAAATTTGACTTTGTGTCCCCGAAATAAATAAACACTGTTCTTTAAGAGACAAATTTTAAAAAAAGCATCCGCTAATAACCCATTCTTTTGTGTCAGTTTTCTGCAGGTGACTAAATAATTAAAATAAAATAAAGTAAAACGTAGTGGCTTTATTCGTCTCTGCGACAAAGGACAATTAATTTTTTAATGTATATCACTTTTACTTGGCAACAGTAGCAACACTAACGAGACGAAAAAATACCAGATTTTATAAAATGGTGGATGGTAGAGTAGAAGGTACATTATAAACAAACAAATTTTAGGTCTATATGCTCTGGCAAAAGTTTTTTTATAAATCTTATATGGATATGGATATCATATCAAAACTCTTTAAGTCGACTAGACTCAAAGAGTTTTGATATGCTATCGATGGAAGTCGAACTATAATAATCGACTTAGTCTTGATCGACTTGGCCTATGAGTATGACACTCGCGCTTCTATTTTATAACACTAAGCCTTGAAATACTAACTTAAATATAGTATCACATTTATATATTTATATACATCTACCAAAAACAATCATAGAGCATAATATTTTCCACGAAGCATACAATATGCACGGTTGTTAAGTTGAGTAGGTGCAGTGGTAGGTTTTCAATCACGTAAGCCCAACGTCAGACGGAGATCATTTCTTTAATAAAATGAACTTTTTCCAAGTTCCAAGTAAGCATGGATAATAGCGCTGCCTCCGCCCACGAGATTGAAAACTTGGTTTATTCTCTAGATAACAATAACAGGTTTTACTCTACCGTGTGTAAAACAGACAATTTATTTCCATATTTTTGTCACGCTACTTGTGAATTTATAATTTGCATATTTTGTTGCCTAAAATTTAGCCCTAGTTCTGAATCTTTCAACACTTTGAACGCTATTCTATAGCGACAATGCTTTGTGTGGCAGTCACCGGTGCACCGGTGGGCGGTGAGTGCCAGTGATCGACACGTAACATGGCGTTCAAAGAATAATGGCAGCAAACAAAAAGACTATATATAGAAGCCGTCACTAAAACTACAGAATTTTGCTAGGAAAAATTGTTACACAAAAGCTTTTAGACCAGCGGTCGAGAACCTTATGACAGGTAAGGGCCACAAAGTCGCAAAACGATACTTGACAAATGCGTTGCCGTACTTGTTCATAATTAACACCGACTTCAAAAAAAGAGAGGTTCTATGTCCATCTGTTTGTATTTTTAAAGTTTTGTATGTTTATCGATATCACGGTCAACTGTGGACCGATTAAAAAATACGTAAAGTTTCTTTTTATTAGGTACTAAGGTGGCAAACAATATTACTATAAAAAATTTAACATCACGGTAAAAAAATAATTTAGGCTAAGAAATCAAGAAAATCCTCATCCCAATTTTCATGATTGCTTTTGTGCTGGCTGGGTTCGACTTAGCTTTACAAAAAGTATAAAATATTTTTAGTACCTATACCTAAACAAATTAAACCAACTTCAAAATAAAACCAATTTAGTAACTTACAGATTGAAGTCGGTGCTAAGGCTACATTCACTCTTGCAATATTTTCAGCTTGGACCCGATTTCAATCTGTGATTCAGTTATTCATTGCTTTTTTTAAAGTGTTTTTTTTTTCATTTTATAATAGGTACCTGTAAATGATGTTTTATTTTTAAAAAAGGTATAAGTATTTTTGATGTTAACTAAATTTTGCCGTAAATTATTGAATTTCAAGTAAAGATTTGACCAAAAGCTCAAAAGTTCTACTAAGTACCTTACCTACTTTTTATCTTTGGGCATAGGGAGATGGAAGCGCGGACCGCGGGTCTTAGTCCTTATAGTATTGAACGAACATTTATTGGTATGGGAGAACCGATGTAATACCTTTATAATATTTTATTCAGTAGGCTATAACTCTATAACTGTATCTACCTTTATCAAAATTGATAATGACTATTAGGAGACCGGTCGCAGGTGTGATCGGCAGAGTTCACTTCATAGTTTCAATAATGTACATGGACAATTCATTTTAGTAAAATTGAGGATTAGGGCAAGTATTACTGGTGCACTAAGGGTTCCGTCACTTGAAAAGTAAAAATTAAATTGACTTGGTGACTTTTGGCAAACTCAATATTAGGTGACGCGTTTCGCGTTCGCTTATCTTCGTTATAAATTTATAGAAAACTCTTTATTGTACATCAATTACATTTATAATACATAATTATAAATGTTTATTATTTCATGGTATTTAACGTTCATGGTATCCACCCTTAAGTTTGGTCAAGACGTCTTGGTCTTGACCAAACTTAAAGAACAAAAACGATCAAAAAGACAAATCAACTCAAACGTTATACTTAACTACGATACATAATGAAGTTGGCGTGATGTTAGAAAATATATTTATAGAATTATGTACCAATGAATAGTCGTGTGCAAAGCTGTTTCTATGAACCGAGGAATACAATAGTTCAAATAAAGTTAGACTGCACTTCAATCTGACTTTTCTAAACACCTAACTTGTTGAATAGACATGGTACGAGTTCCGTAAGATACTTAGTCGTACAATGCTTTTGAGCACCCTTTCGAATCTGCTTTGTTCCGATATAGTCAGTGATATTTATTATAAATAAAGATATGCTACCTTTATACTGAGCGGCATTCAGTTTTATTTCGATGTTTTTGTGCGAAATTGCTTAAAGTGTGAATGCAATAGATAAAACGGAACGTTATGATGCAGAAAGAGATTGTGCTAAAAGAAATGAAGCTTCCAATAGTTGTCGAACTATAATACAATTTGCAGACGATAAGAAAAGATAGATAGATAAAATTTGTTGTTTTTTGATATACATACTTAAAATGTTTAATACATTATCATAATAAGTAATATATGTACTTACTTATTCCGAATCCTGTAATGGTCGATCTACTAACGTAGGTAGCTTTTATTTTGGCTCGATTATTTATTTTAAAAAATCAATGTACCTGATAGTTACTTTGCGAAATGATTATTTTAAAGTTAGTACGTTACACCTAACTTTTAACGATTATTTTGAATGTTTTTTTGGCATGTTTCAGTTCAAAACAAATGCATTGTGATCACTCGATGATAGTCTCGATACACAGTGCAAACGTTCATACTACATAGGTAAGGTACCTGCTGTATGTAGTTGTATGCAAACAAACATATCTACATGCCTATACAAATGATTATTTTAACACGTTATTTTTTTGTCCACAACTGACGAATAGTTTCAACACCCTTTGTTTCGTTGATCAATTGAGTATGTCAGTTTTAGTATTCGTATTATTCCTGTGTTCATTTATACGGTTTAAAAATTTCAGCAATTCCTCATTTAGGGTTGCGTTTTGAAAGAAACGTTTTCCTATCCCAGGGATATTTCATCTTAAAGCTCTGGTGTAAAAAAATGCAAGTGATACTGGTATTGCAAGCGTCCATAGGCTATGGAAGCGGGCCGCGTGCTTGTTTGCTACTTAAGTCCATTCGGTAAAGTTAATATCACTTGCGTATTGGCGTCCCAAGAATTTTATTACCAGAGTTATAGATGGAGTAAGTAAGTAATAACTTGACGCCTATAAAAGGGATTGGCTACAGTTGGCAAAAGATAGACTATCATGGAAAAAGGAAGGGGAGGCCTTTGCCTTGCAGTGGGACAGTATAGGCTAATAATAATAATAATACATGGAGTATCCGTGGGATAAAATCAGTGTACAAATCGTGAAATGTTAAAAGATTTTTATAAAACAACATGTTGTTTATAAAAAAATACTATGACTATCTGAAAATAATTTAATACTGGTGGGTATTACGACACGACTACGACTTCTCACAATCAATCGCGTCAGCTTCCTCATTTTCCAATGTCTAGTTGGCCAGTCGCTAATTGGCGGTTCACCTGGCTTTGTGGTTTTCTATTTCAGATTTGTCTGTAATTATGTACACGATGTTCATTTCATGACAAGTTTCAAAACAAACTTCTATCTTCACAGCCAGCATAATATTAAATATGTCCATGTTTCAGCGCACAGACGCACCAGGCACACAAAGATCAAAGGGGATTATGAGTATTCCTCAGAGTTACTTCCTTTTCAAAGTTGTTAAAATGTAGGTATAACCGAGTTAGATATAGTATCATAGTTCAGTCTTGTTCACTCTTGTTTTTTATTCAGTTTAACGAATGGTCTCTCTAAATAAGGATGTGCACAATCCGTGACACTTTCAAAACTAAAAGTACGCCAACAGTAAATATAAACTATCATTATTTTAGTATGTAGGTACCTATGTAGTATTTTGTATTTTATTTGTGTAGAAGCTTGAATATTTGTATCTCTCTTCATGAATTGCACCTACCATATTTTATCTCTGCACCCCTTGCGGTTGACTGGTAGAAAATGCCTTAAGAAATTGTACAAAGTTTAAATAAATAAATATAATGTGGTCTGTTCACATCTTTCCGGCATCTGCTAATTGTAAAAGTTCCAATCGCAAAAATAGTTTATTTGTTACTTAACATTGCATAATTAATAAATGATAGAGAAGTGCTGTAAAATACTTGTAGGTACTTATGTTTTTTTTTTGGTTACAAGAGTTTTATTTGTTTTTAGGGTTCCGTACTTCGATAGGAAAAACGGAACCCTTATAGGATCACTTTTTTGTTCGCCCGTTTGTTTGCCAAGACCCTTTTTCTCAGGAACGCGTGGAGTTGTCGAGCTGAAATTTATATCAAATACTCAGGTCTACTTTTCCTTAAAGCTGTAAAAAATCAAACTTCAAAAGATACAAGCCCGTGAACTCAGAATCTTGAAATTTGGTACGAAGCAACGTCTTATAGCACAGATAAAGGAAATATAGCTAAGACCGTAAATTTTTAGTTACATCATACGAGTATAATAAAAATATTTTACTTATATACCTACAGGTTTACACAGAACCCTAGGTGCACGTGTCCGACTCGCACTTGGCCGGTTTTTATTTTCTTGATAGTTTACTCGAGTAACCTAGTCTATGACACATAAAATACAGCCAGCAAAGTAAAAATTGAAAATTGGTTGTGGAATGAGCTCCCTGCCCAGGTTTTCCCAAGAGACTATAGCATGGGGTTCTTCAAGAAACGAGTTATAAGGTTTTTAAAGGGTCGGCAACGCGTGAGTGACACCCCTGGTGTTGCAAACGTCCATAGGCTACGGTAACTGCTTACCATCAGGCGGGCCGTATGCTTGTTTGCCACCTTGGTAGTATAAAAAATAAAAAAATATTGATATATACCTCATTAATTAGTATGATATACAAAAAGCGACGTCACAAAACCTCTGTAGGTATATAGAAATGTACCTATTAATGAAATTTAAGTAGGTGTGAACTAGAACTAACTAGTGCACAGTATTCATTCCGTGAGCAAAACTTGTTCCAGTCACTAAAAGTTGTACCTATATGTATTTAAAAACAACTAAATCAGATCTCCTTTATGTTTTCGGCACATTTGCGGATAGGGGTGAAAAAATATATTTGATAGGAAAAAAACATTATATTTAACTAAACTAAGTGGTTAAAAGTATTCTAGTTTTCGAATTCTTGGTAGTTGGCATCTATTAACCTACCTACGTTTATTCAAGATTAACTAAACCACGGGAATCGAGAAATTTCAAAACGTGCTTCGTATTTTGTGACGACTGTAAAAACCACAGAAATAGTGGTAAAAACATTTTTGTAATTCCCCGCTCTTTTCAAATAAACGGTTTCAAGAAACAGAAGGCAATGCAAAATCCTCTATGCCGATAACTAGTAGGTACTTATAAAATTTTGCAGCTAAGAGGATTTCCGACTACGAGTAGCTGTAGAATTTTGTAGGTACTTAATAAATGCATACAATAAACTCTGTAAGCCGCTTGCTAGCGATTTAAAATTGTGTAGTACCTAATCTACAAATGGATCTTCCAGGAATGAAAACTACACTCTGTTGTATCCGTGTATTATATATTTATATATCACAGAGCTTGCTCCCTAGTGCGATTTTTCAACCAACAACAGAATATAACAACACTAGCAATAATCATATCAAAATGTGACGTGAACTTTGCGACGGCCGGCGGCGGCGCGGCGCGGCGACGACTTTAGCCGTATACTGAAATCAACTACATATTTAAATTTCAAATCGACATTAAACACAATTTATTTTGATCTTTTGTACTAGTTATGATATTTCAAATGATACTAAAACTGGATAAGGCCACACTCATTGAAACTGTACTTCGTAACGTTAGTACCTAATTAAAAGTTTTTGTTTCGCGCTAAGTCGATCAAAAATCTAGTTATCTCATGCCTATTAAATGTCCACCCGTGCGAGGCCGGGATGTGCTGCTAGTTTATTAGGTACAGGCAAATTCGTTGTGTTTCGGTCTTCGTTTTTCTTTGTCATGCGTCACCTATATTTTCCTTTTTTTATGATTGGATTTCGGATGCTCTGCCTTTACAACTGTTCGAGAACAAACCAAAAAAAAATATTTTTATAAAAAAACTAAAAAACCCGACTGCGTTGCGGTGAAAAAATTCCAAGTTTAAATAACAATTTTCACTTCAAACAAGAGGAGGATATCAATTCGTGTTTTTTTAAATGTTTTGTTAGCGGAGCACTTCGTCATTTATGACGTATATACCGATTTCAAAAAATATTCTTTATGTTGAAAGGATATGTATACATATTTCCAATTTAGTCCAATTTTCATCAAAAGCCAGTTCTGTTGATAGGATCCATGGGGAATCTAGGGAACTTCACAAATATTGTAGGCATGCATTTAATATATTCTACAACAAATAAAATATTTTCCATTCAGAAAGTAGCATTTTTGGTGAAGTGAAACTAATAAAGACGACCGCAGATGGCCATAAATATGAACTTCTTAATAAGTATTTAGGAAATATTACAAAGCAAATGTAATGTAAATAAAATGGTACAAATGAACTGATCTGATGATGAAACCGGTAGGCAACGGTATAGGTTCGATTTTATAACAAACTAAGTTATGAACCTAACATAAAAAATCATCTATTAAGTCAGGGTAATTATACTATTAACGACTTTTAAATGATACTGATGAAACTTTGTAGCTTGCGTACGAAACCAAAGCTCCATTTGTATTCAACTAGTATCAAAGTAAACGCTAAGAAAACATTACTGCCTTTTAGTTCTTATATATTTTGTACTGCCTCTACAGTGCAGTTGTATTTGTATAACAGCCGTGCTGACATTCCAAGGCGAGGGAAAAGTCGTAGGTATTCGGTTTTCCTGTCCGCAAATGCTTAGCACGAACCTGGAATCTGAAATTGTATCTACGACATAATACATGGTACCTTCGACATTGAATGCTCTAAGCATGGAACCGAACTAATATAGCCAGCGAGGCGTGACTGTAAAAAGGCGTAAAGAAACGTTATATGATATCGTCTTCGTACTCGTATATTACGGCACGCTCACTCAACAACTTAAGCTTTCAAGAGTTACTAACATCCGTAAGCGATATTAAATTCTGAACCGATTTGAAAAGTTCTTTTTTTGTCCGAGAGGACATATTTTCAGTTTGGTCTCATTTTTATAAAACCGAAGATCTGATAATGGGATCCATCCAGGCATACATATAACAATTTTAATATTTGCATTCAGAAAATGTAATTTGGTGAAGTGAATCTGATGAAGAAGACCACAGATGGCCATCTGAACTTCTAAATAATAAGTATTTCACGGATGACGATTAGATAAGTTGTTAAGCAACTATTACTAAGCAAATGAAATTTAGCAAATTAAAATGGTGCAATTGAAATTAACTGATGATGAAGCCGGAAGGTAAGCAACGGAACTCCATAATTAAACAATGTAATCTAGCCATATTTGGGCTTCTTTGAATGGTCTTGAGATGCACTCAAGCATTAATTGATCAGATTTTAAAAATTAATGTATTTAAGGGAGGAAACGTGAGATTAGATATACTAGACAAGCACAGCCACAGGCGATATCGAGTTTTATATTTTCTGCGCTTAAATGTAGGTAGGTTCAACACATCAATTAAAAACTATTAATACAAGTTTTTTTATGAATTAAAATATTTTTACTTTCTCATGTAAGTATATTCACAGCTAGAAGGGGTTTGAAGGGTTACAAAGAAAACTTAGGTAAATAAATTTAAAAAATCTGCACAAAGGATTCTTTTGAGAGAAGCAAGTGGTGTACCAGTGGGCACCATGCACAAAGTACCGTCAATCGGGAAATACGACACTCACAGCAACATACAGTAAGGTTTTTTTCGGTTTTGTGCAAAATAACATGTTAGTGTAAGCAAATTTTGTAAGCTAGATTTAAAGTACTTCCCGGTGTTTGATGGAGCTGAAATTTGGTATACCGACGTAACTTCGGTGGCAATGCAATAATATGGTACCATGAAGCTGTCTGATGATGCAATCGAAGAATGGCCATAGGAACTCTTCAACTAAACAAGATAGCTGCGTCGGGTTTAGGTGTTTTGGATTTATCTTGACAAGAAAACTTTCAACGAAACAAGACAGCACTGTCGTGATTGGGCTCTTGTCAGAATATTTAATGCATAAACACTCATGTATTACATGGCACACAACATGGTACACAAGCGTATTTAACAATATTTTAAAAAAATATAAAGTTATTAGTTTGCACAGTTTATTTGTACCGCCGCCGCCGCCGCCGCGCCGAATGGAAAAATATTTCAAATCTGTACGCCGATCGACATGAAATGAAAATGTTTGTGGATGTTAACGTTATCAAGTCATCAAAGCTAAGCCCGGCCAGTACCAACACGTCCAATCTAAATAACAAGTAGAAAAAATCTAACTTTTTGATTGCAACTAGTTATGTGAGATAGTTGTTTATTTAGATTTTACGTAGTTTTCACCCGTGTTTTCATAACATACACCTCTAAAAGTGTAGGTACGCTAAGTAAGCATCTCGGCTACTCGCATCCATCTGCACCCTGCCAACCTAGCCTTTATCCAGTTTCTGTAATTGATCTACCAGCGTATTAACTTTTACCTCGCTGAGTTAAATGCCCCAAATCAGACGCAAGGAAAAGTGTTAAAATCAAAGTAGGTACCTTTTCTACAAATTATTTGTTTTGATAAGTAAGTATTTAATAGTACCTATGTATAGGTTTAAAGAATAGAATCGAATTTTCATGCAAAATTTTTAATCCCTTCTCATATTTTTCGGGTTTGGATAAATCACGGTTAGTATAGATATGTTTACAATTATGCTGTCAACATTTCAGCTTTCAAGTCCAGCCTCAGCGATTGTGTTGATATTTTGGTAAAATTCAGAGTTTTATCTCTATATTTTTTTTATTAATATCAAAGATTGGCAGCCAATTACGTTGCTACCTTTAATTTTAATTTTCGATAAAAACAGTAAGTAAATACTGAAGTCCAATGATCCGTATAACGGCTGCGAGCGACGCCTGAAGCCATTTAATGGGATAGATTTCATGTGAGAGGCTGAGAACTGCAACGTTGATATTAAATGTACCTATTAGCAGAAAATAAAAACATTGTTCGTGTATTCTACGAAGTTACCCTCTAGGTATCTTATCTACTTAAATAAATAATGTTTTACCTGCTCGATAGAAATATTATTATTGTTTGTTGCATTCGGTGAAAAGAAAGACCAGTTAGGTTTTTGCCGGACATTTGTTTTATTTTTTCTTCGTACAGTAAAATTGCTACTGTAAGGCTTGCTAAATTAGAATATGTACCTATTACCATACCTTTCACACCCTAAAAACGGTGGTGGCTGAGTGGGAAAGTAACCGACTTGCACGCAAGAGGTGCGAGTACGATCCCGGGTGGCAGTGTAGTGTATGACGCATCGCCCCTCATTCACTTTGGTAATAAATATAATATTTATTGGTAATAAACATAGTTAGTAAGTGTATTCATTAAACCTCAGACATTAGACGAAGAAATATCTTTTACTTTGACCACCCAAGTTCCAACTTTGCAGCAGTACCAATGTGAATTTATCTTTGTAGCTGACGGTAAGGGAAAACATCATGAGGAAACCCACATGTCTTACTATAGTAAAACTGTAGCTTTCGCCCCTGGCTCGCTGCATACTGCATTGCTCGTGCTTTGTCGTCCAGTTTTTCGTTTTTGCCCCGTTCTCGAGAGATATTCTGTTCGTTTACTAAATTAATCAATAAGCGTAGTATGTGCTCTTTGCAAAATTGAACATACCATTTCGCCGCTAAAGGTGAATTCAAAAGTAAAAAAAACAAGTATCTTTGCGAGTCCTAAATCAATTATCTTTATGGAATATTGATATGATGTTTCAAGTCATTCCGCCAATGAATTTTGTCTATTTTGCACTTTGATATGGGATAATAGTATACCGGCTCGGTGCGTGGTCCGACAACAAAAAGAACACCTGCCCCTCTAGACAAGTGGCATATAATCGAAAAGTCTAAAAACGAAATGTATGGGATTTGACGTAAGTTTACGACATTATATCGTAGACTTACGTCAAGTCCCATACATTTGTTTTGTTTTTACTTTTCGATTCGATTATCGTTTATGCCACTTGTCTAGAGGCTCTGGGAAGCTTTGCATATCAGCATGATATAGGACTGAAACAGATAGCGCCCCAAAAAGGAGTTCTATTGGTAGCTAAAACGCAAGAGGAACATGCAAGATACTTTTTAAAGTACACTTGGGCTATTTCTGGGTTATTATTAACCGACTTCAAAAACGAGGAGGTTATCAATTCGTGTGTATATAATTGTTTTTATGTTTGATTATTTGTCTGACAGGACATACTTCCAATTTGGTCCCATTTTTATCAACATAAAGATAAATTAATAAAATAAAGACATCTGAACTTCTCAATGATAAGTATTTTACGTATGGCGATAAGATAAATCACGATTAGGGTTTACTATTTTATTTATTTTTATATTATTTTCAAATAAAGGAAACTTGAAGCTAGTACAATTATTTGTTGAGAATGAATACATAAGAGATGGCCAACAAGTTTCACTGATGGTATTCTTATAGACACATATTGGTAGGTACAACTTGATTATTGATAAATTTTTAAAACTTATGATGTTCATTCAGAGAATCTAAAAATAAAGTCCAATGCTTTGGAGGCTTTGTTGATTATACTGTTGATATGCGCGTAGAATAACAGCTTTGAGTCAAATGTTACTCCTAGATCCTTAATTTCGTTTACCCTAACTATTTCAGTGCCAAGGTGCTACAAAGCAAATGTAATGTAGCAAATGAAACTGTTTTAATTAAACAAATCTGATGATGAAGCCGGTAGGCAACGGAACCCCATAAATAAACAATCTAGCCGTGTTTGGGTTTATTGAAATGGTCATGAGGTGCACTTTAGCTGTTAATGATCAGATTTAAAAAAATCCGTCTTCAAGGGGCAAAGTGGGATGAGATTTTGTATGAAAATTCATCCTGTTTAAATACTTTAGAATTGGGATTTCGGGATTTTTGGAATTTCTACAACTTGCCATATAAAAGTCGGGTTTTTTTTGTTAAAATTATTTATATTATTCACATCAAGGCACGACTATAGAATAAGATCTTACATACAAACTTTTTACCCCTTTACGGGTAGAATATCTATGAATCCTTTCTTAGCGGTCATTTTTATGTTATTATAAAAATACGCACGTACGGCGTAGTACGGTATTGCAACCGTCCATAGGCTACGGTAACTGCTTAACATCAGGCCGTATGCTTGTTTGCCACCTAAGTAGTATAAAAAAATAATAATACCTAATAAAATGCTATTTTATTGGGATTAAGTATTAGTATTTGTAATTTTTTACATGCGGGGACATACTCGTAGATCCAACCCGCAGAGGCTCTTAGAGGATTTAAATTTAAAATGGAATGAGACGCTTACCATAGTCATGCCACAGCTGCACTATTGCAGTACAGCCATAACATGCCTATGGTAAGTGTAGAGCTATTGTAACATGTGAAATCAAATAATTTTGGGCTATGGAATTGGGTGTTCGATGGACTGATTTACAATGATTATGGGATAAAACGTCGCCTGCCATCATTTAAAAGTTGGGATATACTCTAAATGTAAAATAGGCAGACGGTATTATTACTATTATATTAGTCTCAAAAGGATTAGTACCAGTTAGTACCTATTTATTATGTAGCCCTGAATTATTATTAGATATATATCTAAAATGCCTTTGGCATTAAGTCCGCCTTGTACACATTATTTTGTGCTAAAGTTTTAAATAAATAAAAATAAGAATGAAAAGCTTAATCTCAGGTGCTTATAGATTATTTTTCAAAGCCTTGCTTCACGTGGCCTGTAAATCTATTTATTAATCTGTGTCTAAACTATTAGTAACGAGTTCGTTCCCTTCTTTATACGACATAAAGTCAAGTGAAAGCCAAGCAATAGGAAAATATTGTTATGAAGTGAATAATAATATACCTTAGTACAGGATAATCGACATCCGATTTGTCGATTTGACAATGCGCCTGCTGTGCACGAGGTTGAGGGTTCGATTTTCGATTCCCACACAGGACAAAAACTTTGTGTGACCCATAAAGAGTTGTTCTGAGTCTGGGTGTAATTTGTGTCCGTTAGTCGTATGTTTGTAAAGTCGCCCGCGACACAGAGCTTGTTCTCTAGTGCGGGAGTATCATAAAAAAAATGAATAAAAACTGTACTTAAATTGGTACCTATGTAAATAGAATAAATTCTATGGTAAAACAAGCAAGAGTTTATTCATTAAATAAATAGTATACGAAATTTGGAAGCTGCTATTTATTTATTGAATAAACTGTGGGAGAGTATTTTCTCTTCCACAAATATACTCGTAACATGAAAAATAAAATACAGGTAAGCTCACAGTAAGCTTACATTTACACTAATAATAAAAACGCTTTTTCTCAACGAAAAATTTTTCATTGAAAAGTAATGTTATTGGTGCCGCCATTTTTGTAGCTATGTAAATGTACTGCATAAAAAAAACAGATGTCATTATTATAAAACTTGATTCTACTATTTAATCTTTGGGGTCACTTTCCTATTTGTTTATAATACAATTTACACATTTTCTATTTTTTTTATTTTATGTTTTTCTTAAAGTTTAAAAAGTTTCTTGTAAGTTTAAAATTTAGTTTGATGTATAAAGTGTAAAAATGTATATGTATTGTTTCTGGAAATAAATAGCCTTATTTAGAATTAATAAAGAAGTTGAGAAGAAGGGCTGCCGTTATTGGACAAATTTAAATGTTACTTGATAAGATTGAAATTGATAATATTTTAACAAAAAAAAAGCCGGCTTCAGTACGTCAAGTTGCAGAATTTGCAAAAACCTTAAACCCCTAGTCCAACATAGGTATTGAAACAGGATGAACTTTGATGCAAACTCTTATCTCATTTTTCCTCCCTTAAAGACGGATATTTTTTATCTGATAATTTAGAGCTATAGTGAATCTCATGACCATTCAAATAAGCCCAAACACGGCTAGATTACATTGTATAATTATGAAGTTCCGTTGCCTAGCTACCGGCTATATCGTCAAATAGTTGCTTAGCAACCATAGTAATAAAAATAATCTTTTATTGAGTTAAAAAAACACTTGTACATTAATATTATAATGGAAATTAATCGCCATCCGTAAAATACTTATTATTGAGAAGTTCATGTGGCCATCTCTCTGTCCTTCATCAGTTTTACTTCATCATATACTTTCTGAATGCAAATGTATGATGTGTTGTTAAAAATATTGAAATTTCTATATGCGTGCCTATAATTTTTGAGGAGTTTCCTCAATTCCTCATGGATCCCATCATCAGAACTTTCTTTTGATAAAAATGGGACCAAACTGGAAGTATGTCCTCTCAGACAAAAAACGAATTTTTCAAATCGGTCCATAAATGACGGTGTTATGCGGTGACAAACAAAGTTTTGATAACCTCCTCGTTAGTCGGTTAAAAAGTCTTTAACTGAATGCAAGGAAAACTGTCTTTACGCGCACCAAGATGAATCTATTTTTTTCTGAAATAAAAATGTCACTAGCGAGACGTCGGCGCGCGGTATATTGCAAGCCCTTTGTATGATATCAAATATTTGCTTCAGTCCGACTGTCTGTGAGAAACTCGTGAACATAGGATCAGTCAGCGGATGATTCTGTTAGCGTGACATTTCTAAAGGAGATGTGCTAGGAATTTATGGAGCCTGGGTTTATGCTCACTGTACTTGCTATCTACAGTGTAACTATAGAAAAGTCGCACCATCAGTGGAAAAGAGGCGTAAGTTGAGAAATACCATTTGACAATTTTGAACCTTAACTACAATGAAACAAAAGATGAAAATTGCATAACAGGCGTGTCTCATTTTAAATCCATATTCTCCTGCGGGTGCGATGTTAGTAAATAAGCATTGTATTATTTGTTTTTTATGATATTGTTTTGTTTTAAAGTACAGTCAAGATAATTTGACTCATTATGTTCTGTATCTAGGTCATTTCGATCAAATATATGTATAATGAACGAAGCGCGTCATACTAAGTATAAGTTATACTTGATATTGTATAATAAGGAGGTACTTAAATGGCGTTATTCAGAAATATGTATTAATCATATTATTTTGACTGGACTCATATTAACCATAATTATTGTCATGGCTGTGACGATATTAGGTACATCGTCACAGACATGAATTTAAATTGAAACCAATTGTTGTCAGATGTCCCGTTTTTGGCAGGACGTCCCGTCAACCCTCGCAGGTCGTGTCCAGCTAGCACCCAGCAGGACGGACATAAATATACGGTTTAGCACGTAACTCTTGATTAACTTCTTACCTTTGTAATTCATTTTCTTTACGTCCCATTTTTTTCGCCCCAGTTTGAATATGTTTTTAATAAGTATCTATACTTGGAAAAACGATTCTGGCAGCGCTAACTGTACTTACACGACGGGGTTTAAATGTTACATATAGCTTGTTACTTATAGCTTGAAATATAATATTTTAAAGACAAATTTGGTTGGAAAAGTATCATAGCGTAAGTACAGCGGCGGCGGCAACACATTCACGCAAAACACAGAACTTGTATCTAATGTATTGTGGTATATGTAGGGGTGGTGACGGCAAGTTAAATAAAACGTACTTACGTTTGGTAATTATTGTTTAATGTCGTATACACATACACATACACAAAGTTTGAAGGAGTAGAAATAAAATAGGAGTAGAAATAAGCACGAACACAAGCACAAGAGAGTTATGAAATAGGCACAGAAGAAAGTCTAGACAGCTAGAAAAGTTTAGATAGTCCACAGAATGTCTTAACACATAAACAATTAGCAATATTAAGCGCGCCGCGTGGTAAATTATTACAATAAAAAGTGTTGATGCGATCGATCACAGGTAAAGGTCCGAACTGGCGAACGAATGAACGCGGGTGCCGTCCTTCAAAATGCTAGAGGTCATATGGTCGTACCTGGCCGCCGCGCTTACGCAAAACTAGATAAATCCGGATGCGCGTGCGCTTCACCATGGGATACGATTGACCGGCGGCCGGCTAGTTGATTTGATGTTTATATTGATATATTAAATAGATTATGTAATTAGGTTTGTGTACATAGGGAATGTTGTATATATGTAAATATTAGTATATAAGGTAGATAATAGATAATATATAAATTGTGTGTAGTAATGTAAATATATAATATCGAAATTTTAATTATAAATATATTCCTAGTGTATAATTGTATAATATAATATAATAATATAGTAGGTAGCCTACATTACTCCCCTCCAGAGACCGTCAAGGGCGATAAAAATCTGGAAATCTAACGCGACGGCCAGAACGAGTCTGATAGTCCTTTTTGTTATCAGAGGGTATGGTGTCGTCCGGGATGGCTTTGTCGGCCAATATGTAGGCAGGTTTCAGGCGGTCTATGGAGACCGTGACCTCTTTACCTTTAAACAATATTTTAAAAAACTTGTCTCCCTTATCCAACACTTTGTGTGGGCCTGTATAAGCGGGTTGTAGGGAACCACGTGATAAGTCTTCCCGAAGGAACACGTGATCAGTGGTCGCTAAATCTTTAAATATAAATATTTTACCATGGCTATGGCGTGAAGCTGGAACAGGCTGTAATTTTTGTGCGAATGCACGGATACGGGCAGTAAATTCAGTGGGATCCATCGTACCAGAATTGCTCGGAGTGAAGAATTCTCCAGGAAGTCTTAGTGGCTCACCATAAAGTAGTTCAGCTGAAGACGCCTGGAGGTCTTGCTTGAATGCACTCCTCACACCGAGTAGTACCCACGGTAAGGACTCAGTCCACTTGTCATTGGCGTGGCACATGATAGACGCCTTTAGTTGCCTGTGAAAGCGTTCCACTAGGCCGTTACAGGCAGGGTGGTATGCCGTTGTCCGTTTGTGCTGGAAACCAGCAATCTTGGACAATTGTGCGAACAGAGTCGACTCGAACTGACGACCTCTGTCCGTGACAATGCTGTCAGGGCAACCAAATCTGGCTATCCAGCCAGATACTAATGCTTTGGCTACTGTTTCAGCAGTAATGTCGACAATAGGTATGACCTCTGGCCATCTAGTAAATCGGTCGACTGCTGTTAAACAGTATTTATAGCCTTGGGATAATGGCAATGGACCTACCAGGTCGATATGGATCTGGGTAAATCGTGCACGGGGCAAATGAAATGATCCTAATGGAGCGGAGACATGACGACTGACTTTGGCACGTTGACATGCGAGACAAGCTCGTGCCCATTCCCGACAGTCTTTTCTAATACCTGGCCAAACAAAACGCTCTGCTATTAATTTGGCAGTCGCAGATACACCAGGGTGACTGAGGGAATGTAAGCTGTCAAAGACTTGTTTCCGCAGCATCTTAGAGACAAAAGGCCTGGGGGACGATGTGCTGACATCGCAGTACAAATAAGAACGACTCCCAGGTACTTGTACTTTCTCTAATTGCAAAGATGATCCTTCAGACAAATATTTTTGTAATTCAGGATCTGAAGATTGTGATTCCGCTAACAAATTGGGACTGACTGGCATTTGTATTTCATCCACACGAGATAAGGTGTCGGCCACGACATTGTCTTTGCCGGATATATGCCTTATGTCGGTGGTGAACTGGGCTATGAAGTCCAAGTGGCGGAATTGTCTTGGCGAACAATTTCTTTTCCTGTCATGGAATGCGAAAGTGAGTGGCTTATGGTCAGTATAAATAATAAAATGCCTAGCCTCTAGCATATGACGAAAATATTTAATGGCCTCGTATATGGCTAATAATTCCCTGTCATAAGGCGAATATTTCGACTGTGTTGGACTCAGTTTATGGGAAAAGAAAGCTAATGGCTTCCAGCCATCATCCTCAAGCTGTTGTAAAACCGCACCGATTGCAGTGTCCGATGCATCAGTAACTAATGCGAGTTTGGAACTACAATTGGGATGCGCTAATAAGGCAGCATCAGCAAGGGCTTCCTTGCACTCGTTAAATGCCTTTAATGTATCGCCACTAATATCGACGGGATGTGAACCTTTTACATTACCACATAAAAGTTTATGAAGTGGTGCCTGAGTTCTAGCTGCATTGGGTAAGAATCGGCGGTAGAAATTTATCATGCCGAGAAAACGTCTAAGTTGTCGAACGTCCTTAGGAGGTGGGAAATCCCTAATGGCTTCGACTTTCGAATGCAGTGGTTTAGTGCCTTTCTCAGAAATGCTATAACCCAAGAAAGTTACTTCTGGGGCACCGAAGACACATTTAGATGTGTTCACGATCATGCCGAAGTCTCTCATCCTGCTGAAAATAATACGGAGATGCTTTTCATGATCTGCATGGCTTTTGGAAAATAAAAGGAAATCGTCGATGTAACAATAACAAAAATCGAGTCCCCTAGTCATTTCATCGACGAAACGCTGAAAAGTTTGACCAGCATTTCGCAGTCCGAAAGTCATATAGGGAAACTCATACAAACCGAAAGGTGTAGTAATGGCGGTTTTCGGAATATCATCTGCGCTGACCCTTATCTGATTAAATGCCTTCACAAGATCGATTGTGCTGAAAACACTGCAGCCTGAAATGCTGTGAGCGAAATCGTGTATATGTTTAATCGGATAACGGTCAGGCACAGTTCTCGCGTTGAGCATCCTGTAGTCACCGCATGGTCTCCATCCGCTGTCTTTCTTCGGAGCTAAATGCAGTGGCGATGACCAGGGGCTTTCAGAAGGCCTCGCAGTACCATTGGCCAGCATTAACTGAAATTCCTGCTGGGCAATTTTCAGTTTATCTGGCGCTAAACGACGAGGTGGGCTAGAAACTGGAGGGCCTGGTGTCGTGCGGATATGGTGTACAGTGTTGTGTGGTGTAGTGCGTTGTGTACCAGCTGGCCGGGTTATTTCCGGAAATTCATTTAAAATTCTGTGATACCTAGAATCACCAGTTATGACCTTTACAGATGATATAAAGGAGTCTGAACGATACACAGCAGATACAGAAATATTTGTGTTACTATCTAGTAATCGTTGGTTACGACAGTCAACGATTAAAGAGTAAAATGATAAAAAGTCTATTCCTATAATAGGTTTACTCACGTCAGCCACTACAAAACGCCACTTAAAGTCTCTACGTAGTCCTAGATCAAGGTTTAAGTCCACATAACCGTACGTCTTGATAGCCGTACCGTTCGCTGCACTGAGTTGGTAGTTGGTAGGTGCACGACGGTCACGAAGAAGACAGCGAGGGTAAACACAGAGGTCGCTTCCTGTATCGACCAGAAACTGTGCCTTCGTTGATCTGTCCACGACGAACAAGCGACCAGTAGAAGTTGGGCAATCGTTTGTCGCCATTACCGACTGCCCGCTGCGTTTCCCGCCTTGAAGTCGCAGGGTTTCACACAGCAATGTGCCTTAGTACCAAACTTGCTGTGGTACCAGCACACGGGAAACTTCCTATAGCTGGAACTCGAACGGGAGCGGCTGCGTCCTCGGCTACCGCTATGCTGACGCTGCTTTGGTCGACCATCACGTTGAGACGATCTACTATCCCTGAGCTGTGTTGTAAGGTCTTGCATGGCACGCTTTAGCTCAGCAATCTCGCATGCCATCTCACTGACTGATGGGCCAGACGTTGAAGCGGCTGCGACGTGGATAGGCAGTGATGCGATGTCTTGGACGCGGTCTGCGAGTTCAGCTAGCGCCTCAAGTGACGCCTCTGGCTGGGATGCTAGAAGCGGCTGTATATTTGATGGAAGTCGGCTGCTCCAGATCGTACGCAGAAAGTCCTCAGGAACCTTAGGACCTGCCAGGCCCTGCAGATGGCGCATGAACTGGGACGGCTTCCTGTCACCCAGCTCCTCGTGCATCAACAGCTGCTTCACCTTACGCTCCTGCGATGCTGATAAACGCTTGACGAGTTCGGCCTTCAATTTATCGTAACGGTTTTGCATTGGCGGACACATGATGACGTCTTTGACTTCTTTCGAAATGTGTGGCTCTAAGTGACCGACCACATAATTAAATTTTGTGACGTCACCACTAACGCCTGCGTTCGCAAACTGCGCTTCTATTTGTGCAAACCATAACTCCGGTTCATCAGGCCAGAACGGAGGTAATTTTATTGACACACGGAAAATTCCACGTGGGTCAGTGGACACGCGCTTAGCACGACGTGCTTTCGCATCTTCTCCAGGGTGTTCGGACGCGGACGCGGCATGCTCGAATTCACTGTCACTCATTGTTCACTATTCACGGGGTCACCAGTGTGGTATATGTAGGGGTGGTGACGGCAAGTTAAATAAAACGTACTTACGTTTGGTAATTATTGTTTAATGTCGTATTACCACACACATACACATACACAAAGTTTGAAGGAGTAGAAATAAAATAGGAGTAGAAATAAGCACGAACACAAGCACAAGAGAGTTATGAAATAGGCACAGAAGAAAGTCTAGACAGCTAGAAAAGTTTAGATAGTCCACAGAATGTCTTAACACATAAACAATTAGCAATATTAAGCGCGCCGCGTGGTAAATTATTACAATAAAAAGTGTTGATGCGATCGATCACAGGTAAAGGTCCAAACTGGCGAACGAATGAACGCGGGTGCCGTCCTTCAAAATGCTAGAGGTCATATGGTCGTACCTGGCCGCCGCGCTTACGCAAAACTAGATAAATCCGGATGCGCGTGCGCTTCACCATAGGATACGATTGACCGGCGGCCGGCTAGTTGATTTGATGTTTATATTGATATATTAAATAGATTATGTAATTAGGTTTGTGTACATAGGGAATGTTGTATATATGTAAATATTAGTATATAAGGTAGATAATAGATAATATATAAATTGTGTGTAGTAATGTAAATATATAATATCGAAATTTTAATTATAAATATATTCCTAGTGTATAATTGTATAATATAATATAATAATATAGTAGGTAGCCTACAGTATCTTCAATTAAAACATAAATGAACCCGTCGTATAATTAGTCTAAGTATCTTTGAATAGTCTGTTCTGTAAACTAGGACCAGCCACCCCAAAAGTACTTCTTTGAAAACGTAAATTTTGATACAACGCATTGAGTTAGTAATGAACATGCTTTCAAAACATTTTACATGTTATTATGGGTCCTTACCTATGTTAGTATTTTAATTAAAATAAATTATTTTATCCACATTTTCACTAACTAGGTACCTATCTACCTAGTACTTACACTGAAATGGTTTCTACCGTATTTCGTTTTGATACACATATTTTAAATTGAAACTTGTTATCTATTAATAATGACTGCCTCGGTGGTCCAGTGGCCGCAGTATGCGCCTGCTATGCACGAGGTTGTGGGTTCGATTCCCACACCGGATCAAAACTTTGTGCGACCCACAAAGAATTGTTCCGAGTCTGGGTGTAATTTGTGTCCGTTAATTGTATGTTTGTAAAGTCCCCCGCGACACAGAGCTTGTTCTCTAGTGCGGGAGTTGTCTTTTTAAAAACAAAAAAAAATATTAACATTGGTAAAATAATTAAATGTTTTAAAACTATCAGAAACGTCACGTCTTATCTTTTGATCAGACAATCTTACCATTTGGTCATTTTGATAATTATGATCTTGTTTCACACCAAACGAGTTTTAAAAAGTAACTGGGTCTTCTTTTTATTATTTCTGTATTCTATGTATATACATAAAGATCTGTGAAAAGGTGTCTATGACAAGGAGATTTGTTCAAAACTGGTTCACTGAGAACATTTTTATTTGCAGCACTTAAATAGTCTGCCATACCAGTATGGATCTCTCCTGTTTGTTGTAGATTGTGCTTCAGTTGGTCTACTTACTGGATATTATGATAAATGTTCGTATATAAGCAATATTAAAATAACTTCGCTAAAGAAAATCCTACTAATATTATAAATGCGAAAGTTTGTAAGAAGGATGGATCGATGGATGTTTGTTACTCTTTCACGTAAAAACTACTGAACGGATCTGTATGAAATTTGGCACAGAGATAGATTATGGTCTGGAATAACACATAGGCTTCTTTTTACAGCGATAACGAACATCCACACGGGCGGAGCCGCGGGCAACAGCTAGTTGATACATATATTGTGGCATGGGCTCAATCACGGCGGAGTAGTTTTGTTACGTTAATAATTGGGTAGGGTATATCAAATTTCGGCTCAATCGGACACCGCTGCACCGGGTAGTAATTCAAGCCATGTTTAAATGTTTGACATAAACAATTTAATTACATAGGTACAGTGCAAGTTAATTAAAAGCTTTATTAAATATTTTTAGCATTTTTGCTATGCAATCAGCTCAAATATACTTAAATATTAAAGCAATGTGGAAAAAGACGAGCACGGAGCAGGACTCGAACCTGTGCCTCGGGTTCCGGCCCAGCGCACTACCAACTGTGCCATCCGAGCTCCTACTCCAGAGTTCAAATTTGTCCACCGCTTGTTTATGTCTTAGAGTGACCTTTTTCCACATAGCTTTAATATTTAAGTATAATTAAAAGCTTATGATATACTAGTAATGACAAGTCACACACGTTACTAAAATAGCCTCGATTACGAGTAAGTAGTACCTATGTAATGATAACTTACAATTTCTCAGTTATTGCAGAAGTTTAAGATAAATATGCATTAATTCCGGGCACAAATTCTCAGAAACTCTGCATTGCCTTCGGCTTCCTACAGCTAGATCATAAGTAACCTAAACTAAACCTAAATATTTAGTATCCGATTACGCAATACCAACATATTGATATTATATCAAATACAATGCATTATTATAACGGTCTGTTAACGCAATAAATAGACCTACTAATGATTGCACAGATAACAATGCATTAAATAAGTTGTGCTCTAAAATCCAAGGGTATGCAACATTAGAACAGTAGAGCGGTGACCATTACTCACCATTCAAGCGAGCAAGTCCGACTGGGGAAGGACCTATACAGATGGGCTATCCGTATCACAAAACTGTAGTATTACTTTTTTTTAGGTAAGTATCACGCGAGAATACCCAAGGTATTACAAGCGTTCATAGGCTACAGTATTAGATACTTGTCATCAGGTAGGATGTATGCTTGTATGCCACTGTATACCCAACAAGTTATTTTTCATTTTTTACTATCATACTGCACCCACTGTACCACTCAAGGCAGTCGACCTGAATAAGACGTACGGTAATCGTCAATGTATTTACATATAGTAGGTACTCGTATCTACATCTAATATATAAAATTCTCGTGTCATAGTGTTCAACTTTGAACTCCTCTGAAACGGCTCGACCGATTTTCGTAAAATTTTGTGTGCATATTGGGTAGGTCTGAGAATCGGACAACATCTATTTCTCATCCCCCTAAATGTTAAGGGTGGTCCACCCCCAATTTTTTTATTTAATTTTTTAGACAAAATTTTTCGATTTTATTTTTTTATGATTCAGCATTAAAAAATACATATAACCCTTAATTTTCACCCTCCTACAATCAACCCCTATACTTTAGTAGCAAAACAACGTTTGCTGGGTCAGCTAGTAATAATATAGAATAGTATCTTGCTAATCTTATATACTGCATAGGATACATCCTATGGGTGAGCAATTACGGCTAAGGCGATAGAGCTCTTAGCAATAACCGCTATGATCTTACTGGAATATGTACCTAAATATAATATTGAGATCAAAATTATATAGACAATGAAAAACTGTAGGCAACAAAATAAGCTCACTTTGTTTCTAGTTCGTACGAGTAAAGCACCTTTTTAGGGTTCCGGAGTAAACAAGGAACCATTATATATCCGCAGTGTCCGTTTGTCTTAGTATTAGAAATCTATATTTTGGCACGAATATACATATTAATCATGCCGACAAAGTGGTAAAATAAAATCTTGAAATATTTTTTAGGTGATTCTTATACTGAAATGGAGATGTTGATTTTTTTTCCTCGACTACCCACCCCATGGTGTGGGGTCCCGGCTAATAATAGTATTGTGGGTTTGTAAAGACAATTTTTCAATTAAAGGATTTGTTTTGTAAAATATTTAGCTTTAAAGTGCTAATTTTAAAGCTAAAAGGTTGATTTTGGGTATGTGAAAAAATATGGTAGTAGTAGGTACTTATATCTAACAACAAAAGTGACATATTGTTACCTATATTATTATATTTTATTCATATAATAGCTATTATATGAACAAAAAAAATACATATACCTATATAAAATGTACCTACTGCAACTGGCAATCACAGAGGGTTTCATTGCGGGTGTCCTGACTCACACTTGGCTGTTTTCTATAATAAATAAAAATGCACCTCTATATGTATCCTATATATGTATATATGAGCATTAGAATTTAACTGCCTTGGTGGTCCAGTGGTCGCAGTATGCGCCTGCTGTGCACAAGGTTGTGGGTTCGATTCCCAAACAGAACAAAACTTTGCGTGACCCCCAAAAAGTTGTTCTGAGTCTGGGTGTAATTTGTATCCGTTAATTGTATGTTTGTAAAGTCCCCCGCGACACAGAGCTTGTTCTCTAGTGCGGGAGTTGTTAAAAAAAATTAGAAACTTTTACTTACGCACAGGTACACAAACACAACGAATTAGTCCTGATTCGTCGTATAGTATCTATGTCGTTTTTTATCTATTGTTTTCTGTGTGTAGAGGTCCTTGCCAAGTAGGGCTTGCTCGGTTGTATGACGCCCTACCTCTCTTATTAATTGATAAGAGAGGATAAGTATTTTAATAATCATAAGTAGGAATTCCTACTTATACTTATTAAAATACTTATATAGCACATAACATTAATTATTCGAATATTTGCCAAGTTGCAATTCGCGGCTATACCGCGAATGCTGCTTATGAAATAGTTACAGTTAAGTATATATATTAAATTATCTTCAGCCATCGACCTAGACACATACCGAATACATCTCAGAAAATTCAGGCGCGAGACTCCGCGGTAGCAAGCGGTCGCACCGCACAGCGATCCAATGTTTTAGTTTTCCAACAAAGAAGGTTAACCGACGGCGACGTTACATTTTGTTGAAATTGTTCAACAAAATGTAACGCCGCCATCGTCGCCGTGTTACAATCTGAATTATTTGAAGATTTATCTATTTGAATTTTATTTGATATGTTCTAACGTATAATATATATACGTCTAAGTATATAGGTATAGTAAGATACGGATGCACTTTCCTAGAAATAAAACTGCCGGCGGCGCAGCGCGGCAGCGGCGCGACGCGGCGCGGCAACGGCACAGCTTTTAAGGGCACTAATTAGAAAAAGAAATGGATTACACGCTTGGATTGCTTTTTTGTTTTGCCTTTAGGGAAGAAAATCAATTAGCAACTTACTCCGATAAAATAAATTCTTTTTAAGGAAAATACAGTTTTTAAATCATTAAGTACAGAAAAATAGGCACTTAGATGTCATTTGTAAGTTGATGTGTTTTAACTGACTGATTTAGCGCGTAATAATTCAAACTTCTGTTTCCTAAGACTAGGTAGTTCGGGAAGTTACCGAAGTTAACGGGTCGGCAACGCGTGAGTGACATCCCTAGTGTTGAAAACGTCTATAGGCTACAGTAACTGCTTACCATCAGGCAGGCTAAATGCTTGTTTGCCACCAACCCACCCTAATATCGTAAACTATCTATAGCTATATATACTATAAATGGTCTGCGAACACTATCTTACTCTTTAATTTTGACCACCTCTTTTTATTTTGTTCTTTTGTTTTCTTTCATATGTATTACATAATTTATATGTATGATATAGTTACATTTTATATTATATGTTTATGTAGGTTTATAATAAAGGTTATTTGTGTATGTTTATTTATTTTAGTCAAATATAGGTATGCATTATACCTAATAGGTACTATATCTACTTATTTTAGTTGTCTTAATTATTTTTCTACTATTATTTTGTAAGCACCAAACTCCCCACTGTTAACATCTTATTTTTTCCCATCTATTCTGTCCATCCTAAGGTTGCCTGTAAGAGATTGCTTTTTAGCGATAAGGCCGCCCATTGTACATAGTTATAAAATTATCTTTAAGACAAAATTGTAACTTGGTGTACAATAAAGAGTTATCTATCTATCTATCTATCTATAGCAAATATCCTTGGCGTCTCTGCATAACAGTAGCCACAGATCAGCCGCACCAAACTATGATGTAATAAACTGTAATCAACTATAAATTATTCATGGCAACGCTATTTTTGAGTTCATTGTGGCAGACGCGACAAAGCCTGGGCGCGCCTGGCGCTCCCAAGTTATGCTCCATGGAGCTGTTATCAATGAAGGCCAAATACAGCTGCACAAACACAAAACATTCACGGACATTCATGAAACAAACGAAACCTTATCTTTCTGAATACTGTTACAAGTATCACTTATTTTAAGTTTTCATAAAATATAAAATGTCAGACGAGAATATTTTACCAAACAATCCAGGTAATGGTATATACAAGGAGAAAATGAGAAAGTGGAGGCGCTATATTATGAAGTTATAACGTTCGACAACAGCCCGCTCTTCGCAGGCTTCCCTGCGAACAGCGGGCTGTTATGAAAAACGAAGCCAAAGAGATTGTATCTAGTAAAGCAGGAAATACTTATATTATTATTATTTCAATAAACATGCAATTTAAGTAATCATTTATAAAATCGTTTGTCTTGACTGACTATCAACACTTAACTACCTACTACATTTAGGAAACTGATTCTCATAAAAAGAATTGGTAAGAAAGGATTTTTGAAAATTCCTCTGCATAAGGGTTACTCTTTTTTATCCTGAGCGATGTCGGGCGGATCGCTAGTATTTAAGACTGAAAGCTGAGGTTCGAGCTCGCGCCCACACACTGAAGCTTATCACAATAGCCCATTTACACGATCTTGCTAATCCTCGCCGTTGATAAATGAATTGTTGCATTTCTATATAATCGGCTTAAATTATATTGTAATATTAAATTATAAAGTATCTGCAATATAATACAAAATCATGCTAATGTATTATATTGAAGAACCAACTATAGTAACAGTTATCTAAACCGTGCATTTGAAATTCTCTGAATTATTATAAAACGAATGAAAGCGAGTTCTGTTGTGTAACCGTAATGAAAATTATATATACCTAAAGTACAATGCACGAGTAAATAGAACCAATCAAATGGAAATCATTTCCTTTTTTTCTAAATCTCGTAACCTATATATATTCCACTGCTGAACCAGAGTCCCTTCTTCTCTGTATTAGGAGCTGTAATTTACATACGCTAGCCCATAGTGAGTTGGTTAACACTCATTACCTAAAGAAATAGAGTTGAACTTGTAAGGTACTGAGGTAGACCTTCAAATTGTTTATGTGAATTGTTAACAAAGCGCAACGTGTAATCACTATACGTCTGCGAGAGTTATAAGAAGAATATCTACAGATTTACCCAACAGTTTATTTTTTCGTGTAGGTATAGGTATATTAAAAACTAATGTTAAACATATGGAACATTAAATAAGTAAGGTATACCAAGATCGGCCAAACTAATATCGTGTTCAAAAAATTTCGAGACAGGGAATCTCAGATGTATTATAATATCTGTGCTCAAGTGGGCGTAGCTACCGCCGTATCTGCCGTATCAATTATACGGGGCCCCCGGGCCACGGGGCCCCCCAAAGTGTCGGCTGTCAGACCTCTCACTATTGTCCATAGAGGCAGAAACTTTAGAAAAACTAAAATCATCATCAGCCATAAATTATTTAATAAATAAGTTTGCCGAAAAAAAGGCAAGGAGAGTAAATATTTATAATTTGATTTTTATTTGTAAAATGGTTAAATTATGTTCTGATAAATAAATATTTCTATTTTTTTTCTTTTGTGAAAAATCTTTACCACCATATAAGGGCCTCCAAGCAAATTTTTTATACGGGGCCCCGACAAGACACGCTACGCCACTGGTTAACTGTATTATGTTATAATGCAACTTGAACTAATAATAAGGTAGACAATTACAGTACCTACCTATGGTGAAGCAGCCTTTGGCATAACTGACGAACCTTAATTATGTTAACCTCTAACCGCAATGACAGCACAGACATATCTAATTACTAAATACATATACTCGTATCAAGGTAAATCAGCACTAACCGGCAGGGGTATTCCGTAAGAGCAAAAACCGAGCCACCGCAAAAACCGAGCAAAATCTGGCTGTCAGATTGAAAATCGGTATTCCGTAAGAGCCCTTTTTGATGTTTAGTCAATAGATCATTCAATTGCCGTCACCGAGCAACTGTCAATTTTGCGATCACAACTGTCAGTTTGCCATCGCTGTTTCTTAGAGAATCAGCCGGCCGGTATTGTCTTTCTATAGAACTGTACGGTCGAATGTATACCTTTTGCGTGATATGTTTGATGTGATATGATGATGACAGTAGAGTACCGCGACCCGAGGGGTTTAGAGAAAGATATTGCCTGATGTAATTATTTATTGGTACTGAATTAATTTAGGTGTAAAATGAAACGCTACGATGCGCGCAACATGTCACATCGTCAGCACAAATGTATAACTACATACTTAAACTGTACGGGTTTGCTCGTACAAATACAAGTATATAACTATAACATAAAAGAGTGATGTCCATAAACAATTCGATGTAAAGGAAATATACCTGCTATATCTACTTATTACTGTACTCTTGTTAATTGTTTTACCACACTCAGTTCATTGTTGTTGATATTTCTATGTTTAGGACAATATTACAATAATATGCGATTTCGTAGGAATAAAAAATACACTGTTGTTATGTAACAGTATTAAATCTTACGGATAGTTGTTAGGGAGTTTTATACAAGTACAATATGTATTAGAAAGCTAAAATGGTATTAAATATGATATGGTGCATGATATACAACTTCGCCGGGTTTTTTTTGGACAAAAATAGAAGTACCTACCTAATAACTACTAAGGTACTTTGTTCGTCAACAAAGAAAGTGAGCGATTAAGTATGCATGAATGTTGGTACAATTCATATCTATTACTTGAAAATCGCACCAGTCTGAGTGATACACAGAGTTTTATATAGTACCTATGAAATTAAAATTATTTATTTAAATTCACATAGATTTGCATTCTTTTATAAATAAATCAGTACTAAAGACATTTTTTTTGATAATCCTATAGCAATAAATTTCAATAAAGTCACCCGACAGTTCTGAAACATCAAAGTACAAACATGCACTGGAGTGGGCGTGCACTCACAAGATCTAAACACCTACATATCCACAACACTGAGCAAGCACAATACTATCTTCCAAGTCAAATGTATAACTATAGGCATCACCAGAGCGCGATCGCTAGCTGGGAACTTTGCGAACTGAATATTAAAATTCTCGGACTGTGCATCAGTAATAAATTCTTTAGCAGCCAAGTGCGGGATACGCCCTGCTTAACTAAGTGCTTGTCACCGACATAGCTTAAGTATCTATATATTTAAGCTATGTCGGTTAAGGTAATTAAGGTGAGCAAGTTGAATTGGCAATGGGTAGGCCATATCGCTCGAAGAACCGATAACCGATGGAGAAGAAAGGTTTTCAAGTGGCGATAACGTCCAGGAAATGCGCAGTGTGGGACACCTCCTACAAGGTGAACAGATGACTTGGTCAGAGCTGCAGGTAGCCCAGGAAGCAGGCCGCTGAAGACCTTTGTCTAAGAGTCTTTGTAGAAATAAAATATATTTCCACAAAGACCGGTACCCTTTATTATAGGGGAGGCCTACGTTCAGTAATGGTCAAGAGGGGAAGTCTCTTAATTCTCTTAAATCTGACGAATTTACCATAAACTACTTATACCTACATATTACGATACCTTGTACTGAATTCTGCAAAATTATTTGACCCCGGGAGTAATAAAACGTATTATTAATATTATTATCATTAATTATTATTAGATATGTGTGATGTATTCCAAGTATTTATAATTCTGATAAACAACACTGCATTCATTACTCATTATGCTAATAAAAATAAAGTTTAAAAACTAAAACCCGACTACTTAAAAATCGCAGTCTGAAAAGTAAACTTCATATAGGTATAGGATAGCCGTGGTCGTATGCCCTGCCCTAAGGATCGCTATATTGTTATGTAAAAAGTGGCATACGGCCACGGCTTAACCCTATACCTATCTAAAGTTTACTTGTTTCATACTTTTCAGAGGACGATTTTTAAGTAGTCGGGTTTTAGTTTTTAAACTTTATTTTTATAAAATATTCGAAACCTGCTAATTAAACCCTATCATTTGATTTGAACTTTTTAAAGAAATTTAGTTTTTAATTTTAGATTTTAGGTCCCCCAGAGGACGCCATATTGATTTTAATGTGACGTCACATAGCCTAATCACATAGCGGAAAATCAAGTTGCTTCTAACGATACCTCATTTGTCAAGTTATGATAAGTAGTTTAGAAGTTATGCGGGAACAGATGAACATACACACATAAATACAAACATACATATAGGTCAAAATCATAACCCTCCTTTTGGCTTCGCCGTAGTCGGGTAACAAAGTATCTTAAATGTAGTATTAGTTACAGACTCTAACTAACAAACCTTGAGATGAGAAGCAAAGCAGAACGCTTATTTATTATAAATAAGTATAATATAAACATATTTTCAATCAACTGCATTTTAAACCGATATATTTAGCGGTTAATGCTATTCAAATTCATTTCATTGCTTGTGGTGTCGTATTGGCCGGGTCATTTCCTTCCCTCTAATATGGCGAAGGAAATGATGGCTGGTCCGTGCGTCATGCTCGTGAACGGGTGCTACTTGGGTTGGCTGGTCAATCTTGGTATGATTTATTTTTAAATAATAAAGATATAGTTTTTAGATTTTAATACGAATGCAATGTGATCTCGCCACGTTTCTATCTTATTTTTAAAAAAAGAAACGATCCCTCATTACCATACGAAATTCATTCTTTTTTTTAACTTATTATATTGTTTCTTAATTAATTAAATTAAATACTTATCTAAATTTTGATTCTGTATGGTATATTGTTTTCCGTTCCTTTTCGTTATCACTAATATTGTAACTTATACCAAATTGTAAATGTTATATTCTGGCGATTAAAAAGAGTGACCCGAGTTTCATGCCAATTCTTTTCGAGGCCCTACCATAGTCAGCGAATTGGCCGTAGGAAAAAAGTATGCTGGCTGGTTTTTATGATGTTCATAAGTATCATGTATTTGATCTAAATGAATAAATGAGTTTGACTTTGACTTTGACAAACACAAAAATATAAACGTAAAGTTAAGTACATTAATTTCAGTATATTTTTCATCTCTGTTTGTCAAACTATTTTCTTTTTTTTTGTTTAGTAAGTTCGTTTCTTTTTCAAAATTCCGACGAACTTCGACCACCTATTCTATTCTAGTATTTATAAATGTAATAAAGCTGTTGTTGTTATACTTAACATCAGCTCAATGGCTATAATCACTTCATACATCACATGACGATATCGCATAAACAAGTAGGTAGTTTAGAAGTTATGCGGGAACAGATGAACATACATACCTACAGGTCAAAATCAAAACCCTCCTTTTTGCTTTGCCGTAGCCGTCTGGTAAAAAAAAACACTGTACATTTTGCCAATTCGCACTCGCAATAAACCGCCAATACCGACCGTCTGCATGAGAGGGTAGGTAGGTAGCTATAGCAGCTGGCGGTTTGAAACTAATTTTTGTAATAGAGGGCATTCTTAATTTGCCTCTCCTCTGTGCCAAAATTTGGATAAAATTCCTGGTTTGCTTTCACTTTATAATCTTCATGGGCGTGCTTAGAATCTTAACTTCGGCTGAATATCTTAGGCTAGATCACATTTTTTCATTAAAAACAGATATTCATAAGCAACGTACTACCCACTCGTAAAGCAAATGTCTTGTATAAGGACCCTGTTGGAATATTGCCATTTATGTAGCTTTACACATGACTGCAGTTAGTAAACATTGCTAGATATTGACGAATAAACAAAGAGCCGTTAGGCTTACTGATGCTATGCGTTTAACGAATAGTCCATACTGAACCCTGATTTTAGTCGAAGTGGAACTACTTCGACTAAAATCAGGGTATAACTTGAAATTAGGGTATAAACTAAACTATTAGGATAAAAACTTGAAATTTTGAAAGCTGGTACAAAGCGAAGGAGATGGAAATGCTATTCCATGGTTATTTGCCTAACACACAAAATGCGAAAAAGATAAAACTCTACATTTCATATTTTCAGAAAAAAGTATTAATATTCTGGTAACGAACGGGACAATAACCGGGAATGTATACCAAAATAAATACCGAGATTTTAAGTTACTTCTTTTTAAAATACTCTATGCAAATTAAATACAGCACAGAGATTTTACAATTTTGTTCAAACGTCGCAGTCACGAAAGCTATTTACAGGAAATACTCCCTTTCAGAGTCACAAGTTCAGTCAATGCATTCAATAAATACACATGCTGTCACAGTTCCTTAACTAAAGTTCACTGCAGAAAATTCCATTAAGTGTATTTCTAAACACACAAAGTAAGAAGATTTCTTCCAAGAAGTTTTCTTAGAAATGTAGAAAGCAGAAGCGCCACGCGCAGTTACCGCGAATGTGTACATGCAGCCGTCGAGTCTCGTCACTAAGCAAATACATTTAAGTTGACGGTGCCTTTCGTCCCTTGAAATATACTTTCGTTATTGGCAGTACTATTCGTATGTAACTTAAACATTAGAACTAAATTACATTTGCCGCCAATGGCAATCTCTACAGAGTAAGCAAATTCACTGCTTCTGTATCATAGCTAATTTCTTCTAAATCTTGGCACTGGATTTTGATATGGTTTTCACTATCACTAAGAGATTTTTTTTCTGAATATAAATTACATCATATCAGAATTTTATTAATTTAGAAGCTATAAATCGTGATCGTGGCAGGTAAGTTTATTGTAAGTTCTTTTTTCATGTAAGGTGTCCCATAAAATATATTAGCTATAATAGCTAAACAACAGTCGGTATTGTAAGCAATTACCATAGGATAGGAAAACTTTTGCTTCAAAACGCATCTCTAAATTGAAAAAAAATAACAATTATTCTCCTTTAATACAAATAAAGGAGAATGATATTCATGAAACATCAATCATTCATCAAAAAAGTATTCAGGCAGTACACGTCAGTCAATATTAAAAGATTTTAAACCCTAAGCCGGGGGACGTAGGTTCGATTTATACACGGGAAATATATGCTATTATATCTAATATCTTTTATGAGACACCTTACATGAAATAAAAACTTACAATAAACTTACTTACCTGCCACGATTACATTCATGTCTAATTCAAATTTACTCGTATAATTATTAAGTACAGCTTGTAAACTGAGTGAGTAAAGGGTGGGACATATATAAATATGTATTTGTAGCAAGTTTCTCTGTAAACGAGATTCTCGCAAATAATTCAATGCAATTCCATTCAGAAATATCCACCAATGTGCAGTGCTTAGATATGATCAGCCGACCGGCCAACACTATATTCGAGAACAATCAAATCTGTCTATATGATTCAATCTATTTTCATCTCCTAAAATATTGTGTTCTGTGCCGGCTCAATATTAATAATTGTAGGATTCCCGAAACTATTAAAGAATTCTAAATGCGGACGTGTCCAAATTAATGTTTTTTCTTGCAATATCATTCTTCTTCTTACCGTTTGGTTAAGTTGTAAGGTAACTGGTGACAGAGTTGTTTAGATCGACTATATAGGCCTCAATCGTTATTTAATTAATGTTAACAGTCGGGATCGACTTTTGTCGTGCCCTCCAAGTCTCTGTGCTAAGATGAACACTTTGCGATCACCCATCTATAAAGTTACCGCGCTCTTGGTAGCTTCACCGTTTGTAACTCCCTTAATAAATGCACTTGGTTAAAAACGCTACATATATCATTGAAACAAAAATTTAATGGAATACCAATTTATTAGTAGAGAAACAACATTCAGTACTTAGTTAATTTCGCACGGGAAATTAAAATTTCAGATATTTTACAGTATTTATTCAGTCAGAGCAAATTGAATACTTAATTATAATCTATTAACTGAATCCCAGAATTCGAAATGTATTTTGATTATTACCAATGAATTATCAATGATTTTATAGAACGCGATTGCGAAAAATACTGACTGATTCAATTTATTTCCATTTCAGTACAATTCAGTAAATATAAGATAAAAAAGTACAATATTATTTTATTGAAATAATATTGTACGACGGTAATGGTAAATAATCCTTTTAAAATATTTTGCTGTTATATTTCACAGTAACAAATCAAATATGATGCCTACTTTTAGTTGGCCGGTACATACCTAGGATAAAAAATCAATGTATTATTTTATAGAATATTTAATTTATTCATGAACTTACTCGATATTTTCTAAAAAATATTAAGTTGTGATAAGTACCTCTATAAGTTTCAAGTGAACGTCGTTTTATTTCACTTTCTTAAAAGTAATAAATATCTAGATACTTATTGGACTAAAGTCACATAAAGTGAACGAAATTTCAGGTGATAGTCCAAATTATTAGTTAGTTGGTGGCTATGAGTGTCTACGGACCTTTCATAACCGCTGATATTACGTTAGGCGGATTCAGTGCTTGTTTGCAAACCCCATGAAGCGCTCCAAGGCACACTGTTCTATCGACAAAATCGGCGCTCTGACACTACTACAATAATGAATCAATAGTTTTGCCATGCGTTATCCTCTTGACAAATTACTGATAACAGGATGAAAGATTATATAATAAAATTACATCTCTTCTATTTGACGTTTATTAATAAGTATATTGACATTCAAAAGAATAGGACAAAGCCATGACAAAGCGGACAAAGCATGACGTGTTACTATTCCCTTACTACACAGCGATTATAAATAAAGTGGCTAGATTTCATCACTGAAAAGTACTTTTCCTTTGCTTTTACTAAGCTTATCACAAGTAATAAGTTAGCTACGAACGGAAGGTGCTTGAGTAAGACATGACGTGTTTAAATTAACCTGCCAAGAAAAGCTGCATCGATCCTACGACCAAGTAATCACTAGACATTTCTATCATCTATCAAGGAGCACGAATTAATTGATAGAAAAGTTCAAACACATGTTTTGTATTTTAAAAACATGTAACAAATTAGTAAAAATACGTCAATTTTCAACTATTTTAAAACAAAGTTAGCCTACTTTGTTGTCTTCGAGACATAGGAAAGGCATTAAGTAGGTACATGTCTACTTGTCGATCAGAGCCTTAATAATATTTTACTTATACGTAGGTACCTAGGTAGCAAATATGTGCCCATTATAATTTCTTAGTTACAGCCAGTCGGCGGTTACGTGACACAACAACACACAGCGGTGTATTTGTGTTCTGTGCGTGAGTACAGGTTTCCAGTGCTTAGTTAGTGATGCGTTTTAATGAAACGTAGGTATATACTATAACAAACTCTTGGGTCGGCAATAACCGAATGCCCTATAGCCATTGCAACGTGCATATGCTACGTCAGGCGGTCCTTATGCTTGTTTAAGTACCACCTAAGTACTGACCTGACTGCGTGGACTATAGCTAATGCTTAGCCGTCGTTGAAACGAGTGACGACTACCTTGGTGTATTTGATTGTTGTTATCTTATTAGCTACTTGGGTCGTTACTCGTTAGGTAATATCATATATTTCCCCAAATAAAAGCTAGAAGAGAAGAGATCAAGGTTCTACTGTATTCCTTTCTTAAAGAACCCCATGCTGTAGTCTTTTGGGAAAACATCGGCAGGAAGCTCATTCCACAACCTAATCGTAAGTGGTAAGAAATTCCTCTGGAATCGTACGGTACGGTATGTTTGAAGGCATTGTCTAAAAATACTTCAAAAATAACAAAAATTATTAGCAATGTTGTTACAAAGGATATGTGCAATTTTATCCTAACCAACTACAAAAATAAGCTTGATACAGAATTGAACGAGGGCCATATTATCTGTACGTATACGTAGTCACTGTGGCTTGTTACTGATATTGGTTGTCTAGTGCACTCTGCGCCTTTGATGTAATTATTATTGACATGACGTATCGCAGATGTGCAATTGGTTTATGCTCTGGACATTGGATATTCGTATAACTTTTGTTATTTTCCCTCATATTTTTCAGATACCATGCTTGATGGTAAGCAGTAACTGTATATAATAATTGTTATTACGATCCCGCTATTCCAAATCCAAAATAAATATTCTACATAAAATATACATCTACGTGTGTCAATCAAGTCCTCCTGCGTAGGTACCGGTGTTAGGGCATCCTAACACCGGTATCTACGCAGGAGGAGGAGGAGGACTTGATTTCTGCCCCCGACAACGCAGTCATATAAATTGAAACGGTAAGAAGAAGTAAAGTATCTACTGATTGAATCGAGAATCTCTAACAGAATTTTGATCAAAACATCTGACATCGCACAGGATAACTTTTGAGTTCTTATTAGAAAATTATGCAGAAAATAGTTTAACCCAGGCGAAGTCGGGGCGGGCCGCTTATTTGGAATATAGATCGATGTTGTAACATAAGCATTCGAAAAATCGATTTTTGTAAATTCAATTCTAAGGCTGCGGTTCCACTGAGGCGGAGCGGAGCAGAGCGAAGACGAGCTGTGCCGCGATTCACTTAAACAGGTACCTGGATGAAGCTGCGGCGGACCGCTAGCCGCCGAATATACAAAAGTCAACGTATTTATTTACGTAAAATAGGTACATACAGATGTTAGTTACAATATTATTGTTCTCTATTTTGTTAACATAATATATTAACATGCAAATTGTGTAGTAAGAAATTCTCTAATATTATAAAAGCAGTTTTCTATCAGCCATTTGCGTATTTTTTTATTCATAGGTGTCGTTGGCCCTTCCTTACATACATTTGGAATTTTATTATAAACTTTGATTCACATGCCATAACAACTCTTTTGCAGTAATGAGGTATTAGGGCAAAATCCTATTACTAATCTATTAGACGCCCTTGTATTTCTTGGGTATATATCGGAAACAGTTTTAAATAAATTAGGATTTGACTTGACAAACTTAAAAATCTCTAGAATGTACATTTCGGAAAGAGTAAGTATACCCAATTTTATGAATAGTGGTCCACATGTATCATATGGCCCCTTGCAACAGATAGCTCTTACGCATTTCTTAAAGGCTATAAATTCTCTTTGTATATCTGTGCTATTACCCCAGCAAGAGTCCGTAGTTGAGAGTTGATGCAACATAACCGTAATACGCTTGAAGTGTTACAGATAATGATATCATTCTTATTAATCGTCGAAGGACGTAGTCAAATCTACTTATTTTATTGCACACTTTATCTACCTATATGTAAAGTAAAGTCTTGCCACAATAATGGAAAAAATGTTTACTTATTTATTTTTTATTCCATCTCGTAGAACTTACTCTTTCAAACGTTTTCCGAGAATTTATAATATAAATTAGCACCATTATGAAAAACAACAACCAGACACAAAAACGACAAAAACATAAAACGATAAAATAATATTAATATTCAGCGTGGAAATGTGGCCAGTCTTTTGGGCACCTCAATCAGATATTTTATTTATAGGTAAATACCTTTAAATACAATATCTGATTGTTTGTAAGTATAGGTTAGGTTAGGTTAATTTAATTTTAATAACTATTCATGTAAATTTCTTTAATAAATACACGATCTTCAAGTAAACTTTAAGCTAGTATTTAAAAATGTTACACAGCTAGCACTTTCCAATGTTGCACCACCATATTTGTATATTTAAATTGATTTATTTACGTCATTTTACACTAAATTGCATATAATTAGTTTTTGATAAGTTAACAGTTAAATTATTAATGTCAAGCACATGTCCAATAGTATTGTTAATGTCATTTTCATAATTACATACATTGTCAATATTAGATTTAATTATAATAGAGATGTCATCAGCAAACAGTACACATTTATGATTGGTAATACATGGTAAGTCATTTACCTATATAGTACAAGAATAACAATGGTCCAAAAGAAAAAAAAAACAAAATAAATATGTGCGATATTGGCATATTGAATCAGTAAACCCTAGTCGGTATAACAGGTATAATAAAAACTTCTAGGTGGAAAAAATGTTTACTTATTTATTTTTTATTCCATCTCGTAGAACTTACTCTTTCAAACGTTTTCCGAGAATTTATAATATAAATTAGCACCATTATGAAAAACAACGATCAGACACAAAAACGACAAAAACATAAAACGATAAAATAATATTATACATATGTATACTAGCCGACCCAGCAAACGTTGTTTTGCTACTAAAATAGTAATATCGCTATTAAAAAATAGGGATTGATCGTAGAGGGGTGAAAATTGGTTGTATGTATTTTTGTATGCTGTATCATAAAAAAATAAAAACAAAATAATTTGTCTAAAAAATTAAATTAAAAAATTAGGGGTGGACCACCCTTAACATTTAGGGGGATGAAAAATAGATGTTGTCCGATTCTCAGACCTACCCAATATGCACACAAAATTTCACAAAAATCGGTCGAGCCGTTTCAGAGGAGTTCAATAACATACACCGTGACACGAGAATTTTATATATTAGATGTAGGTACCATCTAGGTATAAGTATTACATTTTTAATAATTATTGCTGTAGTGAAGATCTACATATTTTATGTTACCCAACTTTTAAGAGCATATTTTCTTTTTGATTTTGTGATCTACATGAAAAAGTGTGATATTCCAAAGCCAAATACCAAATACCTACAACAACAATATAATCTTTTAAAACTTTTGAAGTTTGACTATAACATACATATGTAGGTAGATAGCTCCGACGTTTCTAGGTTTGGCTTGGTCTGAGAAGTTAAAGTCAAAACCAATTGCGTGTTCCGGCCTTTGAATAACTAACTTACGTATAACCCTAGGAGAGACAAACTTTACATTACATTAGATAGCTGGTTATATCATATTTCCGTAATTTTATTTCCTAAAAATACACACCTGTACTCATTTTCTTTAATTTAAATGAAACTTGAAGTGATACATCATCTTTGCTGGAAGCGAATAATTTGTGTATTTCATTTACAATATTTTCGTTTTTTGTAAAATTAAGACCATTTGAGGATAACCGACAGTAACTAGTGTTTGTAGGCTGAATTACATAAAAATACCAAGTTTGCTCAATAGATAGCGAGCTAAATGCTACAAAAATACATTTCCAGCCTTTCGGAAGCTATACAAACTGTTTTATAATTTTCTTTCATTTATTTTCAACTTTAAATCACTCTCCTGTAAAATTTGAAAAGTGGCGCTTATCCTTTTTCAGCTGTCAGGCATCGATATATCGTAACATATAAATAGATCTTACCTATAGTATATATGTAGATAAAAAATATATAATATATGTATATATCTTATTTTTTTATAAATTAAATATAAGAATGGAATAATTAATAAAACATAAAGTTAACAATACAGTTAAAATGCAGTTAGGTAGCTAGGTACTACATTTAATATTTTACTTTGCCAGATAAGTAACTATAATAAAACATTTTACATTTACAGAACACTGAATAACATTCTAGCATATGGATTACGGCCTTATAAGTAGTAAGCGGTTACCGTAGTGTTTGGACGCAATCAACACCTAGGGCATCAGCCGCGTGTAAATATAATAAATTATACCTAACTGTACTGTGTACATAATTGGTGTACAAAAAAGATTTTTCTATCTATTTAAGCCTTTACGGCCTTTACATACACAATTCCGATTTTAGGAATTCTCATCGCAACTCATTTAGAAGCCCCTTAGAAATTTCTGATTTAAAACCTCAGAATAAGTACCAAACCAAAAAATATACAGTAGACAAAAGAATCTGCATAAGAGACCGATTAGTTGAATGTATCAAACGACACTAACCGCTATCACGCCTCCCTAAAGCTTAAATAGGATTCCTGCCAAGGTAATAATAACTCATTAGTATTAGTAGGTGCGGCTCATACGGCTTACTCAGAGAATTAAGGTACGCAAGCCTGGTAGCTCTATTAAATCTGACAATACAATCATATATTTACATACTTTATCCATCAACTAAATATTATATGGTTATCTACTGTACATTTATGAAATGATGTATCTAGTAGCCACATAGTTAGTTGGATGCGATTTGAATACAAAGGTACCTCAATGAAAAAGAGGTGAAGCAAGAAAAGATCTGTTCGGATAACTTTATCTAGTGCTAATAGATTTTCAGTGAGCTTTAAAAAATCTTCACTGAGGCCGCAATATAATAGGTAAGTAGGTATAATTAAATGACTGCTAAAAAAAATGGAACGTGGGGATTGACACAATGAAATCGTTATAATCGATAATTGTTTTATAAACTATTCAAAATCGGTATCCAAATATTAAATATTAACAACAATTACAATAAGTAATGTATTATTAATGGTCGCGAAGTGGTCGAAATTCGACCGTTATTATTTAAAGATTTAAGTTTGAACGTTATTCAGGTTATTTTGTCAACAATATTTTTATGGCATGTAATTTTTTTTTTTTAATTTAACCACAACAGACTATTCGCATGACAAATAATTGACATTTATTTATAAATAGTTAATTAAAAATATTAAACTGATTTTATTTTTGTTTCTAAATTTAATCGTGAAATCGATTCTTACTTCAAAGTTAAATAGGATATCGTTTAAATTATTAAATCGATATTTATAATTTCGATATTATCATTACCACATCTCTAGATATTTTAAATGCTAAACGTCACCGTACCCATGCTATGTGAAATCGATTATACATATACCTACTTATAGCTGAGTTGTAGACTTGTAGTAGGATCAGTGCTGAGCGCTGAACATGCTGAATTAATGCTGAACGGTAACCTCGTTGTCGCTGATACGACTTGCAAATCTATGTCAGTACCTGTCTAATCTAACAGTAGTGAAGAAAAACATCGAGAGGAAACCCGTCTTAGAAAAAATCTTGATAGAGGTGAAGAGACCCGTGCCCAGCCGTGGGACGTACCTACTAGGTTACTATTATATTTATTATAATCAAACATACTCGTAGTTCTTCTGTGTCATTATTATCTTACTTCTTTGTCAGTGTGTTCAAGTACAAGTAATCTATACTAATATTATAAAGCTAAAGAGTTTGTTTGTTTGTTTGGTTGAACGCGCTAATCTCAGAAAGTACTAGTTCGATTAGAATTTTTCTTGTTGAATAGTGCATTTATCCAGGAAGGCTATAGGCTATATAACATCACGCTATCATCAATAAGAGCGGAGCAGTAGTGAGATATGTTACAAAATGGGGGAAATAAATTACCACTATTCTAAATTACCACGCGGACGAAGTCGCGGTCGACCCCTAGTTAATAATAAGGTATAGGTATCGATTTAAGCGTGTCTGTTTTAGTAGCTATATAATTGAGCATCCAATTGAACACTTTTTTGAATTGTTATCGACAAGCCAGGATCGAAAAAATATTTTCTACGTCTTGGCTGGCTCTTTCTACAGAGCCATGACTATCCGGCGAGTCAAGGCTCTGTAGAAGCCTTGGCCTGCCGTTAACTATTTTACAAGAAGGCCACAGTAATACCAATTCTTTAATTACAGCAGCTGTAAATCCGCGTCCGTTGTAAAATGTTTGGGCAACCGACTTCAGCAGCTCGTTTAGACATAAGCGGTCTCAAGAAAGTAAATTTTGGGAGGTGGTCCTGATAGTGCAGCAAACATTTATATATTTCATCTGAAATATCTATTAAATCAACCTGTGTGTACCCGTGTGGGTATCAGAGCGAGCGAGAGAAATGCATAGCTCGATTTTTATTCGGCAGTATCCGCTTTTCTGACATTTTACTAGATTTAGTGTAGTGAAACGACATATCACTGACGATAAATTGGTATTTTGTCATATCACTAGATACTTTTAGTAAGAAGACGTAATAAACAGGAATTTTCGACATCTACCGAGATTTCGTGATATCCCTAGGGATTTCGTGAAATCCCTGATATCCGCATTTCTCTGCGACATATACATCCGTCCCATGGACGTGCATTTCCATCGTCTAGCGCGCGCCTCCTTTCACTTACAAACCCAACACTATAGTACAAATTGAGAGGGACCAGAGCTCTGCCTAGGTAGTGACGTCCTACACCTACAGGATTACGGGTGCAACGTATTATTTATTACATACAAAGACGGTATGAACTATACAGACCAAAGTACCACCACAATAGGTCATGTTGTATCTCTGTTTTCTGTTTGACGATCGGTCTTACGTAAACTTGCATAATGGTTATCTCTTAATACGTGTGCCAACTAAGTACCTAATAAGTATCCAAACAGATAATCTAAATGACGCTGCCGCCGCCGATGACATCATTGTCTTCCTTGACAGGTGACCACAATAAAAATGTAGTCACATCAACACTCGGTAAAATAAGCGTACGTACCTACTTATCAACACAACCTATATTTTCTTACCAACAATCTAATCTTCTTCTTCTTCTTAATAAGACAACGCCCGCACTAGAGAACAAGCTGTGTCGCGGCCCGCGGGGGACTTTACAAATGGACGCAAATTACACCCAGATTCAGAACAATTCTTCGTGGATCACACAAAGTTTTGTCCTGTGTGGGAATCGAACCCACAACCTCGTGCACAGCAGGCGCATACTATGGCCACTGGATCACCGAGGCAGCCGGCAGACGAGTCACATTTATAATATTAGTAGTAATCCTTACTAATATTATTAATGTGAAAGTTTGTGAATATGGATGGATGGATGGATGTTTGTTGCTCTTTCACGTAAAAACTACTAAACGGGTCTGGATGAAATTCGGCACAAAGATAGATTATAGACTGGAATATTAGTACTAATCCTTACTAATATTATAAATGTGAAAGTTTGTGAATATGGATGGATGGATGGATGTTTGTTACTCTTTCACGTAAAAACTACTGAACGGGTCTGGATGAAATTTGGCACAAAGATAGATTATGGTCTGGAATAACACATAGGCTACTTTTAACAGCGATAACCGACATCCACGCGGGCGGAGCCGCGGGCTACAGCTAGTAAGAATATATAATAGTCGCCTTCCCGGCTTCGCACGAGTAGGGTCATTGCGCCAGTTTTCCGGCCAGCTCCAGTAACCGGCCATTTGACGGACTACATTTATTTAAATCATGATTATAACATTTCTAGAGGTAACATAAATAAATAAAAAATCTTACGCGTTTTTTAAATGATTGTTAAAGAAGAATTTATGCAGTTTGAAATAAATGGTTTAACCCAACGCTGAAGAAAAATTACTCAAAGCGCATGATAATTGAGTAGTGAGCGATTGTGTAGTGCTTTAAGAAAAAAATAACACTACGCGCAGCGCTCAAAGGTAGGTTTCATTACTTATTTCATGTCGTATACTCAAGATAGATGTTTAATTAGTTCAATTGTTAAGTTGTTGTCATTATTTAATTGTATTTTATTATTTTTATACTTAATATTAAACTAATATTTAGTGGTCGGTAACCGAAGTGCCTATTTACTAAAAACGTCAAATTGCGGCCACATGGTCGCAATCTGACACATACAGCATTATTTTGTTTTGCTTAGTATGACCTTAATATTTATAGAGGCCTATAACAATTCAGGGTGTAGCGTTGTTAAAGTGTTAACATGCAAATCTTTAGTAAGCGACCACCAGTTTCTTTGAAGAAAGTTTGTTTAATTGACCTACAGACAAATGCTAAATAGGTGGCCGTTAACCCACATAATTGAAATATAGACATTAGTTTGCGGCCACCATCATTTAGTAAGAGAGAAACAAGGGTCGCGTGTGTTTTTTGAATTTGGTTGGATTTTTAAATGTCCATTTAATAATTATTTTAGCAAGCAATCTGTCAAATACTAAAGGTTTATTACTTTTTACATTTACAGCTAGTTAGGCAGACAAAGTTAGTAGTAGTTAGTAGTTAGAATTAGGCAGACAAAATAATATTATATCAGTACACTGAAGAAGCCTTGAAAAAGCTCATAATGATATTCGAAAGGAAGGGAAGGTAATAAAAGAAACTTATAGACTGTGTATCAGATCCCTCGAACCACAATTCGGGATCGGCTTACTGAGAAGAGATGTGATACTATCGAGATAGGGGCCCAGATCCTGTAACTTAGTAAAAGGGTGAAAAGCAGTTTAAAGAGTGGTTTCCCGGTTAAGAAACAGGAGCTGTTAGACAGTCCAGAAAATTCTTAAAGACCATGGCACGAAGAACATCGTCCGGGACAAACCTGGTACTTAAACTTCCTAAAGCGCCATCCTGATATATCATGCCGCGCAGCCGAAGGAATATATAAAGCAAGAGCTAGATTAACCGAAGTATCTAATAGAGCTTGGTTTAATAAATTGGAATATTTCTTGAAAAAGACTAATAATCAAGGCATGTTTAAATATACAGAGCGCATCTTAAAATGAAAATGAAAGCGATTTCTCTTATATTCGCGATGTGTCTTAAAACCAGACATTTGTTAACGCCGAACGGATGCCAAAATTTGTACCAGGTTAAAGCGGGAAATGAAAAGGATAACTTGACAGTTCAGCCAAAGAAGTCTGCCGCTCGTTGTTATTCCTTACATACACCCTCCACGAGCCGTTGTAGAGAGCATGCCCGAAGAATGGTGTCTTGCCTCATCAGCAAGGGGATGGATGCGCTTAAATGTTGTTGAATATATTACAAACAATTTTAATAATTGGGTGGATCACGCAACTGTATAAACCCGTATTACTGCTGATCGATGGTAACAAGTCACATATGCCATTGGTCTTGAGTCGATCCATCTATCCATCTTAGCCAAAAGACGTCCTCTTCTGGACATAGTCCTCCGTAAGTGTTTCCACAGCGCTCGGCCCTGAGCTGACCTTGTCCATCAGTTGGCTGCAACCTTTACTAGGTCGTCGGTCTACCTGTTCTTGAGTGTCATGTGAGATAAGATTGCTTCTAAATGTAAAATTGTTATTTTTTATTCTTATAAAAAGAGAAAAAATTAAGACATCTTGTACAAAACCTTACACCACATCATTAAAATTACTGAAGTTGATTATTGTTAATGATATGCCTGATAAAAAATAAATAAATATTGTTTTTGTTAACAATTATTATTTTTGTAATTATACTTTATTAAAAAAACATTTTAATTGTTTAACTGGCATATTTTTAATATCAAAATCATAGACTTTGTTATGAAGTCAAAGATTAATATAGTGGTCGCAAACTAGCACACTGGTGGTCGTAAACCGCCTAAAGTGGCCGTAAACCGACGTTTCGGCTATATTTTCACTTTTTCAGCTTTTTATAATATTTCATGGATAAAAGTACTATATTTTGTGTTTTATATCCAAACTAGACTATACTTGGGACTAATTTACACCAACACATACTATGTTGCGTGTAGATAACATTTTTTTATACTCATCTGAAGTGGGCAACCCAGCTAAATGGTCGCTAACTGGCGCAATGACCCTACCTAAATATTATAGGAATACTGGTTGTTTTCAAAATAAAATATAGTCTAGGTTACTCTCTGTTAATAATTAAATAAGTGATCTTAGTAGTATTAAATTTATTCATAACAAACCAAAGCTCTCTCTTCATAATATATTTTAGTTAAGTACTCTTGATCCTTATGTTCTGTAGAGAATACTGCTCGAGCTAATTGGTAGCAAAGGATTTAAATAAGTGCAATATTGTTTTTAAATATTTGACCTGAACAAGTGATGAAATTTTACATTAACAATTGTATTTATAAGTACCTAATTCACCTACAGATTAAACATTAAAGTAGGTAGGTATTTAGGTGAAAAAAGATTTAATCAAATTCGGAGGAGTCGTCCGTCGCTCGTTTGTCCGAATTCCATTTATAATAACCGTCGGATGGTGTAATTAGCTCACTAAACTTCATTAAGTAATTACAGTGCACAAGAATCATAAAGATTAATTAAATATTAAGTATTAATCCTTTTTAGTTTAACAGAATAAAGAATATAAAAGAAAAAAGAAGAAAAAATCCTAATGTGTGTCGCCGTCGATCGCCCGCCGCTGTCGCGTTTGTTTTGTGCTAAAGAAAGTTCAGTTGAAGTTTCATCCTCTTCTGGGGTCTTTGGTTTTATCAAAAAGATTTATTTAGGATAACTTACGTTTTCAGTTAAGAGCTGTTAAACCGCTATCATATTAATTAATGGCGTTCATTGTAAAATTATTTAAAACGTGAGCAAAACCAAGTCTAATTTACGGAGACCGGAATTAATTTTTTTTTACACGTTTTATGATCAACTTGTAAAGTCGGGACCTACCTACGGACCTGTTCATTTTTTTTAATCGCTAAGCATTTCTTGTAAATAAGGTGCACATCTGAGCTTTGAAATAATCCAAAGCTAAAACAGATGCTTTCGCAACAATAACATTTCGCGTTCGCCCGCTCGCGGCCGCAGCTATGAACCTCATACTTATTTATAAAAGCATAGTAACACGCTATAAATAACGTGGTACAGCACAACACTTGATAAACTTAAGGATAAGAAATACTTACATGCTGTGAGTATCTGAGGCCGTCTTCGGGATGCTCGATAGCCCATTGTGCAAGCACGCAAGTTTGTTACGAACACATAGGCATTTTGAAGGACAGTCTTTAGATAGAACTAAGTTTATAAACAAAAATAATAGAAAAAAGTTAAAGAAACGTAAAGGTCTCATGATGGATAAAGAAAAATTTAAGTTAGTAATTGCAAACTTTGAACCGAGTTATATAGGCGCGAAGGCCGCTATGTGCGAGCGCCGAGTACGGCTGGCGCAGCGGCGGCGGATGGCGACCGAGTGAGGATAGCGTGATCCGCGTCGTGCCGCGAAGTGCCGCGCGGGACGAGATGACGGCATCTCCCGGTGCGCGCACCCGCCGACCCTCGCCGCACCACCGCACCAATCCCGTACAATACAGATGCAAGGCGGTGCCCGCTGCCCGCTGCCCGATGCATGCACTTATCAATCAAATAAAAAATCTATGCAGGTCATAGGTATAATCTTGTTACTCGAAACACTTTTGTTTTTGATTTGACGTAGGCATTTTTTAATTTAGTTTCAGTACTCGTTAGCTAAATTAGTCATGAGCATGAGATGACCAAGAAGTTAAGAAACTGTAAAAGTAGTAGTGCAAGCTTAATGATTGTCTTTACATAGCAGTACACACATATTTTAATCTTATATGATAGCGACTGAGACGCGCGAGGTTGACGCCGCCGATGGTAGATACACATATATAAGAAAATAGTGTTTTACTTAATAAATCAAATTTATTAATATGAATCTTTTAATGATTAACAGAACATCCAATACGCAGTCTCCATTAAATTTAGCATGTTTTGAAAAAACGTTTTTCCTATCCCAGGAATATTCCATCTATAAAAAATGTCGACAACACGCAAGCGTCCATAGGCTGCGGTAACTGCTTAACATCAGGCAGGCTCACGGCAGGCTGTATGCTTGTTTGCCACCAAAGTAGTATATAAAATAGCTGAAAAAGAGCTGCCTGCCTACTATTAGCTATATTAGCTATACCTGGGCTATGCTCGTGGGCGTCCTGGTGGATAGTAGTCTCTAATGAAGGTATAAGCCACCACAACAACGACGTGTAAAGTACCTGTATTATCTTATACATACACACATCTCAACCCATAAACGTCCCACTGCTGGGCACGGGTCTCCTCCAAACATTTAGAGGGATATTAGCCTACTATACCACTCCGGCCAGACGGGTTGGTATAGGGTTTTGTTTCGAGTTGTCCCTCTCTTGTGGTGGATAACACTTACTCCCTTAGTCGACTCTTACGACACCCTCGGGATGGAAGGGGTGGTGACATTTGTACTTTTAATCCGTCACCACACGGACCGGATCTTATGACTAACTCATCTAATAAGTAAAAATCCATACTAATTATATTTATATCAGCGTCATTTCAATTAGGTAGGTACTCTAGAATAAGTACACCCAAACTATTTTAGGCAAGAGACCCTTTTCCAAACTTTAAACTAATAAACAAGACCACATTGCCAAATTACTTAAAAGATCCTGAAATAAAGACAGTGCCTGAAATACTAGTACGCTCGAACACATTATCTTGCATGTATTTGTCCACGCTTATTGACTTGCCGAGATTTTCAATTTGTAAGAACTTGTGCACACTGATCGACTTGAGTTTTGTAAAAGTACTACAATGATTTAATGTGTCGTCCTAACCGAATTTCGGTCACGGCGGCCAACGGAGATTAGCCAACTGCGCAGGACATATTATAGTGCACAAGTGTGTGCGCAAACTCAGGTGCACTCTCTATTCCTTCACTCTCATAGTCCGGTGGGATGGCAATCCGACACGATCGTAGAGAGATCAGGCGAAGGACCAACGGCTTTACGTGCTACGGTATTTCTTGACAGAAAAACCCAATATCATTTTTTTTAGCTCGACCCGGGAGTTGAACCCGGAACCTAGTGATCAGCAGTCATACACATCGACCACTGAACCACCGAGGCAGTTTAAGCACGGTAATATTACCGTGGTGAAAGGTACTACAATACGAGGTACTACAATGATACTGCCTACTAAAATATTACTTACTAGCTGTTGCCCGCGGTTCCGCCCGCGTGGATGTCGGTTAACGCTGTAAAAAGACCATAATCTACCTCTGTGCCAAATTTCATCCAGATCCATTCAGTGGTTTTTACGTGAAAGAGTAACAAATATCCATCCATCCATCCATACTTACAAACTTTCACGTTTATTATTTTAGTAGGATTCTTATAACAAGTTGGACACGTAACATAACACAGTATCTTGAAAGTTATTATGATTCTATTTTTAGACCTCGTCGACCTCTAAAATCGGTTTTCGTTTAATGTCGACCCCTGGGAAAAAGATTTCGACCCCAAGGGATCGATATAGACCACCTTTTTTAAGAGAGGAAGGGACAGTACAGGTTGCTCGCTAGTATGGTGCATACTAGCGAGCAACCTCTACTGGGGAAGGACCTCCACCTTACAGAAGATCACAGCCAAATAACTACACACAGTGGTGTAGTTGTGTTCCTGTGTGTGAGTACAGGTCTCCAGCGCTCATTTAGGGATGCGTTTTGAAAGAGACGTATTCCTATCCCAGAGATACTACCATCTTAAAGCCCTGGTGTAAATAAATTGGTTACCAACACGCAAGTTAAACCTCTGGTATTGCAAGCGTCCATAGCCTACGGTAACGGCTTAACACCTGGCCGGCCGTACGCTTGTTTGCCACCCAAGTAGTATAAAAAACTTTTGGAATTCCTGCTCTAGGACATTATAAGTACGGTGTGGATTCCGACTTATCAGGTGCACTGCGATACGACAGAGCGTTTATAAGATACATCTATACTAATATTATAAAGCTGAAGAGTTTGTTTGTTTGGTTGAACACGCTAATCTCAGAAAGTACTGGTTCGATTAGAAAAAATCTTTTTTTGTTGAATAGTGCATTTATCCAGGAAGGCTATAGGTTATATAACATCACGCTATGGTCAAAAGAAGCGGAGCAGTAGTGAGATATGTTGCAAAATCGGGGAAAATATTCCAAATAACCACGCGGACAAAGTCGCGGGCGACTCCTAGTATTTAAAACAAATAATGTTATTTGATTATCTAAATAACATTAGTTTTATTTAAAACATTTGGAACTGGTAGTTTGGTATTTTAAACCGGTATTAGGACTCTAGACGGACTCACTTTAAAAATAAACGTCAAAGTAGAAAATATCGAGACTTTACTTTTTGTTGAAAGTAATAAAACATTTAGTTGATTTGTGCAAATTTGTATACGTCCTACAGAATGTTCGAATACCGCTCACTAGCCGTCTCGCTTAATGAAATGTAAAACTCTTGACAAGCCGGATAGTCGAACTTTGTCTTCCTTTCTGGTGCCCACTTTATTCGCAGCTAGTTACTAACAATAAGTACAAAAAAAAACATTATTTATGAATGGTTTAGAAGGGTCTTAAAATACAATCCTTTTTTTATTGACACGATGTTTTGATTTGCTTTTATGTCGTATCAAAATTCTTAAAGAAAATACAATTCTCCTTATCTCTTTTCTTGAAGCTTACCATGCGATAAATCTATACTAATATTGTAAAGCTGAAGAGTTTGTTTGTTTGTTTTGTTGAACGCGGCAATCTCAGAAAGTTCGGGTTCGATTAGAAAAAATCTTTTTTTGTTGAATAGTGCATTTATCCAGGAAGGCTATAGGCTATATAACATCACGCTATGATTAAAAGGAGTGGAGCAGTAGTGAGATATGTTGCAAAATCGGGGAAAATATTCCAAATTACCACGCGGACGAAGTCGCGGTCGACCCGTAGTCTAAAATAATTGAAGTAGATATTCCAGGAAATTATATAACGATGTATAAAATAAATATCTTGATAAAAACTTATTCGAATTCGGTCCTTACAATAAGCCAGCATGACCTCCAGACAAAAAACTTCACACAGCGGTATCACAACTACACCGTTGCGTGTAATTATTTTTCTGTGTGTGTAATAGCATACAAAACCCTGACCCCTGATTAACATTTTTGGACCGGCAACACGCAAGTGATTCCTCTGGTTTTGCAAGCATCCATGGGCGGCGGTAACTGCTTTCCATCGGGCGGGCCATATGTTTGTTTGAGTTGCATCTGGCCACTTCTAATTACCTAGAGGTCGAGTGGTGGTCGAAATAGATGTCGAGATGAATAAATTGAAGCTGGGGAAAAATACTGCTTCAAATTTTAGGTTTGTTTGTAACCTTATCACGACTAAACAGCAGAACGGATCATTATGAAATTTGGCAAAGAGTAAGAGTATCCTTCGCCGGGATATATTCCATTATACTGCCTCGGTGGTCCAGTGGCCGCAGTATACGACTGCTGTGCACGAGGTTGTGGGTTCGATTACCACACAGGACAAAACTTTGTGTGACCCACAAAGAATTGTTCTAAGTCTGGGTGTAATTTGTGTTCGTTAATTGTATGTTTGTAAAGTCCCCGCGACACAGAGCTTGTTCTCTAGTGCACAGTTGTCTTTTTTAATAATAAGAAAAAAAATACCTTCCTGGTGAAGGATACTTTTTATCGCAATAACCGACATCCACGCTACAGCAATAGATAGAAGATTTTAATGGGAAACGAGTCTCATGATAGTATGCATAAACCCATAGGTATTGCATAATAGATACTTCGATCTACTATACAATAGGTACATATATTTTTGTTTTATTACATTATATTTTATGTTTGTTTTCTTGACATTTTGATGAAATTGATTATATGTATGACATTATTAATATTATTATTTAAACACTGACATTATTCTTAATCACGTTGACATTATTCTTAATTACATAGACATTAATATATTGATGTTTCCTTAATTTTATATAGCTACTAGTTGTTGCCCGCGGCTCCGCCCGCGTGGATGTCGGTCATCGCTGTAAAAAGTAGCCTATGTGTTATTCCAGACCATAATCTATTTCTGTGCCAAATTTCATCCAGATCCGTTAATTAGTTTTTACGTGAAAGAGTAACAAACATCCATCCATCCATCCATTCTTACAAACTTTCGCATTTATAATATTAGTAGGATTGAATATTTTGCGTGCTTTTTTAGCTGAATATGGTGAAACCAAATGTTGTGAATTTTCTTTTTCTTTAACTCCTTATGTATTTTTGCAAAATAAATGATTTGATTTGATATTATTTAAAATCAAACTTTAACATAAACAAGAGGGATAAGAGGCGTAAGTAGCTACCGGTATTTATACTCCATCATCGTAAATGATTTAATCATTCACTCACTCGTGAAAATAACGCACTTCGTTAAGCGATAAATTGTATATTTGATTGTGCAGCATGGATTGATTTATTGGTATGTGTATGTTTGTGTATTGTGTATGTGTGTGTGACATCCATATCTGTTAATTGCATGTGTATTTGTTGTTGTTGTTAAGGACAAAGTGGAAACACTGGGTTTCGATATTTTTGGTCTACAATGTATTATTTTATACTACCAAGGTGGCAAACAAGGATACAGCCCGCCTGATGGTAAGCAGTTACCGTAGCCTATGGACGTTTGCAACACCAGGGGTATCACTCACGCGTTGCCGACCCTTTTAAAACCTTATCACTCCTTTCTTGAAGAACCCCATGCTATAGTTTCTTAATGTATTTATTTTATACTACAAAGGTGGCAAACAATCAGTTACCGTATCCTATGGACGCTTGCAATACCGGAGGTATCACTTGCGTGTTGCCCACCATTTTTTTAAACCAGAGCTTTAAGATGATCGTTTCTTTCAAAACGCATCCCTAAAGAGTGCTATTGACGATAAAAAACTGAAAATACCAATTAATTATAAGTAACTAGTGATCCGCCCCGACTTCGTCCGGGTAAAACTATTTTTTGGGGGTTAATTTTTTTTTAGCATGAATTAGCAAAATCGGTTCAGCTGTTCTGGAGATTTTTGCTTAGCAACACATTCAGCGATTATTTTTTATATTATAGACTAGCAAACCGACCTAGCTTCGCTTCGGTTTATTTTATTTTCAGGCAATTTTTGTTTTCTTTCTCCGAGTAAGAACCATCATCATACTTCAAGGAATATTCTAAAAAAAGAATTAGCGATTCATTTTTATATTAAAGATTATCACGTGATTACAAGTGGCGTAAAAAAGGAAGGTAAACCTTACATTTTTTTATAAAAGTAAGGTAAACCTTACTTTTTTTTATACTACTTGAGTGGCAAAGAAGCGTACAGCCCGCCTAATGTTAAGCAGTTACCGTAGCCTATGGACGCTTGCAATACCAGAGGTACCTATCACTTGCGTGTTGCCAACCCATTTTTTTACTCCAGGATTTTAAGATGGGAATATTAATGGGATAGAAAATTTCTTTCAAAACGCATCCCTAAATAAGCGCTGGAGACCTGTACTGTACACAGGAACACAACTACATCGCTGTGTTTAGTTATTTGGCTGTGGTCTTCTGTAAGGTCTTGCTTGCTAGTACGGTGCTCTATTCAAAAGTCACTTTACTTTGCTACGGAATGACCACCAGTAAGTACTGCTTTCATCTCTCCAGCTCGATCCACTTGAGTCACGTCGGCGCATCGCGTCGATAGTAGGTGCTCGGACAGCTTGCAGACTTTAGACACAGTATTAATATATGTATACTAGCTGTTGCCCGCGGCTCCGCCCGCGTGGATGTCAGTTACGCTGCAAAAAGTAGCCTATGTGTTATTCCAGACCATAATCTATCTCTGTGCCAAAATTCATCCAGATCCGTTGAGTAGTTTTTACGTGAAAGAGTAGGAAACATCCATCCATTCATCCATTCTTACAAACTTTCACATTTATAATATAAGTAAGGATTAATACTGTGTTTTAGAGTTGTGCGTTCCACGAGGAGTGTTCTGGGAAACTGTTTGAACTGATGCAATCGTCATCATTCTATCAACGTACTACTTGATTATGCAGCTAAACTCGCCTCCTGAAAACTATTTCGTTCGCAGTTCGCCTTCAACGTTTATTTTACTCACGTGCGTAGGCTTTCGAATGAACTACCGTCTACCTACCTGTTGCCGTATTTTTCGAGCGCTACGACATATCTGTCACTAAAACTGAATAGGACTCAAAAAAGCTCAAACTTTACGGTAGGTAACGGCTTGGCTGTAGATGGCACAATTCCTAGAATAGAATAGAATTTTATTTGCTAAGAAACACGGTTACAATAGAAGCAGTGGTTACCACTTACCGTAAGCTATACCGCTGCCTCACGTACCACCATCGCCAAAACAAGTTGTTATAGAGATTATGTGACCCGTTGATGAAAAAATCTTTATTACGATTTCTTTTTAAAGACACCTCCCGCACTAAAGAACAAGCTCTGTGTCGCGGGGGAATCAGAATCAGAATGGGGAATCTGATTCTGATTCTGTCGCGGGGGACTTTACAAACATACAATTAACGGACACAAATTACACCCAGACTTAGAACAAATCGTTGCGGTTTGATTGGAGATTCTATGACTTTTTCTATCACTTCCTTATGTTATTATTACTTAAGTAATTATGTACACAAAAACAAGGTAAGTACTATATGAGTAGGTACTAAGTAAGTATTGGCAATTAAGTATTCTGTCGTATTGGGCTATTCGGGCTAGTAAATGTAGAAGTTAGCGACACCGAGATACGACCAGCAGGAGCAACATTTTAAGAACCGTTCCGAATGTGTATTTTTGTAACATGGCTAAGCATCATCCGAAAATCCTGAAATTTCTAACATAGGTTTATTTTATACTAACTGTTGCCCGCGGCTCCGCCCGCGTGGATGTCGGTTATCGCTGTAAAAAGTAGCCCATGTGTTATTCCAGACCATAATCTATCTTTGTGCCAAATTTCATACAGATCCGTTCAGTTGTTTTCACGTGAAATAGTAACAAACATCCATCCATCCATACTCACAAACTTTCACATTTATAATATGAGCACAGAATACTTAATAGTACAGATATGAGTACCTAAGGATGGAAATTCAATGCCCAAACAGGTAAAAAAAAATTAATCCCGCCCGAATTTGGGTCTGTGGCCGCCTTTTTTTAGTAGTGAGACCTCTCAAGACTAAATGTTCCTTGTAAACATATAAACAAATAAAACTTTTATGTAGCCTTTTATTTCTTTTAGGATAGATACACACACCCATCCACGCACGCACACAGATATTTCACTTCTATTTAATAATGACCTTTCCTGGCTGAATTCAGTCACTGTGGACAACCGTAATGGTGACTAGCGAACTGTGTCTGATATATTATTATGATGCACAGGTGTGTACACAATTAACACAACAAAGAGCATTATCTACTGCCACACTCTCATGCTCTCAGCCTGTTACATCGCGATGCGATCTGAGCTTTCAGACGGCATGGGGCACCGATGACTATTATAAAATGGTTACGCAATCGTATCAAGTAGATCTACCGTACTTCACATATTAAGCTCGCAGACGTGGCACGGGGAACTACGATAATTCCTTTCTAAACTGGTATGTACATAACGCGAATGCCTTAGAAATTCCCAAAGCAACTCCAGTAGTTTCAGGAATGCGTTGAATCAGTACCTATGTCAGTAATACAGTTTACTCTTTTGTAGGTACCTATAATTGACAAAACATGGATGGATTAATACTATCCATTCTGATTGCCTCGGTGGTCCAGTGGGTGTAGTATGCGCCTGCTGTGCACGAGGTTGTGGGTTCGATTCCCGCACAGGAACAAAACTTTGTGTAACACACAAAGAGTTGTTCTGAGTCTGGGTGTAATTTGTGTTCGTTAATTGTATGCTTGTAAAATCTCCCGCAACACAGAGCTTGTTCTCTAGTGCGGGAGGTGTTTTAAAAAAAAGGATAAAAAAAGGACTACCACGGTAACTAACAAGCGGACGGCCAGCAGCCCAGCAGGGTACTTGCGTGTTGTCGAACCTACATATTGTAATGAACACTTAAGTTGTTATATCGCTATTTTAAATACAATTTCTCTTCCATGAGTCCTGGACACGAGAGATAGGGCATGGTGCCCTACTAGCGAGCAAACCCAACTGGGGTAAGACCTTCACCTTACAGAAGACCACAGTCAAATAAAATAACTACACATGGCGGTGTAGTTGTGTCCCTGTGTGTGAGTACAACCCCTCTTGACAAGTGGCATAAGTCGAATCGAAAAGTCAAATAAGCAAATGTATGGGATTTGACGTAAGTTTACGACATTATATCGTAGACTTACGTCAAATCCCAAACATTTGTTGTTCTTTTTGACTTATCGATTCGACTACCATTATGCCAATTGTCTAGAGGGTCAGATCTTCAGCGCTCATTTACGGATGCGTTTTGAAAGGAACATTTACCTATCCCAGGGTTATTCTATCTTAAAGCCCTGCCCTGAAGTAAAAAGTGAGTCGGCAACACGCAAGTTATACCTCTGGTTTTGCAAGCGCCCATAGGCTAAGGTAACTGCTTAACATCAGGCGGGCCGTATGTTATTTGCCACCCAAGTAGTATAAAAAAAAAAAGTACCTTACCCACTGGAACACAACTACTACACTGTGTGTAGTTATTTGTCAGTGATCTTTTTTAAAGTGGAGGTCCTTCCCCAGGCGGGGTTCTTCGCTTTTTTGGGACTACTTCTTCTATTCGACATTTGGTAACACTTATTACAGAAATTGATAACACATATACATAGTTTAACATCGGTACACTGAACAGTTTTAGATTTGTAAGACCTTGGTGACAAGTTAAGTTATATAGCCGTACAAGGTTTAATTTACACCTCGTTATGTTAACCGGAGTTCAAGATGCTCTATACAAACCAGTATGGTCATACGTAGGTACAGTCAGCAAAAGAGGATCCAGGTGAAGATTTCTGTTGAACCAATTGAATTATGAGAGGTGGTAGCCGCTTTGATTATTAATAATGATCAAAGGGTAGCCGTTTATAAGTAAGTAACCGATTTGACAAATATTTTTGCATATAAAAAAGACAGCTCCCGCTCTAGGGAATAAGCCCTGTATCACGAGGGTATTTTAACAAACATACAATTAATAATAATGAAAATAATCATTTATTTCAGAAATACACAGATTAGGTACATAGTACAAAACAATACACGTAGCCTATATATATTTCCATACCTATAGATAAATGCCTTACAAGCTAATATATATACCTTACAAGATAGTATATACTAGGGGTCACCCGCGACTTCGTCTACGTGGTAATTTGGATGTACATTTCCCCGATTTTGCACCATATCTCCCTACTGCTCCGCTCCCATTGATCATAGCGTGATTTTATATATATTATATACCTATAGCCTTCCTGGATAAATGCACTATTCAACAATTTTTTTTTTCTAATCGAACCAGTACTTACTTTTGGAGATTAGCGCGTTCAACCAAACAAACAAACTCTTCAGCTTTATAATATTAGTATAGGTATGTATAAAAACCTATAACTAAACACTAAACACGTGTCGGTGTCGTGTTACACCTCGCTGTGCGAAAACATCGGTACACGACACCTTTCGGCCAAAACTCATCCTCGAGGAATCTGTCGATACCATGCGTTGGCACCCGCACCACAAACGAATTGAAATTCGTGCTAGAACGCGGTACCAACTTTTCGACTCTCAAGGTCCAGTTGACTTTCTTCCGGATATATTCCACAATATCCTCGGTCTTCGTGGTGTGATGCAGACGAGACACATATAGCTGCATCGTAGGTATTGCGGGACACAACAGCATATTGGGCCCCGTCAGCGTAGTACCGCACTGGTTCCGACAAGGAGGCTTCCTTTTCTTCTTCTCGACCTTGATGAAGCCATCCTTGTCCGTGTCGTCCGCTATTTCCGAGCCTGTTCTTCTTGTCGCGTCACCACCGAGGGCTTTTTGGTGGCGGCAATAGCAACGTTTAGGGGTCAACGTAGCCACACGATTCGACGCCTCTACGGCGGTGTCACATTTTGCACCGCATGCAATATTGGCGGCCAGTGACGCAACTGCAGAATTTAAGACGTTAGAGGTGTCGGGTGTCCTACCGCTCGAATTAGCGTTGCGCAACAACATTTCTTCGGCACGTAATTCACATATGGTGTTTTCCGACACCTCTAATTTGGCTTTTACAAACAGAATTTGCTGTCTGCTGGGGTGCACGGTGATCTTTCTCGATGGTTCTCCTCATATATTAATAATCGTTCGCAAGCTGTAGTCCTTCGTGGTCATACGTCCAGATGGAATTCTGTACCATCTGGAATACCTCAAGGTTCCATATTAGGGCCTTTATTATTTACAATATTTATTTCTGACATTAGTAACTGTTTTTACAACTCGCGTATACTACTATATGCAGACGACATGAAGGTCACTAAGTTAGTACGCTGTCTGATACTGTTAAACTTAAAGCAGACTTGGATAGATTTGTGTCATACGGTAAAGCTAATAAACTCCAGCTCAATGTATCCAAATGCTATCAAGTAACCTATACGCGACAAAAATCCTGCATCGAGGTAGGATACACACTGGACAGACAAACGATAAATAAAGTGAGTAGCATTAAGGACCTCGGCGTACTATCCGACAGTATACTTATCTTTGATCAACACTTAGACTCAATGGTAAATAAAGCTTCTAAAGCCCTAGGGTTTATAATCAGATCATGCAGTAACTTTCGCTCTCTTAAACCAATTAAAGTTCTTACAACAGTCCAGTAATAATCCAATTTTCCAAATTGCCACGCACATATTAACAAGTATGTGCGTGGCAATCTTGATTATATTGCTCTCCAGTCTGGAACCCCCAATATGAGGTTTACAAATCACGTATTGAGTCCATCCAGAGATTTTTTTTGCGGTATCTTGACTTCAAGGCCAGGAATTCATCAGTGGATTATGACCATTGTTGCAGGCGATACCATTTTCTACCGTTAGAAACAAGAAGGAACATCAACGATATTTGTTATCTTGCTAACGTCGCAAATGGTTTCACTGATTGTCCTGAATTACTGAGTAACATAATCTTCGAACTTATTAAAATTAACGAAGAAGCGTTTAGTTGTACATACTTCACTTGCACACACAAATTATAGGAGAAACGCTTTCTGTATCCGAAGCACAAGAACTTTTAATTGCTTACCACCACACTTGGATATTGATCTATTCTGCACTGCCGCCTCCGTGACTACCGCATATCAAATTAGAACTATATTAAATAAAAACTACTTTGGCGATAATTAATTTATTTAAATTTGATAATATATCATTACTTTATTTAAATTATAAAATAATGAAATGTAATTCTGTATACCTACTTATGTCTTGTATTACTTATTGTCTACACACTAACTTGTTATATTTCCAAATATTGTAATTGTTTCTAATTACAGAACCTTTTGCTCAGTTTTAATTTTAGAATATTATTCTCAATGTATAAGCTAAACTTTCTTAAACTAGAGTTAACAGAACTCTAGTTTACCAATATGTGGAAGATTGTTATTAGCAATTTTACTCCAACCATAACTCCTATTTAATTTAACCCTATTCGACTGTAAGCTTTCTGTAAAATTAATTAAATAAATAAATATAGTAAGAGAGACCTAGATATAATACTAGCGGAAATTGTTACCGTCAACAGTAACTAAGTAGCTTTATTTCATCTATCACTAGGTATAAGGACCTAGCTATACCTACCTCTGTATCATTGCTTTCCGTGTTATCTATCGCATTCATACTCGATATAAAACCTACGCACCGTGGCATGGGCACAAAACTGAATGCCACCCAGTACCTGTAAAGGTATTTCTTTATAGTATCATTTATGACTATTAAAAACAGTATCTGCTTACGAAAAAACAAAATAAAAATAAAATTTGGCTGAGATATCAAGATGGTTATGTACGCGTATGACTCGTATGATACGACACAACAATGTGATCCAACACAAGACACGGGTGCTAGCCGTATAACTGTGTAAGTCTTTTTACCTAAACGCGAGGTGCGCTGTTTAGGAGTAACGCTCATAATCTGAGAAAATTCCAACTATCTAGTGACAGACAGACAGTCAAATTTATTTTTTCTAGTATTAATCATACACACAGTACAATAATCAACTATTATTAATAATAAAATACCACGTCTTTATTTTTCACTTTCACTTTCCTTTACTCTAGTCACTTATTTATTAATCCACACATCTTTTTTTTCAGGAGATAAAAGGAAATACTTATCCATTAAAGAGACACACATTATGTACCTACCTACTAGTGAGTAACATTATAGTCTTACCTTTCAGAGTTTCCAGGTAATCTAAAAATAGTTATCTCTGGATGCGCTATTGACGAATTCATGCAACCAAAAATAGCACAATAGGTATATAAAGGGAGAAAACTAAAACTTGTTCAGGTGGGGGTTTACAGATGGTACAGATCTGGAATGCTCATGCGGTGTACCCATACAATGGCCCACCTCACATCATGTCCTGCATGCCCTAACACCTGCACGCAAGAGGACTTGATGGCTGCCTCTGACAATGCAGTCAACGTAGCTGAATTTTGGGACGCTATAATATAAATTTAACGATGTTTGCCAACGAAACGCTAAGAAGAAGAAGAAGGGAGAAAAAGTGAAGACAAGTAAAAGTTCACTCATCACGACAATCGAGTCATAGTTATGGTATTTTTATTGCAAAATGAAATCCATAACATAACAATTGTTCGGGGTTGGGGTAGAGATAAATTTAAACTAAGATTAAAGATAATAAAATAACTATTTAATATTGATTATGTTTCATTATACAAACAGCGCAAACTTGGTTATTGACCAAAAAGCAAAAGTCCGCACTCGCAGTCTGTCAGCGAAAAATGGAACGTAGTATTCTAAAAGTTAAATTAACAGATCACGTTAGAAACTCAATACTACGTTCCAAGACGCAAATTGCTGACGTGGGCCACTCAGCAGCTAAGCTAAAGTGGAACGACGCAGTGGGTCCAAAACACCAGACAGCGGCCACGTGGTAGACCCAAAATGAGATGGCGAGATGAGCTTGACGCCAATAAAAGGGATTGGCTACAATTGGCAAAAGATAAACTATCATGGAAAAAGGAAGGGGAGGCCAGGAACAGGAACAGGGCAAACCCTGCAGTGGGACAGTATAGGCTAATAATAATAATGTTTCATTATAATGGTGAAGGTTAAATAACTTTTTTTTTTAAGAAGTGTAAATATTAGGTATATTGTATATTTAGATGTAATATAATATTATAATAGTATGAAATGTAAATTACAAATTATGAAATTAAATTAATAAATGCTCTACCATTTCTGTTAAAAAAAAGGAACAAGACTTTAACGAAATAATAACTTAATCATTAGATAATAAATATATAAAAATAACTTGAATATAAACAAATAGAATAAAGATAAGCTAGTATATGAATGAACTTGGAATGGTGATTGTTTCGCCGACTACGTCGTCGGTTCTACCGCGATAACACTATCTATCTATTGATGTTTTGAAATAACGTTACATTTAGAATAAGGAAAACTAAAGTAGGGACAATCTGGTTATCGTGATACAAGATACTATTATTGTACAAATCTGTATTATAAAGACGTATGAATGTCGGTCGGCAACGAAGTTAGCTGCACAGCCCCTCTAGACAAGTGGCATAAGCGATAGTCGAATCGAAAAGTCAAAAAAGCAAATGTATGGTTTTTGACGTAAGTTTGCGACATTATATCGTAGACTTAAGTCAAATCCCATACATCTTCTTTTTTGACTTTTCGATTCGACTATCGCATATGCCACTTGTCTAGATGCTCAGTGCTGCTATATGAAGATTAGTTTTCTAGGGAAAAAAATGTATGAATTTGCGTGAATATATTTTTATCTTTAGGTTCATTTATTCATTGAATTACATAAATTAATGCTATATATATATATTATATATATATATATATATATATATATATATATATATACAAGAATAATATGAAAAAACTTATTCAGACTAACTAATCTTTAGGTTTAAGTAGTCTAATTGTACACTGCTACCAAATTCCACAGAAATAAGTACCTATATTGGTTTACTTAAAAACGAATCTTCATATAGCGGCCGTGTAGGTACAGCTAACTCCTTTGTTGTGTGTACACGCACGGTCCTTCTACACGGTGTTTGTTCATACTTTGGACAATAATATGGTTCTAATGTAACCAGCTGACATCTTGTAAACAGCTTAACTATTAAAAAATACATATTAAATTAAATTTCAAAATGACAACTTTATGAAGTAACTAGGAGTCGCTGGCGACTTCGTCCGAGTGGTAATTTGGAATATTTTCCCCGATTTTGCAACATATCTCACTACTGCTCCGCTCTTATGATCATAGCCTGATGTTATATAGCCTATGGTCTTCCGGAATAAATGCACTATTCAACAAAAAATGTCTTTTTCTAATCGAACCAGTACTTTCTCAAAATAGCGCGTTCAATCAAACAAACTCTTCAGCTTTATAATATTAGTATAGATTTAATCAGAAATTAGCCTAATAGTCTTCTTCACGTGACCAGTAAACTTATCAAAACGTCAGCTTGGTAACTAAAGACCGCGAGTACATGCACGACAAGGCCAAGCGTTTAGACTTTAAACGGCCCAAAAACATAATCTCCAACGAAATTGTTGTGTTTACTCTACACCGTCTGAAAAGCTTCCGCAGTTGCAGCGGAACCAGCATACATGTGGTGTCCACGCCTAGACATATTCATGGTAGTAAAGACATACTATACCATCAAGTATTTAACCATCGTTGCGTACCAATACCCAACCACTGGGATCTAGTACAACTAAATACCAACTAAACAAACTATAATTTTAACAAAAGGCGAGGCGCTCATAGCTAGGGGCACTCGCTGTTCGATAAACGATCAGCGGGTTAAGCTACCAAAAGGGCGGTAACCCTTTGGTGATCGCATAGTGGTATTTCATCTGAGCGTCTCCGTGCTTCGGAAGGCACGTTAAAAGTCGGTCCCGACTGTTATCAATCCTTAGATCACAACAGAGGCCTAAATATGGGCGATCTCAATAACTCTGTCACCAGGTTGGCCACTAACCAAACGATAAGAAGAAGAAGAATTTTAACAAAATAACCGATCTCAATACGATTAGTTTCAAAAACCCTAAAATCCTAAGTCAAACTAAACAGGAAATTTCATGCAAACTCTTATCTCACTTTTCCTCATTTAATGACGGTTTTTTTTTATTTGATCATTTACAGCTAAAGTGCATCTCATGACCAACATCGACTTGCAATACCAACGATGTCACTTGCGTATCCCTGGGATATCCTTTAAAGTTCTAGAGTGGCGACATCGAACTGGAAGACGAAGCGTGGCAGGCCTCCAACAAGGTGGACCGACGACGTGGTAAAGGTTGCGGGCAATCGATGGATAAGGTCGGCTCAGGATCGAGAGTTGTGGAAATCCTTGGGGTAGGCGTATGTCCAGCAGTGGACATCTTTTGGCTGAGATGATGATGATGATCTCTGGGATAGGAATACGTTTCTTTCAAAATTCATCCCTAAATGAGCGCTGGAGACCTGTACTCACACACGTATCACGTATCCTTGTGTGATAAGCACGATTATGTTGCTCTGTGTGAGTGTAAATTATGTAGTATATTTAAAATAATATAAGATATATGTCAAATAATTTAAATGATATAGACATGTAATGAAAAACAGTGCTCATCGTACGAACTATTTGTCCTAGCAGGGAATCGAACCCATGACCTCTATCTTAGCAGTCACAGTCACAAACCATTAGACCAAGAGATCAATTACATATGCAGAAACGCATCAATGTTATAATCTTTGTCACACACATCTAAACGACGGTAGGTACTCATGCCATTTTTTAGATAAAAATAACGTGTTTTAAATAAAAATAACGTCACATAGATAAAAAATAACGTCTTTCAGATGAACAATAACATCTTTTAGATAAACAATAACGTCCTGTGAATAAAAAAATAACATCTTTTAGATTAAGAAATAACGTCATTTAGATAAAAATGAGAGAGAGAGAGAGAGTTTACGACTGCTAGAATATAGTCAAATGCGCTAAAATGACATTATTTGTTTTATCTATAATTTATCTAATTATAAGTTTTCTGGTGCAGGTATCACTGAAGTCTAAAGTCTGATACCAATAAAATTGTAATAAGTATACCATGACCACTTCGAGAATATACCCTCTTCAACAAAAGTTTGTGTACATACAAAAAGGATAAAAAATAAAATATGTATACACAGACGAACATAGAACCTCCTTCTTTTTGGAAGTCGCTTAAAAAGAGAATCGTTGTGATGAGTGACTTGATATCAGTTAAAAATTTAAATAAGTTCAACTACTGTTGACAACACTTGTATTTAAAATTTTAAAACACCACGTGTTCAAATTTATGTATTAAACTTTTTCTTAATATACCAATTAAGAAAAAGTTTTAAAAAATATTAAAAATGATTGTACTTAATTACCAACTAAACAAACTGTAATTTTAACAAAGAAAAACCAAATCGAACAGTAGGCGGCAAAGTTCGGCAAGTTTCAAAACCCCTAAAATATCCCCTTTTCCTCATTTAAAGACAAGTTTTTTTTTTTCTGATCATTTACAGCAAAAGTAAAATTATGGAGTGCCGTTGCCTACCTTCTGGCTTCGTCCGCCCAAATTGCCAGTCACAATAATGTGGACTTAGAATAAGGTACGGTTTCAGCAGCTCATGACTTCACACGTGAGAACATAGGACGATGGTAACAATTTTGGGAAAAGTCTTGTAATAAATCGCCTTAAAAGGATCACGGGGGAAGCAGGTGGAAGAGGAAGGGGTCAATTCCCCACCACTTTAGGCCTTATTTTATATTAATGTTGAAATTTTAAAATTTGGCAGGCAAATTTTAAATTTTGACTGCCGTGGTGGTCCAGTAGCTGCAGTATGCGCCTGCTGTGTACGAGGTTCTGGGTTCGATTCCCACACATGACAAAACTTTGTGTGACCCACAAAGAGTTGTTCTGAGTCTGGGTGTAATTTGTGTCCGTCAATTGTATGTTTGTAAAGTCCCCCCCGACACAGAGTTTGTTCTCTAGTGCGGGAGTTGTCTTTTCTTTTTTTTTTAAACAAAAAAACAATATAATTTTTTCTTATTCGTATGTAACTAAATATTAGATTCTGTAGGGGGCCGTGGTTCTAAATTAACCTATTGATCATTTTATTATATGGTTCAGGTATTTCTACTCCCAGACCTATTTATAGGCTATGCAACAAAAAACGCCGACTCATTTCTAACTATGCGTGATTTTTTTTTTATTTACGGCAAGAATGGCTTGAGACAACCTCCTTAACACCCAACCACAGATGCAAATTACATACCTACCTAATACCTACCTATTATTCTATACCTACCTAATTCAGACGATTCGATTCATGACCCAATTCCAATTTTTACTCTTTCAATAATAATCAATTAATTTATAAGTTAACCGGCTATTACTCGTAAACTTGTGAAGGCTACTTAGCTGTGATAGATTTACTTTTATTTTAGTTATATATACTACTACCGTGATTTTTTTCAAAAACCCAGAAACAATCATTAAGCTGACAGGGGGAAAGAGGGGGAGGAAACACTTCGCTCTAACAAAAAATAACACATTAAAGCTTAATAATTCAAAAACAAAAAAGTCTCAACAAACCTGCAATGTTTTTGAAAGATCTATTTAACGATACCTTACACTATGAGGTGAATGAGAAAACAAAAAACATCCCATTTTGCATGTCAGGTACAGATAGGCAATACTGTAAAGAAAAAAAAATCTCTATACTTGTGCTACACAACATTGCTTCTTGCCAAATTTCATGATTCTGGGTCAACGGGAAGTATCCTATAGGTTTTGATTCCCATACGAATTACAGAACCTGCGGCATAAACTACTGTATCTTTTTTTTGCTTTGAGTTAAAAGTATTTTTTTTCACAGCTTCAAGGGATTACAGAACTGAGTATTTGATGCAAATTTCAACTTTATACCTCTAAGCGATCCTGAGGAAAAGGGTCTTGACAGACTGACAGATAATTATATTTTTTTTGTGTGAATGTAATAACAAATTTTCAGTTTTCGGATTTTTACCTTACTTGTGCTATTAGGTATAGTTTGTTACCAAATTTCAGGACTCCAAGTCATCGGAAAGTGCCCCATAGGTTTTGATTCCCTAAAGAGTTTCAAAATATGCAGTATAAACGGCTGTATATTGTTTATGCGTTGATTTAGAAGTTTGATTTTTTAAAGGCTTCAAGGAATTTTAGACTTTAGTATTTGGAAAGCGTTGAGTATCAAATTGAAATTTACTTAATACCTCAACGCTTTATTGTGAATAAAGGGTCTTGACAGACAGACAGACGGACAACAAAGTGATCCTATAAGGGTTCCTTAATAGGGTTTTTTCCTGCTACGGAACCCTAAACAACATGTTACATAATGTAATAAAGATACAAAAACACATTTAATATAGACTTTAGTATTTGGAAAGCGTTGAGTATCAAATTGAAATTTACTTAATACCTCAACGCTTTATTGTGAATAAAGGGTCTTGACAGACAGACAGACGGACAACAAAGTTGTAGCGGTCGTACATGACTGTACTTGTCGTACAGCATTAAGTTATGTAACGGACTGTACTTATAAGCTATATATAAGCAGCAACCGGCTAGGGCAAGTGCCCACTCTTTGTAACTACAATACAATAAACATTAGTAACTACACAATATCGAGTTGTCATTTGGTCACCCCGAGTTCCCTATAGTGGTGACCCCGACGTGATCCGCGAGTGATTTCGTTCTAGTGAAAATTCGGGAGTGACGCGATTGTGAAACACCGTGACATACAGGTAGACACATAAAATGGCAACTGGTCCGCAATCATCTAGTTCAGCCATGGAGTTGGCAGCAATAACTTTAACCACCAAAATTCCAGAATTTTGGGTGGAATCTCCGCGTGTGTGGTTCATTCGAACCGAGGCTATGCTGGCACCACAAAAGCTTGCGGACGAGGCGAGATTCGATATCGTCGTTTCCAAACGTTTCGATCCTATAAGGGTTCCTTAATAGGGTTTTTTCCTGCTACGGAACCCTAAACAACATGTTACATAATGTAATAAAGATACAAAAACACATTTAATAATAACTACATCTTATATTTTATCATATTAAGTGCAAATAATAATAATCAAAAACATTTTATGTATCAGCAGGAACGTGAAAAAAATACACAATAGTCACTTCGCTAGACGCCATCTGTTGTAATTTTACTGAAGCACTATGAAAACTGCTTCGTTACTTCCTCAAACTACACATTCAGGTTCTAAAATATATCAACAGGCGTATCTGTTCTATTTTGCTATTTATTAACAAAGAGGGCGCTACAAGTAAACGATATTGGCCTTTAGGTTTGATGCTACAAATGTATAAAATGTTAATAAATACAATTTTGGCTGTCTTCAATCTATCACAGTTGCTTATTTTAAAACATTTAGATGCTGTAGATTTGAAATTCATAATAATTTAATGTTACCGGCTGCCCATTTTTCTTTTTTTTTTTTTTTTTTTTTTTATACTACCAAGGTGACAAACAAGCATACGGCCCGCCTGATGGTAAGCAGTTACCGTAGCCTATGGACGTTTGCAACACCAGGGGTGTCACTCACGCGTTGCCGACCCTTTAAAAACCTTATAACTCCTTTCTTGAAGAACCCCATGCTATAGTCTTTTGGAAAAACCTCGGCAGGGAGCTCATTCCACAGCCTAATCGTACGTGGTAAGAAATTCCTCTGGAATCTTACGGTACGGCAAGTTAGAGGTGCAAGGATGTGAGGATGAACTCCCTGTCGGTGGCGAGAGGTGCGTTGATAAAATGTGGCCGTGGGCATCATCTCGAACAATTCCTCAGAACACAGCCCATTGTACAGGCGGTAGAACACACACAAGGAGGCGAAGTCTCTCCTTAGACTTAGTGGATCAATACCGCCTGTGAGCTTGGGATCGTCAACAATCCTCACAGCGCGTCTTTGGATAGAATCAAAGGGTCCAAGCTGGTATCCAGGTGCTCCCGCCCAAAGGTGGCAGCAGTACTCCATGTGGGGCCGGACTTGCGCTTTGTAGAGCAGCAGTCTTTGGCCCGCGGTGAAGTACCACTTTGCCCTGTTGAGCACACCTAGCTTTCTAGATGCCAGCTTAGCCTTGTCTTCCAAGTGATGTCGGAACTGGACGTCACTAGAGATGTCGACGCCGAGGATTCCAATGCTCTTGGATATTGTAAGGGCTGTGTCTTGGAATTGTGGAGCCATAGCAAATGGGGCTTTCTTAGCGGTGAACGCGCAAACTTGTGTCTTACTGGGGTTAAATTGGACTAAATTTAGTCGTCCCCAATCAGAGACTCTGGAAAGAGTGCTACTGATTTCAGACACAAGTTTTTCGCGACTTTCATCAACAATGGAACGAGGGATATTTGCGCGGCCTGTGTAAAAAGTGTCCCCGGTGCTGTCATCCGCATAACAATGAATGTTGTCGGTAGACAACATATCATTTATATGCAGAAGAAATAACGTCGGAGACAGCACAGAGCCTTGCGGTACGCCAGCATTGATGTCCAGGCGATCCGAGCAACAACCGTCAACGACAGTTTGTATGCTTCTGCTGGACAAAAAGCTGGCAATCCATTCGCATAATCCCTCGGGGAGTCCGTATGATGGCAGCTTCGACAGAAGACTCCGGTGCCAGACCCGATCGAACGCCTTAGCTATATCTAGGCTAACCGCCAACGCCTCACCTTGACTCTCGATGGCTAGAGCCCAGCGGTGCGTGAGATACACCAGAAGATCACCCGTCGAGCGACTGTGGCGAAAGCCGTATTGTCGGTCGCTGATTAACTCGTGATCCTCTAGGCATCCCAAGAGCCGCCGGTTTATAATTCGCTCCATCACCTTCGAGAGTAGGGAGGTTAAGAGTAGGGAGGTTATAGCTATAGGCCTGTAATTCGTTGGGTCTGTTTTCATCAATTTTATTTTGTTGGGCACGGTAGCCTATTTATTTTATGTATTTATTTTATTTGGCATATTAACAGTGTGTGCATATATATTATACATTCCTTATATTTAATTCTTCATTTAACTTAAAGGTTGTGCTACACCACTTACCTTAGATTTAGGTAATATTACCTAGTTAATTTAAACTAGGTAATATTACCTAAATCTAAATCAATAAGTATAAGAATTAACAAATGATAAAATCGTAATTAATTTAAAAAATAAAAAAAGGTCAAATGAGATTTTATATAATATTTATTTTGTTATACCTTTGCGTCTAAAACATTTGGAATGGTCGTGAAATATATCCAGATCAAGTTGTCTCCAGCGGCCATTATATGTTGCCGTTTGCCTAGCTATTGGGGCTTGTTTTCCTAAATTAGTTCGATGTGTTGGAACTTTGAAGAATGGAAAATTATCCCTATACCTAGCATTTGGTCTAAGAACGCATATTTCTATGCGCTCTTAGAGCCTGTCCCTGAAATAATACCCCTTGCACCAAATTCTGAAGAACATTAAATCGAGCATCTTTCGTCTCTCTTGAAGGGTTTTTAATTAAAAATAAGCTAGTCTTTCATTGTAAGGACACCTAGAGTTAAGCCTCGGAGTGATAAATGTCTAGTAAACGCTCTATGGATTAACTCTATGCGCTGTGAGTGAACTCCATACTGAGGATTACAAATGACACTACCAAACTCCAGTATACTCCTCACCAAAGGTATTGTACAAAACAATTTTCGAGTACTTAGGTATGCTTAAAATCTTTAGTATTGCGTTTTATAAAACCATCGATCAAATAACCCATCGGTTAAATAGTTTTCGGTGATGAGACGTAGTGGAAATGGGCTTCGTTAAAATGTCTTTCGATGATGAGTACGAATCCCGTTTTATTCGGTTCTCCATCCGGTTGTATTTTAAGAGGAGTAAGGCCTCGACAGACGACAATAGCCAAATAAGTACAAAGTTATGTGTAAGTATGAGTTCAGGTTTCCGAAACTCAATTAGGTATGACTTATTAACTAAATAATTTTCTATACCAGAGATACTCCATCGCGAAACTCTGGTGTTAATTTCGGTAAATTTTTCGGTCGGCAATACATAAGTGATTCCTCTGGTATTGCAAGCTTCCATTGGCTACGGTAACTGCTTTCTATTATTCTTTTCTTTCTATTATTTATATTACACCTAATTAGTAAGCGAGTAAGGCGAATTAATTGAAAACTGTACCATTGAACTGATCAGACGAAGAAGCCGGGAAGGTAGTCACTGGAATTTTATGATCTAATGTAATCTAGCCGTGTTTGGACTTATAGTCATGAGGTAAAGTATGGCTATAAATTATCATATTTTTTAAAAAGCCTTTACGAGTGGAAATAAATGTTCATATGACAGTTGGTTGTTGTTTAATTTTTATTATCAATCCCGAGACATCGGGTTCGAGAATTTTTGACACCCGAGAAATATAAAACGTCGAGAAACCATAAACCCTAGTCTGATACCGCCCTATAAAACGTATGCAATGGTGTGTATATAGGTTTACTCGTTTTATTTGATATCGGATTGTCAAATTTATGAACATTAAGTTACTTATTACCTATATGTACTAAAATAAAATGTTTTCAGTACTTTCCTGGTTTTAATTGTGCCAAATATTTGTGGTCTTCTCATTGACCACAAATATTTAGTAGGTAGAATTATTAAAAACCATCTTTTATTTAAAAAAATGTGTCAAATATTTGTGGTCAGTGATAATTTAGAAAAGTCTCGTCTAGTCTTTATGGATTTTTTATCAGTTTTATTATGATTACTCTCATACTCAACAAAATTTATTTTTATAGATAATTCTATTAATAGTTCCAATGTACAGTTTATAATCATGATAAGCTTTCTCCGCAAACAGCGGGGAAGGCTTTATGAATACATCAGTAGGCGATATTTGGCGGCCGCAAAACCTGCAGCTCCAGAAGCAAAAGTAGACTCTCGTAGAATATTCAAAATATACAGATTTGGAGGAATTGATGCTGGAGAGCCACCCAAAATGCAAACCTTCGAGTTAGATATAAATACTTGTGGTCCTATGGTTCTGGACGTACTGCAGAAACTGAAGGATATGGACCCGACACTTACCTTCCGAAGATCGTGTCGTGAAGGAATCTGTGGCTCCTGCGCTGTCTGCTTGCAAGGATTCAACCGGCTCGCCTGTATCACCGCTATTCCAAACGCGAAGACGATTACTATACATCCAGTCCCACACATGTACGTTCAAAGAGACCTAGTGGTAGATTTTTCACATTTTATGGCTCAGTATAATAGTATTCGGCCGTATCTTGTGAGAAGAGGTTCATTTACGAGGGGATCTAATCAAATGGCGCAAAGCATTAGGGATAACCTGAAAACAGTGGGTTTATATGAATGTGTGCTATGTGGCTGCTGTTCAACATCCTGTCCGAGTTACTGGTGGAACGGACGCCGGTTTTTGGGACCCGCTGCTCTGTTACATGCTTATAGATGGGTGGTTGATTCCAGGGACGAAGACTCCGAGCAAAGGCTCTTCGAACTTCGTGATGATTTTAAAGCATTCCGATGCCACGTTATAATGAACTGCATGTTGGCATGTCCCAAAGGTCTTAATCCATCCATAAATATTGCTAAACTTAAGAAATTGATATCTGGTATTGACAAAAAGGAACCACCAGATATGGATCCTATGAAATACATCGGTGGTGGAGGAGGGGGCTTGGAAGCCTGCTGTAGGAAACTTAAGTAAGCATATCGACATGTCCGACAGACAACTTTAAACTGAGTATTTTGTACTGTGTATACCACAACTTTATTATATTGTTTACCGAGTTTTACAGTTCTAGAAATAGTTAACTTTGCAGTTTTATTTCTCCGCAATCGACAATACCTATTGACTAAGCAGCTTGCTAGCAGCAGACAGCTTACATATATCATCTGGAGCGGCCTACTATGGGGATTTTGTCTCATCTAGAGGGAATTTCCGTGCATTTAAACGTTTCTGCCATACATATTATAGCAATCAAACTTAGCTCACTTAGGTCCCGTAGTTTAAGGTCCTCCGTGGTGCTCCTTTTCATAGGTTACAAACCTATACAGATTTATTTTGTCTCCCGCTTTGCTATGGAGGGAAGTGGAAACTTTTCTTTCTAACTCCTCCTATTTACTTCTGATTAAATTCGTTGCGGGGTCCAAGACAGTAGGTTTAGTTGTCCACGGGACGCAAAACTCGGTGTATCAGTTGATTACTCCGCTGTTAATCCTGGCTCACAGGAGTCACAGCATGTGGGTGGGATTGTCCCGAAAATACCTATTGACTAAGCCATTTATCATTTATAACGAAGGACGTAAGCGACAAACGCGGCAACAAGACTAAGGGACACGAATGACTCATTAGGTACTTTCTGAACGTACTTACCTACCGCTACCTATTTTAACATAAAGTATCAATAACTACAAGATGTGGCTACTTTTCATAGGGTTAATACGCTTAATAGAGCAAGAGCCAGCGGTCTCCAGGCCTTCGTTAAAGTATAAAAGCTATAAGTTTCTCAGTGTATGTCCCCAACTCAGGTAAGAACGATCCCCGGCTATAAACTTGGGTTGTGGTGGCTTTGGCAGGTAACAGGTAATAAAGGTGTGTAAAATTGTTTCTTAAATTCGTTATAGTATAAAACTCAGTTTTACATATTTTACTTGTAATGATCCTAGAAGTCAGCTTGTCAATAGCCAGACACTTCGTACGGTTGCAACCCTCTGCAAGACACCCTGAAAGTATATTTAATTGTAGCAATTTTTTAAAAAGCTGCATTTTATATGTTATTTGGAGAACTCTCAAATGATGTTTCCTCAATACGACGATTCTGTAGCTATAATGGCAAAAAAGATATCGAGTAATTTTATAAGCAGTGCCTGACAGAAAAAATAGAGCAAAGTTTTGGTGGTTAGTATTTTAAAGCAACAATGCTTCAGTAGGCGATAAATATATTGTGTAGTTGTTTGGCGGCTTGTAGTTAAGTATAAGTTGTAGTTAATAGAAAAGGTTACAAAATCTTTAGTATCAAGTGACAATCAAAATCATATTTTATTACTAGCTGTTGCCCGCGGCTATAGCCCATTGTGTTATTCCAGACCATAATCTATATCTGTGCCAAATTTCATCTAGATCCGTTCACTAGTTTTTACGTGAAAGAGTAACAAACATCCATCCATACTTACAAACTTTCGCGTTTATAATATTAGTAGGATATAATAAGCACCTTTAAAGACAATATTTCGATTCTTAATTTTTTAAAGAGTAATAGGTACTCATACCGTTAGCCTCTGTAACTTGTTCATTTATTATATTGCATATAGATTCAGTTTTTGCTACAAGCAATAAATTGTTATTACTTAGACATTACTCTTACTTGTATATTGACGGTGGTAGCTACTGTTATCAACTACTTAACAATACATTTATCGCCTACTGAAAGTATTGCTGCAAAACATTAATCATCAGAATTATTCTGCTCTATTTTTCTGCTCTCTGCTCTTTGTATTATTTTCTCATAAAATGACTCTTGTCTCTGAATGAATCTTTATTTCCGTTATAGATACAGAACTGTCGTTTTAAAAAATGGAAGGAAACAAATGGGAAGTAAATACTTACCACCGTAAATTCCAAAAAATCTCTTTACCAGGGACACTACGACTAGGTGACCGGCCGTCCTGACATCAGAATGAACCTCACCAGGTGATATAATTTTGTGAAATAACTTAAAAACTATAAGTGCAACAAATTTAAAAATGTGCGCAACAATTACAGAAGCTGGACAACTAACTATCTATTAATTTTGGCTCACAGGAGTTACAGCGGTGGGCATGTGGGTGGGATTGTCCCGAACATTCCAGGTACCTATAGAGAAATATTTTTTTCGTTACTGAGAAATTTTATTTACTTTTTATAATCATCTCAGAGGAAAATAAACTATTGTTATATTAGGGAATATAATATAATAATGTTGTGGAGGCTGTCACACAGTGCCGGATTAGCCACGTAGCAAGAGTAGCAAATGCTACGGGCCCCGCGCACTGGGGGGCCCCGCGCTCCAAAGCCTGTCTGACCGAAAATTTTTTTTTAGATAGGAGCGTAAAATATCTTGCAAGCCTTAAACGTGAAGCGCTAAGGCTTTGCTTCACTCCCAAAATGTAAAAATCGATTTCGGCGCGCTTAATTGTAAAAATAAGTATTTAACTATCTTTTTAACGTTAAAGTCCTAATGTTTATAGTGTTGGAAACACTACAATTCCCGATAAATCGTTCAAATTTTTGCCTATTTTTTTTCGTAATACTCTTGAGCCTTTTAAAAAATTGAGATTCATTATTTTTCGGTTTAATTATAATCGATATATTTAGACTAGCATCTATAGCACATTTCTACTCTTCAAGCGGCCAGATTTTTATATAGGTATACAATATCTCAGCCAAAAGACGTCCACTGCTGGACATAAGTCTCCCATATATCCTGAGCCATATGGATCTGAGGGCAACCGATGGACAGGCGTGTCCATCGGTTGCCCGCAACCTTTACTAGGTCGTCGGTCCACCTTGTTGGAGGCCTGCCCACGCTTCGTCTTCCAGTTCGTGGTCGCCACTCTAGAACCTTTCCGCCTCAACTGCCATCAGTTCTGCAAGCTATGTGCCCGACCCATTGCCACTTAATGGAAGCAATTCTTCGAGCTATGTCGGTTACTTTGGTTCTCCTACGGATCTCCTCATTTCTGATTCGATCTCGCAGGGAAACTCCAAGCATAGCTCTCTCCATTGCTCGTTGGGTGACTTTGAGCCTTCGCACGAGGCCCATAGTGAACGACCACGTCTCAGATCCATATGTTATCACTGGCAACACACACTGGTCAAAGACTTTCGTCTTGAGACACTGCGGTATTTGGGACGAGAAGATATGGTTTAGCTTCCCAAACACTTCCCATCCGAGTCGAATTCGACGAGTGACCTCTTTCTCGAAGTTGGACCAACTTAACTGAACTGTTTGTCCCAGGTAAATATAATCGTCGACAACTTCGAGTGTAGAGTCTCTAATTGTGACAGAGGCGGGTGCGACATGGACATTTGCCATAATCATGGTCTTGTCCATATTAATTTAATTTTTAAGACTCATTTGTACTGAGACTCTACTGAGGCCATCGAGCATTGCGCCAAGGTCTTCCATGGTCTCAGCCATGACCACGATATAGCCGGCAAATCGAAGGTGAGTCATGTTCTCGCCGTTGATGTTGATTCCGAGTCCATTACAATCCAGAAGCTTCATAGCATCTTCCAATGCAGCGGTGAATAGTTTCGGGGATCTGACATCCCCCTGTCTCACACCTCGCTGCAACTGGATAGGCTTCGTGCTCTGATCATGGAAACCGACTGACATGGTGGCGTTTTCGTTCAAGCACTTCAACTGCAGTGGCGAACGTCCTTTATCAACATTTAAACGTATTAATAATTTTAATTAAAAAAACGACTTCAATGCGGCAAGTTATTAAAAAATCCAAAAAACAGGATGAATTTTCATACAAACTCTGAACTCACTTTTCATTATTTTTCTAAATCTGTTCATTTACAGCTAAAGTGCATATCGCACCCCCCACCGAATAAAGGCGTAAGATGAAAATATCAACTTTTCAGGAAAATTAAAAAACCGTTTTTAGTGAATAATTAAGCAACTATACGTCCTATCAAAATGATTGAGATGTCAAATGAAAGCTAATTTTTTTTCTGTTTAAATTACTTTAAAACAAAATAAATATTAATAAGATTCTCTTAAATATTAAGGAAAACGTATAATACCATAAATTGAAATGATTACCTTGTTGGTAATCATCTATTACCACTGTATTCGTGGCAAAAAGTTGTCCTCGCAATAAGCGTAATAATCAACAGTCACTTTATTCGGTAAAAAATGCTCGTTAATAACATTCAGTAATGTATTATGACGGCTTTCTTTCGATTAAAAAATAAGCAGACTTTGTGCGTTATGGTTTATGGCGCCTCATTTTCTACAAGAGTAATAATGTAGCTATAGCAGGGTAGCCCATGAAGGGATTTCGGGATTTACTAAAACGCGGCAGATTAATATACAGGGGGATACTTTGTATCTGGTTTAAGTACCGCCACCAAATATGAGCACCATATACATATACGGACGCCCGTCAATGGATCAGATTAGTAAAAAAAAATAATCATCATTTATTCTCGAGCGCGTCAGATTAAGGTAGGGTGAGTTTTTAGACATGCTAAAAAGTATATATTTCACTAATCTGACAATTTGCGAGTGACGTAAAAAAAGGGGAGGGCTGCAAAGTTGTAAAAAAACGTCATCTCGTCATTCTCGAGCGTGGCCGATTTTTTTTTATTTTGAAGGAAATAATTCAAGGAAGGAATTTTGAAGGAAATAATTAAATTCACAAAAAATATATAATAAGACAATTTCCACAAGCCGAAGTATTAAAAATTTGTCGATGAAGTATAATACAGCAATGCAGTTTTGTGATGCCTCATTCCCATATTCCCCTCTCCGCGTTTCTATTCCTCTCTAACTTTTTCTCTATCTTTTACTCTCTAACGCCGTCCCCACTCTGGTTTCTTTTGCCATTACATGACTTTACCCAATCGGCAATTTCTTAGGAGGTGATGTACCCTTTTTGTGCCACTGCATGGACTCCTGCTTTGACTTAGGCTCATAATGGTAAACCCAAGTTCTATCCCCAGTCACAATCCGGCCTAAAATGGCTTCTTTGTTCTCAGCAGAGAGGTCCAAAAACTCTTGACAACACACAACTCGTCGCTGCTTCTGATGTGGCGTGAGCATTCACGGTACCCACCTTGTGCACACCTGTGACATGCCAAGATTGTAGTGTAGCATATTTCAAATGATTTAAATATGCTACACGACTGTGATCGCTTCAATAGGCCGCCCTGCACTGTGGTCGTCTTCTAGTGAATCTCTGCTGTGCTCGAAGAGGTTGTGCCACTTTTAAATAATGGTTTTACCAGGGCAAAAGTCCCCGTAAATAGAAGACATCTCTTCTAAAATGGTTTGAGGAGGTTTTCCTTGCTTGATAAGGAACTCGATGACAGCACTTGTGTCTGAAATTAGTAGCACTCTTTCCAGAGTCTCTGATTGGGGACGACTAAATTTAGTCATTCATCCGTGTGGTGACGGATTAAGAATACAAATGTCACCACCCCTTTACATCCCGAGGGTGTCGTAAGAGTCGACTAAGGGAGTGGGAAAACTCGAAACAAAATCCTATACCAATCCGTCTGGCCAGCGTGGTATAGTATGCTGGTATCCCTCCAAGTGTTTGGAGGAGACCCGTGCCCAGCAGTGGGACGTTTATGGGTTGAGATGATGATGATGATTAAATTTAGTCTAATTTAACCCCAGTAAGACACAAGTTTGCGCGTTCACCGCTAAGAAAGCCCAATGTCTTGGAATCGTGGAGCCATAGTGAATGACTATGGCTCCACGATTCCAAGACAGACCTTACAATATCCAAGATCCTCAGCTCTTCGGCGATCGCGAGGATTTTCACCATTTTTCTAGTTTTCTTCCGGATTGACTTGTTTGATCGAAGATAGCTCAATGAACAATTACCAGATTTTTATGAAACTTGGTATTTATACTCATAAGTAGTCCCACAGTACATGCAGGTAAAAAAAAATGAGGCCACCTTCCAACAACACCCCGATTCCGCGAACTTTTCGACCGACCCTCGTATATATATTTTTTTTTTAATTATCAGATTAGGCGAATCCCTCCAGATAATCGTCCCATTATGAGACAGTACGTCTAGGACATAAAGATAAACCATATATATCTTAATCTGACGGGCTTGAGTATGTCAAAATGATGTTTTTTTTTGCCATATTCTAATAATGGCCGCGAGTTTGCGTCACATCCAAATCGTCAGATTATTGGATGATTTCGCGCTCGATTAAATTATTTTTTTTCTCATTTTTAACCCTTACGTACGATCATCCCCATCATGCAAACGATCAGATTAACATACGTACATTATTACGTAGGACATAGATGGCTATCAATATCTGACGCGCTCGAGTATGTCCATGCAACCGTTTTATTTTACATTTTTGAGAATCCAGAGCTGCTTCCCCCACCGATGAAAAGGATACATTATATGTATAACATATTTTTCTTTTTATCATCTAAGCTTCGCAACTCAATAGGTCTCTACGACGTTCAAGTAAATCCCCATTGAGCATCGTGGCCTTCCTACTACTATGATAATTGTGAATTTCCTCATGCTCTATATTTTGTGCAAAATTCTTTTCAATTTGTAGTAGATTATAACGAAAACCTACGTTAATTTCTTCCCGCGAATAAAGTGGTAAACGCGTGTTACAAGTTAACACGGTTTATTTTATTTCGATGTATACAGCCGCCATGTCGTATTACATGCTCATAAGATACTTTTCCAAAGTGTAAATGTTTATTACGATTTTGTTCGACGGAGGATCGTATTTTTTTCATCCGAGGAATAAAGAATTTATGTTAATATTATTATTAATATTATTTTAAAAAATCTGAGAGGTGTATTTGACCTTATAGATCACGAAAATGCAAAAACATTAAAAAGGTGGTAACCGCGCTTACGACTTTATTCTGCGGGGGGTGCGATATCATGACCATTCAAATAAGCCCAAACACGGCTAGATTACATTGTTTAATTATGAAGTTGCCTACCATCCGGCTTCATCATCAGTTCAACTGAACTGATAATGAAGCCGGATGGTAGAGTTGAACTCAACTGTACCATTTTTATTTGCATTACATTTGCTTACTAATAGTTGCTTAACAACCTTAATTGACACTTATCTAATCGCCATCCGCAAAAGAGAAATTAAAAAACGAGCGACTAAAAAAAAACTTAGCGATTGATGATAAGATACTGTAAATTCTAGCCGTGCGACTAAATTAATAGGTGGGCGACTAAATTACTAGCACCTAGCAATTTAGTTATTTGAATATAATTATATATTCTGCATTTGCTACCAGAAACGAGATGCTATCAGACAAAACCTACTTGTCTGATAGCATCTCGTTTCTGGTAGGTTAGGTTAGAACTGTGACCCCAACAACGCGCGTGCCGAGCGAGCGAAGCGAGCGTGCCGCGGCAGCGGTCTGCGAAGGGCTAATTTTGATAAATTGTGTTCGCCCTCAGTTTTTCGCTCACTTAGTATTTTTGTACGCCATATTCAGTAATTTCGACACCCATAAATTGAATTTATAGTCGCTCGTTTAAATACTAGCCTTCGTAAAATACTTATCATTGAGAAGTTCAGGTGGCTTTCTGTGATCTTCCTAATCAGTGTCACTTTACCAAATTAGACTTTCTGAATGCAAATGTTTGATTTGTTGTAAAAATATTGAAATTGCTATATGTCCGCCTATATTTTGTGAGGAGTTCTCTCAATTCCTCAGGGATCCCATCATCAAAACTTTTTTTTGATAAAAACAGGACCAAATTTAAAGTATAGGATATAGACAGACAAAAAATATATTTTTTAATTCGGTTCATAAATGACGGAGTAACAAACATAAATAAAACACGAATTGATAACTTCCACGTTTTTGAAGTCGGTTAAAAATGATTTAAGGAACACGATGGGCCAAGAACGTCTTTATCATCTCATTTTGATGAATATACAGCATGATTTGCTTACAGAAGTCGATATTGAAAGTGTTATCTCTAAATTTGCCCATATTAAATCCAGAAAAGTTGATTTGCAACTGTTTTATTTATTTAATACCGTAACCTAAAAGACGCGCTGTGAGGATTGTTGACGATCCCAAGCTCACAGGCTCACAACCTTATAACTCCTTTCTTGAAGAACCCCATGCTATAGTCTTTTGGAAAAACCTCGGCAGGGAGCTCATTCCACAGCCTTATCGTACGTGGTAAGAAATTCCTCTGGAATCTTACGGTACGGCAAGTTAGAGGTGCAAGGATGTGAGGATGAACTCGCCTTCTGTTGTACGAGAGTCCGAAAAGACGCGTTAATACAGGACATAACTCAGGGGCACACTGCTTTAGCACCACTGCCGGTATGCCGTCTGGCCCACTCGACTTATGAACGTCAAGAGATAGCAACGCCCGCCGGACCTCACGCTGTGTTATGCTGATTTCCGGCATGCCGATACCACACCACGGAATCGTGGGCGGTACGGCTTCTCTGTCGTTCAAAGTCGAGTTAGAGGCAAAGAGAGCACCCAAAAGATCGGCTTTCTCCTTTGCACTATAGGCCAAATTATTGTCCGGCTTCCGTAGTGGGGGCAAGGACGACCGACAAAAGTTTCCCTCGGCAGCCTTCGCAAGCGACCAGAAAGCACGACTCCCAGAGGGATGGCTTGCTAGCCGTTCACCAATTCTGCCGACGAATTCGAATTTGGCCCTGGCAATTACTCTTTTACTGGCCCTCGAGGCAGCATTTAGTTTGCGTTTCACATCAGAGATGTTGGGGTCCTTTTGAACTCGAGCCGCAGTCCAAGCCTTGTAGGCAGCTTGCTTAAGAAGACTAGCTTCTCTACAAGGCCGATTAAACCACGGTCGTTTCTTAACCCCTGTAACTGGCACGACCAGGTTTGGAATGTAGCATTCCATACCCATAAGTATCGTGTCAGTTACAGCAGTTGTGCAGGACTCAACATCTTCTGATGCGAAGCAAAGCTGTCTCCACGGGTACGACGCGTAAAACTCACGCAGTCCATCCCAATCTGCTGACTTATAACGCCATACGCGGCGCCATTCCGTTGCCCGGGGCGGGTCAGGCAGCGCACAGGCAACAGAGGTCCGGATGAGGCAGTGGCCCGATGTGCCCAGGGGCGCATCCACTGTGATGGTATATCCATCCGGACGTGTAGTCAGCAGAAGGTCCAGTAAAGAGCTTGTATGGTCCTCAACGTCGGGTATCCTTGTCGGACAATCGACGAGTTGAGAGAATCCATAAGCCAGGGCAAATTCGTAAGCAGACCTCCCCGCAGAGTCAGTGGACCGGGAATTGAGCCACTCAACGTGGTGAGCGTTAAAGTCTCCCAAAATCACTAACTCCGCGGAGGGGTACTGCTCGATAACTCTGTCGGTTGTCAGTTGCAGGTGCTCAAAAAGCCTTATCACGTCCTGCTCACCGCTATGAGACCTGTAGAGGCACGCGTAGATGTAGGTGTGGCCGCCATAGTCCACGCGTACCCAAATAATGGACAGGTCCCTGTCTTCAAGGCCATGTAGACGACGACAGCAAATATCCTCCCGGACGTACATACATACCCCGGCACGACGCACAAATACGTGCTCGAGCTTGTACCCGGGGTAGAGTAGGTAGGATGTATCGGCCGGGCAAGATATTTGCGTCTCCGTTAGGAATAACAAGGTCGGCTGTGCAGTTTCGAGGTGGTGGTAGACTGCATTAAGGTTTGAGTGTAAACCCCTGATGTTACAAAAGTCCACTTTTATCGTGGACGTGGGTGCCGCTGAAGAACGATTCTTGTTTTTTCTTTTGGCCATAAAAAAGGGGGTTGTGGTAGTTTTAGAGAGTTGCTGTATGGACAGTGCAAGGAACAATGCGCAGTGCCTATCGCCTCCCGACAGTGCAGGTTGTGCAGTTTGTGGGCACGGCGCACGGAAGGGCCCCTAGTCCCCCCCCAAAGCAGCAGCCGGGTCCACCCCGGTCTCCTACTCCGGCACGACCACTACTTCGGGGACTTTACACGGGCGGCGATTCAGCCTCCCGGGGCGGAGATTAAGTAATCCCCGGGTATCCTCGGGAATCCAACAACCCGCGGGCGGTCAGCGGGCAACCGTTTCACTAGGTCTCCCTGACCGCCGCGCCCACACTCCGCGCCTACACCGTCCGAAGGCGACTCAACACTAGCTGGTCCCCCCACTGTCACTACAGCAACCCTCCCTAGATGAGCTCTGGAGACCTTACTCACTCGCAGGAACACAACATGATGCTGCTTTACTGCGGTATTCTGTAAGGTGGAGGTCCTTCCCCAGTCGAGCCGCTCAGTTCGGGCGAGAAATCTCGCTGTGCCCTACCTCTCTTGAAAAAAAAAAAAAAAAAAAATCTAAAGCAAACCAAGGGCCCCTTGACAGAATTTGCTACAGGCCCCGCGCTGGCTTAATCCGGCACTGCTGTCACACACCTCCAACGCAAAGGGAGGATCCTCCGACCAGGCTAGGTAATCGTGCTTGGCGGGCCTCGGCCCAACGGTTAGTTGTTGGGCGTTGTATATATACTGAGTGTCTGTGTAAACTTCGTTCTGCGGTTGCGTGTTTCTAGGTATAGTGACATCTGTGTTTTCTATGTTGAACTTCGTTGCTTGTTATAGCGTTATTCTATTGGCCTGATAGATGACGCTACAATGTATAGTCTTTTGAACAAAAAACGTGGCGACCACGAACTGGAAGACGTAGCGTTGGCAGGCCTCCAACAACGTGGACCGACGACCTGGTTAAGGTCGCGGGCAACCGATGGACAAGGTCAGCTCAGAACCGAATGATGTGGAAAACCTTGAGGGAGGCCTATGTCCAGCAGTGGACGTCTTATGGCTGAGATGGACTTTTTAATAATACCACAATCTAAAGATCTCTTCTTTTCTCTTATAAAAAGAGTTATTTTTTCTTCACTGTGATAATACTTACCTACCTACTATGCCATTTCCTCGTCGTTGAACTATGTCTCCTATGTCCGTCGAACTGTTTTACGTAGGAGTTTATATAGAAGGCGTAGACCTATATCGATCGAAGTACGATCCCTGGTCGGTACTGCCATCCGGCAGTAGAGTCCTTCTGCGAGGACCTCATCTTGCAGAAGGAGGAAAGTTTCCTCGCTGATCCGTCGAAGGCGATCTGGGCGGCGTCGGCGCGCACATGCCGCCATAGTAAAGCTACGGATAGAGGCATTGAACCTCTCACCCACACCATTCCACAGAAGGACAGCGTCCCCTGTGCGCCCGGATGCTGTTACTGGTCATGGAGCCAGCGTGACGCGGGCAACCGCTTGGTCGACCACTGATGTCATGTCAGGTTCTGGTGGTCCACCGTCGTAACTTACACCCATGTAAGTGTAAAGGGTTTTTGTCGGTCGCAATTGTTGGAGAAGTTCAATAAATGTATGCACCTGCTTAGCGACATAATGTGAGGTAGATTTCATCACACCATGTCACGTAACAGTATTTAGGATATTGTAGATATATAGGTACTTTAATGGCGACAGAATATTACACTTGTGAGTCCTAAGAACATTGTGTCGACTGAAAGCTCAGTGTTTTCGGTACATATGGCGAACCATTACTATCTACTTCAATTATATTTACGTTTAAATATTGACACAATAATTGTAAACCACAGTTACTATAATATAGGTAGGTAATGTCAGTGAATGAATTATGATTACAAAAAGACAACGTAACTAGGTATACATATTACAAACCATTTTTCTTAAAGTTTTCTAAGTTTCTAAAATAGTATAAACATACATGGGTACTTGAAATACTAATTATAAACATTAAGAGCAATTACTATTAATTTGTATAATAGCTACTAACTTACAACAATATAAATGACGAGTGAATAATAATGTCATGTCAATTAAAATATCAGATACCTAAGTATACACATATAACATTAATTACTTATACGAAGAGACAATAAAGAACTTTCCATAAATTCGTCAACAAACATCACGCAAGCCTCGAGTACTAGATGTTAACTGCTCCTTATTAAACCATCCTTTAGGAAACGCTTGCCGTTTTCTTTATTGTCTCGTTATACTTATACATATTATAATGAATGATTATAATATAATGATGAAAGTACTGTGATGATTATTCTAATCTATTGTATGAATAAAGAGTCAAGACATTAATGTTGGTAACCCTAACTAACTTCTAAGTGCTACGTAGTCGTGGAGCGTCGGTTGCAACACGCGACAAGTTGTTAACAGGCTGGTAGCTGTCGATACACACTGAAACAGGCTCTCGCGCGGAGTGTTCGGTTCTTATTTTCAGCCTCATTTAGTTTCTATGTATCATTTATGACAATATGAGCACATATTCCATTCTTGTGACCGGCTCGACACTTGATGGACAAAGTACTAATAGAAGTACACACATTTCCTAAACTATTTACTTTCTTATTATTAATTTCTTATATCTGATTCTAATGGCAGTGGTGGTCAGCGGTAGTCGAGAGGGACTTAAGTCAACCATACCTCGAATAATTCCAATCAAAATATTACGACAAATAAAATTTTCTGATCTACTTTATATCTAGGCGCGGACCAAACCTTCAACATCATCCGCATCGGCTCAAACTCGCCTTACTCTAACCGTAACATGAAACCGGTTACGTGCCTACCATTATGTTATATTATATTTATACTACGATTAAATTACATACCATTTATATGATATTATATGTAGCCATTTAAATTCATAGACTTACGATTAATTTATTCTAACATGAATGTAATCTTATCGATTGTAAAGATGTAAAGAAGAAACAAAAACGCAGGTAAGTTTACCTACTGCGGTTATCTACTACAACCGGCTACAATCGAAAATCTACTATCAAGCCACGATGCGACACCATTTACCTATATATATTACACGTAGGTAGTTAAAATTATCCGTTCTACTTGATCGCGTTCTGCCTCTACTACATGCTTGTTCGTTACACAACTTTCAAAAGTAAAATCGCGAAATGATGTGTGAAACTGGAATGTACTTTAAATTGTTAAACTATATATTAAGCCTGTTTCAGTGACTAACATCGTCAATCCAACTTAGAATACTAACTTTTTATGAAATAATTATATCATTAAGTTTGCCAGTCAACTGATCAACCGATAAATGCTTAAATCAGCAGACAGTGATCGCGGAGTACGTATTGAGTGAAATGATACGGTTACGAACTAAATGCGTGAGAAGTAATGAGTATGAAGAAGTGCGAACTACCAAATACGAGTGCGATAGACCAGATGCCTCGTGCGCACCTTTTTATAATAAACTCATTAACAAAATGACAGTCATCAATGTTGAGTACAATCTTCTCTAAACCTTAACAATTAATACAATATCAAAATTTTATGGACTATGAATTATTAATAACATGAAAAACAGTCTTCCAGGTTTTTCAATTATCAAAAATTTGTAAATTGTAAATTTTTCTTTGTATAAACCAATAAAGTACAAGAATCTCAAAACAGTCTAAACATACAAATCAGCTCTCTAAAAACCACTTTTGACAAGTAATGCATCATTCTTTTCAATTTATCTAATTAACATCAGCCAATTTTTGGTATCAATTATTCTAGACTTATAAAGTACCGTAAATTATTTCAAAATCCGCAATTCGACGCCAAAATATTTGAGAATTAATGAAATCAATGAAATACTTACAACCTATAAAAATATACGACGCTTTCTTCAGCATTGGGCGTGTCTCGGTATAAGATGAAGACTTCGGAAATATCAATGATAGCCCTGTTCAGAAACCCTGTCCAATTACTACTGTACGAGATGTTAACGAGCTCACGTAGTGTGCGGGGAGATATTCGACCCCTCACTACACCAACAACGCATCACAGAAACTTAGCATTGCCACCACACAACTACTATCTTCCATCGAATGCCAGAACACGCCTGATCTTCATTGTACTTGTAAGATCCAAACTAAAGACTCCAGTTCCATACATAACATACGATGACGCGATGCAAGTGGACTTTAACGATTAAACTACACTAGCTTAATTCATTGGGTAATGTTCGCCTAATCTTGTAAATACTATAAAAAAGAATTTAAAAACAAAGAAACTATAATTACCTAATATAAAACACGACACGACATCGAGCGAATTCTACGTACATACGAATACGAATTATAATAAAGTACAATAATGAAACAGACAAACACATAAGACGCATTAGCGTCCACAACTGAAAATAACGGGAAAGACAAATGGATTTACACGCTTATAATATACAGAATCTATTACGAGTCTGACTCTTAAGTGTATAATTCAACTTGTTAAAATTACAGTATAATGAGTTTCGGCGCCGTACATGTTGGGCTCGTTTACTTCTCCTTCTCATTGTCTTTCTCCTTTCCCTTCTCATCGCTTTCCTTTTCTAATTCCTTCTCTTTTTCGTCACCCTGAAAATTACAACAAACATGATTACTATAAATCAAAGAACAAATCATAGTACAATTAGAATATTATTAAATATTAATATGCACCTTTCCCTTCTCCGGCTCATCGGGTATTGGCTGTTTCTCGGCGGGACCAGTGCCTTCCTTGGTCTCCTTGACCTCTTTCACAGGCTTCGGAAGATGAGCATTGAGATCAAGGGTTGAGCAGATGTCTTCCCAGTCATGGAACGCTCGCTCCTTGATACGAGACACGAGGCCCACCAAGTTGGGGAACGATTCGTTTATAGCATCTCGCAGCGGGTGAGCCACTTCCTTGTCAAGGAAGTGGATTTGTGCGAGGTTAGCGAACGCAACCACATCCAGCTGTTGACAAAGGCTCAATTTAATTTTTATGATAGGTATACATAAAAAATTCAATGAAATAAAAAGCTTAAACAATTAGCAATCATCCACACCAACTCCGTTCAAGTTAATTTCATACGTACGAACTAAATAATAAATGATCTCTACAGCATCTCAGCTGCTACCACTCCCACCTACACAACAAGTCTGAGAAACCTATTTATACAAAGATCAATACTTACAAGTGTCGGTTCATCGCCGAAAAAGAATGGTCTATCGGCAAGAAGATCAGAAAGCACGCGAAGATCATTCTTGCCAAATTCTACAATCTCCTCCTGGCTGTGCACACCAATGCCATGGGCCCTGGCCTTCTTCATACCCTGTAAACATTTCAGACCATTAATTATAATTATTATTGTGATTTAACAAAAATACTATAAATAAATATTTATTAACTTTTCCAATCCTATGGTAATATAATAAATGTTGATGAAATATCATTATAATCGTATTATCAGTGTTCCTATATCCGTGGCTGGCGTGAATACGTTGACATCTCGACTTGCATGATTTTTTTTTTTATGAGCTTAAAACGTTCCCAACGTTATGAATTTATATATTTATTTTACCACGATTTACCACAAACGCTCAAACTTTCAAATGGCTGCCCTGTAAAATTGCCATTTTAGACTTGTCAACTTATTCACGCCAGCCACGGATATATAGTACGGTAATAAAGTACCTACACGAAACAAAGAGTTTATAAGTTTCTAACACTATAAATACTAAAATAGCAATAATTGAGCCGATGATAGCACACAATAGGTAACTAAATACAATGTGACATACCTTGCGAGAAGCGGTCAGCTTATAGCAGAAGTTGAGAATCGGATTCGGCAAACGAGTGTTGAGTGCGGTTTGCAGATTAACTTGGTAGCCTTTGATGACACTGTCCGGATACTTTGCGCGCCACCACAAGATCACCCAGGATAGGTGATTTTCAATCATGCAAATCATTGCATGAGCCACGACCCTCTGCTCCGGTGTCAGACCTAGCAGTAACAAATGGGTTAGGTCAGTCCATATTCAACGCTACAGAATGCACATGCGCAACGTCCTACAATTATTATCTAGGATACTAGGACTCCTTAGCTAGCCCGGGAATCCTAGGGCTCTACCTGTGTCCCACTTTTATGCATCGATACAGCCCCATGTGACCTATCTGTCTGTAGTGCGTTTATTATTTATCGTATGTACCGTTGTGACTGGTCTTTTGTTATACTTATGCAAGTGTGAAAGAAAACAACAGGAATTGACGATTGTACTACCTATAATTTTAACAAAAAAAACGACTTCAGTACGGCAAGTTGCGAAGCGGAAATGTCGGACTCTCCGGCCTAAAGGTGTTAGGCGGCCGCCTAGTCTAACGTAGGTATTTAAACAGCATGAACTTTTATATAAACTTCTATCTCACTTTTCCTCGCATAAAGACGGTTATTTATATTTGATAATTTACAGCTAAAGTGCATGTCATGACCATTCAAATAAGCCCAAACACAGTTAGATTACATTGTTTAATTATGGAGTTCCATTGCCTAGCTTCCGGCACAGTAAATAAATATATATATATTTATTTACTGTGCTTCCAGCTTCATCATTAGTTCAGATCAATGGTACCATTATAATTTGCTACATAACATTTGCTTAGTAATAGTTGCTTTACAACCATAATCGAAACTCATCTAATCGCCATCCGTGAAATTCTTATTATTGAGAAGTTCAGATGGCCATATGTGGTCTTCTTCATCAGTTTTACTGCACCAAAAAACACTTTCTGAATGTAAATGTTTGATTTGTTGTTAAAAATAATAAAATTGCTATACGTGTGCCTATAATTTTTGAGGAGTTCTCAATTCCTCATGGATCCCATCATCAGAACTTTGTTTTGATGAACATGAGACCAAATTGAAAGTGTGTCCTCTCAGACAAAAAAAAAAAATTTAATCGATCCATAAAAGTCGTTTGCAAGTTTGAAGTCGGTTAATAAAGTACAGCAAAGTTGATAGAATTAAAACTAATTACAACTGTAGTAGATTATGCGACTTATAGGTCTTAATTCGCTTGATACTTTACCTATTGCATTATACCTACTATATCCCATACAAGTGCACTATATGTTTATGAAAGTGAGTGAAACTAAACCACAGGGTGACAAAGAATCTCCTCTCCTCCTTTATACTATGACTTTAAAAATTAAATAGTAAAATAAAATAAATAGTCTTAATAGATATGTTTTTATTTATTTTGTCCGTTTTTTAATAAATTTCTATTCTTCTATGCGTTGAAGGTACGATAAATAATTTAATTGTACCTTACAATTATTAAAATTCTGTGCAATTACTAAACAAATACCACTGTATAAGCGAACCGAATATAAGAGTACGCAATAAATTGGCAAGCACCATATCAGCATAATTAACGTCCTAGGAGAACATACAAAAGCTTACCGGCATCAAGGTCCTTGTTGTACTTCTCGGACAACTCTTTTATGATGAAAGTACTGTCTGCAATCTCTTCACCGTTCAGTTCCACGAACGGCAACTGGCCCTTTTTAGATCGGAATTTAGCCTTGTGGTCCACGTTCTGTAAAATAAATATTTATGTTAAGAAATCAAATAAGGCTCATTGTTGATTCTTGTTATAAATATAAAATAATATAAATAGGAGTAAGCCAAACTAAGAATTTAAACAAAGGGGGTTTAAATATATTATAGTAGTCGACGACTACTATATTATACCCCACGTTTTATATTAAAGACCCGTAGTTTATATTGTCAGCAAAAGAAAAAAAAACTTGTGGTCGGCAATTTATATTAATTGTTATCTATTCATGGTAAATAAATAAGCTAATTACTATTCGAGAAGCCTATTTCTCAGAACGGACTCCTTTATTTTACTATCTACCCATGGCATTTTAGGTTATCTATACTTCTATCTGATCTATACTATTATTAGAAAGAGACAAGACTTTGATTTTTGTATTAAATGAATAAACATAAAAACTAATGGACCTATTTTAAAAATTCTTTCGCCTATAGAAAGCTACATTATCAGCGAGTAACAGTTATATTTTTATTTCTTCCCGTACGAAGCCGGGACGTGCCGCTATTCATTTATAAACTGTGTAGGCATATAACTATTTTTTAAATTATAAATATGTACAGTAAATGTATATCTATTGTTACGATGACTTAATTATTTAATATGAGCCCAATGTACCTACATATTTAATTACAATATTGAAACATAATATTTTAGCGGCAAGGCGTATGAAATCACTCGGTATGAAAATGTTCTGATGTTGCAGAATGTAGTACAACAAAAATACCTAACTGTGGTTAAATTATTGTGCAAAACCACAGTATATTGAATAATATGCAATTCAAAGCGTAAACAATATTTTTGTGCGACATTGACGATTTGCAATAAGGTACCTGATATGTGATTCCTTTTTACGTACCTAGGTTTATGTTAGACAACTGTATAAATGTTACGTTACGATTTTTCGATCACGATACGTTGCAATTTTGATTTAGGTAGAAAATTACTAAACAAATGTTGTCTACCCAGGTACAAAAAAACTTTTAGAACCATTATAAAAAATCTTCGAAAGCAGCCCTGTCATGGTTATGAAATTTAAAATTAAAAGTAGGTAGGTAGCCTACCCACGTACCTAAAAAAATTGTTTTAAATAAAATTATGATGCTTTCCATTTCGTAGCCTACCTACGAAAAACAAGATCTATTTCTGTGGGGTAGGCCTTAGTGCTGCTAAGGCCTACCCCACATAAATAGATCTTGATCTAAGTACCTACCTACCTACCTTATTCTGTGGCTTTTCCTAATTTAGGTTTTCACCGGGAGACTATTCGATATAGGAGACTATACCTACTACTACTCTTTCTCTTTTCTGTGGTACTTACCTAGATTACCTACTATTTAAGCTTAAATCTTTAAAATCGCAAAATTTGTATCTTGATCTTTACAATGAGATAAGTACTGTAATATAGGTACTATCACTACATACATATACTTACACAACCTAAGTAGGTACTCAATAATTTAAAGAACAAAATGTCTTAAAAATTAGCACGTGGTTACAACAGGTTGCTCAGTTTAGTGGACATGGGCATAGCAACAGAGAAAGAGAGCGGTTGAATAATTGGCAATGAGTAGATAGAGCAGAGTGCATAGAGGAATGGGCCGCACGCGGGACAGGGGGGCCACGAGGCATGAAGGCGGAGAAGTGCGGGGTGAACTGGGCGGGCGCGGGCGCGGGCGCGGTGGGACGCGTGGCGGCCGGGGCGAGAGCGACGGGGACCCAGCGGCTGGGTTTATCTGGAAACGTATCCATGACAACGGGCTCCAGACTAGCGCAGGCTTGGTGAGAGCGGGGAGAGCAGCTGTATTGATTTCGACTGGCGAGGTTCACCGGCCGGCCATCCCGCCCCGCTCACCCGCCATATATCGGTATACACGTCATACTTATGGGGTGTGGGAAGACAAGACATTAACACATTATATTTCCATCGTTGTACTTAAGGGCGTAGTAGTACGTCGTAAATGTTTCAACAATAGTAATTAATGTTCAATACTGTTAACATACTTAGGTTCATGAAAAAGGCCTATTGTCACTATGTATGATTTGTATAAGACACATTTCTGCTTGTGAACAGTAAATAATATATTTATAGCAAAAATTTGGGACGTACCTAGGTTTCTTTTTTAACGTAAGCTTTTTTAAAGTAAGGGTTTGAATTTCAAACCCTAAACGGGTAAAAAATAGGTTAACACGGGCGTAGTCGTGGTGGGCCGCTACTAATGTAATGATTATGTATTAAAAAAAACCACGATGTATTTTCAGATTCAGGAATATTTGCTTTTAAAACTTAATAATTTAAATTTAGAGCAATATGTCCTATTTATATAAAGTGGGGTATCGAGTGATACATAAAAAAATAATTATAGTGATTGGTATTTCCCATGTGGTCCAATGTCTCACTCATTACAAACGAGCATTGTTCCCACATAAGCTTGGCAGAATGCTTATCTCATAAAACCAAGTTCTTGTACCCAGATATGGAGCGTTAATGATCCCCAACAACGTTACGTTATATAAATTGGAATAGTTACAATTGATGAACCTTGTGAATACAATACTTGTTCTTATAGTAGGCACACAGCCGTTACTATTACAAAATATTCCAGTGTAAAGAATCCATATGGAGAATGTTTGTCTGTGCAGTACGATAAACGTCATAAGGCGAGCGGAAGACAATAATGTTGTAATTTTTTTGTTACTAACACGGTTCCCAGATAATAAAAGTTAATAAAACGTATAGGTAGGGCGCGCTAGCGGCTGGGTCGCGCGTCGGGCGCACCCCGGGCAAGGGGAGTTGCGGGGCTCGGGGTTGGTCGATGGCCGCCTCGCGCCAGCCGGGCTTGCCGCACGTCGCCCGGGCGGGGTCGCGCAGGCGCTCCTACGATTCAGGTCGAAGCCCTCGCGGTTGCCGACCCCCGCGTCTAGGCACTCGCTCATATTTAATAATGAGATTTTCGCTCGAATTTAAACCATTAAAATGTATCTCCCAAAATAAGAGACGTATTTTTAACTTCATTGAGTATTAATTATACTCAACTTGATTAGTTTCTTATTTTAGGTTGGGGAAGTTTCTTTTTATAATAAAATTTTAACACGAAAGTTTTGATTTCAATAAGATATTGCGGAACAAAGCTTATTACCTCACTAAGCAGTAATCAAATCAATTTAAGGGCAATAATTTGTACACTATATAAGAGTACAAATTCTCATAGACGATACCTTAGTGGGGCGCGTATGAAAAACAAATGGCTCGCTTGCTAATAGGTTTATAACTCCATAGATACGCAAGGCGTTATTTCTGTTGTTTAACATGTTTTCACTAAGTAGGTATGTGGAATATTGCTTGGTGGAACAAATAACATCCATTGAATTGCGGCTAATTTTAACAATGTATGTTACTGTTAAGTATCTCTGATATGTGTAAACAACGCTGCATCACACAATGTGTTACCGTTACTTAAATAGCTTAAACAGTAGCATTCGAAGAACGATCCAAGCCATTGTGTGCTATTTCAGTCTTCAGGTTATTGATGTTGTACTAAGTAAGAAACACGACATACCTTCTGATGGAGGTGTCTACGATTTACACTCTTCCATTAAACATCCTGCCAATAAACCTTTATTTGAAAATGTTTCGTAAGATTACATCATACGTGCATACATAGTAGTGAAGTTGTAACTGGAGAATTCAAGGAATAAATCTTTGAATTCTCCAGTTACAATAACACAAAACACTGTGTTGCATTCTATGCTAGCATTTCAACAGCTTGTTATTTTAGGTTCAGCAAGACGCATAATATAATAAACTATGGGTCACCCGCGACTTCGTCCGCGTAGTAATTTAGAACGTACATTTCCCCGATTTTGCAACATATCTCACTACTGCTCCGCTCCTATTGATGATAGCGTGGTGTTATATAGCCTATAGACTTACTGGATAAACGCACTATTCAACAAAATAAGTTTTTTTCTAATCGAACCATTACTTTCTGAGATTAGCGCGTTCAACCAAACAAACTCTTCGGCTTTATAATATTAGTATAGATAAATACGTACGATTAGGTTATGGAATGAGATCCCACCCTATAGCATGGGGTTCTTCAAGATAGGGGTTTTTAAAGAGTCGGCTGCGCGCGAGTGATACACCTGGTGAAGCAAGCGTCCATAGGCTACGGTAACTGTTTATCATCAGGCGGGCCGTTTTTAATACTACTACTTTAAAAGTGCTTTAAAAAAAAGTAAATTATAATACCTACACGGGGACCTAACCTTTCCAGACAGTTTATCAAACAAAAAATATGACGTGGCCATTATATGTATAACTAGGGGTCGCCCGCGACTTCGTCCACGTGGTAATTTGGAACGTACATTATACGGACTACAGACAGCACTCAGACTTTTTTATAGATCTTTTTAAGGGGAATAATTCTTCACTACATATTTTTTTATTACTTTAACCGTTTAAGCAGCGTATGCGACAGAAATCTAGAAAAGAATAATATTTTCCCCGATTTTGCAACATATCTCACTACTGCTTCGCTCCTATTGATCATAGCGTGATGTTATACATATATATATATAGCCTTCCTGGATAAATGCACTATTCAACAAAAAAATATTTTTTCTTATCGAACTAGTACTTTCTGAGATTAGCGCGTTCAACCAAACAAACAAAACAAAACTCTTCAGCTTTTAATACATGTAAGTAACGAAAAGAATTCGTGCAGTCTAATGCTAGTTCGATCAGCTGTTCAAACCAACCGATTTGTTTTTGTTTCATTTAAAAAAAATAAAGTTCTCTCTACACTCTTTTTAAGTTACACTCAAAAGTGATTTTCGCTCAAACATTTGTTATGTTTTTATAGCTTTCTTTGTCTACATCTTCGGACCTAATTCAGGTACCTACGCAGTTTGATTTGGTCTAAGAACACTTGACTACAAGTTTTCTGTTTTTAATTTGGTTGAGTTAGAGTGAAGCTAGATGTGACAATTCAACTCGTCTTTCAATATGCGTTTTTGAACAAAATAGCTACAATCGATCATTTGTGATAGAGTTATTTTTAATTGATATTATCAACACAATACTTTGCATAGGTCCTCTCGCAATATTTATTTTAATTCCTCTGTACTATTAAGTATTCTGTGCCTAAAGTGACACATTGCAGAGATATCTGAGTCACTGTTTAGTGACAAAGGCTCAATGTATTTATACTATTTATGAAATTGTTCTTCGTTTGGATATCCCCGTTTTATTAGTTCTTTTCAGCTATCCTGAAAGCGCCTGATTGGTACAAATTACCAACCAATTTATTGCGAGTCAAATTCATTAAGCCTCAATTTGTGATAATAATAAACATATTTTTGTTAACATGCTCCAGTCATTACTTCATTTAGACGACAAAATACGATAAGTATTATTTTTATATAAAGGCTCTCGACTATAAGACATAGATGAAACATGGGGTAGGTATTAACTATTACAAGTATTCATTATAGAGAGTGATTTACTTCCATCCAGTATAAGCGTTTCTTAATTTCCATATGATACATTCGTACAACTTAATGTATGACATAACCAATTATATTAAGCATTTATGCAGAATAGCGAAACAAACAAGTCGTTAAAATAAGGAAAAGTTCTGGATGAGTGTACAATCATTACAATGGACCGGCAGTTGTAAACATATTTCTTTAATCTGAATTGTGTGCGGTCAGTACCTACAACTAAAACTTCTACGTCTTATTCAATGCTAAGTGACTGAGTTTTGTAATATAAGACGATTTGAAACCAACTGTATAATGAAAACATGATAATTATACCTATAGTTTTAATAATATCTACATGATTTTCACAATAGTAGATAATAGCAATCCATAAACATAATTATGTCCAACTGCTGGGCACGCGTATATTCTCTATCAAAAAAGAGAATAGAATTCTCACAAAGGTGTCTCTATATTTTTATATTGTTGTTGCAAGGTGTAATTACCTTGTAATTTGCCTTGCTTTGATAACTGTGATACAGTGACCCAGCAAGTATGACCCATAAACCAAATGAGGTCAGGTCCGCTGCATTTCATGCGTCCTGCGAATCATTTCTATAAGAATTTTTAATAGCTTGAAATGCAATGCCAGTCGCACATCTAGATCTCCTTGAATTTTATGCCTTTGTTTGTGGTTAGGTTAGGATCAGAAATATTTATACCTAGTAACTAAACATTGGCTAGCACGCCAAAGAAAAGTAGTAGGTATGTTAAGTACGTGAAGCTACTGACTAGTCTCGAGTAGAGTCGGCCGGAACTTGAGAAAGTGCAGCCGACATACCGTGGCCGCACGATTTCATAGCTCAGTGGCCAACTCGCTGCTGCGGTTTCTTGATCACATTGCAAAACATATGCGTTTTATAAGCCACTTACTTACTAAATCATATGGCAAAACAAATCAGACAATATTGTTCAAGTTTGATTTAGGAAAATATATATAATTTCCAAAATAGAAACGCTTAGTGATGATATTGATGACAGTGACACTCGGCAGTCTCATATATCATGGACGTAATATAATATGTAGGTACTCAACATTCTATATGGAAAACCTAGACTAATTAGGTCAGTAGTATGAAATCGCAGTTGTCCCATAGTTACCATACCAAGACGATGTTGCGATAATACTTAATGAAGGCCATACGGTAACGGTGCAGGTGCTAGTTATTAATATAGAGACCTATCTGAGCCGAATACGAATTAATAGCTTTGCGAAGTAGTATTAAGCAACGCGCGCACTTCCGCTGTACAAATGTAGCTTGGAGGGCTGGCGCGCGCCCGGGCCGCATTCCACCACCAAATACGTCGCACCAAACACGACTCTCAGTAGGAATAATAAACGCATTGTTGCCGATGCATCACAAAGCAGGCGAAATCGATTACACATTCAATTCTCTGCCTCGCATTACTTATAAGCGATATGTACCTACTAATGTATTGTAAGATCCTTGTTTTATTTTTATATTCCATGACATGAACTTAGCTAGATAGATGCAATCATCCGAGTTTCAAAATAAAAAAAATGGTATACAATCTCCCAAAAACCAAAAACTGCATATTCTATATACCTACCATATTAAGGCCACTGTTATAGTTCTTAAAAATCATAAAACGCAGTTACCTACTAAAATTCGGGGCCCTCATTGCGTGAGCTCGAGTAAACTAAACCAGTTTTTTATTTATTCAATCCGACTTTTATCAGGAATCTAGACAAGGTGTAGATTAAAATATGCTGCACGGGCAAAATGTCCTTGGTCATCAAGGACATTTCCTAGGTACTATTTTCTATTTTAATTTATTTAATGAATAGATAAAATATAAATCTTGTATTATAAAGTGTATTTTTATACTTTACTATAGTAATATTTAAATATGAATGGCAGGTGAGGGTTCCACATAAAGTAAGTAATTATAAATAAATCAAGTAGGTGCGTACGGCCTAGCTAGTCAGAAAGGTTGGTGCGGTGCAACTGCGCGTGCAGACTAGCGGAACAGTAATAAATTATTTCAACTTGTCACGATGTTGATACGCACTGTATCCACGTGACCTTGAAGGAACGGCGGCAGGCTGAATTCCAAGCAGATTACACATCTGTCCGAGACAATCATACAAACAAACTGTTTATTTGTATAATTATGCATTTGATAAGTAAGTACCTGCATATTAAGTAGTAGTGCGAGAGCTTATTTTGAATAGAATTTAATTATGTGTATTGTATGTTAGGTGCTTTTTTTTTTGTGTCTACTTTGTCAAAACATTTGTTTTATTGACAAAGATCCGATGTCAGTTTTGTAAAACATCCGTTATTCTCTGCCAACAGTAAAACTAACTTAATAATATCCTACTATCAATATAGATTTTTATTAATTAAGGTCTTGATTAATAAAAATCTTCTTGATGAACTAAATATGGAATCCTAGTAACCCAACGCATGGTCCAAACCGGTTCGGGTTTTGAAGCGAGTCAATCATAAATTTTAACTTTAAAAGTAGTAGTATTGACTAGCACGTTTAAAATATAGTAGGTAAATCATTGAAAAAATAGATAACAAAATCCGGCCGGATTCCAACTAAATGCCTATAAAATTGAAGTCTGATAATAACCGTAGTTGCAAAGGGTACGTAGGTACCTACTAAGCACATTCGGTACAGTAAAATATTAAAGAGCATAATCCTACTAATATTATAAATGCAAAAGTTTGTAAGAATGGATGGATGTTTGACGTCCACGCGGGCGGAGCCGCGGGCAACAACTAGTAATATAATATATTATAATTATAACTGTACTAGCTGTTGCCCGCGGCTCCGCCCGTGTGGATGTCGGTTATCGCTGTAAAAAGTAGCCCATGTGTTATTACAAACTATGATCTATCTCTGTGCCAAATTTCATCCAGATCCGTTCAGTAGTAATTACGTGAAAGAGTAACAACCATCCATCCATCCATCCATTCTTACAAACTATCACCTCTATAATATTAGTAAGGATAAGGATTATAGTACCTACCATACCTATTTTACATTTTTGGTTTTTGGTGAAGTCGGTTTAAAAATAAGGTCTCATTTACACAGGCAAAATATCGTCAAGCCGTTTGAAGAATGACAATATTAATTAAACGAACATTGATATGATTTTGAAACAGTAACTATGTAGTTCACTTTAAATGTTTGTCTGTCTTAGAAATTAATGACTATCTTGCTGGGAGCCTCTATTTATTAAATTGCCGCCCATCGGATCTTGAGGTCGACGACCGTAGCTCGTTGTGGTCATACACAAGTTACGGCTCGTCTTATCTACTCTATCTTATGCCTCTTTGAACGAGAGTCGACTACACAACGCACGCAGGACGCACCACGTCGATTATAACGTGAATGTACCGAATGTACTTACTGTTTATATCGATCACTTGTACTCACATTACACTAGCTATGCACCTCGGTTTTACAATACCTACAACTTTACAATGAATTGTGTTACACACGACTTTATCGAATTTTCTAAATATCTAACAGTTGCATAACACGTGATTTTAATTATCCAGGTTAAATAGCAGAATTAAATATACAGACACAGTAGGCATACTCAACTGTCTATATTATTATTATTTTCTGCATATTTAATGAAAAAATCTTAATAATGCGGGATTCCCGAAACAAGTTCCACCTACTCCTGCTGCCACACCCAATGTAGGTAATGGATTTATTTTTAATAATACTGGAGGTCACCCAGTGGCCCGTAATTTATTTTGTTTTATTAATATAATGATCACTAATGCTACTATCCAAAAATAAGATCATCGGTTGATGGTAAATATGATGAATATAATAAAATAATAAGGCTAGGGAATAGTTTTCTAGTAAATGAACGAGTGAAGTAGGTATAGTTATACTACTAGTACTCAATAGCCCAAGCTCTAGAAAGCTAACCCACTGCCCATTGCGTTTATGTGTCCAGCAATACCTAACAATTTCTTGCCAAACGCTCGAAATTAGTGTAAGCAGAAATATACAATGTTGCAACACTTTTACATTAATATTGCACATGTTACACAAAAAACTGATGGCAGTGTAGAATGAATATTGAAAGTGAATATTGTGACATGGTTAGCGAGTAAGTATTTATAGTTTTATTGTGCCCCGTTGGTGGTATGTTAATGTAGATATGTATGAACAAGGTTAATACAAAAGGGCAATGGCCGCGAGCGGATACCGCACGTCCTACACCCTCCCTCATACCAGCTAGTGAGACGGCACAGTTACTGTGCCTACATATTACTGCAATACTATAACAACACATGGGTGTCTATAGCGCATCAAATTATTATCAAGATTATGATCATAGCTTAACACAGCAGACAAAAAGCAATAAGTTTTACTGACAGCGTATTATGATATTGTACACTACAATTAAATAATAAAAATATTGATTTCGTCCTTTTTTTATTTTGTACTTTTACTCAAGTAGGATATTACTTGAGCTACTAACTGAGCTGTGTTTGCTTTTTAAGAAAAAACGACGGAAGTCTCGCTAGAGCTAAATCAGACAGGGATCTACAACCATTGAAATCACCGACACAAACTCGCACTCACTCAATTTTTGACCCGCATGAGAAAAAGGATTGAAGTTTATTGAACCCACATTCCGCCGCCCAGTAGTAAGTAATTGATCATGTGCCATCCGTTCAGTCGAGTCAGTATTGAACATAGTATTTATCTATTCTTCTGTACACATTCATAAAAAAATCCAGGCCAAGTGTAAGTTGGAGTTGCGCCCAGAAGGTGCCAATGTTACGATGCAACGATTTGTATTTGTTGTCATAAATCTGTGCACGCTAGTAATACATTACATATATTCGAAACATAGATACGCAATTTAGGAGCGCGTAAATTAATTTATTTGTTGACGAATAAAAAATCGGCGTCATCATTAATCATCAGACTCGCTATAATGCTTGGCATAGGCCTCTTTAAGTCAAGCCGAATAATACGATCCCCGGCTACTCGCATCCAGCGACTCCCAGGCACTTTGCGAAGAATGTCGTTACACCTACAATACGTATGCCGAATCGCAGTCTCCACTCCAGAACACGTCAGCACCAACAGTTCAGCCCAATGGCACTTCAGCCGGCTAATTCGAGTCTACTTCGAGCCAAATTCGATCTTTCAGAGAGATTCATAGCCCTTCCATAGCTCGCTGCGTCGACGAACCTAATAAAGGTTTCACATCAACAAGAAGACTCGAATTTCGTAAATTATTGGGCATCATTTAGGAAATTCGCTCAGGTGAGTTCTTCTAAATATGTATTTTATTCTTTAATCGATGTTGCAATAAGATAACATGTAGGAACGGAATCTACCTAATACGCGGGCGCGAGATAACGCGCAAGCTGCTAACGAACGCTACTAGGTATAACAGTTTAAAACCATTTCAAGTATTGTCCTAATTTGAACAGGAAAATAAAATATTACTAATTTTGCAAATTGTATTTAATTCCCTATGACGGACTCGATTTTCTCATACAGGAAGAATTAAAATACCTACTAGAATACAGGGGTATTGTATTTATTTTGCTTATTTTTACTATAGGCCTTGCAAATGACTCTCTTTTGGTGATAAGCAATCGTTTTATATTTACGATGCTTAAATCAAACAAAATATAAACGGAATAATTGTTGTATCCATTGCAATATATCTATTACTAGCGGCCCGCCCTGACTGCGCCCGGGTTTATCTCGGTTTTTACCCGTTTAGGGATTTAATTTATAAAAATCCTTGCTTACCTTACAAAATTAACCTATGTAACAATTTTCAGCTTCCTAGACTTAGTAGTTTTGGCTGTCTATTAATAGTCCCAGTCGTTGACAAACATAATAAAATCTTTAAAAAACATAATAAGAATAAGATGATATATAAATTCAGTACAAATTCCTCTTGTTTGACAATAAACTGTTCTTTACAGTTTTTTCCTCGCCTTTTATTGAATTAATCACGGTCGAATTCTTCTTCTTCTTCTCTCTATACTAATATATCTATATAAATGCGAAAGTTGGATGGATGTATGGATACTTTTGTAACTCAATCACGGCTGAACGAATCTGATTGAAATTTGGCACGGAGATAAAATATAGTCTGGAATAGCATATATCTTTATTACTTTTCCTGTCGAATGGCACTCGCGGACGGTAACTAGTTTATTATAAATTGTCAACAGAAGCGAAGCGTTAGTGACGTGTATTCATAACTTTTCCCTATTGTCAGCAACTCACCATCGTGGTATTTTTGTTATCACTAGAGTGCAATTATTGTTGTAAAGTGAACATTTTAGTCAATCTGATTTTAGTCACGTATACATAATGTACTATTGTTATATTATTCCGAAAATTAAAACAAAGTTAATTATTATAAATTAACTTAATATTCATGATTAATACTCTGTGGCATCACGTATCTGTTTATTTAATGCTAGACAATAAATTCTGTTGAAGTAATACCTATATACCTACATTATATTGTTGTGAGTGACGCGTGTTTAAATTGGCAATAGGAGGAGCTATGGCGCAGTTGGTCATTGCTGGTGGCTTCAGGACCAACTTAGTCACTCAATTAAATAATACCATTAGGTAGGTATGTACGCGAACGATTCTCCATGTCAATTTTTTTATTCTTATTTCCCATAATAGGAATTCATTTTTATTCATAACTAGCTGTTGCCCGCGGCTCAACCCGCGTGGATGTCGATTATCGCTGTAAAAATGTGTATTGTGTTATTCCAGACCATAATCTATCTCTGTGCCAAATTTTATCAAGACCCGTTCAGTACTTTTAACGTGAAAGAGTAACAAACATCCATCCATACTTACAAACGTTCGCGTTTATAATATTATTAGGATATAGATTGTTAGTCCTATAACTCCGCGAATTTACGTAGGTACTTCATGTAGGTTTAAGGGCTATAATGTAAAATTGTGTATAATTATAGATTCGCCCGAGCACTCCCCAGCCGACAGTAGCGGCGCACCCGTCGCGTTTCGGGGTGGATACACCGTCACCCCCTCTAGGGATTCCCCCTGGGGAAATACAAGCCTGACTACCTATTCTTTATAAATAACCAGCGTGAAAATTTAAATATTTTATTTAAATAAAAACTTATGATCTATGAATTTCATAAGCATAAATTCTGGAAAGCACGTAGATCAATGTGTTAGGCATTTATTTAATTAGGTACCTACTTGTTAGATATATTTACATCTTGTAGTTCAATGCAGTGTACAACAATTAACTTAGAAATTGTTAATGCATATAGTAAATAAAAATATTGTATGGAGGATCGATTACCAGGTATCTAGTTATGTTTGTGAAGCAAGTAACTCTGTAGAATTGTACTAGGTAAATAGGTAATTACAACCAAACCAGAAGCTAATAGCCCCCCGCTCATAGTTTAGATTTAAGATTTATTCGGATAGTTTCTGTAAATATAATAATATGCATGGAGCTATTCATGGTAAACCATAGAAATATTTATTTGATATACTTGACCAAAACAAAACATATTTGTGCTACATACTACTGGCACGATCGCGAAAATGAACGAATAAAAGGTTAGCGTATAATAAATAAATGGTTGTTATTGTTTATATGTACTATGGTTCTAGTGTTCTCGGACAATGCGCCACCACAGACAATAAAATTGAACGAATACGTACTGAGTATATTTAAATACTAGTACGTAACATGTAGTACGTAGTACAAAATACTCTGTAGTTAGGTCTTATAAATTACCCTCCTTTTGATACTGCCTACTCGTCACTTACTCTGATTTGTCATGCGTATCGAAAACATCAAAATAAGCGCTCTTTATAAATAGGACAATACAAACGAGCACAAAGCATAATTATAGGTAAGTTTTGCATAAAAGTAAGGTTGGCATCCTTTGTGCATATTTCCACTACAGTACCAATGTTATAATGATAGCACCATATAGAGTAAGTAGGGTGGATACGAGTAATGTCGTCCTGTTACATTTATGCTTTGCATTAATTAATTAATGATAGGAATAGCCAATTTACAAACTTAGTTTAAAACAATAAGTAATCCCTACCACTTACACATTGAGTTAAAAACGTCATAAGTGACCAAGTACGGAAGAGTGAAGATGTGACGCTAAAAGAGGCTATTTTGTCATGCAACATTGTCATGCCGATGCAACGTCGAGTTGGCAATTAACAAATAAAGTCAATTTGAGAACCGAGTTTGCAGTGATTATTACATTTATTTGTTCTGCATTCAATACCCTAAGTTCGGCCGAGAGTATTAATTATTCAAATTTGAAAGTTATAGTAAGGGACCTTCATTAGAAATTTAGAACAAACCTAATATCAACCCCTTAAGTACGTACGATCTCTTCTTCTCGGTTTGAAGCTGTCAAAATCGTTAGGTTGGAATGATTGAAATTCACCCACCCGCTTTCTACAGTGCCTACGCGCAGGCGCCTGTCCGTCCCTGTCTGCATTTTCATGTCGTCTGCGCTATTTGAGTATCTATATCCCTCTTTGATATAACAAAAAAGATTGTTATTCATATTTTCAAAATGATTATAATTATCATTAAAATTTTGTTTCAATGCAACAAATATGGCAAAATTTTGACAATGACAGCTGCACAGTTAAAAGTTGTGTTCTAAATAGTTAGTTATTTATATAAAATTTAAACTTTTGTATAACAATTATTAAAGTGTTATTTTTCTCAGAACTAATGATATTATATTATTTATCGAATTATTTAGTAGCCAGATAGGCATATGGCCGAGATTAGGCAAAGTCACGGCCGGTCGATTCTCGACCGAAAACGGCCGACATTCGGGTTTATCGCCCTCCGTGAATTTAAAATCTTCCCGTTTTTTTCTTTTATAGCTACATAAGATTTAATTAAATTAAGCAAATCTATATTCAAGGGGATATTTGAGGCACATTGACACAAAGGAAATATAGTAGGTATTTATTTTAAAAGTACCTAACGTTAAAATTTAGATTTTGAAATTAATAATATTCGTCTGGCAGCTGCTGGACGAGGTCAAATAGGGGATGCCGTATTATATTACCACGCCTATTATTAGTATTATAATATGAATCTTATTTCATCGTCTCAAGGTTCGTATTACAATAAAAAGGAAACAGTTTATGTACACCCCTAAACTTATAGTAACGTTACCACTTTATAGTAGGTTGATGTAATTATACTTTTAGTTATTTTTAAAGCCCCTGAAGGCCCCGATGCAAAAAGAGGGGTGTTCAAACTGTTATAAGTTTGACCGCTATGTATGTGTCTGTAGCACCGTAGCTTTTAAACGCGTAATCCAATTTAGATGCATTTTTTATTTATTTATAGGCAGGTTTTCTAGCAGTGGTTCTTAGACATGTTTTATCAAAATCAGTTCAGCCGTTTACTTTTCATACATTTTATATCCTCCTAGTTCTAAAAATTGGTGGATGAATTTAATTGCGATAAATTAACGAGATTTAGATTACTTTCACCAATTTGTTAGAAAATACATGAAACCTCCTACGGCGCTAGTAGACTAGTAGTAGTAGAGACGATATTACAACTGTTGACAACACGTTTATACAGAAAATGTAGTAAACAGTGTATATTCTTGAGCTAATATAGGTTTAAGTTGTTTCTTTGTTCGAACAATGATTTCGCGCAGATGCGATGACGAAGAGACGCCTTTTTGGAGGGTCGAGATTTGCAGTTCTCAACATCTGTCATATGGGTGTGGCAATGAGGAAAGCGATACATCTGCTGATTTACCCAGTTTGCATAAGTAGGTACCTATATATACTTATTACGAAATTAATTATTATCGAATAGGTAGGTTGGTACTTATATTTGATGTCATTCATCTTGGCTAAGTAATATTGTAGGTATACTTATAAAAAATATATAGGTACCTATATTTAAGCAAATTATTTTAAAAATTAAAAACAGTTAAAAATCACCCTTACCGTGCAATTAAGCTTTTATGTAGGTAGGTACCTATATCAGATTTTTCCGTCTTGTCTAAACCTGCGCAATGTAAGAAACGTTGCGCATTGTGGATTTAAATATCAGTATTGCATCGCCTACCTAGCTAGGTATGCTCTCGTACCCCAGGATAGGTAACAACTAAGCTAGGAAGGAGTGCCTATATTTTTGAATAATGCGCTTAGTTTTAAAAGTACCTAGGTATTTAATAGTATGTTGGTAGGTACCTAAATTAAAAACAGATTCGTATTTTTTTACTTAAATACAGGTTTTAAGCGATTTATAATCGAAGAAAAATAAAAAGAATCCATTCCCCCAAACTGTGGAGAAACAAGCCAGGTTCTAACACGTAATATGAAAACAGTCGCTTAAAGCTAAATTCGCTATGAAATTTTTATGCAAAATATACCAGTTAATCCCTAAAAATATTTTGTCTACCAGTGCACTTTTAGACAATATTTGGACGATATATTTTATGGAAAAACCGCATAGCGAATACATACAAGAAGAAAACGGAAATTAAAACAGTACATACATACGCAAGCAAAATAATAAATAAAACATAAGTGCATTGTAATTGTAAAGTACTTACCTCGTACTTGATGCCGGCTAAACGAAGCCATGTTTCAACTTTCAAGCAGTATGGTGAAGTCGACGGCAACAAAGGAGTCCTGGAGAATTGGTACAAGTATACGATTTCTTTTTCAAAATTTGGTTTATGAACCGTAATCTTGGGTGGTGCAGGTTCAATTTTCTTCTCTTCTACCTTTTCTTCAGCTTTTTCTGCCGGCACCTCTTTGGTTTGGCCATTGTCTGCCGGCGCGTCCTCCTTTGCTTCCTTTTCTTTCTCAGTGTTTTCAGGCACGTTGTTAATTACTTCTGTAGCCATGGTTAAGTTTAAATGTGTAAAAACAAGTTTCTATTTAAATGTTCACACACTATAATTTACACAATGAATACCAGGAGCCGCTCTTTGAATTTTAAAATAATTCACAGCAAAAAATCTACTAACGCGTGGACTACCGCACAGGCGTACAGGTTGACTGGCTTGGTCGGATCGGATCGCTATTGGCGTGCGGCGCGCAACGCGAGGACACTCGACAAGTAGGGGTCTAGGGATAGGGATGGTCGATTTCGATTTTGTCGATTCATCGATGTTTACGATACATCGATATTGTGAGGAATATACCGTGTTTGTTATAAAATTAATGTTAATATAAATGCCTTGTGTTATCCGTTCCGCACCTATTATAACGTAACGTATATAATATGTTATGAACATAAGCGTATACACATTTCTTTGTTTTTTATTAAATTTATAATACTATATTATATCTATTTAATTTGCATGACATATTCCTAATTTCTTTACAACAGAAATATAATTTCGTTATGCATTTCTTAATTTCCTTTTTTAATCAAAACTTTCAGGGTCCATAACTTTTTTAACTTTAACTGGCTCAGAAATAAATATCGTTACATGAAAATTAGGCTTTTTTGACACAGCACTTATATTATGAATTACATTAAGATTAGTTGTGTCGTGACATCGTAACTAACAAAAAACTCATTTTCGCATTTATAATATAAATATAGTTACAGACAACAAAAAGCAACTTCTTGTATAGAACAAATTAACTCCCGCTGTCTGCACGCTTAGATCTATTAGGCTGGCCACACACAGCCGGAATGTATCTCTGAATTCATATTATTATTTCCGGCACCTTGTCTCACACATTTCTTAAAAATTCAGATTGATCAATAGTCTCATGTTTCACGGCACATGCAAACATCTCTATGGAAGAGGCATTAATACTGTCAAACTAAAATAATTAATAATCGGATTTCAGTGTGTGTGGTGCCGTTCCATTCAAATGTATGGAATTACACGCGTTATAAAATCATAATCTTAATAATTAGATCCGGAATTCAGAACGCTCGTCAGTATCATTCATACAAATCGATCTGAGAAATTCAAAATCTGAAATATTCAGTATGTGTGTGGAACATAGTTACATTGTATGTAATTCTGGGCTTTCTGAATTAATAATATGAATTCAGAGTGACATTCCGCCTGTGTGAGGCCAGCTTACTATGCAACGGAATTTAATTCTGTTTTCAGCAATAGACAGAGTGATTCAAGAGGAAGGTTTATATGTATGTATGTAATACATGCATATTATAATAGAGAGATCCAAATCGGGCGGGTCCCTTGTTGTTTTATATTATGTGGAAATATAGAATATTTTTATGCTAGATTTTAATCCTAAAATAACGATTTATCGATGACAATACGGTCAATCATAGTGATATCGATGTCAATATCGAAGTTTTCTGAAATCGCTCATCCCTAGCAAGGAGCGGAGGGGTGGCAATGTTGCCAGCTTATAATTTTTGTTTTCCCTGTATTTTATTATTTTTAATTAGTCTCTTGAATCACAATTAAAACCAACACGTGTAAAGGGCCAATAATTACAATAGTGCCATAATAATACAATTAAATTAAGTAATTAATAGATATTTATAGGGTAAAATAAAAATGCAAAATAAATTTAATTGTAATTAAACTAATTTATACTTAACTATAATATTATACCTACCTATAAAATTAAATGTAGGTATTATAATGAAGAAATATATCCATATCCGGCTGTTGAGCTGTCAAAGTATTGAGCATCGTCATAGTAGAACTACAACATAAGTACTTTCTGTGCAGTCATTATATAGCGCGACATAGCCTAATAGTAATAGGTAATCTATCTTCCTATTTAAGAGTAGAAACTAGTACAAAAATAGTGCGCATTGACGTCGTAGTTCAGGTGTAATAATAACTATAATTCCTGACTGCCACGAACAAAGAAGGATATAAGTAGGGATTGAACCCATACTTTTTAACTTAGTGTGTACTAGCTGCCTTATTTTTACAGGTTTAGGAGTACATTTATAATAACATTCTAAAATTATACATAAGACCTGATGAATTGATATACGTACCTAGTACTTACATAAACTAAATAATAATAGTAATTTTAGGTAAGTACTTTAATGGTTTCTTTTCACCAATATCACTTTATTTATACTAATACTTGATTCATCATTATCATCGTCTCAGCCATAAGACGTCCACTACTGGACATAGGCCTCCCTCAAGGTCCTGAGCTGACCTAATTATCTGAATGTAATTCTATGCAAATCTCCCCGATAATCGGGGTAAACTTATCTTAGGGTAACCCTAGTGATGCTGTGTTATTGTGTGGACTGTGGTACATACCTACTACATCATACTTTTATTTCTCCCCCTTTCGGCAGTTCGGCGACAAGCTTCTCACTCAGTATCAAATTATTGTCATCCTAAATTATTTCATTGTTGTCATGAATTATTTAATAGCTTTACGAAAGTCAAAAAAGTGAAATCGCCTTTTATTCTATAATTATTTCCATTATTTCACTCTCACAAGACATGCTAGAGCAAAATTTCTAATTAAAGGCGAGGCTAGCATCTTATCTCGGGGCCCCGCCCGCCCCGGACATGCTACATATTTAAGAAAATATAAATTAGATAGAGGGCACCTACTTTCTTACTTACTTGAGAAAATCTGTAGTTATTTTTTGACCTACTTTACTTTTATCTGCAAGTATGAAGAGGTAGACTAGTTGGCTAAATATTTGCATTCAAACGACACTAGGTATACCTATAATATCATAGTTTTTGAAGAAATGCATTAGGCTAAGATTATATAGGTACATACGAAAGCACCTATGTATAAATCTAACGCATTAGATAGGTACCTTTATTATATATTTTAAATGGAATGTGGCCTATGGTGTCCACGCATATTTATCCTAGTGCAGGAGTTGTTTTTTAAGAAAAGACAAACAAATATATAAATTTCAACCTACCTACTTTCCTAAGTACCTACCTACGTAAGTACGCTTGGTATATTCTAATTTAAAAGGTAAGTAGGTGATTAAATTTACCGATACATCAACACTTGCATAATATCTACAACAACGACAATAGTTAACATTTCTTAGGAAATTATAAGATCACATACTCTTAGTATGTAACAAGAAGTCGGAGATGCTATATTCTTTAAGGCTCTCTCTCAAAAATCGGTTAGCGCTGTAAAAAGCCTATGTGTTATTCCAGACCATAATCTATCTCTGTGCCAAATTTCATCCAGATTCGTTCAGTAGTTTTTACGTGAAAGAGTAACAAACATCCATCCATCCATTTTCACAAACTTTCACATTTAGAATAAGTTTAAATTTCAATTTATTAAAAAATAATAAGACCATTTCATTCAAAGAGTACATCTGTTTGTATCCCCGCGCTCGCCTAGCGAATTTGTGTGTGGTGAGTCGTGTTTGCTTCGCCCAAATGCTCAAGGTCGTTGGCGATATCCCAAGCCTTAACTTTCACGGCAAACAAAGTTCGCATGTACCTATTGGATAAACAATTTTAAGATTTAATTTTTTTTCTGTAGTTGACGCAGTTTAAGCGTCCGTCAGCGTATATTTGGTTTTTGCATTCTGATGTGTAGGACGAGGTTACAAGGGAAAAGTACTGCTGCAGTAAGTACAGCTAGCTTGGCAAAAATAACATCTACTACTCTAGGATAGTCGTTGCTTTCCTTATTAGACTAACGCAAAACTCGGAGGGCAGAGCGTAAGTTTTTTAAATCCTTGTAATATCAACAATAACAAAAAATGTATCACATCACGGATTCAATTGAGGAGCAAACCAACCGCAGTGTTATTAGTGACAAGCTTAATGTAAGTGGCGACACTGTGGTCTCAAATGCCCCAGACAGTTGGTCAGGGCGTCGACTCCGGCTTGCCTTAATTGGCTGTCTGAAGTGGGCTGACAAGAGCATCCGCAGGACTTTCACCTCTGGCTTGGCTTTATTGGCTGATTAAAAAGGGGTCGCCAGAGCCATATGCGTAATAATTCCTACTGAGGTAAGTAGATACCTAGGTACTTACCTAGAATTACACATAATTATATTATTGATATTGATGATTCAAAACAAAAATGGGATTCAAAATATTTATTTGATCAATAATATGTACATTAACTATACATTAAGAAAGGTTACAAATTATGCACATACCTACAATTTCTGAAAGATTGCATTACCTCGACAAACATTCCGTCCTGTAAAGCTGTAATTCGCTGGTGTAATCGTAAATAGCGCTGTGATGTGACTTTTTAGTAACCGACTTCCATAAGAAAGACGTGGCCCTCAGATCTTGTTGTTCATGTTAGTTACCTAAGGACTCGCGTCTTTTATGAGCCGAATGGAATAATTCTTTTAGTTTATTCAAAATGATACACTTCCAGATTGGTCACATTTTAACTTAATCCAATTATGATGACGATTGATTCAAGAAGAGTTAAGGGCACTCCACTATATTACTTATTGGGAATTTTAGTATATTTAGTAAATTGCAAACATTTGCATTAAGGAAGTATCATTTAGTGAAGGTAAATTGATGAAGAAGGCCACAGGTGGCCACCGAAACTTCTCAATGAAAAAAAATTCACTGATGACGATAGATAAGATATATTATCTCGACTAAGATAGTTAAGTTACCATAACGAAGCAAAATGAATGCAGTATATTAAAGATAAAACAATGTAATCTAGCCGTGTTTGGGATTATTGGAATGGTCATGCACTTTAGCTATAAATAATCAAATTAAAAAACCTTTTTGTAGAACGGGAAAGTGGGATTAAAGTTTGTATGAAAGTATAGGATATTTTAAAATCTCGACATCGATATTATTTGAAATCGGTTCTTAGAAGTCGGATTAAATTGTTTATTATGCAAGGCAAAAGACATGCTACGGTTAAATGTCGAGAAACTAAGATGTCAGACATCTTTTAGATGGTGCTATACAATGTAGTAAGCAGGCAGCTCTGCGGGCTCGTGGCCACAGTCACACCGATGTATGTACGTACTTCAATGTCTTTGTGACAGTAAAATGGCAGAACAAATAAAGCTGCGACCACACCGCTGCTGCTTAAAATGCGGCGATGGTACGAAATCGCAGTGACGCGTCGTATCAGTACCGTTTTTGAAGCATGCTCCACACGCTGATGCTCAAAATATGCAGCCGCATCGTGACGTTGACATATGCAGAATAGTGTAAAAAACGAAGTGTTACCGACAATAGCCGAGAAATCTCGATTCCCAAAATTTTACGGCACGTCACTGCGATTCCCTATCGTTACCGTTTTTCAAGAATTGGTGTGGAGGGCATGCGTCAAAAACGGTACGGATACGACGCGTCACTGCGATTCCGTACCGTTACCGTTTTTTAAGCATTGGTGTGGAGGGCATGCGTCAAAAACGGTACGGATACGACGCGTCACTGCGATTCCGTACCGTTACCGTTTTTTAAGCATTGGTGTGGAGGGCATGCGTCAAAAACGGTACGGATACGACGCGTCACTGCGATTCCGTACCGTTACCGTTTTTTAAGCATTGGTGTGGAGGGCATGCGTCAAAAACGGTACGGATACGACGCGTCACTGCGATTCCGTACCGTCACCGTTTTTTAAGCATTGGTGTGGGGCGTAACTTAATATAAACAGATAACAGTTGGCAACTAGTCCCCTCAAGTCCACAATAAAGTAGACGAACACGATAGTTTAGATTCACACTTGACTACTTGCCAAGCTATGTAGTTGCTTGGCAATATTTTTACAATCATTAATTAACTTACGCATGTTCCTACATATTTCCAGTCAGAATGCCTCTATTATTTTTTAATCAATAAACTAATAAATATTTTTATATTTAGGTTTGCCTACAATTATTACACATTTACAATATGTACAATATCAATCGGCAAACAGCATGTATATACAATCGGATTTATACAAATATAGCAAACAGTAATATTGCCTACAGTTTATAAAGCGTAATGAATAATTAATTAAGATGGTCTGATTTAATTAGGTTACTAATACTACTTTGTTGCTGTGAACCTGGGTCTTAAATCTTAATAATTTTAACAAAAAAATACCTACTTCAATACAGCAAGTTGTAGAATTTTCAAAAACTTTAAAATCCCATACGTATTCTAGTCTAGTCACGTAGTATTTATTATTAGAATTTATGATTAACAGATCTATACAAAATGTATTTCTGGAGTCATATTTATATAGGTAGGTATTAAAGGACTAACGATATTCAGCTATTCTCACAATTACACTTATTACAATCTCTATCAATTAATTTGAATTCATCCTATCTATGTAGGTACTATTACAGGCTTTTCAATATAAATCTGTGCGTACTATTTATTTTTAACTTCGGCATTCGCCTTTAATAACCATGCCTTAAAAATCTTGTCAAATGATGAACTAATTAATATGGCCTGAGTGCATTATACATATAATAGGAGGGAGCAGTTATGTCTTGCATCAACACTATTGTACAGATTATTTCGTAGTAACGCCAGTGTATCAAAGAATAATTATCCTGTTCCTTTTGGTACAACCACCCACCATAGAGATTGACTCACGCCATTAACTATTTATAGAAAGACATGTCGATTTTATCTTCATTCTTTACACAAACGCTAAACGCCCCTATTAACCCAATATTAGGGGTCGATAAGTTTACAGTCCAAAAAAACTTTAATATTAATCACTAAAATGTTATCGTATCATAGTACAAGCAACAGTTTTCAAGCCATCCGTTTAAGCAAAGTGTTTGTCGGTAGAAAAAGCTTCTTATTAACTACTTAGTGCAAAATATTGCTATCTTACGAGTAACAAATAACAGATAAACTGTTACATATAAAACTAATAACTGACCAATTCAAATACAATTGATTTATAATACTTAATAGTATCAATTCCACGCAAGAGCTACAATTGAGTAATCAATGTGATATTTTGATCAATATGATTTTCAGAGGTCACTCGACATCAGAGGTGATATACCACTGATAAATTACTCTAAGCTTACAGGAATACATGAACAAATTTAGACTTACACACATATTTATGTGTAGGATAGTAATTTTAAATGGGCCAGTAAGCGTTATTGTTAAAGAAATAGTAAAATATTTAAAAAAGACACCGCGAAAGAAGCATTTTTTTTTAATAATGCCATTTGATCCTATTGATTGATGTCTTTTAAAAACGGGCCCTTTTAAAAGTTAACACCTTGTACAAATTTATTATAATTATATATTTAAATAAGTTTATATTATGCACAAATTAATCACAACACAATGTAATAAATAGGTGTAATGAAAAAACACTATATTGTAATGTTACACGTTTATTTTAAACTTTGAACTATCTACATATCTAAGTGGCAGCTGCAAACATTACAAATATGAAATAAAAATTATCTTTTAACCTGTAATGAGGTTAGATTATTGTTATTTCAAATTTATTATTGGTAATACAAAGTAAGCATTAACAATAAAGAACTTCGACAGCACAAAGTCTCAAGCAAAATTCGTTATTAAGTCCAATTCTGTTTATAAGTAGTTTGTTTTTATTAAATTTCAGTTTATTGCAATTTTACCAACAGAAAGACTTACCCTCTATACATATAACTATATATTACTGAAAATTTGCTCTCATTTATGAATATTGCTTCATGCCACACTCACTACATTTATCTACCTATCTTTAATAACAGTATAAATAAATTGCGATCAAAAATATGACGCAGAATCGCAGAACATTTAAACCTATTTATGCTATATAAAAACCTTGGCTAATATATATATACATAATATTAAAGATATTTAAAAATAGTTGACCTTTCCTCAGTTCATTGGATTAAGTCTCAAGTACTAACAACCACTTAATACGATTGCTTGTTTTGGTATAATATTATAACTCTTCAATCATTCAATCAAACAGCCTATTGCAGTCCACTGCTAGACACAGGCCTCTCCTAACACGCGCTATATTATATAGCTTACATTCGTGTATGTCGAAAGTACCACATAGGTGCATCTTCATACATGGATATAATATCTGTATGTATGAAGATGTACCAGAAAGCATATTATATTTTCTGGCAAATAAGTTCGATGCTGCCGTTTTGCCTTTATAAGGTGACAAACAAACATAATTTCACGAATCTATAATATAAGTTACACTTGAACAATAATGTTATTGCAATAACGTTTGTTACATATTATCTAACTATATATTATTCATATAAGATTGCTTATTCAATCAATAACAACCAAAAGCGAAGACAAAAATTACAAACTAAAAAATGCTTATTTACCTAATATACAAACTGTTGACCATAACAACAACTTATTACTTATTAACTAGTAAACTTAGATTAGTATACGAAGTAAATAATACGAGTTACGAAGATATCCGATCTTCAATTAAGTCACAACCCACAAACAGTTTTCAACGAGTTTAAAGTCATTTTTCTTCACTGAGTGTTCGATAAGTATTTAATGAACTGCAACCAACGCGTTTATTCAGCCACAGGGCTAGAACATGGCGGCGTTTCGCTGCAGTCTTCGTTTTGCTAGGCGGTATTTATTTGTTCCACGTTTAAATGTGTAATGAAACGCAAACGCATCTGTAAAGCTGGACGCAGCTTGCGAATCACACTCTCAACTTCAGTCTTCATGGTGTCACCGACGAACATGTATTTTATATGATAGCTGGTTATTAAATTAAGGATTTATATTATTTATCACGATACTTACTTTATTGATAAAAAAGAAAAGCTAATTGAACTTAGTACTGGTCGTGCGAGATAAAAAAAAGTATTGTGTTCAGTCTTTTTTTTTTATACTACCAAGGTGGCAAACAAGCATACGGCCCGCCTGATGGTAAGCAGTTACCGTAGCCTATGGACGTTTACATATTGCTATAAAGAAATACGGCAATATGTGAATAGGGACAATTATTATTAGAAAACTAAACGTTTTACTACTAAATAAATAAACATAAAAGCAAGTACAGAATTATCACTAGAATTCACAATGTGCCTCACGTCACAAATTGAAACTTATGTACTAAGCTGATTAATTCTGAATTAAACATACAACTATATAAAGCAACTAATTCCATGACTTTTTGTCGTTCAAATAATCATTTATTGTATAATAGCCCTTCCCTATGAAGTGGTGTAGTTGTGCTCAAATTCAACAGTCTTTTTCCTCTCTTATTCTTTCCAACTTACGATGGAATTTAAGTATTCATGTATTAGGATTACAGAGGTAATATATTTGAAGGTTCAATTTTATTTCACTACATTACCTATACCTACCACTCGTACCAATACGTAACGTATGGTTCCTGCCTTCTGCCTATTAAAACTAATAATAATACCGATTTGAACTGTACAACGCTCTTATTTATAACCATCAATTAAGCGCGCAATGAACATCGAAACAAAACAATCACAATATTTTTAAATCATGAATGACATGTTGGCCATAGGTCAGTTATTTGCTGTGGCTGGTTAGTCGCATCGAATGCGCTAGATTGTCGCGACATGTGCGTCGCTGTCGTTGTATTGGGATTCATCGATATTTTTTTTAATCGATAAGGTTTAAAAGATCTAAGCGTATAGAAGGCGCGACTTTGTTTTATAGTATGTAAAGGACAGAAAAATATGATACACTGTTGAGTAGATTCTGTAAATTTCGGCTGACTACATTTGAATATATCTCCTTCTGTGGACATTAAATTATTAAGCCGTATGACGCACGAAGCTGGGGTATATTTACCAAGTTCATCCTCAACTGAGCCATAATTATATGGGTAGCTATTATTTTACATATAGTTTTCAAAAGGATACAGCAGATCACAAATCGGATCGATGTACTGCAGATGTGTTTGTGATTTGTCGATGTGTGCCAGCAGTTCATACAAAATTATAGTTATGTCCATAACTGCTCGCGACAAGTCAGAGTTGAACCGCTGCAGGAAAGGCCCCACCAAATGACATAGTAACAATAGTTGATTCTCTGTATGTACCTCCACCGACAGTTTTTCTTTTACAAATCTGTAACACAAATTAATATAATCGTTTTTTCTTAAACAGGGACTAATTCTCGAATATTAGTAACTTTCCTTAATTCGTTTAATTACATAATAATTTCCATTAAATCTGTGATTGTCAAACGATGTTTTTTCATAATAAAATGTACTTTTAAAAGGAAAGTAAAATATACTAAGCAATATTTTATATATGGGTTATTAATGTGTTTGCACATACATAAAAATAAATAATATACGTACTGTGGGATTTGCGATATCTGGCCAGCACCGGCGTGATACCAGACCGCATGTGTCAATGCTAGAGTCAAGCTATACTTATTCTCCAACATGGCGTCATTTGTAGTCGTTAAGTTGAAGATCTGGAATGGAGTGTGAGGATAGGGCCATTCTGTCATGTCACTATTCGTCATCAGTTCAAAAATACGGTCATGAAGTACGGTCCAGTATGGATCAGGTAACGATGCCATTATAAGACCAATGGCATTAATCCAAAGCTGTATCTTGGTAGCTGGTATAACAACGAATCCCTTGGAAATAACGTCGAGAAGATTACTGCCAACACGATTAGGTTCAAGCGGCAAAGACATTAGTTCGACACACGTAACATATAATGCGTGAGCGGAAGGATTTGGATACTCGTTGAATCGCCAATCAGTGTTCGGAAATAGTGAACTGCCTGTCATAGCTGTTAGATTGTTAAGAAATTTACAAATATAATATAAATGAAATAAAAACAGAGAACTTTTATAGTACACATGGTGCAACGTCGACAAAACATGTCGTCAGTTACTAAAATTGTCAGGAAAATTGAAAACAGTGTTGTTTTCTATATATTATTCCATATACATGTAGTATAATTTATTTTCTGTCAAATAAATTCAAAAACTTGTATAAATGTGATCGTTTTTTCCCGAAACAGCTTTGTATACAATTTTGTATTTATATGAGGTTTCTCTTTTGAAGTTAACCTATATAGTATTCTTACGATTATCGTTCGTATTATCGAGTATACGTTATGTTACATAAATAGTATTGTACGTATCGTTTCGTATTTCGATTTATTACCTCAAAAATAGGAGATTAGCTCTATTCCTAATGAAACCGGCTAGGTGGAGGTAGGAATCGGACTCGCACACAAAGGACTACGGAGTTTCACAAAGACCAATTGTCAATAAGTCCAAATGTTAGATTGACACAGATTGGATTCGGTGCTAAGCGCAATAGGAAGTAGGTGGTAGATAGCTAATAAAATCCATTTATTCTCTCTTAACAAAGCTTCTTACAATTATAATGTAGTAGGTACAAGGGGAAAGAAATATAAATTTTGACAAAGAAATTAAAAAAAACAACAAATACTGATCAAAAACTTTGTGAGAGACTGGTTGTAGATGTCGTACTAAATCTGAGTTACATGATAGTACCCCATACAAGTGAGCAAACCCGACTGGGGAACGAAGAAGGACCTTACAGAAGACGACTGCCAAATAACTACACACAACACTGTAGTTGTGGTCCTTTGTGTGAGTACAGGTTTCCAGTGCTCTTTAGGAAAACATTTTTAAGGAAACGTTTACCTACCCCAGGGATACTCTATCTATAACCCTGGTAGTAAAAATTCTTGGGACGCCAATACGCAAGTGATACCAACTTTACTGAATCTACTTAAGTGGCAAACAAGCATACGGCCCGCCTGATGGTAAGAGTTACCGTAGCCAATGGACGTTTGCAATCAAACATCCACTGGATGGTTTAATGACTAGAGGATATGGCTACCTGGACGTTTTAAAAACTGTGTATTTTGAAACCGAAAGTGGCGAAAGTTAAAAGTTACCATGTTTATTTAGTATATATGTATATGAATATAGTTTTAAAGGATACTGTCCACCATTCTGTTGACTATACTTAAATAATAGTTTAGATCTGGTGTCCAAGTAGTAGCATCCGCTTCAGCTTTGGTAAGATACGTCTGAAAAGCTTCTGTAGTTGCCCATCCTGCTGGACGTACTTCTTTCAAAGATCCGAGTACTGCGTTCACTAATTTCCTTTTTAACAACGGCTTGTCACGTAGTTTCGTTTCATAGTAGTGTAGGGTATTATATAAAAATGTTACAGGGCGATCTGCAATAGTATAAAATAATACATTAATAATGTCTTCCAGACCGATCTTAACGCTAACATCGCAGAATATAAATTATAGTCCATAAATGTTTGCACAAATACACGTATTCTCTCAAATCGCAATCCGACATCCGACCACGGCTTTACATGCTTTTCGCGGTACATAGGGGTCTCGATGTGATTTTTTTTAAAACTGTCACACATCTACGGCCTAGCTACTGACGGCAGCAGGCTAGCTTTATCTTGCAGGTCTTTCGATTTACGCGGCTATAATATAGCTAGGCCCTCGAACATAATATATTGACGTAGACAGTCTGTCACTCGGTAGTAGTGTAACTGTCCGCCAGTGTATACTTCTTGCGTTTAGCGCGTTCAAATCAGCTTGATAAATCGACTTAATAACCTACGAAACCCAGCTTAACTTAAACCAGTGGGTCTAGAAACATGGCATAAATTTGTACACAGGAATTACAGATTCAAAATAATTTACCGTGAAATTTATAGAGGTATCCAAGGTGTTCCAATAGTTGTTCGAGATTTTTACTAACTTGAGGTATCTCTAAATGTCTATGTACAACGATATCCAATACTGGAATGAACCGGAGGCACACATTACTCAAATAAACCGGTATAGGTCCTCCATAAGCAGTACCCGCTTCTTCTGGCGCGAACTTCTCTGGATATTTTCTGTGAAAAGCTAGATGCTTGTCGTACCTGCAAGATATATAGTATTATAGTTATCAGCTTAACTGAACCAATTTATATCGCAAATATAAATTCGTTCTATCGTAATAGAACAAAAATATATCTTTGACAAAATAAGCTCAATATACATTTAAAAAATATAATTATGTAATGTGTAGAATACGAATAACAATTTAACAATTAAGTAAGTATCGTGTTTTGACTGCATCAGCTTGCATGCTATCATACTTGTATTTTACAAAAGATTGTAACTATCTGGTGATTAAAAAGAGTGGCCTGAGTTTCTTGCTAGTTCTTCTCAAGGCTCCACGTCAGCGAACTAGCCGTAGGAAAATCTTGCTGACATCATCTTTCTGGCTTATTCATAATTGATGACCTTCATAAGTGTTACTTTGTAACCTAAATGAATAAATGAATTTTGAGTTTGAATAAAGAAAATATGGTAATATCTTACCAATTGTTCTGTTTCCAGTGCTCAGGAGAGTTTTCTTTTACGAAATCTTGTGCTCTATTTCTTAATTCCGATCCTTTCAATAGCAACAACTGTATAATATAAAGGCACACTTGGCTTTCGTTAGCGTCAGGATTGGGGCGTAGTACCTGGAATTATTTAAATTACAACATCTCACGCCTTTTATAAATTGTCACCATATCTTAACAACTATTTAAGTATCTGGCAAGCGGCTGTGGTGGAAATAGGAGAGGTAGCATAAGTGGGCTATACCCAAAGCATTTACGAGTTGAATCAGTTGATTACAGCATAACTTACTAAACACAAGACGAGCCGGTCGATGGTGACAATATTGTATTTCCAGATGATGTCGTTGATCGCATCCACGCACTTGTTGATGTGTGGCCCACCGGCCGGGTTGGTCACCTCGAACACCAGGTAGTCGCAGAACTTGCGTAGGTGTGCCGATAAGGCACGGGCACCGATGCGTTCCAGTATTCTTTAATTAAAGCAATATTTTTCATTTTTTTATTTAATTTATATATAGTTCTTTCAATTTAAAGGTATTGTCCTACTTTAACTCAATAAAGGGGCAGCCAGTAAGTTTTTTTTTGTGTTTTGGCTCCATCCGTTTAGTTGTACCAATGATTCTGCCAACAACAAGGTGGAGAGAGATGGCTAATACGAATATAATATAAGACTACTGGTTGGCCGGTTCAGTAAGAGTTGTAGAATGCTCTTGCAAATGTCATACATAACACATTAGAAGAAACGTCTATAAACGTTTATAATTATAGTAGGGTTAGGCATGCGCAATATATTTTTTGATGCCAAAACAATTCATTTATTACAAATAAAATTGCTATCCGTATAAAATAAAAAGAAATAGTAGGAATTTACATAATATAATTGCCTCGGTGGCTTAGTGGTCGATGTGTGTGACTGCTGATCACGAGGCGCCGGGTTCGAATCCCGGGTCGAGCCAAAAAAATGATATTGGGATTTTCTGTCAAGAAATTCTCAATAGATGACCGGAGTTTGGAAATTGGTGGTGTTTACTGATCTCTCTGCGGTCGTGTTGGATTGCCGTCCCACCGGAGAGAGTGAAGGGATAGAGAGTGCATCTGCGTTTGCGCACCCACTTGTGAACTATAATATGTCCTGCGCAGTTGGCTAATCTCCATTGAGATTGGCCGCCGTGACCGAAATTCGTTTAGACATTATAATAATCACAATAGGTTATATTGTGGTTATTATGTTAGTACAATACAGTCATTATACAATACAGGTACAAAACTGGGCAATCATCATCATCATCTCAACCTATACTACTATACCAGGCTGGCCAGACGGGTTGGTATAGGAACTGAGCAATGCATATGCAAAATATAACACATTATATAAAGAAACTTACAATAATAATGACAGAAACACATAGACATACACTCACTTAAAAGCGACAGGGTTGATCCTATTAGTCTCAAAGATCATTTTCCACAATAGGCAGAGGAACAATGGTGTGCCTGGTACAGAGAAGTGCGAGATGATATCGTTGTCGTTGGCCATCGACGTCCACTTGCGGTACTCTTCCTCAACAGATTTCTTTAGCACCTGTTTATTCTCTTTAGGGGCTGGATTCTGAAATACGTTAACATGTATTCAACATCGTTTGAATTTTGAGAGAGGTAGGGCAACATACTAGCAAGCAAGCCCGATTGGGGAACGACCTCCACCTTACAGAAACTCACAGCAAGATAACTACACAAAATGGTGTAGTTGTGTTCCTGTGTGAGTATAGGTCTCTAGTGCTCATTTAGGGATTGTGTTTAGTGGTTTGGAAAAAATAAGCTACGGTAACGGCTTAAAATCGGGCGAGCCGTATGCTTGTTGCCACCCTAGTAGTATAAAAAAGAATATTTAAGAAACATGACGCAAGCTTGGCAAAGTAAGTTATATAAGATTAGTTCCAGCCCCCTCTAGTGTGGCTTACCTCGGTACAGAGGTTTTTAACTACTCATCGTGAAATATTAAGTTGGCATTACACTTGCTTTGCGAAACTTCCATTCAATAAATGACTTTTTAAACTTCCAAAAGATAAAAAATGAAAGTAAGCTGTGGTAGCCCAATGGAAAAATAACCAGCTCAAGAGAGGTGAGAGTATATATAACAGATATTTAGTTTATCGTGAGAAGTAATTTGTTCAACAATAGCAAAAATTGTTTGAATTATAGTTTTAAAGTTATTAGGGAAAAACAGAAGTTTGAAACGTAAACATGGCAATTTTTTTTATAAAATCGTTTTCTCCTGGAACTAAAACATGAATAGCTGCGTATTTAATGTTTGGGAATAGCAAAAATGTGTTTTGTGGTATAAAAGTAATTTAAGATCTTGCTGCGGTAACGTTCTGGGATTGCCCAGATCTCGAAAACGGCCCAACGCAGAAGTTTAAAAAAATACCAATTATTCATTACTTCAAACATTAGTTTTCGATTTGTTTGATGAACGTCAATGCATTGAATTAGATTCGAAAAAAAAAGTTTTGCAAGTAAACCACTACTTACAATCAAATAAAAAACTGTAACATGTACCCTTGATACACCTATGTAACGACAGTTAATTTAGATTATGTAACTTAACGCAATATGAAGACAAAAATAAATATAATTACATTAAAAATTGTCTTATTTAATTGAACAAATTACTCCTCATGATGAATTAATTATCTGTTATACTATAAACTCTCTTAAGCACAACATTTTGCTGCGGTAATGCACACATAATTCAGAAAATAAACGCAAAAAAAACATGTGTAAATAATACAAAACTTAATTATATTACCTGTGCAAAAAACTCAACGAGCACTGGCGGGAAGCACTGTAATGTATGTTGGGACCACATATGCGGTGTATTAGTCATTATCGTATTGAGCAATTCCTTCACAGCTGCGCCATCGTTACCTATTGATATGCAACAACGATTTTAACATATAAATTATACAAGGTCGAGAACACACTAGATATTCCATAGGATACGATACCGTATCCTATGAAAGTTCGCAACACCAAAAACAATAAGGCTAGTATTATATTACATACACTATTTTACACACGAACAGAAATGTAATGACGAAAACCATATGTACCATATTATACTACAGATAAAGTATTAAATTATATGCTAGTGTTGTAACTAGACTCTTCGTTTAAGACTCTGGCTACAACACTAGTGTATAACTTGATGGTACACTAATACCTATACAACATCAAAAATAAAATTGTTTAATGAATCATACCAGCACCACTCATGTAAATTCCTCTTGCTAGAGTGAGAACAAGAACACGATTTAACTCTTCACTCTCGGACGAGACAAGAGACTTTGGTTCAGAGACAACTCTCGACATTTGCAGTTGCACTCCAGAGCTGCCCAGACTTGTTATCAAACGTAACGCCGTACTTTCGAAGCTACAACATAACGGAGTGCTCAATTTTATATTTGGAATAAAATCTATTAATTATCTATAACATTAGCAAATATGATTTAGCATTCGTCCCTACTTAGAAATTGTTAGAAAACTGTATAATTAATTATTATTCCATGAATTGTGCCACTAAAGGGCAAAGGTCTCTCTGAATTCTGTAGCTGAGAGGTAAAGAGTAATAAGTCCACTTTTTTTTAAATTATTTTTTTCGTTATTTTGGATTCCTAAATATGTAATCTAGAGCGTGGTAAAAAGTAAGAAGTCCTATCGACAATACTTTTTAATTTACTCAAAATAAAACAGTAAGAAGTCAATAGAAGATTAATTGTTAAATAGTAATAAGTCCCCTTATGATTGTTTACCTGCCGCAAGAGGACTCGATACAGCAGTTAGGTAATAAGTCCAAGCGCGCTGCTCGCAGCGCCACTGAGACGGACTTGTCATTATTTACCCCTCAACTGTATGCTCTTATTTAAGTGTGTTGTAAGTGTGTGTGAAAAGTCCCGCCCAGGTCTTTTAAAAGCTCACCGTGTAAAGTTTTAGATTTGGCGCTTGTTATTCTTTACCTCTCAGCTACAGAATTTTCTATTTTGATCCAATTCCTAGAAGCGTCAAGCTCATCGCGCCATGCCTTCTATTTGGGACACACTGTGTGTTTGTTACTTTAGCCCACAGCTTCTCGAGCATGGAGAATAATATAGAATTTTTAAGTTCGAAGATGAGGTAAAGCAGACAAGGGTGAGTACAATTCGATGCAATCCACTAGTAATTTTCAAAGTACATACCACAGCTGTAGTTGCGTCTGATTGGCTTGCGGATATGCTGCTAAAGAATGTATATTAGACAATAATGTCACTCTGTAATGTGGTTGAACATGGTGAATACGATATGAAAACATATCCAACAAATTGTGTAGTATACCCCAAGCATGTGATTTGAATACATTCGGTAGTAACTGATCTGAAAACCAATTAACCATAGGTGTTATAAAAATAAGATAGATAATAAATAGGAAACACAAGTGTAATTATAGTTATCATCTCAACCCATAAACGTCCCACTGCTGGGCACGGGTCTCCTCCAAACAATTGGAGAGACATTAGCCTACTATACCACAGACGGGTTGTGTTGTGTATTGGTTATGTGTACGGTGCATATCGGGTGATGACACGTAGTGTCGCGTCGCGATCTAAAAGTATTCTACCTATATTTTTATACTAACACAAATGCCGGAATTGACTATTATGTGTAGGGTTACCACCCATGCTTTATAATAAAGTATTATACGTTATTTCAGGTAATTGTACTCTATACTTTATGAGAACAACAAAGTACACGTAAATAGGTACTTTATTTCTTTATGCTTTTGAAAAGTTTAGTAGTTATTTTTTCGTTAAACGGAATTTATCGATTGGCGCATGTTGCCACTCGCCAGGGACACACAGAAAACCAGCGCCATAAAGAAAAATAAATTGTACTTTATATTGATACTGTGTACTTTATATTGATTTTTCTTGTGTCATATTACCAAATAATTTGGAAATATTACACAAGAAAAAAAGTACTTTAATTACAAAAAAATAAGGTAGCAACCTAATTATGTGATACACATTTTTTGAAAAATACAATATATAGTAATGAAAAGAAACTTACGAATAAATCCTTTAATGCCCATTGATTCTATTTCTGTGTAAACTAGTAACCGGCTGTATGTTTCAACTAGTGCTGGTGCCATCATGTTACTGCCAGGAACATTACTCTTGTTTTGTGCCAGTTTTGCAACATGGGTTACTATTGAATGTATCAATGACATCTTACAATGCAATGTCAAGCTATCCAGAATACACATAGATAGTGGAACTGTAGGCAATGGAGTAGCAGGGTTTCCATTTGGCTGAGCTTTCTGACTTCCAAATAATGTCTCTATTATAATACCCATAGGTCTTGCAAAAAATTCTTGATTTGTTGAATAAGCATTACATAATAAAGCAATGCGGAAATCTGAGCCCATTAATGTTGGAGTATTATTTGATGTCATCATGTGTTGAAGAAACCTATAATAAAATATTAAGTAGCACAATATTTTCAGCTAATTTATTCTATCAAATATAAAGCAAGTAAAAATCATACACTCTATAGAATAAAATTAATACATACTCATACTGTACTTTTAAATTTTGTGGCATAATCATTGTTTTATTCTCAGTTTCTGCTTTTTTTAACAAATGCATCCAAATGCACACAACGGCCATTTGATGTGTACAATGTGCTTTCATGCAGTCAGGCACTGGTAGAGGTTCCTTCTCAGGATACAACAATTCATACAGCTTTATTATTGGTAGAAAATTGGAAGATGGGTTTCTCTGGATACTTCCAGATATAAATTGCAATAACACCCACATAAGATGATCTCTTCCCTTTTTCATGTCATGTCCAATTAATTTGTTATGGAGACCCATAACAATATTAGGGAATGATGCAAATCCAATGAGAATCAGGTATATAACCTGCGAAGATAAATGAAGCCAACACCACTGTGATGATGAAAGCTCATCTTCATCAATTTCTGTTTCACTTTTTTCCATTGGTAGTATCATAAGTTCAACTAGTTGATCTTCCAATGCAATACAACGTTGTTTATGCTGTTTTTGTAGTCCAAGCATAGAGCACATCATATCCCTAGAGTAGGGTTGTTGTAAAACATGTCTTAATAATGATATTTGTGGTTTCAATAGTTCATCATCATAAGGTAGATTGCCCTTAAGTGAGAACTTTAATGTTGTTGGGTCAAGTCTCCATGGATTAATAAGATGGTCAGCATAACCAGAAAATTCAACAACTGGTAGCATTTGTGAATGTCCAATAATAGAGACCATTTGAGAACAAGGTTTAAAACTCTCCACAAAAGATGTCAGTAGTTTAGCTAATTGCTGAAATAAATACAAAGAATTTGTAAATAGTACATTAAGTATTATAACATAAAAAAACTATCAAATATAATGCAAGGATGTCATGACAACACAAAGCTTTTTTTTTAATAATATATAACTTACCCAGTGAGGCCAGTGGTTGTTGTCAGGATAATCCTTCTGTATTTCAGTTACTATGAAGTATGCTGGCAACAGTGAAGCATTGCGGTCAAATATGTATTCTACAACACTGTACAGAGCTTTCAATTGGGGCATTGAATTAGCATTCAAATTAACTGGTAATGTATGAGCTTTTTCTCTACATCCCTACAAAACACAATAATTAGAGACACATTTTTTTCGGGACAACTCACACATCTATGGTAAACAGACAACTGATAAACATACTTATATATTTCTAAATACATACATATTATAGACAAATTACACCGAGACATAGAACAAACATTTGTGCTCATCACGCAAAGATTTGTCCTGGGTGGAAATCGAACCCACGACCTCCGGCGTAGCAGTCAGAGTCACTAACCACTAGACCAACAGGCCTGCCAGTTATAAACAATAATTTAAAAGAAAAAAAAACCTTTACATACCTTCATTATTTCTCTGACCCCTTTGTAATCGACTCCTCCAATAATTCTGCGAATTAAATTGAAACTCTCTATCCAGAAGTCTGCATTTTCATAAATCAGTTTTTCATTTGTCAAAATGCACTCACATAACATTCTGCAAACAAAAGATAACCAACATAAAGAACTCTACTGTAAGTGTCCCTTTTGTTACCACAAATATTGTAACACATACCAAATGAAGAAGGCTCACAATTTTTTTTATAAGCTTAACATATTCTCTGTAAAAAATTAAAAATACGCGTGAAAAAAAAATCGATGCGATGTTTAGTTTTTGAGATATGGAATTTTAAAGGACGCGGTTGGACCGAGCCGGCGCATGATTCGATGACGTCACAGCATAACACGCCGCTTGCTAACATTACTCGCGAACAGTGTTTTTAAGGTTTTATGTGAAATTAATTGTCTCAGTGGATACTATTTTGTTCTATTTCGACCGTGCATTACTCTACTATTACAGTACAATAGATAAAGCTTATATTTACAGACAACAGACAAATTTTATATAATAAACTTTCTCACTCGGCCACCGCTTCGAATACTAGAAAAAATAAACTCTATTCTATTCATGCAATACAAACCTTGCTTGAATAACATTTGTGTTCACTAAATTTTCAAGTAATGTAAGCAATTGTTTCATCTTATATCTGTTAGTTAAAACTGCAGTTGGAGTTAGATATTGGCGTATAGATGACTCCTGTAGCTCTGCACTTAAAGATGACATGACGCCACAGAGCTTTTTTTGATATATTGCCAACCTTTCATTTTCTTGCTCTGGTTTGTGGACAAGAAAGCAACTAAATGCTTCTTCAACTGCTTCCACACGCTAAAAATAATTTAAGTTTTGTGATTAAAAATATTCTATCAATTAATTGATTGATAATTTCACTTTTGTTGTCTGGGCATACAGAAAACATAACAGGTATCCTGGTATTCCACATTAAATTTAGAGCATAATCCTTATTAATATAATAAACGCGAAAGTTTGTAAGAATATATGGATGTACTGTTACTCTTTCACGTAAAAACTAATAAACGGATCTGGATTAAATTTGGCATAGAGATAGATTATAGTTTGGAATAACACATAGGCTACTTTTTATCCTGGAAAAAAACTCTGTTCCCGAGGGAATGTATGCGCGGGCGGAAGCTAGTATTACCAATAGCATATAGGTAGTCTCTTGGGAAGAAATATTTCAATATGCCCAGCAAGGTTTTGACCAAGTCTGCAAATGGTTGAAACGCAATGTCCTGACCCTAAAGATAGACAAAACAAAGTATATCGCCTTTGCACCTAAGATAAATCTTCTCCCACCAATAGCCCTATCTATCTCTGCTCACACCTGTACTGAATCAACAAATTACATGCCTATGACCACCACTCACCAGAACTGACACCATAAAATATCTTGGTGTTCATATAGATCACACACTCACTTTCAAGCCACACATAATTGTGTTAGACTCTAGACTTAGTAAGCTGATCTATAGTTTCAAGATACTAAGACATGTTGCTGATCTACGCACCACCAAATTGGTATACAATGCCCTTTCGTTACCCAACTTACGACCTTTATACGATTTGGGATATTCTAACAGTGAGGCAATGCTTTGTATTAGCTATCATAATTTAAAAACATAGTCAACTTGTCTATGATCCAACTCTTAACAAGTAACAGGGACAAGCGAAAGAAAGGTAAGGTTTATTCTTTATATAAATATCCCAAATCGTATAAAGGTCGTAAGTTGGGTAACGAAAGGGCAATCTAGCACCAACCTTCACACTAGTCTCTCTCATAGATTCTTTTGTTTTCTTGTTTCCTATCTATATAATAAAATTAATACAATTTTGAGCAAATATCCATTACATAAACAAACATGCAAACAAACTGTAACAACTTGGTTAAAATCTCTGGACTACCAGAAAACAGAAAATCTACTTTTGTTATTCCCAATGAAGAATTTCTCACACAATTTCAGTAATATAATCTATCTCACTTCTACTTAATAAGTAGACAGTCATACCACAGAAAGTATATTTGATCATACCATAATATTCTTTCAATTTACATAGCTCCCCCCATACACACACTCAGTAGGTGTGTATCCTCATAACTAAAAATAAAATTGTTGTTTTTTATATAATATCTTGCCTATCTCATGATATACTCTAATAAGAAGATTATTCTTTTATGCTCAGGGGGCTTGGCAACCTGTAACACAGGTATTTTATAATACCTATCTCAGGCACCAGTCTCTCACAAATGTATCATTGTACCTATTAGATTTATTATAGTAAGCACCTTTTGTAAGACTCAGATGGCGGGACGAGCTTGATGCGTACAGGAAAGGCTGGTCTAGAGTCACAAGATCGGGTTGAGTGCAAAAAGGAAAGGGAGGCCTTTGCCCTGCAGTGGGACAGTATAGGCTGAAAATAAATAATATAAGCACCATTTGTGAAGAGAAAATAAATATTATTATTATTGAAATGTGGGATATAGTGTGCTAATCACTTAGCGGGCTCTCAATACACCTTGTGCCAAAGAAACCTACACCTGAGTAAAGATTATAAATAATTTCATAACTGCTTTTATTATATTGAAATGAAATGAAAAATGATTTATTCTACATAAGAGGCCACGTTACATGCTCATATGTCAAGATACTGACTGGCAAGGTTCCGCTAAGACTTCATCACTCACTGCAATAGTAAAGCTTAATTCTAAACTGCTACATTACTTGTGAGTATAAAGTTGAATCTCAGACTAGACTTGGCAATCTTACAGTTGTTTCTTTGCAATTTTATCACTAAAACGACCACAGTTGCAATAGGCTATTGAAACTGCTTGGATTTATTTGATCGCTCACTGCTCTTAAGTCACCTAAGACCATGGTTTAAGATGAGCCCAATTCATATTACAGGCATTGTTTTGTTGTAATCATTTATTAAGGCACCTAATAATAATTTAATTACTATTTATAGATGATGTTCTTGGGGGGAAGGTAGTTACTAAAAAATATACAACCTATTCTTACACTTTACTGAACCGGTTGTACTGAAAAATTACTTACCAAAATGTCATTTACTATGTTTGCGACTTGAGAGTCGGCCATCTCCGAGAACAACATTGGTGTAGCAATAAAAGACATGAAGCTACAATGTGCTAAACTTTCAAACAATTTTTTATTATAGGGTAGCCTATAAATGACACAGAACACTGATTTTCAATAACCGACACTGCTGATTTACAAATATAACCAATTAATCTTCAGGAACATGAACTTTTACGATACTTTGACAACAGTAAAATGTTATGTTGTGTTGTAAATTTTTGAAGACTAGCTTCTCAGCTCACTCTACTGCATGCACCACCCCAATTACTAGAATTTAGGTGTTGGTTGCCACTTGCCAGTGATAAAAAATTGGCGCTCTGTTCAATAATATTGACAGATTTTAGTACAGTGATAATAATATTGCAAATGTGAATAATATATATTTTTTAATGACAATACTATTGTAAATATGCAAAGTCCGTGAATCACAGTTATTATTATATTACTAGCAGCCCATCCCGGCTTCGCACGGGTAAACATTGGACGTCCATATAACTGTTTATCGATATTTTAACCTCTTAATGATAACATTTTCAAAACTCCCTTCTAAGTGCGTATATACGTAATTTATGGAACCTTCATGCAAAAATTCATGTTTCTAGTCTCAGCGATATAAGAATCAATCGGGGCAAACAATATTAATAATATGTACCCAAGGAAAAAGAACTAAAGAGTTTCTCTCTACCATTAGCATTTAGATTTTTAATGGGCAAAATATGGGCTAAGGTACATATGCAATCTATTTATAAAATATATTGCAATTTAAGCAGGGACGCCAACACGCAAGTGTTACCAATATTCACATTTGATATTTCACAATAAAGGCTCACAGACAACTTTTTTCCTACCATCCAAAAATCATCTCATAGGGAAGGGTTAAGGAGCTTGGTAGTCATTATCATATCACCTGGAGACTAGTTTTTAAGATGCTTAAGTGCAGGTTTGTCCTCACCCTGGTCGAAATCCGAGATAAATACTTAAATAATACTCGTTATTGTACACTAATTACATCTATGATACAAATATTTAGATGTTTTGGTTCATAGTATGTATTTTGAACTCAGAGTCAGAGTTTTTATTCAACATTGTCATTATATATTTTATGAGACTGTCCGTTAAATGGAGCAGTGGGGCTGAGGCATACTTATGTAACACGGGACCCCAAATGAAATTTATCGTTTGACCTAGTATTTGCTTTTAGCGATGAGGCTTGGTTTTAGCTATGCTGGAGGCTGAACTATGTCGCATGAATATCAAAACATAAAGTTACTGGCATATAATATTTCTATTTATAAACCATAGACGTTAAAAAAGCAAGTCGAGTACTAGTTCTGGGAGATAAATCAAAGTAGCTCAATTTAATGTTAAAAAAACAACATTATTCAATATAACAAATATTCTAACCTCAGTTTACTTCAATCCATAACTGATCTCTAATTATAGCTAACTACACAAATGACAATGATTTATTTCTTGTTGTGTGTAGTTGGCTATAATTAGAGAATGAAATAAGGGATGCACGGCTGTAGATAAGTCGGAGTCCATCATTTTTAAAGTAAGACGCGCGAAATTTCATATAACCGCTTCGGGTTAGAATAGAAACAAAAGTACTTTTGTTTCTAATCACCAACAATGAAATTGTTTAATTATTAAGAAATTTCATGCTTCTGGTGCAAGAATAGCTACATAGAATTTTAAAGTTAAACCATAATAACAAAAATGAAAATCTGATGTCATGTTTATTTAAATAAACACTAAATATTTTTTATAAATGCGGGTCAAAGTCACCTATAAAATAAGTAAAATACTAATAAGAAGACTAATATCCTGCTACCCAAACGTACAAATAAAAGAATAGATAGTAGATGGATATATTAAAAAGCAAGCTACGAAGACTATGCTATGCTGTAATGTATTTTTACTTCATTTTTAGGAAAATTAATGAATTCAAAAGTTTTACGTCCAGTTTTCGTTAATGTTAAAATATTTTTCCATGCAAATATCTGGGTAATGGAGTCACCGCCTTTTTCAACACATTCTGAGGCGCCTCCGTTAAGCGAAGATAGTGGTCTTTTAATCACAAGTGGTTCTTTCTCGAGTGATTCTGCTAGTGGATGGCATCACATCGCATCCGAGGTAACTATCTGATTCTGTAATTTTGCAGTAAATAAATTTGAAATCATCCAAGTGTGTTACAGCGGCTGTACCCTAATAGGCATCGCAAAATAAGTCCAATAATTTTATTATGACAGTCTGTTGATTTATTAATTTGTGAAGGTCGAGTATAATAATAGCTTCTAAACTTTGGTCCACTCAAGAAGTCTACTTGGCTTGAACAACTTTAACATAATAGTGTTACCATGAACATCTATGTGATGAGTAATAATTTTATTATTGTGGTAGACTGACTAAAGTATCTTGGATAAGCTTTGTTGCATTGCATTTATATCTATTGTTATGTATATTAATTAAATTATTATGTGTTTTGTTTTACCTCACTGCAAAACATTTTACATAAAAGTTTTATTTGCTAAGCAAAATGCGAATAATTATTGCCTAAATTAAAGTATTTTGTTCTTGTTTTAAGTTGATTATTATGACTATCATATTTTCCTTGCATTGAGGATGTTGTATTGCATATTCTTTTAGGCAATAATTGTATATGAGTGAATAAATGTTTATAGTTCTTTATATATCACTATTTTTACAAAGAACATATATATATGGTCTAACACATTGAAAGCAGTTATCAATATTTATAAAAACATCTTCTAGCAACAGGATTATCTCTTGTGGCTAATCCTGGGATAAAAAGATGTTTCCATATATAGGTGAAACAACAAACTGGAGACCAATACTCAATATAAATATGATTACATCACTGTGAGGGGTTTTTGACTTGACAAGCGGATTACTTTTTAATTATATTGTACTTGTATATAATCATCAAAATATGTATCTCAATATACATTACTACATTGGAAGTAAAATTAAATTAAATTGTTGCTCCTATTCTTATAATTTGTAGTGACTGTGCCAATATGATATGCTGAAGCAATGCATAGTTTATAAATATAAATAGGTGTAATATATATGTTTCCATAATGTTTCATACAATATGTTCTTATAATATATGGTTTACATACTGCTAACTGCGACTGTAAATAAAATGTTATGGAATATTGCTATGTATGAAGTTGGTACTTATTATATACAAGTTTTTTGTTTGTCGGGCAGTTACAAGAAAGTGATTTTGATGAAAAATCATTGTCATTATGTGAATCAACAGAAACATCTGAACGTATGAGTGGTGACTTTTTTAATACTGTGAAAAAGGGTCCTGCAAAAGTTATTGTAACTACTATAGAGCCACCACCAGAATTTCAGGTAAGTTCTGTTTAAACTAAAAAATTAGCCAAAGTTATTTTTAAATGTCATTATTATAGTATACACGCATTATTTCCAGGATAACCCTACTGTTGATAACACTGACAAATGTATGGCTCCATCTGTTTTTGTTTCCAATGATGCAACAACTAAATGTAATTCATCACACTTAGACATCCCAATGAACACTCGGCATTTATCGCCAATGTATCCCAGGAAATTGAGGGCAGAGTCATTATATGAACGTCGTCAATGTCTTAATCACAGATTTGCTAGTCCAAGACTACTTCACCTTAGTCCATGCCGCGTAAACCGACCATCTTCCCGAAACTCGCTATCGTCGAGGTTATCTAGTAGTCATAACTCACTAGTAACACAATTTCAAACAGATGATTCCAGTTTTATCACACAAGCTATCTCACACGACACATTAACTGCTAAAACATCCGACATTACGGATATGTACAATGTTCCATTTGATAGCGATATTTATGCGGTGCCCATTGACATGGTGCGTCCTAGTCATAGTAACATTAAAAGTAAAGGGAAAAAATTGTCACGGAACACCAAAAAACGCGCTAAAACTATATCGCAGGCGACACAGTTAAATAACTTTATACCTATTGAGAAAGTTGATAAAACTCATAAGCCAAAGGAAACTATTAGACCTAAAGATGTGAAAACTAAAAGGCATAGCCTGCCAGGCTCATCTTGTAAAAAAAGTACTAGTGACTCTGATACCGATTCATTACATCTAACTTTACGTGAAATGAGGAAATATTTACATACACTTTATTCTAGCTCAAGTGACTCTGAGTGTAGAGCTACTATCAATAAGAAAAATAATACTATAGTGACTAGTGTTGGAATGCATATAAAACACACAAATAAAGATGTGACTTCTGGGACAGTATTTTTGAAAGAAAGCAATGAGAACTCTAGAACTGTGGAAACTAATAATAATCATAAGAATTCAAACAAAAATTCGTTTGGAGTTAATGCTAAAAATAAAAAGCATAAAGAGAATATTCCCAAGGATATTATTGAATTGGATAAAAATGACAAGGTCGTCAAAAAGTGCATTACAAGTCAAAACCAAAAAGTGAAGATGTCTCCTGTGAGGATATTGTCAATAAATTTGAAGCAGAGCTTTTGTAATTTATTCCGCTGGCGACGACAGCCAGTTGATAACGCGTCAGATGTAGAGAAAGTGAATGGGATCAAGGAAGGGTCGCCTCCAGCAGCAGTCCGGCGTGCCCTACCTCCTCTACCGCAAATTCCGCACGTACAGCACTCAACTCGTAGATCTATTAATGATGAAGATACGGTCATGGACTTCGCTACTTCTATACAGAAAGTTAAAGATGTAAGTTAATATACCCCAGAGAATAAATGTGTTATTGTCAATGACCTGCAATAAATTATTGTTTATTTTTAGTATGGATGGTATTGGGGTCCAATATCTGTGGAAGCTGCCGAAAAGATATTGTCAAATGAACCAGACGGGTCATTTATAGTTCGTGATAGCAGTGATGACCATTACATTTTCACTTTAACTTTTAAGCTAAATGGTCTTAGACATGTAAGGATTGAACATGATCAGGGTACGTATAGATTGCAATTATTTTGTGTGCCTGTTATTCAGCAGTTACGGTATTCTATGGACTCTTGCAATATCTATCACTTGTATGGTGCCAAAATTTTGTAACACCAGAGCTTTGTGATGGGGTATGCCTCAGTTTAAAAACAATTTTTAAATAGGCATCCCTAAATGAGCATTGAAGCTCATACAAGAAAAATCACCACAAGTTTTTGTTATTATTTGACGCTCGCTCGCATGTAACATTTGGGTAACCTTACACTTAAGGTTGACAAATTTTGATCTTGCCATCAACTGAAATGTATGTAGGTCAATGAAAAAAGATGTCAGCTAATTTGCCTACTGCCTGGGTCCCTGATTGAACACATAGGAGTAGAGCCTAGTTAGTTAGTTTGTCGGGGCGTTATACGCACTTGGCCGCTCAAGTGGGCCTTTGTACGTGGAGGAGGAGGAGTAGAGCCTAAGGAAAGAACCAGCAAAGAACTCAGGCCACTCTTTTCAATCGCCAAATATGAGGTTACAATTTGTTAGTGCAACAAGTGATGCAACCAAAAACTCCATACAAACACAATTGGGTGAAATATTGGTAGGATAGAAAAGATGAGTGTCTTGTCTGTCAGTAGCGGGCCGCTATGCTTAATATACTCAAGCATTTTTAAAGTCAAAATTAAACAGAATGATAATTCTATATAGAAAACTTGCTCCACTAAACTTGTAAAGATATGATGTTTAATTTCTTTACTACACTAACTTTCTACTGGTGCTCATGTAAGAGTAATTCAGGGACCAGGATGTAGGATGAGCTCAAGGATTAAAGACACCAAGGGCCGAAGTGCTCTTCCCGGGAGGCCAGCTCCATACTATACATACAGATACTAACATTCTCATAATATGCTCATTTCAGGTAATTTCTGTTTCGGTGGTTGCACAATGTTTAAAGCACAGACGATTGTAGAATTCATCGAAAATGCTGTAGAAACGTCACGCAGCGGCCGATATTTGTTCTTCTTGAATTTGAGGCCTGTGCTTGGTCCAGTACGAGTCCAGTTGCTTTACCCTGTGTCGAGGTTTAAGCGAGTCCAGAGTCTTCAACATATGTGCAGGTAATATAATCCACCTACTTAATAATGCTTCCCACCTTAATAAAGTACTCATTCTATAACCCAGGGAATAAAGACGGTTTAAATTTATGTGAATGCCATTCGGAATTTCTTCAAAATTGGTTTAAGGTCCAAAAAATTTGCCTGTAGCCTTAACCATTAACAGCAAATACTGTGAATAAAGGTTACATTGTCCCATCCCGTAACATTTGCAGTGCCGCTTTCAGAATTAGAAATTCATCTGAACTGTGGCAACTGTTTTTTTTCCCGGAATTACCAGATGAAAAGTCAATATCACCTATTGTTATTATTATTGTCAACTTCACGAACAACTTACAAAAGTCAAAAATGAAAGAAAACCTTTTACTACAGTTTTATACATAAAAAACATGCTGGTAGACCGAGACACAATGGAAAAACCATTGTTTGAAATCATGCGTTGATCTTGGTTCCAGTATAGTAGGGATTTGTTTGTCTAGTAATCAAGATAAAATTCATAAAGTGTGCTAGTTTCGTAATTACCATTAATTCCATATGAGCTGCTTTAGATCAAGGTATGGTATAGCGGGCTGTTCCGCAACTTCACGTCTCAGCGCTTATTTTGCGTGACGTTAAGGTATGTAAATTAAAGCGCAAACACAAGTTGTCTTGATAGTACAACATCATCGTTGAACATCAACTTCCCTCATCCATTTTTCTAATGAAATATTTATTTTATACAAATTTACACATCGTGCTAGGGTATCTGCACCATATTCTAGCAAGGCATTGGCCGACCCGAGGGTTTAACCGGGTTTCACCGTACGGCAAACAATAATTTGTTTGTACGCTGTGTAACAAAAATATTTTTTTAATAATTATTGATTGATTCTGTAATAAAAACCCGTGAACGTCTTAGTTCCTTTTTAATTTGTTTTTTTTAGCGTACATTCCTTTTATAATAAATCACATTTTAATTTTTTTGTTAAAGTTTAAGTATATTAAATTGATGAAAAAAACTTGCAAAATCGGCATTGTCACTCGGATAGATGAAGATGTAGATTTTCCTCATTCATCACAACTTCAAATGGAAGCTGTTAGTGAGTGGCTTTCCGACACATGCTTAACTTGGGTCATTCTTATGTCTATTAATACGTCATGTATGTTAATTTCAGGTTTGTGATATTAAAGTACGTCCGTCGCGACCTCATCAGCAATCTACCTCTGCCTCGGAGACTTGTGGATTATCTGAGTGCGACACATTACTACTCGGAGCTTCTAGCAGATATATAGTCGGATCACATGGAGTAGGTTAGATATCTTATATAATATTTACAATTTATGGCAATGTGATGCACCATTATCTAAATTATAGCCATTCATTAATATTAATTCTCAAAAATCTGTATTCCCATTAGGTTATATGCACTTTTATAATATTTTTTCCTATATTAATAATTATTATTAAAATATTTAATCTCATGAAAATAACTTAATAAATTTAATATAAAACACCAATTATGATAAATTATGACACCAATCATATATCTAGTAGATTTATTGGTTCATAAGTATCGTTTCCCGAATCTATTAAAAATATAATACATTTTATTAATCCAAAAAATGAATTTTTCGCTGATTCACTTATGCCAGTTTGACAATAGTGTCAATTATTATTGCATATTATCGATATATTATTATTTGACATCTCCCTCCTGGTTCGACAAGTTCTCATCCGGCGTGGCGATTATAACGCAAAAATTGTGACAATAGGCTTGCAGCTTGGGCTTGCTTGCCGATCGCGATCATTAAAATCTACGACAGGATATGGAAAACATCGTTATAACGATAAGTGCATCCAATTCTTGTAATACCGACAAGCAATATAGAAATGTTAAATGTATCTATCTGCCTTCGCAGTTAAAAAATGAACAGGATGATACGACCAAGACTCCTGTTCGTTTTTAACAAACAAATTAATATTAAAACTTAGAAGCAATAATATTCTTAATAAATTGCATAAGCTTGTTACAATGTTCTGTAATAAATAAAACTATACGTACAAAGTTTTTAGAAAATATAAAATAATTTTAAATATTTTGAATATTGTTATATTTACCATTAATGTTTATGCAGGAGATGTTAGTTCGTTCAGAGTTACGTCGCCTGGATTGGTGGATTATTGATGACTCTGCAGTTAGCAGGATTTATTAGCTTTTTGCGCCAGATGCCACGTTTAGTAAAACGTCTCCCCGTTTGTTCATTAGGCGTGCAATAAGTCTTATGATATTAGAACAAAACTAGGAGCGTAAAATGTGATTCTTGTATAGTATTGGCTATCAATATAGTTTCGTTGGTGGTGCGAACTTTTGCCCACATGATACACTGTCTATGTATGTACTGTTGTGTCGTGGCTTTATGCAAATGAAATATATTTTTTAAACTGGCTTGTTAAAAAGCCATAAATATGAAAGAGAACAAAAGTTTGCACTTCAATGATTTTAATGCATGTATTCACCCTATTATGTATTTGATTTATTCTATCGCTAAACCATGTAGTATTTACATTATAAATTATACAACCCCCTGGTTTACATTTACCGCTGTCAATTAATTTTGAACATAAATGTGTTTTTTTTATTTAAGTACTAATTTCTATTTCCTTATAATTTTTTTTTGCTTTTATTTTATGTTTAATTTAATTAATATTATGATTTGTTTGATCATTAACAAGTTATATTGCTTGCAATCATTAATTTAATTTAGTATTAAGAGCGTATTCACACTTTTCAGTAAAATAAGCAAAAATACGCAGTTTTCTAAGTGATAATTCTCAGCTATGAACTGATGCAGGTTTCAATTTCCAAGGTTTAGTTATAGATATGTCGTTGACAAAGGGGCTAACTATAGTCAAAGTCTACTAACGTGGTTGGTTATTTTTTAAATAATTATTTTCCAACACACGAATTCGTAATGGCGCAATTCGGGGCATCGCAGACAGCATATTTTGAAGAATTGGTTATACCTATTACTTAAAAACATATATGTAAGTACTAAGCATATAGTCTACAAGTGATTTTTTAATGAATAATTTGCGATTTTATAAGGTTTAGAGAACAACAAACATATTTATCCAACAATAATTCGTCAAAAATCGCGTGTTATAAAACATGCAGCCAACTTGAAATTAATAAAATAAAGTATAAAAATACTTCACCTTATCAAAATATAGTGCTTTATCTTGAAAATAAAATATATTTCTGATTAATTCATAGTATATTTTTTTTGTTATATGTGATCAAACATAACGTAAAAACTCGCAAGTTCGCAACACTGACATGATGCATGATTCAGTGCCGCGCGTGCGCCTTTAGAGGAAGGACCTATGTCGCTCGCGCTCCTGGCCGCCGAACCTCAGTTTACGTAATTTATTAGATATCGTCAACAGTGGGTACAGTACTCGTATCATACTAATGTTATTATTTTACTACTGATAATCTTATACGGTCATACTTTTGTCAAATAATGGAATGATTTATGTTTAGAATGGGATTTTAACGTTAGGCTCAGTGGTGGATGTGTGTGACTGCTGATCACGAGGTCACGAGGTCCCGGGTTCGATTCCCGGGTCGGGCAAATAAAATGAAATGAAATAAAATAAAATAGAATAAAATGGAATAAAATGGAAAAAAAATGGAATAAAATGGAATAAAATAGAAAAAATGGAATAAAATGGAAAGAAATTGGAATAAAATAGAAAAAATGGAATAAAATAGAAAAAATGGAATAAAATGGAATAAATTGGAATAAAATGGAATAAATTGGAATAAAATAGAAAAAATGGAATAAATTGGAATAAAATGGAAAAAAAATGGAATAAAATAGAATAAATAGAAAAAATGGAAAAAAATGGAAAAAAATTGGAATAAAATAGATAAAACGGAATAAAATGGAATAAAATGGAAAAAAATGGGAAAAAAATGAAATTAATTGGAATAAAATAGAAAAAATGGAATAAATTGGTATAAAATAGAAAAAATGGAATAAAATGGAAAAAAATGGAATAAATTGGAATAAAATGGAATAAATTGGAATAAAATGGAAAAAAATGGAAAAAATGGAAAAAAATGGAATAAATTGGAATAAAATAGAAAAAATGGAATTAAAAAGAAAAAATGGAATAAAAAAGAACGCCTTTAGAGGAAGGACCTATGTCGCTCGCGCTCCTGGCCGCCGAACCTCAGTTTACGTAATTTATTAGATATCGTCAACAGTGGGTACAGTACTCGTATCATACTAATGTTATTATTTTACTACTGATAATCTTATACGGTCATACTTTTGTCAAATAATTGAATGATTTATGTTTAGAATGGGATTTTAACGTTAGGCTCAGTGGTGGATGTGTGTGACTGCTGATCACGAGGTCACGAGGTCCCGGGTTCGATTCCCGGGTCGGGCAAATAAAATGAAATGAAATAAAATAAAATAAAATAAAATAGAATAAAATGGAATAAAATGGAAAAAAATGGAATAAAATGGAATAAAATAGAAAAAATGGAATAAAATGGAAAGAAATTGGAATAAAATAGAAAAAATGGAATAAAATAGAAAAAATGGAATAAAATGGAATAAATTGGAATAAAATGGAATAAATTAGAATAAAATAGAAAAAATGGAATAAATTGGAATAAAATGGAAAAAAATGGAATAAAATAGAATAAATAGAAAAAATGGAAAAAAATGGAAAAAAATTGGAATAAAATGGAATAAAATAGATAAAATGGAATAAAATGGAAAAAAATGGGAAAAAAATGAAATTAATTGGAATAAAATAGAAAAAATGGAATAAATTGGTATAAAATAGAAAAAATGGAATAAAATGGAAAAAAATGGAATAAATTGGAATAAAATGGAAAAAAATGGAATAAATTGGAATAAAATAGAAAAAATGGAATAAAAAAGAAAAAATGGAATAAAATAGAATAAATTGGAATAAAATAGAAAAAATGGAATAAAATAGAATAAATTGGAATAAAATAGAAAAAATGGAATAAAATGGAAAAAAATGGAAAAAAATGGAATAAATTGGAATAAAATAGAAAAAATGGAATAAAATAGAATAAATAGAAAAAATAGAAAAAATGGAATAAAATGGAATAAATTGGAATAAAATAGAAAAAATGGAATAAAATGGAATATAATGAATAAAATAGAATAAATAGAAAAAAATGGAATAAAATGGAATAAAATCGAAAAAAATGGAATAAATTGGAATAAAATAGAAAAAATGGAATAAAAAAGAAAAAATGGAATAAAATAGAATAAATTGGAATAAAATAGAAAAAATGGAATAAAATGGAAAAAAAATGGAATAAAATAGAATAAATAGAAAAAATGGAATAAAATGGAAAAAAATGGAATAAAATACGAGGTCCCGGGTTCGATTCCCGGCCCGGGAATCGAACCCGGGACCTCGTGACCTCGTGATCAGCAGTCACACACATCCACCACTGAGCCTTACGTTTAAATCACATTCTAATTCTGTTAAATATACATATGTAGTCGCGTGTGTAGCAAATAAAATAAAATCGCGGTGAAGAAACAATCCAATTGCACCCCGGCAAACATACCCGATGCGCTGCAGAAGCGGGGCAGCCGTAACAACGCCCTTAGCGCGTTGTTATATTGAACGCGGAGGGCGCTGTAGGCTCTCTGCGTGTAAGATAACCACAAGCCTACTACTGTCGAAGGAGAGTAACGTTAGGTTCAGTGATGGATGTGTGTGACTGCTGATCACGAGGTTCGGGGGTTCGATTCCCGGGTCGGGCCAAAAATTTATATTGGGTTTTTCTAAAATAAAATAAAATAAGTAAAATAAAATAAAAAAATAAAATAAAATTAATAAAATTAAAATAATAAAATAAAATAATAATGATGATAAGCAGTTACCGTAGCCTATGGACGCTTGCAATACCAAAGGTATCACTTGCGTGTTGCCGACCAATTTTTTTAACACCAGGGCTTTATGATGGAGTATCCCTGGGATAGGAAACGTTTCTTCCAAAACGCAGGAGTACTCACACATAAGATCACAACTACACCGCTGTGTGTAGTAATTTAGGTGAAGGTTTGGGCTCTCCTCGCTGATGAATCGCCGGAATTAGTACGTCTAACACTTTCATAACAATTTTGTTTATATTTATATATTTTATGTAAGTAGGTATATTTATTTTATATATTATATATACCACAGCATATATATTCATTATATATTTTTTAGATGTTGTTGAATCTATATCCTTATCTTAAATTTGTTTCTTTGTTTTATCCATTTTTTTTTGTTTTTGAGTGCACCTACTATATTCATCTCTGTATCACCAAAGGTCAACTGGTAGAGAATGCCTATGGCATTAAGTCTGCCTGTGTGCGATTGTGCATAAAGTTTTAAATAAATAAATAATTTGGCTGTGGTGTATTAACCTAGCCTACAAAAAACCACCACTACCTACTACTTTTTTGTAGGCTAGGTATCATGTTATGGCATTAGTTTCCACCCACGGCTTTACCTGCACTTACAACCCCAGGCAGAAACAAGCAAGAAAAAGGTCCATAGGTACTTAGGTACATCAATTCATCCAAACATTCGCATTTATAATAATAATAATATGTATTAGAATAGATATGGTATGCCAAAGTGTTCCTTTACTTCTCTAATAATAACATATTCTACAAATTTACAATACAAATACCTATTATAACGCCAAAAATCTTACCGTAATATAACAATAAAGTTTACGCGGCCCTGCACTGTGCCGAACATACTTCACGAACAATGTATGTGTGCGAGGATCACGCACACACGCGCACTCGCCACGCGCACGCGGCCGGTCGACCGATAATTACCTAATCTGTAGCTGCGCTATTTTGTGAATACGCTCTTAATGTATATCACCAAAGACGTATAATTATTCAGTAATGTCAATTTGTACTATGATTATAATTGTTTTAATTTCTAAGTTAGTGATTATTTGTCGCATGATGTTCCCTCTTTGTTATCAGATGATAGCCTTGAAATTAACTAACTTGTATGCCTTTCAATTCCACCGGGACAATTATATTGTAAGATTAATATTAAGGTATTACAAAAAGTAAACATATCACCAAATTATTGTTAAAAGTTGTAACTTTAACGTGTAAAATATACATTTGTAACGAGAATACCGTATACATTATATATGACTTGTGTATCATTATTGTTTACGCAATACATACGCTTGCATTTTTGTAAGCGTTTCTGTCACTATCTATAATTTTCTACAGATAATAATTAGTCGTAACCATAATTATCCGCCTTTGAGATTGTGGTTTTATTATGGAATATATATCAGGTTTTGTTATATTATTATGTTATTGTTTATTAGGTTATTTCATTTATTAACGCAATAAAGGGTAATTGATATTCTAAATAACGTAGTATTCAACTATAATAAATCGATGATGCGTGATACGATAGTAAATACACTAAGTCTGTTGCCGAATGTCTCACAATTATTGAATCATGTTGTGTAAATATGACTACAAAACTATTCATGCTTTCGTTCTTTTGTAATCGTTTGTTCTCTTCTCTGTAGCCTTTAAGTAGTGTAATATTACACCAGGCTACAACATAGTATAATTTGATAACACTTTAATAATCTGATTAATATTATTATATATTTTTTTAAAACCCTGATTTGCAGAAATTGATTTAATTTTTCAATTTTTAAGCAAGCGTTATTCATATTGCACTGCGATTTTTTTGGAACTCTTTATAGCGCGTAGCACGTTAATATATGCGCAGTAGGTGTAATTACTAATCATGTATGCTTAATTCAATAATATAATTAATCTGGCTCTGTACCATGACGTCTATTAAGCAATTTATTTTCCATCTATTTATTAAATCATTATGACTATAGGTATATATACGTACGAATAATATTAAAACCTTATTTAATTCAAGGTTACAATTTGAAATAATGTTATTCGACAGAGAAAGCGATATGTACCCAAGGACCGATAACCGCTGAAGCAAACTGAGTGAGTTAATACTTATAAAAATTAAAACATCCCCAATTTGTAATGATGGACCATCGACCTCTAGGTTGCTGGAATATACTGGGCGCGGCAACCGGAAAACTGGGTGTTGTGGCGTAAATAATTATCAAACAAAAAGCGCATAACGAATAAACATATTTTCTTAAATTTTGATATTGCAACATTGTATCAATTAGTCATTACACTTGTAAATAGCTGCGCATATATTATTGTGATACGAGGTTACAGCACGCACATAAGTACAAATAGAATTCTTGCCAGCGTAGCATAATGATATATTACAATTACTTAATACAAGTTAGATTACATTACATACAACAGTGACTTCTATGAAATCGCGTTACTTACTTAGTTCTACCACAGTGTAAAGAACTCTTAACTCTTTCATACAGTAAGCCAGCGCCTTTAATGTTTTGCGAATTGCCGGCACCGTCGAGACATACATAATTCTCGCAGTGTTGTCACTTATTTTTTCGTAATTTATTCTATGGCCTCAGCTTTATGGAAGGATGTGTGTGACCAGGAATATATTTGCTTATAATAATTTAACATGCATAATAAGCATAATTTTGGCATAATTAAAAAAAGTACGTGGCTACTTATTTGTTATTAGTTGCAAAATGATTATGACTTTACTGAAAATTTAGATTGATACTCAAATTGACTTTTTTATGTTTACGTCCGCCATCTTTGATCCCTAAACAGATGTTGTGAACAGCACCGCTGAAAACCACGAAAACGATACCAATAATGACATTCTTTTTTTAAATAATCATTTATCATTAAAAATATTTCATATTCATAATTTGTAAACCCTGAATGTTTTGCCCCGAGTAACAGTATTACAGCTTGGGCTCGCTACATCTCCCCTTTCGCCCTGCTTACCCCGTACGATTGCTCTGTTTAAACGTCTGTACGACTGTATGGAAAGAGCTCCTTAGACTATGGTTCTGCGTTATGATTATATTTATACCTACTTTGTAGTTGGATCATAGAACACACATATAATATATATTCAATGCAAACGGACTGTGAACTAATAATAGCGTTTCTAATACATAAAATATTTATATTTAATACCGATGTAGATACTAAGATAATTCTCTTGTAATAAATTGTCGAAAATAGTAGTGGGCTGTGGCTAAATTGAGTAGATATTAAAATAATAAGTATGGATTCTCCTTTATAGGTGATAATGAATTATTAAAATATTTATTTTGCTACTATGAAAGTATGTGTCTATATTATGTAAGTGCCCATATAAAATTAAGCAATAAATCTGTATTGATAATGTGTTGAATTGTAACATGTCTAGTGAAAGTACAAATGATATTTTCTCCATTAATATTAGCGCTTTCATTAGTAATCATAATATAAGAGCTTTCGAAATTCAAAATATTGTTATATAATATGTAGTCGTGAGTACAAGATCATTGGTTGTTGCTAGTTATTATTGTTTTGAATATAGGCGTATATAATAAATTACCTATACAGGTGTTATACTCGTAAGACTACAATATTTAAGTCGGTTGGTTTAACTTTAAGGTACTTACCACTCGACTCCACAGCAGAGTTCATCCGTACTTACTACCTGGAAACGATATCGTCCAGCACAGTTCGCTTTTCATTTCTCTCATATACGTATAGGCTCTGCAATGAACTGCCTGCTGCGGTGTTTCTCGAGCTTTACGACATATTCCTTTTCAAGCGAGATTTAAAGAGACCACTAATTTCACGATATGCTCAGACTTTCAGTCTTTCCGAACTCCATGAGCGGCGAGTACCACTTGCCACCATTACAGGCGCTCGTGGTTTATGGCCGTGGCTCGTCGGTCACCACTGCCAATAAATATAAATAAAACTTTATACATTAATTACCTACGTATACAGAAATTCAGTCGTCGACGTCGATCATAACTCGGCGCTTAAGTTTATCTGAATAATTTAATAAAAATGCCTCTGATCATCTATACATGTCATTTAAGTTTGTTTTACTTGGTCTAACTCTCTAATTTTTGTTTGTCTCTTGTGATTATTTTGTATACCAATACTTTCCGTATAAGTAAATTTCATCAAATTTATCAAGGCTACTGTTACATGAAATTAATAGTAATAATTAATATTTTAGATAAATAGAAGCCAGTGCTTAATGTCGTGACAGACAACCGTGCTTGGTAATTATATAAATATAGGGTATTCTGATGTGTTATAATGTAACGTTTTTATTAATCTTACATGTCTTAATAAGTAACGAATTATTAGAGCAGTAGGGACGTTGAAATGAGAGAATGAAGGCATATTGAACATAAAATAATACGCTAAGTATTTAAACGCTTACCAAAAATGTAGATATTATATTATACTACAAATTAAAATGTTCGCCAAAACGGATAAATGCTCACCAAATTGCTTTTATAAAGTATCCTCTACCTAACTATTGACATTTTAAATTTAGGCAAATCTTACTCATATTATAAATGTTAAACTTTTGTGAGAATGGAAGTATGTTTGTTACTCTTTCACGTAAAAATACTAAACGGATCTGGATACATTTGGCAGGGATAGATTATAGTCTAGAATAGCGAATAGGCTCCTTATTATCGCGACAACCGACATCCACGCGGGCGAAACCGCTGGCAACAGCTAGTTGATGAGAACTCATGTCAGTTGATGAGAGTAACAAAGAACTGAGAAAAATACGGTTAAAAATTCTAAAAGTCATTATTGCTGTAATTGTCGTGATTGTCCAGACATGGTTGGTAAGAAATGTATTTTTTGCAAAATCCACGGGTAAAGTCGGGAATTTGAATTTAGAAAGAAGTATACTTATTAAGTTTACTGCACGTTAATTACCGACGCCATTTGCCAGCGTTCTGACAATAAATTTTGCTATTAAATGTTAATTTCATTTAAAAATAAAATTAATTTTAGAAATACTTAAGCCATAAATACGGTATAGTATTGTTTAAAAATATTCATCCTGCATTGTCGATTAACATAGGTATTTATTAATTTATCTTGGGACTTCAAGCCTTATATTGTAAAGACTTTATTTTTTTGTTTAATTCATTTAGTCTGATTTGGTGAGCGTTTTGTAAGTTTCTTATTTTCGAAGAATCACATAAAGACACATAAATACGTAGACGAATGTTAAATAAACTAAGTGAACAAACGCTTAACTCGTGTTATTATGGTATTTAAATTGATATAGATGACAGATAATATACAGAATGGTAATTTTGTATGGATCACCGGGTGCCAACGTAAACAGCTATTTACTACAAATATACGGTCTTAGTAGACTTTCTATCGATTATGGAGACATATCTCATTGAGGAAGTCTTAAAAAGCACTAAGTCGTAAAAATACATAGTCAACAAGAGAATATCAGTTTACAATGCTATTATTTTCATGTCATTTGATCCTGGTATTTTACATGAATCTGACCAGCTGATGATTCTCCTAGAAACATCAGAAAGAGCAATAAGCTTTTCTTGTAAATCGCGTGCTATAATTTATTGAAAGAATGAGAAAGAGAAAATGTTTTTGGTGTTTGTATGAAATAGGCAATATATTCAGTAAGCATACAAAAAGAATACACTACTTACACTTCCTCTATTAATTATTAAGTTATAAAAAGAACGACGTATTCTATTAGAAAAGTATTACAAATAAAAAATCATTGATTTCTAAATAAAATGTAGTCTCCAAAATTGATGCACAGTTTCTCAAAACCGTTTTTCTGTAGCTAAAAACGATAAAATGCTGGCCCTGTTAACTCAATTAAAATTATCACTCTTTATATGAATATATATATACATTAACATAGCAGTGAATAGCAATATTTTTAATCACTTTAAAAATTATAAAAAAAATATTTTTAATAAAAAAATAACTTTTTTCATCCGTAGAAGAAGTAATCCTTAGAAGGACACGTATCGTATTCATAATTATGATGTAATATTAGAAACTTTAACACCAATTTAATGCTCCAATGTCATTTCATTAAGATAATAGTAATTAGGTGGTTTGCTAGATGTAAGTGTGAAGGTTGAAGTTATAACAATATGTATTTTATTACTATTAATATTAGCGTTTCGCTACGCGACGACTGAATAGTGTTGTAGCCCCTGTACTATCCTTAGAGCATGACAAATATATCTTCTGATTGGAAGTAAGTCTCGGCATTGTGCATTAGCGCATTGTTTATATTCTGCACATAGAAGTACCACTCAAAAATCTTTTTTATGTAGTCATAAAGCCAATTTTCTAAATTTTTATGTGACTACAAGCAGACGATAAGTGCCGGTCAACGCAATTATCATGTTTGAATTGAACAGAAGTAAAACAGATAATTACTTTAATTACGTTACATTCCTTTTCCGGTTTTCTATATTTGATTTTAATATAATGACTGTGTGGCGACTGGCGATGTAAGCAGTCAAGGCCGCGCGAAGCTTTCTGCTAAGTACACACTACTGCAGTCGGTATTCACGCGCATTTTAATAACACCAATTGTCATTTTTCCTAGCATACATTCATTGATACGTTGGTTGAGTAGATAACCATAACAGCACTGCCGAAGTCAGAGTGAGTAGGTGACAATAACAGTACTGCCGAATTTTGAAGACTATTCTTTAAATATCATCACATCTGTATGTAAAGACTATACATACATGCAGATGTTTGCTAGAATACCGCTTATGAATGATAAATGCCGATATTACAGTTGATTGACCGAAATTTTGATAAAAGATCAGGTACCAATGATTAAGTTTTAACTTGCCTTATGGTAAAATAAAATTATTTTATAAATATTGCCATATTTTTGCATTAGAAAAGCGCTCCATGTAAGGTTTTAGGACCTAAATTCAACAAACATTTGGATGTTGGATAGCTATCATAATTATATTTTATATAATCACATATATACGTATATTTTTATACCTACCAGAATAAGAGTCGACTTAATTCTATGTATGCCGAATCTGATAATGCAGCATCCAACATCGTTAATTTGGAGACCATAAGCTAAACATGAAAAAGAACGAAGCGCGTCAATAAATCATCATTATATACTTAAAATCTTATGCAAATAAATAACTTAATAAATCTGGTAATATTGTGGTAACAACGTTGAATAGATATTTCGTTTCAAGACTGTGGAAGTACGCATCATTGAAATGTAAACACACATTAATATTGTAAATAAAATATACATTACCATTTCGGCATTAATCAACATTGATATCGTCTATAAAGTTCGTAAACGTTATTTTAAAACAAACTTATAACAAAATACGTTAATGACATAATATATTATTGCTCCCTTTTTTAAATTGTAAAAATTAATCACGTTATAGATTTATCATAAGGACCTAAACACCAAACGTAAATAAAATATGATGGAAAATTTGTGAGAGTTCTATTTATATGTAATTGCAACGACAGCAAGAAGAAGTAATGTACTAACACTATTTATAAATACACTTCGCCTTATAAAAACTTCGTGTGTAGCTTTTCTCAATTACTTAAATGATTCTTAAAATGGCTGTGACTTTTATAAGATATAAACAAGTTCAGATATATTTTTTGACGTAAGTATGTACTTAGGTGTAGTTATTACCTGATTGCATAATAACGAGCCGAAGCATGGTGAGCATGTGTAGATCAATTATTGACCAGGCGGGCTTGATATGGTGGTGAGGGAAAATCATACATTTCATCTCCTCATGGGCAGCAGTCACTCCTTGCTCTGGGTACGCTCATCTCCTGTATTGATTTCCGAATGTTCAGGGAACTTGTCTGCCCGAACAAGCTTGTGAACTAGTCAATTTTTACTTACAAATCGATGCAGCAAAATAATAAACTCTTAACAAATTTTTCATCTTAAAAACGTAAACGCAGTAAGAGATATCCGTGATTTGTTTTCTTTTGTCTATAAAATACAATCAAAAGTTATAATAAAATTAAACGACTTTGTATCAGTAGATAGTTGCTGAAATAAGTTCTTTAGTAGGTACAGTTGGACCACAAAAATAAGTTACATCGGTATTATGTTTTGTGCAAACTGCCGACCTAAACTTATGAATGTGGCATAACTGTATGGTATGGTTTTGTAAGTGGCGTTTATATTTTATAATTTTAATATTGCAATGCACCTTAATGTTACTTAGATTTTAAAAGTTGTTAATTTATTATTTAAAAGCATTATTAATGTTATTAACGTTGTAATAAGTATGATGGATTTATATTTTGAATTTCAGAATGGCTGTAAAAAATGGTCGTTTAAATATATTTGGAAAACAAAATATTGGAAATTTGTTTGGCCCCAATGTGGCCTTTGTTATAATTTTGTTAGTTAATTAGTTTTATTGTACCTATAATTATATTGTCTTTAAAGGATTAAAAGAAAAAAAAATGGTCATTCTGAATATTTAAACTAAATACAACACTATAGTCGTATTTGAAAAATAACCTACTTTTTCGCCATGTAACCAATAAATACATGCCTTGTTATTGTACACTGTTTTATTTCTTAATATGCCACTTAGCTGATCAATTGAGATTAATATGAAATGACCTAGAATTCTCAGTGACATAATCAAACCTGAAGCCCTGCCGTATTATTAGATGTTTTATTGTATTACGTAAATGTAACTTAGGTATTCTGTTTAGAATTCACTGATACAGTTTATACCTAAGCTTAAAATAGCTAATGAGGCGCAGCTAACAATACATATATTTCGTTTTCCTTCCCTTTCTTCGGGGACAGTATAAACGTTTATACGGTAGGTATTATACGGTTTGAAAGTGTTACTAGAATCAGGGTACCATAAGATGCATAACTGGCCACATACCTATATACTTATACAAATTTAGATATATACTTATGAGAAGGTAAATAAATCCTTGTTCGATTGTTAAATATGGCGTTACGCGGACTTTCGTAAATGTAGATTTGCAGAGAATAATCATTATATATGTGGCCAGCATTGTCTTTTGTTTTTAATTTTGGTTTACATGGCTACACATAATAACAACCCCATCTACACTAAATATTTGCAACTAATTTCTAAGTTTTTTAGTTACATCCCACTATACTCGACGCTACATCACTACTACCTATATATGTAAGTCTCCACAATGTTCATGTGTGCGTGTACGCTCAAACAAATTCTATTCTAGGGCACTGTAGAAATAACTAATAACTATGTAAGTGGATAGCTAGAGAAATGTCATTACTTGTCAACCAATTTCAACTGTACGAGTATACTAACGATTCTCAATATTATTTTTTCTGACCCTCCCTTTCCCTTCATATCGTGGCATTTTTTAATAGACTAGTCATATGTTTCATTTGAATTGATGCTAATCTATATAAAATAAACACCATTTTCTAATCTGCATGAAGCAAAGTCTTTAGAAAAAAATATAAACTCAAAATATTTTATGTTTTGTTTCTTTCCCTGGGTTTAGATGCAAAAATAAGTAACAAAATATAGCTATTGTCTGGATAATAATACGGGATCAGGATCTATTTCTGTGTATGCAACACTACGAGTATTATAGTAGCAGTATCCTTAATCAAAGCAATACTTAGTAGTACTAATTAATCTGAATAAAATCTGAAGCAATATTTTTATACGTAGTTTACTATTATATAGAATAAAAAGTTTTGGTATATAAGTAGGTATTCCTACTGTGCATTCAATAAAGATCTTTGCTGCTATAAATTAGCTATACTATTGCATTATTATGTACTGACAAAAGCTTGATACATGTAGACAATATTTATTTTTTTAATGTGAACCGAAAATTGATAGTGCCGTACAATATCGTAATGATATTTGTCTTGCCGTTACCATGGCTACAGTGCCTTAGAAGTAAAATTTGTTGTGTGTACATACATTTCCAACAAGGTGGACCGATGACCTGGTAAAGGTCGCGGGCAACCGACTGACAAGGTCAACTCAGGACCGAACGATGTGGAAAACTTTGGGGGAGGCCTATGTCCAGCAGTGGACGTCTTATGGCTGAGATGGTACATACATTCATTCAGAAGCATAATTTTATTGTAATACTTAGAATTTTGTTAGTCGTTCGCTATATTTTAGAATATAAAACGAAGTAATAATCCTATACTATTATCTACAAGAGTGGTTAGTTAATATAGAGTAGTTAGTATAATTTATTGACCTATATAAGTCTTATGCTTGTAAGTAAATTTACTCTAAATAATTTCTATACATATTTTTTCAGGTTAGTTTATAGCTTATCCAAATTTTAATGATATGTTAATGTTTGTATATGTGTGATGGGCTAATAATAACAATGTAAAAAGCTTAAGGTATAACCAGATAAGTGTAATGGGTAAACGAACAATAGCCCACGAATAAGCCGCCCTTATTATTATTAACTTTCGATATTCTGTTATGTACCTAAATTTAATATATTGTTAAGTATTCTGCCCTGCTTACAAGGAACCACGCAAGTGCAAGACAAGTATCAAAGCAAAACATGTCTTAAATCTGATAATATACATGTGTTTTTACCGTAGCCTTTATCATGCAGTTACGTCGTTCTTTCTTAGCAGGGCAGTATTGTAGGTCATTGGGAACATAACCCTGTAAGTATTTTATTAGTTTATATTATTAATGTTATTTCCAAAGCATAATGTTTTTTTTTAAATTTAGCTTAGTTCAATTTGTAGGTACTTATTTACTAACGTTAAATTAATAATGTGTTTGTTATAAAGTTATATATTACAGTTATAATTAACGCATGTAATGCACTTTTGTGTAACAACTGAATTATAAGTTAGTTCATTCTGTTTTATAAAAACGGAAAAAGGAATAAATAGGTTCCGATTGAATTCTTTGGTTTCATTAATTTGCCAAATTAAAACCTGAATCTAGACCAAGACGGTCCTTGTCTATGGTCCTTCAAGTTCACATGGGGAACCACGAGCAAAATTATATTTGCACGAGCCTGTTTTTCCCGTTAGGTTAATGGCAACGGAAATTATGGAGGGAGAGCTAGCAACGTATTTACTTTTGTCATATTATAAGTCATGAAAATGCACAAACCAACTCTTTTATACCTGCAGAATAATAAAAAGTCCTTCTGGCAACCCTCCGCGGCCGGGATGTTTAACCCTAAAATAACAATGTAGGTGAAAAATAAAACCTAAACCAAAATACTTAATTTAAAAAAGAAAATACTGCCAATATCATTTACTACAGATTTTAGGACTGATACTATAACCAAATTAAGTTTTATTTTGTTACACTCTTTATTTTAGGGTTCAACAACCCGGCCGCAGAGAATTTATTGAAGAAGAAGAGCCTTTTATTATTCTGCAGCGTTATAAGAGTAAGTTTGTGAATTTTCATGACTTATGAAATGACAAGAGTAAATACTTTGCTGGCTCTTGGTCCATTAGATTTCGCACTGATTTTGAGACTACGAGAGTAAATCCTACTTAAGCAGTTCGTCACCAAAATCACATACAGAATAATATTATAATTAACAAAACATGGCCTACCATGCCATACCAACCAATGAACATAAACAATACTGTTCGCGTTTCGTTGTTGCACGCTAGATGGCGTACTGTTTTGCATATAGCCTATACGCTATGTAAACGACAGTGGATCATCTAAAAAGCATGCGTTTTGTATTGTTAATTCCGGATTATGTCAAGTAAATTACTTAACAATGTTATTTTTACCCACCTTAAAAAAAAGAGGAGGTTATCAATTATTCGTGTGTATGTTTTTTTTGGCCAGCGTGGTATAGTAGGCTAAAATCCCTCCAAATTAATGGAGGAGACCCGTGCCCAACTGTGGGACGTTTATGGGTTGAGATGAGATGATGATGTTTTTTTTTATGTTTGTTACTGCAGATAACACACTAGCGCGCGAAAATTATTACCGTCAACAGTAGCTAAGTAGCTTTAATTTCAACTATCACTAGGTATAAGGGATACCTACCTCTGTATCATTACGTTTCGTGTTATCTATCGCATTCATACTTGAAATGAAACCTATGCGCCAAAACATAAGCCAAAACTGAATGCCACCCAGTACCTATAAAGGTATTTCTTTATAGTACAATTTATGACTATAAAAACAGTAGCTGCTTACGAAAAATCGATCATTACCTACCAGTAACAGTACCTGCTTACGATCAAGATGGCTGTATAACGCATATGACTCGTATGATACGACACTACAATGTGCTAACTGTATAACTGTGTGAGTAACGTTCTTAATCTGACAACATTTCAACTAGGTATATAGTGACAGACAGACGGTCAGATTTATTTTTTCTAGTATTATTCATACACATAGCAATATATATATAAACATTTATTATTAATAATAAAATACCATGTCTTTACTTTGAATTATACAAACTAACAAAACAAAACAAGCGTAACTACCGTCACAGATTAATAAATAGTTACTACGTAACAGATACATCACTCCCATACAAAAGCGATAATACCTACGCCATAATAGCCTACAAAATCTTAATAATAATACCTGCTGTTCGCAGCGAAAAGAAATGTACCATAAGTACGCGAACAAAGATTCGAGATTGTGTTGCCCGCCGTGCGACTCACGTGCAAGCTCGTCATCGCACGAATGCGGTAGGGTTGTCTATGATGATTTATTGTTATAAAACAAATGTTGCGAAATAATCATATTTTTTTATATGTCAATTAAATATGTTTGAATTCTATAAAATAATTTATAATTCCTTTTCCTTCTCTGAATTCTCTGTTATTAAATTTCATCGTTGACAATATTCTGAATCGCAATAAAAAATCATAAGGAAAACACGAGCAAAGCGTAGAAAAATCACCTGTTTTTAAAATTTGTAACACTGCTATCAGGTCAATTCATTATGACGTTATCAAAATTATTTAGAATGCTCTTTGTAATTCTTTAATGTAACTATTAAACGTTTCTGGTGGGACGTTTTTGACTTCGACACCCATCCACTGCATAATAATTACGTGTTTTCGGCATTATTGACAAGTCAGCGCGGGAAACGTGCGGCGCCCCGCTGCTGGTTGTATCGTGGGCGATCCGCCGAACGGTAGGCATATAAAGCAAGGCCGTAAGCGAGTGACGGACGCCTGCTATAACTACTATTTCACTCGGTATCAATCACTCCTTAACTCTATTCACTTTATTTATTAATCCAGACATCGGGAGATAAAAGGAATCCATTATCCATTAAAAAGACTCACATTATGTACCTACCTACTAGTAAGTAAAATTATTTTATAGTCTTACCTTTTAGAGTTTTCAGGTAATCTAAAAAAAGTTATCTCTGGATTCGTTATTGACGAATTCATGCAACCAAAAACAGCACAATATATCCTTCTCGTCATTATAAATATGTACCTACTTGCACTTAATTTTTGTGAAAAAATCGCGCGGTTATTATTAAAAAAACAACACACCGTCAGTTCGTCACTGCGGCACAGTCACCACTGTTAGCGTGCTAGGCACCTGCTGCGATCGAGGTGTGTAGGCATAGCTCGCGCTTTGTCCGTTTGTATGCAGTCGGGATACTGTATGTATTATTACTGAGCCTCGGTCACGAAAGCGACAGAACACTACCTACCGGGCAAAAATTGACTTCTAAGATCTGGACCTATCTATAATATCTACTCGTACAAGTAATATGATTTTGATCAGTGAATTACTGACAGACTGAAATGATCTAAAAACAGTGTGTCCTATTAGGTACACACAGGTTTTTATAGAATCTAATATTAAACTACTTGCCTACTATAAATTTGGGACAAGCTAAACATAGGAAATTAGCTTTTAAGAAAGTATCCTCCATCCTCTTCGTGAATTGTCTACTTTATATTTTTACTGTATATTATTATTATTTTTAACAAAATATTTCTGTTGTGTCACTCGTAGTATCTAAGTATTCGACAAAATATTGCATCCGATATTTGATACTTTCTGAGAAAACACTTTACTAAAGCCATTTTTTTAAAAGAAATGTAGCTAAGTTTTAGAATTTAAAAAAAAAAATGAAAAAATTGGTATATTAGTGGTGTAATTGCAAAATGAAATCAAATAAACTTGTTACCCGAATAATTCAAAATCAGTGAACGCCGAGACAGGTAGTGATAACAGAAACATTTGAGGTCTGCACGCACCTGTTCAAGCATAAATAATGAAGAAGAAATTGCAGACGAAGAAGTACCGCCCACAATGCTTCGTCCAATCAATATCCGTTGAGTTAGGGGTGCTGGAAGTTCGTACCGCCCCGCTAAGGCATCCTCCCACACAACCGTCGCTACCCCTGACTGAACAACGTTAGAACATGTCATTATTATTTGGTATCGGTTGATTTGTGACTTTTATCGGCTCGGCTGAAGACATCACAGACAAGTAAGTACTTTCTTAGGTATTTCTTACTTTGTGTATAAAAATAATAATAATTCTAATTTTATATTTATTATGTCCCCGTCTATCAGATGAAGTGCGATACTTTGCTGTGTGTCTCATGATTTTGATATATTTCACGAAATTTATTCTAATAATTTATTTTTATTTTTGTAAGCAAATGGTGCAAACTTTAATTCTATACCTAAGTATCGGTAGTATTATTTTATTATTAGTAGCCTTGATTACTTTTGAGAATTAACATTAAAAATAATATTTTTTTTTAGGGAACACCTACGAATTTTATAATTATCTTATGACATGCTCTTTCAAAATTTAGTTCTGTTTTTTAATATCTTAGTATTTATTATTTATTTATTATACCACATTATATACTTAGAACTATTTCACAGGGTAACCTAATACAATAATGTAGTTTTAAACTATATACATATAAACTTAACATTTATTAAACCTAACTTACATTAATTATTCCTAACCAAAATATATTATATAATAAGTAGTCTTTGTGAACTCATTCAGCGTACAGTTTAACAAATCTATTTGTTGTGACACCCTGTTGAAGGCACGCACGTATATACATATGTTAGGTATTACTTACTTTTAGTGGCTATGACATTTACCTAATTATTAGCAAAGGTGTAACAATGCAATGCCAATGTCCATATTTATGGAATTGGTTTTATGGATTTCGATTGGATATTCATTCAACGGTTCTTAGTTAGCGGACTTGGAGAACGCTAGTCTTTGTTTGTAAAATGCATGCACTCAATCGTCAAATTTTCGCTCCTCTTAAAAGTTTTCAACTACTTTGAATGGAATAGGAAGAAATTACTGTGTGAAGTAAAACAAAAAAGCAATCATTCAGTTATTTATAAAATTGATTGATTAAACTCTGCCTTCGGTAACAATTTTATTGGCGTAAACCTTTAATTATTTTTAAGCCATGACAATTATTTCGACGACGACATGCCTTTTTACTTACGTAACATTTTATTTGGCTACTTATTTAGGACTTCTACAGACGTCCACTGTATTGCCAATAAGACTATCTATAAATTATTTCAGTCTCGCGTTAACATTTTTGTTTTAACACTGAAGCTTTATTCGTATTGCCTGGTGTCCTTCTAGTCGAGTTACAAAAATCGGAGATGCGGCTTGTGCTCTTTCTATTTCTTAGCTAGGCTAAGTATTTATGTCTTAGTTAGCTTGCACCACGCCATGCAAGCGAGCAAGTGCGGCCGAGAATGGACATTTGCCCTAAAAATGCCACAGCTAATTAACTACATAATACAGTGGTCCAGTATTGTTTCTTTGTGTGAGCAAAGGTGCCCAGTGCTCGTATACTTTTCTTATACTTTTTTTTAATACTTTTTTTAAAAGAAAACTCCCGCACTAGAGAACAAGCTCTGTGTTGCGGGGGATTTTACAAACATACAATTAACGGACACAAATTACACCCAGACTCAGAACAACACTTTGTAGGGCACACAAAGTTTTGTTCTGTGTGGGAATCGAACCCACAACCTCGTGCACAGCAGGCGCATACTGCGCCCACTGGACCACCAAGGCAGTCAATAGTATAGTTATCTGTTTTTAACACGAACCAATTCCTTTACTAGGATAACCCAAAACTCTGGTTTTACATTCAAAACTCGGCAACGTGTGAGTGATACACGATCTACAAACTTTCTCTCATTTTCTGTTAGCTCTAACCGTTTCAGAGATATACGCACCCAAGAACCCAAGAAGCGCTGAATAGTAGCAATAGTTCACAATGAAATCTTCAGCTGAATAAACCTGCTGAATAAGAGCGTTAGAGGCGCCTACTCAGCTGATATAACTCTGATTTGGGCACAAATTAATCAGCTGTTAGTTGAATAATGTAGCTGGTTGCACTATATCAGCGTTATTTGAGCATTATTAAAGGTAACAGTCGCCCCAAGAGCTGAATAATGATTGATTATCAGGGTATGTGTTACCTTTTATACACCACAAGGGCTAAATAATAGTAGAGAGTACTTATTACCTATTTTTCAGCACAAAATACACTCCAGGATATTATTTATGGAGTTGACAATTCACAAATGGCAAAATTGTGAATAATTTTCACCCTACTAGTTATTATTGTGATATGTTTTGTGTAAACCATTTATTTTTAAAGTGTTTGTGGGAAAAATAGGCAATTTAAATATATGTTATCGGTTGTTTTTCCTCCATATCCATAAAATTCGAATGGGAAAGCGAGTTTATTGTCAAATACTATATAATTATAGACAAAAATTTTCACGCGCTCTCAAAATATCACTGTTTATTTGAAAATTATAGTATAAAATGGGTTGATGATATTATTATAAAAAATAAGTATTTTTATTTTTCGTTTGTAATTTGAAAATAAGCTGTTTACGTATAAAATCATTACATTTTCTATTCAAATTCTGTTGTTATTTTCGTTGATTAAACAGAAACTAATTGTTAACTACCCCTTTCCTCATGAACGGGTAGAGGTATTAAATTAAAATTCATATCAAATACTATAATACCTTTGAGCTGTAACAAAATACAACTGCAACTACTCGCAAGGGAATCAAAACCTAAAGGGTACTTCCAGTCGACCTAGAATCTTGAAATTTGGCATGAAGCAATGTTTTATAGCACATATTATAAAGGAAACTAAGAAAAACTTACATCACATATGTATTTTTTTTTTCACTAATTATAAACTTATTATCTACCATTTTCCTCATAAACGCGTAGTGATATCAAGTTGAAACTCATTTTAAATACTTAGGTCTAATTGCCTTTAAGCTATGAAAATACAACAAATTTCTAAGTCAACGCGCCGCAAATTTCCGCAAATTTTCGACATTTGCAAGGGAATCCAAACTACAGGGTACTTCCCGTGAACTCAGAATCCGGTTTTTCTGGTAACTAGCAAGAAACTCAGGCCACTATTTTTAATCGCCAGATAGTTACAATCTTTTGTAAAATACAAGTATAATATGCATGCAAGCTGATGCAGTCAAAACATGATACTTACTTTAGATATTGATACAATAAGGTACTACTTAGTAGGTACTGTTCGTGCGAGAAAATAAAATGTATGGTGTTAAAGTCTGCTTCAATTTACATACCTATTGCTATGAAGGAATAAGGCAATATGTGAATAATGACAATTTTTATTTTAAAAGTTACCGTTTTACTACTAAATAAATAAAAGGAAGCACAGAATTATCACTATAATTCACAATGTGCCTCACGTTACAAATTAGAACTTACTAAGCTGATTTATTCTAAATTAAACAAACAATACAATGCAACTAATTCCAAGACTTTTTTTCGTTCAAATAATCATTTATTGTATCCCTTCTCCATGAGATGATTTTTCATAGGTACTTATTTCCATTTATATCTACGTATTGAACCCTGTGACTCAGCTAGGCAGCAACAAGATTACTCGAATCTTGTTCACTTTAACAGGTGTACTTAAAGGAAATCCAGCTTTTTGCTCGCAATGATTTGAAATTAAGTCACTTAATATAGCCTTATATAGATACTGACAGTTATAAAAAATATTGTCTAAGCATGTTGCATATTGGTCCGTGTGGTGACGGATTAAGAATACAAATGTCACCACCCCTTTCCATCCCGAAGGGTGTCGTAAGAGTCGACTAAGCGAGTAAGTCAGGCAGACAATATCCACTGCAAGAGAGGGAAAATTCGAAACAAAACCCTATACCAACCCGTCTGGCCGACGTGGTATAGCAGGCTAATATCCCTCCAATTGTATGGAGGAGACCCGTGCCCAGCAGTGGGACGTTTATAGGTTGAGATGATGATGATGATGATGATGTTGCATATAATACACTTATATACCTACAGGTTTGTACGGAACTCTCGGTGCGCGAGTCCGACTCGCACTTGGCCGGTTTTTCTTTCGGAATTTAGAATACCGATAAAAGATGTGCTTAAAACCAAGGACCTAGTATACCTATGTAAAATCGACGGATCGTATATATACATGAAGGGTGCCTACTTTCGAGTCGTCGTGATAGAGAGCTGGCTACCAATACCTTGTTGACAAATTTGCATATGTTACGTGAGTTACACTTTCATTTCGAAAACTAATTGTTGATTGTATGTCTTTATGAACCATGGCTTGTGTAGCTATCGCTTGTCAGTATAAAATGTGTGTATTAACAGTGAATAACTAAAAGATATCATACCACCGGTAAATTATCGACATCTGTAGGTATGTAACGTAAATACATAGAGACGATTTTGATTTATTGACACAAAATTACATGGTGATAAGTCTGTATATTTTTTTAATATAAAAACATGTTCGTTACACGTATTTTTTGTACCCACCGATGAGAATAGAATTTTTTATTTTTAAAAAAGCAGAGGAAGCAAATAATCAAAACGATTTCTACAAAATAGAAATTTCCTTTTGCAAACAAATTTACTTTATTATTCATATAGTATTCCGAATTTTACACATGAAATATTAATCGTAAAAAAGTGGCCGCAGTATGTGCCTGCTGTGCACGAGGTTGTGGGTTCGATTCCCATACAGGACAAAACTTTGTGTGACCCACAAAGAATTGTTCTGAGTCTGGTTGTAATCTGTGTCCGTTAATTGTATGTTTGTAAAGTCCCCCGCGACACAGAGCTTGTTCTGTAGTGCGGGAGTTGTCTTTAAAAAAAATATCTGGACAATAAATAGAAACAATAACGAAACCCAAGATGCCCTGGCTGGCATTATTAATTTCATAGGCTATCTATGGTATCTGCTTATTACACGGAACGCATAATGCTTGTGTTATAATTTTTTTATAATTTTATACAAAATATAATTTTTATATAATAGAAACAACAGACAAGCTATTGAGATTTAATCTATACTAATATTATAAAGCTGAAGAGTTTGTTTGTTTGGTTGAACGCGCTAATCTCAGAAAGTACTGGTTCGTTTCGATTTTTTTTTTGTTGAATACTTAGTGCATTTATCCAGGAAGGCTATAGACTATATAAAATCACGCTATGATCAATAGGAGCGGAGCAGTAGTGAGATATGTTGCAAAATCGGGGAAAATATTCCGAAATACCGCGCGGACGAAGTCGCGGGCGACCCCTAGTAAAATTATATTTTCTATTATATGTAAAATCATAGAATTCTTTTTTCATATAGACTTAGTTGTGTGAAATGTTATTACATATACATTTCACACAACTAAGTCTTCAAGACTGCCTTGGTGGTCCAGTGGCTGCAGTATGCGCCTGCGGTGCACGAGGTTGTGGGTTCGATTCCCACAAAGGACAAAACTTTGTGTGACCCACAAAGTGTTGTTCTGAGTCTGGGTGTAATTTGTGTCCGTTAATTGTATGTTTGTAAAGTCCCCCGCGACACAGAGCTTGTTCTCTAGTGCGGGAGTTGTCTTTTTAAAAAAACAAAAAAAAAAACAATATAAGATCCACAGTTTTGCTCCTCATGATGATATTAGCATAATCACGCTTAACTTTAAAATGCCTGGCCATTTAAAAAGCTATTAGAATATTGTTCTAGGCTAGGACCAATAAGAATAATAATAATAATTTTATTTCAAGTTCAATCATGACATGATATACAACTCATATTTGTTAGTAAAACTTATACCTACGTGTTAGTGAGCTTACAAATTATTTATTTATTTTGTGACAGGTATGTCATAGCACCTGCGTATGTAGGGACAGTCAAGCCTACTCGCGATCATTGCCAGAACGATGTTAGTACTAACCCACACCCTGCGCACCAGGGATAGGCAGCGTTTGCGTATCGTGGTGAAAAAACAATCCGTGCGCGCCCTCGCGAACATGCCCGATGCGCTACAGTCTGTGGTAGCGGGGTAGACCCAACATGGCTCCGAACGCATTGTTGAACTGGACGCGGAGAAAGTAAATGTCACCCACAAGCTGCATGTGTATAGTGAGGTACAATATGATTTAAATAGCGTGACCTTAGCGTCTGAAGAACACCGTGCAAACCTGCGAGCTAACATTATTTGCGCGCACAGACAAGGCCCTCCGTTCCCGCCCAATGTCAGCATCGTCCTTAAAGTCGGCAGTAACTATGTGACCTAGATAATAATAATAAGAATAGACGAATGGTTTCTCTTTTTATGGTCGTATGGAAAAAAGAGACAGACTTATCACCATATTATTTTGTGTCAATGAGTAAAAATCTATGTCTATGTATTTACCTTATAAACCTACTGATGTCGATAATTTACCGGTGGTAAGATATCCTTTAGTTATTTACTGTTAATACACCCATTTTACACTGTCAACCAATAGCTACACAAGCCATGGTTCATAAAGACATACAATCAACAATTAGTAAACAAGGTATTGGTAGCCAGCTGTCTATCACGACAACTCGAAAGTAGGCACACTTCATGTATGTATATTAGGTTGGGGAAGTCTTAACGCGTTATAGTATGTCATGTATGAACTTGTAATAAAATCTCTTTGGCTATACTATTTGTATCTAGCTGGTTTTGATTTCATTGAAAGTTTAAATTTTAAAGAACATAATTCCAAATTAAAATTAGGAAAATGTGTGATTTTCATTTGTTTTTCGTACTGCCAAGATGCGTGAATCTAATGAAGAAATTCGATACATTTTAAAATTTTACTACAAAAAAGGTAAAAATGCAAAGCAAGCCGCGAAAAAAAATTGCAATGTTTATAGACCTAGTGCAGTGTCTGTGAGAGTAGCACTAATTTGGTTTAAGCGTTTTCAATCCGGAAATTTTGATGTCAAAGATGCACGTCGCTCTGGTCCTATAATATAACGGATAAAATGGATGCCATTTTTGAAAAAGTGGAGCAAGATCGGCATATCAGTAGTTACGACGTAGCTGAAAACTGGGAATTGACCACAAAACAGTTTTGGCGCATTTGAAAAAAACGGGTACACAAAAAAGCCTAAGGTACCACACGAGCTCACTGAAAGAAACCTAACGAACCGTGTATTTATTTGTGATTCTTTATTACGACGTAATGAAACCGAACCATTTCTGAAAAAGCTGATAACTGGTGATGAAAAGTGGATCACGTACGAGAAGAACGTGCGAAAAAGGTCGTGGTCAAAGGCCTCACAGACTGTGGCGAAATCCGGGTTAATTCGTAATAAGGTGATGCTGTGTGTGTGGTGGGATTGGAAGGGCATTATTCATTATGAGCTGTTACCACCAGGCAGGACAATCGATTCTTAACTCTACTGCGAACAACTGATGAGAATAAAGCAAAAAGTTGAGAGAAAGCCGCCGGAATTAATCAACAGAAGGGGTGTGGTTTTTCATCATGATAACGCTAGACCTCACACATCTTTAGCCACTCAGCAAGAACTAAGAGAGTTTGGCTGGGAGGTGTTAATGCATCCGCCATATAGTCCTGACCTTGCAGCTTTAGAATTCCATCTTTTTCGGTCTCTTCGGAATTCTTTAGGCAGTGTCAGGTTAACATCACGAGAGGACTGCTAAATCCACTTGTCGCGGTATTTTGATCAAAGTTCCAAAATATCTATAGCAATGGGATCATGTCCCTACCTATAAGATGGCAAAAAGTAATAGAACAAAATGGTACCTACATGCTTTAGTTAAATGTAAATAAACTATATTAAAAAATGCGAAGAAACTTTTGCCCCAACCTATTATTATACGATCCGTCCGTTTTACATAATATACTGGGTCCTTGGTTTTAGGCACATATTTTATTCGTATTCTAAATTCCGAAAGACAAAACAATAGAATATTGAACGCGGTACATAAATAGTAACTAATCAGCAACATTTTATTTCTGCTCTAAGTATGTGTTGTTAAAACATTAAAGATAAGAGAGGTAGGGCACCATACAAGCGAGCAAGCCCGACTGGGGAAGGACCTCCACCTCACAGAAAACCACAGCCATATACTCACACACAGGAACACAGCTACTTTACTATACTCTAATGCGCCTATGGGCTCCTGCATGCAGGCCTGGCAAAAATAAATACTTTTTGGCATGTACCAATTTAAAATATGAAATACAAAATACTTTCAAGTTATGTTACTATTTGAAATATAAATTACAAAATGCTAAAACCATTTTTTTATAAATTCAAAATTATTTATTAGAAGGCATTTATTTTTCTATAGAAAAAAAAAATCTGTCAATTGAATTTGAATAATCAAGTGTATCGTATTACTACACAAAAGGCATTTGTAGTATCCGTTGTGGCGGGGGCTGGTAATTGTAACAATAGGGTGGGGGCAAGTTCGAAGTGCAAATGCCACAAAAGGCACGTATGAGCCATTGTCGGAAGCACGCGATTGATTTAGGGCTATCGATATAATTACTCGACTAAATAATGCAGGCAACATGTTTTCTTAAACTCCGCAAAACGGTAAACGTCATCATCATCTCAACCCATAAACGTCCCACTGCTGGGCACAGGTCTCCTCCAAACATTTGGAGGGATATTAGCCTACTATACCACGCTGGCCAGACGGTAAACGGCAAAACAAAAATGTTAAAAAGGAACCTTATTGCTGATGGTGGCAAGGCAAGACATGAAAGGCCTGTCGCCTCTCATGAAAATCTACAGTAAAGTTTTATAGCCCGTTAGGCTAATATATAGTACAAGAAAAAGCAATTCCAATGAAATATATACTGGAAAAAACAGTGTCCCAAACCTTATGAAGACGTGCTTTTGGTTATTTGGACATTATATATAGCACGACATGACTTGCCCTATGTGAAGTTTGAGGCGTTTCTTAATCACTCCTAGTTCTCTATACAAATTCTCCTAATTTCCCACACTATGGATTTGATACAGTTATCTATATTTTATTAGCTAATAGCCCAGAGATAATATCTAGACAAATGTATCAAATCCATAGTGGGGCAATTAAGATCTTTTCGATGTTTTATTAAAAAAATGGAACTCGTATCTCTTGCAAAATGTGAAAAATAAATGCCGTGGATAAATTACAAACAATAAATTATAGTATCAATAAAATGTATTTATCTGTCTTTTTTAATGTGCAGTGTTTCACATTAATATAATTTATAAAAAAAATAATTCTCGTAAACTATTGCTCCGACTCCATTTGCATTTTAACTAATTAAATATTTAAGAAAAATTAGTAGTTTTTAATGACATGAAATTACTATTTAGATGCAAAAAAGAGCGATTTTAAAATATGCTGCTGATGTTGCACCGAAATGTACATTCACAAAGCTGTGGTTAAGTAGATACCTAATAAATCATTTTGCTGATAAGTACGCAATTACAACGCAAATTTTATTTACTACTAGCTGTTGCCCGCGGCTCCGCCCGCGTGGGTGGTGTTGGTTATCGCTGCAAAAAGTAGCCTATGTGTTATTCCAGACCATAAACTATCTGTGTGCCACATTTCATCCAGATCTGTTCAGTAGTTTTTACGTGAAAGAGTAACAAACATCCATCCATTCTTACAAACTTTCACATTTATAATATTAGTAAGGATATACCTTTAGATTACACTCATAAAACGTTTATCAGGTGCTACAAGACAATCTAGATAAGTATCTACCCTGCATATCGCATCGGTACAAAGTCGAAAGCCAAAAGTTAACCATCTGCGTGTGCGTAGGTAATTAATGAGCGGAAGTTCAGTCATAACATGTAGCAAGCGTTTACCTTTATAGATAGGTAGTTATTGTCGAGTCCCTTGTCACTTTTACCTCACATACGGTATAATTGTGACCTGTACACGTCACGCTATAATTACGAAAACATGTCAGTGTTTTGCCGATAGTTAGTTCAATCAGTTACATATTTGAGGGGCCAAGGAAATACATACCTAACATTATCTATTCCCCTACCCTCACTTTGTTCGGCGTCCACTAGGTGGTTACGGGATTTTTAGGTGACGCGACGTTGTAATCTGTCTATATAGGTATACCGGTAAAGTTCAAAGTCTTGACTGAATGACTGATAAATCAACCCTCAGCCTAAACTGCTGGTCCGAAAGATATAAAATTTAGAGGGTGTGTTATTTGTGAAGCGTAGGTATCGAATCAGAAAGGATTTTCAGTTAAACATTTTCTTGTCTGGGTCGTAAAATTGGTAAACATACTCTTTAATTAAAATTATAAGACACCCGTATCTCAGTTTTGCCAAGATCATTCCCCAACAGTGTTTTTTTTTATATTACGTAGCCTTTTCTATGGTTTTTTATTCTCTGGGTCGATGGATACGAAAATTGGTACACATCATACTCTTCAATTAAAATTATGTGACACTTTTTCTAAAATCATGCCTCAACAGAGTCAAATAAGGCTTCGAAGCTTGAGCGAGGCAATTGCGAGTATTCACTTATTAACATGTAGAAAGGACATTAAATAACATTACATATAATAATGTTTGTACGAATGCATCTGGATGATTATAACTAAGTCACGCTAGAACAGCTGAACGGATCTGGATGATAGAGACAGATTATACAGAGATAGATTATAGCCTGGAATAGCTTATAGGCTACTTTTATCCCGGCAAAAATACTATACCTTGGGGATTGCACACGCGGGTCAAGCCGCGGGCGACAGGTACACCATAAGTTTATGACATTATTGTTCAAATTTTATAAAAAGTAGATTAGTGGACACGACTCCAAAAATAAAACTACGGTAAGGTGTTCGGTGTACTGTAGGTAGGCTGGTAGGGACGCCGAAGGAATTCTTGGCTTGCCGTCCCCCCCATGCGCCTTGCCAATGGACAGCTAGCGAACCTGCTGTATAATTGTGTACCGCAAGTCGTACAAAATTATACATTTTAGCTGCAGGAAATTTCCTACCTTCGTAAATTAATACTTTGGTTCGGTACAATTCTACCACAAATTATATTGTACTGTGTGACTTTGGTACTCATGCAATGTTTATGTCTGCAGTATGCTCCAATTATAGGCACTCTGACTTATGTAGGTGCCTACCTAATACTACCTTTAGCGGCCGCAACTGTTATGGGTAAATCCCGTGTTTTTTCTGTTCCCGCGTGTTATGTAGATATATAGGTAGGTATGATTGTATGTTCTACTAAATTGTATTTTAGCCAAATACAATTATAATAATACTAGCTGTTGCCCACGGCTCCGCCCGCGTGGATGTCGGTTATCGCTGCAAAAAGCCTATGTGTTATTCCAGACCATAATTTATCTCGGTGCCAAATTTCATCCAGATCCGTTCAGTAGTTTTTACGTGAAAGAGTAACAAACATCCATCCATCCATTCTCACAAACTTTCACATTTATAATATTAGTAAGGATTAATTTATAGATGATACTTTATTTTAAGCGAAAATACTTGGGAGAAGCGTATGTCCGGCAGTGGTCATATTTTAGCTGAGATGATGATGATGATGAAGTACTTACGATTTATGTACCTAAGTACTTATTAACTTTCAATCAATTTAATTCACTTCTTAGACGGAACCATATTAAATAGATCTTTGAAAAAAATACAGCTCCTGCGATTGTAACTCGTCAGTAAGTGGTTTTCGCTTTTATGTAGATACTAGGGTCGCCCGCGTGGTAATTTTGAATATTTTCCCCGATTTTGCAACATATCTCACTCCTGCTTCGTGCCTATTGATCATAACGTGATTTTATATAGCCTATACCCTTCCTGTATAAATGCACTATTCAACAAAGAAAGTTTTTTTATAATCGGAGCAGTACTTCCTGAGATTAGCGCGTTCAACCAAACAAATAAACTCTTCAGCTTTATAATATTAGTAAGGATAAGGTTGGGTCGGTGAATCTTGTGAACCATTCACTGATCAATTATAATCGCTGGAGCTGTATGTTTTTTTTAAATCTATTTAATATGGTGCCGTAATCTCGTATTATCTAGATTTTTAGTAATTAGTAATTTCGTGTAAGGTTGTCCTTACACAGAATAATTACTTGCTGCCACCTACCTATGTACCTATATAAACTTTGCCCAGCTTTCTCGCTATCAAATTGTGAAAACCACTCAAAATTCAAGAAGGCGGTATGACTTCATATAACTTGAGCTGCAACTTGGGTTTAGCTGTGCAATTATAACACTGCTCGTCAGTTGTGGCTATTAGACGTCCAATTATTTGAGCTAGATAGTTATACTTATATAGGATACGCGACGATCGACAGGCAAATACTTGCTATGTTTAGATAGTCTCTATTGTACACCAAAATACAATTAACCCTTACATAACATATTAAAAGGTAATGTACAATGGGCGGCCTTATCGCTAAAAGCAATTTATTATAGGCAACCTTAGGATGGACAGCAAAGATGGAATTATATTAAAAAGCCAACAAGGAGCAGTTTGGTGCAGTTTATTAACCCATTGTTTGACACTTGAACATCTACAATTTTCGCGTTGAATTTCGTGTTCGGATGATGATTATGTGATAGGGTAGATAGGAATGTTTACGGTTCATTACACAGTTCTTTCATATTCCTACAAAGAAATGGGTAAATATTTATTTGAGAGTAGACATATTATGATAATCATAGCTATAATTAGCATACATTTTCGTCAGCTACACGAACTATAAAGTGATTTATTAACACATAATTAGGTATAGCCTATGTTACTCTCTGATAATGTAGCTTCCTAATGGTGAAAGAATTTTATAAATCGCTCGACTAGTGTTTGAGTTAAATAGTAAAACAAGAAATCAAATCTTTCCTTTTTATAATTCATCATCTCAGCCAAAAGACGTCCACTGCTGGACATAGGCCTCCCCCAAGGTTTTCCACAACTCTCGATAATGGTGCGGATCATTTTTGGGGGGGATTTACCATAATCGCCACGCTTGGCAGGCGGGTTGGCGATCACAGCGGCGGAAGTCTTTACATAGGGATGCTGCTGCCCGTCCTAGGTCTATCATTTGCTTCCGCCATGTTGCAATGGTTTGACCGCCATTATTCGGTTGACTGCTTGCACAAGTGCAGGTACCGGCAGTTAAATAACTCACTTCCCGACGCCGAAATTTTATATTTTTATAATTAACCGATAAACAAAAAGAAAGGAGGAAGTTCACAAGTCGACTCGTATATAATTTTAGTTTAGATTCGAAAATAACTATTTACGTACAGAGTGATAAAACGATTATGAAATAGGTGTTAGCTATATCTACTGAATACCTATTTCATAATCGTTAGTATCGATTAGATTCAGTTATACGTGTTCATTTTAGGGTAAGCTGTCATCGCCCTTGCGCATACCCCATGGGCCGTGAGAATTAGAGCACATGTGACATGGGGCCAAACATTTAGGCAGTGGTCTGACCTGTGGGTCGGACATGTACAGAAATGTTCAAAGCATATTTAACCTTGCGTTACCTAACCACTTTAAATAAGAAGTTCATTTATTTATACCTAAATCATATTAAGTATTCTGTTCTGCAAGCCTCACGTTTGATACGTGGATACGGGTGTTGTTAAATTGCATACTTAACTAATTGATTCGATTGTTTCACCCATAGAATTTTTTTTCATCTAAGGAAGAAAATGCAATGATCTTCCTTACACTATGCCTACAGAACAATTACTTGCAAGTTGGCATATAGCATTTTAAGGTCTAAAACGGGAAAAAATCTGGGTTTTGGAAAGTAATCACTATGCCTCTAGTACCCTTGTTTACAGATTGGGCGCACACCACAATCAAGTGGTGCATTAAACGGGTGGCTTTAAAGTAAGAACTCATTTCGAACACTTAGGTTAAATCATTTGCACGAATTGTCTAACTTCTTCATCTTAATGTTCCGACGGCAAACTTCATTAAAATTTACATACCCAATAATTATATAGTAGTAGCCTAACCATAGCCACATTGCAATGTCGGAAGCAGTCATCAAGTCCTCCTGGATTACCTAACTAATGAATCCCTATTTCCCTTGGTCACGACTCACGGCATCACGCGTGAACGGCTGGACCGATTTCGCTAATTCTTTTTTGCTGTGTTCGTTATTGTCAGAAGAAGGTTCTAATGTAAAAAAAAAGAAAGTTGAGCGGAAAATTAGAAAATGTAATAAAATTATCGATAGCTGATCACAAGGCGGTACAAAGTTCGCCGGGATAGCTAGTATGTATAATTATAATATTATACTCAACGTTATAATTACTAGATAGAAGTTATATATGCTTTAATTATTGCGGTAATAACAGGTATCTACCGATATAGCTATAATAATATCAGCTCTAAACACTGTCAAAGCTTGCCTATTTGGAAATCCACTACAATACCTTTTTTACTTAGCATTTTTTAGTATTTACCTACATAGATACCTTGATTCTTTTATTTGCACCTAAGTATAGTAAACTTATCAATGATGCCTTTTTTTTAAATTTATTGAAAGGGTTTTGTCGCTCAGCGACGATATCACCCTGTTAAGACAACCAGAAAAACGAATTACAACTTTTATCTTAATACTAGTTCATGCAATATTTTGCACGCCAACTAAATAAAGCGATGTCACTATGCTGACACATGTTACCTACGATACGATGATATGATAATGTGACAAAACTTGTATCAAAATCTCATTCTCTTCGGCTTGACATCTGAAGAGTTATCTTTTATGGTTTACCGTACAATGCCGCACCGGGGTCTTCTCATTTGAATAATCAATCGATTATTAATGTCTACCACCAGTGACGCAGCAGAATTCTTTCAAACTTAACAATATCCGTACAAGGGTGCATACTGAAATTTGCGGACAATTTGATTAACGTATTGTACTGGGTATTAGAAGTAATTTTGTAGTGAATGTTATTATATTATATGCATTACAATGAAATACATAGAAAGCACTTAAAAAGTTAATTCCTACGATATTTTCGGAATTGCATTTATTTTCATTAAATGTATTGTATTTGTAATCCCCCACTTGTAGGTACTAAAACTAACTAACATGACAGTGCACTTATGAAGCAAGTGTTATCTAATTACCTATAAGAGCAAAAATATGCTTCGATAGAAGATACTTAGCAGCTTATTCAGTTACAATCTGAGCATTAGACTGATGGCGAATATTACTAAGTTGGTAGTATTTAAAAAAACCCAAAATCAAGATTACATTAATGTATAGAGGTGGACTTAATGCCTAAAGCTATGTTTACTAATCAACCCAAGTTAGTGCTGTAGACATCAAGATACTATAAAGTTAATGCATATGGTCTGAATTTGAGAAAAAGAAACGGCAAGATACACAAAAAAACCGGCCAAGTGCATGTCGGGTCACGCACAATGTAGGGTTTCGAAATTGCCATTCCCAATAATGCGGACTAAGAATAAGGTATCTATGGTTTCAGCATACATGACTTCTCAAAACATAGGAACAATTTTGGTAAAAGTCTTGAAATAAGTCGCATTAAAAGGGTCGCGGGGAAGGAGAGTTACTCCGCCCGGCGGTTTTTTATATTAAAAGTTGAATTTTTAAAATTTGGTAGGTATGAAATTATATGATACCTAATGATAATAATAATAATAAGATAAGATCTAGCAACACTACCAACAACATGTCATTTTTCATCCGCAACAATTTTACCAAAATTTTAAATATTCTTATATCCTTTTCATAAAAGTGCAATAGTTATACATAATAATCCGGTTATAATATATATTTCAAATAATAAACAACAAACAAATACGCTGTGAACGAAGTAAATTAAAAAACTAACTACTAATAAATTATGACATCAAGTGTCAAGATAGACAAACATCGGAAATATGGTATGAGAATGAATTATGATAAAGAATGCTAACTAGATCCAAAACACGTCAAGCACGTAAGTTAACACCCCCGGACTCGTCGCACAGCTCCGCCTCGCAGCCGCCGGACCCAGCGCCAGCAACTCCGGCTTCTGCTGAGGCGTTGAGCTCAACATCTAGCGACGAGTATTTCTCCCCGCCGACGTCGCCAACACCTGTGCGTCGGCAGGGGAGAGGCCGGCCTCCGGCGTGCTTGGGACCCCGTGGCCCACCGGCTGCGAACAGGGTCCCCGCTGCCGGCGGTAATGTGCAGCGCATGAGATGGTCGTCATTGATTAATGAAAATGTCATGCGCGCATATTTTGCGGCAACAGAGGGGGGAATCAACCTTACTGCGTATCGTGGTCGTATGCATGCCTTGTTTCAGGGTCTCGAACCAACCACCAACGTTTCAGTGCAACGATTATCGGATCAGGTGCGGGCCATCCAACGTTGTCGGATGTTGGATGACGCTGTGCTTGATAGGCTACGCTTAGAGTATGTAAGAATTAGTCCTGCCATCCCCAACACTCACGAGCATGCTATAGTGGACGTGTCTCCAGTGCATGCTCTCCCTAATGAGGAGAGGGATGACAGGACTTTTTCTATGGGCACTCTATGCAATGAGGAGGTGAGGTGCGCTTTGGAATGTGCGATCCGTAAGTATCGATTCATGCCCCAAGAGTTTAGACCGTGTCTGCCTCGGTTACCCATGCATAAAAACAACTTGGCGCTAGTAAGTACCCTTGATTCGTTATTGTCTGAATATTTAGACAATAGTGAAAATCTAAGTGATACGCACTCAATCCTGTATTGTGCAGCTGCTGCGGCGTGTTGTTTGGCACGGGTCAGATTGCCAGCGATAGATCCTTCAGTGAGACAAAAATCTACCGTGCCGGCTTGGCAGCGCAGGATTGAGAGGCGTATCACTAGAGCAAGGGTGCTTATTGGCAAGCTATTCCGCTTTAGGACGGGAAATACACGCCCGAGAGTGATGCGCTTTGTGAACCAGGCATTCTCAGGAACTGGTATCAGTCCCTGTGAATATTTGTCGCGGGTCACAGAGCGTATCGACTTCTTAAAGCAGAAGGTTTGTGCATGGGCTAATCGAATTAGTAGATATCGAAAACGAGTGGATCGATACACTGTGAATCGGATGTTCCAAAGGGACCAAAGGTGGGTATACAGGAACTGGGAGCGACCTAGTCAAGAGATGACTGACGGGCAGCTGCCAGATGCCATCGCTACAAAAGAGTTTTGGAGTAGCATCTGGTCAGTTCCCGTTAGTCATTCGGAAGGCGACTGGATGAGAGATGTTGAGCGAGCATGTGAACAAATCAAGGAGATGGAGTGCGTGGTCATCACAGCTGAAGATGTTACTTGTGCCGTCCGTCCAATGGCGAATTGGAAATCCCCAGGACCGGACGGATTGCACAATTTTTGGTTGAGGTGGCTTCGCGGTTCGCATGCTCGTTTAGCATCTCAATTCCAGTCGGTCTTGGAGTCTGGGTCACTACCAGAATTCCTTACAACAGGAAAAACCCACCTACTCCATAAGACAGGAAGTGCCACGGAACCGAGTAATTATAGACCGATTACCTGTTTACCTTCGGTCTATAAACTCCTTACATCTATTCTGAGAGTTAAAATCAATAAACATATCGAAAGTAATTCCATCTTATCAATCTCTCAGAATGGATGTAGGAGTGGAACCCGTGGCACTAAGGAGCTTCTCCTCATTGACATGGCCATTAGCCAGCAGGTTCGCCGCAACCGAAAGGATATGTCGACATGCTGGATAGACTATAAGAAAGCATTCGACTCTGTGCCGCATTCATGGCTCCTGAGGGTGCTGAATTTATATAAAGTTGATACAACTTTATGCACCTTCCTGGAGACATGTATGCGGCAATGGAGAACGGTTCTTGGCTATCCAGGGTGTCGGCGTTCCCAGGGAATCGGTGAACCGATAGAGATTAAGCGGGGCATCTTCCAGGGTGACAGTCTGAGCCCTCTATGGTTTTGCTTAGCACTGAACCCTCTTAGCACTCTGCTGGAGGGTTCAGGGCTAGGCTACAAGTTGCGCAGAGGTGGTCTGGTAATATCCCACCTCCTTTACATGGATGATCTGAAGTTATTTGCGCCAACTGACTCCCATCTGAAGGATTTACTAAAGTTAACTGAAAAGTTTAGTAAGTCTATCAGAATGGATTTCGGTGTGGACAAATGTGCAGTCATGCATGTAAAGCGAGGCGGGTTAATGGAATCTGAGGGATTACAACTCTCCGATTCCATTCACCTCAGATCACTTCTCGTGACTGACACCTATAAGTACTTGGGTATGTCTCAGGCTTTAGGGATCAAAGAGGTGGACATGAAACAATCAGTGCAGGAGCGTTTCTTTGGCCGACTGAAAAACGTCCTTAATAGTCTTTTATCAGGTGGCAACAAGGTGCGCGCCTGCATTGGTTGGGTCATGCCACTTTTGATGTACTCCTTTGGCATACTCAAGTGGACTCAGACAGAATTGGATACCCTGGACAGAAGAGTTCGTACACTGCTGACGGCATACCGAATGCACCACCCACGCTCATCTGTCATGAGGTTGTACATCCCGCGGAAGTGTGGGGGTCGAGGCTTATTAAATACCAAGACCCTCCACAATCGCGAGGTGTACAATCTTAGAGAATATTTTCTCAAGATGAGTGGGGGTGTGCATGGAGATGTTGTGGCAGTGGACACCGGACTTACCCCGCTTGCGCTGGCTAAAGAGAACTGGCGCAGGCCTGTGGTACTTAGTACTGACGATCGTAGGGGGGTATGGCAGAGCAAGGAGCTCCACGGGCGGTTCTACCGGGCCCTACATGGCCCTGATGTAGATCTCGTAGCGTCTGTGGCCTGGCTACGCTTCGGTGATCTTTTTGGAGAAACCGAAGGGTTTGTCTGCGCAATTGCTGATGAAGTTATTAAGACGAACAACTACCGGAAATATATCTTGAGGGACGGCACGTTCGACATATGCCGGGCATGTCACCGACCAGGTGAGTCCCTTAGGCATATTATTTCCGGTTGTTCGCGTCTTGCTAACGGCGAGTACTTGCACAGACATAACCAAGTGGCCAGGATAATCCATCAGCAACTTGCTTTGCGATACCATCTAGTGGACGTCGAGGTGCCGATAGTCGTAACCGTTAATGGTTTAATAGCCAAGAGCCTCGAACAACACCTCAAGAGGCTCGCGCTAGGTGGATGGGTCAAGGGCCTGATGCAGAAGGCAGTGCTCCTCGATACGGCACGTATTGTGAGGAGGTTCCTGTCTCTGGAGCCCTAACCGCCGGTAGCTTGGACTTTGTTCCCGATACCGGTGGAGAACTGTTTTTTATATTTTTAAATATATAGGTTTTTTATTATTGTATTTTATATATTTAAAAATGTAAATTATGTGTTAAAAAATAAATAAAGGAAATAATAATATTTTCGGGACAACTCACACATCGCGATCTGAACCCAAACTAGGCAGAGCCTGTACTATGGTAACCAGACAACTGATAAACATACTTATATATTTCTAAATACTATATTATATTATAGATAAATTACACCCAGACACATTGATCTTTTTCTTGTTCGTATGTACCTACCATAATATTTGATTCTAGCAGGTAGGGGGTCGTAGTTCTAACCTAATCTACTGATTATTTTAATATGGTCAGGTATTTCTACTCCTACATCTATTACAGACTACGAAAATTACAAAATCAATCAAAAATCTCTTAACAAACCTACAATATTTTCAAAAGACCTATTCAACGATACCCAACACTATGGGGTAGTTAAGAAAAAAAAATAAACATCCCCACTTTACATGTACAGGAGAGGAGATAGGTACCCTAAAAAAAATATTTCTCAAGATTTTATTTTACGACTTTATCAGGACTGATATGTATATTCGTGCTAAATTACAGCTTTCTAGGACTAAGCGTCTCTGAGCTAACACAGACGGATGGACATAGCGAAACTATAAAGGTTCCTTGTTTACTTCGGAACCCTAAAAAGTAAAAATGTATTCATACTTGATTAGTAATATTATATGAAGTAGATACATAACTGCTAATACATCTATACCTACATATACATAAAATTCAAGGTCCTGACTGATATATCAACCCACAGCCTAAACTGTTGGCCCTAAAGACATGGATGGTTTTTGTGAAGATGGATTCACTAAGAAAGGATTTTTCGACATTCCATTCTTAAGAGAGTGAAATGCGGAGTTACAATTTCTTTAAAACTTTTTATTCTATGGGTTGATTGACTTGAAAATTGGTAAAATTACGAGACATTTGTATCGTAGATTTTCCAAATTAATCCCCTAACATTGTCAAATAGGGCATCGACAACATTATTTTGAAATGATTCGCGTTAAAAACTGATTTTTAAGTTATAATGAAGTAATTCTGTTGAGGTTACCTATAATATGCTGAATTAATGGATATTTACACTAGAACCCTAGATATTATAGATAACCAAATATCAGCTTAATAAGAAATAGGTATTTCAACTGCGCGGCCACCAACTTCTTGTTTTCGAGTTATTTTGTTTGCATAAGTAAACTCTAGTGGTATTTATTGCTTTCGTTAGTTCAGACAAATTAGGACCTTTTTTCTAGTACCAATCTATTATATGAACTCCTAGATTTAAAGAAATAAGGTATATAGGTACCCTATATGAAAATTCATATTTCTGTGATATTTCCCTTGTCACGCCATAACTTGAGAAAGACTTAACCGATTTCATTCTTCTTGTTTTTTAAGTTTTCTAATACTTTGTACTTGTTACGGAAAAAAAGAACATTAATGTTTAGAATAGAAGAATACCTAAGCAAAGTATAAAATAAATCATATTTCATACATTAAATGGTCGTTTTAGGTGAGTATTCTATTCGTTTTAGGGAACACATACATATAAAGAACACATTATTTCTGTTCGGTCGACATAATTGTCGTATTTAGTTTGTATAATTATTTATTAGTAACCTCTCTAAGTAACTTTTTTTTATGCACCTAATTCTTTATATCTCTGCATCACCCTATGGCAGACTGGTAGAGAATGCTTTTAGCACTAAGTCCGCCTATACAAACCATTGTATGAAGGTATAAATAAATATGTAGTATATAGAGAGCACAAGCTATTGCGCTGAGGACTGAGGAGACACATCATTTGTGAGCTGTGAGCGATTACTAGACACACATGGTGACCTGGTCACACACATGAAGATTGAAAATCAATCGAATGCAGTTATTGAGAAGGCTGTCTGTTTGTGTATTATTGATTGAGGCCAAAATAAGGCACATCACCATAGTCGATCAGGGAATTTAGGTTTACATGAAATATAATTATTTTGCTGATTCACAACACGCATGCTTTCTGACTTATTTAAGTTCTCTTAATAATTTCGTGGCCGTGTTAATATGTAATCCTAAATCTTAAACAGCAGGACACGTATAGATATAGAGATATAGATCTATAAGGGCATTTTTTAGTTATTTGCCCCACCTAAAAAAAAAGAAGATCTGGGGCTGCGTACACTGCTGGACATAGGCCTCCCCCAAGGATTTCCGCAGCTTGGTCCTGAGCTGACCTTGTCCATCGGTTGTTTGTAATCCTTACCTTACTAGGTCTCCGCCCAACTCGTTGGAGGCACTTAATCTTAGATAATTATAAATAATTGTAGGCACACTATTTATTTTGTTCATAGTGCGTATATTCGGGTCATCAAACTGAGGATTTATCCGTCTTATGCTAGGCAAGGTTCCATGGGTATTGGTACATATATAATTAGCAATGTGATTATTAACATTTACCTTATCCCAGGAACATTACCTACTTACTTAATAGCTTATAATTTAAAGGTCGCCAATACAGAATTAGACAGTCGCTAACGTGCGTGTTCAGCCCTAGTATTCATCAGCTAACTGCTTACCATCAACCGAACCGTAGGCTTGTTTGTAACCATTGTAGGTATAATACTTTCTCCAAATTTCTACCTAGTTTCCATATAAAAAAGGTGAGTCATTCGTCAACTCGCTGAATACCTATCTCGTAGACTTTAGCGAAAAATAATTTAAATTTAAATGTGCCATCTCGCCAAAGTCTACGAGATAGGTATTCAGCAAGTTGACGAATGCCTCAAAAAGGTTTGTTAGATTACTTAGGTAAAGTTAACAGAACTCTTAATAACGTAACAAAGAAATAAATGTCGAATAGTAGGTAGGTAGGTATCATTAATCCTTCATTGGAAGCTCAATCAAATGTTACGTCTCTGGTGGCAGTGGTAGTCGATTTCTGATATTACCATCACGCAAGCCATCATTATGCCCTTTGTTAAAATATTGATTGATTATGTAGAGGCTATGGAGGTGAGCGGCGGCAAGCCGGAGACCCTGTGCCGCGTGTGCGGGGACAAAGCTTCGGGAAAACACTATGGAGTGTCATCGTGCGACGGCTGTAGGGGCTTCTTTAAAAGAAGTATTCGACGGTAACTTTAATTGTTTGGAATTTAATTCATTTTAGTTACATTATATAAATAAGTTAAACGTATTCAAGGTGTAGGTAGGTAACTTGAACGGAATTAAGTAAAACGATGAATTGATTTATAAGTTCGCCTCACTAGGTACTAACTAGACATTTTCACAATTTAATATATTAGATTTTAAGTATATTAACCGGAAAAGTAAAATGGATGATAGGCCATTTTTTTAGTTTGTTTATGAAAATTGGTTCTTAAAAGTCGTAATATCAGAATTGATCCTTCCGGGCGGCCTCGTGGTTAGGTATATTTTTCTTAGTACTGGATACTGTAACTGTGTATTTTATGTTGGCAGCAATCTGGATTATATATGTAAAGAAAATGGGTGTTGCGTCGTCGACGTGACTCGGCGAAACCAGTGTCAAGCTTGTCGCTTTTCCAAGTGTCTCCGCGTCAACATGAAAAAAGATGGTAAGTGGATATTTGAATTACTTAAATAAACTAGTGGCTCCGCCCGCGTGGATGTTGGTTATTGCGATAAAAATTAGCTTATTTGCTATTTCAGACTATAATCTATTGCTATGCCAAATTCCATCCAGAGCCTCTAGACAAGTGGCATAAACAGTAGTCGAATCGAAAAGTCAAAAAAGCAAAGGATGGGATTTGACGTAAGTTTACGATATAATGTCGTAAACTTACGTCAAACCCCATAGATTTGCTTTTTTGACTTTTCGATTCGACTCTCGCATATGCCACATGTCTAGAGGGGCAGATCCGTTCAGTAGTTTTTACGAGGAAGAGTAACAAACATCCATGCATACATACATCCTTACAAACTTTTACATTTATGTAGGATCTTACAATGAGCACTATATTAATAGTTGGCACGACCGCGATTGGTATAGGTACATACCTACCTGCTTACAAACAATTTGTGTTTAGATAATGGTGTTACTTTCTTAGTCATATGGGTACCTACTTAACGAATAAATAATAATAATAATATTTTCGGTACAACTCACACATCGCTATCTGATCCCTAACTAGGCAGAGCCTGTACTATGGTAACCAGACAACTGATAAACATAGGTACTTATATATTTCTAAATACATACATATTGTAGGACTACGGGTCGCCCGAGACTTAGTCCGCGTAATAATTTCATAAATTGTAAGTTTTGGTTCTTTCGTCTCACTCAAACGGTTGCCGACCCCTGACCGAGTAGAACAAATCTCAGAGGATCGGAAAACTTTGACTGGTGCCTCAGGTAATGCGAGCGTCCATAGGCAAGGATAACCGCATACCGTTTTTCCAGCCATCCATATCCATATTTCGATATAGAAAAAAAACAAGAAAATAAAAGTGTAACGAAACGATATTTAATGGTAGGTAATACTTAATCAATAGTATACACGACCAAGCACTTGTCTCAATAAAGTATTTATCCTGGATGGCTCCTTCGCAGCATGTCTTTTCCATTAGGAAACATCTCGAGTATTTGCGGTAGACAAGTGTCAGTAAGTGGTGAGCGAGAAAAAAAATGTGGGGGCTTGAACAGGCGAGCTCTCGCCTTCCCTTTCATGTCGCGAACAGGTTCATGTTCACACGAAGTCAATAACACGTTTAAAATTATATCATCGTAATATTAGGAAAAAATAATTCTTTTCTTTCTTCGTTTCAGCATATCCTTACTAATATTATAAATGTGAAAGTTTGTAAGAATGGATGGATGGATGGATGTTTGTTACTCTTTCACGTTAAAACTACTGAACGGATTTGGATGAAATTTGGCACAGAGATAGATTATGGTCTGGAATAACACATAGACTTTTTGCAGCGATAACCGACATCCACGCGGGCGGAGCCGCGGGCAACAGCTAGTACATATATATATAGTAACTAAACTTGATGCACGTGCCGGCTTCGCACGAATGGACATTTATTAAGTTTTCTTAAGGATCCTGTAAAGTTTTTTCATTAAAATATACCGCCCGCTGATAATGTAGCTTTCAAATAGTAAAAGAATTTTTGAAATCTGTCCAGTAGCTTTGAGTTTATTAGTTACATACAAAAATACAAATCTTTCCTCTTTATACTCGTAATATTAGTGTTGATGTATTTAAAGACCACTTCTACACTAGGGATCGAGTCCTGATTCACGGACACAAATTACACCCAGACTTGGAACATTTATGGATCACACAAAGTTTTGTCCCGTGTCGGTATCGAATCCACGACCTCCGGTTTAGCAGTCAGAGTTACTAACCACTAGACTTATAGGCCAGCTAAGACATTTATTACATCAATCCATTCCCCCGTATTCCTTTATATTTCGTTGGTCATAACTTCTATAACAACCTGTTTATCCAAAAATATATTTTTATTGGATAAACAGGCTAGTTATCAGGAGGATAGATATCAGGTTATCAGGAATACGTTTGTATGGAAAAATGGGCAGTGGCAATCGTTCTTCAGGGGATCTAGGCGGGGTGTTGCTATACTTACTATGATGTTAAACAATTTGATTGTGCTGCAACCTGCAACGTTTTATAGGAGATTATCTAAAACATATTCAACACACATAAATGCATACATACCTATAGGTATTTTTCACATTATATGACGATCTTACCACGATCACTGCATTCATCAGGTTTATTTTCATTTAAGATGATAAAAAAACTTTTTGAAAAAATTAAATATGTATCTACTTCATTCCTACTTTCTTTATATGTACCTAATTCTTTTGTATTTATGTATATCACCGAACTCCACTTAAAAGGCTGTGATGATATTAATGAAATTTTGCTTTATTGCGCTAGTCCTTGGATGGTTTAAATTGGCAATTGGACTAAAATTCTGCTTGATAGCGTCTGCTGGGCCCTCATATATGTATATTTCATAGAGTGCAAAGAGTTTAACTAAAGTTTACGTGCTATTATTAGTATTGTCTCGCACTCTAGGTAGATACTCTGTATCGTGCTTGACGTGTTGATGTTGATGTGCATCTAGAATAACATATACGTTACCTAGCTACTGTAATCTTTATGGAAAACAAAGTCTACAAAATGAAACACCTTAATTATATAATGATCTACCTGTGAATATAAAAACCCAAATAACAGAAACAAATATAAAATACAACTAAAAAACTTAATCCTATCTAAATTAAATTAGTATTAGTACAAAATAAAACTATAATTTAATTATATTATGATATTATTAGGTAAATAGTCGTAGTGTTCGCCCGTGTGTTTTCTGCATTCCGATATCGTTCATGCCGTATCGAGACTTGGTTAAAAGTATTACAGCCTTACAAATAAAAAAAATGTTATATCACATCAATCTCATTCTTATACGAGGTATAGTTATACGAGTTATAAATTAAGAATAAGTCAAAAATATTTTTTAACAAATAAAGCAGGTATTACTTTCGTATAACTATTTATCCGTTATGTCAAATTGCACGATTTGGCAACAGCACCACCAAAGAGAAACTTCAATAAAAAATCATATTTTGTCTATGACAACTGAATCTATTTGTCAACAAAACATTTTTCAACAGTTTTTAATTTTTAAATCTCATTGAAATTTTCTATAACATGAAGATGTTCGTTTATAGTATGTGGCATGTAAATGTCATCGATTTTTTTCTTTAATATAGACTGCTGAGTCAAACCGTGAATGTCCACAGCATCTTCTTGCACTTGAAGGAACAAGGAACGAGTAGGTACTTAAATTTGTGAAACTGATAGAACAGATTTAGTTACATGTGTGAATACCTATCCAAATGTTTTTACCTGACGGGGACGTAACCCCATATCTTAAAGCAATCATCAATTGTAGAATAGAAGATACCTAATCCGGGTGGATTACCTTCTATTTTCCATATTGAGATATCTACCAAATTATTTATCCAAAAACATCACACCACTTTTAGAAAACCGATATTTTATTTGACTTATCTTGCAGCCTGTCTTAAAACAATGACGTTATTTACTTGTTCTACTTCTTCTATTGCTTTTAAATCCATTTCTTGAAACTAAAAAATATATAAAACACGTAAACAAGCCTGAAACGTGGTACTTTTATGATTATACTAGGTTTATACTAGGGTATGGGCGCGTATAACTTCGACATAACTCGACTATATCTCGTAAAGTTGATTTCAGAACTGTTGACCTCAAAATGTATCTTGATTTTAACCTACTTGTTACATAGGTAACAAGTGGGTTAAAATCAAGATACATTTTGAGGTTATACATTTATTTTATTAATTTATTGTAAAAAATACATAGGTATTTTTTTATAATAAAATAAATGTATAACTTGAGTGAGAATTATCTCTTTCTGCTTATAATCCCTCCGACTCCAATGAGACGCGAGCTTACCAACGATAAAAATCAAAACTAATAATAAAAATAAGCCTAAAATTCATAAAAGTTTTTATCTTATAATTTTCTATCAGCGGCTCTGAATAAGATACCCTAGGACAAGTGTCAGCGACAGGCGCCGTTCACACAGATATTTATTTACATATGAAATTGATTGCGCCCCGCGTCTGATCGTTTGCTACTTCACACCCGACAAACGGAGTCGACACCTCAATTATGCGCCTACCCTCCTCTAATGTACTAACAATATACTCCAAGTGTTTGCCTACCACTTGTTAGTTTAGCCATTAGATTTGAACTGTTTATTTTTGCATTAACCAACCCCTGATTTCTCCGGTTAAAAAAACTATTATATCTCAAAACTTAACCATATTGGATAATAAGTATAACTTACCAAAAAGTACTTACCCACTATTCCTACGTAAATTTCCACTTATTTGGCTTTGGTTAGGTAGATATCAAAAGTATATTTATAATATTACTAGCTGTTGCCCGCGGCTCCGCCCGCGTGGATGTCGGTTATCGCTGTAAAAAGCTAGCCTATGTGTTATTCCAGACCATAATCTATCTCTGTACCAAATTTCATCCAGATCCGTTCAGTAGTTTTTACGTGAAAGAGTAACAAACATCCATCCATCCATACTCACAAACTTTCACATTTATAATATTAGTAAGAATTGCTTAATCTGGTTGATATTTTTACAGCCGTACAACATGAACGCGCTCCTCGTCCGGCCGTCACCCCTCAACACCACTTAACGCTACAGAAACTCGGATACAACTTTACGCGACAGCAACCTTTCATTCCTAGTCCGACTCCCCTAACCTTATCCACCTTCCCACCTCTTCACACCTACAGTGGTCTAGTGTCTGCTCTCCCCGAGGCAAGTATACATAACTCGTTTATGGATAGATCCTCGTTTCAAGATTTTCAGTCTCCTCGGCTGCCGGAAACGATGTCCGCCGACATTTCTCAGTTAAACCCTCTCTTGGGTACTCACGTTGGCTCGCTCAATCCGTTCAAGATTCCGCTATTTTCAGCTTCTTTACATTACCCTATACCGCATCCTGGTTATATTCCAAACATGTTGTATCCTCCTCTTATAGCTACAGATCCTACAATGTCCGTAGAGGGTGAGTAAAATATATTTCATTTTTATTTGTTAGTAAGAAACAGAGTTACAATGTTTTAAAATAATGTTTTTTTGTTGAATAGAAAAGCCAGATTCACAGCTCTCAGACAAAATAAAAGAAGATGAGGTGTCCAGCTCCGAAGAAGCTTGCAAAGCTGACTGCCAAGTAGACGATAGTAATCGAGGAGGTAAATAAATAATAATAATAATGTTATGCAATATATAAGTTTTTTTTTAATTCTATGGCTGTTGCAAATTCGTTGCTGTTGCGGACTTAGCGAACGAGACAACAACACCACAAGCTACACACACATTGAGCTCATTTTAATTTGTCGTAGATCTGTACCTAGTTATTAAGGTATGGTACATAAGTACCTAGGTACCTATATTCTCGAGAAAACATGAGTATCGTTTTACCATCACTGTTTTTTATTTAGGTACCTACTAAATTTATTTTAAATTTGTGCTTAAAATGGAATTGGCTGTGCGACTACTTTTTTATTTAAGTTCACTCTGATTAAGAGCTGTTTGCTCTATACTTTAACTATGTACATATATAAGTATAAAATTGCGCGCGTGAAAAAGGTATCAAATATGAATAATATAGCAATTGTAAGTAGGTATATGTAATTTTTTTACTTTGTTTCACAGACGTAAAAATTAGCAACCAACCCGTGTCTCCAACCAATTTTGAGCCATCGATACAGTTTCCAAAAAAACCGGAAAAACAATATCGATCGTTCGACCAGAAGAATAATTCGTTCCTAGACTATCACAGTGAAAGGCAGAAATTGATACACATTATAGAGGCACCTAAACGTAATTTTGATGAAATCACACAAATTGCAACAAAATTAAGAAAATATTGCCATAGTAATTGGAAACTGGACGACGGAGCGTCCGATCCAGCGTCAAAAATCTTAGTGGCATCTATTAAATGGCTACATGGAGTCGGATCATTTGTACATATGAAACCTATCGAACAAATAAGTTTATTGCGCAGTAATTGGAAAGAATTGTTCATCTTGACTGCTGTGGAATACTCTTTTCACCTAGATGAAGGTAAGTGTCGTCAGTGCTCGGTATATCTATCTCTCTATATCCCTTAGAATTTGCTACGTAGTAGTACTTCATCAGATGGCTGCGCTACTCGTTTGCGTGGTGACCCCAAAGAACACTTAAAAGTCGATATTTATAATAAATCTTAGGGTTGTCAACGCACAAGTGCTGCTCCTGTCAAGTATCCACATGCTAGTAACTGCTTACAAAGGCGGGTCGTAATGGCTTTTTATCTTGTTAGTCGTAAATAAATCTAATGAAATTTACAATTCTTTCTGACACTGAAATACACAGCTTCAAGGGCGTACACTATATAAACGTATGTTCTGTTACAGATCGAGAAGTTACAATGATAACTTCGAAACAACCATACATTAAAGATGAGCTGCAAAAGTTGTCAAAGCTTCTAAAGAGACTAACTCAATGCAAACTAGATAAATCGGAATTGGAGTGGGTGAAATCTATACTTTTATTTCGTGCAGGTAAAATATTTTTTTATACATATCTAAGTACCTAATTGAATTCATTTTACAATTCATAGTCGCGAGCAAATTGGCCTAACATTGTTTTGATGTACATATATCGCATCCCTAGTAGAAAACTGGCGTAACTTGAGAAATGTCACTGGGCAGGTTTGAACCTTAGCTGTTAAAAATAAGATGTAAATTGCAAAACAAAACTCTTCAACTTATGTCATTTTTCCACTGTGGTTGCGATATACTAAAGGAAATAATGCGAGTTCGCAACTGATCTTTTATTTTTATACCATATTTGATCCGTTTTCACATCATTTTACATCTCATCAGCGGCAGTTGTTTGTTTAACAGATTGTTTTATTATTATTTGCTGCAGATACCATGGATAACGACTCGTCACTACACATTGAGATGCTACAAGAGCAATTTCTATTACTTTTACAAAAACATTGTGGTGCAAAAGATTCCGCACGATTTGGTAGAGTTATGATGCTTTTGCCAAGCATCTGTTGTACTGCGAATCGGGAAACGTTAGAACACATTCTCTTTCCTTCTTCTTCTTTAGATGATATATACTGTATCCTGTCACGTATACTTATGTATACTTCTATGTGATTTTTAACATTATAATAATATACATAATTTAATATTTAACACAGAAAGCTTCAAGGCACAGTTTTTCATATAAAAAATTGACCAATATGAAATAAACTTATTTACTTTAAAATTAAAACACTTATTGAGTTATATTTTTATATAGTTATAGGTAGGTACATACACGCTGCTTATGTTGCCAAGCTAGTTTGATGTCTTTAAAAATCTGATGTGAATGAATCATGCATGTTCAAATTGAAGTGCCACTTTTCATATCGTGATGAAAATCACACACTCGTAGGACCAATCCTGGATTTATTTATTATGTGGTAACATAATAAATAAAGCCAGGATTGGTCCTACGAGTGTGTACATGTACGTGTATTTATAATTTTCTAAAAAAATATTATTATAAGGGTGTCCATAAAATGTGTAATTGAACATAATATTTAGATTAGGTAAGTAAGCACTTACCTTTTCGGGTTATTATGTGACTACTATTGCATATTTTAAGGTAAATGCAGTATTATTTTAATTTAGCTGTGTCTATTATCAGTTGTGGCACCTCAATCTAGTAATACTTATTACCTTGTGCGTTATTTAGGTCTACAATTTACAACTCTTAAAATACAATTCCCATGCCATCTTGGTTCTTAGACAATGCTAATTGTGTATGGTGTAAATGTCGTAATAATAAAGATATCTGCTAGGTGTGTATTAAATGTATAGTTTGATAAAAACTCGTCCATGTCGAATAGATTTCCTAGGTGTTAACTATTGTGGTAATATTGTTTACGTCGCCATTTTTCAGTGATCAGCGCCGTCTCAGTAGCAAGGTTACCACTGCCTCACACGTAATTTTAAGCCTATTTTTAAGCCATAATTTAGTTGATTTATACTAATATGAATACTGGTGAAAACGAAATGTTATAATAGTCCTAGTGATTCTATGTAGATACATAATTCGCGTCCGTAATAGGGCGTAGGTACTTAGCAAGGCATCGCAGTCGCCTGGCTGACGGCCTAGCCCAAATGTGTCACCTTCATACTGAAAGAAAAGAAAAGATACTAAATAAACTTTTAATTGCGTTTTTTGTAATAATAGCCTAATAGTATAAACCTTGTATAATATTTATCACCAAAAGAGCAACCAGTTGTTGTTTTCGGAAGCCTTTTCCAACCAATGATGTATCTACATACATAAGTAATAATCTTCCTCAGTGTCTTTACTCTCTTATGCGTCTTTTGTAACAAACTATGTACCTAAATACTTCTATATTATATTTTCCTATTTCTGTAATTGTAGTAGGTAGTGTGACGGGCTTCTTCATTGCATCGATTCAAACGCGCTGCTCCGTCGCCGCGTCGCGGCGTCGGCTGCTTTGGCATCGCGACCGTATCCTGTTTGCATCTATAAAAAAGGGAACATACAAATAGGCAGAGATGTGACTCTTCGAAGATCAGATACAATATACAAAATACGTATTATTATCTTATATCTTAAATACTTGTTTAAAATGTATTTTGGTCTTGTATTTGGATTAACCCTAAATGTACGATGTCATAAGACGATGTTTAAGTTTTTACCTGCCTAGTCTGCAGCTAATGATCCAATATTAAACACTGTTTCACATCCGTAATTTATACTTAATTAAATGTGTATGAAAAGCGAGGCAAGAATATTATGTAAAAAACTTATCCTGACTGAACAGAACATTGATTGATCTTAAAAATCTATCGGGAACAACAAGGGTACCTACTATTAATAAATTAAACCGACTTCAAAAAAGCAAAAGTACCTGAATTACCGAAACCTATTTTCATTTAGATTCATAATTCATGCAACTTTAACTCCATATAAATATTTTGTTTCAAAAAATATTTGCATCGATCTGGTATTTCAGATACCATATCCAAAAGTAGGTACATAGTAGGATTATTGTTATTATTATTTCTGAAGAAAATATTGTTATATAAATATCTTGGATATATTTCTAGTCGCAACCGCTAGTCATTAATACTAATGTTAAAAATAAGAAATTACATGTTAGCAAATTAAAGTAATTTTATGTTGGCTAAATTTCTACATGCTATAATAATGAAGCGGCAATAGCACTACACAAGTCTGTTATTTCAATGGTAGGCGATAGCATAAGACTTCTTTTGCAAAGTTGTATGGTGTTAATAAGGCTTAAGTCACTGCCAGATATTACTGCATTAAATAAGTTAAAAGGTAGACTACGGTTGTTTGAAATTTTATTTAACCTCTAACCCTTTTTTTATGTGTGGGCGCCATTATCCGGCTCCAGGGTCAGAGGAGAAGGAGGTAAGATAGCCTTCTCAATTGCCCACTTTTGAAATGTTGTTGTTTGGTACGTTGGTCGTAGTGTTGGGCACCTCACAATCATGCTCTTTTAGTAGATCTGCGAAGCTTCAGCAGGCTTTAAAGTTCAGATAAGCTAGGGATTCAGTCCACGACCATTTATATAAGACAGTTACCTACCTACGCCAGATCAGCTGGTAAACCAGTACCAAGCACCTAACCGATCTTATGGGAAATATAGGTACTGGTCTCGTCTTTGGCACGCAGCGCTGGATGGACGATTCAACTAGTAGGCATCTAAGATCCCCGTACATATATAGATAGTAGCTGAGCAGGCAAACTTCGTACCGCCTCAGAATCAATAAATAAAAAAGCTGAATGATAATTGCAGAATGTTTGCAGGTAGGAATTGTTTCTAAGGGAAAGCGATTTTTTTGTTTTTACTCAGCTTTAAATTCTCCCAGGACTTCTACAAATAATTCAAAACCTCAGACTAATAGAATTTAGTCTGAGTTCAAAACCAAAATTAGTAAAATGAGTTCAGCCGTTCTCGAGTTTTAGCGAGACTAACGAACAGCAATTGATTTTTATATAATTGGCCAAAAACACGGAATTTGATAATGAGATTGGTATCAATCGAATGTACCCGCTTATACCAACATATGTAACACCTTCGTTTTCAATGTAACTCTTTTTTAAAGAAGTTACAAGCACTTCTTGGTGGCCGGGCCAGCCTGACGGTTTCAGCCCGGCCACCTTGTTTACCGCTAATCTACACAATATACTGTCAATATTTTGGTTCAGATCAAATGTACTCTTTGTTACAAACATATCTAACGCCTTCGTTTTCAATGTATTTTTTTTTTAAGAAGTTACAAGCACTTCTTGGTGGCCGGGCCAGCCTGACGGTTTCAGCCCAGCCACCTTGTTAACCGCTAATCTACACAATATACTGTCAATATTTTGGTACAGATCAAATGTACTCCTTATTAAAAACATATGTAACGCCTTCGTTTTCAATGTAACTCTTTTTTTAAGAAGTTACAAGCACTTCTTGGTGGCCGGGCCAGCCTGACGGTTTCAGCCCGGCCACCTTGTTTACCGCTAATCTACACAATATACTGTCAATATTTTGGTTCAGATCAAATGTACTTACTCCTTGTTACAAACATATCTAACGCCTTCGTTTTCAATGTAACTCTTTTTTTAAGAAGTTACAAGCACTTCTTGGTGGCCGGGCCAGCCTGACGGTTTCAGCCCAGCCACCTTGTTAACCGCTAATCTACACAATATACTGTCAATATTTTGGTACAGATCAAATGTACTCCTTATTACAAACATATGTAACGCCTTCGTTTTCAATGTAACTCTTTTTTTAAGAAGTTACAAGCACTTCTTGGTGGCCGGGCCAGCCTGACGGTTTCAGCCCGGCCACCTTGTTTACCGCTAATCTACACAATATACTGTCAACATTTTGGTACAGATCAAATGTACTCCTTATTACAAACATATATAACGCCTTCGTTTTCAATGTAACTCTTTTTAAAAGAAATTAGGAGCACTTCTTGGTGGCCGGGCTGAAATTATTTCGTTAGTATAAAACAGTAAAACTGCAACACCTACCAATAAATAATGCCAGTACATAATTAGGTATAAAGATATAGTATATATGTAACGCTTTCATTTTTGATTTGAATATATATTTAGAGAGAAATAAGTACTTGAAATTATTTCAGCCCGGCCACCTAAAAGCGTTAATATCTCCTATAATCTTATGCCAATTTGTACAGTAAAAATTGATATAGCCAAGAAAAGAAAGTTACATTCGTTTAGGTTTAGTCGTATACCCTTAAGCCGTCTATTTAACTAGATCATTAAAACCTACGAAAGTTACCGTTGAGTGACCATCAGTCATTAACTAATTTCAGGACATTTGGTTTGTTGAATGAAACAAAATTCGTAACATTTTTTTTTCCTTACCACCTTCTTAATTTTATTAGACAACATTTTGTACTTATATTAATTATTATAACAATTGTTAATTATAAATAATCTGAACAAAATATTATTTTACATAAATACTATTATCATTTTTTGGAGTCTCACATACATAAGTAAGATTATGTTGCGAAGCCAGAAACGGAGAAAATATATATAGGTTAATTATGTATCCAAAAATTATTATCTGTGATTTTTACTTAACGTATATTACTTATGTATGTGAGACTCCAAAAAATGATAATAGTATTTATGTAAAATAATATTTTTTTCAGACTATTTATAATTAACAATTGTTATAATAATTAATATAAGTACAAAATGTTGTCTAATAAAATTAGGAAGGTGGTAAGGAAAAAAAATTGTTACGAATTTTGTTTCATTCAACAAACCAAATGTCCTGAAATTAGTTAATGACTGATGGTCACTCAACGGTAACTTTCGTAGGTTTTAATGATCTAGTTAAATAGACGGCTTAAGGGTATACGACTAAACCTAAACGAATGTAACTTTCTTTTCTTGGCTATATCATTTTTTACTGTACAAATTGGCATAAGATTATAGGAGATATTAACGCTTTTAGGTGGCCGGGCTGAAATAATTTCAAGTACTTCAATCAATCAATCAGCCTATCGCAGTCCACTGCTGGACATAGGCCTCTCCTAACACGCGCCACAGCACACGGTCCTCCGCCTTCCGCATCCAGTCCGTCCCAGCGACCTTTTTTAGGTCGTCGGTCCACCTAGCTGGGGGCCGCCCTACCTTACGCTTACCGAGTCGCGGTCTCCACTCTAGGACACGTCTGCTCCATCGGCCGTCGGTCCTTCTGCAGATGTGACCAGCCCATTGCCACTTCAGCTTGCTAAGTCTGCGAGCTATGTCGGTAACTTTGGTTCTTTGTCGGATTACCTCGTTGCGAATTTTATCCTTCAAAGAGACGCCAAGCATAGCTCGCTCCATAGCCCGCTGTGCGACTTTTAATTTGTGGACTAGTCCCACTGTGAGTGTCCACGTCTCGGCACCGTACGTCATAACAGGTAGGACGCATTGGTTGAAAACTTTCGTCTTCAGGCATTGCGGTAAAGGCGAAGAGAAAACCTGACGTAGTTTGCCAAACGCTGCCCAACCCAACTGAATCCTACGGTTGATTTCTTTCTCGTAGTTGTTTCTACCAAGCTGGACAGTTTGCCTAAGGTAGACATACTTCCGAACAACTTCGAGCATCGAACCGTCGACGTAAATCGGTCCCGGTGTGATATGTTCGTTGAACATAATTTTGGTTTTATCCAAGTTCATACCGAGACCGACACGTATTTCTCTCTAAATATATATTCAAATCAAAAATGAAAGCGTTACATATATTCTATATCTTTATACCTCATTATGTACTGGCATTATTTATTGGTAGGTGTTGCAGTTTTACTGTTTTATACTAACGAAATAATTTCAGCCCGGCCACCAAGAAGTGCTTCTAATTTCTTTTAAAAAGAATTACATTGAAAACGAAGGCGTTACATATGTTTGTAATAAGGAGTACATTTGATTTGTACCAAAATGTTGACAGTATATTGTGTAGATTAGCGGTAAACAAGGTGGCCGGGCTGAAACCGTCAGGCTGTCCCGGCCACCAAGAAGTGCTTGTAACTTCTTAAAAAAAAGAGTTACATTGAAAACGAAGGCGTTACATATGTTTGTAATAAGGAGTACATTTGATCTGAACCAAAATATTGACAGTATATTGTGTAGATTAGCGGTAAACAAGGTGGCCGGGCTGAAACCGTCAGGCTGGCCCGGCCACCAAGAAGTGCTTGTAACTTCTTAAAAAAAGAGTTACATTGAAAACGAAGGCGTTACATATGTTTGTAATAAGGAGTACATTTGATCTGAACCAAAATATTGACAGTATATTGTGTAGATTAGCGGTAAACAAGGTGGCCGGGCTGAAACCGTCAGGCTGGCCCGGCCACCAAGAAATGCTTGTAACTTCTTTAAAAAGGAGTTACATTGAAAACGAAGGTGTTACATATGTTGGTATAAGCGGGTACATTCGATTGATACCAATCTCATTATCAAATTCCGTGGGGCCGGGCCAGCCTGACGTACGTCAAAAAAAAAAAAAATTTTACTTCCAATTTCCAATTTTTATTTTAAAATCCATCTTTGTAAATATGTAGATTAATATACAAAAGTATTGAAACATGCTCAACTTTATTTTATTAAATTTGTAGCCAGAGTGTGTCTACAAATTTAATAAATCAATGCAATAATCACAAACACGGATAGATTAGCACTTTGTATAAATATGGTTTTCCGGTGCCTACCTTCGTCGGCTTCGTCATCAGATCAGCCTAATAGTACCTACCCAGGTATTTTTTCATTTGCTACATTAAATTTGCATCGTTATACCTACTACTAATTAAAAGTTACTTTCTGAATGCTTAATGTGTTTGATTGTTGCAATATATTTCTATAGCTATGCCCTTACATTCCTAATAATATTATAAATGTGAAAGTTTGAGAGGACGGATAGATGATTGTATAGTTGCTTGTTACTCTTTCACTCAAGGAGCTTTCACGTAAAAACTGGGTGGAATTTGGCATAGGTAGAGATATATTATAGTCTGGAATAGTGAATAGGCTACTTGTCATCGCGATAATCGACATCCACGCGGGCGAAGTCACGGGTTACAGCTAGAATACGTATGTAGGTATATGTCATCGGAAAATAGCAAGAATCGTAAGTTGATCAACTTTCGAGGTAGTTGATCAACTTTCGGAATAACAAACGGTAGTTGAAATGTATTATTAAATTTTATTATTTCATAAGATATTTACATGAATAGTTATTAAAATTAAAGTAACCTAACCGAACCTACTTACAAACAATCAGATATTGTATTTAACCTATAAATAAAATATCTGATTGAGATCGCAGTTCTGAGAAAAGGTGCCCAAAAGACTGGCCATATTTCCACGCTGGATTGCAAGGCTAATACGTTGACCCAAGTAAAATCCAGCGTTAGGATGACTCGACCAAACGCCTTGATATCTCACTATACAATTTGTGGGCACTTGGGCCCCATGGTCCTCGAGTTTCGACCCCAAATGGCTCAAAAATGTAAGTCTCACCGAGACTTTCATATTTGCGCCGCTTGAGACACTCTGCAGAAGTGGCGGCCGAACCCACTTTAATTCCAGTCAATGAAAGATGGGAAGGCGCCAGGGTATCTACACTGGTAGCTTCCCACACTAAGGGCCTTCCCATCCTCCAAGAAACGAGAGTCATACCGTCAGGACGCTTGCAACCTTACCACAATAACAGCGATGAGGTACTGAATTATTAGCTCCTAGACGGAGGCTAACAGCAACTCGAAACGAAATGTTGTCAACCATGGTTCCTAGGACAGGAGATGGAAGCGCATTTAACCAGAGGCCAGATTCCCATTCAGCAACGGCTAAAAGACGAGCGCGATCGGCAGAGTTAGTAGTCGTATTAAGTAGATCGTTACGCCCTACTCTGCAGAGCGGCTCGTCCCACAGCCGCCGAGCTGAAAGATTGCTGGGAAGCTCATCCAAAGTAAGGGTCTTCCGCGAATCAATGGATATCTCAGATAAAAAAGGTATGTGTACCGAATTAAGAACATGAGATTGATTTAGAATTTTGCAGGTTAAGTTGTTTAGACAAAATATATTTATTTACAGAAACAATATACATTTTTTACATCAAACTAAATTTTAAACTTACAAGATAAGAAAGACATAAAATAAAAATAAACAAAATAGGAAAAAAATACTGTCGTTTAGGCGTCAAAAATATTCCTCAACATCACTGTCTATCGGGAAGGCCGGGCTAGCAGCGTTGCCACGTTGGATGGCAATGCTTATTCTCTGTGCGAAAAATAGGTCAGCCCTCTGATTACGCGAAGCGTCGATCAGTCGTTTCGCTAAATCTCTGTACAACACCTGACATACCATCGGGTCTCTTCCCATTGTCACGTACCTGGTATTGTCTGACAAACTGTCCACAAACTACATCTCGAATTATCCAATAATAATCTTCGTGATTTTCTTCTATTTGTCTGTATTTGACTTGCACCTCAAACATGCTGTACCGTAAGATTTCAGAAGAATTTCTTACCACGTACGATAAGGTTGTAGAATGAGCTCCCTGCCGAGGTTTTCCCAAGAGACTAAAGCATGGGGTTCTTCAAGAAAGGAGTTATAAGGTTTTTAAAGGGTCGGCAACGCGTGAGTGCCACCCCTGGTGTTGCAAACGTCCATAGGCCACGGTAACTGGTTGCCATCAGGCGGGCCGTATGCTTGTTTGCCACCTTGGTAGTATAAAAAAAAGACTGCACGGTTGGTTCAGTACCATTGCGCGTCGTGTTGTGGGTTCGATTCCCACGAGGGATAAAATTTGTGTGATCCATAAATGGTTGTCCTGAGTCTGGGTGTACTTTGTATCCGTTAACTGTATGTTCGTAAGGTCCCCCGCGGCACAAGGCTTGTTCCCTAGTGCGGGAGTAGTCTTTTAAATATTACTCCTGTACATAATATTATCGTATAAGGTAAGTCGAAAGCAGAGGCGCCTACACTAAGTATTATAGCTATTACGTATGAACGAACATTCTACGAGTAGACATGAATGTTGATATTCGTGAGGCGCTAAGCCCCGGCCGTTGAAAGCTTGATTTTATTGCTAGGGGAGTGGAGAAAGATGAGTAAACGCTCGTAGCATAACTTACTTGCTTGCAATACTAACATTCGTTCATATTATCGTTAAAAAAAATGTTACAGAAGTCGACCTAGACGCTAGGTTAATAGCGGTTTATAAAGCGTAAAAGTAATTTTTTTCTGCAATATAAGTATGGATAAATCTGAACAAAACTAATAGGTTATCCCCCCCCCCCTTCCTCCCTCTTCCCCTTGCAAATGGGTATCACCTATCTATCACCCCTTGTCGGCAAAATGGTGACACTTAAGTCGTAGTTGTCGACACATAGATGGTCGGGTGTCACTTTAGAAGAAGTATGCTGGCATTTGTTTTTATGACGTTCATAAGTATCATGTATTTGATCTAAATTAATAAATGAGTCTGACTTTGACTTAGATTAAAACATAGGTCAGAACGCCCCTGTCGCCGTTATATTTTAAGCATAGGCTGTAAATAAATAACACTACAAAGGACTTATTGTTAAAAGACTATAGTTTCTGTATATAGTATTGTTTAACATTAAAATACATATAGGTACGTCCCAGTTCTACTTTGTTGTGCGGCCGTAAACATTGTCAATATCGGAAAACAACTAGCCCGTTCGGAAATGCGCTATACTTTCGTATGAATGTTTGAACTGATCTGGCACAGTTTTTTATACTAATTACTTGGGTGGCAAAGAAGCATAAGGCCCGCCTGGTGTTAAGCAGTTACCGAGGATGCGTATCATAACGTATAAACTCATTTGGTCTAATTTTTTAAAGATTTTATTATTGGTCATAAGATATATAATCAACGTGAGATATACCAACTGTTGATATAATTTCTTTACATATAACATTGATTTATTCTAAAACTTAATTAGTATAACGTTGTTTGATATAGGGTACGTTTATGTAATCGAAATTCATTTTTTTTTTTTTTTTTTTTTTTATACTACCAAGGTGACAAACAAGGATACGGCCCGCCTGATGGTAAGCAGTTACCGTAGCCTATGGACGTTTGCAACACCAGGGGTGTCACTCACGCGTTGCCGACCCTTTAAAAACCTTATAACTCCTTTCTTGAAGATACTGTTTATTAAATCGAAAATCATTAGGTCTAACGTTGAATATATATAAAAAACGTCATTATGGTTACACCCCGATACGGATAGGTTAGGTTAGAAGGCTAGCAATAACCTTCCCACCTTAACCATCATTGTTATTTATTTTTAAACCATCCAGAAATAGGAGCCCCCCGAAGCGGGGCTCCGTCGAGCTATCTTAGCGCAGGCTTAATATCTACTTACCTAAGTAGATATTAAACATAACTAGTAAAGTAACTGATTTGGTCTAATATGATGAAAACGCCTGAAGCAAAATTGCATAGACACCTGTCTATGCAATATTGCTTTATGTTTTCAAGTAGGCGTTTTCATCATATTCGACCAAATAAGTTTTATATATTATCTTTTGCGTGGTATGTCAAACGATTTTATATTTAATATATGTTATGCTTATAAAATAAGTAATTTTAAAATTATATCAATCGTTCATTATATTAACTAATCGCTATATTAAATAAAATTTTAGGTTCCGTTATTATATGTTGTTAATATTAGAGATTTTGTTGTTATATCATCTATTACTTACCCAGTTACCGTAGCCTATGGAAGCTTGCAATACCAATGGTATCACTTGCGTGTTGCCAACCCATTTTATTACACCAGAGCTTTAGGATGGGAGTATCCCTGGGTTAGGAATACGTTTCTTTCAAAACGGATCCCTAAATGATGTATGACAAGTAGGTACTGGTTTGAGGCCAATGTCCTGCAGTGGATGATGATGAGATGAGATGATGATGGTGATTGGTTAATGACGTACGTAAATGATGTAGGTACTTAATCATTAGATAAATTAAAATATGTTGTGCCCATCATCTCCCGCACCAAGTTAGTACGTTAATACTTACCTATTTATACTTATGAAATGTTGCATATCTATCCATCACATAGATACTTAGCTAGGTACGTACTTATGCATTTCAATCAAATAAGAATCGTAAAATTACAAGTCATACCTAAGTATTTCAGAATATTTTAATAAAAAATGGAGGGTAATATACCTAAATATGTTTTATTTTTAAAAGTACCCTCAAATGTTCGTATAAATTTGGTGCGACACGAACGATGTGCATAACGGCGTAAATGGTTATTTTTTATAAACGGTACTGCGATTTCCTACCAGAAAAAAGAAATAGTTAAACACACGCAATACCAGACGTATCGCTTGCGAGGTGCCGATCCGTCTTCTGACACCAGGGTATTAAGATGGAGTATCCTTGGGATATAAATACGTTTCTTTTTAAACGCGTCCTTAAATGAGCGCTGGAGACTTGTAGTCACGCACAGGAACACAACTACACCGCTGAGTGTAGTTATTTGGCTGTGGTCTTCGGTAATGCGGACGTTCTTCCCCAGTCGGGCTTGCTCGCTAGTATGGTTCCCTAGGTACCTCTTTTGAAATACATTTTTTTTAAAAATGTTACTTATACGTTTTGAACTTTTATTGAATCTACTATTTGTACTTGTTTAAACTAATAATAATAATAAACAAAAATACGATGAATCGCTCCAAGAAAAGGTACGAGTAGGTAGTGTATCGCGTCTCGGTGGGCGCACTGCCGTGCCCCCAGATCTATCAATTAGGGTAACTTGACCACAACTAAGTAGGTATATTCGTATATCTACTTCCCACTCATTAAACATTGTAGCAAAATATCAACTTCAGCCAAACTTAGGCGCTAATAATATTTAAATATATTTAAAATTACAATCTGTAAAAATGCCACTTACAACGTTGTTCTCATAGGGTGTCAGAAAAAAGGCCTATATAAGAAGCTGCGAACGAGCAGACCGCGCATTCAGTGCTGCAGCGGGACGTGAGTGATTTAATTATTAACTTATATTATTCTTTTTCTTTAGGTCCACCATTTTGTTTTACATGGATTACCACGAGGTGGTATACTTTTAGTTTTCTCTTCCAGCATCGGTTATTATTCCTTTTATTGTTTCTCTCACGTACCTACCTACGTTGATTTTCCCCACGCATGTGAGTATAATATTTATTTTAAATTAAAATAATGTATTTGTTGTTGCAGTGAGCCAGGGTTTCGCTTGGTGGCCTGCAGCGGTATGGTAAGTGTATTTTCTATTCGATTTACTTAATTTGTTATTGCGTGTGCAGTGCTATGATACCTCGCACATATTAGTGAAATGAAAAGAATTATTAGAGGTATTTTATTTTGAACATAACGAGTGATTAATATGTATGATTGTATTGCAGGCAGAGTCAGTGGGGGATGACCCTGCCAACGGCAGCAGGCCACTGCAGCCTGATGCCATTGGTGCACACGTGGCCGTGCCACGTGTGCACCTAATCTGGCCCGCGCGGCCTGTCGCGGCTCCTTATTAGAGCCGCGAACAGAAGAACGCGCCTATCTTCCTATTTGTGTAAGTATTTATTTATTTTATATAAATATGTACTTTGGTTTGTTGTCTGTCTCATTCTTAATTTTAATTAATACTGCCGTAGATATCTTCGTCGTTGGATGTCGCCTGTCCGCCTAAGATGGCCATCAGAAAGGGCAACTGTCGCCGCACCTGATCTGAGTCACAAACAGAACTTGAACGTGCCTTTAAATCTTTACGTGAGTGATTATTTTATATTATATTAGCCTTAAATACGAACTTCGTCCGGTGTCACGTTTATTGTTCCGGCTATGCTATCCTCCCTAACCTCCTTCAATAACAAAATATATAAAACTAGCGCCACGTGCCGGCTTCGCAGAGGTAGATAATATATATTTAGTTTTCCTATGAATCCCGTAATTTCTTTCTTGTGGTAAAAGGATTTTTAAAATCAGTCAAGTAGTTTTTGAGTTTATTCGTTACATACAAAAATACAAATCTGACTGGGTGCGTTTATACTAAACAGTTATTGCAGCTTAATAATACGTAATAAGTATATAACGTTCTTTACAGCTCCAAACCACGTGCCCCCCTCACCACGTGGTTCAAGAAAAAGAAAATACTTATAACATAAGATCATGGCCGCCATGTTGTATCTAAAGCTTTTTCTTGTAACCTTCTTTCTTAAACCTTTTGTAACTAGTATTCGTTTGTTGCAGATTTTGTTTAATACTAATCATCGCTACCACATCGCGCACCGCTCATTCTTCGCTCTTCTAGCTGACCATAATTGGAAAAACGTAAGTACAATATTTCTCTCATCATCTTTAGGGTATTAATTTACGTTTAGTTTTGCCAATAAATCTAATGTTTTAGTTACGGACCTCCAGTGCTTACGTAGGGACGTTTTCCTATCCAAGGGTTACCCATACGCGTGTGGTGCCAAGTATTGCAAGCGTCTAAACAATACGTAACTTGTTACCATAAGGCGGGTTGTATGCTTGTTTGCCGCCTAGGTAGTATATATTTCTTAAGGGGGAAGGTCCGCCATATTACAAAAGACTACAGCCAAATACCTACACACAGCAGTGTATTTGTGTTTCATGTGTGAGAGTACAGGTCTCCAGCGCTCATTTAGAGAAGCATTTATATCACTTCTGATGCACACTTTTGTATTATGTAAATTGAAACTTGAATTCGTTTTTTCTATTCATTGAATGTTGATTTTTTCCTTACAAATAAATACTTTTTATTTAGTAGGTATATTGGTTTATATACTCACCACAAATATATATACTCATACTTAATTGTAAGTAGCTGTAAGGGCCGATATATAAAGATTAGTTTTTTAGGAAAACCAATGTATGAATTCGTGTAAAATATATTTTTATCTGTAAGTAGGTTTAGTCTAATTGTATACTGTTAATAAATAAATATATACAATGGTTTTCTTAATAAACTAGTCTTCATATAGCGACCCTGTACAGCTCCGTTGCCGTGTGTACGTATGTAAACTTCGGTAGGTCCTAGGTGCTAATAGCTGCTGCCCTGATAATTATAAATGCAGTACTCGCAAATTGGCGGTTCCGAGATAAACGCGGTAAACGTGTTTTGTGATATCTGCACAACAAGTCTGAATTAAATAATGTTTTAAATATACCAGAAAAAAAAAAAAACAAACTTTGTATTGATCAATTTTTTTCTTTACTTTATTATTTATTTTGGATAAAATGCGCATTACTGCATTTTGTTCTACAATCTAGACTTGTGAACATGACAGTATCACTAAGCCAAAAGGCAGTATTTGTGTTCATTACTGCAAAATCACCTAGCACGTGTTCAATACTGCGTTTCTATTTATTAATTGTGTCTTATTATCATGCCTGATGCTAGTTGAAAGATTTATTAACCTTTTACTTCAGACGCGGCATTGTCGAATACTGCCTGTAGTTTTAGTGGCGCAAGAAAAGCTCTATAATATACTTTCTACTCCCACACGCAGCAATGTTGAATACTGCGTTAAGCTTTAGTTAGTATTCGTTGCAAAGTAGGTACTAGAACGTTAAATAAAGTTGCAGTACATAGCAAGCACTGCACAACCTTCTAGCACATGCTGGGTACTGTATATCCTGTTAAACAGGTTTATAATAAAAAAAATCATGAAAATTATTTTTTTTGTGTAAAGATTAGCCCCTTGAGGTGTCATTTTTGCAAAAAAGTGAAAATCACAAAAATGGCGATTACTGCACTTACAATTATGACGGCAGAGCTATACTGGGTGGTAATAAGGTTTACAGGTCTTTTTCAAATACCGACATAAGTTTTATAATTTTTTTCTTTAGTTTCAGATAATCAAATTTGAAAAATAGGAAGAAAATTAAAATTAACACATCAATATTAGATAGTATTATAAGTTTATGCTTCAATATAAATTTTATTTCCACTAGAATTATTTTATAGGTAATTATTATGTACTTAAGTTATCTAAAGGACCCCTTATACTTAGCTCAACGTTTTGAAGATTTTTAGTATAACTTTGATTGATATCGGTCTTCAATCAGCTCTGCGTTACCACTTATTAATTAGCTATAATTATTGTTAGGTCACTTAAAATTTATTTCATAAGATATTTACATGAATAGTTTTTAAAATTAAAGTAACCTTACCTACTTACAAACAATCATATATTATATTTAGGTCACTTGTGTTTTCTATTAATTTCTTATTGCTTTTGTTCATTTGAGATAATATCGACGTTATCTAAGCACTATGTTACCCCCACTTCACTCACAAGTTTTTTATTAATGCTTTAGTTGGCGTTAACTGATAAACATACTTATATATTTCTAAATACATATATAAAATTTAAGAGAGGTAGGGCACCATACTAGCGAGCAAGCCCGACTGGGGAAGGACCTCCACCTTACAGAAGACCACAGCCAAATAACTACACACAGTGGTGTAGTTGTGTTCCTGTGTGTGAGTACAGGTCTCCAGCGCTCATTTAGGGATGCGTTTTGAAAGAAACTTATGCCTATCCCAGGGATACTCCCACCATAAAGCCCTGGAGTAAAAAAAAATGGGGTTGGCAACACGCAAGTGATACTTTTGGTATTACAAGCGTCCATAGGCTACGGTAACTGCTTAACATCAGGCGGGCCGTATGCTTGTTTGCCACCTAAGTAGTATAAAAAAAAATTGATAAATAACATAGACACACAGAACAAACATTTATATTCATTACACAAAGAATCGTCCTGGGTGGGAATCGAACCCACGACCTCCGTAGCAGTCAGAGTCAGTACGTACCTAATACCTATAAGTTATTTTTTGTTAAGATTATTATTATTAAGTTGTTTTTTTCTTTTGTTGCATCGGATTATGTTAGCATGGTTAAGTAAGTTATTGTAAGTTTAGTTATATTTTTGGTATAAATTTAGTTGCATCCCTATTTTAGTGTTCATGGTAATGTGTCCAGTTGTAAGTTTGTTGCCACAGTATTTAGGTATTTGATTTTCAAGTCTATATTTGCGTTATGCGCTTAATTAAATACTTACTTTTTCTTTAAGTTTTTATTGTAACTTAAGTTATATTTTTGGTATAAATTTAGTTGCATCCCTATTTTAGTGTTCATGGTAATGTGTTCAGTTGTAAGTTTGTTGCCACAGTATTTAGGTATTTGATTTTCAAGTCTATATTTGCGTTATGCGCTTAATTAAATACTTACTTTTTCTTTTAGTTTTTATTGTAATTAAGTTATATTTTTCTATAAATTTAGTTGCATCCCTATTTTAGTGTTCTTGGTAATGTGTTCAGTTGTAAGTTTGTTGCCACAGTATTTAGGTATTTGATTTTCAAGTCTATATTTGCGTTATGCGCTTAATTAAATACTTACTTTTTCTTTTAGTTTTTATTGTAATTAAGTTATATTTTTCTATAAATTTAGTTGCATCCCTATTTTAGTGTTCATGGTAATGTGTTCAGTTGTAAGTTTGTTGCCACAGTATTTAGGTATTTGATTTTCAAGTCTATATTTGCGTTATGCGCTTAATTAAATACCTACTTACTTTTTCTTTAAGTTTTTATTGTAAGTAACTTTAGTTATATTTTTGGTATATATTTAGTGGCATCCCTATTTCAGTGTTTGGCTTATTTTAGTATTATTTCAATTGCAAGTTTTGTTACCACAGTATCTATGTGTAAGTTGATTTTCAGTCTATATTTGCGCTATGCGCTTAATAAGTTTTTATTGTAACTTTAGTTTTATTTTTGCTATAAATTTAGTTGCATCACTATTTTAAGATAGTGTTTTGCTTTTTTATTTACTATTTCAGTTGTAAGTTTTGTTACCACAGTATCTAGGTATTTATAATTCAAACCTGCTAGTAACAAATAAATATATTATGATGTCATTGGTTGTTTCTTTTTGCTAATTCCTACCATTAGATGGTTTATTACTAGAACTAGATAGATTTATTTGATAGATAATAATCTATGAAATAAATGATTGAAATGAAATGACCTGACTAGGCTTTCTACGTTCTTTATTCACAAGCAGACTAGCTACAGACCTACCTACTACAAAGAAAATAATAGGTAGGTAGATACGGCTAGATTAGTTTATTTTAGTTATTTTCACAGCGTCATGTCCTACGGCATATTGCTGTGGGGCAAGGCTGCTGATATTGAAACTATTTTCTTAATTCAGAAACGAGCTGTACGCTCAATTTACAACCTAGGCTCACGAGTTTCTCTTAGAGAACGTTTTAAAGAAATAGGTATTTTAACAGAACAAAAATTTAAACCTACTATTAATAAAAATCATCTCATAGGGAAGAGCTATTATACAATAAATGATTATTTGAACGATAAAAAGTCTTGGAATTAGTTGTTTGTTTCTTTTATAATAAATCAGCTTAGTACATAAGTACTTATTTGTGACGTGAGGCACATTCTGAATTCTAGTGATAATTCTGTACTTTTTCTTTTTTTATTTATTTATTTTATTATTATATAGTAGCTAAACGTTAAATTGTACAATAAAAATTGTCACTATTCACATATTGCCTTATTCTTTAATAGCAATATGTAAATTGAAGCAGACTTTAACACCATACTTTTTTTTTTCTCGCACGGCCAGTACTAAGTACGATTACCTTATTACCCGTCTACGGCGAAGCAAAAAGGAGGGTTATGATTTTGACCTGTATGTATGTTTGTATGTATGTTCATCTGTTCCCGCATAACTTCTAAACAATTTATTATAACTTGACAAATGAGGTATCGTTAGAAACGTCTTGATGGTCTGCTGGTTATAGGCTATGTGACGTCACAATAAAATCAATATGGCGTCCTCTGTGGGACCTAAAACCTAAAAATAAAATCTAAATTTCTTTAAAAAGTGCCGTGATGGGTATCAAAATGATAGGATTTAATTTGCAGGTTTTGAATATGTAAATATAACTAGCTTTCGCCCGCTGGTGTGCGTGCATTGTTTGTTTGTTAGTTGGTTTAGGCACAGATAATATAATACTAGTACAGATACCCCATCCCATACAAAGAATTGGTTCCCTGCTAACTCGGGCTAACCGTGGGGCTAAATTTTTACTATCTATACGACACTAGATGTCTATATCCAACAGATTACGTGCATACACATAAAATCAACAGATGGCGACACTTTATAACCGAATTTATTTATGTTAAAGAAATTATATTCTTCCCAAAAAATAGTAGGCATCTACACCGACCATAAAGGTATCGCTTATTGTCTCGGGCTCGGGCCACGTTTACTCGCTCAAGGTCACGCGCTTTACGTACAAAATATACACTTATTTTGACTGTTTGCTTCCGTATTTAACTAGCGCTCCGCCCTGGTTTCGCCCCGGGCTAAACAATTTTTTCCCGTATCTTAACAGAAGTTTACGGTATAGTGTTAAGTTTTTTGTTGATGGCTTTAATTACGTATACCTATAAAATAAAATGTTTTTTTTAATTATTCGTGAAACTATAATAAACATTTTTTTGTTTTGTCAGTTCAAATTAACAAATGAGTATATTATACCTACCTAGCATCTATCAATTCAGTACCTACGAGATGAGTCGAATTAGGGTAATAATAATATTTTCTGACAATTCACATACCATCTGAAACCAGGCTTGGCACAGCACAACAAACAGAGCTCATCACACAAAGATTTGTCCTGAATGGTAATCGAACCCATGACCCCCCAACTTAGTAGTTAAGAGTCACTAACCACTAGACCAACAGGCCAGTCAGGAGTAAGTATAGCATTCTGTGGTATTCGTCCAACAGTCCCATGGTACTGGGTTCGAATCCCAGATTCATGTCCAATTTTTGAAATTTGTTTTTTGTAGATGGTTTTAATATCAGATACTATTTTTTTAATTATTAGGAAAAATATAATAAAACTGTAATTATTAAGTATCAGTTCGAATTCACAAATAGGTAATTTTCTCACAGTACGATACCTTAGCTCCGTACGGAGGTACCCGTATCCGGCCGAACCGGGTTCGAATCCCAACATCGGATACACTTTTTGTATTTTGTATTTGTTTAGTTTTTAAAATACTGAATCCCATCATAGGATACAGGTTTTGTATTTGTGTAGTTTTTAAAATATTTATTATAATAAATCTTAAATTTTTGTTCAATTTTGATAACGTAAGACATTTTTAAAGTTTTTTTGTTGAGAGAAATAATATATATACCAGTATTATTTATTTTTAACCTAACTTTTATATATTATTATACCTAGTATGACCCAACAGTAAAATTTTAATTTATAAAAATCTGAAAATGCATACAGCGCCAGCGCCATTACTCACAAGTCACTCGCAAGTTTCAACTTCTTAGTAGTACAAAATACTGCCGCCAGGACTACGGCGACATAATTGAATTTTGAAAATATATAATTATAATTTTGTTTTATGAGCCCTTTATTTCATTTTCCTATGCTAGTAGGATTTTTTAAAATATGTATGTAAATGTTTCAGGTTATATTTCTTTCAGGTTTGAATTATACATAAACGTAAATAATAATTCGATATATGTAACTCCATCTATTGGTATTTATTCGTACTAATTTTGATTTGTTCCTGATGAGACCCCATGGTTTAGGTCAAATCTTGCTTACAAGATTTGAACTACTTTTCAATGTTTGATTGAGCTGAAATTTGGTATACCGACGGCACTTTGGTGACAATGTAATAATGTAATACCATGGAGCTGGTCTGATGATGCAGTCAGAAGGTGGGCAAATGACCTCGTTAAATAAACAAGATATCCGCGTCGTGTTTAGGTGCAATGGATTTATCTAGACAAGTACTATATTCTTAGTTGGGTGTTCAGGATATTATGATGAAGTCGGAAGATGGCCATAGGAACTCAGCAACAAAACGAGATAACCGCGTCGTGTTTGGGTTCGTTACATATATCTTTACGAGTACTTTATACCTAGGTGGGTGTTCAGGACGTGGTGATGAAGTTGGGAAGTGGCTATAGGAACTCTTCAACGAAACAAGATAGCCGCGTCGTGTTTGGGTCCGTTACATAAGTATATCTTTACGAGTACTTTATTCCTAGGTGGGTGTTCAGGACGAGGTGATGAAGTTGGAAAGTGGCTATAGGAACTCTTCAACGAAACAAGATAGCCGCGTCGTGTTTGGGTCCGTTACATATATCTTTACGAGTACTTTGTACCTAGGTGGGTGTTCAGGACGTGGTGATGAAGTTGAGACTTGGCTATAGGAACTCTTCAACGAAATAAGATATCCGCATCGTGTTTAGGTGCAATGGATTTATCTTGACAACTACTATATTCCTAGGTGGGTGCTCAGGATATAACGATGAAGTCGAAAGATGGCCATAGGAACTCTTAAACGAAACAAGATGGCCGCGTCGTGCTTCGGTGCGATAGATTTATCTTGATGAGCACTATATTCTTAGTTGTGTGTTTAGGACGTGGTGATGAAGTTGAATGGTGCCCGTAGGAACTTTCCAACGAAACAAGATAGCCGCGTTGTGTTTCGGTGCGATGAATTTATCGTGACAAGTACTATATTCTTAGATGGGTATTCAGGAGGTGATGATGAAGTCGGAAGGTGCCCATGAGAACTCTTCAACGGAACAAGGTAGCCGCGTTGCGTTTTGGTGCGATGAATTTATCTTGACTAGTACAATACTCCTAATTAGGTGTTCCAGTGCCGGATTAAGACAGCGCGGGGCCTGTAGCAAATTCTGTCAAGGGGCCCTTAGTTTGCTTTACCTTTTCAAGTTTAAGGTATTAAATAAAACAAAACAGTTAGAAATAAACTTTTCTGGATTTAATATGGGCAAATTTAGAGATAACATTTTTAGTATCGACTTCTTTAAGCAAATCATGCTGTAAGTATATTCATCAAAGTGAGATGATAAAGACGTTCTTGGCCCATCGTGTTCCTTAACTCATTTTTAACCGACTTTAAAAACGAGGAAGTTATCGAATCGTATGTTTTGTTTATGTTTGTTATATGAAACGATTTGAAAAATTCTTTTTATGTCTAAGAGGACATACTTACTTTCAATTCGGTTCCTGCTTTTATCAAAAAAAAGTTTTGATAATAGAATCCCTGAGGAATTGAGGAAACTCCTTAAAAATATAGGCAGACATAAAGCAAATTCAATATTTTTTATATCAAATCAAACAAAAAAAAATCAAATGCAAATGCATTCAGAGAGTATAATTTGGTGAAAAATAATTAGGAAGACCACAGAAAGCCACCTGAACTTCTCAATGATACGTATTTCACGGGAGTGATATGAAGTTTCGAATGACGTTATTGCGACGCACGTTATTTCGATTTTTTTTACGACAGGTACCTACGTTTTTTCGAATTAAGCACGTCAAATCGAATATGTTCACCGATTTCTCCCCCATTTGTGGTCTGATTCTCAAAATATTTTTTTTATTTGAAAGAGATTTTATACTCTTGAGGTGGTCCCATTGGCACCAAGTCATGATCTGATGATGGGATCCCAGGGAAATCGAGGGCAACCCTCAAATGTTATGTATTAACAATGTTTTTATTCCATATATTTTTTTAACTTTTATTTAATCACTTAAAATAGAATAATTTTAACAAATAACAACAGATTTCAGTACGGCGAGTTGCAGAATTTCAAAAACCTTACAAACGGCTAGATTACATTGTTTAATTATGACGTTCCGTTGCTTAGCTACCTTAGCAACCAAATGGAAACTTATTTAATCGCTATCCGTATAATACTTATTATTGAGAAGTTCAGCTGTTTTACTTCATCATATTATACTATTTGAATGCAAATGCTTGATGTGTTGTTAAAAATATTGAAATTGCTATATGTGTGCCTATAATTTTTTGAGGAGTTCCCTCAATTCCTCATGGATCCCAACATCAGAACTTTCTTTTGATGAAAATGGGACTAAACTGGAAGTATGTCCTCACAGACAAAAAAAAGAATTTTTCAAATCGGTCCATAAATGAGGGAGTACTGCGGTAACAAACATTTTAAAAAATACACATGAATTGATAACCTCCTCTTTTTAAAGTCGGTTAAAAATAAAAAAATTAAGAAATGAAAGTAAAACGACTTCAAAAACCTAAAAATAACTGAATACAGATTTAAGTCGGTGTCAAGCTGAATATTAGGTGACAAGATGAACACAGCACCGACTTAGTAGTAGTAGTAGTTATTTTTAGCTTTTTGGAGTCGGTTTAATTTGTTTTAACAATTTTATAATAAATCAACTACAGTAGATTGGATTGTGACTGAGTTAATAAGTTTAAATGTAAACTCGCAAAACAAATGTATACATACGTAAAAATGTGGTATAAATGCTAGTCTAAATATATCGATTATAATTGAACCGAAAAAGAATGAATCGCAATTTTCAAAAGGGATCAGCTCAAGAGTATTACGAACAATAAAAAAAATAAGCTAAAAAAATAATGACTTATCGGGAATTGTGGTGTTTCCAACGCCATATTAGGTCAATAAACTCAAAAAGTTAGTAAAATACTTTATTTAACAATTTCCCGCAACGAAATCGAGTTTTAAATTTTCAGGTGGGAGTGAAACATAGCCTTAGCGCATTAAGTTTAAGAAATGCAAGATATTATACGCTCCCATCTAAATTGTTATTTTTTACGGTTAGGCGTTGAGGCGCGGGGCCCCCCCTGTGCGCGGGGCCCGTAGCATTTGCTACTCTTGCTATATGGCTAATCCGGCACTGAGGTGTTCAGGTTGTGATGATGAAAGTCGGAAGGTTGCCATAGGTACTTTTTAATTAAACAAGATACTCGTAGAAGCATCGCATTTGGGCTCATTAGATTTATCTTGACTGGATTACCCATCAAACCAAAACGGGTAATATGCTTCTAAGTTGCGACCTAGAAGCATATTAATACTTCTAAGTGGTGTTTAGGGTGTGATAATGAAGTCGAAACCTGGCCATAGGAACTCTAACGAAACAAGATATCTTGACGAGAACTATATTTTTAGGTGGTGCTTGTATTTTACAAAAGATTGTAACTATCTGGCGATTAAAAAGAGTGGCCTGAGTTTCTTGCTAGTTCTTCTTAAGGTTCTTTCTCGTCAGCGAACTAGCCGTAGGAAAATTTAGCTGACATCATCTTTCTGGTTTATTCATAATTTATGACCTTCATAAGTGTTACTTTGTAACCTAAATGAATAAATGAATTTTAAGTTTGAGTTTTTTTTAGGATGTGGTGTTAAAGTTGGAAGATAGGAGATAGCTCAACTTGGTCGTGTGTCTTTTGCCACCCGAACCCAAAAACACCGAAATTAATACCACAGAAATTAAAATAATAAGCAATATCCCAGATATCTTTAAAACGGACCCAAATTTGTTAAATGAACTTCTTCACATGAAATTTAGTACAATACTTATATTGCAAAATAAATAAAAATATATGGATAAAATTGATTCAGCGAAGTCAACTTTATGTGCATACCAGAACAAAATACTTAATAGTACAGGATACCAGACAACAAAAAGTGATTACAAATCTTAATACAATAATTACTTATATTATATTCTATGGTGCTTATGTTTATTTTTTATCAGATTCAAAGCAAGGAGTTTTACAATAATTGAGGTTACAATATTTATTTATAATGTACACACGCAACGGAGATAGGTGTACAGGCCCGCTATATTGAAGGTTATTTTTTAAGAAAACCATTGTATAGGTATATATTTCACACAAATGCATACGTCCAATTTCCTAAAAAGCTAATATTCATAATATAGTGGCCTTTTGCTGCTAAGTATCTCCGTTGCCCACCGTACATAATGTTACTCGACTACCGAAGCAAGGCTGGACCAAAAACTTTTTTTTACTTTAAATGTGTGGTATATCAAGTCAGGATATAACAATTGAATCCTAGGGGAATGAGAGGAATTGGTCTGTATGGAGAAATGGGCAGTGGCAATCGCACTTAATTGATGGCTCACAGCTCGGAAGCGAGACCTAGGTACTTCAGTACACGTGTTACACGTTTATCCGCGAACATCGAGGTTGCAAAAAGAGTAAAAATAGGTAAGTACCCATTTATACTGCATAAAGCGCTATGCAGTATAAGCTCTAGAATCACTAATAGGAAGCAACCGCATCAGAGCACATTGATGGTCTCAGCAGTACTGAGGTAGGTATGTCAGTACTGCTACACAGTACTGGTCGTGGAAAGTCGTGGTACCTAGATAAGGTAGGTACTTCGACTGTCCTCAACTCATTGAGGACTCAATGCACATCGATACATACCTATCTCAAACTATATTATTATGGGCAGGTACCTACGTACCTACCTTTCGCAGAGATTGTATTGTATGTGTAACAACAGAATAGATATTTTTTCTCAAAAATTACCACGGATTCAGATCACACGTGGGATAACTATCAAACAAGCAGGTGACACCGCGGGTAACAGCTTGTTTTGAATAAACTTTATATAAGTAGATAATATCAAAACCTCAAATGGAACGTTATTAAAAACATATTATCTGTCATAGTTTCTTGGTTATTGTTTAAGTGTCAGGTTCACATTGGTGTCAAAGTGTCAATAGAACCTGTTATATAGGTACCTATATATTATAAGTGGCAGTGGTGTGATCGCGAGACGCCTGCGGAAGCTTAGGAATAGCATGCGGGCGCGCCAGCTCCAGCAGCAGCCACAGCGCAGAGTACTAGTGAGGTGTCGCGTCGCGCGATCCTGTTGCGTCCAGACCAGCCCCGCGTCACGCCGCGATAGTGCACTGCGCCGCGCCGGCCCGTCTATGACTCAACGTACTCGTATAGAACAATAGGACATGTAAACATTAGTCAGTGGCGTGTTACAAATGCGGTACAACACAATGGACGGCTGCGGGCAAGGTTACGCGTTGCCCGTGCCACCTCCGCCGCCGCTCCTTACCCGCTGGTAAATATTGCCTTTATCTAATTCATTCATGCGTTCCTTTCAGAGGATTTTACAGGTGTTTCATGCAAAAACAATTAGCAGGATAAGTTATTGTAACTGAATATAGTGTTGAAGTAAAGGTGGGGTGTGCGGGCGGAATGAGTGAGCGCAGCCGCAGCTGAGCACACAGCGCGGCGCGCGGTGTCACGCGGCGCGCTGGTGGCCCGTGGCGTGGCAGTGCCGAACTGTCGACGGTGGCACAGTGCGCCCGTGGCCCGCGCGACGAGCGCGCCTTCGTCTGTCGAGTGAGCAAAAGCACCGCGCATCAGTGGCGCTGGCACAGCGAACGCGGCATTGCGATTGCGGCGCCGGCGCCGGCGCTGGCGCTGCGTTTCACGTGTATGTGCTGGTGCATCCTCCACGACGTCCTCGACCACAGGTCAGTCGCTCATTTAACTCATATTATACACCACAACCTACAGTTTAGTTGACTTAGTTTCCCTCCAGCCACGTAGATACCTACGTGAAAGAAATGGGCTCTGGAATATGGATGTTGCCCTGCGCCACCGAACCATTTGTCCTTTTCAAACTTGGTTTTTTAAGAGTACTGACGGCGGCTTGGCACGGACTGAGCATGGCTTGATACCTGCATGACCATGTACCTGTTACCACTGGTGTTTTGTACCTTTTGAAAGTATAATGATACGTGAATGTACAGTGGAATGAATTTGACTTTAGATCGCAGGCTTCAGTGGTGTGCTCATAATAATATCTCATGTCTTGCAGTCAAACTTAGTTCCGTAACTTTAGCAGTAAGAAAGGTAAGGCAGTTTAGATGTAGAATCAGCAGCTATGCTTGTCTATTTAAGTTATTAACCGACTTCAAAAACGAGGAGGTTATCAATTCGTGTGCATTTTTTATGTTTGTTACCTACCTCAGAACTTCGTCATTTATGGTCCGATTTGAAAAAATATTTTTTTGTCCCAGAGGACATACTTCCAGTTTGGTCCCATTTTTATCAAAAGAAAGTTCTGATAATGGGATCCATGAGGAGTTAAGGGAACTCTTCAAAAATTATTAATATAGCAATTTTTAACAACAAAACAAATATTTGCATTCAGAAAGTATAATTTGGTGAATTAAACTGATGAAGAAGACCATAGATGGCCATCTGAACTTCTCAATAATAAGTATTTCACGGATGGCGATTAGATAAGTTTCGATTATGGTTGCTAAGCAACTATTACTAAGCAGATATAATGTAGCAAATGAAAATGGTATAATTGAACAGAACCGAAAATGAAGGCAGAAGCTAGGCAACGGAACTTCATAATTTATCAATGTAATCTAGCCGTGTTTGGGCTTATTTGAATGGTCATGAGATGCACTTTAGCTGTAAATAAATCATCAGATTTCAAAAATCTTCTTTAAGGGAGGAAAAGTGAGATAAGAGTAGGGGTTTTAAAGATTTTGAAAATTCTACAACTTGCCGTACCTACTGAAGTCGGGGTTTTTTTGTTAAAATTATTTTCACAGCGTTGTTTTATGGCATTCAGCTGTGGGGAATGGCCATGGCTGTTGATATTGAAACTAGGTAGGTATTTAAACTTCAGAAAAGTATCTATTTATAATTTAGGCGCACGAGTTTCACTTAGGGAAAGGTGAAATTAAATATATTCTGACAATCGCATTTTGCAAACAATTGTTCTTTAAAACAAAATATACGCCTGTCTCAAACTTCAACGTTTTAATAACAATCTAGTCAACTATTGAAGTTATGAATCTTTCCCTACGCAAATTAAAACTACTTACTTAGTCATTTTGAATTTGTGTAAGGGTGCCCAATTCAAAATGACTATTTTTAATTGTGAAAAATCATCTTTTTTTAGGGTGCCGAAGTAAACAAGAAACCCTTATAGTTTCGCTATGTCCATCCTTCCGTCCGTCTGTCCGCAGCTAAGCTCAAAGACCCTTAGTCCCAGATAGCTGCAATTTGGCACGAATATACACATTATTAGTGCCGACAAAGTGGTAAAATAAAATCTTGAAAAATATTATTTTTCAGGGTACCTCCTGTACATGTAAAGTGGGGAGGTTTTTTTTTTTCTTAACTACCCCATGGTGTTGTACCCCATGTGTTGAATAGGTCTTTTAAAAATATTGCAGGTTAGTTAAGACAGTTTTTTGATTGAGTGATTCGTTTGTGAAATATTAAACATTTAAGTGCAAATTTTTGTTAGAGTCAAGTGTTCCCGGCTACCACCTGCCAGCCAAATGGTGATATTTGGAAATGTGAAAAAAATCGCGGTAGTAGTACTTATATATGTATAACGAAATTAAAAGGAAAACTATCATAGATAAGATTGCGTGTTGAATCAAGTCACCTGAATTATGAAAATCTGCAGCTGTGGGGTTTATTTTCCTAAATTAAAAAAAAATCATGCGTTATTGAGTCGGAGTTTTAGTAATTTTCGTAGTCTGTAATAGGTCTAGGAGTAGTATTATTGTTATTGGGGTGTTGTCTTCTGTAAGGTGGAGGTCTGTCCCAGTCGGGCTTGCCTCTCAACCTCTTCAGAAAGGTTATTACCTACATATTAGGTTAGGGGAAAAAGTCTTTTCGCCTTATAGTATGAACTTGTAATAAAATCTCTTTGGCTATACTATGTGTATCTGGCTGGTTTTGGTATCATTGAAAGTTTAAATTTTAAAGAACATACTTAATTCCAAATTTAAATTAGAAGAATGTGTGATTTTCATTTGTTTTTCGTACTGTCAAGATGAGTGAATCTAATGAAGAAATTCGATACATTTTAAAATTTTACTACAAAAAAGGTAAAAATGCAACGCAAGCCGCAAAAAATATTTGCGATATTTATGGACATAGTGCAGTGTCTGTTAGAGTAGCGCAAATTTGGTATATAAAAGCGTTTTCAATCCGGAAATTTTGATGTCAACGATGCACGTCGCTCTGGTCGCCCTATAGGTATAGTTTTGGCGCAATTGAAAAAGAACTGGGTACACATAAAAGCTCGATATTTGGGTACCTCACGAGCTCACTGAAAGAAACCATGTACTCATTTGTGATTCTTTATTACGACGTAATGAAACCGAACCTTTTTTTAAGGCGCTAATAACTGGTGATGAAAAGTGGATCACGTACGACAAGAACGTGCGAAAAAGGCCGTGGTCAAAGGCCGGTCAGGCTTCACAGACTGTGGCGAAACCGGGGTTAACTCGCAACAAGGTGATGCTGTATGTGTGGTGGGATTGGAAGTCGCATTATTCATTATGAGCTGATACCACCAGGCAGGATCATCGATTCTGAACTCTACTGCGAACAACTGATAAGATTTAAGCAAGAAGTTGAGAGAAAGCGGCCGGAATTAATCAACAGAAGGGGTGTGGTTTTTCATCATGATAACGCTAGACCTCACACATCTTTAGCCACTCAGCAAAAACTAAGAGAGTTTGACTGGGAGGTGATAATGCATCCGCCGCATAGTCCTGACCTTGCACCTTCAGATATCCACCTGTTTCGGTCTCTTCAGAATTCTTTAGGCAGTGTCAGATTAACATCACGAGAGGACTGCCAAAACCACTTGTCGCGGTATTTTGATCAAAAGTCCAAAAAATTCTATAGCAATCATGTCCCGACCTACAAGATGGCAAAAAGTTATCGAACAAAATGGTACCTACATAGGTACTTTAGTTAAATGTAAATAAACTACCTATATTAAAAATGTTTTGAATTTTCTTAAAAAATGCGAAGAAACTTTTTCCCCAACATATTATTATACTGCAAGGGGTTGCCCGCGACTTCGTCCACGTGGTGATTTGAAATATTTTCCCCGATTTTGCAACATATCTCACTACTGCTCCGCTCCTTTTGACCATAGCGTGATGCTATATAGCCTAGGTATAGCCTTCCTGGATAAATGCTCTATTCAATAAAAAAAAATATTTTTAATCGAACCAGTACTTTCTGAGATTAGCGCGTTCAACCAAACAAACAAACAAACTCTTCAGCTTTATAATATTAGTATAGATTAATAATAAAAAGGGGTCTATATATTGACCCACATAAATTTTTTGTTCCTATTATTTATTTTACTACCGATTTTTGTTTATAACAATCACCGTTCATAATTACTTTTCCAAATTTTTTTTGTTTAACATGTTTAAAGTCATTTTATTTTCTTCATTGCGTTAGTGATCGTATTTTTTTCAAAATAATAATATTATTACTCAAAACATACTTAAATCTTAATAATCATATTATCTTCAGAACAGACACGTGTACTATAGGTTTTTTATAATTACAGTTGAATTTGTCAAGCGCATTGGTCAAGCTACATAATTCATTATTTCAAAAAGCGCCATTTATATAAAACCTTACTTAGGTTGGTTGTTCTGATGCAGGTAAATTTCGAACTGTGTATTTTGCTTACCAGGCGGTCAACAAAGGGCACGGTGCAGCGTGACTGCGCCTGCGTGGCGTGGCTGGGCGTGCGCGTGCGCCTGGCTATGTATACCTACTGCGCAGGTTGCGCTTGCGCGGACTCCCCTCTCTGTCCGTTTCTCAGAGAACACGCCTTCTCACGAATGACGACCTAATTGCAACACTACAAATTTATTTTTTAAGTACCTACCTAGGCTAAATTTTAGTGACGTAACCTCACCAAAATACTTATAATTAGGTAGGTAACTAAAAAGGAAAATTAATATACGTTAAAAATGCACATAAATGAACATTGGTTGTACAAACGTTGGTAGTTGTAGGTACTCAGTTATTTTTAATCGTAACATATTTACTGAGTACAGGTGAGAGGCATCGATGACATTGGGTCGTACGCAGGGTACGGGGAAATCCTCATTGTAAGTACTACAAAAGTAGTAAGGAAGCGAAGATGGCACGGGAAAGGGGCGTGGGCGCGAGCACGATGCCCGCCTCTAGCCGGCGCGCGGGCGGAGCGCTAGCGCCGGGCGCGGGCTGGGCGGCGCGCACGCTCCTGCTCTTGCGCACAATTTTGTCGCTTTTTTTAATTAGCTTATAATATATACTTAAAAATAATTAGCTTATAATATATACTTACTACAGATTACACCTCTTACCAAAAACCCTACCTACATACCTACTAATAGGTAACTATTATCTAATCTGTGCTAATAGGTACATAGGCAAAAAATACTTAATAGGGTACAAGGGTAAAATAGGAATCATATACATCTTCCACGCTGAGACGAGCGTCGAAATTATATTTGGAGGAATGTCTATTGAATATTTTTTATCGTTACAGATTCAGACAACAGACAACCTTTTTTTTTCTTTGCATTCACTGACGTTTATTCCACACGATCTTACATTTGATTTGAAGAAGTGATGTTGATTACCTAACATTAATTTCAAACTTTGTGAGCCGAAGTTAAAAGTAGATTATTTATGACAAAAATATACAATACCTATACAAAAATGGGGCATTATTTGTTAGATGAATGCAGCGACTAAATAATGTAGAAATAATTATTTCCACAGCATTTTGTCCTGACCTGACCTTATTCATGGGCTGTGTTAACTAGGACAGGTTGTCCGCCCACTTATTAAAGACTGGCATGTCATGTTCCTGCTTTTTTCAGTTCCTAGCCATTATAGACCAGTGCCGAAGCCTATGAAAATGGTTAAAAGTGAAAAAAAAAACATAGTAGGATGAAACCCATTGGAAATGGAAGAGAATATAACAAAAATTTGAGAATAAAAAAAGAATATAGGAAAAATAAATTACGGGCGTTCTGAGGTCGGGAAGTGGAAGGGGGTGAGTTTTAAGGGTAAAAAACGGTTTATCTCGATTTCCGGCAAAACTACAAGTCCTATGAAAAAAAGTTAAATGGCAAAGTTATAGGTAATAAAAAGATCTACAACTTTTGTATACACACTTTTTTCACATAACCTCAAAATGTAGGTATGTGGCTCAAATAACCAAGTTTTTGGTTTTTATTTTTATCTTTTACAAAAAGAACTTTTTTTTTCACAAAATTTCGTGAAAACTTACCTTATTATGTCCCAAACACGCTGTATTTTTTTTGATTTAAAATATTTATTTTTTCACCTTGTCTTTAACTTAATATCGAAAAAGCACCCTAATTTTCGATTGAAAAATCTCCCGTCAAAATATCTGCTTTTTTAAAGAAGTTAGTGAGTTTTTTGTTCCTTGAAATGTCTCCTTTCTGATGGTGTAAAAAATATATACATTACTATGGTAAATTTTCTCAGAAAATGCGAAAAACAACTATAATTAACAACCAAATAAGTTAATATTTAATAAGAGATCATAAGAGCCTCTCGCACGCAATAGGTATGTGGGCCGCACTAGCGGCACAGATTAATAAATAGTTACTACGTAACTAGCGGGTCTACCCAAGTTCTAATAGGTACAAAGGCAGTAGAAACTACCTACCTACATAATAAATTGTAGTGTGTGACAAATCGCCCCTCATTCACTTAGGTAATATATTAATATGTTACATACTTAGTAAGGAGATATTGTACGAAGCAATATCTTTTACTTGACCACGCAACGTCCCAACATTGCATTTGTCGAACGATATTAAAAGATGAAGGATATTGGACAGATATAAAGATATGTGATAATAATTAGTAAGGTATAGGTATGAGTATTTTATGTGATTGATACGAATGAATGTAAAGAAATATGTGAAATGCAGATTTAAATAATTTGGTAAATATGTTTTGATAGCTATTTGCCTTGATCACCCAAAGGCGATGTTAGAACCGTATGAACCCTCAGACTAATTAGTCTGAGTATGAACCCTATTAAGGTTTGTTTGTTAATTATTTATATCAAAAGTATCCGCGCTTAGGGCTTTTTTATCGTGACAATCCCACCCACATGCCCACCGCTCAGACTCCTGTGAGCCAGGATTAACAGCAGAGTAACCAACTGATGCACCGAGCTTTGACTTTCGTGCGTCCGGTGGACAACTAAACCTACTGTCTTGGACCCTGCAACGAATTTAATCAGAAGTAAATAGGAGCAGTAAGAAATAAAAGTTTCTTCTTTCCTCCATAGCAAAGCGGGAAACAAAATTAATCTGGTTTGTAACAACCACCACGCAAAAGCACCACGGACGACCTAACTACGGGACCTATGTGAGCTAAGACTGATTGTTATAATATGTATGGCAGAAACGTTTAAACGCACGGAAATTCACTCGAGGTGAGACTAAATCCCCATAGTAGCTAGGCCGCTCCAGATGATACATTGTAAGCTGTTCAACATAATAGTGCGATCATTATGCCAAAGACTATACTCCCATAATAAGTAATTAGCAGACTGCTCCTGATCGGAGCCAGATGTTGAGCATCGGCAGTTCGGCGAATCAACTAGCTTAAACGAGTATTACTTGCTCCGAAAGTTACCATGACCCTAAGGAACATAGCGACATAATGATCAACCTCCAACCATGTCTTTGCCAACCAATCAGTAACGGAAGGAAAAATCTGATAGAGGCGGCGTCCCTTGGTTGATGTATCCCATCGCTGTTGCCATTCATTAATATGGATTCTATAAACTTTAATTCCGCGCTTAGGGCTGTCACTTCACGGTTGGTTGCTTAAGTGGTTACCTCGCCATTTACTACTGCGCGGCGTGTTGTGGGTTCGATCCCCACACGGGACAAAAATTGTGTGATCCACAAATGGTTGTCCGGAGTCTGGGTGTACTTTGTGTCCGTTAATTGTATGTTTGTAAAGTCCCCCGCGACACAGGGCTTATTCCCTAGTGCGGGAGTTGTCTTTTTAAAAAGATGATGAAACTTCAACCAATGTAGATTTTTTTAACGCAGAACTTGTGTGTTGATTTCTTTTAATTTTTACAAACAATCACAAATAACAATGTGATATATAACACTTAATATAGATTGGAAACAAATTGTTTTATCGAATATAAATTACGAAATATATATTTATTCGAACATCCGTAAGTGTCAGCCCTACAAAAAGCATAAAATTATAATAACTTCTGGATAAGACGACATAGTGCTTTAATTAATTTACTTGTAATAAATAAACTGATCCTCATATGTTGAGGACTCGGTACCTAGTTACGTCTTAAACCTACTACTACTGTAATCTAGCACCTAAGTCTCTTACAGCTGCAGAGACTTGTTGGGTCTATAGGTACCTCGACCAACTCGTACCAGGGGTTCGTTTCTAGCATTGGATTGGAAGGGGAACGACCAGACCACTCCTGCAGATATATACCTAAGTCATATGAATGAATAATTTCATGGATGTCAGTGCTATGAAGTAGTTTTATGTATATTTTACTTGTATTTTTTAACTCAATAAAGATCTAGCTACTAGTTTACGCACTGTTTAAAGAAAGGATAAATAAATATTTAAAGAATTTGTCATATTAATACATATGTGTATGATTTTGTGTATAAGAAATCGTGAGATTGATATAGGTATTTAAAAACAGATACATTTTATGAGATTTATATGAAAATTAATGCTTTTTAACAAACTTCAAAAAAGGAGGAGGTTATATGTTCGACTGTAGGTACCAATGTATTTTTTTATGTATGTTCACCGAGGTCTCCCCCATTTGTGGACCGATTCTCAAAATTCTTTGTTTATTTGAAACAGGTGGTCCCCACCTGTACCTGTAGGTACAGGTGGTCCCATTGACACTAAGTCAGGATCTAATGATGAAATCCCAGGCAAATCGAGGGCAACCCTCAAATGTTATGTATTAACAATGTTTTACATAATAATATATATTTTACTTTTATTTTTTCATTAAAGTCGGTTTATAATTTGATCAATTTTGTAATATGTATAAGTGGGTACCTATACACTTTGCTGTTTATATACTTAGCGATATTTTATTTATATTGCGTTAAATTATATTGTAGTAACTTAGTATTTTTAACCGACTTCAAAAACGAGTAGGTTATCAATTCGTTTATTTTTTTTATGTTTGTTACCGAATAAAACTAATAATAACTAATAAAACATTTGCATTCAAAACGTGTGATTTGGTAAAGTAAAACTGATGAAGAAGACCACAGATGGCCATCTGAACTTCTCAATAATAAGTATTTCACTGATGGCGATTAGATAAGATTCGATTATGGTTGCTAAGCAACTATTAATAAGCAATAATGACGTGAATGAATTGAGCGCGGATTGCACAGAATATTTTTTTTTACTACCTACTTGACCTGTGTTCAGCCCGAGCGACGCTCAGTCGATTTTATTCAAGTCTAACAAAAAAAATTTTTTTTTCCTAATATTTAAAGGTATATTTTATTCTGTATCATAAATGTGTGGTGTAACTATTTAGTAATCTGTGGTGTGGTGTACAATAAAGAGACTTTCTATCAAATCAAATCAAGCAACCTATATAACAGACCGTGACTTCACTAACCTTTCGCTGCAGTCAGCCGCAAAATGCCGCAGCACAGAGCTGAGATTAGGACCCTTTCTGACATCACACAGGATATGTTTTTGTTTTGCTACTGTGTGTCTATTGTTTTTGTTTATATCTGTTATCCTGTGTATGTTCGAATAAATGCTTTTAATTCATATCGCAAATTAAGAAATCTTGAAAACCCTGTCTTTTAAACCACTTTTCGAGGTGGAATATCATTCCCTAATTTTCCAACCAAGAATTTTACTTGATTTTGGTATTGGCAAAAATTGCACGGAGGCCAACCATAAACTGAATGGCATTATTTGTCGTGAATGGTCCGATTCGGTGACCCTTTACACGGATTCCTCCAAACTATCACAGAAAGGTTGTATTGGTTCTGCTATCTGGATCCCAAAATTCAAAATTATTTTAAATTTTAAAAGTCCCTCCCATAATTCTGTCTTTACTGGTGAGTCCATCGCTCTGTTAGAAGCGGTATCCTATGTGGAAACACATAAGCTTAGCAAAGCCCTTATCCTGTCGGACTCCCTAAGCTCTTTACAAGACTTATTAAAAAACCCGTTTGAAAACAAGGGCATCTCTGTATAGGTGTCACTCAATTGGAATCGAAGTAGTGTTAGCATGGATTCCTGGCCACTCTGGAATTACAGGCACGAAACTGCAGACTTATTTGCTAAAGATGCCATCCAACTTGGTCTACCAAAGTATAATCACTGTTTCCCACGTGACTTGCGTTCTTTGGCTAAAACTTGTCTTTCTAAGTCCTGGAATATATGGAAAATAATTATGGAAAAACACTAGAAAGATAAAAGGAAAATTTTTTGGTTCTATCCAACCCTATATCCCCTCCAAGCCCTGGTTCACCTCTCACAAAAAATTCAACAAACTGGCTACCTCCGTTATTATCCGTCTCCGCTTAGGGTTTGTTGCTCACCAGTATTCCTAGCCAAAATAAGGGTTAAAGATCACTCGCTCTGTGAATGCGGCCTTGACGAAGGCACACTTGAACATTTGTTCTTTTCTTGTCCTCGATTGGTAGTTCCTTTATATGACCTTCTTCGTGAGCAAATACCCCGCCCTATCAATGTAACATACCTTCTTACATTAGTAAATTCCCCCTTTATTAAAATTCTTTATAAATTCATTTGCATTAATAAAATTAAAATATAATTATTTATTCTCCTTCTTACTTTCCTATCCCTCTCCTATCTCCCTTAATTGTATTCTATTTCTAAATTGTCTACTCATATATGTATCTCTATCCCTACTACTACTACTAACTACATGTCTACTAACATTTTGTACTAACACTTGTGTTGTCCTTGTTACAGCCTACAAAAGGAAACCATAGCTATAAACACCGGCCAACCAGTTTATTAGCTTTCTCTCTCTCCACCTTGACGTTGGCAGAATCATCTGTACACCAAAACGGATGGAGCCATATTTAAAAAAAAATGCTTTTCTTTCTTTCTTTCAAATGTAATGTAGCAAAATGAAAACTGGTACATTTGAAATGAACTGATGATGAAGCCGGAAGCTAGGCAACGGAACTTCATAATTAAACAGTGTTTGTTTGGGCTTATTTGAATGGTCATCAGATGCACTTCAGCTGTGAATTTACAAATTAAAAAGAACCTTCTTTAAGGGAGGAAAAGTGAGAGAGTTTGCATGAAAGTTCATCCTTTTTAATACCTATGTTACGCAAAATACGCGTATCAGCGTGGAATTGCGGACGATAGCCCGCCATACCATAATATCATACCATACCATACCATACCTATGTTAGACTAGGGGTTTAAAGGTATTTGAAAATTTTACAACTAGCCGTACTGAAGTCGGTTTTTTTTTGTTGAAATTATTTATTAAGGCATTGTGAATTCCAAAATAAAAATTCATAGAACATGATTGTATTATATTTTAATTTTTTATGTCTATAGTCTACATGGCTAAGAAATAACACTAGTTATAATAATAAAAATATCATTTTGCATTTTTTTAAATTTTATTATTAATAAAAATTACATTTTGCATTTTTTTAAATTTTATTATAAAATAAGTTTCAGTTAAAAAAATATCATTGTAACTGTGTGTGACGGATCGCCCCTCATATATATAAATATGTAACATAGTATAATTTTAACAAAAAAAAAACCGACTTCAGTACGGCAAGTTGTAAAATTTTCAGATATTTGTTTGTTACAATCGAATAAAATCGACTGAGCGTCGCACAGTGTCCGATTTGACCAATCTAGTTGGACAAAAATCCAGAGCCTATCTATGGGCTTTAGATGCATTCGATATAGTGTAAAAAAGGTGGTACAATAAATAAAATCCAAAACTTAGTCAAAAATATCAAATTTATTAGACTTTTAACAACATTTCTAAATTTGCAGTATGTCTGGCCATTTGCTTGCGGGGAAGTATCATTAATAATGTGATATAAGGGTCGGAAGACATTAATAAATATTTAATTATATAATAATTAGTTCTGTATCTGCTGGTTTTCATCGTATGCCCCAATCTTGCGTTCCGGATTCCTTTATTTTTTGCTTACGAAGCCCTGTTTGAGGAGTTAATAATAATACCTATTGGTATAACGCAATTTCTTATGATATTAGCTCCATGTACTAAAAAATTGTGTACTGTAGCGGGCATATTATAAACCGAGATATAATTCTCTAGTTTCTGCACAGTAATTTTGAAATTTATCTGTATCTATTTCGTACCCAGAAGCGATGGCTGCGAGAATTGTTCCAAGTTGCTTATGAAATGTTCATCTATAGCAGTGATCTGCGCGGTTGTTTTATAATTATAAAAGAATGCTTGTGCTGTGACCCCATCATTGCTTGTTCCAAAGCCTGGCTTGACTTTGTCAATGATAAGTCCAACTTTATAAAAAAATATTTTTCGAGCTTTTTTGTAAGTGGTGGCTCGCCTCGGTGAAGACATTGACACTTCTTGTATCAACTGAGCAGCATCACGTTTGCCACAAGCTCTAACACTTAGTTGCGTAGCAATAAATAATTGTTATTTGCTGAAGTCTGTTAATAAGTTTTTAAAGAATTTTTCAAATCGGTCCATAAATGACAGAGTTATGCGGTAACAAACATTAAAAAAAATAATAATATAACCACCTCTTTTTGAAGTCGGTTAAAAATGAAGAAATAAGACAAACATTCCAGTCTTCTGTATATTGTGTCGTGTTGCAAAACTTACTTGTGTTAAGTACCTATAATATTATAGTAGGTACCTAGGTATTTTCTAAACAACCTAGCGTTTAGTAATGGTAAACTATCTGGACACTTGCAATACCAGCCCCTATAGGTAAGTGGGTAGTAGAATAGAATATAATAAAACAGTAATGATGTAAGAGAATGTTACCGACTTTTCTGAACGTTTTTTTTTGTTACCGCAGAACTCCGTCATTTATGGACCGATTTGAAAAAATCTTTTTTTGTCTGATAACACAAAATGGGACCAAACTGGAAGTATGTCCCATTTTCATCAAAAGAAAGTTCTGATGATGGGATCCATGAGGAATTGAGGGAACTCCTCAAAAATTATAGGCTCACATATAGCAATTGAATGCGAAAGGCGGAGGACCGTGTGCTATGGCGCGTGTTAGGAGAGGCCTATGTCCAGCAGAGGACTGCGATAGGCTGATTGATTGATATAGCAATTTCAATATTTTAACAATACATAAAATATTTGCATTCAGAAAGTATAATAATAGGTTGGGGAAAAAGTTTCTTCGCATTTTTTAAGGAAATTCATAACATTTTTAATATAGGTTATATACATTTAACTGAAGTATGAAGGTACATTTTGTTCGATAACTTTTTGCTATCTTGTAGGTAGGGACATGATCCCATTGCTAGATAAATTTTGGGACTTTTGATCAAAATACCGGCCGGCTAATTCTCTAAGAAACAGCGATGACAACTGACAGTTGTGATTGCAAAATTGACAGTTGTGATTGCTCGGGGACGGCACAATCTATTGACTAAACGTCAAAAAGGGCTCTTACGGAATACCGATTTTCAATCTGACAGATGGATTTTGCTCGGTTTTTGCGGTGGCTCGGTTTTTGCTCTTACGGAATACCACTGCCGGACAAGTGGTTTTGGCACTGCCTAAAGAATTCTGAAGAGACCAAAACAGGTGGATATCTGAAGGTGCAAGGTTAGGACTATACGGCGGATGAATTAACACCTCCCAGCCAAACTCTCTTAATTTTTGCTGAGTTGCTAAAGATGTGTGAGGTCTAGCGTTATCATGATGAAAAACCACACCCCTTCTGTTTATTAATACCTACCGGCCGCTTTCTCTCAACTTCTTGCTTTAATCTTATCAGTTGTTCGCAGTAGAGTTCAGGATCGATGGTCCTGCCTGGTGGTAACAGCTCATAATGAATAATGCCCTTCCAATCCCACCACACATACCTTGTTGCGAGTTAGGTTTCTTTCAGTGAGCTCGTGAGGTACCCAAATATCGAGCTTTTTTGTGTACCCAGTATTTTTCAAATGCGCCAAAACTGTTTTGTGGTCAATTCCCAGTTCTTCAGCTAGATTTTATAACAAGTTCATACATACTATAATGCGAAAAGACTTTTTCCCCAACCTAATATGATAAGTAAAACTGATGAAGAAGACTACAGAGGGCCACCTGAACTTCTCAATAATAAGTATTTTACGGATGGCGATTAGATAAGTTTCCATTATGGTTGCTAAGCAACTATTTGATGATAAAGCCGGTAGCTAGTCAACGGAACTTCATAATTAATCAATGAAATCTAGCCGTGTTTGGGATTATTTGAATGGTCATGAGATGCACTATAGCTGTAGATTATCAGATTAAAAAGAACCGTCTTTAAGGGAGGAAAAGTGAGATAAGAGTTTGCATGAAAGTTAATTCTGTTTTAATACCTACGTTAGACTAGATGTTTTGACTGAAGTTGGTTTTTTTTTTTTAAATTATGTAGATACGTAGTCAATTAAAAAAATCCATAGGTACCTACGTAGTACCTACCTAATAAACAAGATAGGAATATTTTGATAATGCATGTGCCTCACTCAAGGTACGAACCCGCCAGATTGTGGCAGGGCAGCGCGGTGCAGGTGCCGCGAGCGCTGGCGCTGGTAACCCTGTACCTACCTACAGACAAAGTATGATAGATGGTAACTGATGAAGATGTGTTGGCATTGCAGGTGAGTGTAGCTCGGTCCCCGCGCCCGCGCCCGCGCACGCTCCTGCGTCACCCGACTCATCGTCTAGCGGGCGCTACGCGGCGCGCGGCCGCAGCGGCTGCGCTTGGCGCTCGCTGGGCGAGTGGCCGCGGCGCGCGCGCGCAGCGCACAGTCGGTCCGCCGCCGGCACTGACGACGAACGCGCGCGCTACGCGCTCAACAACGCAGTCGGCGCACGAGCAGTACGCGCACGCGCCAACACACTATCAGGATGAGCTCAGGCAAGAGGAAGCTGTCGTTCCTGGGCTTCGCCCCGCAGGTCAGTGCTGGGCCAAGTTACCCGCGACTATTATTTAGCCTACAATAGCAATGCGAACACAGCAGGTGGCTTCACTTAAGTAGATACGTACTTACATATACCTATTATTTAAGTCATCAATTTTAGATCATTAACTTAATATTTAAAAAATAATTGTGTTAAGTTAAACATAGTAAAACCTATGCGAAATGTTCGTAAATAGCAAATAGCGCGTGTATTCAAAAAAATACGCAGCCGCGCCTGTGCGCCTGCGCTCGCACCGCGCTCCCCTGCGTCCGCGCCGCGCACCCCTGCTTCTTATCCAGCCAACCCTTATGGGTACTTATGACAACGGATCCCGAATTGATATTTGTACAATTGGCAAAGTTGGCGCTCGCCTTTTATAGATCGCTTATTTATTTATCAAACAACATGATAATATATATGTTACGGTAAATCTGATTAATTGAAAATTATTAATATTTTTACAAAATTATTAATAATAACCACATATTTTGGTAAATGTGAATAATCGATCGAAATTTATTACTTTTAGTAGTAATTATTAATAATTCACGACACATATTGGTAAAAGTTAAAAAATAAATAAAAACCTAACCTAACCTAGGTTAGGTTAGGTTTTTATTTATTTAACCTTATGTGAGCCGTAGTCAAGTGTAATTATTAATAATTCACGACACATATTGGTAAAAGTTATAAAATAAATAAAAACCTAACCTAACCTAACCTAGGTTAGGTTAGGTTAGGTTATGTTTTTATTTATTTAACCTAACCTAACCTAACCTAACCCCCCGCGCCTCTCGCACGTCGCACACACCGCCCCGCCCCGCAATCCTTGGCCACTTATTACATTTATCACTACTGGGGTTAAATTATTAATAATAACCGACAAATGTGATTAATTTATCAGTTTAACCTCGAATTTCGGTAATTATTAATAATAATAGATAATTATTAATAATCTTCAATTATTCACTCTTACCGTAACATATATACTCAAGAATAAGCGCGTATCCAGTGGCCGCAGTATGCGCCTGCTGTGCACGAGGTTGTGGGTTCGATTGCCACACAGGACAAAACTATGTGTAACCTTCAAAGAATTGTTTTGAGACTGGGTGTAATTTTTGTCCGTTGATGTATGTTTGTAAATTCCTCCGCGACACGCATAGCTTGTTCTCGTTGTGCGTTAAATAAACAAACAAAAAAAAACGTTTCTTTTATTTGAGAGAAATGAAGTGTACATTTTGGTATATTAATGTAAAATAATTAAAAATATAATTATTATTTAAACGAAGAATTTGAAGCATAAGTTTTAATATTATTATTGCATATTATTGTCACGAGATTTTTACACTTTTTAGATTTTATTATTTAAAACCATTTATCAGTGTTTCTCTACAATATTATTTTATTTATTTAATTTATTTTATTTTATTTTATTAGGAAAACATACAGTGCAGAATATTAAACATTAAACCTTAATATAAAACTAAACACCATTTAGCTGTTTTCTTGAATTACTTTATCTATTAAAAAACCGCTGTGTAAAAAATTAAAGATTTAAGCATACCTATATAGGGACGGACAGACAGCGACTTTGTTTTATAATATGTAGTGAAGTAATGATGTAATAGTTGGGAGTTTTTTCATTTGCTGGCAACATTACGCACACATCGCTGTCGGTGTCGGTACACGTCACACGCATACATTAACAATGCCTTGTGGCTTTACTGATTTGTTCGAAACGCTCCGTCTATCTTATTCTATTAGTCTAAGGATATATAGAACAACGCAAGATTGCACATGGTCTACTGGAAAATCGTAAGGTCTTTTAATTTTGCATTGTTGACTGTTGCGGTTAAAATAGCAGTAGGTAGTCAAACGCCAACGTTGTCAATAGTACCCCGGAATGTTTAGAATCGTTTTTTTGTTCCTTACTGTACTTAACGCAAATACAAAAGAAATTTTAAATAAAAAAGAATTGAAAAAGGTACACGCGGGTGGAGTATACCTGCAGGCTGCATGGCGGTGGTGGGTCTAGGTCTAGGTAGACTTACACATTAGATCATGTACCTACAACATTTCCTTATCCTTATGTAATACCCACTAGGTAATAGGTACCTCATTCTCATAATTAATCAATCAATATAATAAATATTTAGAGGGATGATTCATGATAATTCATGATAGGTGATACTACCTACATGCGTCACAATAGTAGTATTTAAAATTAACTGTACAACACTTAGTGTTAAACTGTTATTTATTGAAACAACTACATAAATAACTAGAGGTCGCCCGCGACTTCGTCCGCGTGGTAATTTGGAATATTTTCCCCGATTTTGCAACATATCTCACTACTGCTCCGCTCCTATTTATCATAGCGTGATGTTATATAGCCTATAGCCTTCTTGGATAAATGCACTATTCAACAGAAAAATATTTTTATAATCGAACCAGTCCTTTCTGAGATTAGCGCGTTCAACCAAACCAACAAACTCTTCAGCTTTATAATATTAGTATATATAATAAAAACTGCCTGTAAAGGGCTAGAACTGCCTAGCAGTAGCTACATAATAAAAAAAACATGTAGGTAGGTATGCCATGGTGCATGTCACGCGCGCCTCTTGCCAGACATAACATAAAAATATTCGGTTTTGGGTCAACAGACATTTAACTAGTGTCAAGTTTAAAAGAGGTAAGGCACTATGTAAGTGAGCAGGCCCGAATGGGAAAGGACCACTTTGAAGAATACCCCAGCCATTCCTTTTCTTATCGTTTGGTTAGTGGCCAACCTGGTGACAGAGTTATGGAGATCGCCCATATTTAGGCCTCTGTCGTGATCTAACGACTGTTAACAGTCGGGACCGACTTTTTACGTGCCCTCCTAAGCACGGTGACGCTCAGGTGAAATACCACTATGCGGTCACCTATCTATAGGGTTACCGCGCCTTTGGTAGGTACCCCAGCCATTATTATGAGTACACACATCGGTGTAGTTGAATTCCTGTGTGTATGTATAGGTTTCCAGCGCTCATGTAGTGATTGATGCCTTTTTAACATTCTTTCCTATTCGAGGGATACTCTTTCATAAAACTTCTTTTTTGGTTGGCAACACGCAACTTATACTTATATTGCAATCATCCATGCATCGGTAACTGCTTACCATCAGGCGGGCCGTATGCTTGTATGCCTTATTGCCGGCAAAGGCTCTCTTTTGTATCGCACCATTAAAAAGGTGAATAATAATAATCAATTTATTTTAGAAAAATACAATTCCATATGTGTAAGTAGGCACATTACGACTTACTTGCTAGTGAAAAATAAAAAATAAATAAAAAAACATAATTTAACCGATAGGTTACTTGATCGATGGGGGGGAGGAATTTCACCGAAAAGCAAAATGTTCAAAATTAAACGTACGGGTACGTAGCTAGCAGCCTGCTTATATAAGCTTGGCAAGAAGACGAGCAACTGGGACCACCAACGACTAAGTATCTCAGTCGCCCAATAGTATTTACTTTTATTATTGTGAATCTGTCGAATGGAACCGTATCCCACGTAAAAAAAGTTAAGAATCTATGAAAAAAACAAGTGTTAAGGTATCTAACTTTTGTATATGAGTTAGTAAATACCAAAATCATTTAGGATGTTTTCGGATTCAGAATTCAACAATAGATTGTTTGTTTATATTGCGAGTATCTGGGACCGCGGTCTCAGTTTCACTGTAGTCCCAGCTGCTAGAAACCTCCGTTAGCTCCGAGACATCCAATTCGGTAACAACATTAAGATAAAGTATTATAGCTTAGTTGAAATCACTAGAAATCGCGTCCTTTTTGCTAATGTTCATGAGCATTAAGGAATAGGGACACAATCATTCCCATATTTCTCGGACAATGTTTTGACGGGGTGACCGAGACTAGTACTACTAGTAACTTACTAGTAGTACTAGTCTCGGTCACCCACCCACTTACTTACTAGTAGTAAGTACTGGTACTAAGAGAGGTAGGGCACCGTACAAGCGAGCGTACAGAAGACCACAGTCAAATTACTACACACAGTGGTGAACCTGTGCGTGAGTGAAGGTCTCCAGTGCTCAATTAGGGATATCTTATTCAGATGCAGTGACGCCTATTGCCCAGGAGATGGTTCGAAGCGGCAGCGGTGTCGCGTAGTGTCGCACGTTCCGCCTGACTAGTGTCTCGTGCGGTATCAGCGCGCGCGCCGCTCTCGTAGCCCTTAACAGCTGTCAACCGCGACGGTCGGGGTCGCGCGCCGCGCCAATGCGACCGACGCTAATTAGACAGATCATTAATGGGTTACGGCGCGTGTCGATACTTTGCGCTTTAATACAGTGGTGATAGTACGCTTGAGGCTCGCGTCTATCTCCTTCCTTGGTTCAAAATAAGCAGAATATATCCGTAATATCACGTGCGGTACGGGCGGCCACGGACGCAATGTTATATGCTATTTCGGTATATATGTAGTTAAAATATCTAGGCATATATTAGCACATGACACTTGTAAATATTAGTACTAGACCATTATTTCAAAGCGAAAAATAATGTTAACGTATCAATAATAATATTACTATTCGCTTCGGTGGTGTTGTATAATGTCGTGTTGCCCCAGGCGAGCTCTTCTAATACAATTATAATATATAGGTACACACTAGGCCTTCCTCTGCCAGAGGTTTGCTAAATTCGGGGTACGCACCAGTCAGCTGGCCGTTTCAGCCCCCACTCTATTCATTTCTTCGTTAGCATTTATCTACATAAATGTAGTAAAAACACCATTTGAATGGCATCAAATCAAATATAAAAAACATTAGGGTACAAAGAACGTACTTACCTTTCCGTCCTTATATTATATTTAATTGCGTCGGTGCGTTACGGTGACGCAGCAATAATATTGGACCGCGCGACTGTTTCTTGTGCCATTTGTGAAAATCCGTGATCAATTATGTATAATAAATAACAACATGCAAAAAAGTTTAGAGCACATCATCGAACAGCGGCGCGTTCGGTGGGCGAGCGGCGCGTCACGTGCCAGCTCTGCTCATTAGTCCGCTCCGGTACAAGTCCAATGCGACTCGCGGCGGCCACGGACGCAATGTTATAATTATGCTATTTCGTTATAGTCATAATATCTAGGCATGTATTAGCACATGACACTTGTAAATATGAGTACTTATTTCTTAGGTACTACCTACTTGGTGGTATTTAGCTGTCAAATATTAAACTATTCGTTACATATTTTATACATCAAAGTACCTTCTTATTGTACAGTGACAAAGGTTTCTGAAAAAAAAAGAAAACACTAGAAAGTACCGGATGCTATAAATTACCTACCTAATAAATAATGAAAAATTAGAATAATGACTATTAATGACACAATAAAAATAAAATACTGAACGGTAAAGAGTAAGAAAGTACCTACTATAAAAATCACATCAAACAATAGCTGACTAATTCTTGTATAATATTAATTATAATAAATATATAAGTAATTATAATAGCGACATGTCAATGACAATATTTTCCGGCAACCGCTTAACTTAGACCGTGTACAGATTTGTTCGATATTACTAACCTAAGAGAAGCTGTGCTCAGGGCTGTTTGATGTCAAGGTGGTGTTCGGCGCTCGGTGTATGTAATGCGCCGCCGGCCGCGCCGCGCCCGGTCTGCCCGTGTAGCGACTTGCATCCACTTATTGGGCCGATATTGAAGTAATGGAACATCTAAATAATATAATTTGTTACACTACATTTTTTGAACAGCTAGGTACTTTCCATTCGTTTATTTATTTTGATAAGATTCCCTTTACATTAATTTTTTAACGAATATCCATGTATTATACAAATATTGAGACCGCTGATATGTACTCGTAGTAGGTACACCTAATTTGGGACAATCACTGGTGGATCATACTAACAGTCACACATTACACAGTGTTTAAGTTTCATCTTTCACCGTTACCATATGTATGCGCAAACATACATAATATATCGAAGATTGAGATAGCTACAGACACCCAGAGAATAAAATATATGGGGCATTCTAGCGTTCTACATCAAATTACACGAACCCTAATAATTTATTTGCTTAAGGCGAGTGTCATTACTGGCGTGCTAGCCGTGGCGTAGGGTGTGAAGCCTGTGATGGTCCTTGATAAGTGCCATCTCGACTGCTTACTTAATTACCTAGACACGTCCTAAAAGAACACTACAAAAGGTCCATATAATATTTGCGAATTACATGCGCATAATAACTGACATTTCCTAATCTAGAAGTGGTTTAGAACTCGTCTTCCGTATTCTGACGTTCGCTATTTGGGGTAAATATTACACTCTCAAATCCTACAATATTAGCCAAAACAGAAAAGTCACCGTAGCCGAAACTGGTTTGGGATATTGTATTATATATTCGAAGTAAAATCGCTTTACTGGATATAGGATTTACGTTGCCACTTATACAATAAAGTAGACTTTAAATCAAAATTATTAAAACACTTTTTCACGCATTGTGTGACATAATGGAATTGAATTATCAGTAGGTTGAGTTACTTACATGTACTTGTACACATTTTGTGCCTAATCGTACATTTAGTGTCCAGATAAGATTGTAGTCGCAACGACTAGATTGAAATATATTTTTCGTCGCAATAGACCTAACTTTGAAAATTATCTTAAAAACAAAGAATGTGTCACTACACGATAAAGCAATTATATTGTTATTGCGAGGTGATAGTGTAGCGGCGGCGGGAGGAAGGCTGCGGATCTCGACCGCGCCTTCGCGGCTGCGACACACTTAGCTCAGGGACACGCAGGGCCGCGCTCAGCCGAGCCGCCAGCGCCATGCGCCAGCGGTGTCATGTAGCCGCCTGTTATCGGCTATCAAGGTTTTTACATTTTCTTAAGGCATTTTATTTGAGATATGGTTGTTTACGCAAAATTTATCGGCTCGCAATCGGACGGGCGGATAAGATAGCCGAAATTCTGTTCCGCGTACCGTCTTACTACTGTCCGCGCTCACGTCACGTGGCACCTACAGACTATCTATACCTACTTACTATCTGTACGACACGCGTGACAACCCTTACAATACATTATCATATCAGACTGCAGAATGATCATAATACTCAGCCAAAAATTTTATCAATTCTGTCCTCATTTGTCCGCGGCAAATAAAAAGATGGTCACACTACAGAAAAATTTATTGTGTATTTATGAGTTTTACTCATAAATACACAATAAATTTTTTTTCTATACTTCCTACTCTTTCACGTAAAAACTACTGAACGGATCTGGATCAAATGTGCCTTAGAGATAAATTATAGTCGGGCATAGCGAATAGGCTAGGTACTTTATACCAGGCGAACGGACATTGACGCGGGTGAACTTGCGGGCAACAATATAATCTCGCGGATCGTTACATAGCTAGCTTAATTAATCTTGCTGTTGATCAGACCGCAGATGGGTGAGCATGTTTTTTAACATAGCGAGCCCGCTCTGTGCCTCGGGAAGCACGCCAACTTCATCCAAAGCCTGGTCTCTCTCCAGTGCAGCCGTGACTTCGTGACAGATTTATTGTACTATGGAAATTTAGGAATAGTGAGTGGACCTATAATTGCGCACACGTCTGTGCTCTCTATTATGTTCCGCGCAGTTGGCATGCTCCGTTGAGATTGACCGCTATGCCACGCCGCGGCTAGTAGGTAGGTAGGTACCTAATATTAGCACTTAGTAAAATATAAGTAAGTACCTACATAATATTAAATGTTTTGCCAGTAGGTACATGCCTACCTGAGACTAAAAGAATAACATAGACGTAGCGTTTCAAACAAATTAGTGAAGCCACATGGCGCTGTCAATGTATGCGTGTGACTCAAATTTCCGTGTACCGACACACCGATAACGGTGTGTGCGTTATGTTGACAGCAAATGAAAAAACTCCTAGTACTGTCACTTTATAATTTATCTTCATATCATTTGGTTAGTGGCCAACCTGGTGACAGAGTTATTTAAATCGCCCATATTTACGCCCCTGTCGTGATCTAACGACTATTACCAGTCCGACCAGTCGGAACCGACTTTTAACGTGCTCTCGTACTAACCTAATCACATAATTTTAATAATAAGTATTAATTATGAAAACTTATGATTTATGTTAGAAATCGTTTGCATAAATAATGTTTTTATCTTTAAAAATTTTATTTTAATATTCCAAAATAAATAGGAAACAATAAACACTGAACAAACATGCTTTAATTTCTGACAAATAAAATCAAAAGTGATATATCTGCCCCTTAAGCGAGGATATTTATGATACGATGTGTGAGTGTGACTGACTGACTCAGTGATGCATCAGCCCATTAAGCCCACAGCCGTAACTACAGCGGCAGAAGGGTTAGGACCGTGGAAGTTTGCATGCCGGCACAGATTACTAAAGTGATGCCGGTTCCTTGTACACTGTAGGTGAGCACTATGAAATTATTTTAGGGAATGAAACCCCTACAAACGACAATGATAGAAATTTAGCAATATATATTTTTCAAACATCCTTAAGTGTAAGCCCCATCTAAAATATGAAATTTGCAAAACTTCTGAATAAGATAGAGTAAACGTATCTGTATAAGTTTAACTTACTTAAAAATATATTAAAAAGGAAATACTAAATAATTTTATTAAGTACCTATTTATTTTAGTCAATAATAACAAACGGCTCAACATAATTAGCAACTTTTCAAATTGATGTAAGTACCTGTTAGCGGCGTGCGAGGTCTCTGCAGGTGCAGCTCCCGCGTCGGCGCCGTCGGCGCCATCAAGACGCGCGGCGTGGAGCGTCACTTGGCAGGGATGTTGTCGCACCCTTGTATACACACCATTCGTATTCTTGCCACGAGTGATTGTCCGAGTTGCGAATTTGTAATTGTGGCCATGTAACCGCGGTGTTTGTGAAGGAAGAGTCCTAGAGCGGAGGCCACCGGGGCCGCGGGGCCCCTACGAGCGCGCCCCCAGCGCTGCACCACTACCACTCCTCCATTTTCATTCAACTACATAATACTTAGTCATATCTCACAATTAAAACTGTTTTTGGGATCCGTACTGTTATGGCGCGCTACTTAAGGACATTATTTTTCATTAATGCAGTGCACGATATAGTTGTGCAATTTAAAACGACCTTAACATTCCTCCGCACACAATGTTTTGCTTGACAAATCAATTCCAGTTCAAAGTTAGGTGGTGCCCGCGCCGGCCCCGGGGCCCTGCCCTGTCTTTAATCAGGCTTGTTGGTAGGTAGGTAGTGGGTACCTACCAAACTTACTTATTTTTGTCTAACACAATGTAATTTGATAAAAACTGGCGACATACATATCTATGAGTCATACATATATTATGACGATCCCTAAAAACTAAACAGTTTTGCCACGTGGTGGTGTGGTCGTGTGGCATGGTGTAATGCAGGCTCAGTAGCACTTGGCTTGTTTACAAGCCAAAAACCACCCGACTAGTGAGTGTAGAATACAGTTAAGTTTACGCGACACATTATACTCGTAAACTAATATTCCACGCCACGCGCGTGTATTGATATTCCACGCGCGATTATCCTCCAGGCAAATCTTGACATAAAGGGAAATTTCGAGCTATATTTAAATATGGCGCGCAATGATCACTTTTAACCAACTTCAAAAACGAGGAGGTTATCAAAACTTTGTTTATTACCGCAGAACTCCATCACTTATGGACCGATTTGAAAAATTCTTTTTTTGTCTGACTGGACATACTTCCAGTTTGGTCCCATTTTTATCAAAAGAAAGTTCTGATGATAGGATTCATGAGTAATTGAGGAAACTCAAAAACAAAAACTCAAAATTATAGGCACACATATAGCAATTTCAATATTTTTAACAACACACATCAAACATTTGCATTCAGAAAGTATAATATGATGAAGTAAAACTGATGAAGAAGACCACAGATGGCTACCTGAACTTCTCAATAATAACTATTTGATGATAAAGCCGGTAGCTAGGCAACGGAACTTCATAATTAAACAATGAAATCTAGCCGTATTTGGGCTTATTTGAATGGTCATGAGATGCACTATAGCTGTAAATTATCAGATTAAAAAGAACCGTCTTTAAGGGAGGAAAAGTGAGATAAGAGTTTGCATGAAAGTTCACTCTGTTTAAATACCTGCGTTAGACTAGAAGTTTTAAGGTTTTTAAAAATTCTACTGAAGTCGGTTTTTTTTTGTTAAAATTATTTGAAGTATAGTCACAAATTGTTCAAGATTGTACCAATTATTATATATTATTATATCTAACACAGTCTACAGTCTTATTATTTTTAGCTCTCCTCAAAGATGGATTAAAGAGGAACGAAAAGTATCCCCAGATCCACATGTGGAGCTAAACTGTGGATCCTAGTGGAAGGTGGCGATAAAATATCCCAAGCCCACAGGCGGACTTTAGAGATATATTAAGTACCTATGTTAATTTGACTGAACACCATTTTTATTATATAACGAATTTTGGTAAATCTTGTTATCCTTTTTGGATTTATCTCCTCGCATGACAAAAGGCACTGTAATCCCAATTTTTAATACTTTACATAAGATTATTTACTAGCCGTGCCCGCAGCTCCGCTCCCATTTCGGTTTTAAATATAGCCTATATTTTAAGTGTCTAGCTAACTCTAGCAATACATCGGCGAAAACTGCATTCAATTCCATGCAGTACTTTTTATGTGATGCGACTACAAATATACCGACAGGCAGACAACGATTCCGAAAAAAAAATATTTTGTCTTTTGTTCCTCTAATAAAGACCTTCCATATTAGTTTTTTTTTGCCAATATCTATAATGAACAGACATATAATTGTATTATTAACTTGTAGTATAGATGTCCTCAGCTACACCACAGATTACTAAAGAGTTATGGCTACACGTCATTAGATACCTGGTACCTACTTATTATTTTTTTACTGTCATTAAAATTAGATTATTGCCGGCCAGTGAATTCGCTCGTTTTATTGATATCGAACCTATTTTCTGACCAATAAAACCTAAACTTGTTAGTTACTTTGCGAATCAGAATTTGCAAAGCTTTGCATTAAGGACCTATGATACTCGTTGCATGGACGTCGCATATAGACATATACATACACGGTTCCGACTTTTTAAGTCATCGTAAGTAGCCTGATGGCTATCAACACCTTGTTGACTAATTTGCTAACTAATTGTTGAGTGTACATAATGTCTTTATGAACTATGGCTTCTGTAAAAACTATTGGTTGTCAGTGTAAAATGAGCGTATTAACTAAAAATAACTAAAGGATATCTTATCACCTGTAAATTATCGACATCTGTATTTAAGGTTCTGAGTAGTTAATGTATAAAATAAATAATGATGACTAGAGTTATTTAAATTGTGAACGCTACATTTAAAAGGAGTTTCATTACAACTTGTTTAGTTAAAGAAAATTATAAATGTTCATAATTTGTGCTAGTATAGAGTTGGAGTTGGTTCAAAATATTTTATCGATAAACTTAAAAAATATGCCCTAGCATCTATACAAAATACTCGAGAGAATTCTTTGTTCCACTTTTTAAGTACATAGTGTGCACTACTAAACTGCCCGTGTATGTTTATTTTTTCCGTATATACTTAGGAAGGAAGGAAGGATTGCGCAAAACTCAAATAAGTATATATATAAAGCATTAAATAGGGTAAACTTACAGGTTTACCCTATTTAATGCTTTATATATATACTTATTTGAACAATTAGCAAACCTGCGGACCAGCATAATACCGCTTAATCACCTCTTCCACCTATTCCAGGAATATGCTGATATAAAATGATTTACCCTAGTCAAACTCCAACCACAGAATGTTTCAGTTGGAACGCAAGTATTATTGAAACCTCAAATTGCCTTAGACCAAGTCCTACAGTACAGCAAATTTGGAACATCATTCATCTTATTGATATATATGGCGAGAGTGAAACATGATGAGAAAAATCAGAAAACTTGTTCCAACTGTTGCACATAAAAATATTACACATAGCCTCGAATTAAGTATAAGTATTAAGTACAGCACAGAGTTCTTTTTATATACTGTAGATACTAAAACTTCCATAAAAACCACCAAGCCGTTATTTGTTGCTGCACAGATTACAAAAACACGATACTCGAAAACATTACGAACTGCATTCAATTACATTTATACATTTATTTTTTATGAGATAGATTTATCGATACGTATGTTGTCGATAGGTTAGGAGCGACACTTGTGTGTATATATACACAAATAATCCAATTTCGTAGAATTTTGACTCAGTGACATAAAATGAAATGGTTATAAGTCTGTCTCTATTTTTCTTATGACATTTCGTTCACGTGAAAAAGAAAAATCCAATGTTAAAAGTTCGTTGTAAATATGTTTCGTCTATTCCAATGCTTTGTCTATGCCTTGCATAGACTTGCTGCTTGTCAACTTGAGATCTCGTAAAACAGCCCACTGACCCCAGTTTTTAGTTATGATCAATTGTATGAAGCGAGAAAATGCCCGTTATCCGGTTTTTTTGCAATCGTCCTAAGATTTTATATAAGATATAACAATTGGCAACCCTAAAAGGAAAGCGTTGTAGAAATTGGGAGGTAGCGCTAGGGCTGAGCGTGCGCGGCCGCTGCCACGGCCGCCATGCGCGCATGCGCCTGCTCGACAGCGCGTGCGCCGTGCTTGTTAAGTAGATGAACGTACCTACACAATATTAAGACAATACCTACCTAGCTACAATAAATATTATAAATGTGAAAGTTTGTTAGAATGGATGGATGGATGTTTGTTACTCTTTCACGTAAAAACTACTAAACGGATCTGGATGAAATTTGGCACAGAGATAGATTATCGTCTGGAATAACACACTTTTTGCAGCGATAACCGAAATCCACGCGGGCGGAGCCGCGGGCAACAGCTAGTGATGAGATACATTTTATATTTGATTAAAATGCTCGCGCTTGTACTCTCCTCACTAGAAGCAGGCTGTACCGCTATAGGTACTTATATAATAATAGCTAGTACCTACGCCCCGCGCCACACCACGGAAATGTATAGGTAATGTAATACACTCGTGGACAAATAATTCAGGTCGGCGCTAAAATCCTCTGTGTCTTCCAAATTAATAATGTTACATGCATGAAACTAACTTTATATTAAAGATAATTTTAATATCATTTGCTATAAAACCTTATAATAATATGTTATTTAAAACGGAATAGGAAAAAATAAAAATTTAAATCACGCGTGTTTTACTTTATGCTTGTTATCTCTCTTTTGTTTTCAATCTGTCAAATTTATATTATAAAAGGCAGTCATCATCGTCTTTCACGGTATTATTGAATTACTATCATGACGATAACACCAGAAGAAAGTACACGTATCATCACTATGTTAGAAGAAGGCAGAAGTCAGAGAAGTACAGCGCGATTAACAGGCGTGTCACTTTCTACGGTGCAAAGAGTTGTCCAACGTTTCCGAGGAACTGGGCAGAACATTAGAAGACCAGAGCCTCTAGACAAGTGGCATAAGCGATAGTCGAATAGAAAAGTCAAACAAACAAATGTATGGGATTTAACGTAAAATTACGATATAATGTCGTAAACTTACTTCAAATCCCATAAATTTCTTTTTTGACGTTTTGATTCGGCTATCGCTTATGCCACTTGTCTAGAGGGGCTGGAACCAGCAGATCGAGGTGTACTACGGCTCGAGAGGATCGATTTATTGTTACGACCATGCTGCGAAATCGACACCTCACGGTAGTTTAAGTAACAAATCAACTTCGAGAGACTCGAAGAGACGACGTAAGCGACCGGACTGTAATCCCACATAGACCCGCAAATGGCCCCAAACTTGCAAGGGAACATCTAATAGCAAGATTACGTTACACAATGGGGAGGGAGACGAAGAATGGGCAAGAGTAATGTTTTCTGACGAATCCAGATTAATGATCTATGCACAGGATGGGCGGCGAAGAGTTTACCGACGGCGAGGGGAACGTTTTATTCCAGCTTGTTTTCAGGAAAAAGTATCGTTTGGCGGTGGATCTGTTATGGTTTGGGCTGGAATGTCTTCAGAGAGTCGCACGGAGTTAGTGCTGATAGAAAATGGTACGCTAACTAGTGCAAGATATGTAGAAGAGATCCTTAATGAGCATGTCGGCCCATACTTGATTAATATGGTTGAAAATTCCATATTTAAGTTCGGAAGGTGTATAAGAAATCGGAACTCCGCCCCAGCTACACTTAGCTTAGCTACACTTAGCTTAGTTACACTTACCTACCTGGAACACGCATTAGTTGAAGAATGGAACAATATCCCGCGATTCGTGAGGTGATTACTCAACGCAAAAATTGTTGATATTTTGTTTCTTATGTAATTTATATAAATAAAAGAATAACGTTTCCAACATTTAGTGTCCTTTTATTAACCATCAAAATTATCTACAACTTATAGTTTGATTCATTCTAACTCTATCATTTTAAGAGATATTCTAATTTTTCGTAGTGACCCGTATTTTTTGTCTGAGTATAATACCTAATATGTCGAACGGAGATAGGGCACCGTACCTAGAAGCTGGCGAAAGATCTCCACATACCAGGCTTGTTTGCCTCCTTAGTAGTGTAAAAAAAAAAGTAATCAATTTCAATTATCAGTATATAATATTGTTGAAAGTAATAATTATTATTATATAAATAAGTAGTCTTAATATGAGATGCACTAGTTTTGAAAATTCTGTAAAAAATAATTTTCAATAAATGTTTTTTTGCTTTTTTTTTTCAGTAATGTAATTTCCAAGCTAATAAAAAATGGATTTTGGTTAAAGCCTAAATGAAAAAGTTTACATTTTTGGAGTCAATCAACTCATAATAAAAAACTTCACAGAAAACGCAACCACCAATTCACCCTCTTAGGGGTAGAATTTCGAAAACCAGTTTCTTAGTGGACACGTGTGCACTTCTCAAAGAACACAGCTTCCAAATGTTTACGCGCGACGCTCAGCGCAAGCGCAGGCGTCGCTAGCCAATATATGGCTAATAAACAAGTCACTTGACCTTTAAATCAAAAATAATTACAGTGCAAATGGTATGTACTTAATAATGCAATATATAAAACATATGACGCTCGTCCATCCAACAAGGACGCCTATTGCGTTACCAAACAATCAGCCGGTTGCCCTCTGCGCACCTACCTACTTGACTCCACTGACACTTACACTGTGCTTACACATTGTACCTAACAGACATGCTGTCGCCAAACAATATCATTACAGCCAGATACTGGCCAGGCACTATAGATATTTCCACTAGAAATCTTTACTTCATTACACTTTACATTTGATCGAGTCTCACTAATAGCATAGTATAAATAGGGAATAATATCTAATAATAGCAATACATTATGGCCTAGACACGGGTCTCCTCTTCTCTCTCAAGAGAGAGATAGGGTGGTGTAGGCACTCTTTAGTAATCTGTGGTGTAGGTCCTAATTCACTCACGCTGGCCTAATGTGGATGGTGTATCCGACACGTCTTTAGAATTTCTTTTAAGACATGTTAGCTAATAAATAAGTACCTAAGTAATAAAGAAACTAAGCCAAAATGGCCAAAATTTAATGCCATCTACTCGGCGCTAATATAATGGATGTAGATACGACGAGTACAAGTACGGGGTGGCTATCGGCTGCCCGCAACCTTTACAAGATCGTCGCTCCACCGTGTTAAAGGTGGACTGCGTCGCTTAGGTAGTGGTCACCACTGCAGACCCTTTCTGCCCCAAAGACTAGGTGCCTCGCCTCCTTGCATCATAATCGAGACAATCCTTTGAGCTGGTTTTTTATATTTAATACTACTTAGGTGGCATAGAAGCATACCCGCCTGCGTTTAAGCAGTTACTGTAGCCTATGGGCGCTGGCAATACCTGAGCTGGCTGAGGTATCACTTGCATGTTAGCGACCCATATGTCGGTTACCTTGGTTCATCTAGGATCTCAGTAAGTACCTACTTAATAAAATGATTAGACTTAACAGTTCTCCAGTACTTTTGTCTAGTCTTATTAGTTTTGAGAGCTTGCAGTTCAGCGGTAGGTTCAGGTTACCAACTTAGTAGATACAGTCTCCAAATATTCTCAAATCCTTACTGATATTATAAATGTGAAAGTTTGTGAGTATGGATGTATGGATGTTTATTAATCTTTCACGCAAAAACTACAGAGCCTCTAGACAAGTGGCATAAACGGTAGTCGTAGGATTTGACGTAAGTTTACGACATTATATCGTAAACTTACATTAGATTATTGGCTTATTAATTTGCCATGTCCATTTATTCATCCGTCGGTCTGTCTGTTCGCACCTTAGCTCAGAGACTCTTAACGCCAGAAAGCTGTAATTTAGCATAAATATACATATTAGTTAAAATTACAAAATGGTAAAATAAAATCTTGTAAAAATATTTTTTTGGGTAATGGGCAATGGCTAACATGTTAAGTGGGGATGTTTATTTTTCCGTCATCTATCCCATGGTGTGGGGTAGGTGACGAAAGTTGCCTTTCAAAGTTTCGGGTTTGTGAATACTATACCTACCTATCAGTTAGCCAGTCAATCAGTCAGGACTTGTGGTGTGTGGTATAAATGTTATTAATTAGTGTAGTCATTGTTCGAGTAGGTCAACATCGTCAGATGTTGACGTCGGACGGTGTGTTCAGTGACGTGTGTGTACTGCACTGTCACTGCGGAGTGCGCAGGGCCCGCGTCCGGGTACGAGACAGTACGAGTACATACTACAAGTATATATGTATAGGTAGGTAGTAGGTAGCTAATAGCTGACGAGGTCGTTTGTCAAAAATATAATTATTAAATATATCAAATAAACGAGTTAAGTAAATAATCACTTTTCATACAATGCCATTTAAACGTCATTCGTACAGCTACCTATTACATAATATATTATCTGAAATGATACCTATTAGAAGATATAAGGTACGGGACACGAGATCACGAGTTACAATATTGTAATACTTACGAATTATACCTACCTACTTAAGTATATTAGCCTTCCAAGCTGTTAATAAGTAGATCGGTGTTGGTGTGAGAGTGTGAGGACCCGATGCGGATGTTGGCAGATCATTATGTCTAATCATATGACATGAATTATTACCTACTTGCTTCTAATCAATCCACTAAACGTTCTAAGTAGTACCTATACAGAAATACAACAATGAATAAAAAAAACATACTTATAAATTTAATAAATACGGATGACGGATTAAGAATAAGTACAAATGTCACCACCCCGTTCCATCCCGAGGGTGTCGTAAGAGTCGACTAAGGGAGTAAGTAAGTCAGGCAGACAATATTCACTGCAAGAGAAGGAAAACTCGAAATAAAACCCTATACCAACCTGTCTGGCCAGCGTGGTATAGTAGGCTAATATTCCTCCAAGTATATGCAGGAAACCTGTGCCCAGCAGTGGGACGTTTATGGGTTGTGATGATGATGATAAAATATCACATTGGGTAATGCCGTAGTAAGAACGGATTCCAGCGCACCGCGCCTCTTTATATTTCGAGCTCCCGTAGTAGGAACGGATTCCAGCGCACCGCGCCTCTTTATATTTCGAGCTCCCGTAGTAGGAACGGATTCCAGCGCACCGCGCCTCTTTATATTTCGAGCTCCATATATACTCATAGACACCGAAGTGTGGTTTTCGCCGGGATTGAATATCTACTTATGGATTATTTTCATGATGTGCTACGAAATATAATATTATTGTATTGCATAGAACAGTAAGTATCGGATCAATATCAAAGTAGATGCAGATGAAGTATATAATTATAATATTATGTAATATGTTTCACGTCTGCATGAAACATATTAGATAATATTATAATTATATACTTTAAATAAAGACATTTAAAATATTTGGTTGGAAAAAATAAATATGTACTGTCATGTTGCTTCTATATATATTTATATATATTTCTGGGGATTATTTTCTTAATTTATTATTAACTAGTTGCCCCGGCCAACTTCGTACCGCCTTAAAATAAATTTATGTTATGTTATCTTATTGGCTGAATTAAATTTAGTTATTTTTATTAAACTACCGCATTTCATCTAACTAAGTGAAGCCGTCTCAGAGTAAAGGAGTAACAAACATTTACTCAATACCGATGGTATTTCTTAAATATTAGGCATTACAGAGGTTATAATTTGTAGTTTTTATTTGAATAATAATATATATTAACTAGCTAAACCCGGCTACTTTTTGCTGTGGTGCAGTCTGATATACTTGTCCTAAATTAATTAGACAGCTTTACAGATTTTCTTTTTTTGCACGGAACCCTAGTTCTAATCCTAAAATAAGCCTATTTGGGTTTTTCCCGATGAGGTCCCATGCCCCATATCGCGGGTAAAAGCTTTATTCTTGTAGTTGATGGTCATGAGATTAATGGAATATTAATTATGGTGCTGATAGGCTCGATGTCGCAACCTCCCGCCCGCAGCTCCTCTTATATTGCCCGCTCAGTTTGCCGACGATGGATCGGATCATCGATGAGTCTTTTCTCCCTAGCACCCAGGGTATCGTAGCACCTCGCGTGTACACAGCTCTGCCACGGAAGTGAGGACGGTGTTTGGTATTGTTTTTGTCGGTGTTAGTGTGTAAATATTTAAGTAAGTATGCGTTGCAGATGGCGGGCGAGGACGAAGTGCAGCTGGACGAAGAAATGGAACGCGTGGTGTGGAGCGAGAGCGAAGCGCCGCCAGCGCGGCTGCCGGCCGGGGACGAGCCGCGCCGTGACCTGGCCGCGCCGCCGCCCTACTCGCACGCACAAGGTACGGTATATGTTCAACACACACTCGTGCGTCTCTGCTACTACTTAGGTGGCAAACAATCATACGACCCGCCTGATGTTAAGCAGTTACCGTAGCCTATGGACGATTGCAATACCAGAAGTATTGAAGTACACTTGCGTGTTGCCAACACATTTTTTACACCAAGGCTTTATGATGAGACTACGAGTATCCCTGGGATAAGAATACGTTTATTTCAAAAAGCATCTCTAAATTAGCGCTGGAGACCTGTACTCACACACAGGAGCACAACTGCACCACTGTGCGTAGTTATTTAACTGTAGTCTTATGTAAGGTGGAGGTCCTTCCCCAGTCGAGCTTGCTCGCTAGTACGATGCCCTACCTGTCTTAAGACTACTCTACTTATCCCTTTCGGTGGAATAGATGTGTTATAATACGTTCCGAGGTTACGACCTCGCATTAAATGCAATTAGTCATGTATGCACAACATAGTAACACTGCTGTTTGTTTTTTCTAGTATTAAGTATATTTCATTTCAATAAAAGTAATAAATTCATACATCTAACGGTGCTCCACACTAGGTGTGTGTGTCACCTCCTTACCAGAGAACCGAACACCCTCGGCCTCGTGTCGGTGTTACATTTACAGTGGCGATAATTATGCTTTAAATTTGTCCCCGAACATATTAGCGATCTTTGTGTGCCCATCACATAATGTGTGATTGATGACGCGAGCGACTGATGTCTGTAGTGGTAGTGTTGTATGTGCAGACGGAGTCAACTCGGGCAGCTCGGCGGTATCCCCAGCGCCGCAGCAGCACGCTAGCACGACGGGCTCGGAGCCGCAGGTGAGTTCCCATTGACCTTCAGCAGCGCGTGTCCTTACTGCAGGCAGCTACGATCGATACGAGTACGTATTTATTTAAAGGCCAAGCCGGCGATTTGTTAAAGCTCGGTACCCGCGTTGTACCAGTACGGCTCCAGTACTTTAGTTGGTAACTGACTCGGTTCAACGAGTTGCATAATTCTTTGCGGGTAGATTTAATAATGTATTTAATTGATTTATATTACGGTTACGGTGATAGTCGGCAACACCAGGTCACTGCCGAGGGGCAGAATGTCCCACTCGGCACGCTCTGCCTAAGAGAATTTGGTGTGTTGTGTGTGCAGATGTCAGGCGCGTGGTCGGGGTCCGCGTCGGGCGGCAGCGCGGGCAGCGCTCGTGACGACCCGCGCCACGTGCAGTTTGACGGCGAGCGCGCCGACGGTGCCGACGCCGATGCCGCTGAGCCGCTCGACGACGCCGACGACGAGCGGCGCACACAGAGAAACGCGTAAGTTGCAATTTGTAATAGACGGAGGCAGGCATGCAATAGCTTGAGTTATTCGTAAACGCGCAGTGATCCTTAGAGAGAGAGACACTTACTCATACGATACCATAAATATTTATTTATAAACATGTATATACAAGCATGATATGAGTGGATGCAGGTGCACAACTGCACAGGTATCTATTCAATTGTAACACGATTATGGAAACTGATACATTTCGGGTTAACGGGTTAGGTGCTCGGTAGATTGCTTTTATAAAACTAGGGGATAAAATGTCGCTTGCTATTATTTGACAGATTTATAACGTGGAAACGGAAATTGGGCAGACTTGCCTTTATTAAACTAGACAGAGCCCTTTAAAACAAGTTCATCGTTATCATCTCATAAGAAAGACGTCTTTAGCTGGTCATCAGCACAACAACAACAATAAAAAAAAATACGCCTATAGTGGTAGGGGAGTACCTCCTTCTCCTTCCCTTCCTTCGGCGGCTTATTAGAAGACTTTTACCAAAATTGTTATTATTGATTTATGTTTTCAAAAGTTATGATCTGTTGAAAACATACATAATTATTGCATTCTTGTGGCGGGCAATTACGGAACCTTAAATTGCGCGTGATCCGTTACACACTTGGCCGGTTTTTTTACCTTCGGTCGATTCGAGTCGCATAAAATAGAGTCTAACATTAAGTAAAATAATGCTTTTCATTCATGCGGCTCAATCAGTTTAGTTTTAATAATTAATGAGTTATCAAACAGATGGCTCGTGTCGTGTGTGTGGTGTGTGGTGTGAGTGAGCGCGCTGCGCGTTGCTACGAAATGTCAAGTTCATTACCAATATATTTTAGTCGGTAGCGGTCTGATAAATGCCACAGAATACTGACTTATACTTAGACTATTTCACATAGCATGGATACTGTGATGTTTGACATTTGAAGATAAATATCAATGAAAATGAAATATGATAAAATTAAAACCTATCGTTTGAATACAGTAAGCTCTTGATCTTTAAATAAGCCTATTGGTTGGAGATTGATTCAATCATTTTCTTTCATCTTCATCGTAAAATGTTAAACGTCACAGTACTAATGCTATGTGAAGTAGACTATAATAGTGTAGCCAAGTGCCAAACTAGAGACGCCACCACTCGGAAGTTTGTGGAGAGTGACGTGATGACGTGATGGACGCAACGTTTCTGATGCGCGTGACACGTGGCTTACAAGTCTGTTGGCACCTGAGTGTGTGCAACGCGAAGTTATTTCTACTCGACACTCGTATCTAAGTGACGAGTAGGTACACTAAGTACTTACACAAGTGGGCATTTGTATTATGGATTGTTCAACCACCGTTTGTACTAGGTTTATGTACGGCTCTGGGCCGCACATAGGCGATTCAGAGCCTCTGCTTGCTAGAGCTTTTTCATTTCCTTTCTCATAGTCCAGTAGGACGGCAAGCCGACACGACCGGAGAGAGATCAGGGTGTAAACACCACCAATTTCTAAATTCGGGGCATGTATTGTGAATTTCTTGTCAAAAAAACCCAATATAAATTTTTGGCCCGACCCGGGAATCGAAACCTCGTGATCAGCAGTCACTCACATCGACCATTAAGTTACCGAGGCCGTTTAATATCTTATATTTTATTCGATTTCATTTGGAAAACTTACAGCTTACCTATACAATAAGGAATCTTAAACAATAAGTAATAGACGGCCAATTACAAGTTTTCACAGACGTTATGATTTAGATTTTTAAAATAAACAGCGTTAAAGTAGAAACAAAAATTACTATAAAAAAAAATAAGCATTAGGTACTTACTACAAATCATGTTAAGAAAAAAACATACACAAAAACACAAAAAAAACTCCGAAGAAACGCAGTCGGCACACGAAGTCCGATCTTGCCAATGAGGTCAGGCACATCGGTCAACCCATTTACAATACAAAACAGGAATGAGAGATCTGCTATTTTTCTACGTACATATAGAGGCAACATAATAATATATCTTACATCGAAGTTAGGCAGATAATTTTTGGCACGGTATTGCGTGTACCTTAGAAAGCGCCTTTGAATGCTTTCAATGCGATCTATGTATATAAATATTACAAACTGGGTTCCAGACTTGCGAAGCATATTCGAGGTGGCTACGGACAAATGCACAGTAAAGGATTTTTAATGTTTTTATATTTTTTTAATGAATATCCTAAAGATAAAGCCTAGTAAGCTTTAGAAGCTTTATTTTCTATATTAGTAATATGCGATTCAAATAAAAGTTTAGCGTTGAAAGTTACACCAAGATCCTTAATAACACCAACCCTAGTTATTGTAGTGTGAGATATATTGTAATGATATGCAATGGGGTTTGGTTTACGTGTGAAAGTGCACACATAGCACTTGGATACATTAAGGTCTAATCTATTCATGGTACAATAAGACTGGAAACGATCTAAATCATCCCGTAAACATCGTGCGTCATCGATGGTTGTAATTTGTTTCAGAACCTTCATGTCATCCGCGTACATTAATATTTTAGAATTTTTAAAACATAAGGCGATGTCATTTATAAATATATTAAATAATATAGGTCCTAACAGTGATCCCTGAGGAACTCCCGAGGGGATGTACATAGGCTTTGACATAACCATTAAGTACAACCGTCTGGCAACGATTTCTACATAAGAAGGGAACCATCTGAACAAGTTACCCCTAACACCAATCAGCATAAGTTAAAGTAAAAAAAAGAAAGTTGCGCTGAAAATAGTTTAACCCGGACTGGACAAAGTCGGGGCGGGCCGCTAGTTTTATATATAAAAAATTAATCCCTTTTTTCCTTTGTCACGGCATCACGCGTGAACGGCTGGACCGATTTCGGTAATTAGTTTTTTGTTGTGTTTGTTATTGTCAGAAGGTTCTTATGTAACAAAAAGAAAGTTGCGTTGAAAATAGTTTAACCCGGACGAAGTCGGGACGGGCCTCTAGTATATTATAACCTACCTACCTAGTACATACGTGGCAAGAGCTATGTCAGGGTTCATTAGTAGTTCATCGCTGGGCTTGCACTATTACAGGGAGAAGAATATAAAGGGCTGTCCTATGTATGCGCTGACGCAGCTCGCCGCGAGTGACGCGTGCGGCGCCGCGCAGTGTCTAAGTCTTTATTATAAATCCATAGTACCTAGTCCATAGCATTAAATCAAACTTATTCATAATTATAAAGGTTACTAGCTGCTGCCCGCGGCTCCGCCCGCGTCCAGACCATAATCTATTTGTGTGTCAAATTTCATCCAGATCCGTTCAGTAGTTTTTACGTGAAAGAGTAACAAACATCCATCCATCCATCCATTCTTACAAACTTTCACATTTATAACATTAGTAAGGATATAGGTATTGTAGTGTATGGACACGCTTTCAACACCAGGGGCATCATTTGCGCGTAGCCTACCCTATGAAAACCTTTTAACTTATATAACTAATATTATCATTCTACTTACCTAATTTCCTATTTAAATTATTTCAAAATGTGTGCAGTTCGTGAGTTTTTGCTTTTTATATGTGAACTTAAAAAATGCATTTTAATGAAACTTTTTAGATTGTATCAGAAATACATATTAGGCATATCTATTTTAAATCTACGTACCTATATCTATGATAAAGTATTCTGTTGACGTGCGATACTGTGCGGCGCGGCGCGGCACACGGCAAGTGGCGCTAATAGCGTCGATGCTTAAGCGGGAATTTCGTGAACGATCATTTATCAATTCAGTGTTTTGTATAGATCTACTTATACGAAGATTTTAAGAAAATATCGATTGATAATGATGCAAAGCAAGTAAATGATCGACGCAATGGTAAAACATGCGTCGCTGTCGCTACGCCCCAGCATTTAACAAAGCCGTGATGCTCGACTATTTGTGAGCGCGAGTCGGCTCGACACACAGGTCGGTGATGGCGCTGGCGCAGAGTGCGGAAGTGGCACTGGTGGCAGCGGCTGCGTGTGGCCGACAGAAATAGCACGCCGCGTGACATTGGCATTGTGCGAGTTCGGACGCCTCGTCTAGCGCACTCGCCGCGCCATGCCCGTCACCTACACGCGCGCCTCGCAGCTGGCGCACGAGCGGTGAGCACCTCGCCACTATGCGCCCCATGCACCTCCATGCGCCCCATGCACCATGCATGCACCCCTCCCTCAACTAGCTCTCTGATTGTCACTGTTTATTTAGCGCGAGAAGCCATTGAATATAATGACTCGATGCCATGTCAACACATCGCCAGGCACCAACCCATGTTCAGTGACAATACTTACTGCGTTTGGTGGTTATCATTACCCACCTACTGTTTACAGTAGGTGCACTACACCACACTCTGATCTTCGAGTAGGTACCTACGTGTTTGGTGGGTGCGAACTGCGGCTTAAATTTGTCTTCTTTATTCAATTGACTTTACATGATTGATGATAGACTGACCTATTAGGTATTTGTGCTCCCACGGTAGATTTTTTTTTGAAGAACAACAGTTATAAAATAAGAACAGAACAACAAAATAAGAGTAGGTATGTAGTATTAAATATAAATAATTAGAGAGGAACTTTGTTTATTAGTGTTTAGTTTGTTATATATTATATATATTTTACAGTAAAACATTTTTATCGAATCAATGATAGGATCGATCGTCCATTATTTTGCACAAGTTTCACATCGAGTCTGTTCGTCCCACATGAGAATGAAAACTCTGTGTAAATGTTCAGCCACAGCCTTATCGTGTTATTGCAACGAAGCGCCGCCGCCGCGTCGCCGTGGCGACGTGAGGCGCTCTGGCATAGCCGCATTCAAGTGTAAGATGAATGGAAGCAGTTTATCTAAAACACGCGCATTCGTCGTCGTAAAGTTGCTTAACGATCAGTCGATGTGGTAGATAACGCTCGACTCACTCGGCTACCTAGGCCACCTAGTGTAAAGTGTTGGACTAGGGCGCACGGCGTGGTGCCGGCGGCGCAGTGAGCGGTGCGTTGCTGCAAGCACAACAATACAACCCCCTTGTTAAGAAAATCATTGTGTCTTTAAGAAAATATAAGAAGATACAAATAGATAAAGGGAAGACAAGACAATAATGTACCTAAATGAATGAGCTCGTGTTGGTCACTCAGCGGGTGTTTTGTTAATGCTATTATTTATAGTCGGCCAATAGTCAGCAAGACGCGGCGTCGCGGCGCGGCGGCGGCGGCAGCGGCGGCGGCGGCCCTTTGCCCAGGCCCCTCGCTCTTATCTACATTCATAGATTTTAAATGTAGCTCATCAAATAACAGATGTAGCTAACGTTATGCGCCTAGGTAATATGTTATGTACAAACACAATAATAATGTCCATTTGGAATGTTGCCGATGTTTTTCTATTATTTTTGTTAAAATTACATGTACTTGAAAGTATTCACCTCGCTGAGAGACGCGCACGTGACGGTGCGTCACACTGTGCGTCACTGTACGTACAGCTCTCTACTGATACATGTTCATGTTGCATACCGCGCTCTGCTGCATGTAATCTCGCCACAGGGCTGGCGCTGCACCTCTGTGCCTGACAGTCTGCTACCGGCTCCGATACCTACATAAAGTAGGTACGGTTGTACACTTCGACACGTGACGGCGAGGGCACTACATGCCCTCCTCTTCGCAGGTTTACCGCAAACTTTCTGTTGGTGGTAATCAGAACTCCCCAAAACGTCCTTTGCTTGTTTTGGGAATCGAATCCGAGACCTCACGTTCGGTCGCAAATACGAGTATATCTAAATGTAAGCCGATGGCAGCGCCGCGCCGGCCCTACGAGGCTGTCGTAATACCTACCTAATAATAATTATTATTATACTAGTCAGATAGTCAAACCCGCAGGGTATTCCGTAAGATCAAAAACCGAGCGACCGCGAAAACGGAGCAAAATCTGGCTGTCAGATTGAAAATCGGAGCATAATCTGGCTGTAAGATTGAAAATCGGTATTCCGTAAGAGCGAAAATTAAGCCTTTTTTGACGTTTAGCAATCGTGTGTGCCGTCACCGAACAATCACAACTGTCAGTTTGCGATCGCTGTTTCTTAGAGAATCAGCTGGCCGATCTGCTTTAACAATCTGATGCAGTCGGCTAGGATAATATTATGTGCCATATCAGTCTTTATGTAACAAACATGATACCAAACTGCAACAACTTTACATATTCTATCTGACTGGTAAAAAACTGATTTGAAGGTGATACGTTTCGTTGTTTGACTAGCAAAATCGGTCTCTCCTAGAATAAGACAACGTCGTTACTCAAAGGTCGAATAACGCTGTTGATTTGGGTTTCACCTAAAGCGTCTTGTCAGGCCTGGGGTTTAACCGAAGCTTCAATGTTTGTCTATTAACATCTCATAATAAGAAACCTGTCTCAAGAAAAAGTTTAGTTCTTATAATAAGTAGGGGTGATAAGTAAATCCTTATAAAAAATAACGTGGTCTGCGAGCTGCGATAACTTATTCTTGTTTTATATAATGTCATAATTGAATGAACCCTGAAGCCCTGTCTATAAATCTTTAACTAAAATAATCTAATACAATTATGTAGCGTAATGGTCACAATAAATCAATATAAGTGACTTAGCTCGGAACATTGTTGTTACTGCGCGCACCGGCACCGCTCTGACACACCCCTTATATGTTTTTTTAGAAACATAGTACAACTTAACGCAAAAAAAAACAGGATGAAGATATACAGAATTTTGCAATTAGTATCTAATTCTAAATTAAAAATATATGATATACAGCTGACCAAACTTGAACGTTAATATTTCCCGGATCCCGTAATGTTTTTTTTTTTTCAATATAATAAAGTCTATGACACAACAAATAACGTGGCTTTCTGTTGGTAAAATAATTTTCAAAATCAGGTCAGTGGAGATTACCCCCTACAACATCACAAACTTTACCTCTTTATAATATACTTAGTATAGGTAGTAGTACTACTTACTTATATCACCAACACTTATCTTGTTGGTGTCCAGGGTAAAAGAGACATTATCTATGTTTAGGTACTAGATTAGTATTATACTAGCTGTTGCCCGCGGCTCCGCCCGCGTGGATGTCGGTTATCGCTGCAAAAAGTAGCCTATGTGTTATTCCAGATTCGTTCAGTAGTTTTTACGTGAAAGAGTAACAAACATCCATCCATCCATTCTTACAAACTTTCACATTTATAATATTAGTAAGGATAATAGACATGAGTCTGATCAAACTCCATTCAACACTAATTTTCACAGTTATCTTGACACTAAATTGGCATCTCCTCTCTTCCTTTGCTGTATACCACCAAAATAATTAGAATTTATTATGTAATTGATTGCAGTCGTCACCTGCACGTGCACAAGCCCCGGAAGTATTCGCTACAGGAGGGTGCTCGCGGAGGCGGCGCGGGGGGCGGCAGCGAGCGGCGCGTGTCCGTCGAGCCGAGCGACGAGTCGCTGCGGGAGTCGGACGCAGCCGAGCTGTACGCGCACCGCAGCGACGACCCGCGCGCGCTGCGACGACACAAAATACAACCGCGGGTACTGGCCTTCCCACGATGATGACCATGTGCAAACCTACTGACCGGTGCCGCGGTGCTTCGGGGCTCGGCCAATGTTCGTTCCCTGATGTACACTTGTTCTTTTGCAGGGCTCAACAGTTCACGTGAGCCGCAAAGATGGCGGCGACAAAGTACAAAACATACTGTCTGACACAACGTACAAGAAGATGTACGACCACAGTCCACACTCGGTGAGTCTCCATTAGCCCGTGTGCGAGCGTATACGCACGCACGAGTGTGAGCGAGACATGTGCTGATATGCGGCTCGTTGCAGGTATTCGTTCAATTGGACGAGCTGCTGGTGACGGAGGATGGCGATTCGGAGTGGAAGGAGACGGCGCGTTGGATCAAGTATGAAGAAGATGTGGAGGAGGGCTCTGCGCGCTGGGGCAAGCCGCACGTCGCCTCGCTGTCCTTTCACTCGCTGCTCAACCTGCGCCGCTGCCTCGAGACCGGTGTCGTGCTGCTTGACCTTGACGAGAAGGACCTGCCCGGCGTCGCCTACAGGTCTTACCTACCTTTATCTACATACTAGTTTCTCGTGTTCTTATACAGCGTGGAAATAATGTCCGAGTGTCACCCAAGGTTCAACCTTTCACGTGGCTTCTACTTTCGGCACGAGTAGGAAGCAGGTACACCGAGACTCGAAAACAATTAGTCTCAAATGAATGATGGGCTTATTGTAAGCGATGGAACGTACCTACCAGCTTTTCACTGTGATTCACTGAAACTAGAAATCCCATTTATATAAGCACAGTCAGTATACTTTTACAGATATCTGTACCGTTTTAGATATATAGTTGGCAACCAAGCTTCTCTCTCTGAGTAGTGGTGAGTTTTTCCTAGCAGGTAAGCTGGACGTAATTAGGGCATCGGTGTCTTGGCGCTTTTCAGCAAGCTGACTGACAGTATTATAACAATACATATAGCTATATACATATAGCTACGAACCTTTGGATTGATTACTTTGCGCTTGCTCTTACTGCTCACCGTCAGCTCAAGAAATACTGAATAGGCACAGCAACAATAACAACCTACTCGTATGTACTTAAACTCGGCTACTACTTATATCTCACAATCGACATTATGGGGAAGCAATTGACACGCCTGCATATGAGTTTTTAGGAGTTGTAAACTTCGGGCAGAAGATTCAATTGTTATTAAATATTCTGCTTGTAAGTAATCCCCAATATAGGCCACCTGGCCAACGCAAGCGCCGCTGTCGGCCGGGGTGTTTATTTAATGTTATTGAATGTGTCGCTATGTGTTCCAGGGTGGTGGAGAGCATGGTGTCAGATGGGTTGATCGAAGACGACGACAAACCAGTGGTGATGCGGTCATTGTTGCTCCGACACCGGCACGTGCACGACGACCGCTTTCGCTTCAGCATCAGCGGCCGCAAGCACTCCTCCTACACCAGCCTGCAGGTACGCGTCTTGTGGTGCTGAGTTAGGTAGCCCACTGTCGCCGTCGATCGGAGTTGAAACATCGGAAACACCTTATCTCGGCTTAAATAACGGCACATACATTACAAAACGATAAATAACCGTGACAATCAGGGCGAGTGATGTCAGATAGCGCTAGCGTTATCGAATCTTGGTTACGATAATCCGGCGATTGGCATGTGTCGGAATGTACCGATGTTTGTGAAAATATTGAAGGTTAATCCGATACGAAGGTCTCTGTCGTCGCCTTGAATGGTAACAGTGGTGACATAATAGGTTTTTATCAATATTAATGACATCGAGCCAGTAGGTGGTACATTGAGGGCGAATGGTTCGCTACTTGGCGCGTTGTCACGCCGCGTACGTTGCACTGTGCGCAGTCGCTGTGGATGGACGAGGGCGGGCTGGCGTCGGCGCGCGCGCGCTGCTCCGTGTGCAGCGCCACGGCCGCCTGCCGCCGCCACAGCGCGCACCTCATCGTACGCAGCGAGCCCCCCGTGTGTCCCTCTCCCTCCCTCCTCACCGCTTGCCATCACCAGCTCATGTCACGTGACACACGTCATCGCACTTGTGCACCACGTATCTATCTAGTGTATTATAGGTACATGTAGCTAGTTTATATCGAGATCAATTAGTTTTAACAGGTATTTCACCAGTAGGTACTTTCGCTCACTAGGTTTTACATTTAGTACCGTAGCTGTAGCTCACCGTCTGTCATTGTACATGTATGTGTTTAGTATGTGCCGGTTCGTGGTAATTCAATAATGAGTGGATATTTACTTACCTCACAAATAGTACATCGCTTCACCAGTCAGCTTGTGACCATGGTTGGTGAAACCTGGTCAAAACGTCGAGATATCTAAAAATATTATAAATATTTATCATTCAATTCGTTGTGCGATCGTAGATCGTAGATTTAACTAGTACTGGCTCTCGACTCTCGAGTGACACAGTGTGATGTTCAAGCAAAGTATTAACAGAGATAGACCGATCAACATATTATGTTATGGTATGTCACGATTACAAATTAACCAATCACATTACGAGTGCGGCGCTGGAGTTGACCTGACGCGTCGGCCACACTGGCTGACTCATGGCTTCCTCAACCAGGCACCAGACTGCTGGGGGAATAGTATTTATGTGTCTCTGACAACTGGTCTCTGACTACAATCCGGCTCGTAAGTAACTGTATACGCAGCAACAGCGCGCATATACGTACTTAGTGTACACACAGGCACGAGCACGCCACTTAGACTAGAGCCCTACTTCATAGGTGCAAACTTTTAATTGGATTGTAATAACAGACAGAAAGAAAGAAAACTATTTGTTCGAACACACACACACAAGTCACCCGAAATAAACAGTAAATAGACACTAACTACATAAAATTGTCCTGTCACAATCTCAGCTTTGCGCTACGGCATTTTCATGCCGCAGCAGTGTTGATTTTGAATAAATACTAACAGGTATATATACCATTATTTTAGGTACCGACAGTGTTTTGAATGGAAAATTAAATGAGGACAGAGATACATACGAGGGTCAGAGTGAGTGTTCACATGTCATAGTGTGATGTGTACGAAAAATTAAATAGGTGAGGTGTCATAAAACAACGTGTGAGCTGTCATCGACCATCGCATCGTGACTAACATTATATTTTTCCTAGTTGTAGAAATGACTAAGTATTTATGTATTTTTGAGTGCTTCTTTTATTAGTTTGACTTGAAATACATAATCACGATGCAAAATGAACAAAATTATATGACTGTAGATGCTATGTGTAGTGTGTACTGTGACTGTAGATGCTTGTACGTAGAGCACGCGCTCTCGCCACCGACGCATTGAGCGCGCTCTGGTGTCGAACGTGCGCGGGAGAGCGCGTGCGCTCCGCTCTCGCTGGCTGCTGTTGATTGTGAACGTTTGTGCACGTGTGTAGAACCTGACGGAGGGGCGCCGCCGGCGCAGCTCCCATGCGCTGCCCGTCGAACGCGCCGAAATCCGCAAAAAGTCATCAACTGCGGGCTTGGACCTACGCGAGGTGGAGTACCTGGCCACGGCGGCGGCCGAGGCGGCGGGCTCACAGGACGAGTTACGTCGTCCTCATCACGACTCCATTATGAAACGGATCCCCGGTGACGCGGAGGCCACAACTGTGCTTGTCGGCGCCGTCGGCTTCCTAGAACAGCCCACCATAGCGTTCGTGCGATTAGCACAGGGTATTCTAATGCCCTCGATCACCGAGGTACCTGTACCAGTGCGATTCATGTTCATTCTACTGGGGCCCAGCGGCGCAGACCTAGACTACCATGAGGTCGGCCGCTCCATTTCCACGCTGATGTCCAACCCAACGTTCCACGGCATCGCATACAAAGCGGAAGACCGGCGCGAGCTGCTCTCCGCCATCAACGAGTTTCTCGATGACTCCATCGTGCTGCCACCCGGCGATTGGGAGCGTCAAGCGTTGCTGCCATTTGAGGAGCTGCGTGCCAAGAGCGAAATGATTCGTCGACGCAAGCGTAACGCGCTAGAGCGGAAGCGCGCCGCAAGCGATCTTCCCGTGCCGCAGTCCGACGAGAAGAAGGCACTGTTAGCCGCCGAGGCGGGCGGCTTGCCATACAAGGAGCCCGATGATCCACTTACCAGAACTGGACGACTCTTTGGTGGTAAGTGGGCGCACTTTTATCAATAACTTATATAGGTTTTAGTAAATAATATGTTTATACCTACTTGTAATGTACAATCGCTAACTGTTAAATAAAGCCTATGTTGACCATGGCGTGTTGCAGGCGTGGTGCGCGACATCAAGCGACGCTACCCGTACTACGTGTCGGACTTCAAGGACGCGCTGAACGGACAGTGCGTGGCTGCCACCATCTTCATGTATTTTGCGGCGCTCTCGTCGGCTATTACGTTCGGTGGGCTGCTAGCTGATAAAACGTACGGCAAGATCGGCATCTCCGAAACACTGGTACTGCAACATGGTTCCAATCAAGTAGTATGTCGTTGTTGTTGTCAAGAGTTTTGCTCATCAACATGTATGGTTGCGTACAGGTGTTCACGTGCGCCGGCGGCGTCCTGTTCGCGCTAATCTCAGGACAGCCGATGATGATCACGGGCGCGACGGGTCCGCTGTTATTGCTGGACGAATCTCTCGCTAAGTTTTGTGTGTCGTACGGGTTCGACTTCCTGGCGGCGCGCATGTACTGTGGCTTCTGGATGATAGTGATTGCGCTGTGCGTCGCGTCTATCGAGGGCAGCGTCGCTGTCAAGAGGATCACTCGGTGCGTTTATATCTCATTTTCTTTACCTAAATTAATAAAACCTCTCGCAATGTAAATGGCTTTCTTGGTGCATGAGCATACCGATGGTGAAAATACATTGAATAGGACTTTGACATCAGTTGTCGCAACTACATTGAACAAATAACTAACAGCTATAGGTAGTTATCTTATATTGTATGACCTTATGTAATCAGGATTAAATCATTTGATGCGCTTTCCTGCGTCGAAATATGTTCGCATTTCTGTTTTATACAATTTCAAGTAAATAATGTATTATTGTCTCGCTCACTCATATTGAACGTGTGTTTTGTGCGCATGTTCATATCTTAGTAACGCACTAATCTGCTATCTAAATGTAATAAGAGCAACATTGATCTGTATCGATTTAAATCATAGTAACAACCATTATGACCAATATGATGTTATCATAATGATGTGAATGTGATGGACAGATTCACGGAGGACATCTTTGCGTTTTTGATTTCGCTAATTTTCATCGGCGAGCCGGTGACGAGCCTCATCAACGTGTTCCGCGCGCACCCCCTCGGCACCGACTTCTCTGCGCCGCACAACGTGAGCGTCGTCGACTCACCTATTAATTCTACGCTGCCGGGTACGTACCTTACAATGTACATTTGACACACAAATTTTGGTACAGTTTACCAATATTGATATTATTAGATATCAATATATCTGCACATACACATTAAACGCTTTAAAACAAAATGTCTATCGTGTACCTACACTAACTTGCAGAAACGAAACTAGTCGCCGATTGATTATTATTAATTGCATATTTTTTTTATTAATTCCATGATATTTAAATAAAATATAATTCCTGCGTAAGATCTGTACCAAAATCTCTGATAAGTATATATAATCTTTTTGTAGGAGTGCCGAGGCCACCGGCGCACGCGCCGATGCCACCGCAGCCCAACACCGCTCTGTGGTGTACCATGCTCACTTTGTTCACCTTCATCATCGCCTACTACTTGCGCATCTTCCGCAACGGGAAGTTCCTCGGGCGCAGTGTGAGTACCGCGCGTAATGTACTGTACCGACTACCGACAGTGTGAGCGACAATAAGTGTTGATATCCCGTGTTGCAGGCACGCCGCGCGCTCGGAGACTTCGGCGTACCCATCGCGATTGTGCTTATGGTGGGCATGTCGGCCATCGTGCCCGTGTGGACAGAAACGCTGCGCGTGCCGGACGGTCTTAGCCCCACCACGGACCGTAGCTGGTTCGTGCCTCTCAACCCTGGTCTGGAGACAATCCCCGCTTGGGCGGTTTTCGCGATGGCACTGCCCGCGCTCATGGTGTACATCATCGTATTCATGGAGACACACATCGCTGAGTAAGAAACCGCAGTAATCTACAATTAAAAAGTTGACTTCGTCTGATTACACTATATTGACAAATAGATTATCTGTTTCAGACGAAGACAGCTTTTCGCTTTAAATTATGATGAGTACTCATGTTAAGCCGATGCATACTGTTGTGATGTAGTATGTAAGACTATGCTAGTAATGCTGAGCGCCGAGCGAACGTGTGCGAAACATATAAATAGTAGGCATGTAAATGCATGGCAGTGCTCAGTGTGCAACTAGACAGTGCCTTTACGTCGACAGGTTGATCATCGACAAGCCGGAGCGCAAACTGAAGAAGGGCAGCGGTTTCCATATGGACATCGTCATCATGTCTACGGTGAACGCCATGTGCGGTCTATTCGGCGCGCCATGGCAGTGCGTGGCCACCGTGCGCTCCGTCAGCCACGTGTCGGCGCTCACCATCATGTCGACCACGCACGCGCCCGGTGACAAGCCGCACATCGTCGAGGTCAAGGGTAGGTCACACATATACGAGTACGAGGTGACTCGGAAGATGCTATAATTTTTGCAAATGACGATAAATGTCATTACTGCTTTGATATTTGTGAAGTAAACAGATAAAAAATACACTTTAATAAGACATGAGTCGCTATACTACTCCTCATGAACGCGGATAATGAACGCCTTATCTCTCTTTTTGGACTGATGGAATATGCCAAAAATCGTGCCCAATATTCCTGGCCATGGCCCAGTACGTTCATCAATTCTGGTGGTGGCCACTTGGCTGATAACATTTTTTCTACTTAATGAAAAAAATATTAGACATAAAATCAACACAATCCAAAAGCAAAACGAAAGTTTTTCATTTATAAAAAAAATACAGTTAAAAAACATCGTGTATCAAATTGAGCGGCACCTTATACACGTGGCACATGTACGATAGATACCGTTCGTGAGTCACGTTAGTGACGTGTGCGCTGTGTGCGCATGGTTGCAGAACAACGGCTGACAGCGCTGCTGGTGGCGGTGCTGGTGGGCGTGTCGGTGCTGGCCGCCAAGTACTTGCGACTCGTGCCTATGGCTGTGCTATTCGGCGTGTTCCTATACATGGGCATATCAGCGCTCGGAGGCATCCAGTTCTGGGACCGCTGCATTCTGCTGTTCAAGCCCGTCAAGCATCATCCGCAAGTGCCTTACGTTAGAAGGGTCCGTATCAATTATTTTTATTTACAAACGAGTGCAGTTGCACTATGTGTGTGTGGGTGACCTAATTGTCTAAGTATTGTCCACATTATATACGCTTATTAGTTGCATGTTGCATGCTATGCAATTAGAAGCCTAAGCGATGATTCTGAAAATACCTCGGAACATGCTGTCACTCTGTGGTCGACCGCAATACATATTTTTTAAGGTTTAACATTATTTATTGAGGTTCTTTTGTCAAAGAGTATAGGTGCTTAAATAATGAATCATTCAATTTGTTTTAATTATATTTGATTTCATCATCTGGCTTCGCTCACTCATCGCGACGGTTCTTGTCTCTTAAGCACAAACCACAGGTAGCTTGGTTCCTATGCCCCTTGCATGTCCTTACGGCAATGTCAGCTTTTCATTTTTCTGAAGAAAATTGCACATCAAATGTTAAAATTCATGGTCTTCCTTTTATTTCTGACACTAGGTATGTTATTTAGCAAAAAATAATCCTTATGATGAAGCCTTTGATCGGTATGATAAAGCTCCCCTATATACATATATATATAGATAGTGGACCCCTTAATAACATACCAAAATTGCAGCCTTATATATATATGTGCGCAGGTGCCGACGCTCAAGATGCACATGTTCACGCTGATCCAGTGCGCGGGCCTGTGCGTGCTGTACGCGGTCAAGTCGTCGCGCTTCTCGCTCGCCATGCCCTTCTTCTTGGTGATGATGGTGCCTCTGCGCATGTCGCTCGTCTACCTCTTCACGCCGCTGCAGCTCCGAGCGGTAATTATCCTTACTAATATTATAAATGTGAAAGTTTGTAAGAATGGATGAATGGATGGATGTTTGTTACTCTTTCACGTAAGAACTACTGAACGGATCTGGATGGAATTTGGTACAGAGATAGATTATGGTCTGGAATAACACATAGGCTACTTTTACAGCGATAACCGACATCCACGCGGGCGGAGCCGCGGGCAACAGCTAGTATATACATATATACAACATTGTGTCAACTCTGTGATGTGCCACTTATTTGTTACATTCATTATGTGTGTTGCAACTAATCTATGCTACGTGTGTTTAAAGTTGGATGGCGCTCAGAAAGACATAGACCAGGACGACGAGCCCGACTTCTATGAGGAGGCGCCCTTGCCAGGATAGATAGGAGAGGAGGAGTGCGGCGCGGGCCACAGTGCGCGGTGGCATCGCCCACGGATGGCTCGTGTGTTCTTTTGTTATGCTCATGTCACTCTTTATAAACAACATATAATAATATGTACCTAGGTTGGTATATCTTTATATTGTTTGAGTTGCTTAAACTACAGACTCCAGCATCGAACGTACCATGGCCATGTGTGGTGGTAACGTTCAACGCTGCACCTGGTGGGTGCTGGGTGCTCGGTGGTCAGTAGCTTTGATTACAACTGAGGGACACCACTTAGCAACTATATTGATCCCTTAACTATAGTACTTAGAAAATTCGATACCAACAGGAAATTAATTTATTTACTTGTACAAAAATACTTATTAAGTATAAAATATTAGAAAATGAATGCAGGAATAGGTGCAACTGTAAGTGAGATAACTAAGTAGGTCCCTATTTAGTTAGGTAAGCTTAGATTATAATCTAAGTATGTATATAATATTATTTATACCTACTTTCCTTGTTAAGTTTTATTCGATTGGTGACGGTAACAAAGTTAATCAATATACGAGTTTTTTTTAATCTAAAAGTTATAAGTAAATACATAAGTGTTTATTTTTATAAATTATGTACAAATAGTAGATATTGTTACAAGTACCTACAAGATTTTAATATAATAAATAAATAATTAGGTGAGTATGTACGTACTATGAATGTTTAATATTGCTAATGATTTGTCGCATGTTATGTGAGTTCAGCCGTTGAATAGTTAGGTACTTACAATATGTAATTATATTAATTTAAAGCGAGATTTTTCCTTTTAGAGGTTTGCTTGATATTTATGAGCAGTAAAGAATTAGTTATATCAGATATTATATGTAGGAACTGATAGATATGTAAGTACCTACAGCAGACGGAAGCGGCTCTGGCCTCGAGAGTCGCGTGCGTCGGCGCAGCGTCGCACTCACGTACACGTGCTCTGCTTGTTGTTGCGCGGTGTCGCGCGTCGGTCGCACAACAAATTTTAGATTGTTACTATCTAATCACAAGTCATTGTTATTATTTAGTAGGTATATTAGAATTAAGCGGTCGAGGGTTTTACTAGTAGCTTTAAATTTGTGATACATGTGATGCAAACCTAAGTATTTATATAGAACTTACGTAAGTACGTAACGCACTCGCACTTGCATGCGCACCCACATATGCACGCTCCGACACTGCGGGTCACGAGCATAATGTTTTGTTCGCGTGATGACAAATTTAGAGTAGGTATTTACCTATTTAAAATTAAGACAGTTTACGATCCAGACGTTTTGCTGCTAGAATATTTAGCGTTCATGTCTATTATTTAATTACTTATCGTATTCAACTATGAAGACGTTAGAGCGACATCTTCATTTTACAAAGTGGACATTATGCTCGTCGCTCGCCACTGCGGCTGTCGAGCAATACGTTACTGAGACCAGTCAAGTTGACGTTCCTGTTATATTTAAGTTGGTATTGTAACCTACTAAGTAGGTAGTAGTACCTTTGTTCAGGGTGTAACAGACATGCCCATGCATGATAATATCAGGGTTGTTAACGGTTAGTAGCTAGGAAGAGGTAGTAACAGCTACATGATTACCGACATGATAAATAGAGATAAGTAACTAGAATATGATTATAGATATATTACAACAAATTGTTGAGCATTTCATTTTGTAAGATTGAAATGACACGGGTTGTTTCTTAGCATGTCATTCAAAGTGTAGTTACAATTTTGAGTAGAATTAGGACGAGCTTTTCCTAATTCTAATCGAAATTATGGTCACCCTACTGGAACATTATATTACATATTATTATACTCGCGTTTAAGACTGTTCTATTGGGTTTAACTACTTGATTAAGTCATTCTTATAAGGGTAATTATACACTTATATCGGGGTTTAAAAAATTAACCCGAAGAGTGTTACCTTTTTTTTTAAATCCACCCCTAAAGTACCTACAAAAACAAAATATCCTGTGCAAAGTCGGGGCGGGCTGCTAGCCAACAATAGAGAAACACCAAGTGGTGTATTGCGCGATCTTGAACTTATAATTTCTACAAATTTTGACATACCTTGTATTGACAAAAAGATAATACCTCCATGGGCGCGCAATCCTTCATGTCAATCATGTCACGTTCGCGCGGCCAACTTAAAGCCCTTATAACTTTTTATTACTGCTTTGACAAATTTTTTGGTTTGTTGCCTTCGGCTTTCGTTAACATATGGCAAGGTTTTGCGATGCGGAACAATCGTAAACATAAGTACCCGCGAACTCACAACCCACGTACTCGTACGACGTTCTCTGACGCAACTCTGAAAGTTGCGTTGATACGTAAAAACAGATGACACCAAGCGCATAGGTATTATAGCCGGCAAAAATCTCGACAAATGCGCAGAAAGAGTTTTTTAGGTTTCATTGATGGTACGTGCGGGGCGCGAGGGGCGAGGCGCGGGAATGAACCAATCACAGGATCGAAGAACTCACGTAATTGGTTAATACTGTCGAATTATGCACCTTGCAGCACAACTGCAATTGGCTTCATCATCATCTTTACATGCGCGAACTACGCCCAATATTGTTCAAATGTTTGCCAATACTTTGCGAGTTCTTGCTTCGAGCGTGCTGTCAGTTGTGACTGAAAGTGTACTGCGATATTGCTAAGTACAGAAATGTGGTTGGTGATATTGACTATCGACAAACTCGATCTTGAATCGTGTGCCCAATGCCAACGATGTCGCTTTGCTCCTAATATGACGTAATGATCTAATTTGTCATTGGTTTAGATCGATTGTGGCTGTGGAATCGGTGATCTCCCATGTCCAAATAAGCGCGGACCCAAATAATAATACATATTAGGCGTCTTACACCCGCCTGCCTCCGTTAGGAGCAAAAAGTTAAATTGTATTTACTGAACCCGAATGTATACGTTCTATTAGCTAGCTTTATCTGCAGAGTTTGTAAAAAATGCAGCAGTTTTTGTAAGACCTATTTGTTTGTGTATGAACTAATAGGTCTTACACAATAATTCCGTTATGTATTATAAGTATTACATACCTATATATAATAAAAAACATAATAGAATTATTGTGTCTGACATTGATATACAAAAAACCTAAGATACACAGTCAGCATCTCAAAACCGTCGCGTCCGTATAAAATACTGGCACTTCATAATTGATATTTTTGCGTCTATTTTAAATTCAACTTAATGTCTTGCACGTTAGGTATAACTACCTACTTATAATTATATAGTTGGCGACAGTTTTGAGTGGTACCTACTTTTATTCGAGAATGTGTATTTTATCATGGACCAAGTATCAGAATGGACAGATGATATAATATACATATGTTGTCAATGAAAAAGGGGGGATTGAACAGAAAATAACCAAAGGATATCTTACCACAGGTAATTTATCGATATCTGTATATAAGATCATACATACATAGATACGATTTAGTCTCGTTGACAAAAAATTACAAGGTGATAAGTCTATCTCTCGCTTTTGTCATATATGACATATCATTCACTTGTCGAAACCCGCAGGTGTATTCCGTAAGAGCAAAAACCGAGCAAAATCTGGCTGTCAGATTGAAAATCGGTATTCCATAAGAGCAAAAACCGAGCCTTTTTGACGTTTAGTCAATAGATTGTGCCGTCACCGAGCAATTACAACTGTCAGTTTGCGATCACAACTGTCAGTTTGCCATCGCTGTTTCTTAGAGAATCAGCCGGCCGGTCTTAATACTTCATTTTAAATATATTACGTCCATTTTTATACTGGTCCAAGTATCTTAGGATTTTTGTTACTAGGTATATCGATGTAGTCTCTCAATAAAACCCCCGCCGCGGCGCCGCGGTAACGTTTTACCTATAATAGGTATTCAGTGCCGCGCAGCGGTGGCGCTCGCGCCTCGTGTGCCGTCGCGATCGTGTCGGGCTGGGAGCACTTTCAGTTGCATAAATAATTTAGTTAAGTGTTGGTTTGGTATTAAAATAAATAGGTAGAAATTTTTTTTGAATGTTATTTTTTTGTTGTTGATGCTGTTAAAAAAATAAAGAAATTATCAAAAAGATTATGTGGGTACTTGTCTTTTATTTATTTTTCCGTAATAGCAATTATTTTGGTAAGTGTGAGTGAATGGCAGTTGCTAATCGTTAAAACTAAATAGGTAGGGCACCATACAAAAGTCCTTCGCCTTAGGTACATACGGGCCATTTTACCAAAAAAACATTTAGAGCTATTGCCACTGCCCATTTTTCCATACAAAAGTAAGTATTCCTGATTTTCCTTTCTGGATTTTGAGCTTAGAGCAATGAAGTTTTAACTTGATATACTTAGATATCAAGCTTGGCAATTGGTTTAAGTTATTTTTGGATAAACAAGTTTTTAAAGAAGTAACAACCAAATAAATATCTATTTAAAAAAGAAACACATTTGAAACGGCCCCAAATAAACGAATGATAAACATTCCACGGTGAATACTTCTACTCATCTAGTATTCTAGGACCTTTCCTGGTTTATTTTCATCATCTACAATAATAGAATATTCATCGAGAGCTAAATCTCACGTTACAAACGTGAGATTTATCTCTCAACCTAACAAATTAAATTATAATAATGGGTACTAGCTGCCCTGGCAAACTTCATACGAGAAAAATAACTGCTATGCTAACTTGTTAGCTAAATTATATTTTAGATAACACAGGTAAGCAGTGTCAACTTCAAGAAATAGGTAACAAACATAATAACACATTCGTTTCATTTCGTTCAAATTCACGCGTCTAAATTCTTCTCCTAATCTTTCCATCTTTTCATTTTTATCTGGCTAAAATTCTCGAAGGTATATTCTATAATCAAGTTTACGAATCTGTAAAGGGTATATTTATCCCCCAACAACACGGATTTATCAGAGCTAGCTCCACCACTTCTAACCTAGTACTTTTCAATGATTATTTAACTTATAATATGGACAATAGCAATCAGATTGATACGATATATACAGACTATAGCAAAGCTTTTGATAGAATAGATCACAACTTACTACTTAACAAACTATTAGCCACGGTGATTTTTACAAATGGATAACATCTTATTTAACAAACAGAATTCAAGCCGTTGTTCTAAATGGGGATACATCTGATTGGGTTACTGTTCCATCAGGGGTTCCTCAGGGTTCTTTATTAGGTCCTCTCCTCTTTGTTTTATTTATTAACAATATCGAGTCTTGCTTTTTAAATTCTAAATTCTTACTTTACGCTGACGATATGAAAAGCTTTCGTATTGTTAACACTGCTACTGATGCATTATTACTTCAAGATGATTTAAACAGGTTATTATACCAAAGTAACAAACTAGATCTAAACGTATCTAAATGTTATTCTGTTAGTTTTTTTAGAAAGCGTAATATTTTCCACTTTATTTACACACTAAAGGGCTCTGTACTTCAAAGTAACAGTCTTGTCAGGGATTTAGGCGTACTGCACAAAACTAAGCTACAGTTTCATAGTCATGTGGAACATATAATGGACAAAGCTTACAAAGCCCTTGGTTTTGTTATTCGTATCTCTAGATGTTTTAAAAATATGAAATCTATAAAAATAATTTACTGCGCCTATGTTCGCAGCCATCTAGAATATGCATGTCAAATTTATTCCTGCTATCATATGTACAGCAAAAAAGTAGAGAGAATTTCAGAGAAGATTTGTTCGGTACTTAGGTTTTAAATTTAAACTTCCCCAATTAGATTACGAGCAACAATGTAATAGGCTTCACCTCTTACCTTTCTACCGTCGCAGACAAATAGCCGATATTTGTTTCGTTTTAAATTTAGCACAAAATAAAATAGATAGTTCGGATCTCCTCAGCAATATTAATTTATATATTCCTACTAGAAGATTGCGTTATAATCATTTACTGCACGTTCCTCTTTCCCAAACTAATTATCGAAGAAATAGTTACTTACCTAGAGTTGTCCGATCTTTTAATATACTCAACCTCAATTCTCAAATTAATTTATTCTGTAGTAGCCCTAATACTGTAGTAAATATACCTACCTATTGTCTAAAGAACCATCACTATTGTTATAAGTAATATATTTATTGGTAAAAATCTGTTACATTGTTTTCTATCCACATGTGAAAGCTTGTAAATGGTATATGCTAGCTTACAAAATAAGTACAATTTGTAAAATTAGCCGTGAAATTCCCCCATTAAAATAAAATATAATAAATTTTGATAGCATTATCTTTTTTTTTTTTTTTTATCTTTTTTAAAAGACAACTCCCGCACTAGAGAACAAGCTCTGTGTCGCGGGGGACTTTACAAACATACAATTAACGGACACAAATTACACCCAGACTCAGAACAATTCTTTGTGGATCACACAAAGTTTTGTCCTGTGTGGGAATCGAACCCACAACCTCGTGCACAGCAGGCGCATACTGCGGCCACTGGACCACCAAGCCATTGCAAGTATTATAAAGTCTAACGTATTTTTCCTAACTATTATTTTCTCTATATCAATATAAGAATTCACAGTACAGTTACTACAATATTCCCCAGTTTGAATACTTCAATTTACCTGTTCCCGAGCTTTCTGTTTGTCTGTCTGTTTGTTTCCGCTAATCTCCGCAACGGCTGGACGGATTTTAACGGGACTTTCACTGGCAGATAGCTAATGTTATGGAGCGCAATACAGGCATAGTAGTCAAATAATCAGAGTGCCGCGCAAAATAAGGAAAACTCAGTTGTACAGGTCTGTAATTCAACGGGTCTAACCCATCGCCCTTATTGGCCACCGGATGCACGTTGATGGTCTTTCACGTCGCTGAAACTCGTGTTCTGGTTTACGAAAATACGAAAAGACGCGTTAGTATAGGGTAATACATTGGCATTTTTATATATTATTTACTAGACTGTACAATAATTATATGATGCTCAATCGGAGATGTGGGAAAAAATATTTCCGCTCCTCCGTTCCGATCGGAGGACGTGGAATAATCCCAATACTTTTACTATGAAAAGTTAACGCACTTGCATTGGCAACAATCACATTGTGCGGAAATGAACGATCAGTACCTAGGTGGCGAATGCGGCGTGCGTGACGCACGAGCCGTTCTACTGCACCCTTCGACCAAATAATAACAACTATAGACGGGTCCTTCCTATACTTAGTTCGGTAAGTTGGCACCAAAAATATAATTGCAAGTCCAAAGAAGCTGAAAATTTACAAGAACGTTAGGGATACCAATCCTACTAATATTATAAATGCGAAAGTTTGTAAGTATAGATGGATGGATGTATGTTTGTTACTCTTTCACGTAAAAACTACTGAACGGATCTGGATGAAATTTGGCACAGAGATAGATTATGGTCTGGAATCACATATGGGCTACTTTTTACAGCGATAGCCGTTATCCACGCGGGCGGTGCCGCAGGCAACAGCTAGTACCTACAATAAATTATATAAAGTCCATGTGTGCAAAAAGATGTTGTTGAATGTCTATTTAATCTTCACGAGTTATTGGTTGGATCACATTCTACACACGCGAATTGTAACACAAATCAAATTGTAATTCAGGTCACTCTTTTCAATCGCCATATGTAAGTACCTAACTTATATGGCGCTTGAAAGGACTGAGTATCTTTTCCGTTCATATTCAAATTAAATATTAAAATTAAATTTATGAATGTATCTATTAGTTTTAGTCACACAGAGTTAAAGTTTCCATAAATAATATAGATGCTAGGACATATTTATTATGTTTATTGATAAAATATTTTGAACCAAGTCTATTTATTAGTAGATGAACATTTATAATTTTCGTTCACTAAACAAGCTGTAAATGGAACTCCTTTTATATTGTAGCGTTTACAATATAAATAACTTTAGTCATAATGATTTATTTTATTCATTACCTACTCAGAACCTTAAATACAGATGTCGATAATTTACCAGTGGTAAAATAATAATAAACATTTATTTTCAGAATAATTTCCATAATTGTTACCTAGTAACAATATAAACTAGTGTTAGTAACATTTATTATTTCTAAGTTGCGTGAGGCACGCCGATCCTGGGGAATGTCTACTTAACTGCGTGCAGTCGTATCCACCGCCCCAAGATCGGAGAGAAATCTCTTTCTATGGTCCCACCTATCCGCCAACGTTCTAAGAATGGCGTTAAAATACCTACTCGTATCCAACAGTTATTTTAAGATATTTTTACTTACATTCATTTTACAGAGACAACTTATAGCTACACAAGCTTTTCTTCACGAAGACAAACACTCAATCAACAATTAGTTAGAGGCGCTCATAGGCAGGTGCACTTGCTGTTCGGTAAAAGTCGGTCCCGATTGGTAACAGTTGAGGGTTAGGCTACCCGGGCAACCTGGTGACAGAGTTATATTATATATACAAGAACATTATATGATACCTAATTTTTGGCCCGACCCGGGAATCGAACCCGGGACCTCGTAATCAGCAGTCACACACATCGACCACTGAGCCATCCAAGCAGTTACCCGAACCGACATACTACCGAACTAAGTAATAAACTATCGAACTAATGAGCAATCGCTATAGGGTTTATCGTAGGTTGGCCACTTACCAAACGATAAGATGAAAAAGAACAATTCTTTCTCAATATGAAAGTGTAACTCAAAACATCCAAATTTGTCAACAAGGTGTTGATACCTGGCTATTACAATGATTTTAAAACTCGGAACACTGTATGTATAATGTATCTTACATCTATGCTATCATTGGCCCTTGGTTCAAAAAATTGTTTATTATTGACATTACTGCATGGCTATGCAAAGTTAGGGAACAATGCCCATACTTCGGCTATTACATTTGTGATCAATTTAATTTTAAGCCACAAAATTAAATTAAAGGCGTTAACCGTCTGTTCTCATAGCCATAAATAAGTAAAATAGTTTTTTATTTTCATATTACAAAATACTATTAAATCTGAAACTTGTGTTTCAAAAAAGTCAAAAACCAGGCAGAGTTTGGGCATTGAGTAGTTATAAGTACAAGGTTTGGGGTCACGACGCAGACGCACGGTATAATAATTTTGTGTTACGGCAACTTACTTGGAATAAACCTTTACTAATAAAATTATATTTTATAAAGAACGATGATCCTTTTGATGATAAAAGATTTTTATTCTGCGTTTTATGAAACACCAATTTAAAATTGCTTTCAATTGTGCACTCTGTGGTAGATTTGATCCAGTGCCGCCCTCTTTGGCGAACGGCTGAAACTAAAAAATCGACGTCAAACAAACATGTCAGTCACACACATAATGGCGGTGGTTGTATTATTTGATGTGAGTGGGTAATTCTGCTAATGTATTTTTTGAAAGCTGATATATCATTAGCAGGCGCATCGCCTAGATTCTTACTATCAATCATTTAAATAGGTGAAAGACACAAAAGTGTAGTGATAACGACTACGAGGATGGAGCTTAAGTACGTCGCGTCGGCGGTGTTATTGAATTAGCGAGTGCGGTGTTCGGTGGTCGTGTGGAAGAGTCACAGCACCGGACGTAAGGCGAGGAACCATGGGGGCGCAGCAGGCGAAGGAGCGAGGCACCGCCAGCGGCGCGTCTATGCGCTCTGCGCGTAGCAAGCCGCGGGTGCCGAAGGACCCCCGCATGCTCGGCTCCAACATATTCACTGAACATAGCGGTAAGTCATTTTATCAACTGTATTATTTGAACCATGCTAGATAATATGCTGTCGCACATCAGTTGGACCTGCTCAGCGTGATCAATTTGTATGTGAGTGTGTCGGGCCAGCTCCAGACGTGCGAGTACGCTGTGCCCTGCCTACTGCTGAGGCGCTTTCTACTAGTTAAGATCGTGATCTGTCTCCTGTAGTACCATGCTGTAAGTGGTACATTTCTCCCATACATATAAGACTTCATATACTTCACAAAGACCTTTTCAATACGTATTTATTTTACACTAGCTGCCCTTTGCCTGGATGTCTATTATCGCGATAAAAAGATCCTGTGCCCTTGCCCCTCAGGATATGCACATATTGTAATAAAAATTGCCTCTGAGATAGATCACTATCTCCTTGACAATTTTAATTATAATTTGTTCATCAATTTCGTTGTGAAAAAGGTAACATACTTAAAGGGTATGGATAGCACTATACATGCTAAGATACAGCTAAAAAATTGTTGGTCATCATGTTATAGTTATATTTGTTTGTGAGCTGTATAGTTAACAACACTTCATTAGTGATGTACCTACATAGTGGGCTTATAGAAGTACATTTAACCATTTGTCACCATTGTGCTATTGCGAATATCACATTGCATTAAAATTTATTCTATGTTAATAGGTACATTCTATTTGCAGTGTGTATTGATTGACACATATATTATATTATACTGGTATGTCCCAGCTTCGCATAGGTGGGCATTTAGTGTGGTTTCCATTGTGTCCCTACATATTCTTTAAAATAAAACATAGCCCATGTTACTCGCTGATAATGTAGCTTACTGTAGGAAAAAGTCATTATAAAATCAATCCAGTAGCCTTTGACTTCATTCATTACATACATACAAAAATACAAATCTCTTCTCTTTATAATAATAATATAGATAAAGTGTAATTTAAGTCTTCTAAGGTTGTAGTTTGTCTGGTCTGGTTTGAATGAAACTAAGTTTATTGATAGGCATTCAAATAACGATTGGATGAATGTTTACGAATACGGTAATAAAAAGAAAAGTTGGGGTAAAGTCTTAGTAAATCAATTAATTTGTCCGTGTGGTGCCAGATTAAGAATATAAATGTCACCACCCCCTTCCATCCTGAGGGTGTGCTAAGAATCTACTAAGGGAGGAAGTCAGCTAGACAATATTCACTGCAAAAGAGGGAAAACTAGAAACAAATCCCTAAACTAGCCAACTTCAAAGCATACAGACTAGACAAGAGAAATTCGTCAATTAATACCCCCAAATAACAACAAATTTATATTATTATATTTATTAATTTGCTGCAAATAAAACTACAAACAAAATTACTTCATCATTTAAAAAAGCAAATTTTAAATATCAATATCTCATATCAATAAATTATATTATTAATTGACATTTAGTACGCATTATTTATATGAGTGAGTGAGTTTCTGCAAGTTCACAGGAACAAACTGTCAACTTTATAACTCGATACTATAACTCAAGTATTGTTGATCGGAACGTTGTGAAATTGTTATTCAAATCCAAATAATGAGTCAAAAAGATATTTTTAGCTTGATCAAGCGTCAAAAGTGGGTTTCAAGTTCACAGTTTGGGATGAACCACTAGTTAATGTTCTTTTAATGTTTTTTAGTTAATGTTAAAGCACCAATAACATTGCATTGTATTTTGGCTGTTGCGCAGCATTTGGCTACTTGACAGTTTATACATTTTTAATGTAGCGCTTATACAGTCAGTAATGTAAATTTGCATCACCTTGGCCCTTTGACCGTCAGTAATGTAAATTTACATCACCTTGACCCTTTGACCGTCAATAAGCAAATCAAAACTATGTATTTATACACTACGCAGATGATTTTGCATACCAAAACTCGGCAGACGAATATAAATGTTAACTAGATGTCTCATGTTTTGTGCAATGTAGCGTCATAAAATACTTAAACATGGCTGCCCATGATTTGTTGTTTTGCAATCAGATCAAATATCGCAAGTTTATTTTGCGAAAATAAACTAGCTATACTTACTTATTTTTATGCAAATAATAAATATGTATAAATTTTGTATATCTATAAGCTGGCATATCCAATACATTTAATATTTCATTATAACAAGTGTCAAGTAGCCAATTTAGTGTTTGTAGGTCTCCAGCGCTCATTTAGGGATGCATTTTGAAAGAAACATATTCCTATCCCAGGGATACGCCCATCATAAAGCCCTGGTATAAAAATAATGGGTTGGCAACATGCAAGTGTAACTGCTTAACATCAGGCGACCCGTATGCTTGTTTGCCACCTGAATAGTATAAAAAAAAACATATGTATAAATGTTTGTTCAACAATAACTCGAATATCCTTGATCATGTATTTATTTATATTAGGAAAGCTATATAATTAAATAAGTAATATAGAAATTGCTCATTTGTAACAAGTTTCCACAGATACATATGTTGAACAGTTACTTGCTTGCACTAGTCTACTAACATTATTTATATGTAGGTAATAATAAATAATATTGTTACTTAATGAAAACAGTATTAGGTACACATCAAATAATTAAAATAAAAGAGCAATGTTACCCGCTATTTGTACTTAATCAATTGAAAATAAAGCCGGTTAATTAAAATAAAACATACAACATTACTCATTGCCCCTAAAAAACTGTCCAGTTAAAGTCGCTTAATAGAATTACACTTTGTAGAAAATAAATCTATATCTATCTTTTTGCTTATATTATTGAAACTCGTTGCACAGGGTTTCTTAAAATTAGGCCCTTTTCATTAGCTTCATTCAGTTTTTGCTTGATGAAACTTTCCGTAATAAACTTATAATCAGGTCTCCACTGTCTACTAGGGATTGTTAATCGTTACTGCTCGCACCAGCACATCGATAATGATAACCAATCATCATAAACCTTGTATTATTTGGACTGGTAAGACAGTAACCAGGTACTGGTTAATGATTTACATATAATATATTTAAATTTTATTAAAATAATTTTTGGTGTAATAATAATTGTCATATATATATTTTTTTTCCGAGTCAGGGGCGGGGAAAGTGAGTGATTGCGTTAATACACGGAGAGCTCTTGAGTATTTTGTATGTGTTGTAAGTTGTGTTTAGCTTAGTCTGCTTGCTTAGTGCTGCACTGCGACTGCTATGGTGCTGAGCGACAACTGCCTTCCCTTCCAGGCTTCGCTCGCGTCTTTTTACATTACATACAAGTGGCTTATGTATGTAATATTGTATCTTTTATCATTTAAAAGGTTTGCATATAAATATGTATATAGTTGCCCTGGTTTCAGAGATTACTATTTTATTAGAGCCACATACATAGGTACAAACTTTCAAAATTCGCGTTATTTAATAAAAACTAAAAATATGAAAATAATTTTATACGTATATGTATTTTTTATTGTTTAACTAGGTACTAACCTAACCTAACAGTTACAAAGTTAAACTGATTTGTAACTGTTTTAGTACTCAATAATGGTAAATAAACTGAGTGGATGTTTTCCACACAGTTTATTATTTTAATATAATTTACATTCCTAAACATACAATTTGTTTGTGTTTCAAACAAACTGTTGTGTAAAGTATGTTTAGGAATGCTAATTATTTTAAAATAATAAACTGTGTGGAAAACATCCACTCAGTTTATTTACCATTATTGAGTACTAAAGTACGTTTAGGAATGCTCTAGTAACAACAATTGAAAATTTCCTAATCTATACTAATATTATAAAGCTGAAGAGTATGTTTGTTTGTTTGGTTAACCACGCGTCATCTCAGAAAGTACTGGTTCGATTAAAAAAAAAATTTTTTTGTTGAAAAGTGTATTTATCCAGGAAGGCTATAGGCTATATAATATCACGCTACGAACAATAGGAGCGGAGCAGTAGTGAAATATGTTGCAAAATCGTGGAAAATATTCCAAATTGGGAGCGACCCCTATTTTTTTTGCTAATACACATGAAGATGTTGCTAGGTGAAAAGACAATCCTGGCTTTAATACTTGCATCTATCATATAGAAGATAGAAGTTCAATAAGTCAACAGTATTTTAATGCCAAGTCCTGGTGGTGCTGTGGTAACTAGTAGATCAATGCCGCTATATGAGAGAAATCAGATTAGTTTGTTTTTCTTGTTGTGCCTGCCCTCGACACAGCGTGCAGCGGCAATGTACTTGTGTGTAATGAGCCGCGTCCTGGAAGCTCAGATTTGTTAATTAATTTATATGTTACCGACAATCTGTGTAATTCAAGTATTCAATACAATGCCTAGGTAATGTATCGAATACCTGGGACGTCCAGGCAATGTATAAAATATGATGAATATTTGATATTAATTGATGGTATATTAATTGATGGTAGAGGTCGCCCAGGGGTCGAAATTCGCAATTCATTCAATTTCTGAGTTTATAACGTTTTTGAGGTTATTTTGTCTATGTTATGTATTTACTTAAATAATATAATATAATCATTGCATTTTTACAAGCTTTTATTTAGTTTGCAATGTATGCTAATTAGTTAGTTTGTATTATGCTTGTGTTTAGGTCAAATCTTGTAAGCTAGATTTGAAGCACTTCCCGGTGTTGATTGGGCTGAAATTAGGTACCTATATCAATGTAACTTAGGTAACAATTCAATAATATGGTTCCATGGAGCTGGTCTGATGATGCAGTTGGAAGGTGGCCCTAGGAACTCTTCAACGAAACAGAATAGGCGCTTCGTGTTTTGGTTCCTAAGGATTTTTCGTGACGAGTTCTATATTCCTAGATAGGTGTTCAGGACGTGATGATGAAGTCAGAAGGTGGCCATGGGAACTCTTTAACATCACAAGATAGCAGCCTCGTGTTTAGCTTTTAGGTTTTATCTTGACAAGTACTATGCTCTTAGGTGGGGTGTTTAGGACGTGATGATGAATTCGGTAGGTAGCCATAAGAACTCTTCAACGAAACAAGACAGCCGCGTTGTGTTTGGGCTCTATTAAGAATATTTAAAGCATAAACACCCACACCACACTATAAAAGCTTGTATTTATAAATATTTTTTTATAGTATTTTCTTTAATAGTGGTAAATATGCGGTAGAATTTGGCTAAACCATATATTTATTAAAAAAAGAAACTCTTCGCGACTGTTTGACCACAGACTATATTAGATTAAAGTAATTCAATAATAAAATGTAAATTCCAACAACGCAATGTATAAAATGTCTGAATGTCTTTAATCAAAACAACACCATATTGTTTGGTCTTTTGAATGGTTTGTTATTTAATTCAGAATTACAGGATGTACTAATCCTCATCAAGTTGTTAGATGTCCTTTTTCGGTATTGCTGTTATTGTTGCCGACACAAGACGTGTAATTGCTCAACAACAAAGTCCTAATAATTTAAAAAAACAATGCAATTGTTTGACAACAGACTAAATATATAATTCAATATTGTAATATAATTTAACCTTCATTGTTATTTTAAATAATAAAATGTACTCACTTGTTTTTAAATCACTTTAATCTTAATATTTAAATAGCATGTTTAATAATTTACTAACCTTTAATAAACTACAAATAAATTGCTACTAGACTGTTGGACCATTACTAATATTATATGTGAAAATGCGAAAGTTTGTGTGGATATTTGTCACTCAAACACGCTAAAACGACTAAACGAATCTGAATGAATAATTAAGTTGACCATAGTTCATTTTTTTTTTAAGTTTGAACGTAATTATAAATGTATTTTTGATATAGCAATGATCATTAAAAGATTGTTTGTGTTGAATCTAGACAAGCCTGACTAAGTTGTGACATAATAATCTGTGATCCCTATGATAAATAAAATTGCACTGGATCATTTTGAATTGTTCTGTAACATATACGTTTCCACAACAATCTCTTGTCAAAGTACACTTTCCACAATAGGCATGATGTAACATGAGTAACAAAGAACTTTAATAGCAACCCATGTTCCACTGCTGGGCACGGGTCTCCTCTCCTCTATCGAGAGAGAAAGAGAGAGAGGGTTTAGGCCTTAATTCACACACAAAGAACTTTCTAAATTTAATTTTATTAAGTTCAAATATTTATAGAGGGTTCTAAAAACCACACTTATTATCATAATAAATACGAGATCTTCTTATGATTTTTGATAAAATAAAATACATAAATATGACGTCACACATCAGTAAAAAGTATGTAATGTATACTGCACATTGACATGTATTTGTATGAGAAATTGTATAATAGGCGAGAAGCCATGACACCTAAAAGCGTTGTAATACGAGATTTAAATTTTGTTTAAAAAATGTAAAATTCTCTATTAAACGTTTATTTTATACAGAAATATGATAAATTTTAGGAATAGCAGACTTGTAGGTGCCGTTTAGTATAGATTTTCAAAATAAGTCATCATGCCTATTTATAACAATCAAGTAGTCTTTAAGTGTTTACAATCGGTGAAGTTTTTCGCAACATTGATAGATACGCCATCGCAATCGCATCCATCAGCTCATTCCCTATCAGACCTATAGGTATGTGAAGGAATGTAGGAACTGTAGTGTCACTTCTTCTGAATCATCCTTGAGCTCAAATGTCGTTCGATCGCAAGAGGCACGCCTTCTTAACTAGGTGTGCACCGAGCGACATGTTGCAGGATACTTTCCAATTAATTCCAGCCTTGCAATCCAGCGTGGAAATGTGGCCAGTCTTTTGGGCACCTTTCCTCAGAACTGTGATCTCAATCAGATATTTTATTTATAGGTTAATACCTTTAAATACAATATCTGATTGTTTGTAAGTAGGTTAGGTTAGGTTACTTTAATTTTTATAACTATTCATGTAAATATCTTATGAAATAAACTGGCTCCATTTATCTACGGGAATTGTCGGAAAAAAAAAAAAAAAAAAAAAAAAAAAAAAAAAAATTAATTCCAAATATATTATATATTAGCTGTTGCCCGCGGCTACGCCCGCGTGGATATTGGTTATCGCTGTAAAAAGTAGCCTATGTGTTATTACTACAGACCATAATAGTAGTTTTTACTGAAAGAGTTTATAATATTAGTAGGATTATAGACATTATATTAGTGCAAGTTTTGAATTTCATAAATATCATTTTTGGACTGAAGAATGTAACTCCCATATATCCCTTTATCTTTCCCATAGACCCCTGATAAATAATAACTGTTCGATAGAGGTAGGGCACCATATTAATGAGCAAACCCAACTAGGACAGGACCTCCACCTTACAAAAGACCATAGCCAAAAAAGTAGTTGTTCCTGTGTGTGAGTACAGGTTTCCAGGGCTAATTTAGTGATACCTTTTTAACTAATCGTTTTCCTATCATAGGATTTCTTTTTGGGACACTAAATGTTTCGATTGATTTTATATGGAGCTTTGGGTTTTGCTCCCCCTTGGTTACATAAGGTCAGTTCCTTACTAAACTGATTAATCTCCCTAATTTTGTTTTTTTTTAAGATTCCAGTCTTTTTTTAAACCTATGTTTATTGTTATTTTGAGAAAAATACAGTGTCATTTTTAGTGCACCTCATTTGCTACACCTCGACCCTCGCTTTTGGTCTTCGACATTGGTGGTTGGTTTGGCAAGTCCTGACATTTTGAGGATTTTATCGAAGTCTCGGGACTCCTCAGACTTTGGATCGGATTGACCTCGAGCACTGATGTTAAAAACGGTCAGACATGGTGGCGTTTTCAAACAATACTTGACGTGCCGAGTGTCAATCTATCACCGCTGTAGAGACTGTAGCACTGCCCAAGTTACGATCGAATTAAAAGCATAGTACACAAACTTTTAACACAGGTGCTGGCTTCTGTATAACCTGTCGCTGCTATGTTCTTTTCTATTTAAAAAGATAACTCCCGCTCTAGAGAACATGCTTTGCGTCGTGGGTGACTTTACAGACACAAATATTACACCCAGGCTCGGAACCAACATTTATGACTCACACAAGGTTTTGTCCTGTGTGGTAATCGAACCCACCACTTTCGGCTTAGTTTTCAGGGTTATTAACCAATAGACCAGTCAAAAACCCTTTTCTAAAACCAGCTTGTTCGGAGGGTCAATCCTACAGTCGAGACGTTACGTAACGATTCAGCTTAAAACAACTGGCAGATACTCCTTATCTTTTATTTATTATGTCGGAAAAAAACTCATCAAATCGATTTGGGGCCGTCCATGTTAGGTTAGAAGATACGAGAAATAAACAGTGTACAATAACGTGTACTACCTATTCCATCTCCGCTACCGGTGCAGAGTTGCGCAGCGACGGCGACGTCGCGGTGCATCGATCGCAAACGTTTCAATTAGGTGCCCGACGGGAGCTGTAACCATTCTATGTACAGTTGTTATGTATGACATTGACGGTGAAACTAATTTAGCAAAACGGAATACCGCTCGCAGAACTACACAATTGTAGCGTTATATAAATAGAATATAAACCTTTCGAGCTGCTTCCATATTATATACTAATTTTATTTAAAAAAATAAACTTAATTATAATTCAAAAACAGTGAAATATAACTGAATACAGATAGCAGTCGGTGCCAAGCCAAATAGATAACAGTTAGATCGGCTGTAATTATTTTTTGAGTTGCGTGTTTGCGGCCTAAAAACGTTGTATTTTATTATAATGAAAGTAGATTTGTAGTAGAAAATCACTCTATCAATGTATTAAAGAATAGTACACAATCTACATATTAGATCACCCAATTATTATTGGGTGCTCCAATAATTATGTAGAATTGTCGGCGAAAACGACATAAGCGTGGTGATTATGAAGAAATAAATAAATGAGCTATCTAAAATTTGTTCTATAACGAGCAACCTATACTGCCTCGTAGTGTTGTGACGATAATATAATTCAAAGATCTATAATATATAAAGTCCTGACTGATTGTCTGACTAGCTAAATGACTGACTGATATATCAACCCACAGACAGACATAATCAAAACTAAATTTTTATTTTACTTTTTTTTATTTTAGGAAAGCTTACGGACTAATGACATCGTGGGTTAATAGGCTACTTTTTATCCCGCCATAGTTTACGGTCCCTGAGGTATAGATTTGTTTTTGATATTTTACAGCCTTGGAAACCCAGTACTAAATGCACTTAGTATTCAAGGCCGTAGGCTGAAAGTGTCCGTCATAAAACTACAACGCGTAAATCAGTTTATATGTCTCGGAAACTTTGTAACCGATGACCTTTAAGGACGAAGTGGACATCAAGAGGGAGAACGCAGGGCGCTGGCGTTGCGTAGCAACATGTTGGCCCGGAGGCTTGCCTGTTGTGGTACGCCAGTAAAACTAACATTAGAAGCTACTGCCAAGTTTACTATACACATACTGGACACATGGACTAATTATACTCAGCGTACCATCAGCTCACTGCGCGTCCAGTATAGTAATACGCTAAAATGTTCTCTTTACAAAAAAGGCGATTACATAAACTGTAGCAAATTTTCTTTAGTTTAATTTATTTACATCATTATTTTCATTGTATAATAAGTCATGTAGGAGATATTAAAAGAATATAAGTAATTTTTAAGCCATTTTTCCAATATGGTAGCGCGAGCTCCAGAAAATCGGACAGAGGACGTCAAAATCTATAAAAATGATATAATATGTGCATCCTATAATTATTTGAGCCCAAAAGTGATCATACTAATGCAGTACAAAGTCAATCTATAAGATAAGTAGGCGATGGGGAGGCATTGCACGTGGTATATTGTTTGCAAAATAATGACTTATTGTATTGTGACAAGGTGTATCTCGTGGGTCGTTCGACGTTGTCACTACATCGTCGCTAGCAGCGGTAATCTATACAATCTACAATAATAAATGTAGTATTATTATAGATTATATTAATACCGCTAACGCGAAATATCGCCATTACCTTGACTGCACCCAGTATCTGACACGTGATATTTAAGTGTTAAATGTAATCTGTTCACCATTATTGGGGAGAGTTCGCCCGAAGAGACCCTCCAATTCTTTGGCATACCTTATCTAACCATTTTATGAAACAATCAATTACAAAAAATATTAAGACTTATATTTACACTAATATTATAAAGAGGGAAGATTTGTTTGTTTGTTTGTTATGGATATACTCCGAGACTACTGAACCGATTGTATAACACGGAATTTACAAAAATCTTATAAATTGTAGCCAAAGTGCAAATTCAAAGTGATTAAATTAATGACTATTCATTAGAGTTAGGTTTACACGGTTAGGATACATTGTTTAACTATCAGATCAGTTGAATAATACCATTTTATCAGAAACATTTAGATTTGGTTTTAGTCTCTTGATAAGAATTAATCGCTTATCTTACCATCATCTGTGACGTTACTAATCATTGAGAAAATCCGGTCCCCACTTGTGGTCTTCTTAATCAGTGTATTTTAAAATTATACTTACTGTTAGATTGGTAGCGCTCGATCACTCTTGACATTTAAACCTAGCGATTTTAAACACAAACGGGCAAATTTGCTTAACTAAAATCCATACTAATATTATAAATGCCAGTGATTCTGTTTATTTGTTACATTTGCACGACTAAGCTAAGCGGCAAATAAAAATCTAGGGAAGGATCTACTTTTTGGCCACGATTAAACCGACATCTACGCGAGCGGAGCCTCAGGCAAAAGCTAGTTATTTATTATTTATAGTTGTGTCACTAAGAAATATAATATGTTCGCCTATCAGCACGTTATTATAGACATGGCGATAGTTCGGTATCGTGGTATCGTGAGCATTTGACGTGACGTGTGCATTGGCGTTGTTACAGAGGCACTGCTGCAGAGCCGGCCGCTGCCGCACATCCCGGACCTGCCGGACGCCGAGCACGCGCCGCCCACGCCGCAGCCGCTCGACACCGCCAACAGGTCCGCCGACACTCATTGTTACTCTCTTATTCACTAGTTGACAATTCGTTTATTACGTTCAGATTCTGTGTAATTTAAGATGTGCTATGGAAGCCCTTGGGGAGGCCTATGTGTAGCAATGCCTAAGTCTAGCAGTGGACTTCTGTCGGCTAAATAGATAGATAGACAGATGGGTAAATTAGACAAATTTGTGTTTGTACAACAAAACATAATTTACGTATGTATTCGTCAGATGGACGTCGAAGGAGAACCTGCTGGCGCACCACGAGGAGGACGATCCCCAGCTATTTGTGGCGCTCTACGACTTTCAGGCGGGCGGTGAGAACCAGCTTAGTCTCAAGAAAGGTAAGGCCGTGCTTTAGGTTATACACATTATACGATACGATTAAATACAGTTTCAATGGCACGTAGTGTCTTGGTCCTCTGCAGAAAGTGTCGAATCGGCAGTTTTTGCTTTTTCTTCTTCTTAGTTGATGGTAGGACGGGGGTGGTCTGCCCGAGTCAGATGAGACCTTCGTTAACCCGGGGGTAGCTCCAGCTCCGAGCACCCAGCGTCTCGGAGTAAACTAACAGTCTGCCTCATTAAGTAGGTACTAACGTAATCATCCGGTGACTGGCCGGGGCATAGTCGCTTAACTTTTACACACCCAATAACATAGTAACGTTACTGCGTAAATAGGTCAAGTCTTCCTGTGGACAGTGCCCTAAAACACTATTTTTATAACTTTAAATACACGTTTCCTGAAGGGTACAATTTCCATAGGAATTGTGCATTTTCCGGGATAAAAAGAAGCCTATGTCATTCCCTGACTCCTAAACTTTGACTATACATAAACTTATAATCAAATTGTCCCACGTACACTTCCTTTTTCCAGTATAATAAGTAGCCTGCTATTCCAGAATATAATCTATCAATGTGCCAAATTTCATTCAGATCCATGTAGCCGTTTCTGCGTGATTGAGTAACAAACATCTATCCATCCATACTTTTGCATTTACAGTATTAATAAGATAGTAAGGTCAGTTAAACACAAAATATAACATTTCTACCTACTTACTCATAGGTAAATTATACGCACTTTCCGCGGTCCTCCGCACGCCCTATTTGACCCTGTAAGGGGATGATTAAAAAAACTGTGAATTAAGCGTCTCCTAATTAGGTACGTGTACCAAATTTCTCAAATGACTAAGAGAAAAAGAAGTTTCATTGAAAATGTAAAAAAACTGAAAACGTAAATCCACTCCTCAGAGGCACAGTAAACAAACAGTAAAACATCTTCATACAAACGTGCCGCTCTCGGTTTGAATGTGTGCGTGCGCGCCGCGCGCCATGTCGGCACGCGATTTCACGCACACGCTAGCATAATATGTGGGGGAATAAGGTAGCGGCAGTGCGGGCTGTGCAGCGCGACTGTGAGCACGCGCGTACGCTACATGACCGCTTGCGTTCGTCAACTCTCGCCGGCGCGGGCGGCGGACACTTGTCGTAAATTACGAGTATCATGACTTCAAAAAGGGGAAAAAAATATTGTAGTGTTTTCGGGTGCCTCAATAATGATTTCGCAAACCCGGACTTATCATACTTCCTACTCAACCAGAAATATAAGTACCTACTTATACTTAAATATTATTAGAAAATATGGTATTGTATTGTTTATTTCACAGTTTATTTGCTTTATTAAGAGCGTAGCCGAGTCGCATTTTTCTGAATACTATGTTTAGAGCTAAAGTTTATTTTAAGAAGTCTAGTTTTACTATAAAATAGAGGATTGAGTACGAAACATCGTTTAGGTAAACATATTTTTCGCGTAGGTATAGTTGTAATAAGGGCAATTTCACAATAATTAATATTGCAAATTAATTACTTTTGAAATTATTATTTTTTCTATTGTCTGATGTGTTGTTCAATCCAAATATGGTTCCGGTAGTCTGACGATCGACTTATATACTTGTGTGTACATCGCATTTTTTTGGCCGGCGTTCGGGTCGGCCACTTGACACTTGTTTTTGTTTCGCTTACCTATCGTATGAACAACCCTGGGTATCAACGCAAGAGTAGGCTAATAACTCGGCGGGCGGCCTTAGATAACCTACTGTTTGTTTACTGTGTCAGAGGTTATAATGGGGGCATTATAAGCTCTTAGGAGTGGATTTTCGAAAATCCTTTAGTGGATATCTACATTTGACAACCACAAGGCTCCAAATTTTATGTTTCTGGGACCAGCAGTTTAGGGTGCGGGTTGATATCAGTCAGTCAATGAGTCAGGACTTTGTATGTTTATCTTTATGCATTATGCAGGAGCATAAATATGGAATAGCTGCTGACATCTGCTCCGCTTGCGTAAATTATGGTTATCTCTTTAAAAATTACCATGACGTGTCCTTCGCCAAGAAAATAAATTTATTGCACTACGATCAATTTTGCCTTTTCATCGTGAAAATGTAACAAACAAACATACATACCTACATGCATACAAATGAACAGAGTTGCTTTTGCGTTTCGAGATCGACGCCATATTTTAGTCGTAAACAACTAACGGACACAAATTACACCCAGACTCAGAACAATTCTTTGTGGGTCACACAAAGTTTTGTCCTGTGTGGGAATCGAACCCACAACCTCGTGCACAGCAGGCGTATATAGCGGCCTCTGGACCACCGAGGCAGTCAATGTAAACGTATGTTAATGGTGTTGATGGTAACGCCTTGTAATGGCAAGCTAGGCATCGATACCAAAAGTGTAGTGTTAATTAAGTAGACAAGTTGGGGATTTGCTAAAAAAGGGCCAAATTAAAAGTACCCAGAATCGACGTTCATGCATGAAGAGGTTGATGAATGTAGAGGAGGCGAAGGAAGTATTGGATCGAAGCAAGTGGCGTACCATAGTTTCTGCCTACCCCATTGGGACACAGGCGTGATGATATGTATGTATGTATGCAAGAAGTAGACACAGTGGTGTAAAAGGCACGTGTTTGTTGCAGGCGAGCAGGTGCGCATCAAGAGTTACAACAAGAGTGGCGAGTGGTGCGAGGCGCACACGCTCGCCGGCGGCGTGGGCTGGGTGCCCAGCAACTACGTGACGCCCGTCAACTCGCTCGAGAAGCACTCGTGGTATCACGGGCCCATCTCACGCAATGCCGCCGAGTACTTGCTCTCCTCTGGCATCAACGGCAGCTTCCTGGTCAGTATCTGCCTACAACAAGATCATCTCTATCGAATCTAATGCTGCAGTTAGTTTAAAGAGGGAATTTAAGAGAGGTAGGGCACCATACAGGGGAAGGATCTCCCTCTTACAGAAGACCACAGCCAAATAAGTACAGGTCTCCAGCGTTCATTTAGGGATGCGTTTTGAAATAAACTTATTTCTATCCCAGGGATGCTTCCTTCTTAAAACCTTGGTGTAAAAAAAAATGAGTTGGTAACACGCATGTCCATAGGCTACGGTATCTGCTTAACGGCATGCCGTATGCTTGTTTGCCACCCAAGTAGTATAAAAATAAAACTAAAATGTTATAATGTTTAGCCAAAGTGCATATTATCACTACTTAAAAATTCTCAAACACGGCCAGGATTCATTGTATTATATTGCCAGTTTTTCTTACGATCATTAGTGTATTCTCAATAACTAATGATCGTAATGTATACACCGGAACACCATAATTAGGACCTAAAAATTATAAGGTTTTTGAACATTCCCTCTTTAAAATTGGTGGTATACTAAATTGGTATTCTTCTCAAGGCTTCCACGTCACCGAATTGGCCGTAGGAAATTTTTTGTTGACGTCATCTTTCTCGCTTATTCATAATTTATGACCTTCATAAGTGTTACTTTGTAACGTAAATGAATAAATGAATTTTGAGTTTAAATATACGCCATATTGAGTAAACAACTAACATCCGTTTTCCTTTTGTCAGAATGAAATCGCTTTAGCGATAAGACCGCCTATTGTATTCTTAGGTACTTATTTTTGTTTACTATTTTCTGTTTTTCATATGGTGTACAATAAAATATATTTATTATTAATCGAAAAAAGAAGAAATATTGTTAGTTTGAAAGCTCATCATGTGCGAACACTTCAAACTTGGCATATCAGGGTTATGGAATATTCTTATATTTAACCGACTCCAAATCTTATTGTATTTGGAGTCTGTTCTTTTTGTTTACATTAGGACTTCCACCTTACATAAGGCCACAGCCAAATAACTACACACAGCGGTGTAGTTGTGTTCCTTTGTGTGAGTACAAGTCTTCAGCGCTCATTTAGAGATGCGTTTTGAATGGGCTAGCAACACGTAAGTGATACCTCTAGTATTGCAAGCGTCTATAGGCTATGGTAACTGATTAACATGAGGCAGGCCGTAAGAGAGGATAGTCTCCTCGCTGATCCGATCCGTCACCGGCGAACTGGGCGGCGTCGGCGCGCCTACGAGCGTCTGATGCCGCCAGGTTGCGGGGAGATTGGGGCAGCAGAGTCTCACCCGCACCCTTCCGCGGAGGGACAGTGTCCCCGGTGCGTCCGGACGCTGTCACTGGGGATGGAACCCGCGTAAAGTGGGCAGCCGCTGAGTGGACAACTAACGTCATATCAGGTTCCAGTGGTCCACCCGTGAAGGCGGGTGTTAGTGCACAGGGGGGTTTTAGTCGGTATGCCGGCCGCCTACCATCTTTGAGCCGGAGAGTCCGACATAACCGCCTCGTTGCCCCAGGCGAGGCAATAAAAGGCCATATGAAAAACATTTGCCGTCAATCGTTGATCATGTATCATTATCATTAAACTGTAACTACTGGGACTTAAACGATTTACTTACCGTAATGCAGCAATGGATGTATAAATATAATACAGTATTGTGAACTTGAATATGTGAGTAGTAGTACAGTGGTGGTTGTGTGGCGTGCGTGTTGCAGGTGCGCGAGTCGGAGTCGAGTCCGGGCCAGCGCAGCATCTCGCTGCGGTACGAGGGGCGCGTCTACCACTACCGCATCAATGAGGACGCCGACGGAAAGGTTTGTCATACACACGTGGTGATACAGTGGCACACACACACACACACACACACACACACACACACACACAGCCAGCGTCATCCTCTACGCGAGGCGTTGGTACGCCGTCCAGGAAGTTCGGTGAGCTCAGGGCGAAGCGGTACTTCACTTTGTTTTTCTACAAAACGCAAGTTCCGCATGGCGTTTTGCCGATGATGGCAAGGGACTCATCCAAAGACGCGCTGTGAGGATTTATAGATAACAGTATTCTATTATTTTTAATTTATTTATGTCGATGTACATATTACATATATTATGTTTTAGTAGAAATTGTGAAGGCACGTCTGATCCACACATTATGGTAAAATCCATACAATAATCATTATTTATTAACAATTCATTAACTAGTACACGAGCGCCGCTTGGGCACTCTTTAAGATGTACTTGTAAACAAATCAGGGGTCATGAACAAAAAACACATGAAAAACCTGTCATCTCTCACGGGAACAAAGTCGCGGACACAACTAGTATGTAGTTTAAAACACAAGTGTTACCTATGTCATAGCACTAAGGTGATAGAAGTGTTGGAGTCTGCGATGTGTTGTGCACGTGAATGCATGTGTGTTTATGTGCGCAGGTGTACGTGACATCCGAGTCGAAGTTCGGCACGCTAGCGGAGCTAGTGCACCATCACTCGGTGGTGGGTGACGGGTTGATCACGCAGCTGCTGTACCCGGCGCCGAAGCGCAACAAGCCCACGGTGTTCCCGCTGGCGCCGCCGGACCACTGGGAGATCGACCGCACTGACATCGTGATGAAGCACAAGCTCGGCGGCGGACAGTACGGTGACGTGTACGAAGCCGCCTGGAAGAGGGGTAACATTATTGTAAGTGAATTGCCACATATCTATACATATATTATATGCTTGCTCGTTCCCACTGACTGACTAATTGATTCATTCATCATCAACACCGAGTCTAAATCCCTGGGGCTACAAATTTGGAATTTTACACAAAGATTTCTTAAATAAGCAAATTCCCTTCTTAGTGAGCAGATTTTTTTTAATTTCTGCTTCTAGTTAGAAAGAAATGTAATGTTATAAATTTACCCCTAAGGGGATGAAATAAGGGTGAACGGTATGGAAGACCGTCATTTTCAATGTAAGAAGCACGAAATTTTATATGCCCGATTCTGGTAAAAAATTAAGGTACAGATTTTAAAATGTGTAACCGGTGCTAAACACATAATAAACTAATGAAGCACGATCATTGACACGACGACGATGTGTCAAATCAATTTAATTGGCAGAATACAATTATCAATTCTCTTTTCTGCCTACCTTAGTGCAATGATGTGCGCCTTTTGTACTACAGGTGGCGGTGAAAACGTTGAAGGACGACACGATGGCACTGAAAGACTTCCTGGAGGAAGCGGCGATCATGAAGGAGATGCGGCACCCGAACCTGGTGCAGCTGCTGGGCGTGTGCACGCGCGAACCACCCTTCTACATCATCACGGAGTTCATGTCGCGCGGCAATCTGCTCGACTACCTGCGCACCGGAAGCCGCGAGTGCGTGCCCGGCGCAGTCGTGCTCATGTATATGGCCACGCAGATCGCTTCCGGGATGAGTTACCTCGAGAGTCGCTCCTTCATACACAGGTACATTATGTTTATTTACTTTACAACCTGCTCGACTACCTGCGCACCGGCAGCCGCGAGTGCGTGCCCGGCGCAGTCGTGCACATGTGTATGGCCACGCAGATCGCTTCCGGGATGAGTTACCTCGAGAGTCGCTCCTTCATACACAGGTACATTATGTTTATTTACTTTACAACCTGCTCGACTACCTGCGCACCGGCAGCCGCGAGTGCGTGCCCGGCGCAGTCGTGCACATGTGTATGGCCACGCAGATCGCTTCCGGGATGAGTTACCTCGAGAGTCGCTCCTTCATACACAGGTACATTATGTTTATTTACTTTACAACCTGCTCGACTACCTGCGCACCGGCAGCCGCGAGTGCGTGCCCGGCGCAGTCGTGCACATGTGTATGGCCACGCAGATCGCTTCCGGGATGAGTTACCTCGAGAGTCGCTCCTTCATACACAGGTACATTATGTTTATTTACTTTACAACCTGCTCGACTACCTGCGCACCGGCAGCCGCGAGTGCGTGCCCGGCGCAGTCGTGCACATGTATATGGCCACGCAGATCGCTTCCGGGATGAGTTACCTCGAGAGTCGCTCCTTCATACACAGGTACATTATGTTTATTTACTTTACAACCTGCTCGACTACCTGCGCACCGGCAGCCGCGAGTGCGTGCCCGGCGCAGTCGTGCACATGTATATGGCCACGCAGATCGCTTCCGGGATGAGTTACCTCGAGAGTCGCTCCTTCATACACAGGTACATTATGTTTATTTACTTTACAACCTGCGCACCGGCAGACTGAGTGCGTGCCCGGCGCCGTCGTGCTCATGTATACGGCCACGCAGATCGCTTCCGGGATGAGTTACCTCGAGAGTCGCTCCTTCATACACAGGTACATTATGTTTATTTACTTTACAACCTGCTCGACTACCTGCGCACCGGCAGCCGCGAGTGCGTGCCCGGCGCAGTCGTGCACATGTATATGGCCACGCAGATCGCTTCCGGGATGAGTTACCTCGAGAGTCGCTCCTTCATACACAGGTACATTATGTTTATTTACTTTACAACCTGCGCACCGGCAGACTGAGTGCGTGCCCGGCGCCGTCGTGCTCATGTATACGGCCACGCAGATCGCTTCCGGGATGAGTTACCTCGAGAGTCGCTCCTTCATACACAGGTACATTATGTTTATTTACTTTACAACCTGCTCGACTACCTGCGCACCGGCAGACTGAGTGCGTGCCCGACGCCGTCGTGCTCATGTATATGGCCACGCAGATGTGGTGAGATTTATTTCACCACTATATATACGCACACACACACACAGTTTACACCATGGGTGTTTTCTCATTTAATTTTATTTAAAAACCAGTACACAATTCGTCTCAATTATAAATAATTATGTTTATTTAAATTAATATTATTTTACAAGTACTAGTATAGTATAGTGCGAGTTCACAAAATCGAACTCACCGCTCTTTCGTACAAGTCGGTTACTTGGCTACCTTCGCTTGTAAAGTACATGAATTAATACCAATATGAATTTCATTTTATGGTATTTATATGTAATTTGATTTACCATCTGCTTACGGTAAAGGAAACCCACATGTTCGTCTAAGAAGAAAATCTAAAAGCATGTCTAATCCATTAGCTCGCATTAGGCCAGCGTGTGTAGATTAAGGTCTTACCCCTCTCAGCTCTCTCAATAGAGGAAAGTGAGTCATATAATGGGTTGGGTGCTATTATTACTGTCTATAAAATTACAATAATTAAAAGATATAAGAAGCTTAGCACGTTGACTTATTTACGTCTATCAATGGAGCGTTCGAGTATCTTGGTAACGAGTTTCTACGGAAGGACGTTATCTACTACTTACTACGATTGTCGCGAATATTCTCGAATCAGTGGCGTGTAATATATAAGGAGCCGATGTGCGGCGGACGGTCAGTCTTCGATGAGCAGCCAATGAGTCTACATTGAGAAAAGCAATTGATTAGTCAGTTGTGAAGACAGCGTTACATGCGATTCATCGGGTCGATATTGGAACACGTTAGTGAAGTGTGAGAGTAGTGAATTGTGTGTAATTATGTTTACAGTGTATTGTAAGTGACATTGTGTGGTATTGTGTTAAAGTGTAAAAATACTCATTGACGCGTAACCTGGCATGTAAATCGAATCCTATCCTGACAAGTAACTATTGTTGTCGTCAGTGAACAATGGCGCGCGGTAAGCGGTAATACTTAACAGTATTTCAGACGGTGCCTACAAAATTTTAATTGAAATCTTAGTAAATTGTTTATCGTAAAATAAGTAGCGAGTGGATTTTAGATATATATAATGTGAAAGTGACATTCTTTCTTTAATTCTTTCTTTTTTTCTTTTAAAAGACAACTTCCGCAATAGAGAACAAGTTGTGTCGCGGGGGACTACATACAATTAACGGATACAAATTACACCTAGACTCAGAACAATTCTTTCTGGGTCACACAAAGTTTTGTCCTGTGTGAGAACCGAACCTACAACCTCGTGCACAGCGGGCGCATACTACGACCACTGCACCACCAAGGCACATATGAACTAACATGTCCCGTTTAACGTACACTTGCGATATACCAATATATAATGTAGGTGTTTGTCCTATAAACCTGCATCTACTAGAACCAAGTTAGCCCATACAAACTTACGTAAAAGAGATGAAATGTAGAAAATCATTGAATAATTCTCATTGCATTGGGAAAAAAAAAATATTTTCACTGATATATCCTATAGTTTAGAGCTTAAATTAAAATAATATTATTCGTGAAATGACTAAGCAAAATAGTGGCGAGGGGTGAATTTTGATAAGAGCCTAGCCGGAGCAAATAATTGATGGATTTATAAGTGACAAATGTTTGTATTCGACTAGTCCCGAACCAACTCATACCGTTAAAAAAATTAATGAAAGTAATGTCTTAATAAATGCTTATATTAATATACCTCCTTTATCACTATTCAAGGAGAATACGTGGGCCTTTGGAAGGCCTACGCAGTGATATAAGTCCAACACGGAGAGGCCTTTACAAGTCTCATAAAGAGAAAAATTATACTTCATGAATGATATTGTAGAGCTCTTGGAGATACCTAGTCATAGTTTATTTTTGGTACGATAGTCATTGAATCTATTTAGATCTTATTGTAGTATATAGTCCAGTCAAATGGTGTCTTTACTTTTATAAATATTTACACTGTACACCAGAAATAACACCCACTAGCGGTGAGTAATGTCCCTTGATAACAACTTTTTATGATCTATTTGAAATATAAGAAAGGACGCAAGGAAGTAGTCTTATTCCATTTAAAGCTATTTTAATAATTATAATATTTTGGGACAACTCACACACCGCCACCTGATCCCAAACTAGGCAGAGCCTGTACTATGGCAACCAGACAACTGATAAACATACTTATTATATCTAAATATATACATATTATAGATAAATAACACCCAGACACAGAACAAACATTTATTTATTTATTTTGGGTTAAAGAAGTTTATGATCTATCTCGTCGAATGCTTTTCGTATAAAATCAGTATACATATTGTCTACTTGTGTTTGTTGATCCACGCTGTTGTATAAATAGTCTGAATAACACACACGTGGATTAGTAGTAGTAGGCATTATTTCTACAAATCCATATTGTTGCGGGATTATAAGATTATAAACAGTGTTATAGAGGATAGCATTGTAAACTAAATTTTCTTAAAGCTTCGACAAAGTAGACTAAAGGAAATCGAGCTGTAGTTTTTTAAGTCTGGTTTAGAACCTGACTTATGGAATAGGGTTATAAAGTACCTTTTCCATAGTTGAGAATAGATTTATTCCCTAACACTTCATCATCATCATCATCATCTCAGCCTGATAATGTCCACTGCTGAACGTAGGCCTCCCTCATATGTCTCCACAATAGCCGATCTTGAGGTGCCTGCATACTTGTCGTATATTAATTGTAATGGCACAAACACGGTGCTGGCTAGTGGCTATTTTTTTAGAATATATCGAGCGAACCCATCTGTCGAAGGTCTTTTGGTGGTTAAAACTTGTTCAGCGCTGAACGTGATCCTGGTAATTAGAGTGTAGTTATAAGCACTGTCCCGAGGCGGCTGCCATACATTATAATTAAGGGAAGATTATGGTACATAAACAGAGTTGAATTAGTTGATAAACATATCTCGGCTGGAATTAAGCCGGAAGGTAGACAACGTTGCATACTGCTCAATATAGTGTATTTTTATTAATCTGTCAGTCTACAATAAAACTTAGGGCCACGAACTTTCTTATGCTGTTGTTAATGCATGTTGGATTAGACAAATACAAATGAGTCAACATTTGTTGCAAACCCGTATTTGAATATACAAAATTAAATTTTAGTGCATTCATAAAATTAGTTTAAACTATCTACCACATTAATTCAATTTATTTAGCGCGTTTTGTTTAGATAACACATTCATGAAAAAAAAATGTTTTATTTAGTTTGTGATTATGTTAAGTGTTTTATTACAAAATCTATATGTGGTAGTAAAAATCCAACCTAAGAAAATTTTAAGTGTCAAAATTTGGTGAAAATATGTCAGTGCGGTTAAAGCAGATTTAAACTTTTGTGTTGTATTAGGATGGAGTGACAATTTTATTATTTGACGGACGAACTGCCGACGCAAATGTCCACCTACTCAATAAAGCAATACACACCACTGAGTTTTTATATTAATTAAAGTCTAGGGTGTCATTCTCCAAAAATAATAAAAACTTTAAACATTTGTATTTGACACAAATTTAAAAGTGTGGGAATCCCGGGGTTGAGTTAAATTAAACAAGTATCTTCATATAATGCAAACAAATTTACATTTATATTTATATACATAATTACACAAATCTATTATTTCCGAAATAAGGACATAATAACATATCTACTAACTGTCTAAATTTCTTGTTTCTATACTCTTGTATATACACTGTGTGCACATCAGTATGCGGACGATGGTATATGCTTTCAGTGAAGAAATACTTTATAAAACTAATAATTTTCAGATTGCGTTGTTGTCGAGACAAAGGAATATTTTCGTTTGTTTAGTTGACACTCTTTACCAGCTCTAATGATGTTAGAAATGTCTAGCATTGTACTCGATTGAATATAATGTTAGAAATGTCTAGCATTATATTCAATCGAGTACAATTACAGAACAATTGAATCTAGTAATGATCACGAATTGTTAAATGGTGTGTGTGCAGAGACCTGGCAGCGCGCAACTGCCTGGTGGGGGAGAACCACCTGGTGAAGGTGGCGGACTTCGGTCTGGCGCGGCTGATGCGCGACGACACGTACACGGCGCACGCGGGGGCCAAGTTCCCCATCAAGTGGACGGCGCCGGAGGGGCTCGCCTATAACACCTTCAGCACCAAGTCCGACGTGTGGGCTTTCGGCATCCTGCTCTGGGAGATAGCTACGTACGGCATGTCGCCGTACCCCGGCGTCGACCTCGCCGACGTCTACCACATGCTCGAAAAGGTACCGCACTCTAATGTTGCTTACAAGTCACTCGGCGATTCAATGTGACAATGTTTGTTATTATACACATGATTGTAGAGGCACACACTATTGTAAACAAACAGCGAAACAAAACATTTATCTATTTTTATGTTTATTAAAATATAGTAGATATAAAAAACAAACATTCACATAAAGTGTTAGTTCCTAAACAACGAAGTAACGTTTTTGCATTTCGTAAAAATAACTGATTCGGCTGGTTGTTTTATAAACAAATTGTGCAACCGCTTCCGCCCCCCTGCCCCCCTCCACCGTCACCGCCCCCCTCCCCCTCGGCCACGACGCCCCGCGCACGTGCGCGTGGAGCGCGCCCTATGACTAGCAGTGCGCGGCGTCGGTGCACAAGTGCTTTTTGCATAGCGTGCACTGCGGTCGAGTCACTGAAATGCGCGAAAAGATTTCTGACGCCGACAGTTCCTTGCTCAGCTTGTTGCACATCGAGTAAGACACTGACTTCTTGGAAAAGTCCTTGGCGGGCACGCAGGTCCTTGCGCGCACCGGTCCGATGTCCTGACCTGATTCTACTGCAACAATCACAACATACCGTAACCATTAGATCATGCGTCCCATTGTTGCTATATAACAATGTGCAAGTGTCACTCACCCAGCTTAGCGGACTCGGAGGTGATGACGATGCACAGGAATGCCATGCCGGGGATGTAGCAGTCGATGTTGGGCACCTGCGCAAACAGACCGTATCAGAGTCGAGCCAGAGTTGAGGTGCACCGCGCACCGCCGCGCAACTGTCACTTACCGTCACGTTGGCGTGGTCGGGGTGGTCGGGGTCCCAGCACCCAGGGTGATCGAACGACAGGCAGTTGTAGCATTGTATACCTTTGGTGGCGGGAGATACGAATTTCTTTGGCTTCATCTTCTTATGCTTACCTGAAACGCACATTGGATTGATTAACGATCGAATAGATACTGTTTAGCACGATATATATACCTATATAATTGAGCGCTAGGTGAATATATATACAATGGTGGTGTTACCGAGGACGGTGACGGAGAGCAACAGGAAGCAGACAACGGACGCCTTGACGTTGATCATGTTGCGACTAGCGGCGGAGTGCTACTGCGGTGGAGGCGCGCTCGCGCACTGTTTATACCCGCTCTACTAACAATGACGAGCGTGTTTTGATTGTGTGCCGCGGCGATAGCGCGCTCGGGGTGCTCGCCACTATTGTGAGCTAATTGTGCGATACCGACCAGCGCCGAATGCCGCCAAGTAACCAAACAAGCCCACTAACGATCCAAACACTGAAACTCTTTTTTAAAAAAAGGTTAACCGCCAAGTTATTTAGTAAACACGGTGGTGGCGTGCGCCGCTGTGCAACTAGTCCACTTGTGTCAGTACACAGGATGTGGAGTCACGGCGAGCGCGATCATCTCACCTATCCACTATGTTATGACAATACGCACCTATAACGTAGCAAACTCATAACAATTGTGAGATTCTTTATATTCCCACCTGACGGACCAATGAATCATTGCTATAACAGCTGACTGTATTATATATATGTACCTACTAACTACACTGGTACGTACTTGATATCATACGTAATCATAATAACAGGCCAAGTGCTAACTATAGTTTGCACACATTTGTGTTCCGTACAATATATTACGAGTATATCAGGATATTCTATTATTTATATATGTTTAATTCTATTATGTTCACGTTACATATTTACAACGGAATCCTACTAATATTATAAACGCGAATGTTGTAAGAATGTATGGATGTATATTTGTTACTCTTTCACGCAAAAACTACTGAACGGATCTGGATTAAATTTGGCATAGAGATAGATCATGGTCTGGAATAACACATAGGCTACTTTTTATATCGAAAAAAAAAAAAGATTGCACGCGCAGGTGAAGCCGCGTGCGGAAGCTAGTTGATAAATATTTTCTAGTTGAATTTCGTACATCATTTTTAAATCTTGCTTTAAAGAGTATTTACACACAAAGCAATATAACGGTATTAGCATAAAATTACTGCTAACTATGAACAATGAATTTTCCATTGTGTCTCGTCTGTATGTGTGGCGTTTAATGTGTAAACATCATCTAAATAATGAAACATAGCTTTGGCTCATTTTTGTGACAAATTTCATTCGGCTACAGTTCGATACCTGATAAGAACGATAAACAGACTGAGTGAAAATGAAACGTCTCCATGACTGTTTAGTTTAACATGTTTGTATGGAACACTACGTAGCTTCGTAGACTCACCGTGTATGGCAGCGTTACATTTATTTGTACATACATACATATCATATTAACAGCGGTAGTGAACAGACTTGCACGATCCCGGGTGGCAGTATCAATATAAATTTCACTTTGTGGCGTTTATATGTACTAATCAAATGATTCACTATCTTCTAACGGTAAAGAAAACATCTTGAGGAAACCCACGTCTTAGAAGAAAGTCTAAAGACATGTCTGAATCACCAACCAGCATTAGGCTAGCGTGTGTGCTTGAAGGCCTCTCTCTCTCTTGATAGAAGAGAGGAGACTTGTACCCAGCAGCGGAATATTTATAGGTTACTATTATTATATTATACATACATATCATCACGGACGTCACCCATTGGGGTAGGCAAAGACAATGATACGCCAATTGCTTTATATGCTTTTATATTCTTTACGTAATACTAAGGCGGCATCGGCAGACAACCAAGCATTAGATACTAAAGTACTTATTTCACAACATTTCGAATGGACGGTGAAATAATTTAGATGTTCCATATAATTTAGGGATTAGGTACATATTACGATAAGGGAACTAATTTAGTTTAAACCTTTTCGTAATTCTGTTGTATGAAGAGTACATATCAAATGTCGATCACGGTGGCTTATCTTGACTAAGATTAGCCATTTGTATGAGACATACATATATTATAGTACACAGGTGTGAATGTGTGTGCTTAAACACGGATGTACTCTTTGGTGTCTTAATCATGGTCCAATCTCTGATCTGACGGCTAGAGAGAAATCAGTTGTAAACCAACGATCAGTTGTTTGTAACTCGAAAAGCGATCGCCTTACGGCAGGTTATCGCTTTTCAAGTTACATGATGTGTGACATTATAAATTTTCTATTGTGCATTTCTAGACAAAAAAAAAGGCTTTCTATTTTTGGCCTGACTTATAAATTGAACCGTCAACCGAGCTTGTGATCAGCGACTATTAGACAAATGAGGCAGTCATCTCTTGGCAAGATTGTGTGTGTCTTGGATGCAGCTCACGATTGTAGTAGGTACACTTTTAGGCACATCATAATACACCATATTGGTTAGGACTGTTTTCGTTGAATAATATTACTGCCAGTCGTGGAGTAGGAGTCGTGTAGTACATGTGTCTACGGTGTGGTGTTTGCAGGGGTACCGCATGGAGTGCCCGCCGGGCTGCCCCGCCGCCGTATACGAGCTGATGCGCGGCTGCTGGCAGTGGAACCCTGCCGAACGGCCTACCTTCCGTGATATTCATCACGCGCTTGAGCACATGTTCCAGGACAACTCCATCACCGAAGGTCAGTATCGCGACCTGTCGACCGAGCACGCTCGCTTCTCGTGTACACTGGAGTATCGCTGCGCTCTTATGGGTTCGTAGAAGTGGAGAAGCAGCTGCAGGAAGGCGGCTCGGCATGCGGGGGCACCCCACAGATGTCACTGAAGAAGAGCGGTGTGGCGGGGGCGGGCCCCGCGGCGGCGGGCGCCCCGGGCCCCAGCGGCGCGGACGCTCGCGTCGTGCAGATGCGCCGCTCCACCAACCGCCGCGGCAAGCAAGCGCCCACGCCGCCCAAGCGTACCAGGTGAACATCATACATTACATATTTATAATTACAGTTACATAATCTTTTCGAATAATTGTTTAGTATGGTGATGACCATGTTTTACGATTACCAGCACCTTCCGCTACCAATATGGAGTTCATCCCTAACTCTTAAAAGCTGTTAATTACTCCAACACTATAATTATGGTTTTATAAAACTTACCTCCCTACTTACGATCCGGTTATAAAATGAACTCCCAATAGAAGGCTTCCCGAGAAACTGTAACGTGGAAAGAAATCTTGAGGAAGTTTTTACAATGTCAACAGCGCACGACTGATGCTCATAGTGTAGCATTAGTCCCTAGGCTACAGGTACCTATCCAGCTTAACATCTCCTAGAGGGTCGGCTCGTTTGTCACCTTATGGACCAAGAGCAACGTATTTACTTTTGTCATTTCATAAGTCATGAAAATTCACTAACTGTTATAACCCTGCAGAATAATAAGAGGCTCCTCTGGCAACTCTCTGCAGCCGGGGTGTTTAACCCTAAAATAACAAAGAGAGTAACAAATAAAACTCAATTAGGTTAAAGTATCAGTCCTAAAATCTGTAATAAATGATATTGGCAGTATTTTCTGTTTTAAATTAAGCATTTTAGTTTAGGTTTTATTTCTTGTTAGTTTAGGGTTGCCAGAAGAGCTTTTTATTATTCCGCAGTATACATTTACATAACTTTTAAAATGACAAGAATACGTTGTTGGCTCTCCCTCCATTAGTGGTATAACCAGGTAGTGTGTGTACATTGTAACGTGTCGATGTGTTGTTGCACGTGTCGCTGGTGGTGCGCCGGTGCGGGGGCGTGCAGTCTGCTGTCCTCGTGCAGCTCGTTCCGCGAGTCGCAGTACGCCGCCGACGAACAGCCCGCCGCCGTCGACGACGCGCTCGGCTCACTCAACGGTTAGTGCCGCCGCACAAACACACAAACTACACCACACCACACTACACTACACTACACTACCTGACACTAATCACTGCCACTGAATAGCTCTTGACCAGTTCACGCGTTCAAAAGCACACCTCATTTTATATGTTAGTAAGTAGTAGTATAAAATATAATTGTAATGTAACTACCACGTGTATAGTCAAGCTACTAACTGCTTTATCACTTATATTTGACCGCTTGGTAATATATTGATTGCCGTGCCCTCAGCACACATCTCATAAATCGACAAATAAATACCTGCGGCTAATACAGTAATGCAGTGCAAGATATCGATTAGTTGCTCTTAACTTAACTAAGCTATATAGAAGCTAAGTCGTAAATAGGCCAGTCCAATCTTAAAAAATAAGCCTTTTGAGGTAGTCAAGTGGATCGAGCTAGTATTTGAGGCGCTCCTGCCCGGTAGCTTTAGCACGAAACACTTGCGAGGTAGTATTTGTATCGTTATCGACAACAATTTGTGTGACATTTGTAAAAATTATAATGTTCGTGCTAGAGTTTTGTAAAGTTTATCTTATTTTGGGATTACGAACTTTATTTTGTCGATTTTGACATTTCGGTAAGAAAACTAATGTAACGACCAAAAAGTAATATTAAACGAATTTGTGCTTCACTACAAAGAACAAAGTCGCTTACCACTGTCTGTCTGTCCCTATGCATGCTTAGATCTTTAAAACTACGCACCGGATGATGCGGTTTTTAATATATATTGTTTCAAGAGAAAAGTTTATATGTATAATACATGCATAATATAGTAGAAAACACTGATAATTTTAGAGGTTTCTAATGTGATATCGCAAATAAACACATTTTTTGCGCTTATATTGCAAACGCTGGCTGAACCCTACGAGACAGATCAAAATAATGTACTACAGTATTGTACACCTTTAAACGATCTCCAAAAAAGTCCGCAATGGTATACGTCTATCTCTTAGGGATAACCAACAATAACCATTTTTTATCCTTTACTTTTTACAAGAAATGATAGCTTATTTACGAAGCGAGTTTAAGCAATACAGCATTAATCCTTATTCAATTAATACATTGTTCATTTAATTTAGATCAATATGGCATGTAATGTAAATGAATATTTTCGAAGATATTACAGATTTAAAATGCATGCATGCACAGCGGTTGAGGCGATACCGGCCGGGGGGGCCCGGCGGTGGGTGCCTATAAATTCTGTAGTATATTTAGTATCAGCATTGCACCCATGTATTATAACATTTATAATTAGTTTACCATTTAATACAATAATTATTTAACACTTTGAAGGACAGTGAACGCCTATAGACGTCATGACAATAAAACATCTATTGTGTCTACGTTACTGTCCGCGAATGTGTTAATCAAAATTCTTTGAATGATCATAGTATTTTCATAAAAGTATTACTTATCTACGTAGGTACAAGGTATTTCTTGGTCGACTTATGTGTGGCAATTATGTTCAGTTCTTACATACGAGTAGGTACCTAAAGAGTAATAAATGTAGTGAATCTACATTGTGATAATATGTATTATGTTGCACCGAACAATTATCGAATAGCTAACTGTGCTACTGGTGCGAATGATTGGTGCATCACAGCATCACTCGTGACCGCTATACTTGTGTATGTGTGTGTATATTATGTGTATGTTCTCTGTGTATAATGTGTATGTATAATTATATTATTATATGCATCAGTATAATAGCGTTTTTTTGTTTGTTTACCCGCTCGCTCAGGTGTATAGCGATAGGGTTCATGGTGTAAGTATACGATGCGTTTCGGGTAGACACCTGTACCTACAATATTTATACATATCTATTATATAATATAATTATGTTAAAGACCTGACTAAATAGATTAACACAAGTATAATAAATGAATTGGTACATAAACAGGGTGGCCAAAAAGTGAGGCGTGCAAATGTTAAATGTTGCTGTGTATAAAAACTGTGCTCCTTGTTGCCTATCTATTTCAGAAGGCAATTTAGTTGATATCATTTGGACAGTATAGTATAGCTTGTAGATACAAATATATAAACGTCCCAATGGTTTTTTGTATTTGTAAGAAATTCTACAAATATTTAAAAATAAAAATCCCTCTTCATAGCCCGCACTTTGTTGATAAACTCAATTTTTTTTATAATGTAAGACCTCAAAGTGTGTCCATATGTGACTTTTGGACGCGACTTGTTTGACCACTCTGCGTGTGCGCATAACTAGATGATATAAAGTCACGACAGAGCGGTGGCGCCCTCTGCTCGTTAGTTCGAAACATCATACATTAATTACCTTTTTTTACATTTATATTATTACTTTTTTTTTATTTATCACATTATATTATGTTATGTTGGAATACTGCTGGCGTACAGAATATATGCTATGATTAAAGAATAGTGGAGTGAGAAGGACGCGAGCATAAGACGGATAGCGGTATTTTCTGTGCGGCGGCGGTGTTTGGGGGAAGAGGGGAGGAGAAGTGCCACGTGTGCTATGCCTGCGCACACGCACGCTGCGGGTGGCCGTAACGTTGTTACCGTTGATACTGTTACCGATACACACATACTTATTGGCTTTATGAAGCATTCACTTAACAACATATAATGATTGCGTTGCGGTCGCCAACAGTATCTGGCACATATTGTTACTCATATGTTATAGCTTTTATATATTATATACGTAGTTATATATTTAGACGTCATGCACTCTGATTATGTAGTTTACATTTGCAATAATTTATTGAATAAACATCAACAACACGAGTAATGTTTGCTCCGTTGCACCGAAACTACACTGACACGACTCGACTTGACTAGCTGCAGTACTAGCAAACAGGGTGATTGATCACTCGTTATCGGTGTGTGTTTTTGTGTGTGTGTGTGTGTGTGTCGTCGATGTTACTTAGGTGTATATATATTATAGTCGTGCTGCGCGCGCGTGCTCGTGTTGTTTGCTATCCACAAAGATATTAGAAGAGATTTCTACTTGTTGCAAACGCGCCCAGCCGCTTAGCTCTCCCCATCCACTATGCTCGGCGCATGCGTCTTGTTTGTGTGAGAATGACAATAATAATACAATAAATAACACACTAATAATGATGCATACCTATACTGTGCTTATACAACTATATTAGTTATCATTATCACCGATAACTGTTGGTTGAGTTTATTTGCTTTATTTTACTTGATATTAAATAAATTTTATTTGGTACTAAGTACTACACTCACCATCTCTCTTCTTTGCCTGCTCTTCTAATATCTTTATTTTTCAACTATATTTTGTAGTTATCGATTGAGACACTTTGAAACTATTATCTGATATAAAAAAACAACGAAGATTCCGTGATACTCGACACAGTAGGAAATTGTGCGAGTTAACTAAACCGGAAATTTTAAGAGAGTTAGGGCACCATACTACCGAACAAGCCCGACTGGGAAAGGACCTCCACCTTGCAGAAGGCCACAGTCAAATAACTACCCACAGCGGTGTAGTTGTGGTCCTGTGTGTGAGTACAGGTCTCTAGCGTTCATTTAAGGATGCGTTTACAAAGAAACGTTACGTTTTAAAACCCTGGTGTAAGAAAAAAAATGGGCTGGCAACACGCAAGTGATACCTCTGGTATTGGAAGCGTCCATAGGCTACGGTAACTGCTTAACATCAGGCGTGCCGTATGCTTGTTTGTCACCCAAGTAGTATAAAAAACATAAAATAAAAAATAACAACTGAAACCACTAAGTGACACGTGTTGTCGGCATTTATTTATTGAGTATGAAATATGTAGTATGATAACATATGACTGGTTTTTATATGCACAACGAGTGATGTAGTTTTAGTAGTACTATGACGACACTGGCCGCCGAGTAGCGAGCACAGCCGGGCGCAGAGTGCATCTCACCAATACCGCGGTGATTGATCGATATGTTACCGCGACCTAGGTACCTAGTGTTGTACCCCTTACTGCCTCCATCTAATCTCTTCTAATGTCTTTGGCTAAACGATTGTTTCCTTTTGCTAGACTGTTAGTGTTTTGATCCTATTATACTTAATGTTGTGTTTGCTGCATCCATGTTCTTATAGGCAAGTGTGTCAAAAACGGTTTCGTAATACAATCAGTCCATAACTAAGCTATCTATAGTTTGGCATATTTAAATATTGGCGCAGCAGACACGTAACTAGTGATACAATAAGACGCGGTATGTGCAGCATGTAAATGTGGTGTGCGCAGGCGGCGGTCGGTGCGCGCGCGAGCCGTCGTCTGAGGGCTCGCTGGCGGAGGCGACGCCCGACACGGACGAGTCAGCGGGCGCCGAGCCGCGCCGCGCCAAGCGCCGCCACCACCAGCCACACCAGCCCCACCAGCCCCACCAGCCGCAGTCGCATCACCAGCACCTGGCGCACGAGCGCGACTCGCAGCCGCGGGTAACTTACATACTTGTATTTTTTATACCAACAAACTCTTTGTTGACATTCAACAAAGAGACCTACCTATCCTTTGATCATATATACAATAGGTGCACCAACTGAACTAGGCGCTAATCAATTTGGGAGCACAGTATCGTTCTCTGTTGATGCACAGCGCGCTATCAGTGTGATGTTTCACGGTGCCTAAGTCTGCTCTAAAAATGCATAAGCCATAAAAGCACAAACATTACAAGTGTCGTTTTTTTGATAACCCGCCCGGTGGTCAGACGACATAAGGACGGCAGGAATCCATTGGATGAGCTTGGCACAGGACCGGAGCAGATGGCGCACAAAAAAGGAGACCTATACCGAGCAGTGGGTGGATAAGGGCTGACAAAGAATTTTGATATTATATTCTTTTCTTAACTAGCTGACCCGTGCACACTTTGTTGGGCGGTAAACATTTTTACTTGTGATGAAATTATGAGTGTGGTTCGATTACGGTTACTGCCAAAAGGAGGGTTATATTGTTCATTTTTCGGGTCAATGACACTCCGTGCCTTTCTATTGGTAAAAGAATTTTCAAAATCTGTTCAGTAGATCCAGAGATTGCCCCCTACAACCTCACAAACTTTGCCACTTTATTATATTGGTATAGATAATTTCCCGTTTAAATAGTACGCGTCGCTTCGCCTTAGCCTTCGTGTTAAACTTTTTTTATAACCACACAAAAATGCCTCCCGCGTGTCTTCTTTTGAACCAACTGCGCAATGGAAGAATTGCGAGTTGGATCAATGCGCAGTTGATCTAATTCGCGATTTTATTTTATAATATTTTCAAATTAATTATTATATTTGTAAGAATATAATGTTGATAATTTCAGCAAGGAGTGCAGGTGGCAGCACTCGAAGTACAAAACGTGAAACGTGCCATAAACAGATACGGTACTCTGCCGAAGGGCGCGCGCATCGGCGCGTACCTCGAGTCGCTGCGGCAGAGCGGCGGGGCGGGTGCGGGGGCGGGCGCGGGCGCGGGGGGCTCGCGCGAGCCCGAGGCGCGCTCGCTGTCGCCGCGTACCGCGCGCGCGCAGCCGCACATGATCCGCTCCAACTCATCGGGCGGAGTGACCGCACCGGCACCATCGCCTGCGTCGCCACGCTTGGCTCGCGCGAGTCCTGCTAAGCCGCGCCCGCGTCTCGCCGATCTCGAGTTCCCGCCGCCGCCGCCGGACCTGCCTCCGCCGCCCGAGGAGGCGCCTCATCAGCCGCCACCACCACCACCGCCGCCCGACTGCTGCCGCGACGTCGCCACCGACATGCACGAACCGCGCGAAGAGGCGCTGCCGCCACCACCTTTCGCGACCGAGTCTGATGACCGAATCGCCAAAAAGAACATGAAAGAGATGTTAGAGCTGAAACTTGTGGCTGAGATCAAAGAGCGCGCCGACAAGAAGAAACACAAGGGAAAGGAAACTTCCCCACCTTTCGAGTTGATGGAGATGCATACGTCGTTCGGCGACCCGGTGACGCGGCTCGTGTCCGAGCTGTCTGAGAGCCTCAACATAGAGGCGCTGCGCCGCTCCAAGAGCGAGGCGCCGCGCGCTACCGACGACAAAGGCACCGTGTCACCTATTGACCTCAAAGTGAACTTGCGCAAGACCGCCTACAACAACAACGTCGATATCAAAAAACACGACGCAGACGCTAAAAGTAACACTGATTACAAATCTCAACTTAAAAAAGTAGAGACCAACAAGAAGACTACAAACGTGATTAAAGATACAGATGAGTCTCGATCAATTATTGATTTTAAATCTCGCCTGCGAAAAGTAGACAGCAGTAGCGGTGCCACCAATGGCACCTCAGGCAAAAAGGTGGAACGTGCCTCGCCCGAAGACGTCGATGCTAAGAGCAGCTCGCACGAGGACGACGACGATAAGCGTCGCAGCACTGGCAGCATCAGTAGCCTGAAAAAGCTATGGGAGAGCAAGGTACGTAGAGATGCATCCCTAGTATATTTACTAATTCTGCATGTGACAGTGAAGCTCCTGATTTATGTAAATATAGTTGGCGGCTAGTGGCAGTAAATTGCGCTCGGTGATCGAATCATAACTACAATATATATGTATAGTTACATAATATACACACACGTGTCAATCAATGTAAACTAGTATAGCTATAAGACCGTAGATAACGATCACCTCGTAACTTATTAGTGACAAGCTCATCCTAATCTAAGGTGATCCTAGTTTCGATTTCTAGCATGGCACTTTCACTTAACTTTATCTATAATCTTCTTGTTTTGGATAAAATTTGCGTAATGCAACATAACAGGAATCAGACGAGCGACTGAGCCCGAAGCCGCGCGGGCGCGGTGACGCGGACGAGGAAGTGTCCCCGGAGGAGCGCGGCGCAAGCGGCGGCGGCCTGCCCCGCCCACCCTTCTCCCACAAGCCCGCGGTGCCCAGCAAGCCTGCCGTCAAGAGCAAGCCCACCAAAGTACTGCACGCATCTAGTCACACGCACGCTCACACATGCACGTACACACACACAAACATGCACGTACACACACACACACACATGCACGTAAATACACTAGTGTGTAGTACTTAGTAAAAGTTTATGAAATAACTTAAATTTTTCGTTTTATGTGATTCGGGTATTATGAGAGGTTAACACGACCATGTCATATGATATCGAAGTCGAAATGTAATTCTCTATCTAGTATTACACTTTTTTTATATACACAGTGTGGTAGGACGGACGGACGGCGCTTCTCATCGCTTTATCTTGACTAGACTTTATATTAACGTTAACTACATAGTTTCACGGATAATAAACGTTCTCTTAGATATAATTTTATATCATCACTATAAAGTTTATTTTCATTTATCGAATATTTTGAATTTAGCTGATAATAATTAATAACAAAACTCAAGTAGGTACCTACTTGTAAAACAATGACAAATAAAAATAAATAGCTATGTGGTTCTGTCACTTATACGTACGACATCAAGACAAACATAATACTATACATAATGTGTACAGTTGTTTCGTTTTAACCGATAATTGAGGTTTGGCATTACATAATATGTGTCAACATTTAGCTGTTTAGAACACACATACATTATATTATGTTCGTTGCGACAACATAACATTAACATGATCGACACCACAGTCCTCATTATGATAAAATAATTTATTGATAGTAAATATTCTTCTTCTTATCGTTCGGTTGGTGGACAACTTGGTGACAGAGTTATTATAAAGAGTTTGTTTGGATCACAATCCATGGAGATCTTCAGATTTGTGATTGGATAGTTTTGAACAAATTTCATTTTTCTTTCGACCTATCATCTAAATATTATTGGCAAATTTCAAAACATACTTTTAGAGATATTAATGTAGAGGATACAATCTGTACAAGTTTGTTTATTGTATCATTTTATTTCAATTGTACGTATGTGTGACGGAATCCATATGGATATGGAAGGTAGAAGCTTTAAGATGGATTCATATATGACTATCTATATCACTTATTCATAATTTATGACCTTCATAAGTATTACTTTGTAACTTAAATTTTTAAATGAATTTTGAGTTTGAATTTATACCTCGCGAGAGGTATGCTCAGTCAAATGTTAGGTAATGGGTCGCGTTGAGCCGCCAGACCATAGTTAGTAGATATATCTATAAGATTGGTATTATTGATATTGGATATACAGGATAGTTGTTAATTGTAGGGCGGCATATATGCGACGCCGCTGCACCTGGCGCCCGACGAGGAGGATCCCGACCTGCTGGCAGCGCTGCGCACCACGCTGGATTGGTGCACCAACGAGGTAATTGTACTAATATTATATAAATGCCAAACAAGGATAGTTGTGTAGTGTTCTATGGGGAGGCGATATAAAAAACATGCGTACTTAGTGACAGCTATATTGGACTAACTTCAAGCGACCGTTACAAGAACACATTCCAGTTATGTACAGCTACCTTATATATTATAATATATTAACTTAATACGTAGGCTTAGAATTAATAACCACCTACATAACCTGTTGTTTAGTCGTATTTTGGACAAATAGTATGTTGGTGACAGTAGTGTGTATAGTGTGTATGTGTGTGTTGAGGTGCGTCGCGGATGTGGCGGCGTGGGCGGCGGGCGCGGCTCGCTGTGGCGGCTGCAGACGTCGGAGCGGCTGGCGCGGCTGGGCGCGGCGTGCGCGGCGGCGGCGGACGCGCGCGCGTGCGCACCCCTGCTGCGCGTGCAGCTGCGCGCAGCGGCCGCTCGCCTCGAGGCGGAGGCGCGCGCGCTTGCCTCGCCCGCGCCGCCGCGCCACCACCTCGCCGACGGCGTCGAGCGAGCACTCAAAGAGCTTGCAGATATTGTACACAGGTACGCTGTTAAATACATACCCTAGATACTAAACAAACTTCTAAATTGATTTATCTATAAATACAATTGAAGTGTCTGTTTGTAATATCAAAATAAATCTTTTACCTACAAGTTACTTATACCAAAAATGCCATATTTTTTTAAATCAATGTCTGTCTGTTTTGAATCCATGAAGTATGCAACCCATGCAAACTTCAGACAGACGTATATCAGACTGAGCCGCAACAGAACGGGGCCGGGTTTTTAGCTAGTCATAACATAATATTTTTTTCAAACTTCTTCATATCAACGACGAAACCTATCTACAAACAAATATATAAAATATACACATTATTAGAAACTTTTTATTTTGACAATGTATTAACATAATTATACTTCATACAAATGTATATAATGTTTAATATAATTATTACATATGTATAATAACAACATGTCGAATATTTCCAGATAAACTCGTGGCATAGCCTTGTTCACCGATTCCCAACACAATGAGCCGGCCCCCAGCGACCGCGAGTAACGCCACACACGCCACTCACGTCAGAGCGTCACCACTACTTAACTATATAAATATATACACACTATAAGTACTTAGATATATCGTTCATAACGCTACCCCATGTTACTCATAGTAGGTACTGTAGCTACTCAAACCAAAGAGAGTGACGGCAATATTGTATGAACGAGACAAATCGGCACGCCACCTACTCTCTCTCTCTCTCGTCTTTCACTTACTATTTACGATTTATTCATTGCATTCTTTATTATATTCTATACTAATTATATGTAATAGTAACGATTGTAACATCGTACATTAGTCTGTCTGTTTGTATGGACATTTACCTATAGACACATATATTATTGAAGTAGTTAAGACGGCGCCGGGACTATATATATATATGAGTATATCGACTCTCTGTTCGTAGTGCTAAGTGTTAGCGGGTAGTTGTCATTGTAACAAGTATTATGTAGTTAGTATTATATTCCTATCTATGTGTAAAGACTGACGGCGATGTTAACGAGCGCCCTGGCAGAGGGAACAGTCGGCCGACAGTCGCGCCGCTGTTGGACTACTATTTGATTATATCCTTTATTTATCAGTGCCAAAATGTATGTTTATAAGATAGGCGCGCCAACGCCGACGCGCCGAGCGCTCGCGCACATTCCTCACACAACATAATATACCTATATAGACTTTCTACTTAGACTTAACTCTTCTGTTTAGCATTTATCTACATAAATAAATAGTTAGTTAGTATGTATGTATGTTAGAGCAGACGACCTCGTCTCGGACCAATATCGATGCGCGACGCTTGCTCGCTTGTGTGTGTCACGTGACCGCGTGACGTCACTACGTTTGCATTTAGACTGGTCTCTTACTATTGGTTCGCCTGGGCCTATTTATTATGTATTATGGACTTTTGACGATTATTTAATTGTACATCATAAAGCATTGCTCGGTTTTAATATACAGCTCTTGCATTATTATATCATATATTATATATATTAATTATTATTATATAAGATTGCGAACAAATGAAGTTCTCAAACATAAACTATTTTAAGTTAGCGTGCTGTGATACGGCTTATAATGTAGTAATAATTATGCTCAATATTTTCTTTTACTATTATTTGTATTGATCAAAATTGTAAGGTATTTAAATAAAATGATTATAATATGCTATTGCGATTGGTAATAAGTGAATCAGTATGGAAACTTTAAGTTGAACTTTGTGTACCTCCCCCCTACCCCGGCGGCGGCGGCGGCGGCGCCACACCGCGCTGGGCTAAGTATAACATGTGTATGCTAGTCTTTATTATTGTAATTATTGTACGTACGTAAGTTCTCTTCAATAGGTTCGTGTACAATCCTTCTATCTATTTTAATAATCACTGTATCAATAAGGAATTTGTATTAGCCAAAAGAGGTTCGTTCGCCCGTCGTCGTTCCGGCGCACGCTCGTGCACGTGCTCGTGCGCTCGGAGCGGCGACACCCGCTTGCTGTGCATCATGTAACCCCTGCTCTCCTAGGTACTGGACCGTGCCCTCTCGGCTCCCTTCTCAGTTATAAGTAATAGAATCCAAAGATACATAACAGATGTCCAATTGTAATGGAAATAAAATGATTTCTTTAAGATATTATGACTCTTATTTTATACACCTTAAATTTAAAAGAAATAATTTGAGAATCTACAATTATTTTTAATCAATATGATGGATTGTCCACACAAGCCAATCTGCGTTAAAATGTTGCGCAAGGAATCAGTGTTGTTGTGTTCTCTATAATTGCCTAATTTTATCGTTGCTCTACACTACCGCCATGTTTATAAACAGTTGCAACGTCAACATTTGTTGATAAACTGATGTTTTCGCTCGCCGGGCGTCAACTCTGCAACATGGCGTGATCAACTCCGCAACACAAGTGTTGCCCGCAATATGTTGACAGCAACTCGACTACATGTTTGACCATAAATACAAGGCTTGCCATGTGGTAATTTATTTGATTTAAATTGTGTTTGCGATCTTAGGACATTGATAGTGATATCGGCAATGTTAGGGCCACACACAAGCCACAAAACGCCGTTACCGCGACCTGATTTCATTAATTTTATTTGTAGCGGATAGCACAGTGATACTTTTCAGTAGGTATTATTATTTACTTGGTGGGTAAGTAAGTATGTGTAATAGTTTTGTAAGTGTATCGTCATTATTATAATAGGTAGGTATCAGTCGGATTCACTTCTCGGTCTTATGATGTTGTGCGTCCCGTGGACAACATAACCTAATGTCTTGGACCCCGCAACGAATTTAATCAGAAGTAAATAGGAGGAGTTAGAAAGAAAAGTTTCCACTTCCCTCCATGGCAAAGCGGGAGACGAAATAAATCTGTATAGGTTTGTAACCAACTACAACAAAAGGAGCACCACAGAGGACCTTAAACTACGGGACCTATGTGAGCTAAGTTTGATTGTTAGAATGTGTATGGCAGAAACGTTTAAACGCACGGAAATTCCCTCCAGATGAGACTAAATCCCCATCGTAGGCCGCTCCAGATGATACATGTAAGCTGTTCAACATAATAGTACGATCATTATGCTAAAGACTACACTCCCAGAGTATGTGATGAGCAGACTGCTCCTGATCAGCGCCAGGTGTTGAGCATTGACAGTTCGGCGAATCAACTAGCTTAAATGAGTACAACTTGCTCCGAAAGTTCCCATGACCCGTAAGGAACTGAGCGACACTGTGATCAACCTCCAGCCATGTCTTTGCCAACCAATCAGTAACGGAAGGAAAAACCTGGTAGAGGTGGCGTTCCTTGGTTGATGTATCCCATCGCTGTAGCCATTCATTAATGAGGATTCTATAAACTTCAGTTTGTTTTTTAAATAATCGGGTGATTTTAAGGCGATCACGTGGCATTAAAAAGTTAGAATTGATGTTGTCACGTGTAGTGTAATAAATCGCCGCTCGTCTCTGTACCTCTAGATCGACAGGAAGGACACCTGCCAGTACTGGTAAAGCTTCAGTGCTAACTGTCCTATACGCCTTGCACAAAAATATCAACGCAAGACGTTGACTCTGAAGCAACTTGCGTTGTGCGGCACCGATGGTTGCCCTATCGGCAATCACAGGGCACTGAAACACATACAACCCAAATAAGTTGCTGCATAGATAATTTTTAAGGTGTTAGAAGACAGACCCCATGTCGACGACGATATCCTTGTCAAGGCGTAAATACTATTCTTAGATTTTTCTCCTATCGTTGTAATATGATCTACAAAAACGGAATCCTTATTTTTAACAGTAATATTAAAAATAAGGATTCCGTTTAATAATTTAAATCTAATTCTAGGTGGCGTTTTTAGATTTCCTTTCAATAGTAGCTGAAATGTTTTATGAGGCGCGAACGATAGGCGGTTGCGCACTCCCCAATCAGAGATCAGGCGCAAACATTTTTCCGCTAAGCTCTCAAGTCCAGCCCTGGTGTTAGATTGTATAAGTAAAAGACCGTCATCAGCGTAACCGGTCAAAGTGCAGCCAGATGGTAATGGCAGTGTCAGGAAATCATCAAAACCTAAATTCCAAAGATACGGCCCTAATAGGTACTGATCCCTGGGGACAGCCCATTGTTAGCGGCTTCGACACTGCATAGTGGCCAAGTTTAAGCCTAGCTGTTCCATGTGAAAAATATGTATAGATAAGTGAGTATATATTACTACATACACCACGAGCTTTTAATTTCAAAAGTAACATCGGCCACCATGCATTGTCAAAGGCGCCAGATATATCTAAGAAAATACCTAGTACATATTGACAATCTGATCTAGTGACTGTTTCCCTAACGGATATAACTGCGTCTACAGTGAACCTACCTATTGTGAAAACCAAATTGTTTTCATGAAATTTAACCCCACCCGGCGAAAGCCGAGGAACGACAAGGCGTTCTAGCAACTTCCCTAAAGACTGTAGGTAATAGGGTTGATACGACTTAGGGTCATCTAACCGGAACGCCAAATACTAGGAAAAATACCCTCTGTAATACAGCGCCCATAAACATTTAAGATTGATTCTCCAGAGATTTTACAAGTCTCTATAATCATTTTGTTTGAAATTTTATCATCACCTAAAGCCTTATTGAGGGGTAGAGATCTGACAATATCGATAAATTCGTCAGTGGATGGTAAATCTGACATCGGTAATAAAGGCAGTTGTGCTGCCCAATCTGTTGGTGGTATTCCGTGTCATTATCTTGTCGATCATCGGGTACAAGAGAACCTAGTAGCTTGTCTCTACTAAACCTACAGTATGTGTATTGTTGAACTTTGTTTTGTATAACAAGTTCAACTGACCTGTTTGCTTTGAATTCATGATATACTGGAGACCATGGATCCTCTTTATCAAGCCTATCGACTATTCTACGCAAAAAAATTACCCTTAGATTTCTAAACAGCAGCTCTGTAATGAGATCTGGCAACCCTAAGAGCAACAAGGGCCGAAACATGGGCCTCTCCTATTATATTACGTTTCTTAATAATATTAAATTTCCTACACGCTATACGAAATCGTCTACGAAGTTTAGCTAGGTGATCAGTAAGAGATCTCCGACCAATAGCCACATCTGCGCAGTGAGTGTCTGACAAAATAACAGCACTTTCTGCAGCGGTCAGGTCGTTACGAGTATAGTCTCTAACAAGAGCAAACCGAAAAACTCCTAATTAGCACCTTTACCTACTCCTATATCTGAAGTTGCCGGCATTATTATAAGGATCCCGTGCAAATACAGAAGAAAACCCATAAACGATGATCACTACACGACGCATCCAGTAGGACCCGCCACCTATCAATGCCGAACGCCTCCACAAGAAAGTGTGACGCCAATACAAGACTTGCCCATTAGGCTGCAAAAAGTTGGTGGTGCATCGGGGGTGTTATGTATACCTCCTTAAGTGACAAGCTTATGGACTTGTCAACATCGTAGCCGGTATAGAAAATAACCCCTTTCTTGTCTGGCTATAAACAAAACAGGAATAGGTCAAACGTGATTATATAACCCGGACTGAACCGGTAAATCTATTCTGCTCCATTTTCTGATGTCCCGAAGTTAATTTTTCTTTTTGTAAAAACATTGTGTATAGATAAGAATATCTTATTTTTACTCTAGGTACCTATGTAGGTATCTATGTACTGACTAGGGTATTCTTTGGCTACATTGTTTGACAGCTATACCTACTTTTCTAACAAATTGTCTTACTTACGGGTATTTATCTAAACATATTTAGGAACACCAACGCCTCCTGCTTAAGCTAAGCTCTTAATAATTTTAGCAAAAAAAAACCGACTTCAGTACGGCAAGTTGTATTTTCAAATATTTGTTTGTTACAATCGAATAAAATCGACTGAGCGTCGGGCTGAACACAGGTCAAGTAGGTATTAAAAGCAATATTTAATCTGTGCAATCCGCACTCAATTCATTCACGTCATTATTTCTTATTAATAGTTGCTTAGCAACAATAACCGAAACATAGCTAATCGCCATCAGTAAAATACTTATTATTGAAAAGTTCAGATGGCCATCTGTGGTCTTCTTCATCAGTTTTACTTCACCAAATTACACTTTCTGAATGCAAATGATTGATTAGTTGTTAAAAATATTGAAATTGCTATATGTGTGCCTATAACTTTTGAGGAGTTTCCTCAATTCCTCATGGATCCCATCATCAGAACTTTCTTTTGATGATAATGGGACCAAACTGGAAGTATGTCCAGTCAGACAAAAAAGAATTTTTCAAATCGGCCCATAAATGACGGAGTTATGCGGTAACAAACATAAAAAAAAAAAATACACACGAATTGATAACCTCCTCTTTTTGAAGTCGGTTAAAAAGGACCACTGCACGTTGGAGATATGGCTCCAACGTGCAGTGGTCCTTTTTTCTGATTTCCAGTGCGAAGTTCTCGTGAGAGATCAATTTATTGATTAAATTTAAATGACTTGAGACATACCTACCTACCGTAGCCATGGCACAGTAACTCTATAAAGTAGGAGATAGGTACGATCAAACATATGTCGGATATCCTCGAGAAAGACAATGTCAATAAAACAAAGTTTTGAGATTAAATATTCAATATATTAATTATCAATCAAATTGGCATGACACGTGTTACGGCTCGGTCGACGAGCGCACTACTAGGTAGTTCGTGCCAATCGCTTGCACAAGCTCACAGTCGGGACGCATCGCCACGCGCACGTCCCCCCCCTCACTACTCACACCTACATATCCTCCTCGCCCATCCCAACTAAATACTATAGTCAAACGTGTTTTATATCTCAACATAATCGGTTTTGGAATCCAATAAACGGCAACTTAAAACTACTTAAAGTGTAATTTGTTGTGTTTGTGTATATGTCACAGGTATCTTATCTTTGTGCTTGCTATGACGGTGACAAACTATTGCAACTGTGACACCACAACGGAATGTATCCTCTCAGACTTTCAGTTCCCGAACGTGGTTGTGCTCCCGGCGCTCGTCGTCGACGCGGCCGCAGGTGGGGTGCTTCATGCGCGTTATTTCTTATAGCTACCAAGAATATGAATGAAATGATTTTGTCTTTCCTTAGATCTGCTCCATACATAATATACTTTCTCATGGTTCCGTGTGTGCACGCGCCGCGGTACAGCGGGTACAGCGAATACGACGAAGCGGGCGCACACGGAGCGACATGTTCCTGCACTTCTTAGCCGAATGTTTAAATTATTAGTGAATGTTAATAAGTATAATAAGGAATATATATAATGAGACGGTGTTGCGCATGTTCGTCGTCTTCACTTTACCACAGGGGGTTGTGGTAGAACTTCACGTCGAAGTAGCCCCTCTCAGTGAGCTGGGAGTCACGACGAGCGCCCGCGCCGGGAGCGGGCGTGCTAGCTCCGGACGGCAGCCCGGCGGCTGGCACGTCAGCGAACGGAGCGGGAGCAGCAGGCGGCGCAGCGGCTTCGCCCTCCACCTGCAGCGTGGACGGGCGTTCCGGGCTAGGCTCCTGAGGTGGCTCCTGCGGTGGCTCACGTACTGGCTCCTGCATGCGGTACCGCTCCGGGATGTCATCGTCGTTATCGGTATCCCAGTCAGACTCGGGCTCCGGAAGACGTTCATCGGGTGACTCCATATCTCGCTCACGCTCCGACGCGTCTCTTCGCAACATTAAACGACAAGTAAGTACAGGTGACACGAGACGCTCGGACCTCACTCATCACTCCCGCGCATTGCACTAGGTGGGTACATTTTGATAATAACGCATGTAGTGCAACCCTCGTCAGAGTTATTGAGTGAGTGAGCTCCGAGGCACCACTCATGCCGACAGTTGACATAAACCAGATTCAAATGTATCTACCACCGCTGACACGACAACTTTAAGCTACTTACAATTTACAAATCACAAAACATTTATTGAGACTAAAACTATGGTAACACATCAAATTATTAAATAAAGATTAAGACATTAACCTCGGGGATAATGATTATTGTCCTCGAGGTTAATAACAAACAAGTGTGACCTATTGAAATTGTACGGTGTTTTTTGAGCACTAAGGTTTGTTGCGTTTTGTCCATCACCCATTATCCCAAACAACCAATGGTCAATAACCAAAACCAAAAATTGATAAAACATGACACAATGTAAAATCTAGTATTTATTTGAAACCTAACACTTATTTAAGATCATTTGATATGTGACCATTTAAATATAAATGTATCTAACATTCGATACGGCACCGCACCGGTCGTCCGGTCGACGCGTACCCCCCTCGACAACCAACAGCATCGGGCACTGGTAACGCGGCGCCCACGCAACTACACAACACATTAACATAGTGCAACATTTATATATTAATTCATCTATAGTCACTACTAATATTATTTAAGAGAGCCGATGTGTAGGAGGGTACGCTCCGGAACCGTTACACCTATATAATCAAAGCACGCGAGCGAACAAGCTGCGGGCCGCGGGCGGAAGCTACTAAAACATAAAAAAGAAAAGCTAAAACAAAATGAATATTATCACAGTGAATTATTAGTTAACATTTTGTGTTTTAACATTTTCTAAATATAATAAAATATAATAATTGCAAACATAGCACATCGATACGCACGCTCACGACGAGAGAGAGAGAGAGAGAGCTCCTTGTTCATGCTTATTATATATATATATGTGACATATACCTACGTAGCGTACGAGCAACAATCACACCTTAGACTCATAAGTAGACACACAGACAACACTAACTACATAGCGCAGTGGCGCGAGCGCTCACTAACACTATATACTCTATAACTACCATCACTAGGTGTATATAAAGCGTGTTTGATGCTCGGCTCATGTCACATCTCCCGCGTCGCTAACTACTACTACATAAATTCACATAATCACTAACTATTACGATTGTGATGCTACATTAATTTAAAAAGCATAATAATATATTAATTTAATATGATTTAATCACTCAATATATTGGACATCATTCAACTGATACTCAACTAGGCACAAGATAATTATCAAACGTCGCTGGGGGAGAACGAGATGGCGATATCCGCAGCGTTACTGTACATTATCTTGTTGATAGTTGGAGTACCAAGATACGAGGAAGCCTGAGATCGATCGGCGATACATTGTACATATATATATATGTTGAGTGTCGCATAGCAGATTGTACAACAACACTCACCCAGCATTAACGATAGCGTTCCGCCAGCCAGCGCCAGTGTAACTCAAGTGAAACAGGTCGCTACAACTGGCGAGCCTAGAACGCAACGTGACCACTCATCAACGTCGCCAACGATCACAACTTCTACTCACACTCGAGATCATTGCGCAACTACTATTGGGTTGCACTCCGTACATATATTATATAAATATCAAATTATATATTAATATTAATAAGGTATCCAAATTTCATAAAACTATTATATGTAAATCCAACATGCATATAAGGCGAGATTGGTGTAGGCAAACAGTAAGCGACACCGATCCCTCTCATAGCACACACACGCACGCACACACACACACACATACAAACACACGTTCACGTACATGTACACGTCAGCTAGATCCCGGCCTGACATTAATTGTGGTCGCGGCAACTAATGTGTGTCATAACGTGCAACAATGTGTGTGTGTGTGTGTGTGTTTGTGTGCGTGCGTGTCGCGTGACAATTGTTCTAAATGGCGAGCTGCACCGCACCGCGGTCAGTGCGTGTTCATCGCATGCCGAGGCACGAAGCTGCAAATCAACCAAAAAATAAATAAACAAAACAAAATTATGAAAATAATATAACAATAAACGCAAAGTAAGAATAAAAACCGAATCAACTAAAAGTAAATGTATTCTACTTGTAATTATATATATAGTAGGGGAGCCCAAGCGGCGATTTAGAAATTTACTGTAGCGCGGCAGATTTATATACTGGAGCATAACTTGTACCCGGTCAAGTTCCTCTACCAAATACCAGCACCATATCCTTGACCGGCCATATCACCAAGTGATATGGCCGGTCAAGGATAAAGAATTAAAAAAAAATCACCAGAAACTCTTGAGCGCGTCAGATTAAGGTAGAGTGAGTTCATTAATTGAGGTATAAGTATTTATTTGCTCTATTTAGTGCAGCCGCGTTGAACTAAAGTCATGTGAAGTTTAAACTCTTTTAAAAATAGAATCAGTTTTTTTTAAGGAGTTTATATTATAGTTCGCTTGCTTCGCTCAAATAATAATAGTTGTCTAACCAAATGGTACATTCATAACAAAAGTATAAACTAATATGAACTGCAGGCTACAGAGCGGACAAAATACCTATTAATAGTTTTATGCCTAACGAACTTCGGTTTTCGAATTCGGAAAACTTATGGTTTTTATATACATATGTGATTAATTTCGTCTTTTTATTTATTAATGGTTAAATTATTATTATTAGTTTTTGGCACGTTCTAATAATGACCGCGAGTTTTCGTCACATCCTAATCGTCAGATTATTAGATAAGAGCTTTTTTTAGGTTCAATTAACATCCCCTTTGAAAATCTGACGCGCTAGATTTTTTTTACCACCATCATCATGCGATCAGATTAACATACATACGTACATTATTAAAAATACGTAGAACCCATGTTCTGCATCCATATGCAGTCAATATCTGACGCGCTCGAGTATGTCTATGCAACAGTTTTATTTTACATTTTTGTAAAATAAAAAACTATAGCCGCTCTCCATACCGATGAATATATATTTTTTTCTTTTTGTAATCTAAAATCCACGACTCAATAGGTATCTGTGACGCTCGAGTAAATCCCCACTTAGCATCGTGGGCTCCCCTACTATAACAACAAATGTAAATAAATATAAACATACCCGTTATTCGAATCAGCATAATAAGCGGCGCCACCGTGGATGACCTGCAATATTATATATCCCATATATTTATAAACATTACATTTTGAAAGCCAACCCTCTAGATCAAAAGTGGGCAAATAGAGAACACTTTGATTTGCAGTATGGGATTCTTCATTAGTATTATATAATATATGTAAATATTGAGGGTAAATCTCCACAATAGTATGACTCTTGTGCGAATACACATTTGTAAAGTTAGTTTTTGTTAGTTTTTTTTAAAAAGACAACTCCCGCACTAGAGAACAAGCTCTGTGACGCGGGGGACTTTACAAACATACAATTAACGGACACAAATTACACCCAGACTCAGAACAATTCTTTGTGGGTCACATAGAGTTTTGTCCTGTGTGGGAATCGAACCCACAACCTCGTGCACAGCAGGCGTATACTGCGGCCACTGGACCACCGAGGCAGTCAGAAAAACGTAAAAAAAGTACGTACCTAGTATCCACCATACTTATATAATAATATATAAAATGGTTTAAACAACGTACTTATTATAAGAACACAGCTATGGTATCAAATCAAAAACATTTTATTTATATTCATCAGAATCTAAATATAAGTTGAATCGTCATTTTAACATATTCTTCTGGACATGGAACTCAATTAAGGGTACCACACCCGCTTCTTGATCGTTAAGATCGAATAAGGCTTCTTTACTACATTACAAAGTGGTATACTTGTCAACTTTGGTCTCAATGTAATCCGTTTGCTCCGACAAGGAATGTCGCCAAAGTCTTAAATACCAAACAGTTGATATACGATTACGTGTCGACTTCATAAATGTTTTTGAAAAATATATACCTTTTATAGATAGTCGATATAGATATAGATCAACCACATACCATTAGCGCGGTATATATAATGAACATAGTATGCGCGCTCATATATATGTAAATAAATAGACTATTAAGACTCAACAGTAGTAGAAAACAAGGCGCAGCAAGACCTGTGTCCACAGGGCACAGGTCCTGAGGGCACTGGAGCACGTTGCACCAGTGTCCTCAGGACCTGGCTGCCGTGTTATAACTTAAATGCCGATATCTGACATCTGGTCACGTTGTTACTTAATGACATTTTTGCTTATTTCACACGAGAAACATATATACTTAACGACTTTTTTTAAAAAAATTATATCTAAAACTATTCAAGATATTAAAAATTCGTAAACACAGATCAATCGATTTTTTTTTCTCATTAATATAGCATCAAAAGTTAAAAACGACCAGTACCCTTATCACGAATATTCCACACTATCGTAAAGTATTCGTATCGAGTTTACTACACGAAAACGGATTCGATACTATTACTTTAATCATCCGTAGCACGAACGCTTAAATTTTACTCTCGTGAACTCGATACTATAGTAAAATAATGCCAAGTATACAATATCAATTAGAACGAATGAAAACGAATGACACGTTTAAAAATTGCTATTATTAAATTCATCAAAACATTAACTGTGCTTAAAAAGTAACAAAATGTAAATATAATGTTACAAACTTGTGTAATATGTAAAGTTGAATTATTATTTACTTTAAATTACAATATTATAATTAAATACATTAATTTTCAAAAAAGCTTTAAGCTTATCAATTTCTAAACGTCGCCATTTTGTTCAAATTTGAAGTTTTGTTTGACTGTTGAATGTGACTCTTTACGCGCGGAATTCTTCGTATTTCCAAATATGTTAAAATATTGTTATAATTGTTAACAAAACAAGTAAATAGTGAATAAAAGTAATAAAACGTTGTCTGAAACAATCAAGGAATGCAGAATTTATCTTACCTTTAACTGAATTTAACAAATGGATACCACTGGGCTACTAAAAAGTGGAAGGAATTTACCAACAGCCAAGGAGAATCTTGGAGTGAATAAAAGTGGCGGGAAGTAAGTTACATTTTTATATAAATTAATTCACACTAAAAGGTACACTACACTGCACGTCTATTTTCACTTGTTCGAATGTTGTGTGCATAATTACTTCATTTGATTTGCAAGGTGTCGTGTAATAGTGATAACCCAACATAATAATAAAGGAAAGACTAAAACTCTAATAAAATAAATAAAACAGTTGGAATAGCTGTGCCTGAATTTGGTTCTAGCATGCTTTGTGCAATTTTATAACAGCAAAATGGATATAGATATAACTATAATATATTATTTGCTGTTTTGCTTATGTATACAAATTGCCATAATTTTTTGGAAATAATATTACCTAATAATATGATAGTTCATTTTCACATTGTTCAAGAACTTATAACAGACACACTACCTCTAAAGGGGACTCTAATCAATATTTTATTTGTAATACCACCTGCAAAAGAGGGTCTTAGGGAGTATGCAACATTGATTAGTAAGTTGATATATTATATTTTACCTACTCACTGTATAATATAGTCCTGAGACACACACGTCTGACCTTATTGTATATGCACAAGAAATTCAGAAATTGCATAAAATATGCACAATATTTTCACCACTACTAAGTGATACAATAATATATGTTACTTAGATAATACCCATTCATGTGTGTGTTGTTATACCAACCTTGACAACTCTTGCATATAATGGCCTACCTATAGATTACTATAGAATATAATTTATGCAACTAATTTTTTTTTTCTTGTTCTTTCAGGCGATGAATACCCCATGATACTCCAGGTTACAGCAAGAATTAAGGACTACTACTGCCAATGATGAGTCCCATCATACCACCAAAGCCCAAATCAGTACTGAGACAGTAGGCTGTCTTAACAAAAGCTTCATAGAGTCACTACCACTGTGAAAGGTCATGGTTCTTTACATTACTACTCTGAGTTGTGAAAAACGGGGTGGAATACTATATGTCATTATTGTTGGTTGAAATGTTAATTATTGTTATTTAGTACCTATCCTATATGTATACTTTTATAATAAATATTTTTTAATTGTCATGTGGTTGCAACTTATTTATTACCTTACAATAATAAAATTAGATAGGTAGAAAACTTTATATGTTGGTAGGTATATGAGATTAACATTTTTGTTACAATATTCATTAAGTAGGTGCCTATATTAAGTTACACTATTAACAGTGGGCTACAAGCAATAAAAATATTAATAACTAGTGGCCTTTTTTTTTTTTTTTTTTTTTTTTTTTTTTTTTTTTTTTTTTGTAGAGGGGAAATGCTTTACGCATACCGCCCTGCCCGGGGAAGCGAAGCGGATATGTCGGACTCTCCGGCCTTAAGGTGGTAGGCGGCCGGCATACCGACTAAAACCCCCCTGTGCACCTACACCCGCCTTCACGGATGGACCACCGGAACCTGCTATGACATCAGTGGTCCACCCAGCGGCTACCCGCGCTGCGCGAGCTCAACTCCAGTGACAGCGTCCGGGTGCACCGGGAACGCTGTCCCTCCGCCGTGCGGTGCGGGTGAGAGGCTCGATGCCCCGACCTCTCACCCGCAGCCTCACTATGGCGGCATCAGGCGCCCGTAAGCGCGCTGACGCCGTCCAGTTCGCCGGCGACGGATCGGATCAGCGAGGATACTTTCCTCCCTGATCCGCTCCGCCGCCTCCTTCTGCGAGATGACGTCCTCGCAGAAGGATGCGACCGCCATCCACTCCCTGTCGCTGGCGACCATGGATCGCACCACAGCCGGCAGCGACAGGTCTACACCGATGACTGCGACGAGGTCTCGGCGCTGCACCGCCCAAGCCGGACATGACTCAAGCGTATGCTGCGCCGAGTCATCGTCGCAGTCGCAGTGGTGGCAGACGGGACTCGGTTCCCTCCTAGCGACCTTGTGCAGGTAATGCCCGAAGCAACCATGCCCGGACAAAACCTGCACCAGTCGGAAGGAAAGGGTCCCGTACTGCCGCCCTGCCCACTCCGACAAGATCGGTTGGAGGGCCTCCACTGTCCTGAAACCAGCCTGTGGAGCCCCCAGCCGACCTGACCACTGGGCCATGATGTCCCTGCGGGCGGCCTCACGCCACTCGCGAATTTGTTCGGGGAGAGGGGACCGCTGCTCTGCCCGAACTTCAGCCACCCGCCAATACACCTCGGCGAGCACTTCCGCCTCCAAGTCCCACGGGGGGGTGCCAGCCAATGCGCACGCAGCGTCCGTCGACACGGTGCGGTAACCGCGTATGGCTCTGACCGCCATTACACGCTGCGGTCTAGCTAGCAGCCGCCTGCTCAAGGCAGTCAAAGACCCCGCCCACACCGGTGCGCCGTAAAGCGCCATTGACCGGACCACCCCCGTGTACAACCGTCGACAGGTCAGACTGGGCCCGCCCAGGTTCGGTAGTAGCCGTCCCAAGGCGGACGCAGCACCTTCCAGCCTCGGCGAGAGGCGACGGAAGTGCTCGTCGAAGAGCCATCGCCCATCCAACACCAAGCCCAGATATTTCATCTGGGCTTGGACCTGCACGAGGACCGAACCGACGGTAATCGAAGCGCCAGCAGGTGGACCGCGACGGGGCCCGTGGAATAAAAGGGCCTCCGTCTTTTCAAGGGCCACCCTAAGCCCCAGCACCCCGATCCGCCCGACCACTTGTGAAACCCCTGTGGTGGCCAAGCGCGCCGCATCTTCGAACTTACGACCCCGAGCTGTGATTAGCGTGTCATCGGCATAGCAGACTACGCCCAGCCCGGGGGGAAGAACACTGCGCAGGACCCAGTCGTAGCCGATGTTCCACAGGAGAGGGCCAAGGACAGACCCCTGTGGAACACCAGTTGAAATGGTCCTGCGCCCGACGCCGCCTTCTCGGTCCTCGTACAGGACACACCTCCTCTCGAGGTAGTCTGCCACTAGCAGCCTCAGGTATTCGGGCACTCCATGAAATCGGAGCGCCTCCCTGATGCTGCCGAATGGCAGACTATTAAAAGCGTTGGCGATGTCCAAAGACACCGCCAACAGCACCTCGCCGTTTACTACGGCTTCCTCGGTCGCAGCCCTAAGCGCCATAATAGCGTCGACCGTCGAGCGCCCAGCACGAAAGCCATACTGGGCGTCCGACAGGTCGGGACCGACCTCGTTTAGGTGCCGGACGATGCGGGCAGCGAGAATCCTCTCCAGCAACTTCCCCGCCTCGTCCAGCAACACAATTGGCCTATAGGCCGCGACCGAGTCCGGGGCCCTCCCCGGCTTCGGTAGGAGAACCAGCTTCCCCACTTTCCAGGTCTCAGGGAACCTTCCAGATGCCAGACAGGCATCGAAAAGGCCCCTGAGGCGGTCCCCCATGTGGTCGAGGATCCGGGCCAGCACTCGGGCAGGAATCCCGTCCGGCCCGGGGGCGGTGTTCTTAGAGCGGACTCTGAGAACAGCCGCCCCTAATTCCGCCTCCGTGACAGGTGGCACCTCTTCGGCCTCCCGGACTTCGGCCCTAGTAGGTACCATCACCGGGGGCGTGTGCTCTGCCTGTGGCGGGAACAGACCCTCGATCACTTTCGTGAGGAAGCTGGGCTGAAGGGACTCGGTGAGGGGGGGACCCTGCGCGCGGAGCTTATTCAGCGCCGCGCGGTAGGGGCGACCCCAGGGGTCACGATCCAGTCCCTCCAGCATCTCCGTCCTGGAGCGCTCCTTGGCGCGGCAGATGGCCAGCTTGAACGCCTCTACCGCAGTGCGATAGGCCTCGTACAGCCGGCCTTCCCCATCGCGGTTTCGCCGTCGGCTGCGGGTATAGGACCTTCGGGCACGAATACAGGCCGCACGAAGGTCTGCCAGATCTTGGGACCACCAGTAGACCTCCCTCTTTGGAGGCCGACGTTGGACTCGAGGCATGGCGGCATCGCAGATTTGCGTAAACGCATCCTGGATGCGACCAGCCTCGGCATCCACTCCCTCCGAGGGAGGTGATGAGGACAGCCATGAGTGAACAATGGCCGCCTCCGCCAGTAGTTCCCTATCTAGCCTACCCACAGCCCACCGCGGAAATTGGGGAATTCTGCCCGCCGCATGACCCCTGCTGGTGTCCTGGGGATTCCGGGAGAGCTTTACTCGGATATAGAGGTGATCCGAGAGAGTCTCAACCTCCTCCAGGACGCACCAGCTCCTCACTCGCGCAGTGACAGCGGGGGTTGCGAACGTAAGGTCCACAATCGACCCCCCCCGCTGTCGGACACACGTGTTGGCGGCACCTCTGTTAAGAATACAGAGGCCCACCGCGTTGGCCCACTCCTCGACCGCTTTGCCACGGGCGTCTGTCCTGGGGGACCCCCATGCCTCGGACTTCGCGTTGAAGTCCCCCAGTACCAAGACGCGGCTTGATGCTAAACGCCGCATCGAGACCTCCAGGGATGCCAAAGAGATCTCGAAATCGACCAGACTCCGGTTGGGGGAGAAGTACACCCCAAAAAGTAATATGCCCCCCCAATCAGCGGCGACGTATCCCGGGCCCTTGTCTCTAACCGACAAGGGTGGGGAACGCGACGCCGTGGAGCTGACGATTGCCACGGAACCGTCCCGATCACCTGCCCAGTTTGGGCGGGGAGGAACATAATAGGGCTCCGCAGCTACAGCCACATCTATCGACCACTCGGCCATGGATTGCAGAAAGAGGTCCTGCGCACGGGCCGAATGGTTCAGGTTCGCCTGGAGGAAGGTGCAGTCCCGATCCATTATAGGGATGGGGGTACAATGTCATCCTCCTCCATCTGCGACGGCGGTCGAGAAACAGCAACAGGAACAGCATGGGTCGAAATGCTGCCCCTTGGTTTGGGCTTAGAAGCCTGGGGTGGATTACACCCCTTTCGCCCCATGACGTGGCTTGCAGGCAATTGGGCCGCCGCACATGCAGGGCAGTGGGGCGCGGCAGAACAATCCGCCGATTTATGTCCCGGTCTACCGCAGCGGAAACAGAGTCCGCTGCAGTCAAAGGTGCTAGTGCAGGCGGCACGCACGTGTCCCTCCGCCATGCACTTATGGCACCTCGCAGGTCGAGCTGCTAGCAAGGTCACCCTAGCAGAACTCCAACCTACGAGGAGCCTTCCCGCAGCAACCAGTGTGTTGGCCGCGGCAACGGGGCACTGCGCCCACACAGCTCCAACACCTCCGGGACCGGGACGGATAGCTCCAACTTTGATGGTGTCCGGGCTGCAGCCAGCCACGGCCTGAATGGCTTCCCGGACCTCGTCGGGGGTGACAGAGTCGTCCAGACCCGAGATGCGCATTTCCGCACACTTAGTGGGTCTGGCGACCTTTACGCCATCCTCCGTTGAGAACAGCCCGCGCAGCCTTTCCGCAATTACATCGGCCGTCTTGGTGCCCTCTGTGCCAGGGAACTCAAGGATTCGAGCCCCCGTTCTGGCAAGGCGCGTTCTGACGCCAGTGGGGCCTAGATCAGCCACACCGACACCCTCCCGCGCCTTTTTGAAGACGGCCGCGTATGTAAGGCCACGCTCTGCTGCCTCCGGTGATAGCGTTATAACAACGGCGGCTGACTTGGGTGGCTGAAGGCTCCCAGGCTTCCTCCCGTTGTTATTGGCAGCTTTGGCAGCTCTGCGCTTCTTTTTCTGCTCCCTTCTTTTTTGGCGGCGGGCCTCCTTTTTATCCCCAGCTATGCGCCAGGCCTCATTACAGGACGCAGAGGGACCGGGCGCATTACCGCCCACCGGCGCACCTGGAGTAGATGCATTGGCCCGCTGAGGTCCTCGCTGAGGAAGGGGTGGGAAGTCTCTCTGAGACTGGGAAGGGATGTTGGAAGGCCCCTTTTTCCCACTGGGAGCACGGTTTGACACTGGCGTAGAAGCCGCAGTGGCAAAGCTGCGACCGCCAGAGCTGAAGGAACGCACCGGAATCGGGCGCCTGTCAGCGGCAAGAGGCGGTCGGAGACGCGGCTCTGGAGGCAGTCTTGCCTCTATGCTCTCCAAGCGTGTGCTGATCATGGTCCCAACCGAGACCATGACCTGCCTCATCTGCGCGTCGCTCAACGTCGGGGAGGACGGGGGATGATCCTCCTCTCTCTGCCGAGTCGGCTCCAGACTGGTACGCGGCGATAAAAGCTGCGCCTTCAGCCGACCAAGCTCGGCGCGGAGTTCTGCAACCTCGCCCATTAGTTTCTCGTTGGCCGCCTGCAGATGCCTTGTCTCATCACAGGCTGACCTTGACGCGAGTGTTTCCACCGCCGTCTGAAGGTTCGCAGCAGCCGTCTTAAGGGCACGCACGAATGTGCCCTTGAGGTGCGTACTCTTTGTAGCCACCTCAACGATGACGGCCACTGAGTCGCCCGCGGACCGACACAACTCAGCAGCCGATTCGGGGCTTTGGCTTGGTGCCAGTTCTCGGAGCCGAGCCGCGTTCTCCTCCGCGACACGCTCTCCCTCCTCACGGGTGCGGGCTACCTGGTCCCGTTTATTAAATGCCGTAGAACCTGGCGCAGGTCTCAGAAGCCGAGACTTCCGCCCCCTACATGAAGCCGGCGACCGGCTTTTTCTTTTTCGGGCTTGCTGTCTCCCACCGGCATAACTAGTGGCCTGTCCCAACATTGCATCGGTAAACAATTATTTACCTAGTTCTCTAAGGGGTTCCTATTTTTTTTCTAATACAATTTCTCAGTGATAATGTAGCATTAATTAGTGAAAAAAAACATTACATTCGGTCGCATAGTTATTAAATTAAGGAATTCATTACAAACCTATAAATTCATTTTTTCTTTTTATAATATTAGTATAAACATGGTAAAAAGAGGTAAATAAGTACTATAACACAACATACCTATTAATATTTAAATAACAACACTAACTAGGTACAATGATAACATAATATTTGATGTCTTTACAATACTTTACATCAAATATAATAATGCTAGCTGTTGCCCGCGGCTCCGCACGCGTGGATGTCGGTTATCGCTGCAAAAAGTAGCCTATGTGTTATTCCAGACCATAATGTATCTGTGTGCCAATTTTCATCCAGATCCGTTCAGTAGTTTTTACGTGAAAGAGTAACAAACACCCATCCATCCATCCATTCTTACAAACTTTCACATTTATAATATTAGTAAGGATTATGTTATTATTGTAATTAACTAGAGTTATTTAATTATTAAGAGGTAGGTATGTTGTGTACAAAATAAAATACCTTTTTAAAGTTATATTTTTAGCCTAACTTTGCTTTGCTTTGCATAAAGCAAAGTAAGGCTAAAAATATAGCTTTAAAAAAGTATTTTATTTTGTAGTTGTAATAAATAATAGTATCTATGCCACAGAACGATTTTTGTTTGGTCATAAAAACAATATTATACTTAATTCACTAATATAACGCACGGCTAACTACCTTTCGATAGCATTGTCACCTCAAAAATGTCCGTGAGAGCACTTGCGAGTTTCTCGATAGCCAGCTATCGAGAAATTCGATACTATACGTCAAAAAAAATGTTCGTGCTACCGTTTTCCAGAGTTTCATTCAATTTTACTACTCGATAACTATACGATTACTATACGAAATGTCACTTTAGTGTTCGTGCTACCATTTTTTAGTTCCAAATACGCCCACGGAGCGCTGATCAAGTTTCCATACAAAAGTTTACTATTACTATTCGAATACGTTACTATAACGATACTTCAAAAATGTTCGTGATAAGGGTACAGATGTCAGATAACGGCATTTAAGTTATAACACGGCAGCTGGGGCCCTGTGGACGGTACACCAGTGTTCAAGCGTCTGGTCACAACTTTACAATAAGATACAACTAATACATGATCAAATATCTAATGTTTAAGCATCTACTATGATGGTGAGTTAATAAGCCTTTCAAAATAATACTAACTCGGATGTTAGCTAGTTAACGTAGTATCATATTACAATAGGTACATTTTAACTTGAGTTATAATTAATTTACGGCAAAGCAATTGACGAAATACAGATGTATATTTTCTAGTGAGCGAGACTAACTTCTAGTCTCATAATATAGGAGAGAAAAAGAGAAATTCGTCAGTATGGCGGACAGACAGATTGGAGTAATATAGCACTTACTGTCTCATTTTTTTTTTATACTACCAAGGTGGCAAACAAGCATACGGCCCGCCTGATGGTGAGCAGTTACCGTAGCCTATGGACGTTTGCAACACCAGGGTGTCACTCACGCGTTACCGACCCTTTCAAAACCTTATTACAAAATTTTTTTTAAAAATATTGTTATTATAGAGACACGGGGGAATTCATATTTAGTCATTACAACAAATTTCTAAGTAGCTGTAATAAACTGTTTTTGTAGTCATCGTTATTATTGACAGAGTAGTTGGAAAATCTATGAATGCATTTCTCTAATATGAAAGCTTGACGACATGGTTCATTAAGACGTATGTGAATATATGACAGTATTAATAGGTTCCCTATACATACGGTCCGTCAGTTGTAACAGCGGACAACATGACTGTACCTACTCACTAACTAACAACAATACCAGAGACGATGCACAAATCCGCTCTCTACTCAACTGTACAACTATATTACGAGTGAATAATGCAACTCACTCACGTAAAAGTCACTGCCACTGCAGTATCTGCGAACCAGCCGCCATTTGTTCAACATCACATTATTGAAATTATTACATATTAATTATACTAGCTGACCCAGCAAACTTCGTAACGCACCAGAATCAATAAATAAAAAAAGCTGAGTGATAATTGCTGAATGTTTGTCAGGTAGGAATAGTTTACTATATTCCAATAATTCAAAAACCATAATTAGCCAACAGTTTTAGCGAGACTAACGAACAGCTATTGATTTATATATATACTAGCTGTTGCCCGCGGCTCCGCCCGCGTGAATGTCGGTTATCGCTGCAAAAAGTAGCCTATGTGTTATTCCAGACCATAATCTATCTCTGTGCCAAATTTCATCCAGATCCGTTCAGTAGTTTTTACGTAAAATAGTAACAAACATCCATCCATCCATTCTTACAAACTTTCACATTTATAATATTAGTAAGGATAGATTAGGCACATTGACCAGATGGAACTTTATATCATCACATCACAAGCAGTGTAGGTACTAGAGGTGATATCAGTCGATTACAATTAGTAGGAAGTATATATACCATATAGCGTCGAACTGTGTTCAAGTAAGGTACTGGTAGGAACACACGTGTTAAGTAGTACGATAGTAGATAAGACACGTCTGAGCCTCTAGACAAGTGTCATAAACGGTGGTCGAATCGAAAAGTAAAAAAAAAAAGTATGGGATTTGATGAAAGTCTACGATATAATGTCGTAAACTTACGACAAATCCCCTACATTTGCTTTTTTGACTTTTCGATTCGACTATCGCTTATGCCACTTGTCTAGAGGGGCAGGCATGTAGTCGGTATACTCACATTGGCAATCGCGGATTCCGGCTTAGGTGCGGCGAAGCGGCCGACGGCGCCGGCGGCAGCGGGAGTGCTGCGTCCCGACTTGCAGCTGTTAGCACATAACACGCATCAGTAAACTCGCACCAGGCCTTACTCAGGCGTCGTGTGGACAAGGGGCTCGAAACCGGCCACTGCACTTTTGGAGAGCCAGCAATGTATTTACTTTAGTCATTTTATAAGTCATGAAAATTCATAAACTAACTCTTTTATACCTGCAGAATAATAAAAAGTTTTTCTGGCAACCCTCCGCGGCCGGGATGTTTAGCCCTATAATAACAAAAAGGGGGAGAAAAAAACCTAAACTAAAATACTTAATTTGAAATAGAAATTACTGCCAATATAATTTATTAAAGATTTTAGGACTGATACTATAACCAAATTAAATTTTATTTGTTGCTCTCTTTGTTATTTTAGGGTTAAACACTCCGGCCGCAGAGGGTTTCCAGAAGAGTCTTCTATTATTCTGCAGGGTTATTAAAGTTAGATTTAAAAATTTCATGACTTATGAAATGACAAAAGTAAATACGTTGGTCGCTCTTGGTCCATTTGTTCCGTCACAACTAGTTATGCGGTATTATTACTTATCAAACATTGAACATCTGCCCTTTATACACAAGTAGTTGCAGGCCGGTGTCGAGACCCATATCATTGTTAACTACAGTAGTACAAGTTGTAATAGTTTCTAAATGGTGTGCACATGAAGTGTTGTTATGTTTCTCTTTACGATTTCAAACATGTTGTGCCTATATTAGATAGAGATATTAGATAGACTATTACGTATGACAGATCGTGTCTACAATATATTATTGGACCGTAAGAGGGCTCCTTTAATCTATATAATTAAGGAGAAGGGGGGGGAAGTGTTACTAAACTTTATATCGAGCTCTATTGCGTTGATAAACTGAAACAATTCGAGATGAGACGTTGCGCGTCGAAAGAGTTCTGCACAATGAATAAGTTATCTACAAAGTTTTAAATATATCCAAATTTGTTTATGGTAATAGTATAGTCGCCAAGTAGTACTAAGGTAGTTCCATTTTATCATTCTGACGTAAGGAACAGCTAACATTTCAAAGCTATGATATATGAGTTAACGAGAAATCAATAAATGGGTTGCATACGTTCTACGTTTGGAGTGGCAGCAAATTAATTTGTTCAATTTATTGTTGGTTTTGTAATGGACACTTTAATAGCGACACTTTAGTTCAATATCTAAAATGTCCACTTACGATCGGAATAACTTGTGATCGAATATATTATGATATAATAACAAAACCTCTAATATATACAATACATAACAACTGTATCTATAATATTATTTTATAAATGATTGCTATAATAAAAATTTACTAATATTTATAAACATAACACTTATTGAATGTAAAACACACTATAATAGTTAATAATTATCATAGTTATTAGTAACCTGAGTAGATACATTTACGGACAGGGCCCCGCTTTTCCCGGGGCTCCTATTTCTGGGTGGTTATAAAAAATAATAACCACAAAGGCCTTTACCTAACCCGATCCGTGTCGGATTGATCTGAATCGGGGTGCTAACCATAAATATCGTATTAATATAATATATATTAAAATGTAGACTTTCGATTTAATAAACGTAAATAAATTTTGGGGAATATATATATATATATATATATATATATAAAGAAATGATTTGTATGTATACGTATCACGTGGTCACGGTATTTACATATTAAATATGATATATTGTGAACGTTATTGAAATTAACAGAAAAAAAATTTAAACAAAAATTAAACCAACTTCAAAAAGTAAAGTCTTAAAGTCGGTAAAAGTTGAATATACGGTAACAGGATGAACTGTCACCTAATATTCAACTTAAACCGACTTCAATCTTTATACAGTTATTTTTAGCTTTGTGAAGTCGGTTTAATTATAAAAATAAATATAATATTCTATTTTTAGTGATAAAATAAAAATTAACAAACGCACTAGTCGCCACTACGATTTCCGAAGGTTCCCCTCGATTTTTCTTTGATGCCTTCATCAGATCTTGGTTTCCTTATGGTACCACCCTTGGGATAACTCCTTTCCAACAAAAAAATAAGTCATCAAAATCGTTTCATAAACGACGAAGCTAAATAAATATGCGGTTGAATTGAGAAACCTCCACCTTTTTTGAAGTCGATTAAAAATATACCAAATATTTATTAATTTTATATATTCTAGGTATGGTGTTTTAGTCGGCGTATTATGTCGACTGTCAGACATGAGACTATGGTCAACTTGTATTATAAAGGAACTGGCATTTAGTTGATCTAGTCTTATATAAGTTAGGGCCCAGGGTCGCGCTATATACTTATTTATATATATATATATATATACCTACTTAACAAATGCTAGTACTAGTTACAGTGGTGGACGAGATATATATATGGGTGAGGTTACATCTACATGGGCACTGATACCAAATAGCACTGGGCACTGACCTGTGCGTGCTAGCGGTATTAACTCAATATATTTCTTGTTAGTTTCCAGCATCTGTTATACAATATACATAATAGTTATGTTATTTACGATATTATAAATTAGTAGGGCATTTGATATAACAATAGTTATAGCATTTATATGATATTTAGTCAAAGGGTATGTGCACTTGAACGTTTGTTTGTTCTATTAGTGTGTAACGATACTAACATTGTGGCGGCATACGTTTAAGTTTAGTTATGTATGTACCTAAGAACGTCCTTGAAGTACTGGAAAAATTGTGGAGCCACAGCGAAGTTATTGTTCTGGCGTATCAGGGACTCCACGCCGTAATTCTTCGCCAGGAACATCTCCATCCTGATGGAGGGGCCATCAATGGCGAGCTGCTGGGCGTGCACCTCCATGTCCTGGTCAAACATAATAAAGTTGTAAAAATCATTGTCTGTTATGAAAATTGGTGTTTATAAGTTATCAAATTATACAAACATTAGTTTCAGTGGTCAAATAATTATATACAACTTGTTGATTATATTAAGAGGAGGGTTCAAGAGGCCCTCGATAAATTCTAGTACTTACGATTAGCATATAATCGAAGAGCACGCGGCCGTATCCGGAGCGCTGACGATTGCGGACCACGTAGAAGTCGAGCACGCAGAGCGGCTCCACCTCGCGCACCTGGTCGCAGTCGTCGAACAAAAATAGGTGCTTGGTGCCGACCTTCAGCATGCCGATCACCTCGCCCTGCCCACTGCAGACAACAGAAACGATCATCAGCGACAATGCACTGTGTAACACTTGAAGTAGAACGTTACGTCATAAACACAGCAGCATCAGCAGCTCACCACCAGCGCAACTACCACTAAGTACACCACTATTGCGTCGTATGTTTAATTAGCATTATATAACTCGAATTGAGGATATCGTTCTTTATATTAATTATGGCATAAGGAGGCAGTTTGATACGATGTCTTAGTTAAAGTGTACAATAAACATTTACGATATGCTGCGTATTCCAGAATACGAGTATGTAGCCACCGAACTTCCCACAGTCAATGTTCTACGTGCACAGGTAAGTACCAAACGGTTTTACATATAATGTTGATGATAATGATGGCTGGTCCGTGCGTCACGCTCGAGAACGCTCCTTGGGGTGGCTGGTCAATCTTGGCATGATTTATTTTTAAATAATAAAGATATAGTTTTTAGATTTTACTAAGATTGCAATGTGATCTCGACACGTTTCTATTTTATTTTTCAAAAAGAAACGATCCCTCATTACCATACTAAATTCATTCCTTTTTTTAGCTATTATATTGTTTCTTAATTAATTAAATACTTATCTAAATTTCATTCTGTATGGTATATTGGTTTCCGTTACCTTTCGTTACCACTAATATTGTAAGTTATACCAAATTGTAAATGTTATATTCTGGCGATTAAAAAGACCCGAGTTTCTTGCCAATTCTTCTCGAGGCCCTACCATAATCAGCGAATTGGCCGTAGGAAAAAAGTATTCTGGCATTTGTTTTTATGACGTTCATAAGTTTCATGTATTTGATCTAAATAAATAAATGAGTTTGACTTAAGCTGTGCTGCTTGAATATAATTAACGACTTTACACGTTTCCGACAATATGCATACTCTGCTTGATGCTACGTGTAACGCTTATCGGATGCTTTAGACTATGTAAGTCGTCACTTTTGTTCGGACGTAGAGAGTAACATTGTGCATGTATAAATAATACAAGTCATTACGATACGCACACTTTCGCAACGTGTAGAAATCGTAGCGCCCGCGCCGCGCTCGGCCGCGCGCTTCCTCGCCGACACGGCTCATCTCGCCACGATGCGACTGCGCGCATTTCAACACAAAAAGTACGCGCAAACAGCAACCAAATATATATTTTAATACCATATATTAAAATATTTAGGATAGGAGTACATTATATACTTCATCATCATCATCAGATACATACGAAAGTCGAAATCTCGACTGCTACGAGTATATAGTGAAATAAAAAGTGTGATTCCTAGCGGTGATAGATTGATCATTGTGTCCTTGTAAGGCTTTGTGGTACAGTTTCTTATAGTGAACGTACAATTTTCGTACATTTTCTTAATGCGAGTATGAATTAAAGTATGAATGACACAGTTTAATGTAGTTTGTGTAAAATTGAATCTGACTCATGCCAAGATCACTTGCTTGTCTCATCCATACGGCGCACAGCATCCATATTTTTGTTAGCAGCGGTGGACGAGCAACTATCTCGAAATTCATCACACTGACACGACCCGACCTATATGAACAGTTTTGCAGTGTGCTTCATCACAAAACTCGCTATCTATATTCACCTTAAATCCTATTTATTTTACGATATTGAGGGAGCAGATTTTACGAGTTAAACCCATGACACCATGAGATATAGATAAGCAATTTTTAAAACGACGCCACAATGTAAATAAATGACAGTTAGATGAAACAAACTGTTCTCTACGGCTGAAACGGCTCCAGTATTGTAACTAGGTAGAGAAGTAGGGCACGATACAACAAGCCTGACTGGGGAAGGACCTCTACCTTACAGAAGACCACAGACAAATAATAACACACATCGGTGTAGTTGTGTCCCTGTGTGTGTGTGTGTGTGTGTGTGTTTGTGTGTGTTTGTGTTGTACAGGTCTCCAGCGCGAATTTCGGATGCGTTTTGAAAGAGATGTTTATTTTGTATCTCACTCTGGATACTCCATTTTAAAACTCTAAAGAATGGGTCGGTAACACGAAAGTGATACCTCTGGTTTAGCAAGCGTCCATAGGCTACGGTAACTGCTAACATCGTATGCTTGGTTGCTACTCAAATAGTATAAAAAAAGTTTATGGAAGTAATAGTAGTGAAGTTATTAAATTATGCCAAAAATATGTAAATAGTGTGTCGGCGTTGTTTTGGAGGTATGAAGGTGGCAGCAGTAGCAGCAGACGCGGGTCAGTGGCTGGAGTGTTGCACAAGCCGGCCTCGCCAGCCGCGCTACTGTTACACCAGTTGAACGATCTCTCCGTCGAATCAGTCGCCGCACTCGACCGGAACCTATTCTCTTTTGTTCGCTTTTTATCATTCAACTTGGTGTACGTACGTACGATTGCACCGCCAAGTTGTTAAAACTAAAAAATAAACTTTGCCAATATTTTGACGAAATTTGTCAAAATCAAAGGCCTCATACAAAAAATTTGTAGCAATTATTTTTGTAGCTATTTTGGATGACAAGATATCAGCGTACAAAGAAACTCTTTCGATTGTCAAAAGAACTAAGTTTGTTAACAGCATATCATGGACTAGTTGGTCCAGTTTTAGGATATGGGCTTATTTTTTTGGGACAGTCCACTGATAGAGAACTTATTCTTAGAATACAAAAACAATGCATAAGATTTATAATGTACGTGTAATATTACAGTAACTGATAGTTGTATACTTTATTTCAAATCTTTAAAATTACTTGCACTGCCTTCACGGTATATTTTGGAAACATCATTATTAGTAAAAACCAATTTACACTTATTTGCTAAATTATCAGATGTTTAAAGAACTCCTATCCGAAGTAAACGTGTGAATCAATTATGTCACACAAAGTGTGAAACATCTCTAATGTACAAAAGTTTCTTTGGCGTTCCTCAAAAAACATAATAACATACCTGATCAAATGAAAAAAATACCTATTCACAAGTGCAAGTGAAGACTTTACAAAAATGTCTAATTGTCAAATATTTATTACAGGATTGACGAGTTCTTCAATGAAAAACTTTTTTTGTTTATTTATGTTTTACAAATAATAAATGATTATGATTATTATAATTAGGCGTATCAACTGCGCGCGGCCACGAACTTCTTGTTTTCGATTGATTATTACATTATATAATTAGTACCAGTTTTACAATATTGAAAAAGTATTAGATTTAAATAAATACTTAATACCGCGCAATCTTCCTCTTGTTGTCTCTTTATTGTTATAAAGAGACAACAAGAGGAAGATTGCGCGGTCATAACTTCAAAGGTGAATATTTCGTAAATATTGGATACTTAATTCAAAGTTAACAAAATCAGATCTCTAACCAAAGTAGTTTTCAAAATATCCATGACTACGCGATTCTTCACGTCACGCCCTCGCGGCCATCTTAAAATGCTTGTAACTACTATTTGATTGGCAAATTTTTGCTTTGATGCCTTCGATTTTGATAAATTTCGTCAAAATATTAGCAAGGTTTTCTTTGTTTATAACTTGGCGGAGCAGTCGTAACGCACAGAAAACTTGTAGGTACTTCACAAATTATTGATTTATTATAAAATCAGTTTTCGTTAAGCATTGCATCAAAATCATAATAAATGCAATCCTAAATAATCGTACTTTTATGTTTGCATCGTTTACTAATGCCTTACTATTGACGAGCAATCTTTGGCGATGCCTTCTTAATACAAAAAAGTCAGGTAATTAATTTAAGTCGTTGCGCGGTTTAGATCGTAGAGATAGCACAATGCGTAACTTTAAGTAATAAAGGGGTGGGTCGTGAAAAGTGCTTCAATCTGGGCAACGCTCCAAACGGAAAATATCTGATTGAAATTCAATTACTGTTCATCATTGACACGATTTGGTGACTTTTATGCATTATTGTTCAATAAACCAATATGGTTTGCCGCATAACTAACATTGCGTGAGTGCCTTTGCTATTGGAAGGGCGTTAATATTTCATCTTTAGCTTTGGCCGGGGGCCACGGCGGCTGCGGCAGGGGAGTCGGGGCCGGGAGTAATCAATGCAACAGGCGCCATATTGAATGCACTTGCGTAGACGGGCCGGGAGGCACGCAGGTGTAGCGGGGGGCGGAGGGGGGCGCATCCCGGGCCCGCCTGTATCGATTCGACATCACTCATGTACCGAACTAGCGATCAAATAAATATAACTATCTCCATAACAGGTGCAAGCTCGCCCGCCGCCATATTACACAGCACAACTATAAATTTTGCTTTTCCAACAAGCAGCCTCTTCTGACTTCAACACTTTTGTCCAAGTGTATGCAGTCAAGGAGTACTTAGACAACACTGATATGTGTAGGTGTAGACTGTTTGCCGGTCTTATAAGAAGTATGTTTTGTCAGGCACCAGATTTATCTATGAGAGTAGTACTTACATAATTAAACATGATGAATTTTGTAATAAAATCTTAAAAGTTTCTGTATTTACAAGTACGGATATTTATCTAACAGATTGACTCAGTGACAATGTACCTACTAGTAGCTAGTGCATGCCACTGCGTAACGCAGTTTGTGATGAAAAATACATATCCAGAGTAGTACCCACCGACCGGTATATTGAAATATATTTGCTATCACACGGCATTTTATAAAATTGACGCAACGCACCTAGCTGTGTTCGACCCTTCGGTAATACCTGCATTATGTTATACGAAAATACATATATTGTGAGACTTGCACGGCCAGGGGTGGCCGCCATTAGCTCGCCCAATCAATAACTTTAGGATGATGGCTCACGACAGGAGCGGCAAACAGGGCATACAAATAATGAACATGATAACTGTAACTGTTCCAGTAATATCGAGAAATTTTGTCGTTATGTGTCAACTCTCACATTTTTAGAAACCTTTGAATCAAATACTGTAACAGAAGCACTAATTTTTTTATGAATCATTCAAACTATAACTATGTTTTCCGATAATAAAGTTTAAAGAGAATAACAAATCCTCACAAAAATGTATACTTTTTGCAGATGATGCACTATTATTATAGAATGTCAAGATAAATCGTATTATAAATCAGTTATTAATAATTAATTTATGTATAAACATATGCAAAACCAAATTTATCAATTTTACATAATACAATAGCTTTAGCTATTAATTACAAAATAACAAAGTACATCAAGTTGATGAATTAAAATTTCTGGGACTTATTGTATATACATCTAATTAAAAACGTCACATTGATTCGATGTGTCAAAAACTTAATTAATTCGAGTTTGCGTTGATAAGATTGAGACAAAAAGTTTCTGTAGAGGCTGCCTTATTGGCTTATCATAGCTATGTGTCAACAGTGCTTAGCTATGGTTTAATTGTGTGGGCTAACCTAACAGCTATCGACAGGGATTTTAGTCGAGTCATAAATAAGGCATGGTTCTTAGACAGCTGTACACCATTGTTCCAGATTGTGAAATCTTTACCAAACCTTGTATGTATGTAGAGACATTTGCGTCTTTACTTAAAAATACATGCGTCACTTCAAGTAGCGTAGTAAGGTGCTAGCAAGACAAATGTGGGCTCAATATCAAAACCATATCAGCCACCTTGCCACAAAATAATTTAAAAAAAAAACCGGCTTCAAGTTCAAGGCGGCAAGTTGCAGAATTTTCAAATACCCTAAAATCCCAAGTCTTAAGTATTTAAACAGTATAAACTTTCATACAAACTCAAATATTACTTTTCATTCCTTTAAGACGGTTTTTTAAAATTAGATCATTTACAGCTAAAGTGCATCTCATGACCATTCAAATAAGCCCAATCACGGCTACATTACATTGTTTAACTATGGAGTTCTGTTGCCGACCTTGCGGCTTCATCATCAGTTCAGTTAAATTTTACTATTTTCATTTATAGTTGCTTAAAACCTCAATTAAGACATATCTAATCGCCATACATGAAATACTTATTATTAAGAAGTCCACGTGGCAATCTGTGGTCTTCTTCATCAGTTTCACTTCACTAAATTACACTTTCTGAATGCAAATGTTTGATTTGTTGTAAAAATATTGAAATTGCTTTATGTATGCAAATAATTAATAATTTTAGACTTGTAATTTGGTGAATTGAAAGAAGTTTTTTTTTAATAAAAATCTGACCGAACTAGAAGTAAAAATATTCAAAACGGTCCAGAAATGACAGAGTTCTGCAGTAACAAACATTAAAAAAAAACTTGATTATCTCCTCTTTTTTAAAATCGGTTAAAATGTGTTTTGTGTATACTGATTTAAAATAAGTATACCAAATGAAATTTAACTACTGCAGGGTAATTAATGTGTTTAAAACAAATTTAACAAAATGGCTCCAAATATAATGTTCCCATAATAGGAATTTATGAACCATAACAATTAACATGTATCTAAGAATAATAACTGCAGTATTGATGTTAATACTTTGTTATGTTAGCAGGATGCGAACATATACATACATAGGTTATAAGATTCTACTTTGTAACAATAATGTATTTCTAGCAAATAAATGATTGATCGATAGGATGACGCAGATTTAGATTTTTTTTATACTACTCAGGTGGCAAATAAGTATAGGACACGCCTGATGATAAGCAGTAACCATAGCCTATGGACGCTTGCAATACAGGAGTTAACATTCGCGTGTTACCGAGACTAAAAAATTACACCAGGATTTTGTGATTGAGTGTCCTTGGGCCGTTAAAAGCGCATCCCTGAATGAGCGCTGGAAACTGTGCCCACACACAGGGACACAACTACACCACTGTGTAAGCAGACCTTAGGAAAAGTGTAAGTTAGGATCATTTCCAATGCTTAATGGCAGTACGCAACGTCCACATAAGAGGAAGCTACAAAATTGACCCCATTGCTGAAAAGGTTAAAGAGCAGCGCCTTCGATGGCATGGCCACGTAATCCGCCGCCCTGAAGACCACATGGTGCGAGTAGCCATGAACCAGCCGACGACAAATAGACGCCGTGGAAGACCACCTGCCACCTGGCTAACAACGATCCAAAATGACCTTAAGGATAATGGGATAGACTGCGCGGGATAGAAAAAAGTGGAAAAGACAGACAAGGAGAGCCAACCCAACCCCAGAATATGGGATAAGGTTTAGAATAGAAGAAAAATAATGGCAAATCATTTTATAAAGCAAATCAGTTGGATAGAACGGCCGGACTGACTCGCAATAGATTTCTTTTTTAATATATAGATTACATCTACATATTATTACCTCTAGTGTCTTTAACTGTCTCGGTGGCTCAGTGGTCGATATGTGTGACTTTCTATTTGCTCTTCAAATATTTTTGGAAAGCTTGAATATTTGCAAATGTTTTTTATTGCTAAAGGTAGAACACGTACCTAAACGAAGACGACACCTGGACCTGATGGTAAGTGGCAACCGCCTCTCAACATGGCCAAGCCGCTGCCTTAGTCAAAGAAGAACAACTCCTCGGAACTGAGCTGCTGGGACATAACTGGACAATCTTGGCATGATTTATTTTTAAAATAATAAATTTCATTTTCTATGGTATATTGGTTTCCGTTCTTGTTTGTTACCGCAAATATTGTAACTCATACCAAATTGTAAATGTCATACTCTGGCGATTAATAAGAGTGGCCAGAGTTTCTTGCCAATTCTTCTCAAGGCCCTACCCTTAGTCAGCGAATTGACCGTAAAAAAATGAGTTTGAATTTGATAATTTCTTATTGGCAGTGAAAGTGCACACTTGTGTCTTCGTGGGGTTAAACTGAACCTCTCTCGTTACACCAAATTCCGAAGCCCGCTCTAGGGATTCCTCGACTTCAGGCACAAGTTGCAACCGTCCCGTTATGGTTAGTGTGTCCCGAGTCACCCGTACTGTCATCTGCATAGCAATGCATGTTGTTTAAAGGCAACTTATCATTGATATCCAGAATGAATAGCGATGGGTTGAGCACCGAACCTAGTGGTACGCCGGCGTTAACGGTTTCTCTTCTAATTCTTGTTGGGACAAGAGCCGTCGACAACGATCTCGGAATCATACGATGGTAAATTCTATAGAAGGACTTTGTGCCAGACCTAGCGTAGCAAAGTGTATAAAGTCAGTCCGCGACTAAATCCCTGTTATCTTGTACGAGACTCGTAATGAGACACAATATAAACATGAAGTGAGAGATTAGAGCACTGTAGGTGCGAGCGGTGTGCGCAGCGGCGCGTGACGACGGCGTCAGCTAGGCGACCGGTGAGTAGTGGGAGTGGGACAGACCTCCATCTTAGTCACGTATTCGCGAGACGCTTCATAAAGTGACGCATGTCGCGGCACGCTATCAAACATTAGACCCACTGGCTCTCCAGCACAAACAACTGTTTTGAGGAGACGTTGGTGATCCAGCTAATCTAATCCTGTTAATTGGCTAATTTCTCTACGATGGATGACAAATCAAAGTCTACTCAAAATGGGAAAGTCACGAGTAGTGTCACTGTGAAATTGTTGCGTTTGAAAGACTCATCGACATTAAACACAAAGACGAAGCGGCGCGGCGCGCGGCCGACATCTGTCACGCGATGCGATTGCTCACTGCTCCCGCAGGGGTATTCCGTAAGAGCGAGAACCGAGCGACCGCGAAAACGGAATAACATCTGGCTGTCAGATTGAAAATCGGAGCAAAATCTAGCTGTCACATTGAAAATTGGTATTGCGTAAGAGCGAAAATCAAGTCTTTTTGACATTTAGCAATCGTGTGTGCCGTCACCGAGGAATCGCAATTCACAACTGTCAGTTTGCGATCGCTGTCTCTTAGAGAATCAGCCGGCCGATGTCACTGTTATGTCACTGTTAACGACTTCAGCTATAATAACAACAATAGACTGATTTGTGAATTTTAGGCTAGCGTTATGAAATAATTACATTACTTAAAGTAAATTACATTATAATTTTTATCCTAATAAAATTTACGTAACCGTAAGTACTTATAGAATATTCTAAAAATATAAACGTAAGAGACACTTTCCGTTGCTAACATAACTAGGTACGGTTTTTAATCTAACAAATTAGGTACATAGGTGGATAATATAGAGCATGTAGGACATGTAGAAACTTTCATATCACGAGTAGAGTCTCAAAGAGAATCTTTGTTGTTAGTTTTGCTCGCTTCAAGATCTTTAAGACGGAGCTAGCAGCGCGCAGGTGGATTGACCTGAGGAAGGTCCCTGGTTTGCTCGGGCTCGTGCGCGGCTATTCTATTTAGCCCTAATATGTAGATATATTCTCAGGATTATATTTTTTTTATATTACTTGAGTGGCAAAAAAGCATACGGTCCGCTTGATGTTAAGCAGTTACCATAATCAATTGACGCTAGCAACACCAAAAGTATCACTTGCGTGTTGCCGAACCATTTTTACACCAAGCCTTTAAGAAGAAGTATCTCTGAGATAGGAAAACATTTCTTTCATAACGTACCCCTAAATGAACCTCTGGAGACACAGGAACACAACTACACCGCTATGTGTGTAAGAATAGTAGTAGAGTTCCTTCCGCAGTCGGGCTTGCTCGCTAGTATGGTACCTCTCTTAATAGTTATAATAAAATAAAATTTATTGTCAGCATCATTGAAAAATTGAAATCTTTAGTCGACTCTCCCCACGTCTGTTGTGAAGAGCGGTGTAATACCTAAGGGCATTCCAACCCTTATGTAGCGGAACTAGCGGCTGTGTCACGATAAATAGGGTCGGACTGGTTTATTAACAATAGTGTGTAGGGCTGTGTGCCACCTCCATGCCAGGTTAACTTATTCGTGGATAGCTGTTTGACCAACTTGAAACAGTATTAATGTGAAATATATGTTAGTACCGATGAGCAGGCACATCTTGCGTTATCGGCGCGAAGTAAGAATCATAACAGACGGTCTCTTTAACTTAGGAGTATGTCCCATGTATTAACTGAAAGAATATGAAAGTTAAAAACGCCGCAAGTAATGATAATAGAGGAAAGTTATACTGTTACTGAGAGTCATGTAATGCTATCATTATTTCGGTTTTAGGTGATGAAAGATTGGAGCCAGTGAATGCTATCAAGAGAAACAAGAGGAATTTAAGGTTCTAGCTCATTAGACCCACCCGTCACCTGACCAGCACCAACTCGTCACGCCGACAGTGCGTGATCCAACGCAAAGAAAGCGTGCGAGCAATGGCTGGCCACACTGGTGAGCGTATACACATAGTATTCCATACCAAGAATGGGGACTAACAGCTCCAGGCGAAGTGGTGGTGTCAATTCGTAAGGCGTTCGTAGTACGGGTAGCGACGTGCTGCCTGCACCTCGTCATGGAGAAAGAGCTATGGCCACAGAGCGTGGTGTTATATCGCTTCCGTGAACAAGTACCACATGAACGCATAGTGACTTCTGGTGAAAGTGAAACGATATTTAAGTTGTACCTATAGGTACCTCCTACTAACGTTTTATGGTTATGTTGAGATAGATAAGAGTTTGTTTGCTTGGTTGGACGCGCTAATCTAGGGAACTACTGGTTCTAGTATAAAAAAAATACTTAAAGTTGGATAGCCCATTTATCGGCAGGATAGGAAAGCCATATAACATAACGCTACGACCAACGAGCGAAGCATCAATAAAAATGTTGCTTCTGTTGCTGCGTAAACGTTTTTGTCAACATGGTAACAAATAAATAAGTTATTCATTGCAAGTACCTTCCTATTTAATTTCGAGTTGCGCTTAATAATGATCAAGAATTGCGCGCGCATTGTGCGTGGGGGCGGACCCTACTTTTTGTTCCGAAACAAAAAACAAAAACACTGTAGCCGAGGGGTACCGTGTCTAGTGGGGTTGTACATGCAGGCGAGGCCGCGGGCTGAACCTTGTTATCAAAATATGCTGACTTTTGTTTATTTTGACGATCATAAGTATCATGTATTTGATCTAAATGAATAAATGAGTTTGACTTTAAAAAAAAATAGTAGGGTTCGATATTAATTAGCTTCAAAGTAAAAAAAAAGTTCTACAAATTATAATCGAAGAGAAAAGAAAGTAGGTACCTACAACAAAAAAGAAATACAAAAAAACACCAAGAAAAATTAACACACTAAAGACAGATAAGAAATAAATAACAATACACATATTATATTATACTAAACAAACCAAAATATGAATCAAAATAAACTTGTCTGCAAGCCATCTGACTATTATAAGTAAGTATGTATATTATTTAATTATATTGTATGAATGTATGTGAGAAGTAGCATCATCAGTATGACCTGACCAACATACATCTTGTATATATCGATAGGTAAGGTAAAGTACCGCAGCTGCCCACCCCATGCTTGTGTTGAGCGATAAACAGATACAAGTCGCAAGTAGAGCTGACGCCGCCGCGTGCGCCCGCGCCGCCTCAACAACATCAAAACAATTCGCACAGTGGCCGCTCATACACATACATATGCATCATAACAACTCGCCAATATAGCACAAGTCCAAGTAATGCAGCAGCCTGCGCCCGCGCATCTCAACACTCATACACAACCATGGAATGTTGCTGCCCTTACGACACCATAACATACTACACCTACCTATATATAGTGACAAATATATACTTCTCAGGAAGTACCTAGGTTTATTTTAACTAATTCCATTAACACATTACAAATTACTGTAACTATATTAGTGTTGCAAGAAACTCGAGTCCTTGAGTCGTAATTTTAAAGACTCAATTCAATTATGCAAATTTCAGTGTGCTAAAAAGTCTAAAGTCAAGCCGAGCTCGAGTCATTGGAGTCTTATAAAGGACTCAAGTCTTAACATGAATCTTAAAAGGCTTCGAATCTAAAGTCAAGCCAAGCTCGAGTCATTGGAGTCTTATAAAAGTCTCGAGTCTAAGAAAAACTCGTAGCTTGAAAATGAAACTGGAAGCTAGATTAGCTATGTCCCTAGTAGGTAATGACCTCAAATATAATAATTATGAAATTAAAGACTCTAATTTAAACTTCTGATTTGTTACTTACTTAAAATAACTCATTTTTATACATGGTTAAAAATATCCTTAATCAATATTGCTTTTTTTTTTTTTTATACTACCAAGGTGACAAACAAGCATACGGCCCGCCTGATGGTAAGCAGTTACCGTAGCCTTTTATTATCTAAGCCTTAGTAAATGGCACAATTAATAGCTAGACTCATGCACGAAGAGGATTAGAACGAGTCGCCGCAATAAAAGAACTCGGGCGTACAAAGAGACTCAAGCGCACAGCTCTTAGGTACTGAACTGAGTTCCCTAGTCTTGGAGTCTTGTTGTAAGTCGAGTCTTGTAATTTATCATCAGACTCCGTCCGACTCGAAGACTCGAGTTCTTTGCAACACTTATATCGCCGTTTAATATATCTAGAAAACCGTTGGTACGAAATTAAATAATTATAATAATAACAGATTTATGAGGCAGCAGCATAGGTAAAGGTCTGTTACAACACCACGTTACGATGTCGCCAACGTGGAACGTTGCGGTGTCGCAACGCCGCCACACGTTGACGTGACGTGCTAATGCACGATAGTAACGTCGTATTTTCTGTTAAAATGTTCTCTATTACTATTCATAATTGAAAGATTGTTGCGTCATTGTGACGTGTATTCTTACGACACAGTAACGGTAATTTGCACGTCACGTCAACGTGTCGCGCCGCGCCGTAACGTTCCACGTAGTCGACATCGCAAGCGACGTGGTGTTGTGGACAAGCCCAAAGTGGTAGCTACTCGTATATCTACCAACTAATATGTCATACGTCATGACGCATTTAAACAGAAACACAATCATACTAGAAGACGGGCGATGACGTCGTGCCCGCAGCCTCGTCGTCGTCCCATGACAACAAAAGCTTTGGTTTGTATAAGCTGACAATTCATTACGTACTAAGTTGAAAATAATGACCTATGTAGGTAGTTCATAAGCACATGTTGATGATTGTTGCAATAGCTTTACGAGTACTATGACAATCGTGACATTAACATAATGATTACGAAACGATGCGGTCTGATTTTACAAATGCCTGATTTAAAATCTTTTATAGTTTTTTGACACAAAGAGTTAAAAAACATGATGATTTATTTAATAGGTACTATATAATAAGAAAATGAAACCATCTTCAACAAAGCAGAAGAGGCCGAGTAGTAGCCGGTGGTAGATACTCTTAAGTAGAGTGGCGCACGCGCACCCGCACATCTACTATTGAGCTTGCCACTCACTTCTCTAATCACTAAACTGTAATTAAGTTAGTTTTTGCTTTTTAAACGCAGTTTAATTTAAACATTTATTTATTTGTTTTAAAGAGGGAGTACCTCTTTAAAACCTAATACACCTAGTAAAAGTAGCACTTTATGTTTGGATTGTTGGAACTATTATAATTATTTGAAAATATCTGGTATATATCCCAAATCCAATAACAATGAAATAAATATCGGACCTTTTTGAAGCTAAAGCAAACCCAACACTAAAAGGATTATTCAAATCGGTTCACAAATGGCGAATATATAGACGGGCATACAAAAATAAATTAAGGACCTCTTCCTATTTTCAAGACGGTTAAAAACATAAAATGTATTGATAGGCCTAATTTAAGCATTTGTTGGCTACCATTCGTGTTAAGCCCGCTGACTTGGTGTCTTAACACTTTGCTGACCACCACAACACTCGTGTTTACTTATTTGACTACAATTTTACTAGTTATAGTACCTATAGCTTTTCTGGTTAAAGTCAAACTCATTTATTAATTTAGATCAAATGCATGATACTTGTGCACGTCATAAAAACAAATTCCAGCATTTAATTTTCTTACAGCCAATTCACTGTCTAAGGATTAACTTTTCTTTGTAGGTACTTTTTCACACGCAAGCACGACACACGAACCAGCGGCCCAAATAATAGTAAGTGCTTATGAACTTGGGCATTGCCAGGAACAGCCAAGCCGCTGCCTAGCGTCAAGTTAGTGTTCTCTTTAGCGCTCGGAAAATACTGCAGCAGCTAGTTCATCCCGCAGCCTATACCTATAAGAAAAATGAACGCTAGTAGCCAACCGTGCTGGACGAAATCGTTTCCAGGCGGTACGGGTAACCTCTGCTACAGCCAAGCCGCTGCCTAGCGTCAAGTTAGTGTTCTCTTTAGCGCTCTGGAAATACTGCAGCAGCGAGTTCATCCCGCAGCCTATACCTATAAGAAAAATGAACGCTAGTAGCCAACCGTGCTGGACGAAATCGTTTCCAGGCAGTACGGGTAACCTCTGCTGAGGCGTCGATTGGTGCCTTGGTAGAAAGGTAACGAAGTTATCAGGTGAAACGGTTCCTAAGAGCACTTCCCGTAAAACAGCCGAAAGAACACGCATAGCTAGCCAAATTCTCTCTCTACTGCTCTTAAGGTCTCCAGTTTGACCGTGAGATTGAGATCGCCGACGGCTTTGGGGGCTCCTGCTCAGAGATGAGAGCAGTACTTCTTGTGTGGTCCGATGATTCGCATGAAGTACCGCCTTGCTCTATTTAGGATGCCTACCTCTTTGCTCACCAGTTTAGCTTTGTCTTCCAAATAAACAAAGGTTACTGCCGTTTCATTTATACCTCTAACATGACGTAATCGTTACCTCTGACATGTACCGAAATATTTGAGCCGCCGTCAAACTTGCCGTGAAAATGAACGATGATGACGATGAAAATATGTAAACACAGACCGCTATTCGCTACAGCTGAAAAGTTAAAAAACTTGACTTACTTTTTGCCAGTGGAATCTTTCAGCAGGTAAAGGGTGTGAGTAGGAGCATTGCGCAGCTTCTCAGCTGTAGTTATCACGCGGTTGAGTGCCTGGGCAGCCGCTGACTGCTCTCCCATCGCGTCGATCAGCTTGGCGAGGCTCGCCTGCATAGCCCTGCCATAACAGATACAAACTCTTACAAAACAGCTTTACACTCGTATAATAACGTGACCTGTGTCAGACACGGTGGCCAATCTCAGCGGAGACTAGCCAACTGCGCGGGAGATAATATATAAAGCACAGTGTGCGCGTCAACACAACAAAATGTTCTATAAACAGTACCTAGTCGTCTTTCACTCATTATCTATTTATATTTTTGACACCGGACTCACAAAAATAAATTTAGTCCGTATCGAACTGTAGGTTTATCTACCAACTAATCAAAAATATGAAAAAAATGTGCCATATTTGTCCATTTTTGGAATTGGCTAAATACCCCACTTTATTGTACTTATTAGGTAAAGTACTTCAAAGAAATTTTATGGTACCTTTGTATTAAATATGTATATATTTAGATACCAATAGACTTAATATTGATTGACTGAGGAGATGATGCAACCAATGTTTCAATAAACGCGACTGACATGATACAGTATTAACACTATAATTGGAGTCTAAGGGTAAAAAAGCTGCTTGTTAATTGTCAAATAATAATCAGCACACAAATTTGTATATTCTTCAACTATTTATTTTTTATCACCCGACTTAATGTCGGACTATCATGCGATCATGGTACTTACTTACGTACGTAAGGATGTATTAAATTATATCTACTAAACAGATATATAGAGAACTGTGTCTGATGTCAAAATATGCACAATAGAATGATTTCCAGTCTAGATAGTTAAATACCAATAGTCCAGTACCAACACAACACAAAAATGGTACTCAAGTAAAAGAAAGACCTCTGCATCATAATGTCATAATGTTCAATATTCCCCTAAGTAATTGCATCCCGTACAAATCAAACGAAGCTCTAGTTGGATTCGTAATAAACAAATTTCCCCTTTGATGTTATTAGTGCGACCCTACAGCCGCCGTGTAGGTAGACAGTGAGGTGGGCGGACACCGTCTGTGTTCATGGCAACCATCTCCCTTGCTCTCCCCCAATGCCTCCACCAGTCAGACCCCTTATCGATCACGACACAACAGGATACAGCTATCAACGGACTATCCTTTATTGATGTTCAACATTTAGATGAGTATAATTATTCACTTGCTTGTAAGAGAGAGTTCGGCCAATCTTTATCTAAGCTAATAAAAATATTATAAAGAGGAAAGATTAGATTTTGTGTTTGTTTGTTATGATTAAACTCAAAAACTACTCGATTCGATTTAAAAAATATGTCGTTATAGGAAGTTACATTATCATCTCTACGAAAACTAAATAAATGTCCACCCGTGCGAAACCGGGACGTGCCGCTAGTCTAATAACCTTACTAATATTATAAATGTGAAAGTTTGTAAGAATGGATGGATGGATGGATGGATGTTTGTTACTCTTTCACGTAAAAACTACTAAACGGAACTGGATGAAATTTGGCACACAGATAGATTATGGTCTGGAATAACACTTTTTGCAGCGATAACCGACCTCCACGCGGGCGGAGCCGCGGGCAACAGCTAGTAAACTAATATTATAAAGAGGAAAGATTTGATTTTATGTTTGTTTGTTTGTTACGATTTAACTCGAAATATACTTGACCGATTTAAAAAAAAAACACCATTAGAAAGGTACTTTATCAGTGAGTAATATAGGCTACTGATATTTTATTTAATAAAAGAAGGGACGCCTACGAAACCTAAATAATCTTTATATATAAAAATGAATTCCTATTTCTCTTGGTCACGGCATCACGCGTTGTAACGATTGTACCGTAATGGACCGATTTCAGTATCTATTAATTCTTTTTTTGTTGCGTTTGTTATTGTCATGAGAAGGTTTTTATGTAAAAAAAAGAAAGTTGCGCTGAAAATAGTTTAACCCGGACGAAGTCGGGACGGGCTGCTAGTCTTTTAAATAAGTAGAGGTAATATGTATAAACATTGGCCAAACTACTAGTGAAAACGATGCTCTCGTTTCATAACTTATGAGCGCTGCTTGCTATTGGCCGAAGAACGCTATTCTCACTGACGGATGCGCCGATTGGCTAACGGCTACAATAATTCGTCATTTGTCACCAATCAGCGTTTCAGTTTCCAATCGTCTAAGCAAACCTGAATTTTGTAATGATACAGATACAGAAAATATCTCAGATAATTAAGAGAATTTTGTTGTTTGATAGAAGTAATTAAATATACCTATGTAGCAGGACAATCAAGGAAGAATCTTTGTTAGTTCCATAATATCCGGCATTTCTCAATGTTCCTAGGATTTTAGCGAATAAACGTTTTGTACAATTATCCTGCGACATACCCATAACATTTAGGGGGATGAAAATTAGATGTTGTCCGATTCGCAGACCTAACCGATATGCACACAAAATTTCACGAAAATCGGTCGAGCCATTTCGGAGGAGTTTATTTACAAAAACCGTATTTACAATACGAGAATTTTATACATAATATTTTTTAAAATAGAAAACTAAAATCGGCTAATGTTTTTTTTTGTAAATGTCCAAATCTTTTCTGCTCAAATGGCACAGCTCCGGCGCTGTCCAGGTAACAATTGTTTTTGCTGGTATGTACACTAATGGGTATAATCAACAACTGTGCGGTATTGGTACTGTTGAAGATGTTGTACGTTTGCGGAATCAAAGTGTTTGGTTTATTAAAAAAGCAACAAATATATTATGTCCGATGGCCGCAGGTAGGTAGGTTATTTGTAGTTAAGTCACATGTACAAAAGCACTCAAATCAAGGGTGAGAGCATCCGTTGGCTAAAAATGCAGGGGACGTCTTCGACATTATTCTTCTTGTTTGTCAGCAATCCATCTGACCACACAAAAGAAAGTGCTGGCTCTAGTTGAAGTAGTACCCTACACAGTGACTGGCACTCGTCTTATCTGCTTATAATCTACTCAACTGATGGCATTGTATTATACTAGGACTGTTTCATCCATCTCAGCCACAAGACGTCCACTGCTGGACTAGGACTGTTTAGTTACTCAGTAAATTTGAATTTTGGGGTAGGCAGTTTGCTTGATTGTGTCCACAGTAAATAAATTATTTATTTATCCTTGTGTACAAGAATGAAGGTATAAAAAATTAAATAATTAAGAGTATATAGGAGGCTCGCTAATCCAAGCCTTGTTCGTGCAAGCTGCTGTCTCACAGAATATCCCAGTGCGACCCAATGCTCTCATATTCAGTGTGGTTGCTTCACATCAATGCTTATTGTTTAGAATGGGTGGATCAAGCAGATATTTAAATTTCAGAGAAAAATTATGAGTAATTTAAAGGACAAAGCATTTTGTTTGTCATTAAACACCATTGTGGAAGTACCTACTAAAATAGAATTTATTTTAAAAAGTGTAAGAATTCTTAATAATCCTAATTTGTATTCACTTTTAATTATAAAAAACTCTTTTTAGAATAAAGGACCACTTAAAATATCCAGGCATTATAATCTGAACGCCTCATTAATCCAAGGAGGGTGTACATTTTTCACACACATATATGATGTGTCTATGAGACATGATTGCCAGTTGGGAAAAGAACAACTGGCTCACTGCTAACATTTATGCAAATATTTCCTCACAACACTTTATTGTATGGATGTAGGTAACAAAAGGTACCTTATTTTATTGTTTACATGATAGTACACCAAATGCTAATGTACTGGCTGCAGAACTTACAATTTTATATGATTATGTAGAAATTCCATCATTACTTCTAAGTTCTTAGTAATGTGAGTGGGTGGAAATATTTGTAGTCACCATATAGGTAATAATGATTACATGTTGATGTAGCTCTCTCAAATATGGTGGAGTAATTCGCGTCTAAATCATCAATCGGAAGTCACGGTGGACAATGGCCCTCCGCCCCTGAGAGAGGGCACCACGTAAAAGGCCTGGATCCTTGACTAGGTGTGGCGCAATATTGATTAATGCACCAACTGCACATCATCATATATAACACAATGTCGAAACCAGCAGCTACTATTTAAAAATAAGATCCCATAGGTATTTTATATAAATATAGATAAATGACAAAACTTACCTCACCGCCCGCACATCCCCTTGGAAGCCAGGGGGCATCAGGGAGCAATTCAGCTTAGTAATATCATTTTGCAGGATTTCGTTAACTGGCATGCACCACTCCATCTTGATTCTTGTTTAAATAGGTCGGTATGAATTCGCCTTTGAGAGTCTTTAAAATTAATACAAAATAGAAGGTAGGCACTTCACAGGAATTTAATTTCCTTTGATTGACGACCGCACAGGTTGAATGATTGGTATGAAGTGAAGAAGTGAAGGCGGAGGAGGAAAGGGCTGAGGGGAGGATACGTATTATTGAGGGATGGTCAATATTAATCGATGCGAACGAAACATCGATGTTATAATATCGATACGAAGCCATCACGAGAAAAATAAACACATTTGTATAAATACTTCAAAGAATGTAATTAATTTATTTTATTCAATAGCATGTATTGGAAAAATTGACCTATTTTACTTATAGAGTTATCCAAATTGCGTTTTTGTAGTACCTAGCAAAAGTTTGTAATAGTTTAAAATCCAATATTATATTTAAATATAATTTTAATTAATTATTAAAACTGAATGAGTATTCATTTACATATAATAATTAGTTAAAATTTAAAATTTGGTTATGACCTTTTATTGGTTCTTTATATTATATGCGATATAGCCGAGTGGGGAAGTAACCGACTTAAAAATTAATGTATGAGGCGTGAGTTTGATACCGTGTGGCGGTGGCGGTGTTAATTTCATGAAGTAAAATTTAAACTTATGTACTAATCAAATGGCTATCTAAATGTATGTCCTTTCCATCATTCTCTATTAGACCATCGTGTGTGGATGATTGTCTAAAACTCTCTTATTTTCTTTCGGTAGAGGAGAGGAGGCCCTTGCCCAGTATTGACATATAGGTTGTTGTTATTAAAAGCTTTTATATAAATATGTATTTATTCTAAAATGACTCATATTATTTCTTATAAGCCCAAATACGCGGCTACACCACACCCTAAACATCAACTGGGAAATTAAGAAGCTAGTACGCGTCAAGATACCTACATATTTTATACAGACACGGCTGGGCTATCTTGTTTCGTTGCGATCATATAACCACCATCTCCATAGTTGCAGGTCAATTCACCAATGTACATTTTAATAATGACATCGAATGTTCTATCGGAAATCGTAATTACAATCGATGTTTGTCTAATGTCACGCATCCCTTGACCAGTGTTGCCGTTTAAAAAATAGCAATCTGTTAAAACCTAGAAGGACTTATAAAATAATTATTACTTTTATGTTAAAAATAAATAAATAAAACGGATGCCATAACAAATATTTAGGTGTCACCTGATAAATTTCAGATAAGTTCCATGGAAATTAGATATTTTTAAGTAGTTTAAACCGTAGTAGTTTAACAAGTTGTTCATAGATGGCGCTGTATAACTTTGAATAGCCGCGAGCTTATCGAATCAAAGGTATCTAATAAATTAATAAAATTAAATACATTTAAAATATAATTTTATTAATAATGAAACACATCATGTGAATTTATTATTTAAATTTAAAAAAGTTTTAGTTTTGTAGTTTTAGTTTGTTACTAACTTTCAATGTTGTGAAAATTATTTGAAATCCTTTGTGTGTGTATATTATTTTTTATTATTTCAGTTATTTTTTTTATTTATTTTACTAATCAAATAATTATAATGTAGCAGATGAAAATGGTACTCTTGAACTGTACTGACGATGAAGCCGGAAGTTAGGCAACGGAACTCTAAAATAAATTAAACAATGTAATCTAGCCGTGTTTGAATGGGCATGAGAGATACTTTAGCTGTAAATGATCAGATTTGAACAAAAGAGAGATAAGCGTTTGTATGAAAGATCATCCTGTTTAAATACGTTTGACTTGGGATTTTAAAGTTTTTGAAAATTTCACTACTTGGCGTATTGAAGTCGGTTTTTTGTTATTAAAATTATGTACGTTTTGTTCTTATGGTACGATCTATCTGATTTTGAGACATAGAGCTGATTTTATAATAATTTAGGTTCTTACCGATCAACAAAACAAAGTGTTAATATGGTTCGATCCCGGGTGGCAGAACCAATGTGAATATGTGAAACGCGAGGTGACACGGTAACACAATGGCAATAGGCCGCGCCATCAATAAAGCACTATTACTTTTATACTCCTTGGGTGGCAAACAAGCATACGGCCCGCCTGATGCTAAGCAGCTACCGCAGCTTTAGACGCTTGCAATACCAGAGGTATCACTTGCGTGTTGCCAACACTATACATTTTCTTATACTAGGGCTTTAAGATGGCGTATCCCTAGGATAGGAATACATTTCTTCGAAACGCGTCCCTAAATATGTTTATGTGCTCTAAAAAAACTGTTTTGTGTGTTTAAAAATAAATTTGTACGTATTAAAATTATTTTAAAAAAATATTTCTCCTACTTAAATTACTAGTACTTTCATCTTTTTGAGAATCTGTCCATATGGGAATCTGTCCTTTTGAGAATCAGTCTATTTGAGAACCTGTCCTTATGCGAATAATGACCCTAAATGAGCGCTGGAGACCTGTACTTACACACAGGAACACAACTACACCGATATGTGTAGTCATTTGCCTGTGGACTTCTGTAAGATGCAGGGCTTGCTCGCTAGTATGATGCAATACCTCTCTTTCTTTCGGTTCTTTTTTTGTACATGTTCCTATGTAAACAGTTTTTAAATGTGTACTTAGTGTTTGGTAAGATCCACCTAGGTAACAGGTACCTACCTGCGTTTGGTAAAGTCATAGTATAATAATAATAGCAACCCATATGTCCCACTGCTGGTCACGGGTCTCCTCTCCTCTATCAAGAGGGAGACAGAGAGAGTTTAGGCCTTAATTCACACACGCTGCCTAATGCGAGTTGGTGATTCGGACATGTATTTGTTGACATGTGGGTTCCCTCACGATATTATCCATCACCGTTAGCAGATGGTAAATAATTTGATTTATCATCTCAACCCATAATCGTGCCACTTCTGGGCACGGGTCTCCTCCATCTCCATACACTAGTAAGGATATTAGCCTACTATACCACGCTGGCCAGACGGGTTGGTTTAGGATTTTGTTTCGAGTTTTCCCTCTCTTGCAGTGAATATTGTCTGCCTGACTTACTTAGTCGACTCTTATGACACCCTTCGGGATGCAAAGGGGTGGTGACATTTGTATTCTTAATCCGTCACCACACGGACAGTAAGTAGTATGGTTCAATTAAAATAAAACACAAATATCGGATAAATTACATAGTTTATTATATATGTAGGTATATATATATTTATAATATATATATCAGACAGATTAGAACAAGGATGCGTGGCACATAAAACTATTTAATATCAAGTGGACATGTGAAAAGTATGTTAACATAATTAAACTGGTACCGGTCACGCGCCAGCGGCTGAGCGGTGCTCACCAAGCCAACAGATCGCGGTTCACCCCCAGCAATGAACGACCACCCCACATCGTACGGTCGAAAACTCATTGAACAAAGTTAAGCGCATTGCGCTACCAATGAATAGCCTGTAGTAGGTGTGCCTCGCAATCTGTTACCCTACCACCTCTCAAGATCCCTACCAACTCTCAAGATCAGGTATTTGGTTCACCATAAGATAATTATTATGTCTTTTATATAGGCAGATGGTGCTTGAGATTGTATGAGTACCTTAGTTAACTCAGTCGTTGGCGCATTACGGTACCACAAGTGTGGGCTCGAGTGATATCTCCACCTCTACGTCTTCATTTCCAGCATGGGAGGAGGCATCCCTGATGATCTTTCTGTGTAACTTGGGCCTCTTTACTCGTGTTTTACACTACTGTAAGTACTACAAACTTGTCAATTCTATCTCTCAATATGACTCGAGCCCACGGACCAGACTCGACTTAGTGCCGTTTCTAATTACATAATTATCAAAATGCACAGATACGCTACGTGTCATCCTATTTCAACTGGTCACAATATGGAATGTCAGATTTTTGTATTAATAAATTGTAAGTACTTATTGATGGTTAAATTCAAGTAGTTTAGTCAACACGATTTGCAGATTCCAGTTGAAAGACGAGTCACGAGCTAACTTATCTTAACAATATAACTTAAAAGTAGGTACGTATCTAATAATTGGTACATTCTCAGTATACAACAATCACGGGCATTTAACTTAGACGTAAAAAAACGTAAACATATTAAGGACAACTAGTACACAGTGTGTACAGTCTCGATATCGTCTCGCCTCACTAACCAGATCTCGGACAGTTACCGTTGCGCGTTGGGCAACTGTTATGGCCCACTATAGGCCACTTCAGGCCACTACAGGCCACTACACTTATCTATCGCCAAACCATACTATTGTTACTTGTAGTTTTAAGTTTGTAGGGTCGCACCGCAGCGCGCCTAACTAATAAGTTTGTGGCAATATTATGGCATTGCAGTTTGTTATAGGCAGTTTACTATTCACACATATGTCATTTTGTGTTAGAATATTAGTAGGTAGGTACATAATAACAATAAAAATATACATATATTAAGAAGTTTCGTCATTGTTGTATAACGACATGAGAGTGAGATTAGGCCTTTGGCAACTAAACATAATATATTATATATTATAGACGTAACGATAACAGAGTGGAAGGAAAACGCTCTCTAAAACGAAAACTGATTTTTTTATGATATATTGTGCCAGTGATTAGTGATAGATACAATGTGCGTGACTTTGTATGTTTAGCGCGATGATACGCGAGGTATGCAACAATTAAGTATTTGTTTTTTATTGCGTTACAATGAAATAAGTTTAATTAGTAAGTAGTGCTATTGTTTAAAATGTCATCGGCTCGTATCAGTTTTCGGTTTTGAGACTTTCCATCCAACCCTGTAGGTAGATATATATATATATATAGCTAGATACAGTGTGCCCACCGAAACATAACAATGTTGGAAAATACATATAAGTAAATAGTAAATATTAAACAGTAATACATATTATATTAAATGGTATTGTAATTAGTAGGTAAGTGATTACATTGTATGCGGATCGTAGCATTCGTAATCCAAGCATCGCCGCGTGCGTCGATCGTGGACGTGACGTATGTTCGCACAGAAGCCACGACGACTCTTGGAATATGAATGCGTGATCGCGGAACTACCCGCCGATAGCGTCGCCGCCGCGTGGCCCACTTGCCCCTCACAGGCCGCACAGCTCGTTGCGCCGCGCGTCTCTCCTCGCCGCTTCATTGCGGTGCGGTGCGGTGCGGTGCGGGGGCGGGATGGGCAGCGACCTTATCTGCGCTACTTCAAAGCTTGTAAAGCGACATCAATACTTATATTAGAAACAAAACAACGATCCGTTCCTCATTTGGAGCTTCCATCTGCGGTGAAAAACGACCCGAAAACAATCTGCAACATGATAGCGCGCGAAAACTTCCACTTGTGAGTGTGTGTGCGTGGTGTGCGTGTGATGTGTACCATCAGACCATGCTGCTCCAACGTGTGCCTAACATTAGTCCGCTCCTGAGGCTGACACCAACAAACTTATTCGAGAACATTCATAAGTATAATTAGGGAAAAAACTAATATCTATTATTATATGTAAGTACTTAGGTTATACAATAAAAGCCTAAAGCTTAAGCCACACTGGTACAGAGTCGAAGCGTCGCTAATTCTATTTCCAACTACAATGCGTGGCAAAGCGTCGTGCAAATTGTCGCGCGACGTTGTTTCGCAAAATGAAAAACCGCCACTGTGCTACATCTGATTTTACCTAAACCCAACCGCTTGACTTTACCCAAACATTCTATTGCGCGATTCAATATTCGCATAACACAAAATTGTACCTTAATAATGGGACAATGGAAATGAATAGGTATGCTATAGATGAAAAAACATGACGCTTCGGCGCTGGACCAGTATGAATTCAGCCTAACATCCAGAAGCAGGATATATCGAAATGTAACTGTGAGATGGCGCGCCCCGCCAGCGTTAGTGGTGGAATATACCAGACAAAGTATCTAAGGACCCGGCTCGCATTGTCAGATTATCCGCTTTTGGCGAGAAGCCCCGTTTTACAACGCTCTCAGGACAGTGGCTGACTGTAAGTCCGCCAGCACCCTGAGCAGGACTCCTAAATACTTAGGCATTTTTACGTATGTATCTACCAATATTTGGAAAAAAAAACGGTTCTGGCAACGCTTGACCCGCAAATACCAACAGCACGTCGTGTCTGCCTGTGCTGCAGGGTGTAGGCTACAGGTACTCTAGCTACACCCGGGTCCACAACAACTAGAGTCTCAGTGTCGTGTCGGGCCCTGGCGACTAACGGTGACATATTGCGGCGCGCCGCCTATCTAAAAATAGAGTATTATTGGCACAAGTAGTAGGAAAAATTACAAGATCTACGTCACTAACTCTAACGACAATTAATATTAAGTACACGATTCATCGCCTCGACACTAACAGTAGGTAGGTTACGATTTAAACAACTCAGTGAGCCGCGCAAGCGCACTCCATGACACTTCAAGGGAACTTTACATGTCACCTAGATATATTATAATGTATCAATTCTTTGTTACAACATTTTGCTTTATCGAATGTTTGGGTTTCTGTGTCATATCTATGTGCAATTTTAGTAAAATTTTGATGTAGGGTGGTATGTGAATTTTGTAGATAAATGTTCCAGCATGACGAAATTGTTCTTCAATTGCATTTCAATTTCGGATAACTTAGTAAGATGGCCCATAACAAAATTCATGGGAAAGTCAATAATTGACGTTATATTTTTTATGACAATTTTCGATTTCTAATGTTTCAAATTGGTAGGTGATACACGTAGAGGGTGTCGAGGCGAAGCTATTTATATCTAGTTCATGACAAAATTACAATGTAAAGTAAAATAATATAAGAAGCAAAACTATAGCTTCTGCGAGAGTCAATATTTATCTCAAATTAATGTTAGGATAAGTACATTTATGAAACATCGGACGCGCCATCATTAATAACTAATAAGTATTATGCATTTGGTCAAAATTTTGGTAACGTTTGAACATACATATATATGTTTATATATATACATATTATATATATTAATTATTTAGTGATAAGTGTGTGCATTAGGCGGTCTGGCTCCAGAAGCCACTGCTAATGCTGACTGAACATGCGAGGCGAGCCTCGGTTGGCACAATCTAATCACTAATTATAAAGTAGGTACTAAGTAAGTAGGTATACAACATCGAAAAATACCTTAAATTTTGTCCTAATCAAATTTAAAATACATAGAGAATGGGTGCCAAATTGTTGGCCCAAAACCTTAAGGATCACAATTTTGTAAATAGGCATATTATAATGTGTAAATATACTATGATATTATACAATAATTATTATATATTATATTATACATACTAATATGATAATGGCAAATATCGAACGGCCCTTACAGTGACCGTTGCAATGACAATTTGGTTAAACAAGTATATTTATTTAACTAAAACAATTCAGTTTCAGTACAACAACATCACAGTGAACATAACGAAGAAAATAACATGCGTCCGACGATACACCATAAAGATACTAAACTTACGATTATATAGTACGTACTTATATCGCTAATCGCTAACACTACTTAACTAAGTATCTACTGTCAACATTTAGATTTCAAATGGAATATATTCATACTGCGTGTGGGTGTGTTTGTGTGTGTGTGTGTGTGTGTGTGTGTGTGTGTGTGTGTGTGTGTGTGTGTGTGTGTGTGCGTGCGCGTGCATGCGTGTGTGTGTGTGTGTGTGTGTGTGTGTGTGCGCGCGTGCATGCGTGTGTGTGTGTGTGTGTGTGTGTGTGTGTGTGTGTGCGCGTGCGAGCATGCACTGTGTGCGCACGCGCCTGTGCATATGTTTGCTCCACATTATGTGTGTGCGGTATGCACTTGTAATCTGTGGCTATTTAATTTCTTTCAGAGTGAGGAATCACTGGAGTGACACTATTTTCACATAGCAAGTAGTACATAGTACTTGTAATCGACAATATTTTGTTACGTGTGGTGATAGACAACAGAATATTGTCTTACGTTTAGAACCGTTGATATGCATCCGTGATAAATAAACTCCAGTGTTCCTATGATTTTATTAATGCCGAAAAGATGAAGATATTGCTCTTTACCATTTTTTTCTTTGTTTTGACTATATTTTGGTGGTATGTGGTGGTGGTGGTATGTACTACCGGCCGTCACGTAAAGCCGGCAGTAACACAATAGTCAAACACCTACCGTTTTATTTAAATCAGACAGGGGAGGGAGGGGTAGGTAGGTAGGTATATTTGGTACAATGTTACCCTTAGATGTGCAGGGCATGATTGATGTTCGATTGACAATATTAAACTAAATGACAGTTATATATATATTAGGTATATATTATATATATATCTTAAATAAGTACAGTTGTATAAAGCTTGGACCCGGGACTTTGGTCAATGTACCTATGGACGCGGCGCTTCAGAGGCGGCGGCGGGGTGGAAGGCGGAATCGCAAATCGGAGGGGAGGAGGATGGCAATGTCACCTTTCATTTGCAGTATTGACTTCATTTGACACACAATCCAGGTTAGCGCCACAGCTGCTTATTGCTTTTATATACACAGCGCGATTGCTGGGCATTGTCTATGGCAGTAAGCAGTCACGCCGCTTCTATTCCTTCTATCAACTGCAAACGAAAGGTTATCTGGCAAAATAAAAGTACCTACGTAAATATGATTAGTTAGAATGCGCGTAGTATGTACCTACACGGCGGCACACTATCGTACTGAAACAATCTGTCTAAAGCGCATTTCTTACATTACCCACTCCGTACGCAACCATTACCAAAACATTCCTGCAAGCCACCAATGTATGCAAATATCAGTTCCATCCGCTTCGATAGTGTGTCAAAATATTATGTCAAATTGTGCTACACCTAATAATATTGAATATATTGTTCGTATACGTATATATGTCTTAATTATTTGGCTACTATATTTGGTTGTTGCGACTATCTACTCGCCACACTACATAGGCGCCACTCGACTTGACACAGCTTGTGTTAAGGAATGTCTTGCACCAGCCAAGGACTCCTCCAGGCAGCGCAGTCGAGACGACGCCGCGACGCACTGCGGCGAGCAGCTGCGTCAAGGTGCCTCTACTTACACCTAATCATCATTTGTTCTAACATTAATATTCCTGTGACAGGATAATATCATACGTATAGGTATATATAGACACACAGTATAAGTACTAAGTGATAAATATAAACATTAAATATAACAACAGTCAGTTCTTATCTAATTTGAGATTGTTCATGGCTGCGCCGGTGCCGGAGCTTAACACCACCACGCTCGCAATTGTAAGGTTTTACCTGGAGAGGTCACCACTTTGAGCGTTCACCTCAGAAAGCACCAAACTTCTGGTTGAATAACTATCGTATAATATCCTGATATTATCCTCTTACTATCAACTTAGTACTAAAGACACATTTGCTCAACACAATTTAAGTAAAATGTAATGTAAGTAGTCTTTGTGTTACACGTGGTGATCATAGAGATGTCCTTCGTCAGACTCGCATCGTGTAAATGTGTCTTTAGTGTCCGAGTGCGCGCGGCTCCGGCGCGGCCTGTATCACTCACACACGCTAATATTACATCACTACGATAATATATATGAGTTACTAAGCTCGTTTATTCATACGATACATTGTAGTAGGTACATTCAGCAGGGAGTAGAGGGGCAGTGCAGGGGGGGGGGGGATATTGAACCAGAAACAGAGAACATCTATTACGTTCCCTTAGAGATAATGAAAGCCACCGCGCGGTGCACTCTCATCTTAAGTCTTCTAGGTTAGACCGGTAATAACCGGTGGCCCCTGCAAATGTCTATCAGACAGACAAAGAGAACCTCGACTTGTCACTAAGTCGAGTGGGATGACAGCGTACCGCGAGGTGGCCGTTTACACATCGTATAGCTTACATCTCAGATATAATATTACTATTTCTAAAACTGTATTGTAAATATTGAATTATAATAAGTGAATAAAAATCGTCAGGTGTGTGTATCCGGAACTGTCACTTGGCGAACACTCACTCAGTTACTTCCAACTTGCTTATTATGTAACACACAACCTCGCACGTTAACTACGAGCACTCAACGCTCGAGAGGCGGGCGCGTGCAGGCGCCGGCGCCACCTCGGGTTGGCTCGAGTTGCCAGTTGCCAGGGTTGTCACTAGTCCGGTCGGTTCACCTCCAGCAGTGCGGCCTGTCCGGAGTCACACCTGATGCGTTGTGTAGGCTGCGTGATGTACGCCGCACTTGTCACTATAAGTGGGGGAAGAGTACAACTTCCGCAGTCACGATGTGCATAATATTGCAGATGTAAACAACTTCCGTTGTTGTTAATTGTTCCAACGATGAAGTCAACAGATCAACCTGGTGCACATATCGGACCCTGTGTCCTCTTATATTTACAAATACGAAGCATACCAAACTCACAGCTGTCATGTCTACGTCACAATAATGTTATAAATAAAAAAGTGTAGGTCATTCCGGTTGACATGTAGCACAATACGTCACAGACGCAGAGGCACGGCCAGTCAGGGAGCCGTCATGTAAAGAGGAGCCTTAGTTGGAGGCCTCATCGGAGCCACCGTTGGCGCTCAGGCTACTGTGCATGGGGTTCTCAATGACATGTACCGCCGCGTTAGTGTGGCGCAAGTAGCGACGCCGGCACAGAAAATCCGCGAGGCTGCTGGCTCGGCGCGGGCCAGGTTCTAGGAGCGACTCGATATCGCCACTGCTGCGTGATGCCTCGACATCACGTTTCATGTCGTTTAATGAGAAATTCTTCTTTCTTTCCGGGCGGAACGATTCAAATTCGGCAGAATATGCGCGTGAATTTAGTAACGAATAGAGCGTGGGCGTGCCAGTCTGGTCGGCTTCCGACATCGGCCGCTTCAGCCGCCGGAGCACGCGGGCGCGCACCGAGTGGCACTGCTCCAGACTCTCCCGTGAAGCCTTGAAGCCGTTTACCTCACCGTTTTGATTTTCTGTAACATATTATTATTTACATATGAGACTTTAGGCAGACAAGTAGGCAGCTAGGTGAAATCAACGCCAAAGGCGTTCTCTAACATACTACTCATCACGACTCAATCACGATGATGTAAAGATAAACGTGCAATATATCCTTGTAGGCAGAGGTGGTTATCGCTAATGCTTCCCCATATATGTTAAGTGCCATGTATAAAGGTGTCTGGGAAGAGCCATATCGGGCACAGCCCAGAATCAATTATGGGGATTATTAGGGTTATTGAAACAGCCTGAGATTCTCAACACCTGTGCAATAAAGCATGACCACAGTGCGAAAGCTGAGCAACGTCGGTAATGAGATCAACATATTTGTAATTAGCGATGGATCATTGCGTAGCAGTAGGACAGTTACTTTATAGAAACATCACAATAAAAATTGAATAATTACAGAGACGTACCATTGGGAATGGATGGCCTGGGTGATGGTCCGGGCTCCTCGTCGGTGAGCCCCTCTGAGAGAGTCTCGAGGGGGCGCGTGTGGCGGCTGCTGCAGCCGTTCACCTCTTCCAGTGGCATACATCCTTCAGCGGAGGTCGAGGGTTGCGGATTCTGGAAAAGTTGCCATTCTTATAAGTTAAACAGTTTATTTTGAGCCCCTGGCTATGTTACAGCTAGTCAAAGTAATTAGCTTACCGATCAAATGTCATCCACTCCCATCCACAAAAAAAATTATATAATTATATTATAGAAATAACTAAAATAGATGTAGGACCAATTCATTTACGTGCTTTCGAGGCACGGGACGTTAACACTAATGTCCAAAATTTTTAGCTAGACCTGGGAATCGAACCGGGGAATTGGGATCCGAAAAAAAGGCCACTAGACCAACGAGGCAGTAGCACCACAATCAATATACCATGCGAGCGATTTTAATAATAAAGAAAGATGAACTCACATTGTAAATATCCTGAGGATTGACAGTTTTGGTATTTGGGATTGCTATTTCGTCAGGGTTGCACTGGCCGACACCCTCCAGGAAGAAGGTGACCATGTTACCCTTGCCCTTGACGTCGATGGTGCCTCGGCAGCGCAGCTTGTAGCCCCTCACTGACAGAATGTCGAACACCTCCTGGGTCACCTGCACAACACCCACCCGCGTCACATACTGACACCTGGCTCATGGCGCATACGATACAACACTGCTTGTTATGTTCTTGTTATAATCATAAATGTGTGGACGGAAACCAATAAAGGCCGGTACTGACCGATACGAGTATCGTATGTGCTACTTGTACATATATTTCGGGTTCAGTCGGCAAACTGTTATATACTAAATATTTAGTAAGAATGCACCGTTATGTCCTTAATACCAAAAGGATATGCGATTCGCTGAGCACATGAATAGGTAAACTGAATTTAATCAAATAAAGAGAAGCTTCTGCGTTATTGTGGTACCACAACCGCACAGCAAGACAATTGTAATTAATTATAAAAGGAATATCGGCATTATAACGTCGCCTGCAATTGCATTCAGTTAAACAGTGTTGACACAGATTCAACGAGTACCTGTAAATTAGTTTTAATTTGTAAAACCAAGTAACAGGTACCGTAGTACTTGTTTAATAAGCTAGTAGCTTGTTTAAGCAAACCTGGATATTGTCCTGGATCCCAGTGGAGTCCATGCGCGAGGCGACGTTGACAGCATTGCCCCAAATGTCGTACTGTGGCTTGCGCGCGCCGATCACACCAGCTACCACCGGGCCGATGTTGATGCCTGCGCAACAGTACAGACCTCGTTCCTCACTTATATTGGCGACAGGCAACATTCGCAACACGGTAACAACAAATGAGGAACATTCGCGCCGGCGCGTCACCAGCTCGCGTGAGCACGGGCTTACTCCTGGCGCCACTTACCGATGCGGATGCGGAAGTTGTTGAACGAGTGCTCGTTGACGTACTGCAGCTGCTGGCGCAGGCGCAGCGCGTAGTCTGCCATCGCGGTCACGTGGCGGAAGCCGCGCAGGTCCCTGGTAGCGGCCGTCAGACCTGCAACGGTACCCATCTATGTCACTTGACAAATTCAAAGTGTATTTATACACACACACAAACGTTTAGAATATTTTTATCAGTTGTTTTGAATGATGTTAAAGGAGATCTTTGAAAATAGTCTGATCGAATAAAAAACCAGCAGAAGAATATACTAGACCTGACTAAACTCTAGGTAATCTTTTATGTATCATATATTTCAATAAAGGACTACATTACTATATTATGTATAATTATGTTATTTATTGCTTATAGTATGGTAGCCGAGCCGGGTACGACCGGTGCCAATGGTGGAATACCAGTACCAATGGGAATTTCACTTTGTGAAATGCACCTACGCGTACGAAGAGAGAACTCACGTGTCTTGGAAGCAGTCTCCTAAAGTCATGTCTTATAGTAAACTATATAGTACCTACATAAACTACAAACAATACGACACCGTGTAAGGTGAAGTACCTATAGTATAATTGTTACAATTAGTTTGCTTCAAGTATTTGGAACCGACCTGAAGCTGCCATATACGTGGCGCCGGTGCTCTTGATTTTCTCAATGTAGCGGAATGGTTCTTCAGCCAGGATTTCGTCAAAGTCAGCAATGATCTCGTTAAGAAGGCGTAGGCACTCAACACCCTCGTTGTTGCCCTCCAGCTCCACGTAAAACTCAGAGAAGTTGGGAATGGAGGCGAACATAACGCACACCGACTCGCATTGCTCATGATACAGTTCCTGGCGATAAATTATGTATAAATTAATACATTTCGATCACTAAGTCAAATGAATAGAACATTTGTAGGAAGTTAAACTAATAAATATTGCTCTTGACAGAGTTCTGCGTTTGGAAGTGCCAGAGCAGTTGAGCACGAGTCAAAACTACGTACTTCGATAAGTTATCACGTAAGTAATTTTGAGATAAAATATGCAACAGCAATATTAAGTTAAAAGCTTGTAAGTACATAGCTAGTAGCAGCCTATCGCTTGCCACTGGTGGACATGCCTCTCCAAGAGCAAGCGGCCTCTCCGGCAAGCGGGAGCCTCACTCCTCACACCCAGCTAGTCTTCTTCTCAGCGTGTCGATGGCAATCTAAATTGTGTCGGCCCAGAACCTAGCTACTAGTTTTGCATTTTCAGTTGCGTCCAAAAGCTCCACTAAGATGCAGATATCAGGGCACGCGGGACATGATATCAAGTGCCGCATGGATTGTGGCTCAGCACCACATTTACACTTCAGGTTGGAATTGTCTATAAATCCCCACCTGAGCAGGTTTTCTTTGCTTTGACCAATCTGAGTCCGAAGTCGGTTTAAAGACTTCTAGGTCAACCAAGGTGTCTCATGTCCAGGCATTTTCGCTTGTCTTCCTATAACGCTGCAATTTGAGCGCATAAACAGTACTTACGTCGATGTTCTTGTCACTCTTTAGGAAGTGTTGGGCGACGTGCTCCGGCAAGATGTTGGCCAACAGCTTGCGGTTGTACGCTTCCAAGTGCTCCATTTCTTCTTTCTCATCTGCACACACACAAGTTACATTTGTTAGAGTTTTTTTTATACTACTTGGTTGGCAAACAAGTATATGGCCCGCCTGATGTTAAGCAGTTACCATTGCTATAGACGCTTGCGATACCATAGGTATCACTTGCATGTTGCCGATCCAAGTTTTTATACCAGCGCTTTAAGACTGAGTATCCCTGGGATAGGAAAACGTTACTTTCAAAACGCATTCCTTAATGAACGGCGGAGACCTGTATTCACACATAGGAGTAATAGTTATTTGGCTGTGGTCTTCTGTAAGGTGCAGGTAATTCCGCAGTCGGAATTGCTCGCTACTATGATGCCCTACCTCTCCTAAAAAATAAAGCTTAATCAAGTTTGAAACACTTTTTATTATGATATCTACCCGAAGTCCCAAAAATGCTTACAGAGACGCAACTGACGGTTTCTTTAGTCTTCCCATTGTGTTAGTTTGTGCGTAGATATACCCGCCGCTCTCGATTACGCATGACGTCATCTATAGCTGTAGAGCTAGCACACCTGTACGTACCGTTAGCCTGGAGCTTCCAAATAAAATCCAGTCGGTAGGTGCTCTCGGTCTGGTGTGAGTGCAGCAGTAGCGCCACTATGGCACCGATCGCAACCACGATGTTCATCCATTGTTGATTCCAGTCCAAACCGCAGCGGTGCCTAAACAACATCACAGTCCATGTTTATAATTTTTATTTTATTTCAATAAAGAATATAATTCCAGTAGTGACAGATAATATACTAACTGGTAGTCCTGGGCATGATCTTTATAATAGAGATGCTCTTGAGTGGTGATGGCCATATATGTGGCGCAAGTGACCGCTAGCAGCAGCAGCTTCACCATCGTGATGAGTATCTGGTGCGAGGCGCAGAGGAACATCGCCATCAGCGTCAGCTGCAGGTAGTGCTGCCACACGACAAATATAAAATTTAAGTTCACTTAAATCACGAGCTAGCGTTTGTCATTTCCAGTTTTCCATCCATCAAGGTAGGGAATACTGTAGATTATTAAAATATTTTCCCAATCGCATGCTTGTTCACTGTAGCGGAGATTTACTCGTGCTTTAGACTGTTAATAGGGACCAAAGTAAACCATTTGTTCTAAAGTAAACCTTGCGTAGAACCACAGATTACTAAATAGTTACTACGTAACAGATACTTTTTCTTCTGCTATAATAGGCTACTACGTAGCGTCAGCAACTGCTGGATGCTAAAATGTTCGCATCGCACGATCTCACAGCAATGAATTTGGTCCGCAAACGGCCCGTGAGAGCGCATATACATGGAGTGACGGAGGCCTGGTAGAACCTTGTACTAGATCTTAGTTAAGACATGATGTTACTACAGAGCAAACATGACACTGAAGCCGGTAAACAACCGCTTAGTCAGCAGCGTCAGTTTGATACTTACCTCATTCATGTCGTAGGGGCAGAAGTCGGGCTTGTTCTTGCCAGGCGCGACGCTGTCGTGGGCAGGCAGGTCCGCCACTGCCTGCACCTGAACACACAAGAACTTGCTTGTTTAAACGATTATTTAGTATAATAAAATAGCAGCTATAACATGTATCTGTTGTTGTCGATGACGAGAATCCTACTACACTACTTTGGCTCGTTATCCGCATAAAAGGTTGTGCCTACAGAAATAGATTATTTTTATTTTTTAAATGTAATAACCTACGTTCTGACTCTGCATGAGGTATCTCTACGACTACAGTAAAGAGCCCCGAGCGTCACATTACGTGTAACTACTTTGAGTAGTGAGAGAGAGAGAGAGAGAAAAAAATATTATTATTATCGTTTGGTTAGTGGCCAACCTGATGACAGAGTTATTTAGATCGCCCATATTAGGCCTCTGTCGTGATTTAACGACTCTTAACTGTCGGGACCGACTTATAACGTGCCCTCCGAAGCACGGAGACGCTCAGACGAAATACCACTATGCGGTCACTCATCTATAGGGTTACCGCGCCGTTGGTTGCTTAACCCGCTGATCGTTTACCGAACAGTGAGTGTACCTGGCTATGAGCGCCTCAAGAAGAAGTCACAGAGGGAGTGCGGGCCGGTGCACTTACCATGATCACTTGGACTTGCACCATGAAGGTGGTGACGACGATGAACGAGGCGATCTGCGCGAGCTTGCGGTTGTAGTGCACCTTGCACGAGATGCGCTTCAGCCGGGCGTTGGTGTGCTGCACAAACATAAGTAATCATGATATAACGCGCACTATGGTGTTGCCCTGATGCCTGTGGGCTGTTGCCCATGTCGGTTATATCAAAGGTTTTTTGTATAACTGTATAAAAATAGAACACAAAATTATTTTTTCCTTTCTTCGACACTTCAATTTTGCTATTCTGAGAGTAAGGTTTTTCGTTGCGTTGCATGCGAATATTCAAAAGTTCATCCTTACATCTTTGCACATCAAACATGCCGCACTGTAAGTTTCTGGAGGAATTTCTTACCACGTACGATTAGGTTAAGGTTATTAGGCTATAGTCCTTCCCCAGTCGGGCTTGCTCGTTAGTATGGTGCCCTACCTCTCTTATTATTCCTATAATAACACAATTTCCACATTCATGCTGTTTGTTATTAAGGAGTTCCGTTGTGCCTTCGCAGTCCTAATCTAGTCCAGAACGTACATTATGACAGTTATTTGATAAACCAGTTTGTTCTATTGGATACTAGGGGTCGCCCGCGACATCATCCGCGTGATAATTTGAAACGTACATTTCCCTGATTTTGCAATATATCCCACTACTACTCCGCCCCTATTGATCATAGCGTGATGTTATATAGCATATAGCCTTCCTGGATAAATTTAATGCACTATTCAACAAAAATAGTATTTTTCTAATCGAACCAGTACTTTCTGAGATGAGCGAAACCAAACAAACAAATTCTACAGCTTTATAACATTAGTATAGATAGTCAATATAATTATGTTATTGTACGTGAAGTTTACCTTAAAATCGAGGCAGACGATCAAGTAGCACATCGAGAAGATGATCAATCCACTTGCAATCATAGTCGTTAATCCGAGCGGGGTCCTGCACACATACAACATAAACACAATACATATCACACATACAGTTAGACAATATTAATACACGTTAACGTTAACGGTAAAGGAAAACATCGTGAGGAAACCCACATGTCTCAAAAGTAATTCTAAAGACATGTCTGATTCACCAACCCGCATTAGGCCAGCGTGTGTGAATTAAGGCCTTAACCGCCTCTCTCTCTTGATAGAAGAGATCCGTGCCCAGCAGTGGGACATATATGGGTTGCTATTATAATACACGTGGTTTGCACAAACAAGTGGGCACAAACAAATTTCCATGGAATAATAAACAGATAAGCCTAGCTCATTCTGTGGAGAGAGAGAGAGAGAGAGAAAGAGAGAGAGACATGAGAGATCGGCTCACTGGTTCAAAACACTACATTTTAATGGCAAAGTTATTTTATAATCAACTGGTGGCATGTCCCGGTCCTCACACCGGTGGTTACATACATATTTAGTTTACGTAAAGATCGCTTATTTTTTCTAGTCTCTAGTCTAAGTCTGGTATTTGCTAATAAAGTAGCTTTCCTTGCATAAATTAATTTTGTTTTTATTCTTTACAAACAAATCTTTTCTTTTTATATGTAATTGTACTTAAGTACTTAATAGTACCTATAAAGAAACATAGGTAATATATCAGATGAAATAAACAAGTAAAACAATTTTACCATATACAGGAACCGACTTCGGTGTGTTGTGTGTTGTTGTTGTTGTTGTTTTTTTTTTTTTTTATATACTACTTGGGTGGCAAACAAGCATACGGCCCGCCTGATGCTAAGCAGTATCCGTAGCCTATAGACGCTTGCATTACCAGAGGTATCACTTGCGTGTTGCCAACCCATTTTTTTACACCAGGCCTTTAAGATGGAAGTAACCCTGGGATACGTTTCTTTCAAAACGCATTCCTAAATGAGCGCTGGAGACCTGTACTCACACACAGGAACACAACTACACCGCTGTGTGTAGTCATTTGGCTGTGGTCTTCTGTAAGGTGGAGGTCCTTCCCCAGTTCCTTTGCTCGCTAGTATGGTGCCCTACCTCTCTCAAATCATGTGTTGTGATTATCACATTTTTAGATTAAGCTGATAAAAGCCAAATTAATAGTACCCAGAATCGACGTTCATGCATGATAAAGAGAGAGAGAGGTTGATGAATGTAGAGGAAGCGAAGGAAGTATGTTTGGATCGAAGCAATTGGCGTACTATAGTCTCTACCTACCCCACTGGGAGACGGGCGTGAAGATATGTATGTATGTATTAAGCTGATTTAAGATAGGTATGTACTAGTTTCCTTAAAGAATCTATATTTTTGCACACGTCATCCTCAATCGTGTACCTATCCCACCATAGGTGCTTTACCCGTCATACATGCCATATCATGGCAGGTATCCCTTCACTATAATACTTACACTTTAAAGGCGAGAAGCTGCACGATGAGTCCGGCGAGGTACACCGCCACGGAGCACATGAAGTACACTTTGAGCATACGGTCGCGCTCTACCGCGTACTGTGGACAAATATCACACGTTATACGAGTACATACATATATATCGTGTATATAGAGTATTTAGAGGTATATTAAGTAATCCCGACGATCGAGTGACCGATGCCTTACCTTGCGCTCCAGCTTCATGTTACGGAAAGTGAGGATGAAAGGCCTGCAGTGCTCGGCGCGCAGGCGGTCAATCGAGCGCGCATCAATGGCCTTCATCAGGTATTCGTTCACCTCGTCTTCCGGCTGCTTGTTCTCGCTGCTGGCATCCACGCCGCTCCTGCAATATTTTATTTTATTTTGTTATATTAGAAAAACTTACAGCTAATAGTTTTGATGACAAGAGATGTCATTAAAATATGGCCAATTACCTACAAGCTTTCACAATAAATAGAAAAATAGATAATACGAAAGGTAGATTGTAGACATGTTATCACAAAATTTAAATAATAAAACATATAACAGAACTGAAACTGAAGATATTATCGGTGAAAAAATTATCTGCTAATAACTGATTTTAATTTATGATTTTTGCACCCCCGTTTTAACCCCTTAGGGGGTGAATTTTCAAAAATCCTTTCATAATGCTTAAAACGTTACCCTACTTTATAAAACGTTATAAAAGGAACTCTTGTGCAAAATTTCAAGTTTCTAACCCTTACAGTTTAGGCCCTGCGTTGTTATGTCAGTCAGCCAGTCAGTCAGCTTCTCTTTTTATATATATATATATGATAGATAGATATATTTCATACCTTCAGAGGTAACTATTTAATCTGCAATACAATGCTTTTGTTGCTGACCGTAAGTTCAGCTCTTAAATTATTAACTATCTCGTAGTTAGTGAACAATTGCCCGAGCGAAACTCTAGACTATTGGATCTTATAGACTGTTATGTTGCGGAATTGCCGCAGTAACCAGAAGGAAACCGGAATTGAAACTGGAAGCGAGGCCAAGTTCTGTACGCCGCGCCGCTCCCGGGGGTATACAAAATAGATAAAGATGAAACTTAGACTACTTTAGAGAGGAGAATATTGTGCAGTGTTTTAATCACATAATAAATGGCAAACAGAACTGCCTCGTTGGTGGTGTGGTGGTTAAATGCGACCGCTGATCACGAGGTTCCAGTTTCAATACCCGGCAATATTTTATTGTCAAGAAATTTATAAAGCCGGATCGAGGAGCCATCGGACTATGAGAGTAAGTGAAACTTGAAATGTTGCACAGGAGTTCCTTTTATAATTCGAATTTTGGTCACAGCGGCTAATCTCAACGGAGACTTGCCATCTGCGCGGGGGATATTATAGTGCACAAATGTGCGCGCAAACACAAGTGCACTCTTTATTCCCTTACTCTCATAGTCCGATGGGACGGTAAATCTGACACAACCGGAGAGAGATCAGGCGTAGGACCAACGGCTTTACGTGCTTTCCGAGGCACGGAGGTATAGACACCGCCAATTTCCAAACTCCGGGCATCTATTGTGAATTTCTTAATAGAAAAGCTCAATATCGATCTTTGGCCCGACTCGACAATCGAACCCGGGACCTCGTGATTCAGCCACGGAGGCAGTCATAGACATTAGTTAGTGCTGGTCACTGATCAAAGCATTCTTGTGTTTGGCACTTACTTGGAGGAATGCTTTCCATGCTGCGAGCCGTGGCCCATGACGCGCATCTCCTTGGAAACATTGCCGTTCACCGCTAGGGAATGCTGCGGCTTCATGTCCTGCACACAGTTATAATAAAATATTATACATTAACACATCAACTGACAGTCAAATATAAAAATGTCAAACAATATCCATGTTTTTCTTTCACTCGTTATAATTTGGCAATCGACCACGGAGTTCAGCAATTAAGTATAATGATGACGGTCGAGCATGTGCCCGGTGACTGCGGGACACAGTGCAATATAGTAGGTCCTCCCACTACCTACCGCGTCATACATTAAATAAAAACAAACAGTAGCATCTATACATAATGTACTAATTTTACAAAATAAAATAAGTTTTTTGAACTATTGGCGGCATAGGCATAGACATCAACAGTTCAGCCAAAGAATTTAGACAAAAAAAAACGATAACGTATATTAGTCCTATAATATATGCCAACTAAATTAAACAAATAATGCTGATATAAACTACGTATGTGAAGGTAAATTTATGCACTTTATCCATATTGCGGTGCAGTGCAGTGATATTAGTTACACTGTTCTACACACACACAACCTCTCCATTTAATACATCTCAACGTGTTCGAATACAAATAGGTACAATGGATTGTAATGTTGATACTACGAATACTGGGTAGAAGGGGAACGCTCTCAGAGATTAATACTAAATGTCTTTTGGTAATAAGTCATTTTATTTTAAATATATAAGTAACTTAGGAACTAATTTCCACTGCTGAATTGATTAAACTGTCTAAATGTGTTAGTGAATAAAAAAGGTGAAAAAAAAAATTTTTTTTTGCGCGTTTTTAATAGTTATGTTGTTTGATATCACTAACCCTATCACCTGTCTTCGTTTCTGAGAGCGTTCCTCTTCTACGGTGTATATGATAAATGTGTGAGTGAACTTAGGTATACGTACCACACGGCTAGTGTCATCAGGTACGATCAGGTAGGTTTCAATATTGTGGTCCTTCAGGTAAGAGTTGCGCTCTCCGCCGTTGCCTGGCTCTACTCGGTACTCATCGCCCAGGCAGGCCAGCGTCTCCTTGGTGATGTGGACGCGGCTAATGTTTCCAAAATACATTTATTATACAGTGATATAAGCACATCTAGACCAAAATAATCTTGAACTCTGCTTATTATTAAAGCAGGGCTGTCATGTAAAAGAGATCCCTTATGTGAATGAAAATATTACAGGCTGCTTTTGGTAAGTTAAAGATCCCACAATACCCAAGGCCTGGAGGTGTTTAAATAATGTGTCTTGCCTATCGTCACGGAAGGTGCCGCGAAATATAGACCCTGATTCAATTTAAGAGAAAAACAACGAGCGATGGAACGGGCTATGTTAGATATCGCTCTTGTGGACCAGACATCTCACATAGAAATAATAGCCAACGTAGAAAGATCTAGAAAGTGAAATATAAAACGGTAGGTTACCCGGCAACTCCGCCGCTCTCCATGTAGTTAGCGAGGGTGACATCGTTGGACCAGACATCGAACTGCCACTTGCGCAGGCCGAGCACCACGCAGTGCACGCGCCCGGTGTGGATGCCCACGCGCATGTTCACGTTCACGGCCATTACCTCACGGACCAGCCTAACAAAATTACGTACATTATTAGATAAGATCATCATTTAAGCCTAATCGCGTCCACAGCTGGACATAGGCCTCCTTTAAAGATTGACCTTATTCATCGGTTGCACGCAGTCTTTACCAGGTCGTCGATCCACCTTGTTGGTGGTATGCCCACACTGCGTCTTCCAGTTCGTGGTGGCCATTATAGAACCTATCTGCCCAAAGGTCATCAGTTCTTATTGCGACTTAATTCTTTGAGCCATGGGGTTACTTAATAAATATATATTAGGCTAGAATACTTGTTATTTGGGAGATGTTTATTATTCGAGCCATTTTGTAATATGTAATTACGTCACAACTGTACATTCCCTTTTTAAATCCAATTATTTACATATTATGTAATGCATAGTGTTTATATTTGAGCGGCGCAGATACTTGATAATAAAGTCTGGTATAGCTATTTTTGGCTGTTGGAGCAGAAAGGTTCTAGAGTGGCGACCACGAACTGGAAGATGAAGCGTGGGCAGGCCTCCAACAAGGTGGACTGACGGACAAGGTCGGCTCAGGATCGAGAGTTGTAGAAATCTTTGGGGGAGGCCTATGACCAGCAGTCGGCGTCTTTTGGCTGAGATGATGATAATAGCTATTTGACGGTATAAGTTAATGATTGATATTTACGCAATCGCATCAATCATGTCCAGTCCCATCTCGACGCAGCACTTAGCATGGTCATCACGTGCCTCCGGCAGTCCAGATACGCAGTAGTAGCAGTCGCCCAGCAGCTTGATCCTTAGGCAGTGGTGCTCCGCCGCCAACCGGTCGAATCTGTGTACAAACATTATTTGCCGCACGGTCAATACTAGAGCCATTTGAAACTACAACATTTTTGCTGTAAGTTGGTGACGTTAACAAAAAAAAAGTATAATAAAAACTAAACAACTACACCGCGTCTATATACAAATATGTATAACTTATGTTTAATACACAAATCTGCAACCCTAAACATAAATATTATGTTTAAGGCAACAGTTATTTTTTTAAGAACAGTAAATAAAATGTATATAATAGATATCGTATTTTATTTGTATAAATATCGGTTTCTCTAATGTATCATCGATCAGTGTTGTGAAGTTGTTGAATATCTCGATAATCTTAGTCAGCTCTTAGGTAATAGCAATGACTGACTCGGAACTATAAACGTGTGGGGAGTAACCACCGTGCATTATGGTAAAAAAAAACAACATAAGCTCGTGTGTACAATATATAAGCTTATTCTCCAACAAGTCGGCCGCTCATTATTTATTCTGTTAGCCACTGTCCCCATCAAATCTGTCACGTATTACTACCGAATCTGTTTAATAATTCTGTGTCATTAGGATATACTGTTCACATGACATTTCCTTTTTCAAGTGGGTTATATTGGCAGGCAACATATCGAAAAGGATATTAATAAGTAGCAACTATTTTGATTATATTATGTATGAGCTAATGGGAAATGTTTTACTTACCACTGACACAGGTTTGTTATTTAAACCTTTCACAGATGCAAAAGTAATTTGTACTAACAAAAGTATACACATGTTATCAAGATAGGTAGGGCACAATACTAGCAAGCCCGATTGGTGAAAGACCTTCACCTTACAGAAGACCACAGCCACACAGCCAGTTTTTTAATTAAGAAAGTTGAACTGAAAATAGTTTGGTAGGGCACCATACTAGCAAGCCCGACTGGTGAAGGACCTCCACCTTACAGAAGACCACAGCCACACCGCCAGTTTTTTTTTATTCAGAAAGTTGAATTGAAAATAGTTTAACCCGGGCAAAGTCGGGGCAGGCCACTAGTTTGTTAATAAATTTAAGTAAATTTGTTTCGGTTTGTTTTATGTTAATTGGTTTGAATTCTGAACTTTGTTACTAATTAATTGATTGTAATCAATGACGTAACACGTAGATCCTACACTAATGACTGAGGTTATTTGTATAATTAGATATTATAGAATTAATTTAATAAATGATATCTATTTCATATCATTAAATCAACAATAAATCGGGTAGGCCTTAATTATTGAAATGTTAATAAATAGAAAACTAATTGTAATTTTATACGTACAAGTGAAAACATCAATTGCAATGTTGATAGTAAATAGAATTAAAAAGCAACTTTAATAAAAAAGTAGTGAAATTAACATTTTCAGATATTTAAATATTAAAGCAAAGTAGAAGAAGTTGAGCTTGGAGCAGAATTTAAACCTGCGCCGCTCGGCCGGCTGATTCTCTAAGAAACAGCGAAGGCAAACTGACAGTTGTGATTGCTCGGTGACGGCACAATCTATTGACTAAACGTCAAAAAGGGCTCTTACGGAATACCAATTTTCAATCTGACAGCCAGATTTTGCTCGGTTTTTGCTCTTATGGAATATCCCTGCGGGTTCAGGTCCAGCGCACTACCACCTGTGCCATCCGAGCTCCTACTTCAGAGGTTTGAATTTGTCCACCGCTTTTTTACGTCTTAGAGTAACGTCAGATTCTAAGTATCTGATTGAGCTAATTGCATAGCAAAAATGCTAGAAATATAAAATTTTCAGTTATTGTTGTAGATCCAAATTTAATGAAAAAGTTGCATAAACCATATCTGTAGCAAATGATACATTTTCCAAGAAAATCTAAATTACATTGTTATCTATCTCCTAATCATGTCTTTTCATTATTACTATGAACAAATTGTATGTGGCAATTCTAGAGGACATTTAAATAGTTTTCATACAAATTCCTGATAGAGTAATAATGTTACAAGACAATGCAACCTGATTGTGTACAGTGCGATGACGTGCCGACCATCACGTGCCTCCAGGTCAGACGTGGACAGCTTGGTAAATCAACTTGTAATTGTGAATACATATACTCTCTGGGCTTGCATACAATTCAAATTCGGCTCTGACCCCCGATGTAAAGTAATTTCACCGACTTAAAAAAAGCAATGATTAAGTAACTTTTTTTTTTAAAAGACGACTCCCGCACTAGAGATCAAGCTCTATGTCGCGAGGGACTTACAAATATACAATTAGCGAACACTAATTACACCCACACTCAGAACAATTCTTTGTGGGTCACAAAAAGTTTTGTCCTGTGTGGGAATCGAACCCACAACCTCGTGCACAGTAGGCGCATACTGCGGCCACTGGACCACCGAGGCAGTCGGTCAATTTCACCGACTTAAAAAAAGCAATGAGTAAGTAACTTGAATTTAAGACAAGTTAATTTAAGTTTTTTTAGCACTATTTGGTAGACAATAAGCCTTATTAAGAATGTCTCAAAAGGAATTCTAAAGACATGACTGATTCTACAACCCGCATTAGGCTAGCGTGGGCCTAAACCCATAAACTCTCTTGATAGAGGAGAGAAGACCCGTGCCCAGCAGTGGGACACATAAATGGGTTGCTATTATAAGCCGATGGCGCATGACATAAGTAAGCAAATGAACAAACAAAATGAGGTTTGCTGTAGGAGAACTCAACTTTGAGTTAAGCTCGCCTTTGTACAAAATAATATTATATATTTGTTATCTTCCTGTATTTTATTTTGTGTACATTAAAGAATTAAAGAAAGAACAATAGTGAAGTAGGGTTTTATATTATCATTCTGTGACGTTTTCCCAAGCCCCTCTTGGTAAGCGTAATGCTTCAATACTCAGGAGTCCGTATAACTTTTACAGCTGCCTATGAGCACATACGGTCATATTTCATATAATTTTGGAGTAACATAAAAACGCTATAAAGTGTATGTCGTTATCATAAACGTGTCAAATGTTGTACAAGTGACACCAACGCAATGCAACGCCGCGCCATAAAAACAATTGTTTAACCCGGCCGAAGTCGGCGCGGACTAATAGAAAACCATATGTGATACTATAGGTAAATTATCTTAGAGAGATTTTTGCATTTGTAGTTGTGTACGGTCAGCACATAAGGAAATAAATAATTGAGAACTTTTATATTTTTTATAGTCAGTTACACCTTTTGACAGTCAATATTATATTCTTCTTAAAATTATGCCGAACCTTTTTTGGTCGTACAATGAAATTCAAATCTTAAATTTAGAATCCCTGTTAATAAACATAAACAAATACTACTACAGCTGCAAAAATCTCTCGAAACTAATTTTACCATACGATGCCAAAGTTTACCTCGGGCATATATCATCATCGGAACAATTTTATTTAACAATGTTAAAATAATAAAATATTGATCAAAAAATATTACACAAAATAAATACTTAAATAATAAAAATGTGACAGACCTTATTTGCTGACCGTATAGTGGAATTCAAATTTCAAATTTTGAATCCGTGTACATATACGAACACTACTACAAATACAAAAATCTCTCTAAGATAATTTACCTATACTCGTAGTATGTTCCTACGTATAATATAACAAAATGCAGTTATATAACATAAATGATAAACGAGAGCTTGAGTTTTTGAGCCTTTGAGCTATTGACCTGATCAATTGTTGTTTTTCGTTCATACAAAATTTTGCGAATAAATTTGGAAAAAACTTGATCCGCGGCGCATTATGAAAAGCGATTACAACGACAAGGAAATTAGAGGGAGAGCGAGAAAAATATTTTTTTATATTGAAACGTGACATAAAATGAATACGATAATGTCGATACGGACAGACTTCTGTGTAAAATATAATTTAAATCATTCAGCCAAGTGGTGACATTCCCACGAGTACGACAGTTGATGTAATTGTAGAATTCAGTTAAATTATAGAGTGAAAATGTATAACGTAGAGCTAGACGCTAGTAATTACAATGAGTCATTTTCTCGTATAGATTAGTTCAGAAAATACGTCATATTTTATCTGCAACTTAAGACAGAGTCGCGGGCAATATGCTGTTTGGTGATAATTATATTCAAAACTTGTTGAACTGTTGAAGCACGAACATATTAGCAAGTACTTGAGCTGGAACTTAGCGCTCCCATCTCCTCTCAGTATTCAGGTCAATGAAAAACTGTTCAGTCAACGGACCGGGGTGGTCTGATGTCGCTCAAGATTTATCTGTGGTCACCCCCACCCCAAGTCGCGCCGCCACCTCACGTCGAGCCAACGAAGGGGTATCGCGACTTCATTACTTGGCAGTAAAATACGCCGCTGCACTATAAAGTGTGCAATAAAATGCGCACAGATTTACGATCGACGGATATACAAGAGAGCTGCCAGTGACGACGTATTGCGCCTTGCGTGGCAATATAAGGGCTTGTCCACAACACCACGTCGCGATGTCAAAAAATAAAATGTATATATGATTTGACGTAAGTCTACGATATAATGTCGTAAACTTACGTCAAATCCCATACATTTGCTTTTTTGACTTTTCGATTCGACAATCGCTTATGCCACTTGTCTAGAGGCTCAGTACGCGCGGCTGAGCTCGCTTTGCCTGCTGGCATTGCCTACGGTACGTACGTGCACGGCGCAATTTGCTCCAACTAATCAGGTTGTGAGACTGTTGAACTCTCTGGTTGCTTAATACTTAGAGCTAGATATTGTCTAAACCAAAATGGGCTAATTTGTTAAATTCTGCGTGTTATTAAGCTATTGCATAGCTTTATCGCGGGCCTTGGGCGTGGACACCGAATCCAGAAATTCCGTAACGAAAATAATAAACCTAACACTCCCCACTCTGACCGGCACAGCGGCGATACTTTTTTTAATGACGAATTCTCTAAACGGCCAATAATAATATATCAAATTTGTGTAAGGAGGTTTTGAGCTAAGAGAATATTAATATGAAAAAGATTATAGTATAAGGAGTCTTAAGGAATTATTACAAGTATTCATTTCTATTATTATATATTTTTATGAATCATTGAGAATAAAATAAAATGATTTAGATAATTCTGTAAAGTATTTTTTTATTTATTTCGGTAAAAAAATCATACTTAAAAAATATGCAATAGCTTTACCGCGGCAGTCCCCGAGTGCCATACGTCTTTTTTTTATATTAAACCTTATAAGGGAATATTATTGTATTCTTTTCTTGTTACGGTTCGTGTTGCGCAACCTTAGAGTGCAGTAAGCAGTTGAAATGAAAAAAAATAATTAATCAGAATTTGAACAATTATTTCACCATGGTGGTTCCATATTTAAAGGTAGGCAGTGTGTTAGATGTGCCTGTGCCACTGTCCATGTAAATAAGCATAATGCTTATTAACGAATAAAGTAAGGTACATATGTGTATTGTATATTGTACACTGTTTATCTCAATCCCTTCTACGGACAACAAGATTTGTACAAGATGGCAGGGTAGAGCTTAGTCATGGATCACTTTGTGTAGCTTATTGTGACTATTGAGTAGTATCGTTTGTGGATTACTCCAATCTAAGTAGACGTTTACTGTTGATAAGCATTGTAGGATGCAGTATGATGCAACGTTTCACAATAAGAGGATTAATAGCAGTATGATTTATTAAGAAAATAACCTCAGTGGGATCTGAATCTACATAATACTAATATAATGATAATGTTAAGATAATATTTTTAGGGAAACCAATGTATGAATTTGTGTCGAATATATTTTTATCTGTACATTTACTTAGTACAATTGTAAACTGTTACCAAGTGCCATATAAATATATACAATGGTTTTTAAAAAACTAATCTTAATATAGCGGCCCTATACAGCTACTCGTAACTCCGTTGCCGTGTGTACCTACTATCATTCTTTCTTTATATAGTAGCGTGATGTTATCATACAAACTGTTTTCAAATTTGGTCTTTCAAAATTCCAACGGATTTTTACCATTTTAGGAGTTGAATTTGCAACAATACTTTCTAAGTTTAGATGTGGCATATTTTACTATCTGAGTGATTGGAATTTCTCTTTTATACTAATACTAGCTGTTGCCCGCGTCCGCTCCGCCCGCGTGGATGTCGGTTATAGCAAAAATTATATATATGCAAAAAGTAGCTTATGTGTTATTCCAGACCATAATCTATCTCTGTGCCAAATTTCATCCAGATCCGTTCAGTAGTTTTTACGTGAAAGAGTAACAAACATCCATCCATCCATTCTTACAAACTTTCACATTTATAATATTAGTAAGGATATCAATATATAAAATAGTTGGGCTTGCCTGAAGATCATCACACAGCTGAAACTACTTACTTTGAACGCTAAAATTTAGTAAATAAGTTTATTTTATATTAGAAAATTAAATTTCTAAATATGGTTCAACCCGGTCGAAGTCGGAGCGGACCGCTAGTGATAAATATATGTTGATTCGTAGGTCTGCTGAGACCCACCCGCGCAGGCACGACCCACACAAGTGTGTAATTGTCATGTAGTTGTCAAATAAATAGGTGTTGCGTAATGTATCAACCTGTTGCGTGGAAATTAATTAGGCAATTATAAGCTGACGCATTAATTGTGTCACAACCTGCTCTGCGCTCAACAAAGTGTGCTCTAATGCGCTCACTGTCCCATTAGGTGGAGCTACACACACACACACACATATGTATGTATGGGTAAGTATTGTATTTGACAATAGAAAAGTGTATATCGACTATCTACCTATGAATTTAAACCATAAATCGTCAGAAGACAAAATTATGTACATGTGGATATGCATGCAACCAGTTTGCTGAATAGGGGTAAGCTATAAGAAGAGTTGGTTGTAAATTAAAAATTAAGTAGTTAGTAGTATCGCTAGGGCGTTGATTATAATAAAGTTTATTGAGTTACAATGTAAGGTAAGGCAAATATTAGTAAACCTGTATACTTAGTAACTAGTAAGACCAAGGGATTCATTTTATTTATTACTGGCGGCCCGCCCTGACTTCGTCCAGGTTAAACTATTTTCAGCGCAACTTTCTCTTTTTTTTACATAAGAACCTTCTCCTGACAATAACAAACACAACAAAAAAAAGAATTACTGAAATCGGTCCACCCGTTCAAGCGTGATGCCGTGACAAAGGGAAATAGGGATTCATTTTTATATATAAGATTGCAATTTGAGAAATATTTAAGTTAAAGCATTTCAAGTCACCACTGTGTCACCAACCTAAGGGACCAGTTCATAACCAAACAATCGTTACCGTTTATTTAAACTAAATCAACGTTGGAATTTTTTTACATAAGAAATATGGAAAATTGTCTTTCATTTCCATTCTGTAGCCACCTCCGAGCCGCCGCCGCCGCCGCCTCCTCGCCAAGACTCGTCGTCGCATGTTAGTCCGGGGGTGAACAAGCATCATTCATTATTCAAGGAATTACAGATTTTATCCATGGATGGTAACTGTCGGGGGAGCGAGACACTGTGGCTGTGGCGCGCTAGTACGCTACGTACTTACGTGGTCTGCGTACTTGGTACACCATGTTGACCAATGAACCGTTTATTGCAAGTTCTTACACTTTCAAAGCCGTCACTGAAAATTCACATGAATAAGAATACTTCAGGTAACTGACCTGGCGAACAGCTCATTCAGCAGGCGTACAAGCTCCTCGGCGGTGCACTGGTCAGATAGGGAGGTGAAGCCGCAGATGTCAGCGAACAGGATGCTGCGACAAACAACACAACGGTTACTAAACATTTACACAAAGGTACATCATTAAGGCCCCTCTCTCAAAAAATGATGAAAAAGAGGTGTAAATGAAACCATTTTTTGTTGGCATTTATAGACAAATGACTGCCAAAAAATACAGTATTAATCTACAAGATGTGTTTCATAATATGGTCTTGTAATAAATTATATATTAATTCTAAATAGTTTGTAAAAAAATCATCGCATCAGCACCAAATTATTGAGATGTAACCACTTTATGACTTCAATTTTTATCAAATAATACAAAAAGAAAATATCAATATTTGAAGAAAACATATACTTATAATTAATTGGTAATGTTATATTTTAAATAAGTTTGGGTTTTAATTACGACGTCCATTCAAAGAATACATCTGTTTATATACCCGCGCTCGCCTAGAGAATAGAGTCGTGTTTGCTTCGGCCAAATACTCAAGGTCGTAGGCGATATCCGAAGCCTTAAATAACTAGTCACAATAATCGAGTGAGCGCGCGACTGGGAAAGTACCTCCAACTTACAGAAAACCACAGCCAAATAACTTGACACAGCTATTTAGTTGTGTTCCTGTGCTCGAGTTATAAGTACAGGTCTCCAGTGCTTATTTAGGGATGCATTTTTAAGGCAACGTATTCTATCCCATCACAAATCTCTGGTAGTAAAACTTTCGAGTCGGCAACACGCTAGTGATGAAAAGCAAATGTATGAGATTTGACTTAAGTTTACGACATTATATCGTAGACTTAACTCAAATCCCATACATTTGTTTTTTTGACTTTTCGATTCGACTACCGTTTATGCCACTTGTCTAGAGGCTCTGGTATTGCAAGCGTTTATAGGCAACTGCTTTCCGTCAGATGGGCTGTATGCTTGTTTGCTATCTAAGTAAAAATTAACTTTTGATCATTAATATAACTATGAAAGTACTACAAAACCTAATCTAGGTTTGTTTTTATGTGTATTTAGTGATTTTATATTTATTATAGTATAAAATGCATCATCACACCGTTGGTGGTGATCGCCTAGAAGTTTTTGTTTCTCATCGTTTTTCTATTGTGTCCAAAAGCAGCTGTCAGTTTAAGTGTTTCAAAAAGTTTAGTTATATCTTGAGAACTAATAGAAAATTTGATTTTTTTTTATACTACCAAGGTGGCAAACAAGCATACGGCCCTCCTGATGGTAAGCAGTTACCGTAGCCTATGGACGTTTGCAACACCAGGGGTGTCACTCGCGTGATTGGGTATTTATATAATTTATTCGTAAGAACTAGAGATTTCAACTTGTGGAAGTTAACTTGTAGTGTTTAATAATTGACATAAGTTCAGTCGGCTGTTACGTGAAAGTAGTATGCTAAGGCGGCAACCGTATTTAAAAGCTTCGCGATAGAGCTACTCGAATCTGTTGTTAATTACAATAGTATCGATCTACCTTCGTTCAGATGTCCCTGTATTGTTAATATCGCGGCGGAATAATAGCTTCCAAAGTTAAGGCTTCGTATTGAGGAAGAAACCTCCGAAAAATTAATGTTGATTGGAGCTGTGATCAAACGAGTTACACGTCCAAGTAGCTGGAAGGAGACGCTTACATTGTAGTTGTAATCGTCTTTAATCCGTCGCAGCATTTATAAATGAAACTGTTAACAATTGTAGCAAAGACAATGAAAATGGAGACGAAGAAAATGAATTAGTGTGAAGTAATTGTGGAATCAAATTAATTAAGTAATGTAAATGTTGCTCAAGTCAACCATCAATCAAACCTACTTTATTTACCAGCTGACTTACTAGGGTACACTAGAGTAGGGTACTTATACAACTCTCTCTCTCTCTCTTCCTGACTATTTATCTTCTTCTACTTAGCCCTATCTGTGACGTCGTCTTCCAAAACATTGCATGCCCTTATATCTCTGCGCGCTACATCGGTCCATGTAGTCTTAGGTTTTCCCCTCGGTCTTGTTCCAGGTACAGACAGTTTTAGTACTCGATTACCGATACAACATTATATTTATATTCTGCACCAAAATGAATGGTGAATCAAAATTCTATACAACGAGTTGTTCTATATTCACGAGCGATTTAATACCAGTGCCGAAGTTTCGATGCAGGCTGCAGTTCGCATCACTAATCCTGCTGAGACCTGCACTAATTGAGCGCGTGCTATGAATAAGGGGCAAGCCGCGGGCGTGGGTAGGAAGCCGCAAGTCCGGCAAAGTGTGCTGAAACCGACACATGGAGGAGATCCTAGATATATAGCCGGAGTAAAAGTGGTATCAATTAAGTCTACTGATGTAAAACATTAAATTTAATAATAAAAATTGACACTATTCACATATTGCCTTATTCATTAATAGCAATATGTAAATTGAAGCAGACTTTAACACCATACTTTTTTTTCTCGCACGATCAGTACTAAGTACTATTAGCTTTTTTATTAATAAAGTAAGTATCGTGTTTTGACTGCATCAGCTTGCATGCTATCATACTAAGACTTGTATTTTACAAAAGATTGTAACTATCTGGCGATTAAAAAGAGTGACCTGAGTTTCTTGCTAGTTCTTCTTTAGTAAAAAAAATTTGCTGACATCATCTTACTGCTGGCATATTCATAATTTACTACCTTCATAAGTGTTACTTTGTAACCTAAATGAATAAATGATTTTTGAGTTTAATAAAGTTAATGCACTGCCCGGTTGTTTCAGTTTGTGCATGTGTTTATAGACTACGAACACTGAGAAAACATTCGTCTGCTCCCAAAATTTGCAAACATGGTAAGTACTTTATCTCGCTCCACGTAAACTGTGTATCAAATTACCTACCAACCTTACCTATAATTACATATAACTAGTGGAACTGGCAGACGTCGTCCTGCCTGAAAAAGCTGAAATACCGACAGCAGCGCCGCCTACCGGGTCCAATTGTGAATCTAAACCATCCGGGGCCCTACCCCAACACACACACAAAATTTCATCAAAATCGGTCCAGCCGTCTAGGCGGAGTTCAGTGACATTCACACGCACACAAGAAATAGGTATATAATATGTATATATAAAGAATACCGGGAATGATACTAAGTAAGACGTCTATACGAAATATCTGATTGATGGTTGGAAATGTCATCTTCTTATCGTTTGGTTAGTGACCAACCAGGGGACAGAGTTATTTATTGATTGAATTTTAACGTGTCCTTCAAATAACAAAGACGCTCATATGACGATGATGGCACTATGCGGTCAGCCATCTATAAGGTTACCGCGTCCTCGGTAGCTTAACCTGCTGATCGTTTACCGAACAGCGAGTTCACTTGGAGCTATTAATTCCACCAGAGTGCACAACGATAGATCAGCTGATGCACTACAAATCCGCCAGAATAAAAAGCAGAATACTGAGATATACATAAAATGACATTTCAACTCAACGAATTCTAAGTGTCAAGCTCGCTCTTAACCCGGATTCGTCGAATAAACTCAGCATGCTCGATTTAAAATTCATAAACTGTTACATCTTATCTTATTCTATATATTATATAATTGTATATTATATTTGTATTGAAGAAGATTTTGGAAATTATTCAAGAAAAAACATATGGCGGTACGAAGACTAAATGTATGTAAACATTTGGGGGGATAAAAATGAAATCCCCCCAAATGTATGTAACATTTGGGGGGATTTCATTTTTATTTATACACTAGCTGACCCGGCAGTCTTCGTACCGCCATATGTTTTATCTTGAATATTTTCTACAACTTTCTTCAATAACTTCGCGCATAACTTCTGATGGACTGCACCTAATTAGATAATATTTTTTGTGTTTGTTATTGTTAGGACAAGGTTTGTTAAGAAGAAAATATTCAAGAAAAAATAATGTGGCGGTACGAAGTTCGCCGGGTCACCTAGTATCTAAGTCTAAATAGGTCAGGATGTATGGATGTTTGTTACTCTTTCACGCAAAAACTACTGAACGGATCTGAATTGAATTTGGCATAGAGATAGATTATTGTCTGGAATAATACATAGGCTACTTTTTGTCTCGGTAAAAAAACTCTGTTCCCTACGCGCGACCGAAGCCGTGCGCGGAAGCTAGTATTATTATAATATTCATTTACTGGCCATGAAGTTAGCCGTATGCTTGTTTGCCTTCTAAATAGTGTAAAATACCTACTCTAGTATGGGCTCATTAAGGCACTGCAAGGGTTTATAATACAATTTCTTCCCCTTCTGTCTAAATCTTTTGTTAAAAACAATAGCGTCGTTATATTTAATGTGTATTCTAAAACAGATTGTTGTTCTGAACAACTAAACATGTTAAATAACGTTGACGTACATTTTTGTGTTCTCATTGTGTGTGTCTATGCTTTGTCTTCTATCTTTTTCTTTCTTTCTCCATTGTTCCAACAATTATATTGTTTTCACAAACGTACTGCAACTATTTTGTGTCATTTCGCATGAATAAAAATGTAAAAGAGTTAAGTTAAACTTATTTAAGTTGAACAATCAAAATATCGACTCTTACAGATTCATCAGGATGCAAATTTGGTGTGGGAAATACCAAAATGTGTGAAGGGACAAAAATCACAAATGATTTTTGGTAAATATTCATTTCGGTTGGTAAATAATTATAAAGATATTTATATTTTTTTCAAGTCTAAATATCTTTATAATTATTTATCAACCGAAATAATAGGTATATCTAGACGAAAACTGCCATGGAATGGTGAATGTGAACGTGACTAAGATTAGTAGGCAGATGAAAAGCGCAACAGATAAGAAGCGGTTAACAGATAAATTGTGATGAGGGTTATGAAGGTGTTTCTAACTTATATAGTTAATATAATCAGTTTGTATATTATCTTATTAATAGGACTGGCATTGCTTTTAGAATTTAAAAGAAGTGTTGCTGTGTTGTAAAATCCAATTTGGAACCCGTACGTCGTGGCTAATACAAAATCTGCGCTACGCATGAGTTTCTACGAGCTACTACGCGCCTCTACGAGTTGCTACGAGTCTCTACGAGGCTCTACGCCAACATAAGTAAGTACTACATTTACCTACATGGCCATCCTATATAACTGCAATACCGATAGAAAATCGTCGCTTTTATAGGTAAGGAAATGAAACATTATTTGGACAAATTTGGACTATGCTGACCAAAATGGCTTTTGAAAAAAAGCTATTTTGGTCAGTATTTAATTTGCGCAGGGGCGCGTATTAACTGAGAAAAACCTAACAACATTATTTTATACGGGTTATGCCACTAAACTCCAAAGCTATTGTTCTCGAAACGTAAATATCCATAGATTCATGCCACTATAAACCCAAAGTGATAATAAGTACCAAAATTAAATTAAGAAATATTTCTATACTTCAATTCCACTTAAACGCCAAAACAGTTTTGTTAAAGTTTTGTGCTAACGCTACTTCTCAGTCTTGGGGTTAACGTGTAAATAAATATGTAATGAATACCCCTTGCTAAAATAACGTTTAGGGGTTGAAGTGTAACAATTTTTGGGGTTAAGTGGAATAAGCCTTTTATACTCGTGAAGAACTAAGTTAAACGACACTTGAACTACAATGAGTTAGCAAACCTTGCTGGGCACAGGTTTTATCTCCTCTATCAAAAGAGAGACAGAGAGAGAGAGAGAGAGCGCCGGTTGTAGGTTCGTTGGTAAAACTGAATTTAACTGGTAAGAAGTTTGCATTGAAGCTCGTTTGACGGCGGCCATCGACGTCGTTCGCCACTTGACACTTGCGGTAGGTGTGTACTGGAGCGGGAGCGGTAGCGGGAGCGGGAGCGGGCGCGGGCTCGTTACCTCAGCGACACTCAATACACTTATGCACAATGAGAACCTTGCTTAACAAGAAGAGGTACGACGTAACAACCTCTCGCTCAAATTGAACAACTATCGAAGTACCGTCAGTCTTTACCCCAATGTATAATATTGAAGCCATTATAGCCCCTACTTGGGTAACTACTGCCTCTGTGGCTCTGAGGTTGATGTGTGTGATCGATCACGAAGTCCCGGGTTCGATATTCCGGTCGGGCTAAAAATTTATATTGGGATTTTCTGTCAAGGAATTAACAATAGATGCCCGGAGTTTGGAAATTGGCGGTGTTTACACCCCCGTGCCTTGGAAAGCACGTAAAGCAGTTGGCCTTATGAATTCTTTCTTTCCGGTATACAACAATATATGTAGTAAATTGAAGAACATTCTTGCGAGATCAGACAATAACGTCAAGTAAAAGTTTTCTATGATCACAATTATTTGTGTCCTCATAATGATTATGTCATCTCCAGAGCCGCAATTAAACATAGTAAATGTGTGTGTGTCCACGAAATATTATACTTATGTTTGTTTATTTAGTATGTGGGTTTCCACAATTACACGTTTATAACAATATACTTAACTATACCCAACTTCCCTCGCAATTTTGCTAATAAATCCTAATCTATTATATAAAAATGTGTGAAGCTCAAATCTCGAGAACAGCTGAACCGATTTCGCTAATTCTTTTTTTGTTGTGTTCGTTATTGTCAGGAAAAAGTACTTATGTAAGAAAAAATTAAGAAAGTTGCGCTGAAAATAGTTTAACCCGGACGAAGTCGGGGCGGGCCACTAGTAATAAATAAATGTAGCCTGTGTTCAATTTTGATGTATAAGCTGACATTTACATTACATTGACAATTTTTAATTAAACCGGCTGGGGTATTTCGTAAGAGCGAAAACCGAGCGACCGCGAAAAATGGAGCAAAATCTGGCTGTCAGATTGAAAATCGGTATTCCGTAAGAAACCGAGCCTTTTTGACATTTAGCCATCGTGTTTGCTATCACCGAGCAATCACAACTGTCAGTTTGCGATCGCTGTTTCTTAAAGAATCAGCCGGCGGTTTAGTAGATTTCATGCAGGTAGGTAATTTATTTAGCAACAAACATGTAGTAAGTCATCACTTTCAATTTTAATACATAAGACTGGCAAATGACGCCGAGAAATAATATATTCTTCACAGTATCCGATGTTATGTTTTGTAATTAAAAAGTTATAAACGTTGTGTACATGATGCTCGAGTGCTCTGATACGGCTGTCATTCCGCCTGACGCGCTAATGATACGACACAAAGTTTATCTCTCGATCTGCGTCATGTCAATATATAGACAAAGTTAAATTCACTCCCGTCCCAACTTCCGGGATAACGATGCGACGGATTGTCGACGCCCGCGATCTCCACGACCCGACGACACGGCGACGACACGACAAGACGTTCCCGACATAATTCGCAGATGGATTTACGATTTATTTCCTCAAGCTTTTGCAGCGAATAATTGTATAAGATGGATAGGGTATCATCTTTCGATCAAATTTAATCGATAAAACAAACATAAGCATTATTTTTCTATAATATCTCCGCGTTTTATCTGACACATAGTCTATGTCAGTGAAATATTTTGTTTACAGATCTTTTACGTGCTTCGACTGTCAGCTCAATTAACTAACTACACATTGCGTCGTAGTTGAGTACAGATCCATAGCGCTCATTTAGCGATGCGTTTTGAAAGAAACATATTTCTTTCTCAGGGACATTCCGTATTAAAGCCCTGATATAAAAAAGGGTCTTTTTTTATACTGCCTGGTGGCAAACAAGCATACGGCTCGCCTGATGGTAAGCTGTTACCGTAGCCTATGGACGTTTGCAACACCAAAGGTGTCACTTTATCGTGTTCTTCTTCCACTTCGCCCTATCTGTGACGTCGTCTTCCAAAACATAGCACGCCCTCATATCTCAGCGTACTACATCGGTCCATGTAGTCTTAGGTTTTCCTCTCTGTCTTGTTCCAGGTACAGACAGTTTTAGTACCCGATTCTGTAGGCTTCCTCCTGACATATCCATACCATCTCATTCTGCTTTCTTGTAGCTTCTCCGCTATGTCACAGACTCCTAGGCTTCCTCGCACATACTCGTTGCGGATCTTATCCAGTAGGTACCTGCCTACATTAGAATATAGCCAGCCGGGGGTCGGACTGGCGACGACTTACAAAGTAATACACATGATATTATGCAATCATAAAAATGATTACCTCTGCCCATATTATATTATATTCCCTTTGAGCCGATCCCTTTTCTGAATATTAACTTACATAGGTATTTGTTAATATTAAATGTGCCGCTCGCTATATTGCCAGACAAGGATGATCTTAATTTCTTTACTTGTATCTCAACAGGTGGATTGGGTTTCTGTCGTGAGTTATATATACATGTATATGACGGCAAATCACCATTTATTTGTTAATTCAACGGCAAGATAATCATAAAATAATACCCTTGTATGGTTCTCTTCTTTAATCTTCGTTTATATTAAGTACGTACCGAATACTTGATAATGTTTACAATACTTTACAATTTGAGACGTGGAATGAAGTGAGCTGGGTTGGGTCCCGATCACATCGACCATTTTTTAAGCTATTGCATAGCTTCTATCGCAGGGCTTGGGCGTGGAGACAGAATCCTGAAATTCCGTAACGAAAATAATAAACCTAACACCCCCCCACTCCGACCGGCACAGTAGTGATACTTTTTTATGACGAATTCTCTAAACGGCCAATAATAATACGTCAAATTTGTGTAAGGAGGTTTTGATCTAAGAGAATATTATTGTGAAAAATATTATAGTAAAAGGAGTCTTAAGGAATTATTACAAGTATTCATTTTTATGATTATATATTTTTATAAGAGAATAAAATAAAATGATTTTGATAATTCTGAAAAGTAATTTTTTATTATAAAATAAAATATGCAATAGCTTTACCGTAGCAGTCCCCGAGTACCACACGTCTTTTATTTTCAATCAAAGAATTAGTCCCTCATGAAATGCGGAGACGTTCATGTTCTTTCCGACTACCTAAATAGAATGTCATACGTCAAACATCAGCACTTATCTATGCGATTTAGATTATTTATTTATTTTTGCGTTTTAGATGGAGCTACAATAATATGCGCTTTATTTGTTGTACAATATACTAACGAGAATATATGTATTATATCGATGTACTTTGACTTGTGCCTTTGACAGAGGCACACTTAATGTAATTAGTAAATAGTATAGAGCAGAAACAGGAGGAGGGGGAGAACGCATCGCAATCAATTCATACTGATGCAGTGAGATACAGACATTAGTTAAATGAAATTGTGTAGTGGATTAGTGTGGAATACGCCGTATTCACAGTGTATCCATACTGCGTCACAGTTGACACCTAGGTGCAGATTTTGTTATTCTCCTTTGGTGGTAGTCTCGCCTGTCAGTAGTATGAACGATTGCAGTAAGTACTTAACTACCTAATCACTTGCGTGTTGCCTACCCGATATTATTTTTTAAATTCGGCAACCGCTTTTAAGAAACCGCTTCGTTAAAACCGCATCTTTTAATGAGCGCTGGAAACCTGTACCTAATAACACACAGGAACACAAATTTAATATTGATAGGATTACGTTAACTGTGTTAAAAAAAGACTACTCCCGCTCTAGAGAACATGTCGCGCGGGACTTTACAAACATACGAGTACAATTATCGGACACATAAATTACACCCAGACTCGGAACAACTTTTGGTGAGTCACACAAAGTTTTGTCCTGTGTGGGAATCGAACCCACAACCTCGTGCACTGAAGGCACATACTGCGCCCACTGAACCACCATGGTAGCGCAAATGAATCATGAAATAATGTTTATTAATGTTTTTATCAAAATGTAAACTTACAATAAAGATTTTCTATCTATCCATTAATTGTTTTGTAGTGGATGTAATCATAACAGAGAAAGTGATAGGATCATTATATACTGTAAGCGACGAGTACGAGACACACTATTATCGGCGGTCAACTCTTACCTACCTATATATAATACGTCTATACCCGTAGACCACAAATACAATTACACTCCGCAATTTCAATCAATATGCCAAATGAGTCTGTCACCGCACATAATAATTACTGTTGGTCAGAAGGGGTTCACGTCAGGTAAGTAGTGACCAGCCCCCGCTGCACCCCCGCCGCACCCCCGCCGCGCCGTACGTCGCCGAGCTAACCGCGCGACGATAGAGACAAATTAGGTATTAACAACGTTGTGGTTGACAGGTGACTGTACCTATTATGTTTCAATTCTCCTCTCTCCAATACGACTGTTAATTAACAAGAAACTTGCCGTACCGTAACATTCCAGAGGAATTTCTTACCACGTACGATTAGGCTGTGGAATGAGCTCCCTGCCGAGGTTCTCCCAAGAGACTATAGCATGGGGTTCTTCAAGAAAGGAGTTATAAGGTTTTTATAAGGTCGGCAACGCGTGAGTGACACCTCGGTGTTGCAAACGTCCATAGGCTACGGTAACTGCTTACCATCAGGCGGGCCGTATGCTTGTTTGCCACCTTGGTAGTATAAAAAAAAAAAAAAAGGAACAAAGATATTGTTTCAACAAAAATATATTTATAATTTGAACTGAATCAATTCTACAATGAATTGTTTTAGTTCAAATCTAATATATTAACTTTTCGTGTCGCGGCGTTTGTTGCCAAACTACTCCGAAACGGTTTGACCGATTTTTACGAAATTTTACGTGCAATTCGGGTAGGAAGTAATCGGTTAACAAATGTTAAGGGTGGTCCAATCCATTTTATTGATTTTATGTTTCAGCATTAAAATATACATACAGCCATACATTTTTACCCTTCTACGATTACGCCTATTTCTACAATAATATTATAAAGACAAGATATGTATTTTTGTTTGTAATGTAATGTAATAAACTACTGCACCGATATTAAAGAGCCTCTAGAATTGAAAGTCCGTCTAAAATGTATGAACCGTTCTGGTTGAGTTACAAATACAGGATATATCTTACAAGAATGATAAAGATGACAATAACACGGTGAAGAGCGCTGATTAAACTTAAATAAATAAATAAACTGCCTTATAAATAAATGACTGCCTTGGTGGTCCAGTGGCCGCAGTATGCGCCTGCTGTGCACGAGGTTGTGGGTTCGATTCCCACACAGGACAAAACTTTGTGTGACCCACAAAGTGTTGTTCTGAGTCTGGGTGTAATTTGTGTCCGTTAATTGTATGTTTGTAAAGTCCCCCGCGACACAGAGCTTGTTCTCTAGTGCGGGAGTTGTCTTTTTTAAAAAGAAAAAAGAAAAGAAACTGCTCTAAAAATAAAAATAAATAAATACTATCGAACAAAACAACCGCCGGTGTTCCAAACACGATATATTTACAATATTGTATGTTGATGCGAGCACGTTGTCACTGTAACCTATTGTACGATATACAAATTCGTTAGAATACTGCGCGATAACGTCGGGCCTTGCAAATTGCATCGTTACGAGACGATGGCAAAGGCGCGGCACGGTGCGATGCGGCACGGTACGGTGCGGCACGGTAGATGTTGCGCGACACGGTGCGGCGCGACACGGTGTGGTAGCATCATGTAGCGCCACAGAATAACAACTACAGTATACACATGCCCAGATTGTGTTCGTTAATTGTATGTTTGTAAAGTCCCCCGCAACACAGAGCGTTTTCTCTAGTGCGGGAGTGTCTTTTTTAAAGAACGAACGAAAAAAAGATTTCTACTTTAGGAAAGCGAAAGAGAACGAAATCTTGTGTCGAAATCTGCTAAATATCATCGGAAACATCGTAATGAAAATAGAAGGCATGTCTGATCCACTGACTAATCCGCATTACACCAGCTTGTGGGGATCAAGGTCTAAACTGTCACTTTAAAGGAGAGGAGATCCGTCAGCCCCGGATCTTCAATTTTTTTAGGCGAGGCAAAAACCGAAAAATGATACCAGTTCTTTTTAATGTCCTTGTACAAGAACAATGGGGCGCAGGAGGTTAAATGATGAGTTGTGCATTCGTCTGCAAAGACAGTATGAATTTGCCGCCCGGGGCGTGGGCCCCGGATTGTACTTCCCTAGGTCCCGGGTTGAGATCCGTAACCAGCAAAATGTGTAATTCTGTATATATATAGCTCAAACGATTTCATTCATTTTAGTTTTCATGTTTTCTAATACTTTGTAGAAGACTCTTACGGGAAAAGAAATTAAGTAAATTGCGCAGAAGAAGACATCGGGGCGGGCCACTAATATTATAAACGTGAAAGTTTGTAGTATGGATGGATGGATGGATGTTTGTTACTCTTTCACGTAAAAACTAAACGGATCTGGATAAAATTTGGTACAGAGATAGATTATGGTCTGGAATAACACATAGGCTTTTTACAGCGATAACCGACATCCACGCGGGAGCCGCGGGCAACAGCTAGTTATATAAATATTTGTAAATTTCATATTGTAACTAAGTAGTAGGTAGTTTGCTGGAAAAGTATATTATCTAAAAGATCATGACGTGTTGTCATACTATAACAACGTAGTTTTTTACTAGTAGATGAGCCTCTTGCTTGTAATATCAGGCTTCGCTCAAAGCTCCTTAGCATGTCCTATTGTATTGTAAAGAACAATAACAAACATAAACAAACTGCTACGGGTGCACGTATTCATCAGATTGATTGTTTTGTTAAGTTTTCGATGAATACGATAGGTGTACCTACTGATCCCAGTGCACTGGGGCTCGGCGGCTGTGGAGGGTCGATCTCACCGCAAAATGTTTTATATTCTCATGTATTCACGCGCGAAAATTACAAGGTATGCTTCAATAACGTTATATAAAAATAAATTGTTTTCTTTATGTATTCACCGTATCGTTTCCCGGCGCTCGAATATGTTGTAATAAATGTCTACAAATCTGGAACGTTACAAAGTGATATTTTGTTGTATTTATAAATAACTAGCTGTTGCCCGCGGCTCCACCCACGTGAATGTCGGTTATCGCTGTAAAAAGTAGCCTATGTGTTATGCCAGACCATAATTTATCTCTGTGCCAAATTTCATCCAGATCCGTACAGTAGTTTTTACGTGAAAGAGTAACAAACATCCATCCATCCATACATCCATCCATCCATTCTTACAAACTTTCACGTTTATATTTATAAATAATGGTTAAATTATACATTGAACTATGTCTTAGACTAGATTTTATTGGCAATGATAGCAAACGAGCCAACTGATGACATGTGGTAACAGCCGCATATTGACTTTAGCAATGTCAGAAACATTGGCAAGACGCTGCCTACTGTCATTTTGGTGCTTATTAGAAGAAATACATATTAAAGCGATTGGAAAACACCACAGCGGGTAGTTCCAGGGCCTAGACGTACGTGTGAAATTAAATCTCTCGAAAACGAACAATCTATTCCGAGTTCTCTTCCTTCTCCTTAAAGGTTTAATTTCCTGTGTACGGGTGAACTCTGCTGCGTTGATAGGAACGTGACGAAGGCACCAGCCTCTCGGTCTAAACTTTGTTCACTAGACATCTAAGCGTCTTAGAATGCACAGATGAATCCATATCATCGTTATCCGTATATAAAAACAGCTTGCGTGTGACTGTAGCCGCAAACCTCGTCAAGAAGTCAGTATATTGCATTTTGTTATTGGTACGGGAACTGTGAGCCACAGCGTGCCACAAGCGTGACTGGGTTTGGTTTAGTTAGTATTATCTATCATTACTAATATTATAAATGTGAAAGTTTGTAAGTATGGATGGATGGATGGATGGATGTTTGTTACTTTTTCACGTAAAAACTACTGAACGGATCTGGATGAAATTGGGCACAGAGATAGATTATGGTCTGGAATAACACAAAGGCTACTTTTTACAGCGATAACCAACATCCACGCGGGCGGAGCCGCGGGCAACAGCTAGTACTATATAATATTATAAAGCTATAGAGATATATATAGAGTTTGTTTGTTTGTTTGGTTGAACACGCTAATCTCAGAACATACTGGTTCGATTAGAAATATGTTTTTTTTGTTGAATAGTGCATTTACCCAGGAAGGCTATATATAGGCTATATAGCATCACGCTATGATCAATAGGAGCGGAGCAGTAGTGGGATATGTTGCAATATCGGGGAAAATAATCCAAATAACCACGCGGACGAAGTCACGGGCGACCCCTAGTTTATCCATATTAAGGTACATCCGCTTGATCTGCAACTATATATTCTATATTTTACTCATTTACATTGAAAACGTGTAGCCATACAAATTGTAAACGGAAATATGATCAAAAGCGTTCTTAACATAATAAAATATTATTGTACTTAATTCATCGAATGACAACGAAACAAAAACAACATACCTAATAGATCTGAATATTAAAAGGTTATGTACCTAACCAAGTAGGGTATTTGCCTGAAAAGGGCCAAATTAAAAGTACCCAGAATCGACATCGTATCTCGATAAGGGCCTTCAATTTAACCCGTGCGTAGTCAGTAATTATATAAGTATAAGATAGTATTGAAGCGGTATACTAGAACGATTACGATACAATTTTCGTGAAGTACCCACATCGCATAGTTTAAAAAGTATTTGAATATAGATTAGTATTAGTATTACAAGTACTCGTAAAGTTAAATTCATCAGTTTGTTGTTCGAGATGAGCTGTTAACTCGCTTGTAACATACTCGTTTATAATAACTTTTGTTTGTCGGTTAACTAACGCGAGTACATGCTCGCTAAACACTCGATTGAGTTCGTATTAAACTCTAAACTTAGACAGCAACGCGAGCGTAGCGCTCACCAACACAATTATCTACCAAACTAGAGCCAGCTAGCTCTGTACCTATATTAAAGTTAAAAGCAATACAAACTAAATATGTTAAAAAGAACTTTGCAAAGATAACCGCTTTTAATCGCAAGCTTTGTTACGATGTAGAAAAATGGACTACTTCTAGGAATTCAAAGAGGATTGATATTATATTGAAGCTTAGACCTAGCGCGTCTGTCACTTCGGTCTGATCAAAGTTGAGGAAGGAAATCTTTTTGATAGAGTCCAGGAATTATAAACACGGGAATTCTGAAGCAAAGTATAATGTAATATTTGGTGTTCTTTTATTTGAAATACAATAACTATTTATTTATTCAGTAATTTACCTAAGGAGTCCGTTTTAATCTATCTTTATATTATTGTAACAATTTCATTTAGACTAGTGTATTGGTTCCGTCACTTTCTCTTACCACAAATTATAAATGTTATATTTGGCAATTAAAAAGTGGAGCCGGAGGTTTCTGGAAATTTATCTCGTTGGAAAATTCAATGTAATTTTTAAATTTTATAATGTTCATAATCATGGCCTAAACCCTCTGTGATTCGATGTGCAGATGTGGAGCATAATTATTATAATGGCCTATCAATTGATATTAGATATATAAAAAAAAACAATTTTGAACAGAACACAAAATATAAAATAATATTATTATCCAGTGTCAATGACCTTATAACTACTACTACATATATGTACTTACCTTAATAACTATCTTAAATGTGTACATTTTGTGATGAGCATCGATTTGATTGTCATGTCTAAATAAATGAATGTTAAACAAGAGCACACGGTACTACAACTAGTAATGAGTCACTTACCTAACATTCTCGTAGCGCTGGATGTAAATCTTGTGGAATTGTTCCTGGCGCGGCTGGGAGGCGATGTCCGCCTTCATCTCCATGGCAACGTGGCGTGGCAGCACCGACAGCAGCAGGCGCTCCTGTCAACCCACACCATCATAACGTATCATATATGTTATACAAGAGCCGCTCATACTTGTGTCACCATCGAACTTAATGATCTTGCATAAAACTATAAGATTAACATTTTATAGGAAAAAGACTGAATGTTCATTTTAACAACGCATTAAGTTCTGCCATTACAAGCTTAAATTCGGTTGAATTAATCGCTACAAATATAAAACCGTTATGTTCGTTCCAAGTTCTCGCTCAGACAAGTTTGCTGAGGATTTCTTAACTACGCTTGATGAAACGTTCCGTATTATTCGTGTAAGTCTGGCAACGAGAACGATCTCAAACGGTGTAACAGTGTCAGTTTCAGTAATCTCATCCTTTTTTCCATTTCGTTGAACAACTGTTAAGATTTCATCCCGAGTAGCGCCTCATTCGGACGTTCTCTTTAATATTTAAAATGGTTCATAATTTTTATATTTTTCTTTTTGAAGAAATTGCCTGAAATATGGTATTGTATAATGAGCGTTAACTTAACTAGCTAGCCTCCCTTGTAGTTGATACCATTTATTTGTGATGGCATGGTATGTATTAATATACGAGTATGTGTGTAAATATACATCTAAACTATAACCACGAACGTATCTACGTGGTGTACCTATGTTGTTCAGCCTACGAGAAAAAAAAACAACCAGAGCGAATGTGATGCAAGCTAGGGTCTCCTTGCACCTGCGAATTACAGTACTGTGTAAACAGCACCAGGTGTTTCAGCAGCTGCAGCACTCACTCTGGATGATTACTACTCTTTGTATTAAAGGCAACGTTTGAAAATACGAGTAAATAAATATGTCGATAAATGTGTAGCGCATAGCGCTTCACTTCCAAGGCATCATTTCCCCTAGCTGGCCTTTATATATTATTGTATAAATACGTAATGGTTCGTTTGAATACATAAATTAACAGCTAAGAGGCAAATGTATTAATTTACATTTCTCTTTGAACTCGAAGATATCCTTCGTAATATTAAATAAATATAATTTTGTTGTTTTTACTTTCCCGTAGGCAGGCAGGTAGATTCTTTGTGGTTTGCACTGTGAACTAGCGGCCTGAGCCAACTTCGCGCAAATATACATTTTTTTATTTTCTGACATATTTTAACAACACAGGTTGCGATGAGAATTAATATACCTAACTGAATCTAAACTATACATTTAAATTTCATAATTATGACTTGAAAAATAACCGAATAAATGTAGGTATATTTATTAATTTAAAAGTGATATAAGAGAACATGTATGTGTGTAATTGATAGTAACGACTTATGAACGATGCACATTTGTCCTAGCACCAATAATATCGCAAGTATTTAGTGACCTGTTGCTGGTTCGCGCGCTGGGTGACGAGGCGGGCCTCCACGCAGTCGCGGGTCTCCAGGAAGGCGCGGCGTTGCGCCAGCTCGCGGGGGTGGTGGGTCATGATGCCGGAGATGTTGCAAGCGATCAGGGTGGCAACCGCGCACAGGATCTGCACATACACATGCCAGTTATGAGTTATACCAACCTATAGTTGTTCTTTACCATAAACAATAAAGTATTTTAATTATTTCACGATTTGTACATAATATTATAATCCATCTATATAATATGTATATAAAGTGAAAAGCTGACTGACTGACTGACCGACATATCAACACAGGGCCTTAACTATAAGGGTTAGAAACTTAAAATTTTGCATAAAGGGTTCCTTTTATAACGCAGGAAAGCACTAAGAAAAGATTTTTAAATTCACTCCCTTAAGAGGTGAAACGGGGGTGCAAAGTTAGTATGAAACTTTGCCGTTTATAAAGTTATTCGAGTGTAAAAGTGCAAAGTTTTTTGTTAGTTACGCTTTCTAACTGACTAAACGGCTCAACGAATCATAATGAATGCAATTGGACAAGGAGATAGATGGTATTCTGGGGAAGAAAATACTTTTTATCGTGATAATTAACAACAACGCGGGTGGAGCCGCGGTCAGCAGCTAGTATTACTATAATGAACAACGAGTCTAAATCGTGTAATATGTTGGGTGTACCCGTGACCACGGTCGGTGCAATTCGACCGAAACGTCGGGTAACAAAAGGATTGAAAACCTTCAAAATACGTTGTCCATTACAGCAATTATATATTTAAACCAACTTACTTTTAAATGGACAAACACAAAGTTCGACAACGGTGTTGATATAAAATTCAAAGTGTCAAAGTGAATTCTCAGCAAATGGTATAAAGGGAGTCATTAAAAGGTTGACAAGTGTGAGTCGTGCTGATAACGAGGGCGCCTTCAACAAGGACAGTTCAAAAGCCACTAACATTATACTTTATATGCGGCTAAGTACATAATGCGACTTGTGCACTTGACATAATATTGTCATCGATAGCTTTAGATATAAATAGGTAGGTACCTATCTTGGGATAACATTTTATTTTTACAAGATAGCGTGACAGATTATAGTACCTACATTAGTTTCAGCTCGCGGCTTTATCCGCGCGTATTTTATCAGTGTTTCTAACGATATAAAAAAGCCTATGGTATTTCACACTATAAACAAACTCTGTACGAAATCTCTTTAAACCGTGTTGATGTGATTGATACATCCATTTAAATGTGTAGCATGCGAGACTCACTTGACTGTCCGTGGACTTGTCGAGGAAGAGGTGCGCTCCGATGTTGACGACGGCGAGGATGACGCCGCCGATGGTGGCCTCGTGCAGGCGCACCGGCAGCGCCGCGTACGTCGCGTAGGTGAACAGCGCGCATATGCCCGCGGTCACATTCATCGTCCTGCACAATTAACCGATGCACATTCGATCAAAGATTTCTTTTACCTATAACTTATCTAAATGTAAACACTGTAAATAAGAAATGGAGATAGTCTGAACTGCAGCGTGCCGCGTTCGTAATTTAATTGTAGTCGATATTGTGCGTGCTCACTCCGTGCATACCCTGTCTTATTTTGAAATGAGAGTGAAAATGTTTAAACAAATAAAATGTTAGAGAACAAGTGCTAATGAAAATATTGTATGTTCAAGAGCGGTAGAGTCAACAACGACGACACTTTCCGGCTCTCAGCCGGCATTACCCTGAACGAGCACTTTCCGGCGCTCGTAAACGTCCACCCATCTTCTCCTACCGGCGCTCCCTACTCTTTCTCCTCCGCCCGTGCCTCCCTCTTTCTCAGCCGTTAAAAATGAAACAATAACACCTTTAACGACTGGCAAATTTGCCGAATATTGGCCACGTAATGCACTACCCGATAATGCCCCCATAAAAATGTTCCGTCAATAAAGTGGACGATAAAACGTCGACTCGCTTTGATCTGAACTGAGCACAAACATGTAGAGGCCGGTACATTTCGTTTGTAACGGACTTGCAAAGTTCCTACTCGTACTAATATTTGAAACAGTTTTGTAAATGTGTTGTAAACAAGAGTGGACCCTTGCTCTGCGGTTTTGTTTGAGTCGAACTGCGGCCGCTGCGGCTCAAGAGGAAACTTTTAATTTCAATTTTACATAAGTTGAGTGGTGGTGACGTGCGTCCACACCTCATTTTCATCATTATTAAGTTAAGAGTAATTCGTTTCCGCGGCATCGGTTACGTATCAACATAAGGTAGGTAGGTACATAATTATAAGCATTAAAAAGGCTGTATATATTACGTTATAACTCACCGCAACACCGTAGTGGCGGCCAGCACCAACTCGATCAGTAGAAAGGAGCCCAGTACCACGTAAGATATAGTCAGCAGGTAGATTTCGTTCATGGCAGGGCGGGTCAGGCACGCAAGAAGGGCTGCAACAATTAACTACGTTTACACATCTGAATCTTATTACAAGAATCGATGATCTGCACAGACGGATCAGGACCGGCTGTTGTAATGAAAACACTATTATTGGCACTATATGTGTGGTGGTTTTATTTGTGCCTAGAGTACAAATTAAAGAAAAAACCTTCAAAATGCAAAAATGCTACTGAAATACAGATTAAAAGTCGGTGCCAAGCCGAATAGGTAATAGGTAAACAGGCTATTTTTTTATACTATTTGGGTGGCAAACAAGCATACGGCCCGCCTGACGTTAAGCAGTTATCGTGGCGTATATATGGGCTCTTGCATTGCCAGAAATATCACTTGCGTTTTTCTGTTTTGCTTTACATTTTTCATTGACCAGCATAAATGTCACAGTGTGAATAAATGAGTCATAAGTATTTTGTTTTTCCAATAATTAAAAAAAAACGAATGTAATAAGAACTTAATAATACGTAGGGTTCCATCACTTCATAATTGTAACGTCCTTCTCACTTATTCTTATTATTAAAATTTCCTCTTACCTCTGGTAAAATTTTCAGAGAGGTTAGAAAAATTTACTGATTGTCTATATAATTAATGCGGTATCACTGAAATAAAGAAAAAAAAAAAAAAAAAAAAAAAAAAAACTAACGCCTTTGATGTTTTGTATTGAATCAGTAGATACAATTTATTATTAGGTACTTGTATATTTATATGGTACAAGTGAATGTGATAGATAGTTAGTACTTACCGGCGTAGATGAGAGCGCCGAAGGCAAGGACGATCACGTTGACAATGTGGCCGACGCGCTCCTTCTCGTAATAGGCGCGGCCCTGGCCCGAGGTCGCGGTCGCTTGCGGGATTGCATTGCTCGTACCACCCTTGTGCAGGAAGTCGACGAACGGCTCATACACGCTGTCACTGTTACATAAATATACAACAATTAGTTTTACTACTATAGATACATCTATAAAAAGTAGAAACAAAAATATTGTAATATGATCCTACTATCCTACTAATATTATAAACGCGAAAGTTTGTAAGGATGGATGGATAGATGGTTGTTTAATACTCTTTCACGTAAAAACTACTGAACGGATCTGGATAAAATTCGGCACAGAGATAGATTATGGTCTGGAATAACACATAGGCTACTTTTTACAGCGATTTACCGACATTTACGCGGGCGGAGCAGCGAGCTACAGCTAGTTTTAGAATAATAGTGGCAAACAAACAGTGCTTACCTGAGGCGGGGTTCAAAATCCGATACCGGGCCGTCTAAATCCGGAAAAAACCGGTTCAGAAAGTCACTGGCCAAGAGTAGCGTGCGCAGTTGTACGAGCATGAGGACAACCGCCACGCCCAGCAGCAGCCCCAGCAGGTGCGTCATGTTAGTCTGGTTCATGCGCAGGAAGTAGCGCTGGTACAGCATCTCCACCTAGGGACAAGCGTATTGTATACTTATTAACATGGCCGACCTTCGTCATTAAAGGCTTAGCTAGTTATATAATTAACTAAATTAAAACGTACCCAATGATTTCGTCTATCAATCGTTAGGTACTTGTCAGGATAGAGTTCGATTAAAAATATAGGTTACATGATAACAAGTATAGATGTACCCGCATTAAAATACTGTACGCGATCTGTTACACACAATTTACTTCATCAGCGGCCCACTAAAGTCTTCCTGTATCGCTTCTGCGCTACGCTAAAACATCATAAAATTACGATAGCAGTACCTAGTACCTACTCGAACCTATCGTTCACTGTCGTAAACAAGTCGCCGCCGATGCCGTGATAGCGCATCTAAATGTTCCATCGCCTGCGCTAAAGCTCACCCGTACATTTCTTAGATGCACATATATTCATACTTGGTCAAGAAGGTAAATTAGCAAGTTCTTTCAATAACGTTACAACTATTTAAATTATATTTAACGTTTTTCAGCCCCTTCGAATAGCATATCATAACAAAGCCGATCGTCTCCGAGTGGCTCCCGCGCCCCGGCGCGGCGAAGCGGGCGGCATGGCGCGCGGCGATGGCGTGAGTGCCATTACCGACCTGCTGTTTATTTATAATTATTGCTGGCTTTAAGACAAAATGATTTTTGAAATTGTTTCTGTCTTTATTATTAGTAGGAGCAATATGAAAAGCAATGTGCGAATTTCGCAGCGATGTGCCCTGGCGTTTCTATTTAGTTTATCCTTGGAGGAGATTTATGTCCAGTGGTAAACGTGTTACGACTGAAATGACGATTTGTTGTGAAACAACATTATTGCAACATTTGCCGATGATACAGCCATACCGTCTATAACAGGGTTTACTCTTAAGAAGACAGTGGAAGTGGGAGAAAATAAGAAACGCGATGATCCACTTGGGGAACATTCTTAATTGTCAGTGCACAACAAGTCAGAAGGTACTACTCGTATTATACCTACACCTTTTAATAATAATAATGATTTATTTCTCACCACAATATAAAAAGTACATTTACATTGGTATATAAAGAATTAAATTATACTGTGGAAGACTGGTGCCTAAACTAGACAAAATAGTCTGTATTTCAGGTCACCAGGCCTCCACCCCTTAGGCGTAAATTACATTATATGTATATAATATATATTTTTTTATATTTAAAACTAACACGGTGAAAAGACTATAAAGGTTAGTATTTATATTACTAAGTGCCTATTTGTGTAAGATGTTACATGGCACGCGCGCGCGTTTGTTTGTGTGTGTGTGTGTGTATGTGTGTGTGTGTGCATGCGTGCATGCATGCATGTATATTTGTGTACCTATACCTACAAGCAAGTTCTTACTGTGTACAGCTCTGGAGCTTTATTGTACAGAGTAACATAACAGTCATACAATGATTTCAAAACAAAGTACTCAGAGGTATCGTAGGTGCGCCATCCGACGGATTTCGTAGCTAACATAATGCAAGAACTCGCCGAAGCCTATCAACGAAGGCTTTATCGCCATGTGTACGTCGGAGCTGTCCAGCGCTATCCCAGCTTAAACTTTAACTCAAGACAACACAGACTTGAACAAACAATAGACGATTGTATGTCCCACTGCATAGAATTTCGTTTAAGACATGTGGGTTTCCTAACGATGTTTTCCTTCACCGTAAGCAGATGGCGAATCATTTGATTAGTAGGTACATTTAAACTGCATAAAGTGAAATTTACATTGGTACTGCCACCCGGGATCGAACTCGCAGCTCTTGCATGCAAGTCGGTTACTTTCCCATTTGGCCACCACTGCTTTTTAAGCGTATATGTGGATCAATATGTGATGACATGCACCACCAGCTAATTTGTTAACAGCACCTGTTCTAACTTCTTCTATTTACTTCTGATTAAATCCGTTGCGGGGTCCAACACAGTAGGTTTAGTTACGGGACGCACGAGTGTCAAAGCTCGATGTATCAGTTGGCTACTCTGCTGTTAATCCTGGCTCACAGGAGTCACAGGGGTGGGCATGTGGGTGGGATTGTCCCGAAAAAGCACCTGTATGTACGTGAACCCTATACAGAACCACAGTTGGTTTAGTGGTTAGTGACCCTAAGCCGGAGCGTTCTTATCCAGGACTAAATACTTTTCATGTGTAGCGATTAGCTCGGTTATTATTTCTGTGTGTAATTAATCTTTATTATGTAATTAGGAATATTTAAGTATGTTTATCAGTAGTCTATTTGCTATAAGGCTCTGCCTAATTTGGGATCAGACGGCCGTATGTGTGTGTGTGTCGTAAGATATTATTATGTATTAATAACATTTTTAATAGGGTTACTAAAGCTTCTCGTAAAATGCCGAGCTAACAGCAAGTGGGACTTGTTTGTGGGTTGGCTGTGCAACGATTTTCTCTTGAGGGTGATAACCTTGGCTGCAAGCGTCTATAACACACTGTTTACTACCACACTGAAATGTCATTATTATGTTTCTATACCTACATCATCTTTTAAAATATATTTTCGGTGTCGGGGGCCCCGGCCGTGCGCCCTAGATGAACACACATCGGCCAAAATTGCGATTTGTTTGATAAAGGGCCAAATTAAAAGTACACAGAATTGACGTGCATGCCTGAAGAGGTTGATGAATGTAGAAGAAGCGAAAGAAGTATGTCTGGATCGAAGAAATAGTCTCTGCCTACCGCAATGGGTGACGGGCGTGATGATATGTATATATAAAAGTAAAACAAACAGCTTCTCGTATATTAAAAAACAATTGTTGTCTCGCTCACTTCGTCAAGACGTTAATTAGGGTAACTAGCATAACATAATTCCGTACGAGAAATGGGGTCATTACTTGAAGAGACAGAGCATAATAACGCTACAAAATTGACTGACGTAAACTAAACAAATTATCTAAGAGAGGCAGGGCACCATCCTAACGAGCATGCCCGACTGGGGAAAGATCTCCACCTTACAGAAGACCACAGCTAAATAACTACACACAACGGTGTATTTGTGTTCCTGTGTGTGAGTACTGTATTTTTGTTCCTATGTGTGAGTACAAGTCTCCAGCGCTCATTTAGGGATACGTTTTAAAATAAACGTTTTCCTATCCCAGGGATACTTCAATCGTAAAGCCCTGGCGTAAAAATATGGGTTGGCAACACTCAAGTTATACCTCTGGTATTGCAAGCGTCTAGCTAGGGTAACTGCTTAACATCAGGCGAACCGTATGCTAGCCAAGTATTATACAAATATCTGTGTTATAACTAAAAAGTAAAAAATAAATAATAGTTTTATTTATATAGATAGTTATTACTTATTATTTACTAGCTCAATCAATCCTCGAGTGATTTACTGTCCTAAATATCATTATTACAGCAAATAATTCGAGGATTGAACTATTGTACCACAAAGTCAATTATAAATTTCCACTAATATATAAAGCGCAGTGTTTCACGTACAATGCCTGCACATGTTGCTTGTTAAAACTAACTCCAGGTACTAAGTGCGCAATGTTAACACAATTATCAATTATCCTCGTAAGCTTTAATTATTTGTGTACATCGCCGTGCGCGCCGTCCGTTGTGGTTTCGTTTAAGTTTCAAGTTACTTTCAAGTTATGTTTCATGTATCGGATAGAGCCGTTCTACAGCTAGGACAATATTTAACCATCAAAAGTTTTATTTTAACATTTATGTGCTGTGTTAGTGGTGATTTCAGTTAAGTTTAATGGTTGTCAAAGACTTCGTCGAGGACTATAAACAACGTCAGAGGTTTTTATTACCTGGACATAATATACATACATATCGTCAGTGGATAGACAAAACTACTTAAGCGCCAAAATTGTGCTTCTGAGAAGTAAGATTTAAATGTATCAACATAAAACTCAATTTAGGAAATTTCGGCTATTTTGTAGTTTTATATATTATATAATTTTAACTACCAAGAAGGCAAACAATCGTGAATATGGCCCTACTGAAGGTAAGCAGTTACCAAAGCCTAAGGACGCTTGAAACACAACTTTCTAACTCCAGCCGTAATCCGCGAGGTCAGCTCAAGACCGAATAGTGATGATGATGTTAATGCCTATCATGTAGTGTACGGTACTCGAACGATAGAAGCACGTTTGTCAAGTGCAGTAACTTCAATATTTGTACAAAAACAACGACATTTTCGTTCGGAAACATTAATTGTCAAAGTTTTAAAACGTTTGCCAATCAATGTTTACAAGTGCGCTGTTTACGGTTGTTAGACGTAGTGTGCAAAACAACCTTTTATATCGACCCGCATAAGTGTTAAGCTGGGTATCGGGAAATCTGGTGCTCAGATTGAGCAGGCAGTCAGTCAGGCAACGTTCAAATTAGCTTGCGAGGCAAACGCATTTCCACATCACACGGCAGCCTCGTGATGTCGATAAACGCCTTTAGCCTGTAACCTATATGAATAAATTATTTCAGGATGACTCTTGTCTCAAGTTGTAAGATATGATCTTTAGTCACACTGCCCCAAGATAAGATAGTTATACTAAGACAAAAGTGACATATGTATATAACGCGGCGCACCACTGTGTCAAAAAGTAACGGAATTGAGTAACGTGTTGCCGAGACTTAAAAATGTGTATCAGTATAATAAAATAACAATAATAAAAACTTTATCAAGACATCACAATACCCTTTTTAAGTAAATTGACAGTGTTTAAAGTTTAGTATATAGATAATTATAATAAGTTCTAACGACTAAATTAGGCAGAGCCTGTGTTTTAAACGTTAGTTGCCTTCCGATACTAAAATAAACAGGATATACAGTGTACTAATTGACATAAAACTACAAAAAACAGAATAAAAGAATTTTTAGTATCAAGAAAATGTAAGAAAATGTATGCAATAGAGGTAGGGCACCATACTAGCGAGCAAGCCCGACTGGGGAAGGACCTCCACCTTACAGAAGACCACAGCCAAATAACTACACACAGTGGTGTAGTTGTGTTCCTGTGTGTGAGTACAGGTCTCCAGCGCTCATTTAGGGATGCGTTTTGAAAGAAACGTATGCCTATCCCAGGGATACTCCCACCATAAAGCCCTGGAGTAAAAAAAAATGGGGTTGGCAACACGCAAGTGATATTTTTGGTATTACAAGCGTCCATAGGCTACGGTAACTGCTTAACATCAGGCGGGCCGTATGCTTGTTTGCCACCTAAGTAGTATAAAAAAAAAAAAAAATGTGTAGTAGAGATTTTAGAACTTCCAATACATATTTACAGTTACAGTAAATCTGGTATTTAAAGTACATTAGTAATTCGTTTTGTTCGTATATGTTTGAGTATATTAAATAACGCGTGTGAAAGCTGTTACGTATATTTAATGTACACGCGAAAAAAAGTTTGCGCAATGTGTAAATTGGTGTTTGATACACACTGTGGTATCAATGGGTTTTGGTAGGGTTGTCACGTGATGCTAATTTTATCAAACTGAATACGATACGATACTATATGATATATATATACTGAAATACGATGGACTTAGGCCATAAGGCCTAAGTAAGTAAGTACATAAGTATACAAAACATAATTCCGTAACATTTGTTGAAAGAATAATCATTTTTTCAAAAATGGCTCCAGAATGAGTCCTCCTTGTTTACTGTGACTACATATAATAAGAACCTTAATCACAGTTGAATAAAAACGAAAAGCCTTTTTAAAAAAGTATCAATGGCAAGCTCGAGCTCACTGTAACTGAAAAAAATAACGTTGAGTGCCTCTACATACATATAAGTTATAAATATACGCAGGTAACTGGGCGTTAATGGTTCAGTGCGTGCGAGTTGTGTGATTGCAAATATTTCAATTTGAGAACAATGTTTTGTTTATTCGTCCGTTTTTATATGAGCAAACAGTTTCAGGTATGTTAACTTGCTGAATATTTAATTGGTTGCACAGTAGTTCTCTCTTAAACTGCACAACAACTTAATTGATGATTGACTACACGTCTGCAGCCAGTCTAAGCACAAAAGACCTGAGTTTCTAAACGTGGTAGAGAAATGCTGGTTAAGCAATCTATTTAGTGCAAAGCGCACGGGAGTAATTACGGGACCACCTAACTCAGTTCTTGAGAAGCAGCTACGGGTGTTTCAAGTGCGCAAGCAGCCGTCGCTTTCATCATCACACTATTTAAAAAATTCCAAGCATAAAGTTTGTGAATGAAACAACTACGTCTCAATAGAATGCATGGTATTGTGATCAGATAAATAAATTAGTATAGTTACATACAGCGACCAAGTAGGGGATTTGCTAAAAAAGGGCTTAATTAAAAGTTGGTGAATGAATGTAGAGGAGGCGAAGGAAGTATGTTTGGATCGAAGCAATTGGCGTACCTACCATAGTCTCTACAGTTTTCTTTACCCACGGCTTGGAGACACATCTCAAGCGAAATTCAAACACGACACGGCCATAATGTTGCAGCAACCCTAACAACTGACAGTAAGTGATTAGGCGCGCGGTGTGTTCGAGCGCGGTAGTGTGTTAATTGGCTCAAGCCCATGTTCGAGGATTTGACGCGCGTTATCGATACAAGTCTTCACACGCATTGCACTATCGATGTCGACGTTTAGTTGTTATAATTACCTACTTACCTATCTTTTATTCATAATTTAAATAAAATAATATTACACTTAATTGTAATTGTCAGGCATTGGTGGGGTAAGGAGAGGGGGAGTGGGACATCGAAGCATCATTAAAAGTTCGCGTTAAATTCGAATATAATGAGCGCCCAGTCGGCATCGAGCCGCTTCTACGAATATTCAATTATCAAGACTATTTCTTTTTAAATAAATAATTTATTTTTACATATAAATATATTATATAACAATAATTTCCTGTAATATTTTTATTGAGAAATTACGGAGATGAATATATACATACACGATAAAAATGATTTATTGAACTAAAGCTTGGTAGCAGATTTATTCAAAAAAAGTAATTAGAATCAAGCAGACTTGGTATTACGAAAAAGGTAGAAAAAGCCAAACAGCATGAGTAATAATAAAGGAATATCTACTTATAATATAAAAATGAATCGCAGAATGTGTTGCTAAGCGCAAATCAGTAATTCATTACAAACTTTTAAAAAAAATGTTTCTTCAGCATTGCAAGGCGGTTCACAATCCTCATTGATGTCTTAATATTATAAAACATTGTTTCATTTGACATTTTATGTGCTAAAATAATTTTAATTTTAATTGTTGTTATTCTACTTCATATTTTATGTCTTTAATTTAATTCAAGTAATATGTTTTTTGTGTATTAATTTTATGTTTGTAATTGTTATTTGCATGCAGATTGTTGATTTAATTTATTATTTAATTGAATTTAATTTATTATTATATGTATTACATAGTGCCAAACCACAGAAAATTTGGACGATGTGGTCTCTACAGTCAAAAAACTTAAGTTCAGAGCTGTAATCATGTAATTTTTTCTTGTAATTTGTTTTTTGTTTGAGATTCAATAAATAAATAAATAAATCTCGAGAACAGCTGAACCGATTTCGCTAATTCGTTATTGTCAGAATAAGGTTCTTATGTAAAAAAAATAAGAAAGTTGAGCTGAAAATAGTTTAGCCTGGGCGAAGTCGGGGCGGGCCGCTAGTATTAAATAAAGGAAGAATGCATAATATAGTATACTTTAGTATAATATATTATTATAACAATATCTAATATTAGTGCATTAAACAACAACAATAGGTACAAATGTGCAACGTTGAAAGCTGTTTAGAACGTCCACGTTAGTTAGTGTCGAGTGGTGCCACACTCGTGTAGTGTCCACACTCGTGTAGGTGCCTCTGCCGACGCGTGCTTCTAACGTAATCAGCTCTACGTCAAGTACACATACAAGCTACGCACTCACCGTCACTCGACATGAACGTCACTACTCGTACTGTAATGGTAAGGTCAACGAATATATCTGCCTACAATATAAAAAGATTAACACAATTATATCAGATGACACAAACAAACAATAGCCCGAGCGGGAATGTTCCAATATCAAATTTAACAAAGTATATTATATTAATATTAAATACTAGCTGACCCGGCAAACTTCGTACCGCCTCAGAATCAATAAATAAAACTTTACTTTTAAATTTAATTTGATTTCTTAACGACTTTTAAGTTTAATTAATTTCTAAACGACGAGACAAACATCAAATGTTTGACAGGTAGGACTAGTTTCTAAGAGAAAGCGAAATCGTTGTTTTTGTATATTCCAAGCACTTTTTTTTTCATATTTACTCACCATGTAAACCTTCCCTGGACTTTAACAAATAATTCATAACCAAAATTTGCCAAATTAGTCCAGCCGTTCTCGAGTTTTAGCGAGACTAACGAACAGCAATTATTATATAGATATAGATAAAAAATCTAAAATGAGCTAACTGTAACGAATTTTAGGATTTTCTTGGTAGCTACGTCATGTCCTTTTTCGGACAGAGCAATATCTTCACGGTAAGCAATGGATACTAGATAGGTAATTTGTATCACGTAACACTATAATCTCAATAATATAACACTAAAACAAACATTAACAACGTTAAGCGTTTCATAATGAACCAAATACTGAAATAAATGATAGCCCATTAACTTGTACTCGAATCTTTCTGTCCCCGAATCTTTGTGCAGCCCTCAGGGTTATTTTTGCCCAAAGTTATTAAAATTTATTAGTTCATCAGTGTGGTAATTAAGAAAATATCCGCGCTTATTTGCCAGCCACCTGAACAAGCCCTAACGGGACAGGCGTTCATTTGACGACAATTTGTTTTAGCTAAGGGGTGGTGCACATTAGACAACCGACGGCGATTTAGTGCCGTCGTAACTAAACATGATTCAGTTATATGTATCTAATAATATCAACAAATATAATCGAATTGTATAGTATATTAAGAGACCTGTCGCTTAATTGTGTTAAGGGAAAGTGAGCCATCGTAAATTGTTATTGATTTTTAATAAAAGACAACTCCCGCAATAGAGAACAAGCTCTGTGTTGCGGGGACTTTACAAACATACAATTAACGGACACAAAGTACACTCAAACTCAGGACAACCATTTATAAATCTCTGTATGGGGATCGTACACACAACTCGCCGCGCAGTGGTAAATGGCGAGGTTACCACTTAGTCCACTGGACCAACGTGCAGTTATGAGGGGAAGCTGACTTTGTCGACGTAAATATTTATTGAATTTTATATTTTATTTTATATTTATTATTTTTACTTATTTTGTTATATTTTACAATAAAATCTATAATTTATTTCACTCTTCTACTCCCCTTGGGTTGTAGCTGTAGGTACTAGGCATTATGCTGAGCTGTCAATCATATTGTTACAACCAAACTAATATTTGATAACCTGTTACGTATCTATCATAATGTGCCAATTCAAATGAAGTTTCCTTTATCATTTCTGTATAAAAAAAGATATTCTGATAAAGTGTACACACAGCAAGTGAACATTCAATACGTTTGCGGAAATTAACACTTAGTGAAGAGGCGCAATTGGCAATCAAAGTTTAAAATAGTAACGGTGCGGGGCATGTCGACGGAAATGGCGTCACAGCGCGGCGGGGCAGCGGCGCGGCGGGAAATCGCAATTCTATACAAAATGTCGGATGAACTACTTTACCTCGCGACAGTAATCTCGTTCAATATGCGAGTGACAAATGTACATTAACGTTATAATATTCATTTATTTTGTTTATTTAGCTGACATCATAATATTGTTTTATCAAAGAAAATGTTTTGTCAACAAATAATTCGTTAGCCACTTTATAAAATCTAAGTAAGCACCAACAACTTTTATATATCGCGTGTAGAAAACTGGCGTAACGTGAATAATGTCACTGGGCAATATTGATCTTTAGTGGTTGAGAATAAGATCTAAATTGCAAAAACAACACGCTTCAACTTAAGTCATTTCTCCACTGTGGGTGCGATATTTACATTGTACTCTAAAAGCAGTGTCTGTCGAGTAACGACAGTTAGCAGAAGCGACTAGCATTAGTCCCAGTATCACTTGTTGTAAGTTTATCTATTTATTTATTTAATTTTTTAAGAAGGCTTACAGGCAAACTACTTCTCTATATTGTAACCTTAGCCTTATCTTAGTCTTGAAGGCACATTCCAAACGCTTGGCTTCAAGAAAAAATTATAATGCTAGTTTAACTTAGCTTTACAGGTGTTTATTTAAAACTGGCAAGTAAATCATTATAGATGATAAAATGGTGGCAGTAGGACTGTTGCGTGTAGTGGTTTTCAAGCTTTAATTCTAATTGTATACAAGTATATTAACAGTATCTATAATATTATACACATATAATATAAAAATGAATGCCTATTGCCTTCGGTCGCACCATAATTTGACAACGACTAAACTGAATTTATTCGTTTTTTTAAGATTTCTTCTACTTTGTAGAAGGTTCTTACAGTAAAAAAGGGAAATTTCAGAAAAAAAGACATGTGGCACTTGGGGACTGCCGCGGTAAAGCTATTGCATATTTTTTAGTGTGATTTTTTTATCTAAACAGATAAAAAAATACTTTATAGAATTATCTAAATCATTTTATTTTATTCTCAATGATTCATAAAAATATATAAACATAAAAATGAATACTTGTAATTATTCCTTAAGACTCCTTATACTATTTTTTTTTTCACATTAATATTCTCTTAGATAAAAACCTCCTTACACAAATTTGACATATTATTATTATTGGCCATTAAGAGAATTCGTCATTAAAAAAAGTATCACCGCTGTGCCGGTCGGAGTGGGGGTGTTAGGTTTATTATTTTTGTTACGGAATTTCTGGATTCGGTCTCCACGCTCAAGGCCCGCGATAGAAGCTATGCAATAACTTAAAAATTATTTAACCTGGGTAACGTCCGTACGTTAGTCTATGTATATTAAATAGTTAATTACGTATACACTAGCAGTAGCTGTTCTAATTTGACCTATCGAACTGTGACTTAGTTTGATTGGTAGCTAAACTAGAAGCTCGAATTGCTCCAAATGGAACTAGATACACGTTAGTAGTGCACTAGTGCAGTGAGTCAGTTAGATTGGATGTTGCAACCTATATATATGGTTTATATATAATGCTGAAATGGATAAAACAGGACAGGACCTATTTGCAATAAGTAAACACAGAAAATGTAAACGAAAAGAAAATTTAAAGCTTTTCATATTGTTCTTTGAACGGGAAGAAGAACTTTTCTTTTATTTTCTTTATCAAAGTCAGCCCGCACGAGGTGACAAAGCCTTGTGTTGTAGAGACCTTTACAAAGATCCAATAATCGCTAACACCCAAATACTCCGGAATATTATTTTGTTTAGTCCGAATTTCGATGTTCCGCCTTCCAAAATTTATAATACTTAACAGTTATAATCTTCTATTATTCTATTATTAAAATCACGAAATTAATTTAACCGAAAATCGTTAATACCATTTTGTTTGTTTTCAGATTTTCATAAGTTCGAAGAATCAAATGCTTGATGGGTTTTCGGTCCGAAAAACGAAATTCCGATTTCTAATAAGTAAACTGCTAATATTAGGATTCTGAATAAATTAGTATATATTGAAAATCTATGTACTTTAATAACGTCTATTCTGTTATTAATATGTATGTGTTAATATTATATATTGTTGTTTTCTTCTTCTCATAATATATAAACTATATATGCGTCAGATAACCTCTATGGTTGGTGAATGATTTTTAAAAAGTAAAAAAACGATCTCTATTGACATATATCCCCTAAGCAATAAGTCGGTAATCGGCTATAATGGACTTTTTGCTGTTATTGCAAATTCAAATCAAATCAAAATCAAATCAAATTTATTTCAATAAAAAAATTCTTAACATACATGACACAACTGAGTATTTCTTTGACCCCAAACTAAGCTAATGCTTGTGTCTTGGGTGCCATTGCAATTACTCAGTATTAAGTAATTGTACACATTTTTTTTTTCAGATTTTTCTATCAGTATTACCGAAGATGTCAATGTCCTTCCTGGTTGAGAAGTCATTCAAACAAAATTCAGTAAAACATTCCTTCTGTAAAATTTTAATTTTACATCTAGACTCTCTCTGGCATCTAGACTCAATTAACGTTCTCAGAAAAAATAATGATTTATATAAATATCGTTTTAGTAATACTGTGAATGGATCATTATAATAACAGATGAAAAACATACAACAAAATGTTGTGCAGATAATGTTAATATAAATACGCTGTGAGATAATGAGTACCTACATATGTTTCAACGTAATACTCGCTGATAAATGAAAATACATTTGTAATTTCCACTACCCTGATGGTTCAGGTTCAACGAGATACAAACTGTTAATTAGGTCAATATTTTGTAATTATATATTACTAGCTGACCCAGCAAACGTTGTTTTGCTACTGAAATAGTAATATCGCTATTAAAAAATAGGGGTTGATCGTAGAGGGGTGAAAATTAAGGGTTGTATGTATATTTTAATGCTGAATCACAAAAAAATAAAATCAAAAAATTTTGTCTAAAAAATTAAATAAAAAAATTAGGGATGGACCACCCTTAACATTTAGGGGGATGAAAAATAAATGTTGTCCGATTCTCAGACCTACCCAATATGCACACAAAATTTCACGAAAATCGATCGAGCCGTTTCAGAGGAGTTCAAAGTCGAACACTCTTAAAAAAGTTAAGAAAACACACCCTGGGAATTAGAGGGGAAGCCGCAGAGTGGTTTAAGAGCTATCTTACTGACCGGAGTCAGTGTGTAAGAATTGACCGGTCACTGAGCAGTCCGCAACCTCTGACATTTGGTATACCACAAGGCAGTATATTAGGACCTACTTTATTTACGTTATACATTAATGATATACATGATATACAGCTCAAAAATGCTGAAAAAATATGTTATGCGGACGACACTGCTATAGTTTTTTACGGTAACACATGGGCTGACGCACTATCCAACACTGAGCTTGGAATGGCAGAAATCTCTAAATGGTTACAGTACAATCTTCTGACGCTCAACACCAATAAGACGGAATACGTATGTTTTTATAAAACCGACGCCTCAGCCCCCTTAACTCAAACTTCCTTAAAAATCCATGTTTGCGGTGGAAATACCTGCAACTGCAAACCATTAAATAGAGCCACTGTCATTAAATATCTTGGAGTTTACATAGATGAAAAACTCATGTTTAAAACGCACATCAAGCATCTTTCCGCACGGGTCCGAAAAGTCATTGGCATTTTCAAACACTTACGCCATATCGCAAATATGGAAACACTAAGAATGGATTATTTTGCTATATGCCAATCTATCCTGACGTATTGCATTACTTGCTGGGGGGGAGCTGCCAAGACTTTGCTTATTCAAGTGGAAAGAGCACAAAGATCTGTTCTAAAAGTGATGCTTAGAAAGCCATTCCGCTATCCAACAACTCAACTCTATTTAGATAGTAATGTCCTCACCGTAAGGCAACTATACATTCTGAAAATATCGGTCTCGGTTCATAAGAATGTATTAACATTCTAATGATTATAAAGATCTGATCAAGCTTAGGGTATTTCGCTTGCCGAAACCAACAGTAAAAACAGTTTTCGCACAACGCCTAGGATTGTTTGCAAGGACTCATATATATAATTCTGTACTTAAGTTGTGTGATATAAAAGAAAAATCATCACATGTAGCAAATAAGCTTATAACAAATTGGCTACATACTCTAACCTATAATAATACTGAGAATATCTTACAAATAAAACGTTAAACGTTAAATATATAAGATTGTACTATCTACATACACTACCTACTACTTACATACATGTATAAATAGTTTATATAGGTACTGTTGTCCATTTTTAATACAAACCTTGTAATTAATTTTAATTATTCTTTTCCATGTACTTATTACTCATAGATGTATTTTATTTTATTTTTTATTCTATTACTTATTTAATTTTAGTGATTTTACCTCTATCTCTGTCATATATTTTGAAAATATGTTTTATGTTTATAATTATTTATAGTCTATAGTTTGTTTAATTTTGAAAAAAATATTATTTGTAAAAATGGTTTATAACAGAACGTAAAGTTATTGTTTTACAAATTATTATATTTATAATGTCAACGATAAGAGATTAATTATAATTTAACGGTGTGTTATTATGATCTTCTCGATACAGGCTTGCCTAGTGAGAGGATCACCAGTAATGTTACGGACAACAAGCCCTACATAATGTATAAAGTACATATACGTTACGTACATAACGAAAAACTAAAATTTACACGTATGTACGTAACAAATCTTAATGGCGGTAGATGTCAATTCTCGTAGCCGCGCTCGTACTAGCGCCGGCCGCGGAACCGTGAGACATCTACCGCCATTAGTTTTACTTTGCTACGGGCCGGCGTATAAATATGGGTGGCTCGTAGTGAAGTGGGTTCACTCATCGGGCGCCTCCAAGGGAAGAACAACCAACAAGACTCAAGCCTGAAGCCCTGCAGCTGAATATCAAGCCTTCGCTTCAAACCTATTGTCAAGCCTTCAATCAAGTCCTATCCAGCTACCTAAAAATATTAACTACAGCCCGCGCTAGGCAGGACGTGAGGGAGCCGGAAGACATCAATACGACGTGTCAAGATTACTTCGCACCACATTTATTACCACTAATATATATGGCTGGTGCCTTATACAGTAACCACGTGTTTTCATTGACGTCAACCGACAAGAAGGGACCCCCACACCCAATAGTTTGGTCCTTCGAGCCGGATGAATTGAAGATTGAAGACTACAATCAAGATTGAAGACTGCAATCAAGACTGCAATCAAGTTGGAAGACTGCAATCGTCATCAAGACTTCAATCAAGCCCAGGGAAGCCACGGAGATCAAGACCGAGGACTTCAATCAAGCCGGAAGCCGTCTGAAGCCTTCTAGCAAGTCAGAAGCCCTCGTGAGGTCTAGTCATTGTGTTGTTTCTATCAACGGGTGCACCCTATGGCCTATGTACCGTGCCACCTAACGGTGTCAAACGGCCGGTACTAGGTTTTAACGCTGAAAGGCGGTGTTGGTATATGTTGTGCGCATACCACCGGCGCAGCAAGAGCGCTCTTTTCAGAGCGTGCCGTAAGAGCACTTCCTCGTCGGTAAGTCAACGTGTGGTGTGAGGGCCTAGAGATAGGCACTGCCGACGCAGCCGACATTCCCATCGGTTGCTGAGCGCCTCACAGTGCACGTTGGCCTCTGCTGAGTGGATCCGCAATCCTTCCGTTCCCGCACGACATCCATCCCTCGAGGAGCGTATCCCGGTACCCCCGGGCCCTCCAACAGGACTGTTAGGGCTGGATAGGGACAGAAGAGGCAAACAAGAGCCGAAGATGCCGACCACAAGAAGCCAAGCTGCCGACGACAAGACGCCGCGACGCCACGACAACCCCCCCGCGTCACCGTCCGTTACAGCGTCGGGACTACCGTCCGTGACCACCGGGGTCACATCGCGACCCGATCCGAACCCCCGCGCGCCCGCGTTACCCGTAATAACCGAGAGAGTAGGAGCCGCGACATCGCGTACCGCCGCTGCCGCGACCGCCGCAACCGAGACCGCCGAAGCCGTCCCGCGTGCCCATGCCGTCGCCCCCGCAGCCGCCACCACCGTCGACGCCCCCGCTACTACGTTTAGGTTAACGCGTGCCCCGTCGGTACACTCAGCGCGGTCTAATGCAAGCGCCACCGCCCGATTACGCCAGGCGGAGTTGGAAGCCCACGAGAGGCTGGCTAATATCGCCAGGAAACAGTTGGAGCTACGACTGGAAGCGGATCTAATCCAAAAAAGATTAGCCGTGGAGGCCGCCAATGTTAGGCAAGAAGCTGACCAAGACAGTGTCATCGACGAGGAGGGAGTATACGCGCACAATCGCGTATCACAATGGGTGAACACTTCCCGCCGACCACAGGAGTGGGTGAACAGCTCGCGCCGACCACAGGAAGACTTACCTCACCGTGAACCAATCGCCACCCGCGAGAGGGACCCGTGCGATCCACGGGGGGAGCGTGAGGAGATCGAAAATGTCAGATCATACGAGTCATTCCACCAGTATGCGCCGCGAGAGCCCGAGCCCAAGAGGGAATACACGCCAATGCGTGTACGATCGCCGACGCCCCCTCGCCAACGAGACAGGGGTATCGGCAGGCTAGCCGAAGCGCTAGAGAAGATGGCCTACCGACGCCCGCCGCCTAAACAAGCGCAAGAGTTGCCACAGTTTAGCGGGGAGCCACGCGAGTGGCTATTGTTCAAAGCGGCATTTAGAGAGTCTACGAGGATGTATGAATACACGCCCGCTGAAAACTTAGCGAGGCTACGCTCGTGCCTCAAAGGAGAGGCCAAGGAAGCGGTAGCGGCGTTATTATATACAGCCGTCGACCCGGCGGTTATTATACAAACACTAGAACAGTGTTACGGACAGTCTGAAATAATTGTCGATAAGCTTTTGAACGAAATACAGCGAATACCCTGCGTGAGTTCGAAGGCAAGTGAACTAAACGCGTTCGCTGTCAAAGTACAAAATCTCGTCGCCGTGCTTTCCAGCGTCGACGAGGCAGGAGACCTACAGAACCCCATGCTAGCCCGCATCGTAATGGGAAGGCTCTGCCCACACCTATGCACGCGATGGTGTGACTACGCGGATGTAAATTGTAGTCGTAGTGAGCCCCGTATTATAACGTTATCTCGGTTCCTAATGGGAGAGGCGAACCGCGCCATCCGATATTCATATTTGCCAACCGCGGATACGCCAAAGGAATCAACACGAAGAACGTTAGCCGGCGCTAGCAAGGTGCAGCAGCGACCCAAAGCGCAAGGACGCGGCGCTAATGCATTTACCGCAACAGAGAAGCCACTTTGCATCTGTTGCGGGGACGGGCATCGAACCCCCGACTGTAGGAAGATAAAGGAAATGTCCGTTTCTAAGCGGTGGCAATGGATAAAGGAAGCCGGTGTATGTTTCCGATGCTTAGATAGCCGACATCACCGCAGCAAGTGCACCGCGAAGAAATGCAACATAGGCGAGTGCCGCAGAGCTCATCACGCCTTACTTCACGAGGCGCAGGCAGAGCCAACGGAAAGCGGTAGCTCGAGTGGAGCTGTGTTAGCGTCAGCGCACACAGTAAACACAACAGATCATGTACTGTTGAAGGTATGCCCTGTCAAGATAAAAGGACCTCGTGGGAATACCATAGACACCTACGCGCTATTAGATGAAGGTTCTACGATAACTCTAATCGACGAAGAAATCGCCAGAGCGGTCAACGCGCAAGGGGAAAAGCGCGAATTACGTCTCCAAGGACTAACGGCGACGCGATTAGAGCAGGATAGCGAGAGCGTCGATTTACAAATAAAAGGAAATCGAACCGACTACTACTCGATCGTAGCGCGCACCGTCAAGAGTCTTAACATCAACAGTCAAACGATCAAGGCAAGCTGTTTAAAATATTCGCATCTTAAACAAGTACCTCAGAACGAGGTGTGCTATTGTTACGCACAGCCACGGGTGTTAATTGGAGCAGATAATTGGCACTTAATTGTAACTAGGAAGCTCTTAACCGGAAAAAAGAGCGAACCCGCCGCCTCCTATACGCGGTTAGGGTTAGTAATACACGGCACAATACCACGGGCTACTATTACGGAGTGCCCGACCGGCGGCGCCACAGTATTACACGTGCATACAGCACGCCAAGACAACGCCAAGCGAATGGATATGGAGCTAAGAGAGCTAGTGATGGATCGTTACGCGATAGATAACCTAGGCATTGAAAGTAAATGCAAACCTGTTAAGGAAGAGGAACGCGCAATACGTTTATGTGAAGAAACAGCGCGCCTTACAGGCGACCACTATGAGGTCGGGTTGCCATGGACCACGGAGGATGTCTGCCGACCTGCGGTACGCAGACTACGGTCCATAGAACGTAGAATAGATCGGAACATAGACTTCAAACGGGCTTATAACGAACATATGATGAATCTCATCACAGAGGGATATGCAGCGCCCATCAAGAGGGCTGACGAGAAGAGTCGAAGGGAGTGGTACCTACCGCACTTCGCCATAACTAACCCAGATAGGTCGGGGAAGATATGTCTCGTCAATGATGCGCCTGCCGTTATAAGTGGTGCGTGTTTGAATGTAAACTTGTTAGCCGATCCTAACGTTTTACGTTCGCTGTATGGCATTCTATTTCGCGTTAGAGGAACGCCTATAGCCGTCACAGCTGATATACGCGAGATGTTCCTACGTATATACATAAGGGAGGAAGATCGAGCCGCACAGCAGTTCTTATGGCGCGGCGATGAGAGACACGGTCCCCCTAGGCAATGCGTCACGAATTCGGTGATATTCGGCGCACGCAGCTCGCCATTCTTAGCACACAGCGTTAGGGACAAGAACGCTGAAGACTGTAAACTACAGTATCCACTGGCGTTACAAGCTATGACACTCAGCAAATACAGGGATGACTGGGTAGATAGCTTTGAGAGCGAAGAAATCGCCTCACGTACGATTACCCCAGTAGTGCAAATGCACAAACGTACGGTATTGGAATTAGCGAGTTGGAGTACGAATCGCGCGCGACTATTTATTGGTGACGTCACGTACTGGAGCGATTTAAAGACTGCGCTACATTGGATCCGCAACGACAGCGTTATCTACACACCGTTTGTCGCACATCGATTGGGTGAAATCGCAGAGCTAACCACCGCCGAACAGTGGCGCTGGTTACCGACAGAGTTAAACGTCGCGGACGACGCAACTCGGAATCGAACCTACACTATGTCAACAAACGACAGATGGTTCACTGGGCCAGGGTTTTTATACAAACCCGCCATGGAATGGCCCCCGGAAAAGGCGGCGTGTGTACAGGAGGAGTCGCACGAGACCGCATGTGTAATGCACACTATCCCGCGGGATAGCATTATCAAGATGGAACGTTTTTCATCGTACGAGCGTTTATTACGCACTACAGCGCGCGCGCACTTTGTTATAGATCGCGGTAAGGCGCGCACTATGGAAGCGCATCACATACAAGCTGAAAGGACGCTTGTAAGACAGGCGCAAGGGGAAAGCTTTCCCGAAGAAATTAATCAACTCACAACGTGCCAATGTATAGGAAGGGCGAGTAGGCTAAGGAAACTCGACCCTGTATGCTGTTCCGAAGGAATGATACGGCTTAATAGGAAAATCAACACGGAGAACGTACATGTGGACAGGAATCGACCGCTCATATTAGACGAAAAACACACGCTGTCATGTCCCTTAATGCGTAGGGAACATGATACTGTTGTACGTGCGACACTAGCGACATGCGTTGTGTGCCGAGCGAAGCGCGCAGCGCCCCCTGTACCCGTGAAAGGGAACCTTCCTAGCGAGCGATTAGATGCATACTCGCGGCCGTTCACACGTTGTGGAGTAGATTGTTTCGGGCCTATGACTGTCACAATAGGCAGACGACATGAAAAACGATGGGGCATGTTATTTACCTACCATGACACCTCGTAGGGACGTACGAACCGATAGACCACAACTTAGAGTAGGCGACCTTGTAATAATCGCCGACGGGTTGTTACCGCGTAACGTGTGGCCGCGGGGCCAAGTCGTAGGCGTCATCCCGGGTCCCGACGGTATCATCAGGAGCGCTAACATACGTACACGCGGGGGTGTAATTCGTCGTCCAGTGAGGAGGCTTGTGGTCCTCGCCGGTGATGTAGGGGCTCGCAAGTCTTCGCCGGGGGGAGAGCTGTTACGGACAACAAGCCCTACATAATGTATAAAGTACATATACGTTACGTACATAACGAAAAACTAAAATTTACACGTATGTACGTAACAAATCTTAATGGCGGTAGATGTCAATTCTCGTAGCCGCGCTCGTACTAGCGCCGGCCGCGGAACCGTGAGACATCTACCGCCATTAGTTTTACTTTGCTACGGGCCGGCGTATAAATATGGGTGGCTCGTAGTGAAGTGGGTTCACTCATCGGGCGCCTCCAAGGGAAGAACAACCAACAAGACTCAAGCCTGAAGCCCTGCAGCTGAATATCAAGCCTTCGCTTCAAACCTATTGTCAAGCCTTCAATCAAGTCCTATCCAGCTACCTAAAAATATTAACTACAGCCCGCGCTAGGCAGGACGTGAGGGAGCCGGAAGACATCAATACGACGTGTCAAGATTACTTCGCACCACATTTATTACCACTAATATATATGGCTGGTGCCTTATACAGTAACCACGTGTTTTCATTGACGTCAACCGACAAGAAGGGACCCCCACACCCAATAAGTAATGTTACTGATATTTTAACTCCAGCATTTGACTAGACTATACCTTATTTATTTAAAATTGTGATTTGTTTCGTAAACGTAAAACTGTGACAAAATGCTGAAATAAATATTTTTTCATTTTTCATGACACGAGAATTTTATATATTAGATGAAGACTGACGGAAATATGATTGCATTTTCTATCTCCTCGCTCTCATGGTCCGATGGGACGGGATTCGGACACAATCCGACAGAGGTTTGCCACAGGATCGAGGTAACAGTTCTAGGTGCTCCGAAAGCACGCAGGAGTGAGAATTTTCACCCATCCACGGACTAGCCGTGGCAAGTGTAGACTCACCTCGCAGGGCATTCGAAGCGCAAGTCATAAGTCCCTTTATTTCTTCACTCTAATATGACAAAGGAAACGACAGACTTCTTGAAATGGCTAGTCAATCTTGGCATGATTTATATTCAAATAATAAAGTTAGTTTATACATTATTACTAAGAGTGAAATGTGATCACGAGATGCTTTTATCTACTTACAAAAATAGACGAGTTATACACAATGGGAAATTAAATTCAAATTAAGTATTTTATGTTTGTATCTATATCGTTTGTTTAATTACTAAGTAAAATACTTTTTATTTAAGTAAATTAAATACTAAAACTAAATTTCATTTTGTATACATACTTTGTTTTGTTTGTTAGTTATACGTACTCTGTGCGCTCTAAATGTTAATTTTAAGTGAATTATGTTTCTCAGTAAGTGAATTTTGTATGTTATATATTTTTTATGAGAAATAATGTTATTCTTAAACCTTATATGGTGGTTGCCGCCCCGTCTTCGTCATACGTCAGACATGTAATGATCACAGCCAACGCACGTTTCAATTAATTCCTCGCATATTCACAAACAAATCGTCACGTACCTCAGCTCTCGTGTCGACGTGATACGGCTCTGCATCACTATAGGGTTAATTAGACAACTTTACTACCTTCTGGCACATACTTGCCACCGTCGAAATGGCCTGGCAATTTTATTATACGCTTAAACATATGTAAATAAAAACATATTAAAAACTAGCGGACCTGGCAGACGTCGTCCTACCTGAAAAATCTGATATACCTACTGACAGCAGCGCCACCTGCCGACAGGGGTATTCCGTAAGAGCAAAAACCGAGCCACCGCGAAAACCGAGCAAAATCTGGCTGTCAGATTGAAAATCGGTATTCCGTAAGAGCAAAAGCCTGTTTGAGGTCAATAGATTGTGCCGTCACCGAGCAATCACAACTGTCAGTTTGCGATCACAACTGTCAGTTTGCCATCGCTGTTTCTTAGAAAATCAGCCGGCGGGTCCAATTGTGAATCTAAACCATCTGGGGCCCTACCCGAACAGACACACAAAATTTCATTATAATCAGCAGAGCCGTTTAGGAGGAGTTCAGTTACAACGAAAAGTGGCATTAATTTTTTATATATAAGTATGCAGCGAAAGGTTTGAATTGTTTTTTTTTTACATTTTCACAAACTTTCACATCTATAATAAAGGGTCTTTCAACAAGGACGGGTCGATGTTGACAGTTTGTGGCGGCCATGTTGTTTTGCCGGCATCTGTCAAAAGCATTGTTATTTCTTCAGTTACTGATGCCAAATCACCATGGCAAGTTACACGACTGAGCAGCACGTCCAAGTGATAATAAAACTTTATTATCAAAATGAGTGTTCGTTGGTGCAAACGTTGCGCGCATTACGCCATATCTCCAACGTTTGGTGACCAAATTCGAGACGACTGGTTCGCTAAACAACCAACCAACACCCTTACGTCAAAGGAATGCCAGATCGGCCGAGAACATCGCTGCTGTCCGTGAGAGTGTGCAGTAGACGCCGAGGCAGTCGATTTCTCGCCGTGCACAAGAACTTGGCCTTTCGCAGACTTCTCGAACTTCGACTTATGTTTTTAAAACCATCAAAAGAATATTCAGTCAAAATTTCAGCCTTGTGGTAAGTAGGATAAAAATTACAATTCCCACGACACATTTACTCCGTTCTGGCACATACGTGCAACCGTCAAAATGGGCGGCAATTTTTTTTTACGCTTAAACATATGTAAATAACAAAATATTAAAAGTTTTTTTTTAATCTGCCTCGGTAGTCTAATGGCTGCAGTATGCGCTTGCTGTGCACGAGGTTGTGGGTTCGACTCCCACACAGGGCAAAACTTTGTGTGACCCACAAAGAGTTGTTCTGAAGTCTGGGTGTAATTTGTGTCTGTTAATTGTAAGTTTGTAAAGCCCCCCGCGACTGTGAGCGCGAGTCTTTTTAAACAAAAAAAAAGACAGATATTAAATTAGACATACAAGATGTGTGCACTTATTATGGCTCTAAGTCTTTGCTAGCTGCTAATAATATATTCATATATTACTAGCTAACACAAACTTAGCCAGCTAAGGAGAACTTTGTTCTTTTCTAAAGATTTGTTGTAAGTTTAATTTAGTTTTCATTATTCTTAATAAGAACCAACGAAGCGCTTGAACATTTAAGTTTAGATATTTGTTTAGGTAAAGTAATAAGCTATTTTAATCTAACCTTATTTAAGTAAAAGGTCATTCATAATTTGATTGTAATTAAAACATAATATACAGTCGGCAACGAAGATAGCTGTACAGGGCCGCTACATGAAGATTAGTTTTTATAAAGATATTTTTATCTTTAGGCTTACAGCCTTACAAATAAACAAAGAATAACTTATACCAAGTATAGCGTTGACTGACTTGTTATTTCTGTTCATACAATCGTTATTCCGAATATTGACAGCTTTTCCTGTAGATGTGACATTCCAAAAATTCATACACATCTTAATATGTTAAACCATTTCACCTAAGAGAGGTAGGGCACCATACTAGCTAGCAAGCCCGACTGGGGAAGGACCTCCACCTTATAGAAGACTAAAGCCAAATGACTACACAAAGTGGTCTAGTTGTGTTCCTTGAGTACAGGTCTCCAGCGCTCATTTAGGGATGCGTTTTAAAGATACTCCATCATAAAACCCTGGTGTCAATATTTTGGGTCGGCAACACGCAAGTGATACCTCTGGTATTGCAAGCGTCCATAGGCTGGGATAAGCACTAAAGCGCAAAACTTTTGAGTATAAAAATAGTTGCTTGAAAAAAAATATGGCAAGAACCACTGATATACTTACCTAAATAGCCATAAATTTTTGCTGTTATCCTTACTAATATTATAAATGTGAAAGTTTGGGAGTATGGATGGATGGATAATTGTATGGATGGATGGATGTTTGCTACTCTTTCACGTAAAAACTACTGAACGGATCTGGATGTAATTTGGCACAGAGATAGATTATGGTCTGGAATAACACATAGGCTACTTTTTACAGCGATAACCGACATCCACGCGGGCGGAGCCGCGGGCAACAGCTAGTATACTATTATAGTGTGTATAGATGATGGCTTTAATTAAAGCTTTAACAATTACGCTTAAATTGTATTATATTTGTTTCATTTTTATTTAAAACAATGTCGACAAAAGCTTAACAATAACATCGCTAACTAGCCACCCCATACAAATACCGATATATTTGCCAAACATTTCCTTATTGTTTTCTTTTAAAAACGGTATTGTTCGTTTAATATACAACATCTATTCACCGTGGAGGTCGGTGTTTTCCTCGAGGAAAATCTTAACACGACAGTAAGTAGGACGCCAGTGACTGTGGTACGGTCGACAACGGAGTTAACTGTACAGGGCCGCTATATGAAAATTAGTCTTTTAGGAAGACCAATGTATGAATTTGTGTGAAATATATTTTTATCTGTAGGTTTATTCTTTTCTTATTTTTTTAAAAAGACAACTCCCGCACTAGAGAACAAGCTCTGTGTCGCGGGGGACTTTACAAACATACAGTTAACGGACTCAGAGCAATTCTTTGTGGGTCACACAAACTTTTGTCCTGTGTGGATATCGAACCTACAACCTCGTGCACAGCAGGCGCAACGAACCTTCAATATTTTCAAAAGACCTATTTAACGAACCCACCATGGAGTAGCTGAGAAAAAAAATAAACATCCTACATTACATATACCTACAGGAGATACCCTGTCTATGAACCCACTTTGTGACGCCTGAAAAGGGCGCTAAGTCGTATGCTACCTAAATATAAGACCAATAACTGTACACTTAGCTGGGAAATAAATATTTGAATTGGAATTAGTTATAATAAGACATCTGATCTTCGTCCAGTCTCATTACGCAACGTATTAGTAAACGTTGACGTGGCATGCACTTAAGTTTATATTATACAAGGGGTCGCCCGCGACTTCGTCCGCGTGGTAATTTGAAATATTTTCCCCGAGTTATCATAGCAACATATCTCACTACTGCTCCGCTCCTTTTGATCATAGCGTGATGATAAATAGCCTATAGCATTCCTGGATATTATACGCACTATTCAACAAAAAAGGTTTTTTTCTAATCGAACCAGTACTTTCTGAGATTAGCGCGTTCAACCAAACAAACAAACTCTTTAGCCTTATAATATTAGTATAGATATAGATGTACCTGTTGAATATTTCCTATATTCTCTTATAAGCGTTTTCTGTAGAGAATTTCTAAAGCTTGTAGCGTCAGCAAACAAATTTGTATCGTTGATAAAGTACGAGGCGTGGGTGTAGCCTGTAGGGGTAGGTAGGGGTGTGGGGTGTGTGTTGTTCTAATGTATGCGCAGTAACGGAACTGCTATTGAGTGACTATACGCTTACGATTTAATTGTAGATAAGTGATGTTTAACGTCAAGTGATACCACGACACCGCAACGTTCACGATACGATGCTTTTAGTACTCACGACTTTGTTTCATGAGGGTATGTCTTATCTAGTTCTTTAGGGTTTTTTTAGTTGCCTCTCATATAGGTATTTACTTCCACTTTATCCAGCACGAGGCTGTGGTGTGTTGGCCAGAACCACACACGCACAGCACAGTTTTAAGCTAGCTTGACACAGCGGAGTAGTTACGCCCCTGTGTGTGTGGTCTCCAGCACTCAATTAGAAATGTGTTTTGAAAAATCGTTTTCCTATCCCAGGGATGATGTAAAAAAAAAATGGGTCGGCAACACGCAAGTGATAACAGTTACCGTAGCCTATGGACGCTTGCAACACCAGGGGTATTCTCTTTCTCTTTAAAAAGACGACTCCCGCACTAGAGAACAAGCACTGTGTCACAGGGGACTTTACAAACATACAAAAAACGGACACAAATTACTGACAGAACAACTCTTTGTGAGTCACACAAAGTTTTGTCCTGTGTGGGAATCGAACCCACAACCTCGTGCACAGCAGGCGCATACTGCGACCACTGGACCACCAAGGCAGTCAACAAAAGTCAAGATATGTCTCGCACTTTGCCCTTTAAACTCCTTTTTTGAAGAACCCTATGCTATGGTCTCTCGGGAAAACGTCGGCAGAGAGCTCATTCAACGAACTAATCGTACGTGGTAGGAAAATTGTTTTAATTAGATACCTAATTACATTAACATTTCAATCTAGGAGTGAAACAATAGTGCAGTTCCCCGCGACCCCGCACACCCGCACCCCCCGCGCGTCCTCATTTACATCCGAAAACAAGAGATGGACTTCGAGTAGGTTCTTAGAAACGTAAAAATATAAGTATGGTATTTTTAGGTTCTTTATATTACATTCGTTGAAGATGACAGCATGCGTCAGGACACAGTCCAGTCACAGACAGGTCTGAGACAGTATTCTTATTTTAGAATTGAATAGAACATAATGCAATAATCATCTCTACGAGTAGGTATGTTAGTACGAAATATCTACCTATTCGCGATGCAATTATCTTGGCATACGGTCCGCCTGATGGTAACCAGTTACCGCAGGCCTATGAACGCTTGCAATACCAGAGGAAGGTTGCCGTCCCAAAAATTTTAACACCTGGGTTTTATACAAAAAAATCCCTGGGATAGGAACACGTTTCATAAAAAACCTAAACGAGCTCTGGAAACTTGTACTCACACACAGAACACAACTACACCGATGTGTGTAGTATTTGGCTATGGTGAATTATAAATTCAAAGTCCTTCCCCAGTCGGGTTTGCTCACTAGTATGGTGTCCTACCTCTCTTTTTATCTACAATACAATTATACAGATGCACTGCTACAAAATATCTGACTTATAAACATATCAGGTCAGCCTAATGACGTAAGCAGCTACATAATGTTCCAAAACATTGAAATATTATGTTGGTAGGTATCTGGCAATGTAAGTTAACACTCTGACTCAGAGAAGTCCGACTCGGATAGGTAAGGTTTGAGAGCTTAGCGAAAGAGGCTTACAGGCTTCAGGTTAGATCCACGTTGGTACATAAGTACATATTTTATTAGTAACACGAACACGATTTAACTTTATAACCTCAACATATAATAGGGGCTATAATGTATTAGTTTATATAACATACATGTCAAGTGTTAATATAACATTAAATTTGGTTTTGTATATAATCTTATGTATTTTTAATCGATTCCAAAAGGAGGAGGTTATTAATTCGTTCGATTTGAAAGGAATTGATGGAACTCCCTAAATATTACAGGCATAAGCACGTATAGCGATTTTGCAATTGTTTGCGATGTAAATATTTGCATTCATAAAGTACGATTTTGTAAAGGTTGTGACGTAGCAAATATTTCTGATGAAAATTGTTCCATTCGACTTATCTGACGACTAAGCCGGTAAGTAGACACCGAACTACATAACTAAACAATTCTAACCTAGCCGTGTTTGTGCTTATTGGAATTGTCATTAGATGATGTCTCGTTATCCTACTAATATTATAAACACGAAAGTTTGTAAGTATGGATGGATGGATGCTTGTTACTCTTTCACGTGAAAACTACTGAACGGATCTGGATGAAATTTGGCACAGATATAGATTATGATCTGGAATAACACAAAGGCTACTTTTTACAGCGATAACCGACATTCACGCGGGTGGAGCCGCGGGCAACAGCTAGTAAATCATATTTTAGAAAATTGAAAATTTCGTTGAAATGAGAGTCCTCTACTCTCATTACAACGAAATTGACCTTTAGTTTTGAGAAGTCAGAGATTCTGATTCATTCTAACATTTATTTTTGTTACAATAAGTGTGCTTTCTTTTGTTTGAACTTAATCTTAATAATTGTCAATTATTCACTCTATACTACATTACAGTTTTTATTATAAACTAGCTGGTGGCCCGGCAAACTTCGTACCGCCTCAGAATCCATAAATCAAAAAGCTGAATGATCATTGCAGAATGTTTGACAGGTAGAAATACGAGTAGTTTACTATGGGAAAGGGAAATTTTTGTTTTTACTATATCGCAAGCATTTTTTTCTTATTTCCCTGGACTTTCTCAAATAATTCAAAACCAAAATTAGCCAAATCAGTCCAGCCGTTCTCGAGTTTTAGCGAGACTAACGAACAGCAATTGATTTTTATATATGTATATAGATAGACTAGTGCACCTGGTAGACGTCGTCCTGGCTGAAAAAGCCGAAATACCGACAGCAGCGCCACCTACCGGGTCCAATTGTGAATCTAAACCACCCAGGGCCCTACCCGAACACACACACAAAATTTCATCAAAATCGGTCCAGCCGTCTAGAAAGAGTTCAGTGACATACACACGCACACAAGAAATATATATATAAAGATATAGATAATATTTGTCGTCTGTCCATCTTACTGACTGACATCAGCGCGAGCCACCTCTTCTGCGGTGTCTCAAACAGCGCCAGCGCAAATGTCTCAGCGCAAATCTTGGTGACTCTTACATTTTTCTCATCATCGCATCTTTGAGACCGTGGGGTTCAAGTCCCCTCAAAGAGTACAGAGAGATGTCTATGCATAATATAGTTAGATCAATATACCTTAAAGTATTTTTAAGTTAGCTTTTACACTATAGTAGTGCTGTAGTTTGGGGATTGTCGCGGCGAAGAGCAACCGGATTAAGTTTGCGATAGGCGGATTACGTCCGAGCGCTTGCTCCACCTGATGTCACAATTTTACCTGAGTCTTAATACCAACAGATATAGATATTTAGTAGGTACGACCCGTCTGATGGTAAGCAGTTACCATAGCCTACGGACACTTGCAATACCATAGGATCGGGACAATCCCACCCACATGCCCACCGCTGTGACTCCTGTGAGCCAGGATTAACAGCGGAGTAACCAACTGATATACCGAGCTTTGACACTCGTGCGTCCCGTGGACAACTAAACCTACCGTTTTAGATCCCGCAACATCATATAATGGGATCACTAATTCTAGAATAGAGATGACCCGTGCCTAGCAGTGGAACATAATATATGGGCTAGATTAAATTCTAAAGCATGTTTAAAATATTATGATGACTAATGCGATTATGTTACCCAAAGTCTCACCCATATAACTCATGTTAGTCAGGATTAATAGCGGTGGCCCATGAAAACACCGAGCGCGACTCTCTAGAGTCTCAACAAAAGTGAGACCGACTTTTAAAACCGCAACGAATTTAATCAAAAGTAACTTCGCGGAGTTGGATTAACTTGTGTGTTGAGCATGTTTTATATATTACGTGTGGCATGAAGCGAAGCGTACGACGACGACGAGGTAGAGGTGTATAGGTAGCACACTGGCTGCAGGCAAACTGACAAACATCTGTTTTTTTTACAGATATTATCTATACTAATATTATAAACGCGAAAGTTTGTAAGAATGTAAGGATACTAAACGGATCTGGATTAAATTTGACATAGAGATAGATTATAGTATGGAATAACGCATAGGCCACTTTTTATCCCGAAAAAAACCTCTGTTCCCGAGGGAATGTACGCGCGGGCGAAGCCGCGAGCGGAAGCTAGTTATACATAAACAGATTTAGAAAAAAGAAAGCGATTAGTTTTCAGTATAAGGCAATGTTTACATTGAAAGCATTTTTTTAGAGTTGAGTATGGATGTATGGATGTTTGTTTCACTTTCACGCAAAAACTACGAAATTTGGCACAGAGATAGATTATAGTCTGGAATAGCATATAGGCTACTTTTTATCGCGATAACCGACATATACGTGGGCGGAGCCGCGGGCAACAACTAGTATTGTATATTTGTAAAATGCCCCACAACGCAGGGCCACCCAGTCGCGTCGCTTACAACATACAAAGACATAGATATAATAGTTCATCATCGTCAGCCTCTACTAGGCATAGAAGTACCTCTCTAAGTGTACGCCATTTGGTACAATCCTTGACACCTAGCCTGAGGGCGTCCTACACTATGCACTAGTTGAAAGAGTAACAATGCAAAATTATCTTTCTGGCTTACCTGTTGAATCAGGTAAATAATATAAAGATCATAAATAAATAAGATCTTTACGGTCTCTCATAATTTCATAACCTAAACATGACTCTAACTTCTAGGGATATTGTTATCCATTGAGGTTATGCGGATTAGGAATAAACACAGATTATCAAGAGAGGTAGGGCACCATACCAGCGAGCAAGCCCGACTGGGGAAGTACCTCCACCTTACAGAAGACCACAGCCAAATAACTAAACACAGCGGTGTAGTTGTGGTCCTGTGTATGAGTACAGGTCTCCGGCGCTCATTTAGGGATGCGTTCTGAAAGAAACGTATTCCTATCCTAGGGATACTTTCTAATAAAGTGGGTTGGCAACACGCAAGTGATACCTCTAGTATTGCAAGCGTCCATAGGCTACTGATTAACATCACGCAAGTGATACCTCTAGTATTGCAAGCGTCCATAGGCTACTGATTAACATCAGGCGTGCCGTATGCTTGTTTGCCACCTAAGTAGTATACAAGAAAATCAATGTAATAAGCAAATATGTACATTTAAAATTTAAGGTTATAATTTTTTTTCAAATGAAAATATGTATTAAGCTCTTTGTTTATAATGTGTTCGTATGTACGTGTGCAGTTGGCGGGCACATCCCCCCCACCACACAGGACGTACTCGAGACGAGCTACACCCAGGGGAAATGATCGAATGTGATAGCAGAGACAACAACAACGCTAAACAAATTGTAATATCATGATACTTTTTCTTGAGTTATGAATGAGCTATAAAACTTATCAAATCTAGCATGTGGCCTTAAGAGATTTATTGCAAAATAATACGTGTAGGTCATTTTCGGACAGGAAAATTAAAATCAATTTTGTTTTCAGATACATATCAACTTGGCTAAAACCCTAGACTATAGACTGATGGAAAAACTTTTAAAAACATAATATATAAGTATGTTTATCAGTTATCTGGTTACCATAGTACAGGCTCTGCCTAGTTTGGGATCAGATAGCCATGGTGTGAGTTGTCCCGAAAATCATCTTCACCTATCTGTATACCTACCTAAATGTTTTACATACACCACACACACAATCACACACACACGCACGAGCACGCACACACACTCCCACACCATACACCCACACACAAGTGCTGTTTGATTTAAGTAATATGTTACAATAATGTCTTAATTTAATACCGTATACTCGCTGGAAGGCGCTGACACCTGTGATACAGTGATTCCACTAGTACAGGTGCCAACGTTGCAATACTTTGTGCTCATCTGGACAATTGTATAAGTTTATTATTGTAAGCACATTTTATGTTGCAAATCTTTATGAAAATTCTCCTGTCACGGTGTTTGTAATTAAACTCCTCCGAAATGGCTCGACTGATTTTCGTGCAATTTTTTGTGCATATCGGTTAGGTCTGCGAATCGGACAACATCTATTTTTCATCCCTCTTAATTTTAAAGGTGGTTTTGTTTTTATTTTTTTATGATTTAGCATTAAAAATTCCATAGAAACCCTTAATTTTCAGCCTTCTACGATTAACCCCTATTTTTTAATAGCGTTAATACTATTTTAGTAGCAAAACAACGCTAGCTGGGTCAGCTAGTTATTGTATAACATACGTATACCCACAGATAAATAAAGCAAGAGGTAGACGGTTACACTGTATAAATCCGTCGCTTTACAAAATCCGCACGACAGTGCGGCCGGCACCGCCATTATTGCGTGTAGATCTGTCTCTGGTGACAAACGCTCGGGCTCACCGCTCACCGCTTACCGCTCACCGCTCATCGCTCACCGCTCACCGCTCAGTGTTCACCCGCGCCGCTGGCCGCCCAGCTCTATCCGTGCACAGTTTCATTATCTCGTGACATCTGACACATTAGGTATCGTCGGTACCTTTCTCGATACACCTTCACCTGTTTCACGAACGACTGATTTTGTCCACACTGGCATTTGTATTGAATAGTTCCAGTGATTGCGATTGCATTTATAGACGAGGTGCCAACTGACCACGTTTAGCTCATGGCTAATATGCGAGTATAGCGCACATTTTGATGTAGATGAGCATTATCAGGCAATTTCATTTCTTATCTATCTTGGAAAAAGAAAACTCCCGCACTAGAGAACAAGCTCTGAGTCACGGGGGACTTTACAAACATAAAATTAACGGACGCAAATTACACCCAGACTCAGAACAATTTTTTGCGGGTCACACAAAGTTTTGTCCTGCGTAGGAATCGAACCCACAATCTTGTACACAGCAGGTGCATACTGCCACTGGACCACGAAAGCAGTCAAAGTCAAAATTTTAAATAACTTTCTCTAAAATACAAAGGAATAGAAGAAATTCTAAAGACATGTCTGATTCACCAACCCGCATTAGGCCAGCGTGTGTGAATCAAGGCCTAAACCCTCTCTCTTGATAGAGGAGAGGAGACCCGTGCCCAGCAGTGGGACATATGTATATGGGTTGGTATTATTAAAATACAAAGGGTCTAGCTAGTAATTTAAAAACGAATTTAAATTACTAGCTAGACCATTTGGTGTGTTTACAATTTGTGTTATGTTTTAATTATGTAAAGAAGTATGTACTTACGAAGCCTGTTACCTAATGACTTTTGTAGGTATATGTTCAACCGAAATATAAAATATACCCGAATTTGTAATACTTATAAACAATATCTATACCTACTAATATTATAAACGCGAAAGTTTGTAGGTATGGATGGATGGATGGATGGATGTTTGTTACTCTTTCACGTAAAAACTACTAAACGGATCTGGATGAAATTTGGCACAGAGATAGATTATGGTCTGGAATAACACAAAGGCATTACGCGTGAACGGCTGGACCGATTTCAGTAATTCTATTTTGTTGTCTTTGTTATTGTCAGGACAAGGTTCTTATATAAAAAAAAATAAAGTTGCGCTGAAAATAGTTTAACCCGGACGAAGTCGGGGCGGGCCGCTAGTTCATAATATTTTTCCAATACGTAAGAAGCTGTAGGTAGCTACAATGATTGTTGTAAAAATATGGCCATAAATGATTACTGACAAAGCTACGGCATGGCACTAGAATATTACACACGTGACTCAGTACTAGACATAATGGCGCCGGCGCCGCGAGCCGTTGGACGGTCCGATGACACGTTATTTTTCCTCACACGGCGGCGCCCGCGCGCAAGCCGCTGCGCCGGCGCAGACGCGGCCACGGCGCCGCGCATCACTATTTCTGTACTAACTCACCTGAGCATGATTTACGTTCGTAAATATAGATTGTTTATATTGTTCTTTTTTATACTAGTTAGGTGGCAATCAAGCATTCATCTCGCCTAATAGTAAGCAGTTACCGTAGAATATGCACTCATTGTGTTACTGTCCCAACAATCAATATATATAAAAATCAATGCCACTTTTCGTTGCAATTGAATTCCTCCTAAAAGGCTCGGCTGAGTTTAATGAAATTTTGTGTGTGTGTTCAAATAGGGCCCCGGATAGTTTAGATTCACAATTGGACCTGGTAGGTGGCGCTGCTGTCGGTATATCAGCTTTTCTGGGTAGGACGACGTCTGCCAGGTCCGCTAGTGTATTATATTACACCAGGGCATTGTGATATGATTTCCCTATATAACTATAGAAAATGTTACTATACGTATAAAACCGCATCACCGAATGAGTACTTACTAGAGATCTGTACGAACGCACAATGCCCAACACAATGTCTATGTAATTATTTAGCTTGGCCTTTGTCTATATACATATACCTTCTTTAGTTACGTACTAATATTGACCAAATGACAGCAGGATAAGCACGCGTTTAGCAAACGATTTAAAATATTGACGTTCTTCACTAATCAGCGGGCATGCACGGAGAAGGTTATAAGTGTAAAAGAAGCAAAATAAGTACATGATAAGATCGTAGAAGGAGGTAATCCGCAGTCTGTGCCTTCACTTCTTGGGATCAGGCTTACTACGCTATTTAAATTATATAACAGAAAATACTTCCTATATTAGGTTTATATTTTTGTAAACATTTTCTATTTATATTAAAATGTTGAACTGCAAAGAGTTATTCGCATCACCGCGTTCGCGCTCCAACTTTCCTTTCAACATCCGTAGCTTTTCTGAGAGATGAACTTTGAAAAATATTCATTGAAATAGTTTCTTGTGAATCTATATTTTATATTATACTTTCTGTTTAACATCAACAGTTTTTTGCATGACCTGTATAGTGTACCTACAGTCATCAGTCGAGTCTTCAGTCCAGTCACGTTACTCGTTCATCAACAAACCGACATACATCACTCATGACTCCTGAGTCAGTCACCACTGTTTCACACAACCTACTTACGTTGACGTAATGTTTGCAATATTAACTATTTATCATGAATTCTTTAAATATCTTAGATTCAAAGGTCACTCATGATGCCGGGGCCATCTGTTCAGTAGCTTTCATCATAACATAATTAATTAACTATATTTCATTCGATATCGCGCTAGAATCATCTCTGAAAGATATGCGAGACCAAAAGGTTTTTTTTATTATCGTTGGTCTATCAATGGATGTTTGACAGACAAGAGTTGACCAATAGGTATATTGACGACAATCATTGTTGAACTAACTTTAAGAGAAAGGTTACCCAAGTATTGCAAATTATATAATTTGTGTTGTTACCAATAAAAAAATGTGTATTATGATAACCAAAACAGTATTATTTTATTACCTTTTGTCGATCGTAGATGTCCAAAACACAAACGATCCTTATTATTAAGCAAATGAATTGATTAAAATTCACTATAAAACAGTATTACTGTAGCTGTAATCACAACATAAACTAGATCGAGTACTGGCTCCTGCGACCACACAATCAAACCTACAATTACGTCCATTGAATGGATCGCTAATGTTATATCTCACCTCCAGTGCCGTAAATAGCCCTTTTTGCGCCCTGTGCGAGCTTCCATAACTGCGCCCTTGTTTTTTTTTGTTACTACCTAGGTGGCAAACAAGCATACAGCCTGCCTGATGGTAAGCAGTTACCTTAGCCTATGGACGTTTGCAACACCAGAGGTAAAAACCTTATAACTGTGGGGCCAAATTTGCGCTTTGTAAAGCAGCGATCTTTGGCCCGCAGTGAAGTACCGCTTTGCTCTGTTGAGCACACCGAGCTTCCTAGATGCCAGCTTGGCCTTGTCCTCCAAGTGGTGACGAAACTGGACCTCGCAGGATATGTCAACGCCAAGAATCCCAATGCTCTCGGATATCTTTGCTTGCAAATGGGGCTTTTTTAGCGGAGAACGCGCAAACTTGTGTCTTAGTGGGATTGAAATGGACTAAATTAAATCGTCCCCAATCAGAGACTCTGGACAGAGTGCTGCTGATTTCAGACACAAGTTTTTCGCGGCTTTCGTCTGCAATGGAACGAGGGATGTTTGCGCGGCCCATGTAGAAAGTGTCCCCGGTGCTGTCGTCCGCATAACAATGAATGCTATCACTGGATAACATATCACATAATATGCAGCAGAAACAGTGTCGGGGACAGCACAGAGTCTTGCGGAACGCCAGCATTGATGTCCAGGCGATCCGAGCAACAACCATCAACGACGGTTTTTATGCTTCTGCTGGAAAAAAAGCTGGCAATCCACTTGCATAATCCCTCTGAGAGTCCGTAAGATGGTAACTTCGATAGAAGACTCCGGTGCCAGATCCGATCGAATGCCTTCGCTATATCTAGGCTAATTGCCAATGCCTCACCTTGACTCTCAATGGCTAGAGCCCAGCGGTGTGTGAGATACACTAGAAGATCACCAGTAGAGCGACTAAGGAAGGTTATAGCGATAGGCCTGTAGTTCGATGGATCTGATCTATCGCCCTTTTTGGGCACCGGATGCACATTGGCGGTCTTCCACGAAGACCGAACTCGTCTACTGGTAAACGAAAGTGCGAATAGACGCGTTAACATGGGACACAATTCAGGGGCCACTGCAGGTGCGGAAAAAGCCCCGTCAAACTAACTAACTAAGACAGGCACCGTCTTATGTCGCGTTCAATCAACAAAATCGCTAGGCCTATCAACCTTTCTTGGCCAATTGTCGAGCGCAAGTAAGTTTTTATTAATTTGAGCTTACTGAATAATTTTTCGCAGGATGTACAGTCACTGGTTTTATAGCGACTTCTACATTGGGAAACATCTCTTTTAAATCTAGTTCGACTAAAGCTTTAAGTCTAATTTAATAGACTTTTTTGATGATACTGGCATGTAGGTACGTATGTGTTGGAATCGAGCACTAGGGGTGCAGCGGGAACTTATCAGGAGCTAACCGAAAAAATAATAGTCCTGTCTGGTCTAGCCATTCTTGCGCCCTCCAGACTCTACGCCCTGTGCCTGGGCACCGGTGGCACCGCCCTATTTACGGCACTGCTCACCTCAATTGTATAGTAATCGTAGCACAACAGATTATAATATATAATCCTATACTACTAGCTGGTCGTTATGGAAATTGCTCTTCATGCCGCTACCTACACGACACTGTCATGTTTCAATATATTAATATTTATTAATCTGCATGTTACTGTCGCAAATCGACAAGATCTAGGTATGTGACCAAATCCAATAGTTAGTACCTACATGTGAGCGTATACGTGTTTGACCGATAGAATTATAGTTCTACAAGATAAGGTTAGTATTATAATATTCCACGCGTTTTGCAACAAAATGAGAAACTCGACCCAGGATTACTAAGTATTTGAAGTTTTTCTGAGATTGGTTGAGATTTAAAAGATCTGATCTATAAATAATTATCAATATTTGTAAAAGAATGCGTGGGAAGCTGTAAACACGTCATTATTTATGATAAACTAATGTATTGAAGATAAATTTATCGGCACATCAACGTAAGTAGTTACACTTAAATAATATAATCGTACATTGATAGTTTGAGTGTTGGAGCAGCTGTAGGAGATGTGAGTGCTGGGTGAATGGCCTTTTTAATAACCAATAGTAGATACATGTTTTTAGAATTGAAAGGTGGTTTAATACAATTGAAAGTTGAGTAGGAGAATTAAGACCACTGTGATCACTGTAGTCCGTGTGGTGACGGATTAAGAATACAAATGTCACCACCCCATTCCATTCCAAGGGTGTCGTAAGAGTCGACTAAGGGAGTAGGTAAGTCAGGCAGACAATATCCACTGCAAGAGAGGGAAAACTCAAAACAAAACCCTATACCAACCCGTCTGGCCAGCGTGGTATAGTAGGATAATATCCCTCCAATTGACGTTTATGGGTTGAGATGATGAAAAAGGAGTTTGGGAATAATTTGTAGTGGCAGCAGGCAAACTTGATGAAATGAATTCTAACGGTAGGTTCGCGAAACGATTCAGACATATCAAACTTGAAGTACATGAGAATAAACACAAGTCCCTTCAACTAGGACCTACAGAGCTTACACAGAGAACTGTAGCAGACCCTGAACACTTCCCTAGGCAAACTTCTGCATTTACGTGAGAGACATTACGATATATCTCAAAACAAGCCTGTTAGTTGTTATACTCTTTAATATAACAAGTACTAAAAGTATCTGGATCAAGACGAGGAATTCATGTAGCGTGCGCAGACTAATAAAGTCGTTCATGTAGTGGACAGCTGCGTTCAGTGAGCTATTGCACGCGTCATGCGTATTTACTTCATCATGCATGTAAATGGTTCGCTTTTGTTCTTTAAAGGTTAATTATCATTCATATAAGAGTCTTAAGGCTTTAGTTTTTTATGAGTCCAAAACCAGTATACTTAGTGCTTCATCAAAGACAACACAAACTAGCTAACAGATAAATAAATGTCAATATTAGGTTACGTTGAGTATTTTTAACATTTTATGCACGTCTCTTTATCTCTTTCTTCTTCTTCTTATCGTTGGGTTAGTGGCCAACCTAGTGACAGAGTTATTTAGATCGCCCATATTTAGGCCTCTGTCGTGATCTTAGTCGGGACCGACTATTAACGTGCCCTCCGAAGCAAGGAGATGCTCAGATGAAATACCATTATTCGGTCACCCATCTATAGTGTAACCGCGCCGTTGCTTAACCCGCTGATCGTTTACTTAACAGCGAGTGCACCTAGCTATGAACGTCTCCTTATAGGGTAGGCAGAGACTATGCTATGCCATTTGCTTCAATTTAGACATACTTCCTTCGCTTCCTCTACATTTTTATCAAACTTTTCATGCATGGACATCGATTCTGGGTACTTTTAATTTGGCCCTTTTTTAGCACATCACCTTGGTGGACTTGGTTGATGCATGTTCGCCTAGGACGGCCTCTACCGACATCTCCATTCATTTTCGAGCGATATACCTCTTTTTTATTCTTCTCTCAGACATCCTTTCTAAATGTCCGAACCATCTTAACATCCAATTAGTTATTTAATTTTGTTTATAAGAGCTAAATAGATTGTATTGGTATTTATTTCATGACAGAGTGAAGTGGAGTTACCAATGATGTAGTATCAAGTTACGAGCGCCTGTTGCTAGTGGTCTTTGGAAGGGGAAGGAAGGGGAATACTCCCTTACCCTTCCAAGTGTATCTGAGCTAAAAATACGATACTCTCAAGCCGATGTAAGTACTCTACTGACGATAGTTATCAAAATATTTAGTCTGGACCCTTGAAACTTACTGATGTGTATAAATAGGCGTCTACATTATTACTATCCAAAAAATCTTTTTTTTTTGTCTTTTAAAGACAACTCCCGCACTAGAGAACAATACTCTGTGTCACAGGGGACTTTACAAACATACAATTAACGGACACAAATTATACCCAGATTGAATATTGTTTTTTTTAATTGGGTTACACAAAAATGTTTGGCCCGAGCCGAGATTGAACTTCGTGATCAACAGTCACACACATTGACCATTGAGCCACCGAGGTAGTTAGTTACAATATATACAAGACGTGACAGCACCTTGGTACTAATTAGGTACTTTTTTTAAATGTCAAATTCCAGCCATAGACGATTGTGAAGCGATACGTAGGTACTTTCGACTGCTCTGTGCTCATGACAGAACCATTCAGTCTCCAACACGAACTTTTGACATGTTACTGAAATTACTCAAACTTGTAACTGGTGTGTACTTGAAAGTTTCAAATCGTTTGAGTCAGAATGATATCAGGTAGAAGGTGCCTACATTACCACCCCCCTGTAAAGTCTAATTGATATATAATATGCGCGCGGGGTATAGGTATTAATTTCTCTCATGATTCCGTAATGTGATAAGAGTTAAACGTTCTCAAATAGATTTTACCAATTCCTAGGCCATATTCTTTGTAATAAAATAAATAAAGCACTATCTATTTACGATCGTAATTAGTTTTGCACTAAGACATTAGTTTAATAAGTGTTTACAAATTTTGTTCTATTAACAAACAGAATCTATGCTAGTTGTAATAAAATAATTCATTTGTATTTATGAGATATTTCATACTCAAATGATATGTTTATTTTAAATTTAGTAATTATATCATACACATCTTAATGAGTTTTTAAATATAAACTTGACACCATTTTTTTCGCCTGTGACACAGGCTTTTCACCGGCACTTTAAAATTATGTCCTATATCTAAGTTATATTTGCAATAAATTATTATTACATCTTTGGTAACTCCACTTTACTCTTAATCATAAACGAAGTACGTCGGCCGCGTGGCGACAACTACCGATGAATTTTAATTTTATGAACCAGGCGATTAATGTATAAAGTACTAGCCATTGCCCTCGGCTCCGCCCGCGTGGATGTCGGTTATCGCTGTAGCCTATGTGTTAAATTTGGCACAGAGATATATTATGGTCTGGCCATAATATATCAAACATCCATCCATCCATCCATCCATCCAACCATCCATCTAACCATCCAGCCATCCATCCATCTAACCATCTATCCATCCATCCATCCATCCATCCATCCATTCATCCATCCATACTTACAAACTTTCGCATTTATAATATTAGTATGATGTTCAATCAGCCTCAGTATCACCATGATTGTATTCTCGTAAGACCGATATTTATTTTACACTACATAGTACAGTTAAAAACCTAAGGTATAATAGTTATAGGTAGGAATTAGTTGCCTATTTAAATATATTTATTTCCATTCTACTGGCAACACAAAACTGCTCACTTTATAAACATCTTTATCTATCGCTTCTGTGCATCCTAAGATTGCCTGTAAGAAATTGCTTTTAGCGATAAGGCCGCCCATTGTGCATTACCATTTAAACAAAATTATTTTATCTATTTATTCATTTCATAATTTATGCACAGTTATGAACAAAGGATGGCTTAATGCCAAAGGCATTCTCTACCAGCCAACCGTTGGGTTGGGTGATGCAGAGATGAACGTAGTAGGTGCAAGATGTAAAAATCAACAGGATCAGAAACAATATACTTTACATTATAATAATAATGATATAATTGGTTTAAATGAATAAAAATGCTAATACAAACTTAATATTATATATAATTATGTAAGCAATATGTATTTTGGTGTACAATAAAGAGTTATTTATCTATCTGTTCTCTAAAAAGAATCAAATTCTCTATTAGTTCCAGCATTTTCATATTACAATATTCCTTATTATACGATAGGTACTTTGTAGTCTGTAGTCAGAGATAACATAATATTTTTTTTAAATTATAAACATGGGTGAATGGTGAGGTTTTGTTTTCTACATACATACATATCATCACGCCTATCTCCCACTCCTCTACGCCAATTGCTTCGATCCAAACATACCTCATCAACCTCTTCATGCATGAACGACGATTCTGGTTACTTTTAATTTCGCCCTTTTTCAACAAATCCTCTACTTGGTCGCTGTATATTCATCTCCATTCATTCTTGCACGACATACCTCTTTTGTTTCCTTTCAAATATAAAAGTTGGACGGAATGACTATAAAAATATAGTCCTGTTAAGGGACCGGAGATCTGACGAGGATAACCAAAAATGTTCCGACAAATGCATGTGACAGTCAACTCGACTCCGTTTGAACGCCAGCTATTATGTATCGGAAATACGGCGTATAATATATGTAATGGAAAAGGAGGGTAAAAATAGTATTTTTACCTTTTGTGGTACGGTAACCTTAAACCGATCAAATAAAGTAGCTCTAATCATCGGGGCGATCTATTTGAGATTGACTTAAACGCCTATATATAACTCACGGAGAAATGAGGTCATCTAAAAATTGTACGACCCTTTTATGATATTATTGTGTTTTGTACAAAAATATCCATGTAGGGTGGTTGTATGAAACCACGACAAACCTTATTAGTACCGTGTTCGTATCTAACATTAGCATGTAGTATTATATAGGTAGGTACGCAATATTAAATTAGTGTGCGCCATCGGGCAAGTTACACAAGTAATTAAATCTTTTAACGGATTTTAGAGGATAACAAGCTTAATAACCTTTTAATTTTTTTAGCAAATACTTTAGGTCTCGAGAGAAATCTAGAGCGAGCATTAAATAGTATTAAATATTTGTTTAAGTACTTCAACGTTTTAAAACATTAATACTCGATTAATGTAGTTGTTTGGTACCGTTCGTGGTCGGTTGGTACTTTCAATAGTTAAGTTGGACAAAGTTTTAAAGGCCGTAGTCCTTTTGTTGATGTTTTAAAAGTGGTATTTTAGGGTTCAGAGTAAAGCTCATTGACTGACGATTATCATTCTAATATCGATTTATAAAAGAATAATAGATATCCTTGTTATGTACTTAGTATCAATTGACCAGAGGCTAATATAGGCTAATAGAGTGCATACGAGTGCCATCACTAATAACAATATTGAGAATAATGTACCTAGGTATACAATCACTCACCGCACTTTGTGTCGATGTCGAACCAATTAATTCTCTATAAAGCCATAATTTGTGTGAATCTATGCGGAGTCGAGTACTAGCTGTGACAAAATCACCTAAAACAGTCGATGTCGGTCGTAACGTACCTAATCTTTATATACAAAAATGAATCCCTATTTCCCTTGGTCACGGCATCACGCGTGAACGGCTGGACCGATTTCAGTTATTCTTTTTTTGTTGTGTTTGTTATTGTCAGGAAAAGTTTCTATGTAAAAAAAAGAAGAAAAGTAATAAAGATAGTTTAACGCTGATTCTCTAAGAAACAGCGATGGCAAACTGACAGTTGTGATCGCAAAACTGACAGTTGAGATTGCTCGGTGACGGCACAATCTATTGGCTAAACGTCAAAAAGGGCTCTTACAGAATACCGATTTTCAATCTGACAGCCAGATTTTGCTCGGTTTTTGCGGTGGCTCAGTTTTTGCTGTTACGGAATACCCCTGCCGGACGAAGTCGGGGCGGGCCGCTAGTCTCTAATATTTTGACGATTGATAATGAAACACACAGTTACATGATGACGGAGGGCTTGTATGATTTGTATTTTCGATTCTTACTAAAGTACCTATTTGTATGTAAATTTGATCTATCCGTCGATTTCATCCTAGAAAAAGCAATTTATAATCTTACCAAAGTCCCGTAGCTGTATGTAAAATTAGTGTATATCTGTAATGTATATTTCTAAGTACTCACGTGCAGGTTGTTGAATCGGTTGGAGACGCACAGACTCCGGATCGGTGGAGGGCAGGTCTCTGCACAGATCTGCAGACACTCCACTTCCGTGTCCTCGTCATCCTCGACGACGCCGCCTCCCGGGCCGCCTTCACCTAGCTCCGCTGGTGACAAACCAAATAGATACAACGTTAAACAATAGTTAATATCTTTAAATATAATAATTGTAACAAAAAAAAACGACTTTAGTACGGCAAGCTGTAAAATTTTCAAATACCTTCAAACCCCTAGTCTAACATAGGGATTAAAACAGGATGAACTTTCATGCAAACTCTTATGTCACTTTTTCTACCTTAAAGAAGGTTCTTTTTAATCTGATAATTTATAGCAAAAGTGCATTTCATGACCATTCACACGGCTAGATTACATTGTTTAATTATGAAGTTCCGTTACCTAGCTTCCGGCTTTATCATTAGTTCAGTTCAGATGTACCACCAGATGTACACACGAATTGATAACCTCCTCTTTTTGAAGTCGGTTAAAAAATATCCTGTGTGATGTCAGAAAGGGTCCTAATCTCAGCTCTGTGCTGTGGCATTTTAAACTGCAGCGCTGATATTCTGATTAGGCCTTAGTGAAGTGACAGTTATATAGGAAAAAAAAACTTTTAATTAGGAAAAAATGAAGAGAATAAATGACATATTTATTAAATAAGAATTTTTTTGTTTGTTAGAATCGAATAAAGTCGACTAAGCGTCTGGCTGAACACAGATCAAGTAGGTATTATTGCACAGATAATAAAACAATTCATTCACGTAATTATTGCCTAATGACAGTTGCTTCGCAACCATAATCGAAACTTATCTAATCGCCGTGAAATACTTATTATTGAGAAGCTCAAATGGCCATCTGTGGTCTTCTTCATCGAGTTGTGGAAAACCTTGGGGGAGGCCTATGTCCAGCAGTGGACGTCTTTCGGCTGAGATGATGATGATGATCTGTGTGGTATATAAATCCTTACAGCATTTATTTTTCTGTCTCTTTATTTATTTGGACATGTTTGAGGGAGACGAATTGCAAGGTCAAATATTGATTACAGTTATATTTCACAGTTATTATCATAGAAAATTTTATTTTTATATTTATAATACAATAAAAACCAAAGTAAACTTTTACATTCTCACAAACATAACCAATAAATAACGCAACTAATCACAGTAGGTAATGTTGAGTTACTGGATATGTATTATTTGATACATATTTGTACTCTAAACATACTTGTAATCGAACAAAACTGTTGTCGGATACTTTCAATATTTTGATATAATCGAGCGTCGAGCGATGCCGCGCTGCGAGCAAACATTACTGTTGCTTTTGTTACAGAACAGTAACATAATGTTATTAATTTTATATATAGTAACCGAGTTCCTTCGTTTATTATATTTGATAGAAGCTAAACAAACCGTTCGATGGTTGCTGTTATTATTTGTGCGGAGTGAAGACAGGGTTAGGTATATGGATACGTGTACATGTTACACATCATTCTTTATAATAAGGAGGGTATTGTGGGCAATTGTTACCGCGCCTAACAGCCAAGTAGCGAGACGTGGGACGCCCGGCGGCGGTGGCGCCCACCCCCACACAACCTCATCACGAATATCGTACGAGTAACAAATTAACCAAGTTTTATTGCTTAATTAGAAGATAATAAACATGATGTTATATTAATTATTACCAAAAAGGAAAACGAGCTTTGATTATACACATATTATTATCAGTTCGGGTTAAGTCTAGTGTTGTAGCATTTGCCGCATAATAGTAGATACTTTGCTACTTCGTTTTAATATGTTATAAGGGCATTGTAGCCAATTGTAGATAGTAAAATATATTTTACCAAGCCCAATAACCTTGTTTTAATATCAATAAATTAAGGTAACTGAGTACTCATGTGCTTAGTTTTTTCTTATATAATATAAGGAAAAATCCATTTAGTTACTAGTAATGTTTTTGAAACCATCTATAATATAAAAATGAATCGCTGAATGTGTTGCTAAGCGCAAATCTCGAGAACAGCTAAACCAGTTTCGCTATTTTTTTTTGCTATGTTCTTTATTGTCAGAAAAAGGTTTTTATGTAAAAAAAAAAGTTGAGCTGAAAATAGTTAAACCCGGGCGAAGTCGGGGCGGGCCATTAGTTGATAAATAAATTACAAAAGTTCGCCATGGAAAAAATCGTCAATTGTTTGTGAAATAAAACGAGTTTCGAAAACGAACGACACATTCATTTGAGTGACGAAAAACTTTGAACGACACAACAACAACAGAACTTGTCAGAACGAATGAATGGAGTGTTATTGATTGATTCCAATCATGGTGGTTTGTTTGCGCATATTAAATCAAAGCTAATATTTATGTGTTCACTGTTCTGTACGTATAATCCTACCCTTATCCTGGTATCGACCCGTTGTCCAACAGTAAGCTCTCTTCTTGTTACCCTTTATTTTGATCTTTTTTGTTCCTTAAATATTTTAATAAGTACCTGTAGCTAATTTAAGTGGACGGTCAGTATTTTTAATGTATGATGCTATCATAATAATTTATAGACTTAACCCGAGGTATACCATATATAATTTTGCTATGTAAAATTTTGTTTGTGTTTGTAATATATTTATAAAGGTAAAAAAAAAGCGGTGGTGGCCGAGTGGGAAAGTAACCGACTTGCACGCAAGAGGTGCAATTTCGATACCGGGCAGTACCAATGTAAATTATGAGTTTATATGTACTAATCAAATGATTTGCCATCTGGTAACAGTGAAGGAAAACATCGTGAGGAAACCCACATGTCTTAGAAAAAATTCTAAAGACATTGTCTGATTCACCAACCCGCATTAGGCCAGCGTGTGTGAATTAAGGCCTAAATATGACTAAGCTACCTTCTAGACACCTTCGTCCTTAACCAAAGTAAATGACATTTAAAAATGAATTCCAAGGCACAGGCTAAAAGTTAACTGTGTCAGTGTTGTTGACCCACATCAAGACAAGATCCATCTGTTTAGTAAAGACCCTCGAAAGAATTCGAAACGGTTTTGATTTTAACTTGTAAACAACTCAACAATAATATATTAAAAGACACTTGTTGAATATGACTCGAAAGAAAAATATAAAGATAATTGTCTAGCAAGAATCTCGTGTATTATTTATCTACGTATTCTACTGTTATTGGCACAAATCCTCGCCTCAACACATGTCATTATTGTGCGAGCTGTCAACTTAGGTACGCTCATTCTTGTGATTAAATGTTGTGACACTCAAACTTGGCTCAATTGCGTACAATAAAACTTATGGAGCTCACAACGGCGAACAACTTCCTTCATGTTATATGTTTCAACACTCCACCCCTACAACCGCCTCTACCGGTGTGTGTCACTATTAATAAACGGGCATCAACCGTTGCCTAATATAGAATTGACATTAAAAGTCTAAAAACTCTTTTTTTTTCTCTAAAATTTCAAATAAAACGAACGTTGTGAATTTCTAAATAACAACAATACGGAAAATGTTCAGGTACGAACCACTATACGGTGTTGCCGAGTTTATTAAGTATGTTTCGGAGTGAATAAGTCGACTCGACGACGACTTCTGCATGCAAGAGTATACAAACCGCAGACACAAATTCGGATCAGTCTCGGAGCTTAACAAGTTTCAACAAAGCTACATTATGTTACTTTCGTGTATCATTTTTTTTTATGGTTGTTGCTTGGATCGCCTGGACATCAATGCCAGCGTTCCGCAAGGCTCTGTGCTGTCCCCGACACTGTTTCTGCTGTTTCAATGGATAACATATCAATGATATGTTGTCCATTGATAGCATTCATTGTTATGCGGACGACAGCACCGGGAAAACTTGTTAAATGGGCGGCGCAAACATTCCTCGTTCCATTGTAAACGAAAGTCGCGAAAAACTTGTGTCTGAAATCAGCAGCACTCTGTCCAGAGTCTCTGATTGGGCACGACTAAATTTAGTCCATTTTAACCCCACTAAGACACAAGTTTGTGCGTTCACCGTTAAAAAAGCCACCATTTTAGATCCTTTATTGTGCCGCACTGTGCGGTTTCAGAGGAATTTACTCCCACGTACGATAAGGTTGTGGAATGAGCTTCCTGCCGAGGTTCTTCCGAGAGAAGAAGCATGGGGGTTCTTCAAGAAAGGAGTCATAAGGTTTCTAAAGGGTCGGCAACGCGCGAGTGATACCCCTGGTGTTGCAAGCGTCCATAGGCTACGGTAACTGCTTACCATCAGGCGGGCCGTATGATTGTTTGCCTCCTTGGTAGTATATAATATATAAGTTTTATACGGGTTCCAATCTTTGTCTTATATGAACTTAAATATGTACCATACATACATATCCTTACACGTAAATTGAAGAATATAAGACCACTTACATCTTTGTTCCAGAGAATTTGGTCTTTCATTAGATACAAACGAATCATAAGTAGGGGCTTTCAGGAAATAAGAGGGTAAATGTGTCGAATAAAAACGAGATCGAGACGTAATGAGCAGCAAAACGCTTGTGAAATGTGCCCAATGTCGCCGCGCGTCGCTTTGATCTCACGCAATAAAAAACGAAAAATCGTGCGACAAACTCAAGCACTTACATTACATTCAAGTATTGGTACATTTGATTAGTTTTGTATCGCGTTCATCCCATTCACGTTAGCTTGAACGCCCTGATCGTCGCGAAAGCGAACGTAGGATAAATAAACGTTCGCCGTATAGATAGGTAGACAGACTACTGGTATAACTATGCGATAGTCCACTTTTAAATTGGCATATCTTTATTTATACTTAATATTATAAAGCTGAAGAGTTTGTTTGGTTGAACACGCTAATCTCAGAAAGTACTGGTTCGATTACAAAGTATGTATGGGATGTATTTGTGTTAGGACCATTCGATATTTCTACGAGTATATAATAAGGTAAGTACGGCAGTTATCTCGAGTTGTGCACAAACTATATCTAGTTTACAACCAAATATATATGGAAGTGAATAAAGAATGCATAAAATGAGGCTGGAGGATTTAGATTAAGTCATAAATAGCGCAGTACGGGAGGGTAATAAAGAGGTTTTATTTTATGTACCTAGTAGAGGGTGCATGAGGAACACTGTTTAATGCGCGTCACACTATAAAAACGTGGGTAAGGTGGAGGTGTTCATTCTGTGCGCATTGTTTATCACCTGTTCAGACACCTCCAAGTGTTAAACGTTGTTCTTTATATATTTCTGATAGAAAATATTGATTGATTTTATACTGTTTTACTTTGTGCACGATTGTATTTTTGCTTACACAATGAAGTAAATGAGATCCAACGGAACACGTTGTTTGAAAGAGGGCGCAAAGGATGGATGGAAACGCTCATTTATAAATGCGTTTTAAAAGAACCTTTTATACCAGGGATAATACTCCATCATAAAGCCCATTAATTCATCTATCATTGCAAGCGTCCATAGGCTACGGTAACTGCTTAACACCAGGCGGGCCGTATGCTTGTTTGTCACCCAAGTTGTATAAAAAAAAGGTCAGCCTTGTCCGCAGCTACCTACATGCAATTTTAATACATTTGATAAAAGTATCTTGTTCACTTGACACGTTTTATCCGCCAGATACTTGCAATCACGAATATAAACTACATTATTTAAAATGTTCAAAACAGGAAATTAAACGACAACTGGCGGCCGGAGTGGACCCGCAATCAAATCAGTTATTTAATTAAAATGGTGGGTCCACATAATGGGTTCATGAATAGGTCAAAGTAGCAAACTGAGATTGAAGCAACATTCCCATAAATGACCTGTCAGTTGTTCTGACTTCTTCGCCATTCACCGTAAAATACTAACACCAACACACCCGACTAAAGGACGTAAGTCATCCTCACCCCATCCCCCTCCTTACAACGAGTGAGTGAACAGAAGTCAGCAGGAGATGGCTCGTAACGTGTCAATCAAGCCTTTACGACACCCCCTAAATAAAATAAAATTAGGTAAACGAGTCTGTCCCAAGTTTACGCAACTATAAAAGTAAGTGTTTTGTCTTGCTCAGATCATTTGAGTGCTTTTATGGTGTCTGTAATTATTATAATTTTGTTGAGAGAATGGCGAAGATACAAGTATGTGCCACCATAACAAATTACAGCGAATCTTCGCCTACGTTGTAGTATTTGTCGGAGTATGAAGAAATATACGATGTTTTGTTTTCAAGCAACCAAAACCAGCATATTGTGAGAATTATAACTAAGTGAAAAATATATAATTTTAAATAAATAGGCAAGGTAAAACGGTTTAGTTGCTATTGACAAGCTCAAATGATAGCAATAAAACAAAATGGAAGCAGCTTTTTCCTCGCCATTTATTTAATAAATTACGGTCGTATTTTAACCACCAGGTGATTTCTAGTTATATCGAATCCAGATTAAGATTATTATTACCTCGTACTCGTATCTATGTATATAAATAAAAAGGAAACCCCCAAATGTATGTACGCGCTTTATTTCCGATCGACTGCACCAAATTAGATAATTATTTTTTTGTTATTGTCAGGAGAACGTTTATATAAAAGAAAATTAACAGAAAAAAAGATCGTTTTTTTTATATCAGTACGAAGTTGCCGGGTCAGGTAGTATTAAATATTGATATATTTGAAATTGATAGTAGATCGCATTATCGGCGGCACTGTGAGCTCAAACTGATTTCCCAAAACTTCAAGTGCGCATTGAACGAACGTAACGAGTAACGTTTGAGTAGTTCAGACGTCAGACGAAGTTTTTAGCAGCCATATTTTCCAAAGTGACATACAGGTCTTCAAGTTACTTATAAGAAGGTGTTTGTTAAATAAACCTTAGTCATTTTTATCTACCTACTGCATTCCAATGTAACTGTTTCTTAAAATAGAGCTTAATAACACACGCCAAAGCTTGTCATGGTTGAAGACACATTATTGTATTGGCTAAAGGTTAGTGTATCCAAGTATTATCACTAATAACAACTTCAAGCGTACGAGTTAAGGTTTAAACTACATTGGCAAGTGAAACTACCAACCAGCAACTAACGTTCGGGAGTCAATATTGACCGCTACCAATTTCGACGAGCTTGTCTATCAAAGGGATGGTGGGTCCAAGTTTTTTTTTCCAATTAAATAGCGAACGTGTAGCTGGCCTGGCCATCGCGCACTGGCACGCGGTGGATTTAACGAAGATGTACATTCCTACCTACTCAGGTACAGTATACTCTGTGTGACTATGTAGTAGGTACACATTAGAAAACTTCATTCGTTGAAACGGAGTAATACGTAATTACAGCGGAGATATCAAAGCGAATAAATATTCGCTTTGATATTGACAGTGTATCATAATATTATGATACACTGTTTTAATATTTATAGTAGAGCAAGTGCAGTAGTGCGAGTTGGCAGAATTCACATAAGTACGTTATTATATCTGAATATGTTATGAACAACTCTCGTAAAATGAGTGATATTATAATAATTTCAACTGAAACTCGTTAAGTACTGTTTTGGGGGTATTCCTCAAAGCGCACCCATTTTGAAACGCACCTAATACCATTTAGCTGCGGTATATTTTTAATTTCTTTCGTTACCGCACCTGAATGGTGCGTTTCGAGGAATACTTTGCGTTAGGTACGTTTCTAAGTGGGTGCGCATCGAGGAATACCCCCTGCCCCTCTAGACAAGTGGCATAAAGGATAGTCGAATCGAAAAGTCAAAAAAGCAAATGTATGGTATTTGACGTAAGTTTACGACATTATATCGTAGACTTACGTCAAATCCCATACATTTGCTTTTCTGACTTTTCGATTCGACTACCGTTTTTGCCACTTGTCTAGAGGGACTGTTTTGTTTACGTCAGGGATTAATCAAACGTATGAATTGAGAGTAAGTACCTACAACATATTATGTGCATACCTACACAGTATAGGTATTTACACTGTGATATTATTTAACACTTCATCTCAATTCTGGAAACAAATATACTCACTGGTTATAAAACGACAAAAAATAAATCAGCATTGAAAGTACATACCTACAGTACCTACGTATCTAAGTCACGCGATGTAAAACACTTAAATAGAACACTATCACCGCTTATACCTCGAGTCAATCACTTGAACAGTAAGCCTTTAATTGATTACGTGTGCACACAAACAAAAGCTTCTCGGTACAATACTATTGAGTTCTTTTAGTCGACGTGTATCGGTTGCCGGCGCGGCGTCGTGCTTCAAGTCCATTGTTACCCGGCCATTGTCCCGGGCCAACATGCTGTATACCACTGGGACCGGGGAAATAATACACAAGCTTTAGATTTAAGACATATATCGAATAATCCTGAACGCCTACAATTTATGGAAGACAATTTAATAAACTGTGTTGAAGACTATAGAAAATTTTAAAAGGGACAGACTACGAATGCGATGTAAGGAAGGACCTTCACTTTTTTTTAAAGACTTCCATTTAGATAACTACACTAAAACTTTTTTGTTTTCTTTCTTTAAAACGGTATTTTTATTTCTTTGTGTGAGTACTTATTTAAGGGATTTTTTTCTAAATAAAGTTAGTTTATTCCAGGATTAGCCGTAAACACAACGACGACAAAATTGTTTACTTTAATAAGTGATTTATGAAAACATCCATTCAGTCTTCTCGTAAATATACGAAAAACATGAAAACAAATGCTAGATATAAAAAATATGATATAGTTACAACTGTTTCACATAATGACTCATGAGATTGGCTAAGGTTTTCTCAAATTAAAAGAGTTCAAATAATATATCAGCACTAAGCATACACGTACAGTGGTTCTTAAAGCTTACTTCAACAACTTGGTGGTGTGAAGACGCCCTTACTGCTAGGTAGGGTACTGTGTTTGAGTGGGCCGCAAAATTGAATCTCTTGAGACACCCTTAAGGAGTGCCGATGTTTGGCAGTCGAAGTGTAAGGCTTTCATTGGATCATACAAACATGTTACGGTTCTATTCAAATTATCAGCAAAATAGGTGACATTATGTGCGACCGGGTTAACGATGTTAAATCCTTACTAATATTATAAATGTGAAAGTTTGTAAGAATGTTGATGTTTGTTACTTTTTCACGTAAAAACTACTAAACGGATCTGGATGAAATTTGGCACAGAGATAGATTATGGTCTGGAATAACACATAGGCTACTTATTGCAGCGATAACCGACATCCACGCGGGCGGAGCCGCGGGCAACAGCTAGTGTGGAGATAAGGTTTCAATAAATAATACAAAGCGTATTAGCTACAGGCAAACGACACCAGTTAAAGTATCATTTCCACATTATTAGTTAATATTTGGTATGGAATGGAGTGGAAATCTTTGGGGAAGGCCTATGTCCAGCAGTGGACGTCTTTTGGCTGAGATGATGAAATAAAATATGTGGCGCGTGTTACGAGAGGCTTATATCTAGCAGTAGATTGCGAAAGGCTGATTGTTTGATTGGAATTTAAAAAAAATATCTTATGGTATGTCGGAAGAAACGTCAGAAATCGTTCAAAATCTTTACATATAACTAACTTGATACATAATTATAAGAGACAGTTCATCCGAATGTCAACATAGCGTTTTCTCAAGAAGCATTGGGAATTAAATAGTGTTAAGTATTTTTAGCACAACACAGAAAGGATCTAACTCGGCAAATTTCGCCGTACAAAACTTCCTTTCGTACTACCAAGTCCATGAGATCGCGTTGTTTGTTGTTTCCATCAAAATGTACAAAACAAACAAAGCTCTCGCCTGTGCTCTCGCCTAACTATGAATATTGATAGGACGGTTCTAAAACACTTTTGATCCGATTTTCTTTCAACTAAAGTACATCGCAAACAGTCACAAATCCCATACGTCGATGAAGCGGTGCCGCACGCCGCGCGCCGGCTTGCGCTAAGAGACCACCTCTTTTATGCAACGTCACGCACATCGAGATATCTGCGTTATACTATTGAAACATTAACACTTTCAGTCATAATACTATAACTAGTGTTTTTGATGTATCTGAGAGATAAAAGAAATACCGGTTTTTATTATTATTATTTTTTTATACTTCCAAGGAGGCAAAAAAGATTAAGAGAGGTGGGGTACTATACTGGCAAAACAGCCCGACTGGGGAAGAACCTCCACCTTACAGAATACCCCAGCCAAATAACTACACACAGTGGCGTAGTTGTGTTCCTGTGCTGGATGGATGGATGGATGCGTTTTTTAAAGAATGTATTCCTATCCGAGGCATACTCCCATCATTAAGCCCTGGTGTAAAAAAATGGGTTTGCAACACGCAAGTGATACTTCTGGTATTGCAAGCGTCAATGAGCTACGGTAACTACTTACCATCAGGCGGGCCGTATGGTTGTTTTTTTTTTTATACTAATTAGGTGGCTAACAAGCATACGGCCCGCCTGATGTGAAGCAGTTATAAATAAGGAAATTAAACAATGTGTAATTGCTATTATGAACGAAATCCGGTTAGGGTCCATGAGTATATTCCCTTGGCTCGTGAACAACCTACATCATTCTACAAACCCGTTGTTTACATATAACGTTTAATTTCATAGTTTTAAATACAGGCATTAAATATAATCCCATAACCCAGTCCCGTCTAGTCTGTACACTAGACAGACTGTTGTGAAGTATGGCTTAAACATTTTTGCAAACGTAAGTCGCCGCTAATCTCGCTAGCTTTACAAATTGCTGAATAAGGTGCAAGCTCAAACATTTAATTACGTGTCGGGCCTCGAGGGCCTGCCACGATAGTGCTATCATTGACACTCACTTGGGACCCGTAACGTGCTTTTCAACGCTAATTGGCGGCCGCTCTATCCGAGTATCGAAGAGATTAACGTCTTTAGCGCGAGAGATCTTATCACTTTATTAGTTAAAGAATATTGTGAGGGTTTTGTATAACTTATAACTTATTGAGTTAACACTTAGTAGCTTATGATGATGAAAGAGAGAGGTACGGCACCATACTAGCGAGCAAGCCCGACTGGGGAAGGACCTTACAGAAAACCACAGTCAAATAACTACACACAGCGGTGTAGTTGTGTTCCTGTGTGTGAGTATAGGTCTCCAACACTCACTTAGGGATGCGTTTTGTAAGAAACTTATCTATACTAATATTATAAAGCGGAAGAGTTTGTTAGTTTGTTTGGTTGAACGCGCTAATCTCAGAAAGTACTGGGTCGATCAGAAAAAAATCTTTTTTATTGAATAGTGCATTTATCCAGGAAGGCTATAGGCTATATAACATCACGCTATGACCAATAGGAGCGGAGCAGCTAAAGCTGTTTATTTAGATAAATGAAATATATAGACAACTGTAATATATATGCTTAAGTAGTTAAGAGATAAATCATCACAAAGTCTTGTTACAAACAATGCTTAGGAACAATCAGAAAGAAACTTGATATTTGAACAACGTACTATCGTACCAGTATGCGGGTTATTGTTATTCTCTAGTATTCTCGTCTGGATCACAGCGGGAACATGCTGAGTACCTAATAGTACCTACTGTGTCTACTCCAGAGTTACTGGATAGACTGTTAGTAATGTGATTACAAAGATAAACAAATCTGAAACATTCCGATCTACCCGCGCACTATTCTCTTGTGCCACTAACAGTTTCGGTGGCTCATTGGTCGATGTGTGTGACTGCTGATCACGAGGTTCCGGCAGGGGTATTCCGTAAGAGCAAAAATCGAGCTACCCCATAAACCGAGCAAAATCTGGCTGTCAGATTGAAAATCGGTATTCCGTAAGAGCAGAAATCGAACCTTTTTGACGTTTAGTCAATAGATTGTGCCATCACCGAGCAATCACAACTGTCAGTTTGCGATCACAACTGTCAGTTTGCGATCACAACTGTCTGTTCGCCATCGCCGTTTCTTAGAGAGCGGCGGGTTCGATTCCCGGGTCAGGCCGAAAATTGATATTGGGTTTTTCTGTCTAGAAATTCACATTACATGGATTTTGGAAATTGGCGGTGTAGAAATCCCCGTGCCGTGGGCCGTTATTGCCGTCCCATTGGTATTCCGAGGAGACGATTGAGAGTGAGGGAATAAAGAGTTCACTTGTGTTTGCGCACACACTTGTGCACTATATCTCCTTTGAGATTAGCCACCGTGACCGAAATTCGGTTATAAAGAGGACATTATTATATTATCAGTGTAGACACATACTTTATATCCACTCGGTTATATTGTATTGTTGTGAACGTGGTGATTGCCTAAAGATATCTCCCAAACTTGTGGTTATAATGCCGGAATAATAGTGTGTTCATGAGAATTTCCTATATGTAGTCCCTTATTGTTGTTACATATACAAACAATGGCACATAATTATCTGCGGGCTATGTTACGCATGTGTTTGTTCGCGAATTATCTCTACTGGGGATTAACATACAAATATTATAAACATATATCTACTATCACTTGTTTACTCGATCAAATATTCTTGTTATTTATTATTATACTATACTAGCGGACCACTTCGCCTTTATCCGGGTTTAATTGAAGGCCTTTATCGAAATATAAACTATCCTATCTTTAAAGTTGGATAAAACTACACACAGTATGTAAAATTTTATTAAAATCGGTTCAGTAGTTAGCGGACAAAAACGTGACACGTAATTTATATACATTAAAATAAGTCGTTCCCTCGAACTGTGATCTTGCGATGTAAGTAGTTACTCGTTTTACAAGCCTTTTATAGCTAGAAATCACAATTTTTGAGCATAGGTTTATTAACCGCCTTCAAAAACGAGGAGGTAATCAATTCGTGTGTAATTTTTTTTAATGTTTGTTACCGCAGAACTGCACTGAAAATGTATGAACCGATTTAAAAAAATCTTTTTTAATCCGAGAGGACATACTTTTAGTTTGGTCCCATTTTTATCAAATCAAAGTTCTGATGATGGGATCCATGAGGAATTGGGGGAACTCCTCAAAAATTATAGGCATACATAGCTATAGCAATTTCGATATTTTTAATAACAAATCAAACTTCTTTCAGAAAATGTAATTTGGTAAAGTGAATCTGATGAAGGAGACCACAGACGGACATCTAAACTTCTTAATAATAAGTATTTCACGGATGACACATTTCGATTAAGGTTGTTCAGCAACTATTACTAAGCAAATGTAATTTAGCAAATTAAAATGGTACAATTGAAATTAACTGATGATGAAGCTGGAAGGTAGGCAACGAAACTTCATAATTAAACAATGTAATCTAGCCGTGTTTGGGCTTCTTTGAATGGTCATGAGATGCACTTTCACTGTAAATGATCAGATTTTAAAAAAAACGCATTTAAGGGAGGAAAAGTGAGGTTAGAGTTTGTATGAAAATTCATCCTATTTTTGGAAAATTCTACAACTTGCCGTATTGAAGTTGTTTTTTTCGTGGTTAAAATTATTTTATAACTTATAATCTAAGCCAGCACGACAGTAGACGGTGTCGGCAGTAGCTATAGGTAGCAGGTCTAAGTCAAATCCTAATTTATACTTACGTACTCTGATCTCTCTCATCTGATAGACACCTAGCTAGCTCAATTTGTGTTAATTTTGAGTAATAAGACTAACGTTAAGCATCGTTAACGCAAAGCCTGAATAATCTTGATGTGTCGGCAAAAATATGCACTAGTGCTTAATATCCCTTTGAGAGCACGGTAGAAGAGCTCTAGAAAAAGATTTCTGAAAGAATCTGTCCCTAAGTGGGTACCTAAATATCGTTTTAAAGTATACTTGTAAAAATCTAAATCTTCGTAAGCGTTAACTGTGAAACGGCAAGCGCTAGGCAATATTCACAAAGAATACACTTTTATGAAAGTAAAACCTCCTTACAAAATACAATATGTTTCGGTAAACAAGCGTGAAAATGCTTTCGTATCATCGCCGTGTGTACCCGCCTACCTACGAGTAGGTAGTGAGGCGCATCGCGACGCGTGCCGCTGCATAACTAGCATCTACACAAGAGGTGAATGAATTATTGTACATCCATATACCTAGACATCATTTTTTAAACCATAATTTTTGTAGGCATTTTGTAAGACATGAACAACAGTGAGATGAAAATTCAAATAGAAATTTGACCCATTTGATTTCTTTCGTCATTTAAACTTAGTTCAATGAATTTCACTTGTCACAAAACGTGTGAAATAATAAAATTCTATAAGGAATACATTACGCGACACGAATTTTATAAGATGTATTTATTACAAACAAAGCAAATGTTTGTTCCGCGGTTGCCAGTTATATCCCAGAGGTATGAATGTTATGCGACATACAAGAGTGAAGCGTTGGGCACGAGACACTGCCGCCTCTCGACACATGGGAACACAGGACCTTTTTTTTATACTACTTTGGTGGCAAACAAGCATACGGCTCGCCTGATGTTAAACAGTTACCGTAGCCTATGGACGCTTGCAATACCAGAGGTATCACTTGCGTGTTGCCAATCCTTTTTTTTACACCAGGGATTTAAGATGGAAGTATCGCTGGGTAAGGAATATTATTCTTTCAAAACGCATCCATAAATGAGCGCTGGAGACCTGTACCTCACACATAGAAACACAACTACACCGCTATGTGTAGTTATTTAGCTGTGGTCTTCTGTAAGGTGGAGGTCCTTCCCTAGTCGGGATTGCTCGCTAGTATGGTGCCCTACCTCTCTTAAACACCAACTACTGGAAAGTACTTATATCATTATAAAAATTTGTATTTATCTAATGTCAATATCTCAATACACTAATTAATTATAATTAATGTAATGATCAATAGATTATAGCCGATGTACGCGTGTGAAGCCCGCAAACTCTCCATGTTCCTACCAATATTTGTACTTAAAATAAATTACGCAAACAAACTGTTCATTGGACGGGATAATTAATTAATCAAATTGTAAGCGCTTGCCGCTTCGGACCTGTAGGTATGTGTTTATTGGAACATTCCGCCAACGCACGTTTTATAGTGCAATTTGTACATTAATAATGCAGTCGTGGGTTTTAATAATAATTCGTAGCTATTATGTGGAATTTTCTACATAGGTAAGTAGGCAGGTACCTATGTAGTTTGTACAATACAGCCTAAGCTTAATATTGTAAAACATTCCTCAAGAGTACAATCTGTCATCATTTATAACAAATTGCCAATAGAATTTAAATCAATTTACAGTTTAAATATATTCAAAAACAAACTAAAATGTTTCCTGCTGAAGAAGTGCTATTATAGTATTGATGAATATCTTAATGACAAACTACCGTCTATTGATGAATGATGTAAATTACTATTTACATATATTTTTAATGATATACCTTTTTGTAATTATTGTTTTGACTCTACTTTGACATTAATTCCTACTCAAAATTATTAATTAATTGTATCCTAATATGTTGTATTATTTTTAAGTTTATATCTGGCAATGTTTTTTTATTATAAGATTTTATATGCAATATTCGACACAATTTATATTGTTATGAATAAATGACTTGAACTTGAACTTGTCATCATGATATAATTGAAATTGAAAAATGTAGAAAATATTCATTGTGAAATTAAATAATAAAGAATTCACTTCTAAAGTCATCTGCAACACAGCTCAATTCTCCGCGTAACTACACTTGATAGTTCAAACGTTTAAATACTTCCGTATACAACACATGTTACTCCCAAAGCGGCTCTAAAGCTGAGCTCTCAGTGAACTTCAGCTTAATTTCCATACAATAATCAAAGTTGGCACACGGAGTTGTAGCGGGGGTTTTGATGCGCATCATTTGCGGTCCTAGCGCCGAGCGCCGCACCCACTCATCACCCACTCTCGCTTGCGTTTCACATTTGATAAGAGTCCGCAAATTCAATTATCTGATTTCGTTTGCTCTTGACTTTGCTTTCTAAAGTTTAAGGACCAACTATATCTTCGTTCCTTAATTAATGATCGTTTTGACTCTTGTGAACTTTCTTATTCTTGGCTATTATTATTGAAATCGGTTTAGAATATTTCAGTTGACATGGCCTTCTTTTTATAAGACTACTAGCTGACCCAGCAAACGTTGGTTTGCTGCTAAAATAGTAATATCGCTATTAAAAAATAGGGGTTGATCGTAGAGGGGTGAAAATTAAGGGTTGTATGTATTTTTTTAATGCTGAATCACAAAAAATATAAAAACAAAAAAATGACAAAAAAAAATAATAAAAAAAAATAGGGGTGGACCACCCTTAACATTTAGGGGGATGAAAAATAGATGTTGGCCGATTCTCAGACCTACTCAATATAATCACAAAAAATCATGAGAATCGGTCAAGCCATTTCGGAGGAGTACGGGAACGAACATTGTGACACGAGAATTTTATATATAAGAAGATGACAAATAGTCTTCTATTTGTCATATTGATTCTATTTCGTACGAGTTCCACGCCCAAATGATGGTAAGCAATTACCGTCACATACGGAAGCTTGTAATACCAGAGGCATTACTCGTGTGGTGTCGATAGGGGGCTTCAATTAGATTATTAACTTGTTATAAACCATGTTGTACACACAAGTACTCAAAGCGTTAATATAAAAAGACTTGGAGGCACACGCTTGTGTCATTATTAAGTTGTAACTTTATACTACCTTCGGCTTAACTCACGTGATTATCTCCACGATACAAACAAGGTAGTAGGTACACTCTAGTTAAGTCTGTAAACACAACATAAGGGGGAAGTTGTTCGGATGCGGTGACTCGCCAGCCATTTGCTACCTCACTTATTGTTTATTTACCAGTTTGTTGTTCTTATGAGGTTCAACATGCAAGTGATCGTCATCCTCGTGTTATCCTACTAATAATATAAATGCGAAAGTTTGTAAGAATGGATGGATGGATGTTTGTTACTCTTTCAAGTAAAAACTACTGATCGGATCTAGATGAAATTTGGCACAGAGATAGATTATGGTCTGGAATAACACATAGGCTACTTTTTACAGCGATAACCGACAAACACGCGGGCGGAGCCGCGGGCAACAGCTAGTTTAAAATAAAATTAGAATATTCATAGTTATTTCTACAATACACTAGCGGCCCAGGACTTCGCCCAGGCTAAAACAATTTCCCTAAGAACCTAATCCAAAGTATTAGAAAAATTTAAAAAGAAGATGAATAAAATCGGTACAGTCGCTCTCAAGTTATGGCGTGACTAAGGAAATTATGGATTCATTTTTATTTAGGTACTAGGGATCGCCCGCGACTTCGTCCGCGTGGTAATTTGAAACGTACATTACCCCGATTTTGCAACATATCTCACTACTGTTATATTTAATTTTAGTAATCTGTGGAAACGTCGTGGATTGTATATTAATACATTCATTTAGTAATTAAGATATATTATACATACTTACTGTACAATTGTTTGTTTTCCCAATAAAGAAAAAAAAAATACTGCTCCTATGGATCATAGCGTGATTTTATATAGCCTATGCACTATGCATCAAAAAAGATTTTTTGCAATCGAACCGGTACTTTCTGAGATTCTCACTTCTTGACTTCAGCTTTATAATATTAGTATAGATAGGTATTAAAATGTCTTGTAATTAATTTTATCTGAGTAAGAGGTCCACATAGCTCACCCGCTGCAGGCCCTCGCTGCAGCACAGCACCAGCATGCGGCCTGCGGCATGATCGTCACTAGCCACAAAGCCACTAACTGTTATAACTAAGCGCAACTTCTTTTTTTCTCAGCTTTACCCTCACAAAGTTTAATTTCACTAGTTTTACTTCCTTTACTAGTTTTCTTACACATTTCCCAACTCTTATTTTTCTTTGCTGTTAGAAACGTCTAAATTATGAACAAAAGCTTTTCTTTGGATTTTGCAGCGACGCTCACATATTTTTTCATTTTACGTTATTTAGAGTAGTGTCCTCTGGAGACCTGAAATTTGGCCTCATTTTTAAACTTTGAAAGATTTTGTTTGAAAAGAACTTAGTGAACATTTTAATTAAAAAAACACAAGTTTAAGTGTAACATTAGTTAAATATTAACTAAGCAAGTACTCTCATTAAAGTTGTTTAGATATACATATGTACGAACGTAAAGGATTTACAGTCAGCAGTCCTCCTGCCAACATAATTGACCCGTTTTGTGCCATTAGAGAGCCCTTATTATGATGTAATTAATTAAAGGATTTAATTTTTCCAGAATTATAAATTTAATCCAAGAATATGTAATCTATAATCCTTATTTATGTTACAGAAGTTGTGCAAATAATTTACCGACAGCTTGTTCTGTAGCCCTAAGCCCGAGGACAAAACAAGGGATTAAAGGATTTATAATTCCTAATCCGGGTCAACACCATAAAGTTTCACAAGTAAGGACGGTTGCTGGTTGACACTGATGAGCTGGTCTCGGAAGAAAGAGTCTATGTTTAAGTGTTACAAACAATCACATGTAAAATAGTTTAATTTAAAAATCAACTGCAACCTCAATCAGATATTTTATTTATAGGTTAATACCGTTAAATACAATATCTGATTGTTTGTGAGTAGTTTAGTTTAATTTACTTTTATATTTATAACAATTCATGTAAATATCTTCAACCGACTTTCTTCTTACGTTAGACTCTTAAACCTACTTCATTTTTTATTTTATTTTATTCTTTTCAGTGGGCTGGCATGTTCCGTGGGTATTAGATTGTGATAAACTTATCAAAATGTCAATCTTTATTCATTACCTATATGATGAAGTCGATTAATAAAAAATAGTTTCTAATTTTGATTTATTTTATCTAAAAACGCGACGAAACGATGTAACCCTCGTAACTTTAACTCCTTTAAGCTGGGTCTAAAAAGTATGTTAATAAGCCTACAAAACTACTCAAAGTGAAATAAAGTTGGCCATAGAAGAGGAGACAAAAAGCACAGTGGCGCCGCCATCGGCATCGCTCCAGAGTTGATGCCGATTCACTTAGCGAACAATAAACTTAATTATTGCCCTATTACAGGCTCTCGTGCCTCGTGCCCTATTATAGGCTTTCATTTACTTGCCTCTAAGTGGTGATTTATTATCAAATAATAAAATATAGTGTTACCTTTGCAATGTCATCACGACATGTTTTTATCTTATTCATCCGAAAAGAGACAATCCCTTATTACCGATACCGATACCGATACTGTGGGAAGCTAAATTACAACTAGATTTTTTATGCATTATAACTATATTGTTTATTTCCTTATAAAATTAAATACTTTTTATTTATCTAAATTTGATTTTGACTCTGTTATTATGCGATTAAAAATAGCGGCCTAAATTTTTTGTCAATTATCCTCATGGCCCTACCCTAGTCAGCAAATTGGCTGTAAAAAAAAATGACCACATTTTGCTTTATGACGTTCATAAGTATCATGCATCTGATAAAAATGAATAAATAAGTTTGACTTTTTGACCTATAAGATTTTAAAAGCTAAGTATAGCAAGTTCCTAAACAATCCCCTACTAATCCCACATACAACGTCTCATAAAATCAGTGTAGCTTAATTTGTTAACTTATCGAATAGGTAATATTGGCAATTATGTCGCGATTCTACGTTCTCTGATTAATTCTCAAAGCTGACGCGCCACTCCGCACCACTCCGCGCAGCGCCGGTCAAATTGCCCGCCAATTAGCTCTCAGAGGTTGGTTGACGATACTTTAATTACCACCGGTGAGGTGCGTGATTTATTCATAATTATACCATGATATTTTAATTATACTATTTGTAAATTAGGATATATTTCGTGGATGATGCTGTGTGAGAACACAACTCATTTTACGCCAGCATGCCTGTGATTTTATTATGAAAGGATGATTCCGCAGAAAGCCAGTACCCGCTGAAGCCAATAGTTAAACGTACCCAATGATGTAGAAATAGTTGCAATGTACAAAATATAAATGCAAACATACGAATAAGTCGCGCTGAAAATATTAATTACCGTACAAATGTTTGAGAGGAAATGTTCAGCGGACAGAATGTGTATTTATTCAACAGAAATGAAATATTTTAATGAGCATGCGAGTTCTGTTTTTATAGCAATTGAAGTTTTAAAGAACTTCAATTCACCAATCACTCAATTTCACAGTCCAAAAATATTACGTTTCCATAATTGTGTTACAATAGCTGTACACCTACCTTGGTCATATAGTGGCTGTACTGCTATAGTGTAGCTATGGTAAGTGTTTATCACATACCTTCATGAATTTATTTAAGGGTCATTGAGATATAGGAAATTGGTCCAAATGGCATTGCAATAATGCATATAAGAGAATAACTGTGATAAGGAAAATAAAAAATCTGACGAATTCAATTTAACAAAAATACTTATGTAAAACCTAACCACTTGACTTGGCTCTTAAAAAATCATCCCAGAATTAAATCCAAGCGTCAATCACTCTGAATCTCAATTAATTGAAATTATAATTTCTATCAAGCCTGAAGGGTACTTCCTATCATCGCCGATGGCCGGCACTCGTCACAAATTGACTCTTGGCCTGGAATCATTAATCCACTTCCAAATTTTTTATTGTCACTCGACAACACTAAATCATATTATAGATATATTATCGATATTGGAGTAACTAATACTCGTATTTGTTTTAATATGGGTGTCCGAATACCTTTTATGTAATGCGTAAGCTAAGTGGAGGTTTAATCAGAGTTGCCCTTACAGTGTTTGTCTTTAGTTAAAAATGACTATGGTTGTAGTATATATAACCATAGTCATTTTTAACAAAAAGTATATATTATATACTATTATTACTATTAGTATATATTATTATTACACTGCCCGCGGCTTCGCCCACGCGTAGAATCCCACGAGAAGTGATTTTTTTTTCAGAATATATGCTGTTTCAGACTATAATCTATATCTGGGACAAATTTCATCTAGAGTTGTTTAGCCGTTAACAAATATCCATCCATCCAAACGATCTATTTACATGTACCCCTTTATGGTTGAATCAATCAATCATTCAGTCCACTGCTGAATACTTTAATTGATTGAATACTTCCTCAAAAAATATGTTATTATTATGATATAGCCGCGTTGGTTTGATGGATCATTAGCCGATAAACGTTCCACTATGTAGGTACGTATATATTTCTATTCAAGTGCCTGTGGATTGTATCTTTTATATATAGATATCAACCATTATACAAATTGGACTTATTCTTATGTCAGATATGTATGTTAAGAAATAATAAACAAATTGTCCGAAATTAATAATACATTAGAAATTAATTGACTGCCTTGGTGGTCCAGTGGCCGCAGTATGCGCCTGCTGTGCACGAGGTTGTGGGTTCGATTCCCATACAGGACAAAACTTTGTGTGACCCGCAAAGAGTTATGTCTGTTAATTGTATGTTTGTAAAGTAGCAACACAGAGCTTGTTCTCTAGTGCGGGAGTTGTCTTAAAAAAAAGTTTCTCATTTGATTCCTTTTCTACCATTATGCCATATTTAGCTGATCGATTACTGATTTATTTTAAATCTGTAGAATTCGGGGTATTCATCCAATTAGCAATGCAAATATTGCTCCATCTCTCTTTCTGCCCTAATTTTCGGCTGAGTGCCTTAATGCGCCTAAAGTTCACAAATTTTCCTCCTTACGATTATTCCTTCTTGCGATTAAATGATTTTACGGTTAAAAAGAATATTTTACAAGTTAAAAATATTGTATACATCATTGACATTCCAACATTTTTGTTACTGCTTGTGTCCCTGTCAACAGTTTTAAATTAATCACATCTAATACAATTAGTTTTGTAAAACTCATTATTGCAAAACTTCTCAATAATGGCGATATTATCTTTACCCAAGTAACGTGTCGTCGATGAAATATTTTAATTACCTTACATTATGAAGTGATTTAAACTATGGCAGAAATTGGCAATTAAGTTGCGGTAATTTATCGTCAGCGTGTCTCTGCGTGATAAAATTCGCAATGAGGAGATCCGCAGACGAACTTAAGCTACATAGCTCGAACAGTAAGCAGGTGAAGTGAAGAACCGCAGTGGTATTCCGTAAGAGCAAAAACCGAGCAAAATCTGGCTGTCAGATTGAAAATCGGTATTCCGTAAGAGCCCTTTCTGACGTTTAGTCAATAGATTGTGCCATCACCGAGCAATCACAACTGTCAGTTTTGCGATCATAACAGACTGTCAGTTTGCCATCGCTGTTTCTTAGGGAATCATCCGGCCGATAACCGATGGGGAAGAAAGGTTCTTGAGTGGCGACCACGTTCAAGATAACGCAACCATAAGTAAAGCCTGACAATAAAACAATTTGCTTTTAAAAGATGAGCTTCTTCTAAACTGGACCCTGGAAACGGATACTTTTTCTATATTTAAATGCATCTACTCATTGTTGTTGTTTTATAAACATTGCTATTACTTAGTATTGTGAATCTCTTACTTTATTTATTATTAGACTTTCCTCTTTACCTTTATTTTTCCCGCTTTTATCAGCTTTTCTTCTAGGAAATTTAATACTGAAAGTACATTTAGCAGAAATGTAATACCCTGTAAGAATGATTGCTCCAAAGACTAGGACTGCAACCATCGTGGGTACTTCAGCACATTAAGCTTCTTATATACGACGACGAGTACTGTCCGTACAAACAGCCTGAACACTCGAACCTTTTATCGAATGACCGATTATATTTTTTCAATTATTTAGCGGAACTCCGACGAGATGACGCAACATTTTATTTTTACTTTGAACAGGCTTTTTGTGGGTTTCTTAAGTATTTCATATTTTTTTAATAACTTGACTATACCCCTTACGTAAATACTTTCCGAGACGAAATATGAGGTGTTAAAAATAAAATGATAGTTTTCAAACGTCGGAACAGGTCTTTACAAATTATAGCTAAGAACTTACTCGATCACGGCTTTCTTTTGGTAAAAGTATTTTCGAAATCGGTTCAGTAGTTACCCCCTACAACGTCAGAAACTCACAAACTTTCCCTCTATAATATAGATACTATAAATGAAGATACTTAGTATCGGCAAAGATTTAATTTTCTGAATTTTATTACAACAATGTCCACACTTAAACAACCACTTCTTAAAGCAAACGGTAAGTAACAGTAGGTAAGTTTACCATTGCATTAAACGATAATATTGTTATTGCACAAATACCCACTACAATGACACAGATGAGGATGTTCGTCGGGCCACGATCATAATATATTATGATCGTGGCCCGATGAACATCCTTTCTACTTTTGTTTGTTTCATCTCTGAGAGCTCTTTTCTGGAAAATTCTTCTAAAGACAGCGATTTGCTAACATTTTAATACGTTATAATTTTAACAAAAAAAAACCGACTTCAGTACGGCAAGTAAAATTTTCAAATATTTGTTTGTTACAATCGAATAAAATCGACTGAGCGTCGGGCTGAACACAGGTCAAGTAGGTATTAAAAGCAATATTTACTCTGTGCAATCCGCGCTCAATTCATTCACGTTATTATTTCTTATTAATAGTTGCTTAGCAACAATAACCGAAACTTATCTAATCGCCATCAGTAAAATACTTATTATTGAAAAGTTCAGATGGCCATCTGTGGTCTTCTTCATCAGTTTTACTTCACCAAATTGCACTTTTTGAATGCAAATGATTGATTAGTTGTTAAAAAAATTGAAATTGCTATATAAGTGCCTATAACTTTTGAGGAGTTCCCTCAATTCCTCATGGATCCCATCATCAGAACTTTCTTTTGATGATAATGGGACCAAACTGGAAGTATGTCCAGTCAGACAAAAAAAGAATTTTTCAAATCGGTCCATAAATGACGGAGTTATGCGGTAACAAACATAAAAAAAAAAAAAAAATACACACGAATTGATAACCTCCTCTTTTTGAAGTCGGTTAAAAAGGAACTATAACTTCTCAGTTTAGAAATGTTTCAAGCAATTTCTTTACGCTTTTATTATTCTAAACGTTTAAATATTCCGGTACTGACAAGTGTACTATTTTTTTTTGTAGAAATATATTTAGTTTCGCATTACCAAGCAACTTGTTACAATTGGTCTATCGACCAATCCTTTACTAATATTATGAATGTGAAAGTTTGTGAGTATGGATGGATGGATGGATGTTTGTTACTCTTTCACGTAAAAACTACTGAATGGATCTGAATGAAATTTGGCACAGAGATAGATTATGGTCTGGAATAACACTTTTTGCAGCGATAACCGACATCCACGCGGGCGGAGCCGCAGGCAACAGCTAGTGTAATATAAAAATTTGTTTGTTAAAACACTATAACAGGTATTGACTGGCCTGTTGGTCTAGTGGTTGGTGACTCTGACTGCTACACCGGTGGTCGTGGGTTAGATTCCCACCCAGGACTAATCTTTGTGTGAAGAGCACGAATGTTTGTTCTGTGTCAGGGTGTTATTTATCTATAATATGTATGTATTTTGAAAAATATAAGTATGATTATCAGTTGTCTGGTTACCATAGTACAGGCTCTGCCTAGTTCGGGATCAGATGGCGTTGTTCCCAAGTATTATTATATTATATGCAAAGAGGGTTTCTTTTGCTACATAATAATTAAAATAATATCCAACACTCGGTTAATGTTTCCAAAATCATGGGAAGTTTCTGTTTTTCAAATTGCGATACAACATCAAAGCCAGGAAGCCGCGGATGAACGATAATTCCTAATTTCGGAGACATTCGGTTTTTATTACAAAAGTAATTAAGACTCACATTAAATGTAATAACTTCTGTTCAATGTAGTCCCTCATATGGTTGAATATGGTAAAAGAACTAAAAAAATGTATTTAGCTTATAGGACATGCAAATAAATAAGAAAAAAAATTTAAGTAATTGGAAAGTAGGTAAGAAAAGAAAGACAAACTTATAGTCGGTAACCATTTAACTTTGATGAAACAATATTGTCAATGTATGCCATATGGCATATTGCCATGCAGCAAGAAAAAAATATCGACTGTCCTCAGTAAATCCACGTTAATCGACTGTTTCTGATAATTCACGTATATGTAAAAAAGTCGTAAATTATATTTCCGTTACGTCTACGTCTGTCCAATATGCTCATGTGTTATTGAAAACCTCGACCGGGTATAGCAGGACGCCACCCCCACCCAATCCTCTTACACGAACATCCACTCACTAGCTCTGTCGAAGTTTTAAAGCTTAACATTTTAATTTCCCGTGCACACGCTAACACGACGCCTGTTTCCGAAACGAGGCAGCCGCGGCGACCGACGCCGACGACAGCGCGACGGGAACGCGACAGTACCGGATGGTCACCGGACGGTACCGAACTTTGACATTCTGTTAAACCGCTTACTGTGTCGCTGGAAAAACCGCTAGGGTTTCCAACTTACCTATATGTTTCAACTTATGTGCTACCTGGTGGCTTAACATAATGCTGAGCTGAATACCTATGTATTTTGCGCACTGAGACACATACAGTTGGAGCCGCAAAAATAATACGATGTTCTTCTATGTATTTTTAGTACTTTGAGCTCATTCTTATTACTACTTGCTGTGCCTTTTGTCTGAAAAATAAACGTTTCTTTCTTTCTACATGACTGTATAAATACGTCCACCGAACATGACATTGAGAACTATATCTTCTTATATATAAAAATGAATCTCTATTTCACATTAGTTATAGTCAAGGCATCACGCGTGAACGGCTGGACCGATTTCAGTAATTCTTTTTTTGTTGTGTTTGTTATTGTCAGGAGAAGGTTTTTATGTAAAAAAAAGTGGAGCTGCAAAAGTATAACCCGGGCGAAGTCGGGGCGACTAGGTATGTTGCGATACGCTTCAGTTTACATACCTACCTACTGGAGTGCAGAAACGTAGAGGACCCTGAAGTATGCTTATTTGCCACCCAAAAAGAATAAAAACAGTTTATATAAAATATTGAATAAATCTTTTATATAAATAAAAATGAAATCCCTCCTCCCCCCAAATGTATGTACGCGCATAACTTACGATCAACTGCACCAAATTATATAATTCTTTATTTTGTGTTTGTTTTGACAGACGAAAATTTTAGAAAATATTCGCCGAGTTAACTAATAAAAAATAAAAAACAAATAGTGGTGACAAATGCATTGGACAAGTAAATTAGTTGGTGAGCTTAGTTAGTGGTTTGCGCAGAGTTTTAGAGAGTTTTAATCGTTGCGCGCGTAAAATCAACACCCCAATATAAAGTTAGCCTCGTTGATGCTGTAAAAAACGTTCCCAAAGTTTAGATTAGGTTGCTGGCTCAACAACGAGGCGGGCAAACATCGAGGTAAACGAACATGGGGGATTTTATTAAGTTGAGGAGATGTTTAACTTATAAATAGTATAAATACTCGTATTTGGCTATGTTTCTTGAATACGGACAATACAATAACATAATAATTTTAAAGTTAAGAGCTTATCTATTCTTTGTCGTACTAAGTAGGTACCTATATCATTTTATAACATACTAGCTGTTGCCCGCGGCTCTGCCCGCGTGGATGTCGGTTATCGCTGCAGAAGTAGTAGCCTATGTGTTATTCCAGACCATAATCTATCTCTGTGCCAAATTTCATCCAGATCCGTTCAGTAGTTTTTACGGGAAAGAGTAACAAACATCCATCCATTCTCACAAACTTTCCCATTTATAATATTAGTAAGGATTTTAACAAATATTTCAAGTATACAAGTAGGTAGTAAATATTCAAAAGATACGCTTTTTAAACTACTTAAAGGCATATAAGCATACGGCCCGCTTGATGGTAACCAATTACCGTAGCTTATGGACACTTGCAACACCTGAGGTATTATATTATCTGTGCCTGAGGTATGTGAATATGCTTTTTGGGAACGAATTATATTATGACACATATGGTGAAGACAACACACGCGACTTTGTAGGAAGGTAACTGCACATGTTTAGTATTTACGCATTTTACTGTAACCTTATTCTAAAATACAGAATTAAGCATTCTTCTTGCATTAGTATTGAGCAGAGTATAGTTATTTAAAGTACTTATTAACAATATTTCAAAAAACAACGTCAAGGAAAAAATGAAGTGGATAAAATATACAAAGAGAGTTAGTCTTAAACATATGTTTTTTTTAAACTTTGATGGATAGAAACTAAAGTGAGATGTCAACCGAACGACACAATCTTGCTAACTATCCATCTAAACCTATATAATAAATGTCGCAATAACCAGAAAGTTAGTAAAACTTAATTTCGGTTAGATAAATCCCTCATCGTCCCACATATAAATGTTCCATAGACGTACTACACCGAATGATGGACGCCCACCACCTGGCGCCTAGTCGCCGTCCGCGCCCGTGTCGGTCTCGCCCCGGACACGCCGGACAAGTCATTTGTCACCTTATCCTGCTACTGATTAATGTCTTTCGCGACACACACCCGGAGAATATTAAAAAGCCATGTTGTATGTTGAAGGCGAATAAAGTCACGGCTCGTCTATTAACTTTTGACGTACAAAAAGATCCAACGTGAGACAATAAGACACCTACTTAATTAGGTAACACGGCGAAAGATCCTACTAATATTATAAACGCGAAAGTTTGTAAGTATGGATGGATGTTTGTTACTCTTTCACGTAAAAACTACTGAACGGATCTGGATGAATTTTAGCACAAAGATAGGTTATGGTCTGAAATAACACATAGGCTACTTTTTACAGCAATAACCGACACCCAGGCGGGCGGAGCCGCGGGCAACAGCTAGTATTATATATGTCGAGTAAGCGGCGCGGCGAATTCGGCGCTATCGTGTTTCTCGCTCGAGTTGTTTCTCTTTATGACTTTTTTTATTGTTTTGGAATTAACAGCGAGTGCACCTATGAGCGCCTATATTATATCACTTCAACCCATAAACGTCCCACTGCTGGGCACAAGTCTCCTCCATACATTTGAAGGGATATTAGCCTACTACACTACGCTGGTCAGACGGGTTGGTATAGGGTTTTGTTTCGAGTATTCCCTCTCTTGCAGTGGATATTGTCTGTCTGACTCCTTTAGTCGACTTTTACGACACCCTCGGGATAGAACGGGGTGGTGAAATTTGTATTCTTAATCCGTCACCACACGGACAATGTGACAAATCCTATAATATGAAAAGCCAAAATTAAGAATGAATTATTCATCTTGTGGGTAAATTTGTCTCATCGTACTCCTTTTTTAAGACAAAAGTGCTTTAACTGTATTAAGTAATATCAGTACCCAGTTTATATACGATAAGTAAAATTTTATTTATTTATTTTATTCATTATAAGCACGGTTATACCAATTACGCAAATAAAAGAAATAATTAACACCCAGTCATGCGTTCATCTCACAATACTTCAGGCATTCAGACAAGATCACCTTCCAATCATCCACAAACACATCACATTCTGGTTTGGACTCAAGGAGAGTATTGAGAGTCGAAAGTGTTCGAGGTATAGGAGATCTTGCGCGGGACACAGTACGGCATGTGGGAACAGAAAAAAACTTGTGTATTCTGTTCCGACAATAACAATGGTATGTACATGAATGAATCTGACGAAAATTCAACATAGGTTTTATAGAATTAGTGCAAACAATGAAGAGTCCGTTTTTAAAGTTTTTTTTGGGAACATTAATATTAAGTGCTACGTGTAGAAAGCCTGCAGGGACTCATAATTAAAACGAAGTAGGTACTTACTGCTTTTAAAATTAAAAGCTTGGTGAATGGAATTAAAAATGGGTAATTTATGTTCTTTATCTGATGTTTTGGAAAGTTATTTTTCATTTTAAAATATATTTGGTAATACTGTAATATATTTGTCTATACAGCGAAAGCTGTTACATTACAACATAATTTACACTATACAAAACTGTATGAAATAATATAATAGATATTATACTACCTATAGTATCCGATACTTTCCATATCTATACTTCTATATTAATATTATAAAGCTGAAGAGTTTGATTGTTTGGTTGAACGCGCTAATCTCAGAAAGCACTGGTTTTAATAGAAAAAATATTTTTTAGTTAATTAGCGCATTTATCCAGGAAGGCTATAGGCTATATATCATCACGCTATTATCAATAGGAGCGGAGCAGTAGTGACATATGATGAAAAACGGGGAAAATATTCCAAATAACCACGCGGACGAAGTCGCGGGCGACCCCTAGTCTAGTAAAATTATAAAACAATGTCAGGTTTGTTCGAACTCGAGAAAGGCTGGACCGATTTTCATGGTTTTGTCACTATCCTGAATATCAGAAAAAATGGAAAATTTATTTTGTGTATAACCGACATCCACGCGGGCGGAGCCACCGACAACACCTAGTTATTAATGTATCAAGTTAAAAAAGTAAAATCTAGTTTCGAATATTATAACATAGACCTAAGCACTCAACGAAAACGTGCTGTAAACAATAAACTCTATTCTATTCTATTCTGTAAGACAAGTAGGTATATAATCTTATTGTACTCGTTATGGAAACCTTCCCTGCAAAATTAAGTAGGGGCACACAAAAATAATACTTATAGCAAGGAGTTTAATACCAAATAAATTGTAGTTACCTGATACTGTTTGACGTCAGAAAAGCTTGTTAAATCAAAATGCTTACTAAGTAGTTCTGACATGTTTGATAGAAATAAGAAGGACGTAATAGTTAAGTACTTATGTCGGGGGTGGGGTTTAAATTACCTATTAGAATAGAATATAGTAAGTTAATATATTTTTAAATATACATTATGCAGAGCGGCTCAAGATTATTATATGCCTTTGTACCATCCTTACTAATTTTATAAATGTGAAAGTTTGTGAGAATGGATGGATGGATGGATGTTTGTTACTCTTTCACGCAAAAACTACTGAACGGATCTAGATAAAATTTGGCACAGAGATAGATTATGGTCGGGAATAACACATTTAATATTAGCAAACGTTATAGCCGTTTTTACCTGTTATACTTATCGATCTGTCATAATATATAATATGGAACACTTTAACATACATTTTTCTATCTAACTTTTACACATATTTCTTTATCATAAACAATAATAACTCATATTAATAGCGTTAAATAATCGTATCAATTTTAAAATCATTAATTTCACAGTAAGAGTGGAACAAGTATTAAAGCCCCCACACTTCTTTTATAATCGTCAATCATCAAGACAAATGGCCGCGGGGTTTTGTAAAGTATAATTATCAAGAGAATGTGACGTAATTACAATTATATAATTGATATTGTGTTGTCAGGTTATTTGTTTGTTTATTATTTAAAGACAACTACCTTACTTTACAATTTACGCACACAAATTAAAGACTCGGAACAATTATGAATTACCCAAAATAATGTTTGGTAAGGAAATCTCCGGCGTAGCAGTCATTGGTACTAACCACTATGTCTACCATCTGTTATCGTGTGTATGTTCAAATAAATGCTTTCTTTCTTTCTTTCACTAGACCAACAGGCCAGTCCAATAAGTATAAGTACAGGTAGAGGTACTAACGTGATCGATTAATTAACTTTTCGACCATTACAAGGCCAAATTAGGAACTTTCGGGTTCAAACTCAATGCGGCTGCAATCTGTCACCCAAACTGAAGCCGTGTGTCAGATATTTGCATGTAAAAGTTTAGTAATGGAATTAATATTATGTTTTGTAAAGTACACCATGTGAAGTACCATCATCAAGTACACTAAACGTGTTAAAAGTTTCAAATAATTCATAGGAAAAGTTTTAGAGGGTAAGTTAGTTGTTTGTTACTCCCTCTAGCAAAAACTGCTGGATAGATTTTATTGAAATTTGGTAAGGTATGCAAACTTTTATTTAAAAAAAATATTACATTCCTACGGGCAGAGCTGCAGATAAAAGTTAGTCATAAATACTTAGTTGGATAGACGAGCAGCACCACCAAGTAATATCAGCTCAGGTTAATTTACACAAAATAATATCCTACATGAATTCGTTGACACGTAAGACATTGAATTGAGTTCACATCTCTTCACATTACATACATCTATAGATATATATGTAATTGTATTGTGTGATTGTCTTGTCTAAATGATCATAAACGATTCACGTCATTTAATTTTATCTCTGCGACAATATCCGTCAATACTTTTTTTATTTTGGATGCTGAAGTAAATTCCTTAGGTCTTTTGTTCACATGCCCTTGTAATTATCACAAATGTAGCGACGACGCCTTGCATTTATAATCGTACAGTAAACACTTACCGTCAGCTAGAAGCGGCTGAATCTCCGCATCAGGCCTGCCGGCTGGACACAGCGGCAGCGCTGGAGACGACGACTGCGCCGCGCCCTCGGAGCCTTCAACCTGAAGCAAATACACCAACGTTACTATACAGTACTACAACAAAATATTAATGAGGACGAGATGTTCCTAAACTAAAATAAAATAGATCTAATAACTACCGCTACCAACAGACAAGACACTCATCATTCCTATCCTATCAGTTTTGTATGAAGTTTTTGATAGCATCACTTACTGCGCTCACAAATTGTAACTGACTTGTGACTTATATATTCGTAACCATGTATTTTACTGATCAATAAAGATTATTATTATTATTATAACTATATATCTGGCGATTGAAAAGAGTGGCCAGAGTTACTTGCCGATTCTTTCCTCAGGCTGTACTCCTATTTTTCAATGACTGATAAGTGTAACAGTGTGATCTAATAGTAAGACGGCCAGCCGACACGACCGGAGAGAGATCAGGCGCGAACCAACGGCTTTACGTGCATTCTGAGCCAGAGAGGTCTTGATCTATGAACCGACCTACTACTTAGCAACGAGCGCCTCTTGCACTATCATCCTTACTAATATTATAAATGTGAAAGTTTGTGAGAATAGATGGATCGATGGATAGATAGATGGATGGATGTTTGTTACTCTTTCACGTAAAAACTACTGAACGGATCTGGATGAAATTTGGCACAGATATAGATTATGGTCTGGAATAAAACATAGGCTACTTTTTGCAGCGATAACCGACATCCACGCGGGCAACAGCTAGTTTACAAATATAGTAACATTAGCCCCCATGTCTTGGCGTTCATATTGTACTAATATCCTCACCTGCGAAGTCAAAGGGACCCATTCGACCTTGTTATCACTTTGACCAGCCAGAAGCATGCGCTCACGGACATTACGTTAAACACCAGGTTTAATGTCAGTAGTCCGCAGCCCAAGTACCACACATATACAACTACTCCTTTCAAACTTAGCATTACAGTTTTATTGTATATTATACATCTACATGACAAACAAACATTATGTATGTATAGTTTACGAGTTTTAATACTTATTTAAACTATGATTAAGAATATTATCACTTGTATATAATGTTTATATATTATTTGTTTATCATAACGACATTTTTGCAATGTCTTGTATCTATTGAGATTTATGACAAAATTTGACACGACACCACCAAGAAGTTTTATATATAACATTATTTTGTGGCATATTTCTGCATTTAAGTTGAAACTTATATAATTATGTAATTCAATATATTTATTTATGAATAAATATATTGAATTACATAATATTATGTAAAAATATATTCTTTAATAACAAATAATGAATAACAATTAAATTGTATGTTGATATATAAAATATGGTATACATGTATGCAATCTTTTTGTGTCCATGGTATCTATCATATATAATAATACTAGCTCGTCAACGTTGTTTTGCTACTAAAATATAGGGGTTGATCGTAGAGGGGTGAAAATTAAGGGTTGTATGTATTTTTTAATGCTGAATCACAAAAAAATAAAAACAAAAAAAATTGTCTAAAAAATTAAAAAAAAACTTTAGGGGTGGACCACCCTTAACATTTAGGGGGATGAAAAATAGATGTTGGCCGATTCTCATAGATACCGGATAAGCACAAAAAATTTCATCAAAATCGGTCAAACCGTTTCGGAGGAGTATGGCAACGAAAACTGTGACACGAGAATTTTATATATTAGATAACAATTACATAATTATGACATAAAACTCTGATAACTCGTTTAATAGACAATCTTTATTCAAATAAAATTATCTGATGGATACGGTCAGCTCAAGACTGAATGCTGTGGATATCTTTAGGGGAGACCTATGTCCAGCAGTGGACGTCTTTTGGCTGAGATGATGATGATGGTGCTGAGGCTGGTTCGTAAGAAGGAGTGGTCAACGCGCGACTAAGATAAATGAAACAGGTGGATGAAAAAGCTAATTAAAATGCGAGAGCAAATGCTTAATCCAAGGTAATCGTACCAAGCCGGGTGTGTAAACCTAGTCTATATAATGTGAAAGAATCCTTTAATTTGAATTTTAGGTGTCGTTTTACATTCACAATACAGCGCGCTCCAACATTGTGCTTCCTAAGGCTTAGCCGGCATTAGACACATACACGTGTACCGAAATATTAAACAGAACGAGTTCTACTATGTTCTAGCAATTATATATATTATGTATACTAGCTGTTGCCCGCGACTCCACTCGCGTGGATGTCGGTTATCGCTGAAAAAAGTAGCCTTTGTGTTATTCCAGACCATAATCTATCTCTGTGCCAAATTTCTTCCAGATCCGTTCAGTAGTTTTTACGTGAAAGAGTAACAAACATCCATCCATCCATCCATTCTTACAAACTTTCGCATTTATAATATTAGTAGGATAAAGCTAATAATAGCTATTTTGGTTTAAATTAATTATCGTAACTCAATGAACTAGGTATTGGTTTACGCTCTATTTAATATCTGACACTCTTAAGTTGAATAAACATGACAAATAAAAGGCATTCGCGAAAACGAGACACAGTGGTAACTTATATCGATGTCAAACAAATATGGTACGGTAGTAATAAACAAATGATGTTTTACTTGAATATAAATTCTAATCTAGTAATATTTAATCCTGAGAGCAATATTCCAATAAATGTTGGAATGATTCAGTAGAGCTTGTATAAGTCAAGGTGAGTATCGTCCGCCGCAGAAGCAGATCAAGCGGTGTATTGTGCAACAATGTGGCACAAGATAACTGTCTTTGTTGAATAGTGCATTTATCCAGGAAGGCTATAGGCTATATAACATCACGCTATGATCAATAGGAGCGGCGCAGTAGTGAGATGTTTCAAAATCGGGGAAAATATTCCAAATTACCACGCGGACGAAGTCGCGGGCGACCCCTAGTAATTTATAAAATAGATGTGATTTACAGTTCATATGGTTGCTCAACGTAACAGCTAATTTTCTGTGCTGACTCTTAATCTTTTAAAACATAAGGCAGTGGTAACTAACTAACTGTGAGTATTCGTTTTATGGATTTTTTACCATAGAATAGTGTACTATTGCCATACAGTGGAAAGCTAAATTCATTTTTTCCCTTCATTGTTTCCCTATTCAAAATATTTTTACTTAAATTTATTTTTGTATGGTATATTGGGTTCCGTCCCTTTTTGTTATATTGTAACTCATACCAAATAGTAAATGTTATGCTCTGGCGATTAAAAAGAGTGGCCCGAGTTTCTTGCCAATTCTTCTCGAGGCCCAACCCTAGTCAGAGAATTGGCCGTAGGAAAAAAACTATACTGGCATTTGTTTTTATGACGTTCATAAGTATCATGTATTTCATCTAAATGAATAAATTACTTTGACTTTGACTACGTAAAATAATTAAACCCTTAGATAACCATAACCATATAAATCCTCTCCGGCCACATTGACAACACGTCTCAGAGGAAATTCTAAAAGAGTAGTCTGATCTATCAAGCTGCATTGTGCTCCCTTGTGAAATAAAGCCTTAAGTCTCTATTTTTTCTTTTTAAAGCAGCGAAGTACTCGGCTTTAGAACTTATAATGATTTGCTATTATTATAATGAAAAGAATAGAAGAAGCGCTTTTAAAATAATGATGCACTCCGGCTTGGAAATGCGCCAGCTATTCGCCTAAGGCGTCTTATCTATTTATTAATAAATGACGGAAGATTATTGACTAATCTGAATTATTTAATTTAAATTTTATTTTATTCGGCCTAAAAATGTACAATACAGATGCAGACATTCTCGAACAGGTGATTATGAACTGAACTACTATCACTAGACGAAATTAGTATTTTTTTTATACTACTTGGATGGCAAACAAGCATACGGCCCGCCTGATGTTAAGCAGTTACCGCAGCCTATGGACGCTTGCAATACCAGAGGTATAACATGCATGTTGCCAACCCATTTTTTACACAAGAGATTTAAGATGGGAGTGTCCCTGGTATAGGAATACGTTTCTTTCAAAACGTATACCTAAATGAGCGCTGGAGACCTGTACTCACACACAGGAACACAACTACACCACTGTGTGTAGTTATTTGGTTGTGGTCTTCTGTAAGTTGGAGGTCTTTCCCCAATCGGGCTTGCTCGCTAGTATGGTGGTGCCCTACCTCTCTTAAATTTTTGCATTTGCATTTCTTCGAGGTATCTGGTTAGTTTGCGTCCGAATCTTAGACTCCTCCTGTATTGTTTACTACACAATACAGTTGCGGTGGTGTATGTTCAGTAGTCTGATGATGAACTTTTTGATGATGATGATAAGAACATTCGAATTCATCATCATCACCTCAGCCTGGTAATGTCCACTGCTGAACGTAGGCCTAACTCCCACATTCGAATTAAATTGTCTTAATGTTTTTCCCCTATTTCTACTGTGACATACATACACGCGGGCGGAGCCGCGGTCAACAGCTAGTTTATAATATTAGTAAGGATTATAAGGGTATCTCATTAATATAATTAGCTCTTCACGAAATATAAGTATCTACTGATTAATAAGCTACCTAGCGTTATTCTATGATTTACTAAACTAGTAATATTTATAAACTTTTGTACAACTACTTCTGTTATTTAATCCTTTCTGACTTCAGTATTTCAGTAAATTCCAAATTGAAGATAAAACCTTTTCAATCAAAATGGGATTCAAATCGGATGGTGGTGGCACAATTCCGCCACATAAGCCAACTGTACAAATGCCGGTTTAATTAGCTTTGAACTGACTATCACAAACGGCACACAATGCAATTGTGTCGCGTAATTACTGCAGCCATACTTTGATTTCCAAAATATGTCTTATTTAACATTCTATTGAACGTACTTTGAGTCTGCACTTTCAGATTCAGCTCAGTGATTGGTTTTCTACCGGCAAAGACAAATAGTTTCGCTTTGTGCCAAAGAAATCCTTGAAGCCGTACTCAGAGCTAGTTTTATTAAACATTGTTCAGTAGCACAACGCCGACGCCGATGCCGACCAACGCCGCGACCCAATGCAATGTTATAAAGGAATGTAATAAAGTATTTTATAAGTAAAAAGACTAGGGGTTACCCCGCGCTATTGATCATAGCGTGATGTTATATAGCCTATAGCCTTCCTGGATACATGTACTATTCAACAAAAAAAGTTTTTTCTAATCGAACCAGTGCTTTCTGAGATTAGCGCGTTCAATCAATCAAACAAACTCTTTAGCTTTATACTATTACTAGGGGTCGCCCGCGACTTAGTCCGCGTGGTTATTTGAAATATTTTCCCCGATTTATATCTCACTGCTGCTCCGCTCCTATTGATCATAGCGTGATGTTATATAGCTTATGGCCTTCCTGGATAAATGCGCTATGTACATAAAAGCTTTTTTCTAATCGAACCAGTACTTTCTGAGATTAGCGCGTTCAACCAAATAAACAAACAAACTCTTATACATATTATTGAAATGGCTGTAATGATTGATACTTATTTAAAACTTATTTGAAGAAATTAAAAGAAAATTCCCTTCCTATAAGCCCGTCGTGTGGTCATATTGGCTTACTTCGTAAAAGCGGTGGTGATGCCGTAGTATAAAGCTACTTAGTTTAACTACTAGAAAGTTCCTCGCATGGAAGCAATCCTACTATCGTGACATCAAAAGCCTCAATTACCATACCGAAGATACCAAATAGGTCATGAAATATTCAACAGACCAAAAGTTATCAGTTGACAGTTAAGAGTTTGCTGTCAGGGTTGCACTGACGTTGGAATATTAAAATGTTTTTAACATCACGCTTACTCATATCTACATAATATTGTGACTATTGGCCAACGGATCTAAATTGTTTAATATTTTATTGGTTTTCATATACTTTTATTACTTGAAGTTCTGGTCAAATTTCACCGAAATAAACAATATTTTGTTTAGTTGCAAACGGTATCCTAATAAGTTTGAAATTATGATGATCATGGCACTAAACAATACTATTTACACATTGTCTTTACCGTTTATGTTACTTGTCAAGGCCGTCAGAAATATTTTACATTTGACAACCCTTAGAATCGTAGAGCAAGTTGAGTCCTTAGATTATTTGTGAACGTATTTTGTTCAAAATTTTCTTTTTAGCCGAAGTAGTACCCACCTAATTGCTCAAAAGGATCTGGTCGATATTTAGATATTGTATAAAAATGTATTGAACAACCTCCTTAAAGGTCCATTGCTAAATAACCAATATAAAATGAGCTGCAATTTACATTCTACGTAAAAAGTTTAGGAGTTCAAATTATTTTGGATCTATGCCACTTAGTTGGACCCTGGGATATATTGGTAATAAATGGAGTAAGAGATCAAATCATTTTGGTCAATAAACGTCCATTTTAATTTGAGCTCGGACTCGTATTACTTGTAAAAGGTAGTTGAGGTCAGCTATTTATTAATTGTGAATGGCGTGGCTTTATTTTGGCATTCGTAATAAATTGGTCAACGATGAACTATTAATAGTTAGTTGATTTGTTATTGATGAATACGTTGTCTAAGCTCTTTGTGACAAGTTTAGAACCCCGCCCGGCTGTGACATAGTAGGTAAACTTATCTCCAACATGTAGACATTATTCATTTGAATGAACAGTCCGTTGAGTTCGAGTAATATCATCTATAGGATTATCTATTTGTATAAATATTTTCTCTACTTCATTATGGCAGAGTAGGGGGTAATCATGTTAAGAAATTCGTCCGCCGCTCCTCAATTCTACCAAACCGTTTGGTACACTATACCTTATTGTAAAGATTTATTATTAGGCAGCGACTTTGTATGTGTATGTGTGTGTGTGAGACAGGTGAGATGACGTCATGACATGACCCCTAACTGCCTTGGCAAGATATAAATAGAATAGTTCTATTCTCGTAGTACCTACATGGCTAACCTTACTACAAGATCGCCGAGTGCGAGGACATTTTAGAACTAACTAGTGATAGAAGTGCAGAACACAATCAAATGAAACCTTACATGATCAATTTTGTTATTACTAGGAGAACAATCTAGATGATACTATTTTAAACTTCAAGTGGAAAATTAAAATGTATTAAACCCACACTGACTAAAGTAATAAAATGTAAAAGTGAATAGAGGTGAACACTAATGTGTGTGGGGCAAATAGCCAGATGCGTAACGCAAACAGACGCGAATGTTTTCGTAAATTAATTAACCGATTGTTGCATTGGAGGCAATTTCGTACTTCTGAGGGACGCTTGAGAATGAAAACAAGTGGAACCTTTGACCGGTCGACGACAACGTAATATTAAAAGTTTAAAATTAATTTTGCGACAAACAAGGTAAATACAAAACATTTCAAAGCGTCAGCGAGCGCTGCTTATACCATTTATTGTTTTTTGCTATAGAACAGTATACTATACCTATAGTATAACATGCTGAAACTAAAACGAGATAATATATTACAAAAGCGAACTAATTAAATGAGGATGATTAATAAAGAAGTTAAAATCTCCAAAGTTTGGGGAATTTCAATTTAGTTTGCAACTTTTATGGATCTAGTAGTTAATTACACCATTTGTTAGTAGTGCTCTCTTTGTATAATTATCATCATTAAAACCCCGATAACTTTCAAAGGACATTCAGAAAGCCCTTACTTTATTTTAACTTATTATTTTACCCCTAACGTCCGACCTTTATTATTTACATTGGCTACGAGCTACGAGGCAGACCACGTGCTGCTACGAAGTTACATAACTACCGATTGATTTGTGCGAAGACAAATCATGGCTATTTCCATCGCAGCCAGAAGACGTCCACAGCTGGACATAGGCCTCCCCCAAGGTTTTCCACATCATTCGGTCCTGAGCTGACCTTGTCCATCGGTTACCCGCGACCTTTACCAACTCTTTTATCATGTCATTTATTTAAAGACAATCAAAAGGACTGGCAAGTTATATATAAATATCTTTTTTAAGATACTTAAATGTAATTAAATAAAAGTATCTAATAATATAATAGAGATCAATCACCCCTTTCTCTAATATTAATACATCATAACATTATATAGGTACCTATGATATAAGTGGGATGCCAATGGAGTAATCTGTGCAGTTGTTACGAAGAGCGTCCCATGGGAGCCGCAAAACGGCACGCTACCGACGCAATCCGTCGAGTATCGAAACGAGCGTGTATCAATGTAATAATGTTATAAAATGTGCACGAAATTCAGTGGTTACCAACATTTTGTATTTTATATGTATCAAGTTGTAAATTTTACGCATATTTTGAGGTCTGTTTGTGTAACATGTTATATTACAGAAATGCGCCTAGTAGGCGCGTAACGCATTAGTGTTGCATATTTGATCCGAATTCGCCCCACGAAAAAAAAACCGTATTCGTCCTACATTTTATTCCGTTTTAGCAAATGTAATATTAATGCGTTTCGCGGCTTCTAGGTGCATTTCTATAACATAACATGTCGTAGTGCGTACAAAGGTGGAACAGTACTGTTCCACCTTTGTACACACCTTTATACGCACTAGTGGCAGGTATTGAGGTTATCTTGTATAGGTATGTAGGTACATGTCCGGTTACTGGACATGTGACTCGGAAACGTGGCCCCGGCTTTCAACCCTCCCCTTTGTCGCTAAGCTCTGCCCCTGACATTGTCGATGCCAGGTGGGCCGCTTGCTGGTGTGTCATCATAAGTAAAACGTAAGAAATGGAGTACTGCTGCCATTCTTGGGCGGGAGCACCTGGATACCAGCTTGGACCCAATCCAAAGACGCGCTGTGAGGATTGTTGACGATCCCAAGCTCACAGGCGGTATTGATCCACTAAGTCTAAGTAGAGACTTCGCCTCCTTGTGTGTGTTCTTCCGCCTGTACTGTTACGGCTGTGTTCTGAGGAATTGTTCGAGATGATGCCCAAGGCCACATTTTATCAATGCACCTCTCGCCACCAACAGGGAGTTCATCCTCACATCCTAGCACCTCAAACATGCCGTACCGTTAGATTCCAGAGGAATTTCTTACCACGTACGGTTAGGTTGTGGAATGAGCCCCCTGTCGAGGTTTTCCCAAGAGACTATAGCATGGGGATTTTAAAGGGTCGGCAACGCGTGAGTAACACCTCTGGTGTCGCAAACGTTCATAGGCTACGGTAACTGCTTACCATCAGGCGGGCCGTATACTTGTTTGCCACCTTGGTAGTATATAAAAAAAAAATTATAATGCAATCAGCAAGCAATAGAGTACGTTTGAATCGAATCAGGATTGTGCTAAAGAAGCCATGAATGTTGACGGTGATGACGCGCAATATTTGAGTCTTTCTTTTATTTATTCACTACTTCTTTCTACATATTCATCACATTTTAAAATTTATATTAAGTTTCGTAATCTAAATACAAAAAAACGGTACTAGGCTAGGTACTTCACAGGAAGAGACAGAGTGTGCGCACACACACACACATAATATTCACGTACATACGAGTAGGTACACGTTTCGACCCTCGTATTATACAAGATAATAATTTGCAGGTTATACAATGTGAGTAACTACGGAGTTAAATTATGACATCACTTTACTAACTCTACGTCGTCTATTCTATTCAAGTATTTTTTATTACATTAAATTGCAGTACAAGGTACCTTTGACCCACACAATTAATAAAATATATAGATACTTCATTCTAAATTCCAAGCGTACGAAATTAAGGGTAAAAATAAGTTATTATAAAACCCTAGTCTATTTTGCTGATTGTACAAAAATGTAATAATATGGGTCGTAGAAGGAACATAAAATGGGACGAAGCAGGAATAAAAATACCTAATTTGAACTATATATATATTATATTATAAGACGAAGAAAGTATATTGTTAGGGACGACTCAGGAATTTTGTATGTAGGACAAAACTAAGTGGGCCGAAGGAAGAACAAATCTAATAATAATGTCTGCAATTAGATAATAATGTTTATTGTTAAAAGTGCAACTTTAGACGCGTTTTTCCGAAACATGTCACGTAGGTGACGAGTAAGGTAAGGGAAATAGCATGTATCAATTTAATGTAGTCTACTCATTAAGTCATTGTATTATTTTATTTTTAATATATTAATCATACCTAAGGTATTCTTTTTATATCAGCTATTTTGTGACCATACTGTGAAAATCTAAGGTTCCATTATATATAATTGCCACCTACTAGTGTCATTGTCAACACACTACTTAGTTATTAATATGCGGAAGCTTGTCATTGGCAATTTGTTAAGTTATAATAAGTTATACACGATGTAATTAGTCCGTAAGCTTTCCTAAAATAAAATAAAAAATAAAATAAAATAAAGTAATTGTGCCACAGATTTATCAAATGTTGCTAGTATCTTGAAAATAGTTTTGATAGAGGTCCAAATTGATTAGATTTTGAACTTAAAGTTTTGATATCAAAAAAGCGCATTAAGAAGGAATTTGTCATTATTTATAAAGTTGGTCACCACAAGTTCTTCAGACGTCCGTCGATGTCTAATGAAAGGAAGTTCAAAGTTACAGTTTGTAAAACTTATAATTTTGGAATGTACTTGCAAGTTTACAAACTTGTTAGGCAGTTGGCTGTCGTGCTTGGAAATCACAATTTTAATAAAATACCCTTTCATTTTTCAAGGATTGCTAGCGAATCTTTCAGTAGCTTTAATAAGAAATATTTTAAAATGCAAAACGATTTAGATTACTCATTATATTGTCTAGATAAATACACTCCAAAAACTAACCCTAATACCTTTTGCAGTTTTGAAGAGCAAAACAGACAATATTAGCTAAACCTAGCCAGTAATAATACATAGGTACATATATAAGTATTTTCTTTAAACGGTATCAAAGCTCTTTCTTTTCAAATTTTACGAATGGAATATGGATATGGCAGCTAGATTTATATACATATATAGTCAAACCCTGATAATATGTAGTCCCGATAGAGAGAGAGTAAACAAAATTACATTTATCAACGTTAAAATGAGCTTGCACGTCATAAATATAACGCCTTTAACTTCAGGTCAAATGCTTAACATTTAAATATCTGATATTGGTATTCGTATCTTGTTGGTGACCAGTATTTAAGTTGAAGTATCTTTGTGTTTGTAAATAAAAATAATATAAAATGTTTACAATTGAGCGACACATGAGTACGACACTGAACGACAACGCGTCGACGACGATACGACGACACCGAACGGCACACGGTTATGTCCCTAAATGTAAATATAGCTAGGGTACTTTAATATTTGTTAGAAACTTTTTCCATTTCAGTGTAATTGTTGTGATGAGCTTAGCGCAACTTGTTAAAAATCCCTTTGATACCGGTATAAAAGGTGCGGTTACAGCTGCTGGTCCGCTCTCGACAAGCGGTGGAATAATAATCGAATTGGTTGCTAATGTTTTTACTGCCTGTAAAAATATTTGGATCTTTTATTTTGCTGGAATATATTTTATAAACGCTCAACTTGTTAAACACCAACACAAATCTTAATATAACCCATAATCCTACTAATATCCTATTAATATTATTAACGCAAAAGTTTGTAAGAATGTATGGATGTTTGTTACTCTTTCACGCAAAAGCTACTTAACGGATCTGGATTCAATTTAGCATAGAGATAGATTATAGTCTGGAATAACACATAGGCTTTTTATCCCGAAAAAATACTCGGGGAATGAGAGAATGTACGCACGGGCAAAGCCGCGAGCCGAAGCTCGTAAATTATAAATGCGAAAGTTTATAAGAATGTATGTTTGTTACTCTTTCTTGCAAAAACACAGAACAGGCTTTTTATCACGATAATCCAAGTGGGCGGAGCCGCGGGCAGCAGCTAGTAACTAATAAATAAGTAGGTAATTAATAAAATTTTGACTGAAAATTTGTTCAAGATATTAATAGTTATTACAAATTTGGGACACTGAATTTTGTTCAAATCAACCAGAAATAAATGCCAGTGACATTATTTGGAGTTATTTCAATAAAAACAACAATATTAAATAACCTTACACCCACCTGACGGTAAACAGAAACTTTGAATAAATAATACTCTAAATACGAGTTACGATGGTATGCTAGTGATTGCCGTCTCTACCTACTAACAGACGACAGAATAAATTGAGACGTTATTCAATATGATACGAGAACGTACATATGTATATCGAGTTGACGGTAATATAATATATTTTCCATTTTAATATTAGAACTTCTTTATTTCATCATACCATGCCAAAAGACGTCTACTGCTGGACATAGGACTCCCTCAAAGATTTCCACTACTCTCGATCCTGAGCTGACCTTGTCCATCGGTTGCCCACAACCTTTACCAGGTCGTCGGTCCACCTTGTTGGAGGCCCGCCTACGCCTCGTCTTCTAGTTCGTGGACGCTACTCTAGAACCTTACTGCTCCAACAGACATCAGTTCTGCGAGCTATGTGCCAGGCCCATTGCCAACATCATTGCGGAGATATAAGGTTTCTAAAGGGTCGGCAACGCGCGAGTGATACCTCTGGTGTTGCAAGCGTCCATAGGCTACGGTAACTGCTTACCATCAGGTGGGCAGTATGTTTGTTTGCCTCCTTGGTAGTATAAAAAAGAAAAAAATGGAGGCAATTCTTCGAGCTATATTGGTTACTTTGGTTCTTCTTCGAATCTCCTCGTTTCTGATTCGATCTCGCAGGGAAACTCCAAACTCTCTTGCACAAATCTTTATTTATAACTTTAATCTCACAATGTATTAAAACCTAAGTCTTCCGATATCATTGTTTCACTAGAATTAATCACTATACTATGAAGCGTTCGTCATAATTATTGTGATTAATTAACTATTGAAATGCCCACGTGATTAGTGACTGCGACAATTGTCTACTGGTTGCAGGAACAATACACAATTGAGACGCGAAATTAATATCACGATTATACTATACAATACACTTGCATTATCCATTATTCGATAATTGATACTGGAAGGCGTTCACAGCTAGATGCACTCGCTGTTCGGTAAACGATCAGCGGGTTAAGCTACCAAAGGCACGGTTACCCTATAGATGGGTGACCGTATGGTTGTATTTCATCTGAGCGTCTCCGTGCTTCGGAGGGCACGTTAAAAGTCGGTCCCGACTGTTATCAGTCGTTAGATCACGACAGAGGCCTAAATATGGGCGATCTTAATAACTCTGTCACCAGGTTGGCCACTAACCAAAAGATAAGAAGAAGAAGAATTATTTAATCGTAGTATAATGTTTGTTATCAAAATGTAATTGGTGTACAATAAAGATTTTTCTATTCTATTCTATTCTGTATTAGTTTTCATTGAACTCAACACTATTGTGTCGATTGCGGACGTCAATTGCTTGCTAAATGTAGTTCTACCATGACAATATAGTACTATATTGTCTTGATTGATCAAAGCTTTATTTGTATTGAGGCTAGTCTATGACAGTAGGTACCAAGTATTCTCTGTCTTTATACCATCAGGCTGGCCGAAAGCTTGTTTGGCTTCTTAGTAGTAATTGGCAAACAAGAGTACCGCTTTGACAACAAGTACCTATGGACGCTTGTAATGCCCGAAGTAACACTAGCACTATCATGTGAACAATGAAGTAGCAGGGCTAGTTTGCCTCAAAGACCAACCCAGCTACTCACAGCATTACCCAGAAGTTACCTGCCATCTGCTATCTAGCCAATTTTTTTAATAGAAGGTCCGCTGTGCTTCCTTAATACGTATTCTATAGTTGTTCGTTAATGACGTCAGTTTTAGTACGAGTTCCCATCATGTTCTAAATTTTAATACTTAAACAAAGTTTAACCTAAAATTACTGAATAGTAAAGATAACAGCGATGTATTGTCTCTGCTATAAATAAAGTTTAACACACCATATTACTTTCCACATCAGTTGATAGATGAAACATGTCAGGCGGATGGAGCTATTCAATCACGTTTCGAATACATTAACTTTCATCGTGTGTATAACTAATGCTTAGTTATGTAGATATAAACGTGTAACTGTCAACTGTCACATCGGTGTAGGTACATGTATGTCAGAGCGCAAGAAGTAATGCACGTTGTGTGAGTACGGTGATCGAAGATTGTTCTTTTATTCTTTTAAAAAGACAACTCCCGCACTAGGGACCACGCTCTGTGTTGCGGGGGACTTTACAAACATACAAATAACACCCAGACTCAGAACAACATTTTTTGTGGGTCCTGTGTGGCAATCAATCATCACAACCTGGTGCACAGTAGGCGCATACTGCGGCCACTGGATCACCAAGGTAGTCATGGCAAGGCGCTGGTCTACCAGTAAAAGGTTCATTCTTTATATTCTAAGCGTAATTACACCACGAATTCGTTATACAACTAAAGCGGTAACACCAGAGGTATCTTGTGCGTTGGCCTTTTCAATTTTTTCCTATTTTCGCACCCATCCTATTGTCTCTCGGTAAATCCTCTGCATACAATCAGGAATACAGTAGCCTTGTTTGTGACTCTACTGGTAAATTGAAAAATACTCGTGAAACAATAGAAAAATAAATTTACAGATAGGCATTTGGCCGCTGCAGTTGCATTGAAAAGGTAACAAATAGTGTGATCCAATACAATTTTACTGTCACTGATTTTATTGTATTCACCTCTTATCACGTTGACGTATAAGTCTTGAATCCTAAAATAAAGCTGAGCGAATCAGCAGCGTACAGTTGTGATGCTGTGAACTGGAATCACTGTAGCTACAGATTGATTTATATTGGCAAATTTCTGTATTTCTAAAGTTAGCCGTAAATTGTAAATGATATTGGCAAATGGATATTTGTGCAGTTAACTTAAACTTGTTGCATAAACATAACTGGAAGTCCTAGTCTTAGGTATCGGTGTTGTAGCTATGCTGCCTTGGTGCTTAGTACTGGTTGGGTTACCGCAACTCCTCGCCGAAGCGACGTGCGACGCCGACCGCAACGCGGCGGTTTTGTGAGATATCTCCAAGTTATTTATTGAAGTGTGCTTGTAATATTAATAATCTTATTCTAACTTCCAAGTAAATATTATTAAGTGGAAATTGTGTTCGCTTGACTTTATTGCATGAGTTAATCGCGATTTGATTTTACAGAGTTGACGATCTTCGCAAAGCGGCTGGGAGTGGATGCGGGAAGCCGAGGATCGTGCTAGGTGGCGTGCCCTTGGAGAAGCTTATAACAGCAGTGGACTGCGATAGGCTGATGATGACGCCATTGGACCTTTTTATCCAATTTTATAAAGTGTACTAGCGAAGCGGATGCAGGTTGGGCGGGCGGCGTATCGACGTATTGTCTGTCTTTGAAATGATGAGGCCGTTTTTTACTATTGATTATATCTCATTCATAAAACGTAGCAAGCATAACACATGCCACCCATCTTTACCTTCGCCATACATTTCAAGAGTAAGTGGATGACCCAATAAAAATAAAACCTCAAGAAATGACAAACCAGTAAGAAAGGTAGATAAGTTAATTCAGTTTGTTAGTCGATAAAATTGTGTGAGCCGTGGAGAAGGATAACAACGTTATTGGTTGTTAAGCTGGTTAGGTTAATGATTAAACTTACGATTTCTAAAATAGTAACTAGTAGTAGTTATATAGTTAAGGTACTGTAGACAAACTTTTTAAAATACCACTCATGAGAAACTTTAAAAAAGGACCGCTTGCGCGTTTCTAGCGCACTAAATATTTTTATACTTATGAAAGTCTCTCGGTTAAACCTTAAAACGGAGCTGATTGCACGCAGAAAGAAGTGAAGAATAAATACTCACACACACAGATTCACTAACACAATAATCAATAAGTAATCTATACTAATCTGTACTAATATTATAAAGCTGAAGAGTTTGTTTGTTTGTTAGTTTGGTTGAACGCGCTAATCTCAGAAACTAATGGTTCGACTAGAAAAAATCGTATTTTTGATAAATAGTGCATTTATCCAGGAAGGCTATATGCTATACAATATCGCGCTGTGATCAATAAGAGCGGAGCAGTAGTGAGATATGTTGCAAAATCTGGGAAATGTACGTTCCAAATTACCACGCGGACCGAAGTCGCGGGTGACCCCTAGTTATTTAATAATGTCAATAAACTAATAAACAAATAAGTACTAATTACTAAGTTAGCACATAATTAAGATAATCTGACATTTTCAATGTGTAATAATGTGTAGTCATTAACTCAAATCATGACGCCTACGTGTTCACAGTTCTACATGTACTATAAGAACATTGTAATTAATAATTATTTATTAACTATACCGAACTTGAGTTAAACATTGTAATTATATAGTCTTAATTAATAATGAAGGTGTTGTGGCACCACGACGCGAGGCGCGAGCGACACGGCTAAGTGAATAATGTCAGATAAGCCACATACAAGTGGTACTATGCGGTTCTAGCGATAGATTAATTTGAACTCTTCCCCGGGGCGTAGTTTGACTGAATAAGTTACTATCTAGTGAACAGTGGCACTGTGGCGTTTGTACCTCTATCAACTAATTTCAATCAAGACGATTTGTGTTTTAACGTAACTATTTCTGTTCGTGTTGAAATAAAAGAGCAAAATACAAAGGTACTATTGATATCGTCAACATCAACAAAATGTAAAGGTTTAAAATATTTGATACTAGCTGTTGCCCGCGGTTCCGCCCGCGTGGATGTCGGTTATCGCTGCAAAAAGTAGCCTATGTGTTATTCCAGACCATAATCTATCTCTGTGCCAAATTTCATTCAGATCCGTAAGTAGTTTTAACGTGAAAGAGTAACAAACATCCATCCATCCATTCTCACAAACTTTCACATTTATAATATTAGTAAGAATTTTTAGGGTTCCTTACTTCGAAAGGAAAAAACGGAACCCTTATAGGATTACTTTGTTGACCGTCCGTCCGTCTGTCTGTCAAGACCCATTTTCTCAGGAACGCGTGGAGGTATTTAGTTGAAATTTGAATACTCAGGTCTACTGTCCATTAAAGCTGTGGAAAAATCTAACTTCTAAGCTAACGCAATCAAAAGATACAACCGTTTCTGCCACAAATTTTCGACACTCGCGAGGGAATCAAAACCTACTAGGGTACTTACTTCCCGTTAACTCAGAATCTTATAAATATAATAAAACTTATATAACTACAGGTTTGTACGGAACCCTTTGTGTGCGAGTCGTACTCGCTTCGTTAATAAAAACCGGCCAAGTCGGTTTTTATTAACCAAATAGGTTACTTAGAGTTTTTACTAAAAGCCTGATGTCAAGCATCTACCGTGGACTGTATAGAGAAATAATATTACACTGGTAGTGTTATTATGACTGCTCATTATGAAGCTGCTTATTATGAAGCTCTGTGTTGCGGGGGACATTACAAACATACAATTTACGGACATAAATTACACCCAGCTCAGAAAAACTCTTTGTGGGTCAGACAAAGTTTTGTCCCTGTGTGGGAATCGAACCCACAACCTCATGCACAGCAGGTGCATATTGCACCCACTGGACCACCAAAGCAATCAAAATATATAAATCTTAATTATTCATAGCATGATGATAAAAATCTACGTCAAGATTTGGCCTATTAAATGCAAAAAGAATTCAAGCACCAGTGACCTGTCCCATAAGAGAGAGAATATTAATATTAAAGTTATATAATTCACATTAATATTAAAGTAAGCTTTAACTAGATTGCCGTGTCTGTTATCGGATGACAAGACGCTAGTCAAGACGCTACTCATCTTAATGAACATTGTATACGTACCTAAGCGCATTCAGAGAATGAGTGTCGTGTCTCTGGATCAACTTCAAAGATCCCGGCAATTAGCGGACAATCTACTGTTACTGAATGATAAACAAACAGATGTTTATGAACCATTTATCACAAAGTGACTGTTGGATAGAATTAAAAGACAGCGTCCTTTTGAAATTTATGGAATTGCAATTGAGATGAAATTAATGGAAGCACGATCTCAGTAATAGATAATGGAAGAAATAGCTGAGCTTTTCCTAGATGCGCATCTAAGAATAGCTCAGATATTTCTTCTATTATCTTTGTAGTTAAATATAAGTTAATCATTTTAGAAAAAGCGGTGGTGGCCGAGTGGGTAAGTAACGGACTTGCATGCAAGAGTTGTGAGTTAGATCCCGGGCAGTACCAATGTGAATTTCACTTTGTGGAGTTTATATGTACTAATCAAATGATTAGCCATTTGCTCACGGTGAAGGAACACATCGTAAGGAAACCCACATGTCTTAGAAGAAATTCTAAAGACATGTCTGATTCACTAACCCGCATTAGGCCAGCGTGTGTGAATTAACCTAAACCCTCTCTCTTGATAGAGGAGAGGAGATCAGTGCCCAGCAGTGGGACATATGTAGGTTGCTATTATTAAAATAGAAGTAGCTAGTACACATTTTCATATAAAAAATACTACCTTGAGTTATTATATATACTACTTAATAGAAAGAAAATAGACAAAGTTTTAAATCGAAGGAATAAACATTAAATAATACACGACGTGGAATATTCTCATAACATAATAAAATATAAAGAGGAATATAAAATATAGAATAAGTATGTTATTGGAACGGATATTACCCCATTATTATAAACCCACTCATAATATTAATTCTATTCAAACTTATTTCATTTTAAATTCAACATCAATATGTAAAATTTAAAATGAAACAGGTTTGTAAATTGAATCACTAAGCTTTAATGTCCACTAAAGGATTACGCTTTCGCTCGTTAAATTATGTTGAATGCATTCGGCGAAAATAATAATTCACTTACGTACAATTATAATTATTATGGTTATGTTTTGTACATTATAAGCGCACTGTTTAAAGCACTTCATTACCAGAGATGTTAACATTCAGCATTTGGATCGTCTGAGTTTCGTAGCAAATCTTAAGGTAATTCTAGTGGAAAAGTCTCTCACATACGCGCTACAGCCGAGGAATTTAAACTAGGTATGCCTGCTATGCAGCTGACGAGGGAAGAAAGGGATGCAAACGAAGTATGTTAGAAATGTGAGTGATGCGACCAGTCGTAGATAATTATAACTACCAACTATATTTGTTATGCCATAGCTTAGTTATACGGAATAACAAATATTTTAAAATAATATCTTATTATATCTTGGAGCCAATATCCCTTCAAATGTACGGAGAAGACCCGTGCCCAGCAGTGGGACATTTATGGATTGAGATGAAAGAGATGAGAACTTAATTTTAATCACCTCGTAGCTGTTATTTCATCTGCTACGTGCTGTAAATCTTTGATGGAAAAGCAGCTACATATATAAAATTGTATATATTTTTTAAAATAAAGTTACGGACATTACTCGAAGGATTTCCTCAATTAAGCAGCAATAGGCAGAGCAAATGGCATAAAAAACCAATGACTGTTGAAGCACAAATATTTTGTGTTGACCACAAACTGGAAGATGCAGCGTAGACAGGCCTCCAACAAGGTGGACCGACATAGTAATTTTTTATAGCCTTATGACTTTTTGATGGATGTACGGACACGTGACCAAGTTACGAGTATATATCTCGCTGTACAGGTGTCAGCTTTCTCTTCTCTACCAATTCAGTAGCTCTCTACTGCTTTCGTACATATTCTTATTTATTACTCTCAATATATATTTGATTTAACTATACTTTATATAATATAACTCGTAGGAATATTTTATCTAAAGCATAAAGCATATTCATTTACTTAATTATGTGTTTAATTACAACAATTTATGTTCAAAATGTACTGTAATGTAGAGATAAGTCACGAGTCTCAATAAACACTAGCTAACTACGTGAAATATTAATATAATGACGTCCATTTGAGCTATACCTAACTCCTTCACTCTCATACGACTAGAGAGAGAGAATTGGCTCACCGACGGCATTAAGCTTATTTTTTGCTACGGCCCTTCTGTGGCAAATAAAAAGGTTCGAAATGTTTAAGAAATCAGTCACCCTTCTACGGAGTGACTGCGGCATATCGATCCGCGCGCCTATTACTTAACGAGCCCTTCATATAAAGCAAAATCTGAAACAATTTGTCTAAATGCTGATACACATTGTGTTCCTGAGTGAGACATGTGTGCAGTAGAGGCCGGCCATAAACATGTCGCTGGCAATACCTATTGTAACATGTATTGCCCATAACTTTGTCTAAAATAATGTACTCTATTTATTTCTCCATCTTTCGGAACTGAAGCGCCCATAAGTAAGGGATCATGTGCAAAATCCTAACGTAACCTCAACATGAGTTAAAGCCAAAGCGACCAGCCCTGCCACAGAGAGATTCAGTGACGCACGAAATAAGTTCTTGTTCAGTTTCCGTGGTTTGTCTTATATAATTTTGAAAATTAAATAATAATTACGATAATTATTTTATTTATTTGTTACACGATTTTGTAGGGAGTAAAATTGTTGTACCTTTTAGAAAATAGTCTATTTTGAATAATTAAATAGCCAAAATGGATTAGCTAGTCCCAGATGTTAATATAATGGGGCGTGACGTTTAGATTAGGACACGGAATATCCCCTTTACGGAACTTAACCTTACGAGAGAAATAGAGAGAGAGAGAGAGAGAGAGAAATATATATTTTTTGTTTACATAGTCGTTTCGTTTAGATACTACTTAGGGTAATGTTTTATTATGATTCTACGAAATAAGCTCTTAATAAAGGTTCAGCTTGATATAAATGAAAACAGATCACTTCTTGTTAATGTTGGTTGGGATCGCCGATGTCGGCCATTTAATTAGTTTGAAACAGGTGAGTGCTTACCCTCATGTTTTGTGTTCACGTACTTACGAATATTACGTACTTTTGTATTTAAGTAAAAACCTAATTATGAAGTGCGTCATACTCCCGGTCTACCTTGTATAGTGCGTAAGTAACGTGATCTGTGATGAGTGATGAACAAACTACAATCTACGTAGTGATATACACCTTAACACAAATATATGTATGTTAGAGGCTATAAAAAATCTCTAATATTTCCAAATTTATGAAGGTGCTTATAACGCTTAGCCAAGGCAAATCGATGGATGTTTTGTAAGGATTCTAGTTCAGCCTTTGACATTTCTAGCTATGTGTTGGGTATTTGCCATTATTATGTTGGTACATGTACCCTCATAGTGCTTAATAAATAGTTATGAACCGACGTTTGTATTTTAGAGGTATTCCTCGAAGCGCTACCATTTTGAAGCGCACCTAATGAAGCGCTCCTTTTTTATTCCTGGGAGTGCACTTTTTAGGAGCGCTCCCGATAGCAATTTCTCCTAAAAGGTGCGCTCCGAGGAATAAAAAAGGAGCGCTTCATTAGGTGCGCTTCAAAATGGTAGCACTTCGAGGAATACCTCGATTCCAAGAATACTTAACTGGAGACGAGAAAAAATTATATTGTGTGATTTTCTTTAGTTTTCGAGTGTGAAAAGTGGTGTGTAGTCACGATGCCTCTCGGAAAAATTGAAAGTTTCAATTTATCTTTGCGAAAGTAAACGATTTACGTAAATCTGGTGAAACAGTTTATCGCGTTGAATGAAATCAAAGAATCGTTACATCGACTAAAATAATTGCACAAAGAGTTCCAAATGGGAAGTAGCAGCTTCGTGGTGACTACCAAAATGAGATGGCGAGATGAGCTAGACACCTACAAAGTATGGGCTTCAACTTACAAGGGAATCGTGGAAATTATGAAGGAGAAACATTTGCCCAGCAGTGGGACAGTAATTTATTTATTTTATACTACTTGGGTGGTAAACAAGCATGATGTTAAGCAGTTACCGTAGCATATGGATGCTTGCAATACCAGATCATCAAGTATCACTTGCGTGTTGCCAAGCAATTTTCTTACAACAGAGATTTAAAATGAGAGTATCCCTAGGATAGGAATACGTTTCTTTCAAAACTCATCCCTAAATGAGCGCTGGAGACCTGTTCTCACACAACAGTGGTCTTCTGTAAGGTGAAGGTCGGGCTTGCTCGCTGGTATGGTGCCATAAATCTATTTTTTTTTAATTTTAAATTTTTAAATCTTCCAATCAATGTTGTAAGTAGTTCATGTAAAGACATAATTTAATTTAATTAGCGTACAAGTATTAGCGAGCCACAAACAGAATGTCTATTTGCGACCAAGCTCTTTGAACTTTTGAATCATACATAAGCTTGGACATTCCAGTTGTAATGAGAGGTAGAGACGTTTAAAGGTGGGTGGCAAAACGGCAGGTCGAGGGGTAGTGCCTTTGTCCAGAGGAATGTAATATTTGGGCGGTTTTACACCCAGAACTCAGAGTCAGAAGCCTGCTTTCTCTCTCGAGTATGTACCGGCTGTTGGAGGACTTAGAAAAATTGTTAATGTAGGATATACGGTTTACGGGACGGCTTGTTTGCCTAAGTAGTATAAAATAAAATAAGAGAGGTATGGCACCATACTAGCGAGCAAGCCTGACTGGGGAAGGACCTCCACCTTACAGAAAATCACAGCCAAATAACTACACACAGCGGTGTAGTTGTGTTCCTGTGAGTACAGGTCTCCAGCGCTTATTTAAGAACGCGCTTTGAAAGAAACGTATTCCTATCCCAGGGATACTCTCATCATAAAGCCCCGGTGTAAAACAATGAGTTGGTAACACGTACGTGATACCTTTGGTATTGCAAGCGACCATAGGCTACGGTAACTATTTAACATCAGGTGGGCCGTATGCTTGTTTGCCACCCAAGTAGTATAAAAAAAAACTAAGCGGCAGAGAGAGCAAGCCCACACAATTCACGGATACAAATTACACCCAGACTCGGAACAAACATTTATAAAAAATGTTTTAATACACACGTGTGTTTTCTAACTTTTGCTGTGCATACACTCGTTATAGTCCGACACGACATCAATGTGATACGACCAGCAAACGACAAAACGCGGGATAACCAGGACCTCAATTCTGCTAATTTACGGATGGTTCTATTGAATTTGAATTGATTATGAATTGAATCCCAGTAGCATTTTTGGTATTCTGCTAATAAATTTATGACCAATAGTTGTAAAACCATTGGTCTTAAATTTATTAGCAGAATACCAATAATGTAATACCAAAAATGCTAATAATTTAAAACCAATGGTTTTCCAACTATTGATCTTAAATTTATTAGCAGAATACCAAAATGCTACTGGGATTCAATTGAGAATCAATTCAGATTCAATTTAGCCATCCATAAATTAGCAGAATTGGAGCCCAGCTCTATAATACGACTATCAGATGAACAGTAGGTTTCAATGTCAAATATCCACGGAATTAAAACGGCCGACATCCATTCTGAATAAATAGATGGTATTTTTAAAATAGAGGCCAGTGGACCACTGTGTCTGCAGTTTATGAAATTTCGAATATAGTTGACCTATCTGCATCGAACTAAGGCACCTATATATAAACCTGGTGCCTAAGACTACCTAAGTTCAGATAATGAAAACTGACTGGAGATGAAGTTAGGTAACTGGAATATCTTTTTAAGACCGCTAGGCGTCGGTCGTTTGAATTTTTAAAAATAGAAAAGAACAAAAATGTATTTTCATTTTAAAATAACTATCTTGAAATGGAAAATAAATTGACTTTCGCTTGCCCGTACTATGTAATGAATTTATGTCGCTGCATCGTCCTCGCATTCTGCCTAGCTTTCTACCATTAGTGTAGGTAAGTTTAAAAATAAAGTAATATATACCATAATGGTGCAGGTCATGTCCACAGTATCAATAATACATTCATGAACCACGCCACACAAATGTCATATTTACAGATTATGGCGCTACATTATATATTTAGATGATATACGCCGCATGCTTTATAAGCTTTTATTAAGGGAATACTATATTCTGTGGTGTAATAGCCATATAAATATCCTTACTAATATTATAAATGTGAAATTTTGTGAGAATGGATGGATGGATGGATTTTTGTAACTCGTTCACGTAAAAACTACTGAACGGATCTGGATGAAATTTGGCACATAGATTATGGTCTAGAATAACACATACGCTTTTTACAGCGATAACCGACATTCACGCAGGCGGAGCCACGGGCAACAACTTGTACTTATCATTTAATACTCTCCTAACCAAATTTCGGTCACGGCGGATAATCTTAACGAAGACTAGCCATCTACGCGGGAGATATTATAGTGCACAAGTGTGTGCGGAAAAACAAATGCTCTCTTTAATCCCTCATTCTCATAGTCCGATGGGATGGCAATTCGACACGACCGGAGAGACATCAGGTGCAGGACCAAAGGCTTTACTTGCTTTCCGAGGCACGGGGTGTAAACACCGCCAATTTCCAATGCGTCTTTTGTGAATTTCTTAACAGAAAAACCTAATATAAATTTTTGGTCCGATCCAGGAATCGAACCCGGGACCTCGTGATCAGCAGTCACACATGTCGTCCACTGCGCCACCGAGGCAGTCTTATCAAATAGACAATTACAATATTCTTTTACTAGTTAGTAACGTTTGCTTCACGAAAGGCAATTAACGTTTATATTACGTCACATACAACTAAGATCGATATAAAGTAGTCATTACCTACTCGTATTGTTATATTAAAATTGTTTGTGCCATACAGTGAAAACAACAAACGACTGTGGCAGCTCTATAATTTCTTTCAACACTAAAATAGAACGTATATCGATTCAACCTTTTCGATTGCATTTGCAACTGAAATGTCAGGAAATCAATTCCGTGTATTCTGCTTATAACTCAAAAATAGACCACGAAGAGGCTTTCATATTACTTATTGAAGCATAAAGTGAATGCACTTTAAAATCACTCATTCTATTTGTATATTCCCTTTTAAATCTACGATTCAATTTAGCAACGCAACAACATTTTGCGTTGTTGATTCGTTTTGCAGTATAAGTTTACGATTATGTGTGCGACGTGAGGTCCCAGATTCGAATCTCGGGTCGGACAAACTGTTAAAAGGTTTTTTTTGTTAGGTAATTAGATCAGTAGTCGCACGCAGTCAAAAGTTAGTGGTGTTACACCCCCATGCCTCTCTCTGAAGCAACACCGCTAACTGTATTAGCGACTTTTTTTTCTCATACTACTTAGGTGGCAAACAGGCATACGGCCCGCCTGATGTTAAGTAGCCTATGAACGCTTCAATACCAAAAGTATCTCTTGCGTTTTGCCAATCCATTTTTTTATACCAGGGCTTTAGGATGGGAGTATCCCTGGGATCGGAATACGTTTCTTTCAAAACGCATTTCTAAATGAGTGCTGGAGACTTGTAATCACACACAGGAACACAACTACACCACTGTGTGTGTGTTTTCTGTAAGGTGAAGGTCCTTCCCCAGTCGGGCTTGCTCGTTGATATGGTGCCCTACCTCTCTTAAACCGACTGTACTATAAGTACTAAGAGTGAAGAAGTAGAGCATCTGTATGTGCACTATAGTAAGTCGTAAGCAGTTTACTAGCCTCTGTTGGGAGCTACTATTGACGAAATTCATCCAGGCATACTACAAAAGTTTTAACTCAAGTCGCGTGCCTCAGACTGACTGTTCACCCGTTTTCTTCAGGAACTTTATGAAGAACTTTAAGGTATGCAGGATTCCTTCAGCGCTAAAGCCAGCAAGGAATAACTTAATAATACACACACTACGTAATATACGTAATCCGAACATTTGAGTGAGCGATCTCTACTTTAAAAAGAAAACTGTCAAATTTATAGTTGAGACTGGTAGCCGCAGCAAAATTGTTAATGCCAGAACCAAGAACTTCATCCTTAGAAGAGCGCAACCATGGTGAGACTATGTGAGTAGTGTACTGGTGAGTACGATTCTAGAGAGAGGCAGCACACTAGCGAGCAAGCCCGACTGGGGTAGGACCTCCACCTTACAGAAGACCACAGCCAAATAACTACACACAGCGGTATAGTTGTGTTCCTGTATGTAAGTACAGGTCTCCAGCGCTCATTTAGGGATGCATTTTGAAAGAAACATATTCCTATCCCAAGGATGCGCCCATCTTAAAGTCCTTGTGTAAAAAAATGGGTTTGCAACACGCAAGTGATACCTCTGGTATTGCTAGCGTCTATAGGCTACGGTAACTGCTTAACATATGGCGGGCCGTATAAAAAAAAAAACCTAAACAACAGGCTCCGATTAAGTACAGCTATCCTTTCTATTGTACGGTAGCAACGCGTGACAGTGTCGGAGATTAGTTCCTCCTTAGGTTACAGTAACTCTTTGGTATGGTATGGCGGGCTGTTGTCCACAGTTCCACGCTGATGCGCGTATTTTGCGTGCATGGTTGGCAGGTTGGCACTCTCTCCACCCCAGCTCGTCCAAACAGTCTAGTAGCCGCCTGACATTGACGACCGCTTCTCGTACCGAACCTGGGATGCCCAGGTGTTTCTTTCTGTATGCAGACCTCAGGGCAGTGCAGCAAAACGTCTCGTCTTCCCTCTCTCATAGTAACTCTTTACACACATACGGGTATTACATCTCAATAGGAGCTTTTATTTGTATAAAATAAATAAATATATACAACATTTGCTCGTAATCTTATTTGCCATATAAACCAGAGCTGTATCCGTTTGACTGCAGTATGTTAGTGTATGTTAAGCCTCTCCCTAGGATCGTAGAGGATCGCTCGGGACGAAGTGGTTTTATTTCAGGATTATTTTTTGGACGCGGGTTGAACAAACAGAGGATATTACAAAAGTTTGCTGAAAATTGTATTTACGAAGCCATTATTAATTATACTGAGTAATTTGAGTACATTCTTTCACCCTTAGCCCATTGTGGGCATTACGCAAATACACCGTCAAGAGTTTCGTGAAAAACTCTCGGATTGGCTAACAATAGGTGCGTGCTAGAAATCAATCTTTTTTTGAATAATACTAATATGAAATATGCATAAAGTTTACCTAATAGTTAGTAGTACCGTAAGCTTCATGCCTAATCCTACTAATATAATAAACGCGAAAGTTTGTAAGTATGGATGGATGGATGGATGTTTGTTACTCTTGCACGTAAAAACTACTGAACGGACCTGGATAAAATTTGGCACAGAGATAGATTATGGTACGGAATAACACATAGGCTACTTTTACAGCGATAACCGACATCCACGCGGGCGGAGCCGCGGGCAACAGCTAGTGCGCTTATAATGCAAGGAGTACTGTATCTACTCACTACCTGCAACCTATAATACTTCCCCAAAAAGCTCTGGAAATGACATCAATAGGCACACAACACTACTAAGACTACAGCCCGATGGACCCTGAAGTAATGTTCATGGTTTTCAAAATAATATGAGTTGAAGACAGAGAATACAAATGACAAGATACCACATAATAAGTGAGCCGAGGTGTGACACATGATGAAAACAACACTTATCTACCTGCCCACCCTTGTCATAAGATAACAACGTGACGTGTGGTGGCGTCACAGCACACTGCATCATTGTTGTGATGTGACGTTGTCAACACTAGCCCACCGTAGCGAGGGACGTGTTAGCGTTCATTTGGATATTAGTGAAAAGGGTTTAATAAGAATTCGACGTGTTTGTATAATTATCGACTTTTTTACTTTTTTTTATTTTTCTACTACCAAGGTGGCAAACAAGCATACGGCCCGCACTAATGGTAAGTTACCGTAGCGTTTGGACGTTTGCAACACCAGAGGTTTCACTCACGCGTTGCCGATCCTTTAAAAACCTTATAACTCCTGCTATAGTCTCTTGGGAAAACTTTGGCAGGGAGTTCATTCCATAGGCTAGTCATACGTGGTAAGAAATTCTTCTGGAATCTTACTTTCTGTGATTTTTCTTCATTACGCAAGTGCATCATTTATACTGCTCTAAAATGGTAACGTAGGTACTACCATAAACAAAAACCGGTTCATAAAAAAATAAATTTAAAGTAAAATCTTTCGTCTCTCGTATGCAGTAGACAGGGGAAAACTAAATCCAATCAAGTCGGGATGCATGAAAATTTAATTTGATTCTTTTCTATGCACAGGGGACGCGCGACGGTTGAATACGCGCCTCACGGATTTATTTTGACGAACGACAGCAGTTGTACCTAAATTACATTACACTGGACATAAAAAAAAGAGTAAAAGTTGTCAAAAGAGTAACTAGATTGAACTTTGAAATGGTTTAATCAACGAGAGCCATGAGCCTATCTGAAATTGAAAAGGTGGACATATAGGCCATGCTGGCTGATTCGCTGAGCCTTAGCCGCTGGGACTATAAATTCGAAATTTAGCACAAAATAAGGGAAAAATTACAGATTCATGGTTGCATAGGAATCCGTCATTTTTTAAATAAGAAGTAGGAAATAACATATTCCAGTAAGAAGTGAATATACACCCTGTATTTAAAAATATTACCCCTAAAAGTAAGGTAAGCTTTTATTTTTAAATTCAAGCCTTAAATATATTTTTTTTACCCTGGGCGAACCACATTTATAAACAAGCGTAGTAACATTATTTTTTCTTTGTCTTCTTTTTCTGACTAAAATGTTTTTATTACAATATTTATGGTTGAGTCAAGATTCTTACGTATATTTTCTTTAAAAATAAACTCGTCTGTAGGTATTTTAAGATATTATGATAAGTTCTGTCGCGAAAATGTTACGTTAGTGAATACACTAGTTTTATTAACAAATTCTGTTCTTTGTCCACGTTGACATAAGCATCACTATCGCCATCGACAACTGCTTCTAATCCCACAACAACCTCAAACTTCGAAGGTTGATATTTAAACTGACGTAAATGGTGATCTTAACTGGGGCTTACTAATAGCCCCAGTTTAGTTTACCCTTGCCTGATAAGTGGACGCCTATCAAATATACTGAGATTTATACCGGTAGGTACTACAGACGACATCTTCTACGACTTTAGTAATATTATGTGAGCGTTTTTGTCTTTAATAATGGCGATTAAAAAGAGTGACCCGAGTTTCTTGCCAATTCTTCTCGAGGCCCTACCATAGTCAGCGAATTGGCCGTAGGAAAAAAGTATGCTGGCATTTGACTGCCTCGGTGGTCTAGTGGTCGCAGTATGCGCCTGCTGTGCACGAGGTTGCGGGTTCGATTCCCGCACAGGACAAAACTTTGTGTGACCCACAAAGAATTGTTCTGAGTCTGGATGTAATTTGTGTCCGTTAATTGTATGTTTATAAAGTACCCCGCGACACAGAGCTTGTTCTCTAGTGCGGGAGTTGTCTTAAAAAAAAAAAAAAAGACTTTCATAAGTATCATGTATTTGATCTAAATGAATAAATGAGTTTGACTTTGAATGTTTGTGAAATTAAGAGGAGCACTTTGCAGTCGATGATAAAATAAGAGTTAACATAGCAAGAAAAAATATCATAAGAAAATATGTAGAAAAGGCTAAAAACACTGTTTTAAAAACACGTGCCATTTACAATATTTTACCATTCAAAGTATAAAGATATAATAACATGGTTCCTAGGTCCCCCACCTCCCCCGCCTCCCGCACCACCCCGCCCGCGCCCTCTTCATCTTTTCACAATTATAACACGACACAGTTTTTCTTGACGAATGTTGTTACGAGCTAGTAGGTTTACACAACTTCGTCATTATAATCAAGCTTTAAGGTGTTACTTTGACGAACATCACGATTAATATTTTGTGCTTAATATGATTTTGAGTTATCATTTGAGAATATTTCAATATCAACAAATAAAACGTGATGCTGCATTATACCTACTACCCATCTGGTAGTAAGCAGTTAGTTACAAGCCGCTTGCAATACCCAGGGTATCACTTACTGTGAAACAGCAGGTACTATCAACTAACTGGATATTGTGTGTATATTCGTTCTGTAATGACCAATCATAATTCCCGGAATTTTTATAAACGACACTATGCGTGAGCGTCGGTATAGTCCTCTGATAATATAATTCCATGTTGTCTTCGCCGTGTCCTGTAACGTCAAAGTCTCCAACGAAGTCACCCGATGTCGCCCGATGTCACCCGACGTCGCCGCATCACTTGTTTTTACAAGTAAAGATAACAAACGTATAACCTGCCGCGTTTCAGAACAGAAAATATTTTCAAAGAAAAATCTACATTTTTAAAATAGTATAAGTAGGTGTATATAAATATACTGAAATATCTTTCAATAAAGTATATCACTCTAAATCTTTAGGCTCTTTTTGATAAGTAAATAGATGAAATATAAAAAAATGTTAATCCGATTAGTTTAATATGGATGAAAGGTTTCCCAATATATCGACAAAATACTTGAGTAATTCTCAATACGAGAAGCCGAACATTTAGGTAGACAACATAGTTAATTACGTGCACGAGTTTGATGCTGATATGTGAATACTTATCTAGTACCTACTGCATTCTGTTTTCAGGAACAGTACATTCCAATTGTTGCGGCCTTCCGATCGTAACAAATGCATTTATCAATTTAGGTTAACAGTAAAGGTAATTAACATATTAGTAACTAGCTTCTGCTCGCGGCTTCACTGTTTAATGGTTAGCCAAAACACAAAAACTGAAGATCTTAACTTCGAAATTAACGGACTATCATACAAACTTTCATCCCCTATTTTACCCCTTTACAGGAAGAATTAAAAAAAATCCTTTCTAAGCGAAAGTCTACGTCATAATAACTAGTATCTTAATCAATAGCGTACAAAAATTTCTACATAAATGTCAATGTAACCGCACGCCCATTCGTATCAGAATTAGTCAATTATAAAGGTTTAGCGCTATTATAATGTACATCGGTAAAGTGCATAGAGATATGAGTATTAAAGGTAGGTACTAGTAACAACTGGTGACTGCACGGTTGATTCAGTGGCTTAACTTGTCGATTAGGCTGTGGAATGAGCGCCCTGCCGAGGATTTTCCCAAGAGACTTTTTCTTTTTCATACATATTACATTTTCATACATTTTTTATACTACCAAGGAGGCAAACAAGCACACGGCCTGCCTGATGGTAAGCTGTTACCGTAGCCTACGGACGCTTGCAACACTAAACACTCGCGCGCTGCCGATTTCAGAAACCTTATAACTTTTTTCTTGAAGAACCCCATGCTATAGTCTCTCGGGAAAACCTATGGTTATTCTGAATCTGGGTGTACCTACTTTGTGTCCGTTAATTGTAAGTTTGTAAAGCCCTCCGTGACTCAGCTCTTTCTCTAGTACAAAAGTGGTCTTTGAAAAAAAAAGAAAAGAAGGAACTAGTATAAAGCCCGGCTTCACTCGTGTATACTATTAATTTCTGAGGTTTTACGGTACCTATAGTTACGTTTTGCAAAGTTTAAGAAAAATACAGCCACTTAAAATCACACAAAAGGCAATTCTAACGTTGCATTGTGACTTACTCGCACTTTACTTTTGTCCTCAATATGAGTTAAAAAGGACACTTAAGTATATGCACTTAAGTGAATGCTAACTTTTCTGAGCGACCGGTGTTTTTCTGTACTTTTAAATGAGGATAGAAATGTAACTACTATATTCGTAAAAAAACAGCGAAACATTTCGTCTTCAAGATGTTTAAGTTTTGCTTCAGAACAAGTGGAGACATAATTATAAGATATTATTTGTAGATATACCTTAGTGGACGTTCTAGTTCCTTCTAGTTTATGTAAAATATATCTCAGGCGTATCAGAGTGCACTAAGCTGATAAAAACAAAGTCTAAAAACAATCCTGACGACGAGACGCGCTCTAACCAACTTTTGGTCACAGAGTATTACCGACCCAGCCTCGGTCTACGTATTAATAGTCCACTACATTCTTCAGAATTAAATATGTTTCTTATATTAAAATGTTACAATAGATGAGTGTGAAGAGAGTATTTCACATCCTCCCTTAGCTCATGCGCTGGCTGCCCCTAAAAGCCTTCATCATTTGCAACCTTCAAATGCCGAATTTCTTAAGGCTTATGTCGTATGCCGTATTATGGCGTCGACGTCACTAGTGAGAGTAGAAGTAGGTACTTACCGCTGTTGGGCTCTTAGTCCTGTTCGAGGAGAAGTGTTCAATCACTTCCCAGTTAGACTTCTTGGGAGCCGGTGTATCAGCAGGAGAGGGCGATGCGTGGTGCGGGGCGGAGGGGGTGCTACGACCCGACTCGTCCGCGCGCACCGGCGTCGCCGCCGACCGGAGAGACGCGCAGCGACGTCCGCGTAACGCATCCTAAACAAACATTATAATTTTAATAAACATAATTCATCACTAATCAACATGATAGTTGAAAAAATCAATAGCGCGTTTAAATCAGTCGTGTCGTTTCGGTCACCGACTAGTGTAAATAATCTTTCGGTTGACCGTATGCGGTCGCAGCCTGTATGCCGTGACCGATAGTGATTCGGTTCAACCGAATGCGGCCGCCGCATTCAGTGACCGAACTAATGTAAACGCGCCATTATAATGATAATCTTGTTTAAGGTAAACGGAGAATAATATGTAAAAACGGTCACGGCGACTAATCTCAACGTAGACTAGCCATCTGCGCGGGAGATATTATAGTGCACAAGTGTGTACTTTCATAGTCCGATGGGTCGCAATCCGACACGACCGGAGAGAGATCAGGCGTAAGACTAACGGCTTTACGTGCTTTCAGAGGCACGGGGGTGTAAACACCGCCGTAATTAATAAAAAAATCTGTGATTTTTTGGGAAATTATAAATTTCTTGATATACTACTTGGGTGGCAAACAAGCATTTGGCAACCGCCACCGGTTGGCCCGGGAACCGAACCTGAAACCTCGTAATCAGCAGTCATACACATCGACCACTGACCCACCAAGGCAGTTAATGCTACTATATTAGTTGCAGAAAATCTGAAAATGGCTAATTGAATATCAGACGATTGCTCTAATAACAGTGAACAGAACGTGTCGCTAATAATTATAATTCAATGCGAACGAACGACTGAGTATTAATTAATGTAATTAACGAACAGATTTGGCTTCACTAAGGCTCAGATTAGCGCTATCTAAAAGTACATCAAAGAGCCTGTCACTGTCAGCAAAATTAACATAATTCTGAGGAAATAGAACAGTAACCGTTCACTAGTGTCTACTAGTTCTTAGTCAAAGTCAAAGTCAAACTCATTTATTCATTTAGATCAAATACATGATACTTATGGACGTCATAAAAACAAGAGCACTTCACTAGTCGCTGCTGTAACTGCCTCTGATCGGCATCGCATATACGAGTAACTGAGCTTCAATTTGTATTATCTTATCCATTAGGGAAGAATTTACTTTTATTTTATTTTAAACTTAATTAAACATTATACTCTGGCGATAAAAGAGTAGCCAGAGTTTCTCAAGAAAGAGATTAGCAAGAAGAATTAACAAGGCAGGCCGTTGCTGTAAAAAAAAGAATAACCTTGTTAGCAAACTAGGCGGTAGGAAAAATATATTCTGTTTTTTTTGTTTATTTTATGTCGTCCATTAGTATTATGCATTTGATATAAATGAGTTTAAAACTGTCAATTTCAGTGATCGCGAAATATCGTACCCCATGTATACTATCATCTCTTTGCCAAATGTCATTAAACGATGTTCAGTTAGTAGTTAGTTCAGTAGTCGTGTGTGTGTGTGTGTGTAATTTTGCATTTTATTGAACGAGTGAGTGAAACAAACAAAGTTGTCTGAAAATGTATACTTAATTGATGTGCAATAAATAGGAAACAAATGTGAGCGAAATCGGTCAAGGGATTGTTGAAATGTAAAACGAGTAGATTGTGAGTTCCCTCAATTCGAAGCGAAGCCCTAATTAGTGCTTTTTCTCGAAGTACTACTACTACACAACACAAATAATACAACAAAGTATACTTCATCTGACACTCAAAGTCCGCTCCCCCTCGGATTCTCCCCCCATTTTTGTAGCTTATGTTAAGATAAGATAAGATATTTATTCGCACAGAACATGGTACAAAAGATGACAGAATACAGAAGTGGCCCGACATATTCAACTTTGGAAGGCATGCGAATTTTTAAATTACACAAAGCAATACATAATTACAATATATTATACACAATTCATGTCTTACACTTAAAAAACTCATCTAATTAGGAGAACCAAAGTGACCGACATAGCTCGATAGCAATGGGTAGGGCATATAGCTCGCAGAACCGATGGCCGTTGGAGCAGAAAAGTCCTAGAGTGGCGACCCCGAACTGGTAGACGCAGCGTGGGCTCTAACAAGGTGGACCGACGACCTGGTAAAGGTCGCAGGCAACCGATGGACAAGGTCAGCTCAGGACCGAATTATGTGGAACACTTTAGGGGAGGCCTATGTCCAGCAGTAGATGTCCTATGGCTGAGATGGATGTTCAATTTGTCTTATTCATTCCAATCAACGACACTCGAGTTATTGTCGAACAAACAACGCCGGATTGCACCAACACACTTGAAGAACTTCACTCGCTTGGACAATTGTTTTTAAGTAACAGTTGGTATCTATAGCGGAGTTAATTAGAAATTGAAGACTATGTTTAATTTAGGTCAGAATATTCAAAAATATATAGAACTAGCTGTTGCCCGCGGTTCCGCCGTGGATGTCGGTTAACGCTGTAAAAAGTAGCCTATGTGTTATTCCATATCTCTGTGCCAAATTTCATCCAGATCCGTTCAGTAGTTTTTATGTAAAAGAGTAACAAACATCCATCCATCCATTCTCACAAACTTTCACATTTATAATACTAGTAAGGATTGGAATACCCATTATAAATATTAAACCTTCACTTAGGTATATCAAGTGGAGTGTACCCACTAAAATGGTCCTACACAATCATTCTTAATATTCGTATAAAACTGAATTATTACATTATGCAGAAACGTAAAACCGTTATGAATTAAGAAGTATGTTTGGATCGAAGCAATTGGCGTACCATAGTCTCTGCCTACCCCAATGGCAGACGGGCGTGATAATATGTATGTAAAATCTTCTCGTTTAATTAGGCGATTTCCCAAGCGCTTTGCATGCCTTCCTTTTTTGCTATTCCTTAACGTTCGTCCACCTATAACCGACGATTTTTAATCTAACAGTATACCTCATAATGCCGTAAATGTACCGTAATAAATCAATTACTAGTACCCTTAGTGGCCGCGCGTCCGAGCTCGAAACATAAGGCACGGTGCACACTTATTGAATGTCTCAAATATATTCCATTTAGTTAAAGTATAGGTAGGTCCTGTAGAGCTTTATAAGTAGTCGCCTGCTGTCCGTGTGGCCATAGATAAACCTCTGGCGTTTAGAAAAGAAATGGTTTCAAATAAAATTATTTAAAAAGAGCCGCTCATAGCTAGGTGCACTCGTTGTTCGGAAAACGATCAACGGGTAAAGGTACCAAGAGCGCGGTAACCTTATAGATGGGTGACCGCATAGTGGTATTTCATTTGAGCGTCTCCGTGCTTTGGATGGCGTTAGATCACGACAAAGGCCTAAATATAAGCGATCTCATTCACTCTGTCACCAGATTGGCCACTAACCAAACGATAAGATTTAAAAAGAAAAGAATGATTGCTTGCAGAAATAGTGAGTCAGTCATGTGCGAATTCTGATAGAAGGTATAACAGGATTGATTTTATATAAGAACGTGTAAAGTTCTCCTCTCCTCAATGAAGAGAGAGAGAGAGAGGGCCTTAATTCACACAAGCTGGCCTAATGCGGGTTAGTGATCCAGATATGTCTTTATAATTTTAAATATCGATAAATGCCGAAAGCGTTTGATTTATTCACAGAAGACAGTAGAAGTTTAGCTTGCACCACTACTCACCTCACGTATGCTAAACGAGACCCCACACACACACACACACGTATACTAGGATACGAATAACAGCTGGGGCTCTAGAGTACTCTACTTTAGAGTAAAGCTATTCAAATGTATTCGTATTAAATCAACACGTAAGAATAAATGTCTTTTTTCCAACAGTCCACTAACAAAGTAGTATATTTTATGTTTGAATACAAATCTAATGTTGAATGGCCAAAATCATATTCATATTTTATCGGTAGGTAGGTGTTCTTTTCTTTAAAACTAATTATAACTAAAATCATGTAATCATAACAAGGTGGACCTACGACCTGGTAAAGGTTGCGGGCAACCGATGGACAAGGTCGGTGCAGGATCGAGAGTTGTGGAAATCCTTGGGTGAGGCCTATGTCCAGCAGTGGATTTTGGCTGAGATGATGAAGCATAAATGAATAAATAAATAACATATTAGTACAATCGTGAGGAAAAACACATGTCTTAGAAGTCTTTCTAAAGACATGTCTGATTCACTAACCCGCATAAGGCCAGCGTATGTGAATTAAGCCCTGAACCCTCTCTATCTCTTGATAGAGGAGAGAAGACCCGTGCCCAGCAGTGGGACATATATGGGTAAATAATGTCAAAATTTCATTGCTATACATTCACCATATGAATAAAACCCTTCCTATTGAGCCTTTTATTCATAGCCATTTCTTCAGATAGTCAAATTTGAAACAGTTAAACTTGGAGTATTTGTAAGAAATGCTGGCAGTTTATTCTAAACTGCCGAGCTCTCACATAAAAACACCGAGTCTGTACAGCTATCTATAGATATCTGCCCACTGTGCCTGGTGCAGCTTTGAAGAAACAATGTTAAAGTCAGTAGTAATTATGTCGGCCAGCAGAGCTTGGTCCAAAACAATTACGTATTCTGTTTCGAATGACGCTAATTGCAGCATTAACTGTATTATCGCGTTATAACAGCGAGCGAACCGAATCTGTAATGTGCATTCAAAACAAATAGATGTTCAATCACGAGGTACGATAATGCCATTTTCATATTTATATTGGAATAATTTCTGCTTTGTGATATTCATTAATATTCCGGGAATCACAGGACGGTCGGTAAATTTTAATTAATATTCACTGAAAGTGATCGTACAAATGCAAGCACATATTGTTTTCATTACAAAAACAATACTCGTTAAATTTAATAAAGAAGTAACATTTTTCATATCGTTAGGATATTGCTCAAATAAGGTTTCTATCTACAACTTATGTAATATATAATATTAAAGTCAACACGAGACCATTATCCAGATCAACCTTTATAAAATGTCTCAGCTAAGTCAAGACAAAGAACGAAAGCGACATATGAGAAACTTTCACCTTTCAAAGAAAATTGAACAAACAAATGAAAAATAATGGACGAAAATATAATAGACAGTTTAATATCAGCAGATTTTATTTGTAGGTATATTATCATACATGTACTGCTGTGTTAGTTGGTGAGTGGATGGCAGTTATGTAAATATCTAACTAAAATGCCCGCTTTTGCCTGTTATTGTATTACCTATGACATGAGGGCCCGTGGGCATAATCGCGATATATTCGGTCCGGTGGCGCTAGTCTCGTGCCGCCCGCTGGCTGTTTCCATCCTAAATGTGCGCTGTTGCATAGGATCGAATAAATCGTGTCGTTGCGAATACTGCGGCTGTTGGCCGACTATCCTGCATCACATAACCACCATATTTATGAAGTTTAGTTTAATCGATTTATCGTAAGCGCAAAAACCGAGCCATCGCGAAAACCGAGCAAAATCTGGCTGTCAGATTGAAAATCGGTATTCCGTAAAAGCAAAATCCCGAGCCTTTATGACGTTTAGTCAATACATTGTGCCGTCACCGAGCAATCACAACTGTCAGTTTGCCATCGCTGTTGCTTAGAGAATCAGCCGGGCGTTTTCTATAAGCTTTAAAAAGTATATCGGTGGGAGTTAGAAAAGTTTTAAGTATTCAGTAATCAACAGAGAAGTTAACAGTTTTACTATTTCTGACGACAAATGTTTACAATGTACTTGTATTAATATGAATATAAATTAAAACATTAACAAATCTTATTTCTCACATATTCGTCTAATGCCTAGCCATTTAAATAGCTATGTTTTAAATGTACTAATTGGTAAGTCGCATGTTGAGGTATATGGTTAAAGAACAACATAACAATGTCTCGCTGGAAATGCATTTAAATTCAGTCTTTATAATGAGAAGAATAAGTTTATTTGGAAAGCGAGTATTAAAATTTCAGGTTCCCTTTTTATTACAGTTTCTAGAACAAAGGCTTACAGGTAGGCTATCTGTTTGTCTGATGTTCCATGAAAATTTAAATGCAAGTGGACAGAAAGTCCGACTCATTTTTGAAATACCTAAATAAATACTGTCTTGGTGGTCCGGTGGCTGCAGTATGCGCCTGCTGTGCACGAGGTTGTGGGTTCGATTCCCACACAGGACAAAACTATGTGTGACTCACAAAGAGTTGTTCTGAGTCTGGGTGTAATTTGTATCCGTTAATTGTATGTTTGTAAAGTCCCCCGCGACACAGAGCTTGTTCTCTAATGCGGGACTTGTCTTAAAAAAAATAAAAATATATATATATATATACATTCGTCTGTTGTAATGTGTGTCCGCGGACTAAGGCGTAAAATATTCAGATTTAAGAAATGATAGATGGGTCGATCAATCAACGTCGGATCAATTAAACATTATGTAGTGTGTTCTCAGCCTACCTGGTTACAGTGGCTAGTCACGCATTGTTTGTGGAATTCCTTCATCGATCTCTTTTACTTGTTTTATATTTTCTCTTGTGATGATTAAGATTTATTGTATATACATATATAAATATAATAGTACACATATATATAAAAATATAACAGTACTAAACTCCACAAACTGAAAATTACATTGGTACTGCCGCATGTGATAAAACGTTAAGTTAAAACGTAACCGTAAAGTAACCTGTAAACTAATTGAAAACGACTTTATAAGGTTACTTTGTGACTCAAATAGAAGATTTTTAATTAATTTTTCAAGAGTTAGGCAACCGATGAACAAACAGAAGTCAGAAACATGATTATTACGGAACAACGAGATATACCGTCCGCGGCGAGGGTGGAACTTGAGTTACTGTGTATCATTACTTGTTTTGTGTGAGTACGCGACGCTACAGCCTACAACGCTAAGTTTATAATGTCAATTCAAACTGTGTTCTGAAACGTAGTATTGTATTGTAACACATTCGCTACGGCTGAAAATATTTTATAATTGGAAGTGATTAAATCATGGTAATTTATTTTTTTATAATTTCCATTAGATTTCTCTTTCAAAAAATATTTTGGGTGACTGTTGTATGGTATATTCATTCATATAATTAGCCTCATTCAACTTATTTTAGAACAATTAATATTTTATACTAGCTGTTGCCCGCGGCTTCGCCCGCGTGGATGTCGGTTACCGCTGCAAAAAGTAGCGTATGTGTTATTCCAGACCATAATCTATATGTGTGCCAAATTTCATCAAGATCCGTTCAGTAGTTTTTACGTAAAAGAGTAACAAACATCCATCCATCCATTCTTACAAACTTTCACATTTATAATATTAGTAAGGATTTATGTAAAACTGTATAATGATTATTAACACGTTTCTTTCAAAACACATCCCTAAATGAGTTATTGGGAAGAAATAGGCTATTGGCGTATCGGTTAGAAATTTCTAAACAAATATATTGAACAAAATTGTTTCTCAAATCCTTAAATAATAATACGAAGTAATAGCTACAAAAGAATGTTTTCATTTTGCATCAATATACACAAATAAAATTGTCATAAAATAAAGTGCCATCAAAATTTAAGTGCTACCAATAATGCACAATATCAATGAACCACTTGCTAATTTAATAAGCGACACGCATGTCGAACAATGAAGTGAATTTCAGTTCGAAAAAGGTTATATTCATAATATAATTTGTAAATAATTGCACTTTGATACCTCCTGTGGAATGAGCAGGCGTTTTTGTCGCTTGCTCCAGCGTTTATGTATAAACTGTAATAGCGCGTTGTTATCGCGGCATCACACTCTCTTTACAAAAACTCTTTACTCTAGACAAAGCATTACCGGTGATAAGCGAAATGGCACTGAAATGTAAAACTTGACCGTTTATAAGGTAGGTAGGTACATGTCACCATTGTTATAAACATACTAGCTATTGCCCGCGGCTCCGCCTGCGTGGATGTCGGGCCTATGTGTTATTCCAGGCCATAATCTAACTCTGTGCCAAATTCCATCTAGATCCGTACAGTAGTTTTTACGTGAAAGAATAACAAACATCCATCCATCCATACTTACAAACTTTCGCGTTTATAATATTAGTAGGAAGTAGGATAGGATATACTACATAATCATCTTCCGTCTGGTATGTACTTTTGATAGATATGATATAATTTGATACTAAAGCATACTGTTAAGTAGTTACCGTAGCCTATGGACACTTGCAATACCAGAGGTATCACTTGCGTGTTGCTAACCCATTTACCTAAACCAGGGCTTTAAGATGGAGTATCCCTGGGATAGGAATACGTTTCTTTCAAAAAATCCTTAAATGAGCGTTGGAGACCTGTACTTACACACAGGAACACAACTACATCGCTTTGTGTATTTATTTGGCTGTGGTCTTCTGTAAGGTGGAGGTCTTTGCCCAGTCGGGCTTGCTCGCTAGTGTGGTGCCGTACCCCCTCTTATGATAAAACAAATATTGAGCTTGTTATTGCTCTAGTATTGTTACTTGTAGCTACTGCTCCTAAATACTAATTACAAAACTGAATAAATATATTTTTATTAAATCTTGTACCTGTTATTCTGTGTTCGTGCGTGTTTTGAATATATTTTCACGTTTCAACTAAATATTGTGAATGGTGGTAACATAAATTATACAATTTAGTTTGTATAATTTATGTTACCAACATTCACAATTCGGGTATCCTATATATTGCCTACGTATTGTATAGGAGGAAAATTCCGTGCCTCGAAAAGAACGTAAAGCCGTTGGACTTAGGACTGATCTCTCTCCGGTCGTGTCGGATTGCCGTCACATTAGACTATGAGAGTGAGGGAATAAGAAGTGCATCTGTGATTGCGCTCACACTTGTGTACTAAAATATGTCCTGCGCAGATGGGTAATCGTTGCGATTGACCGCCGTAACCGAAATCGACTATTATTATTATTGTATATAAGTTCCGAAGAATATAGATTAGACTAGATACCGGTAAGAAATATATTTCAATCGTTGTATTAAGACTTGAAATAACTTTATTGACGCACTGAATTGTTGAGTTGTTTTGGCCTGGTTGTCTCCTAAATCACAGCTCAAAGGCAACCGATATAAATCAGTGAGTCAGTCCCCCGAACTTTATTGATAACCGTCTGATGTAACATTGTACTAGTTGCGGAATTCATCCATTTTGGTTAAAAGGCCCGAAGAATGGTTTCTCGTAGATAATAACTACAATTATACTAACAGTGTTTTACTATGCTCGTTTGCCAACCGAGTAAACTAGAATACAACTATAGTTGGTACAAATATCACCAAATCCTTACTAATATTATAAATGTGAAAGTTTGTGAGAATGGATGGATGGATGGATGTTTGTTACTCTTTCACGTAAAAACTACTCTACGGATCTGGATGAAATTTGGCACAGAGATAGATTATGGTCTGGAATAACACATAGACTCCTTTTTATAGCGATAGCCGACATCCACGCGGGCAGAGCCGCGGGCTACAGCTAGTATTTTATAAAACAATGTAACCAATTAATTTTCTTGTACTTGCATGTGTTAGTATGATCAAAATTATATTAAGTGTGTGTAAGAACGTTGACAAGTCGGAATGAACATCATCACAATATTCAGATATTTGTCAACAGCTGGAGAGTAACGACGACTTTAGCATTTAATTCATTAATTACGAAGGTGTTTTCGAAATCGGTTTTTGTTCGAATCTGCGATGGAAGTTGGCGAAAGTTTTCTGAGGCAATAACACCGGCAAAAACTCGAAGCCAGCTATAAATATGAAGCAATTTGTTTATTTGTACTGAAATATACTTGTGTAAAAACAATTATAAAGTCTTGAAGAAGAGTATTATGCAACAGTTATACAACCATTTTTTAAGAAAAAATATTTTATTGAGCTGCGGAAAATTACTGAAACTTATGGGAGAGGCCTACATTCAACTCTTGGTGCAATTTCAAGGTTTCGGTAAAATTTGTTATAAATATAATATAATAAATAGACCTAGGCTTAATGTTAGATAGGTAGGTACTCAAGAAATAGACAGTCTTTCTGCGTATAACAACACTTCATGGCAAAATCGACTACACGGATGGTTGAGTGGCTGTTGATATACAGAATACTATGAAGGCAAATAAGTACGATTATACTGTTGCTACTTATTGCATACTTTTATGACTTATGTAATAATAATAATATGTTATGTAGCTTCACTTCCACCGTGGGAGAAATGTCTGAAAATTTCTTAAGAAGACTAAAGTGAAGAGGGGGTCGGAGAAATATTTGATAGAATGTTTTCAAAGTGGAGTCGGGCTTGACCTTGGACCTATACATAATAGGTAGCAACAGCTCCCAACTCGGTACCTTAGTAAATATTTGATTGATAAGAAATTAGGTTTTATCGTCAAGTGATGGATTTTTGGAACCAATAATAATGAAAATACAACAACAAGTAGCGAAATCACAATCCTTACTAATATTATAAATGTGAAAGTTTGTGACAATGGATGGACGGATGGATGGATGGATGTTTGTTACTCTTTCACGTAAAAACTATTGAACGGATCTGGATGAAATTTGGCACAGAGATAGATTATGGTCTGGAATAACACATAGGCTACAGGCCTGCCTTTTGCGATAACCAACATCCAAGCGGGCGGAGCCGCGGGCAACAACTAGTAAAAATATATATTCAAAAAAACTTGACATGTTATTAACCAAAATAAATTGTACGTAATAAAAAAAATGTTTTTTTTAGAATTTACAATATATGTATATTTGCTCATACATCTGACGGTGTGATTCCGATTTTTTTTTCTGATCTTGAGATTTTGGACTTCTTACTTTTTTCTCTACTTGACATTTTTTTTAAAATTAAATTTTTAAATGGACAAGAAACCCGGACGAAGGCAGGACGGGCCACTAGTATTACCTAAAATGCGCACCTAAGTACATAGTCTTAAGATCTATACGCGGATTTAATAGGGTCATATTTTAATTACAAAAGCACCTTACTAGAAGATAGCATACGATTAAAGTAGCATTCACATACAAATAAAAATATCGAGATTCACAACACACAGAGACCACGGCGTGTAATGCACTTTTCAACTAATAAAACGACAAACAAAACGACACTCAACTTTGTAAAGTGACTCGCTCGCCCAAGCTTAGAGCTGTATCGTGACTTATAAGCTTTATTAACAACAACTTTTAAAAACTTGTTCGTTTCACGGTAGTGACAATAGCGCATTGTATTTCATCTCTGCTACAGTAGGTATACGGCTTTTATTACAGAGGCTGTTATTGAAATTGTTCAGCTTTTCAATCGCTTCGAATCGATTGAAAATCCTTTTGTTCAGCACCTATTCATGTACTACATAAAGCCTCCAAATGAACTATTTTTGATTATCACAGAATATTCCATTCTGTTCGTTGCCCAAGCGGATATATAAAATTCTTACTAATATTATAAATGTGAAAGTTTGTAAGAATGGATGGATGGATGTTTGTTACTCTTTCACTTAAAAACTACTGAACGGATCTGGATGAAATTTGGCAGAGAGATAGATTATGATCTAGAGTAACATCTAAGCTACTTTTTGCAGCGATAACCGACATCCACGCGGGCGGAGCCGCGGGCAACAGCTAGTGTCTCTATAAAATAGCTAGCTACTAATTATACTTGATATTAACAACCTATAATTTGTATTTCATTTGGAATTTCTACTTACTACCATTTCAACTTAACCTTCAAAGATATAATATAATATATAATTATGTATCGACATATTTAAAGAACGAAATTGTAGTGGATAACATTTTACTTACTACGAAATGGGAACTTAACTGTAATAATTAGCCATACTGATATTAGAAAATATTATGATATGATAAACTTATTATTAGATAGTGAATAAATAACAGATCAGCACGGCGGTTTGCGGATAATTGCTAGCTTAGGATAGTATCTATATGATGTCCTGGTTTTGTAAAATTTGTACAAAGATTTTATTAATTATTAGGTACTGCTATTTTCAGTGCAACTTTCTTTTTTTTTACATAAGAACATTCTCCTGACAATAACAAGCACAACAGAAAAAGAATTACTGAAATCGGTCCAGCCGTTCACGCGTGATGCCGTGACAAAAGGAAATAGGGATTCATTTTTATATATAAGACTAGCGACCCGCCCCGACTTCGTCCGGGTTAAACTATTTTCAGCGTAGCTTTCATTTTTATTACAAAAGAACCTTCTCTTAATGATGACACATGGCTTCTTGCAATAAATATGTATGAAAGGGTGAGTAGAAGTGTATATGTGTGTGTGTGTGAATTTGTGTGATATTATAATTATTTCGTATTTAATAATAAATTTTATTGTTATTCACGGAATTAACTATATCTCTGGGCAGTACACTGGGACCTTTAATAGTAATCCATCTATCGAGGGTGGTTTTACGAACACTTAAATTAAGACCATAAAGATCCATTAAATACCCAGACTAGGATAACTCGAATGTTGGCCACGTGTGGGCATCGAACCCAAGGCACGGCTCTGCACAGTGTTAATTAGCTACCTAGCTAGCTTCTTTATCGAACAAAAACTTTTTCGACATCATCTTTTTTACACGATCCTTTTATCGCTAGAGTCATTACTGAAGGCATTTGTAATAAATAATAAAAGCCATTGATTTTCTAATCAACGTTCACAACACAATGTCAGAGTTTGTAGTGGTGACCCACTTTCCTTGGTGGAAGTGTGAGGCGCTGGCGGGAAACGGATGGAAGTTAGAAGCCAGAGGTCAGCGAGTTAGCTTGGCACTCGGCCCGGTAGCAGAATAATCAGAATTGTTTACATTTAGGTGTGGCTAACACCCGTAAAGTACACAAACTATGTTAGTAGAAGTCAAATAAATGAAAATGAAACGAATATAATTGTTCTAGATGCATCGTGCTATCGTGGCGATACTGCCACGGCACAGATTACTAAATAGTTACTACATAACAGATTATATATAATACAATGCCGTAGAAAATTACCAATACCTACTGCTATATCTAATAGCTTACTCTGTCGCGTCAGCAACCGCTTCATGCTAAAATATGCCTAAATGCTCAAGCGCACTTCCCCTCTAGACAAGTGGCATAAACGGTAATCGAATCGAAAAGTCAGAAAAAGCAAATGTATGGGATTTGACGTAAGTTTGCGACATTATATCGTAAATTTACGTCAAATCCCATACATTTGCTTTTTGACTTTTCGTTTCGACTACCGTTTATGCCACTTGTCTAGAGGGGCTGTTGTGATTGCTTCGCACTGTGCGATCCCACAGCACATACTTAGAATTTGGTCCGCAAACGGCCCGAGACCGCTCGGCCGGGCGGTAGGTAATTATAGCGCTCAAGTACATGGAGTGACGGAGGCCTGGCCACGGCAGCATGGCACTACGGCATTTAGTTAGTCTAGTCAATCTTAATTTAGCTCTATATTGACATTACCGTCTAACACTCCTACACTAAATTATAATGGTAGTATATTTTATGTCTGTATCATCACTATATAGTTAGAGGTAACAGTCAACAGCTCGCAGAACTGAAGGCCGTTGGGGCAGAAAGGTTCTAGAGTGGCGAACTGGAAGACGAAGCGTAATCAGGCCTCCAACAAGGTGGACCGACGACCTGGTAGGTTGTGGGCAACCGATGGACAAGGTCGGCTCAGGATCGAGGGTTGTGGAAATCCTTGGGGCAGCCTATGTCCAGCCAGACGCTGTCACTGGAGTGGAGCTCGCGTAGCGTGGGCAGCCGCTGGGTGGACCACTGACGTCATATCAAGTTACGGTTTTTTACCCGTGAAGGCGGGTGTAGGTGCACAGGAGAGTTAGGCCTATGTTCAGCAGTGGACGTCTTTTGGCTGAGATAATGAACAGCCAAGTGGTTATTTTGCCACTAACTCCGTCTTGTATCCAACATTTAATTCCCACATATTTCTCACTAAGCTTACCTCAGCATATTAGCTGACCTAAGGAAAAATGTGTGCGGCATTATTTCTGTGGCACAATTACCATAGAGTTACAAATCCCTTCATATGCGGCTGCAACCTTGAACTCTTGAACTTCCATTAACACGCGAAATTAAACCATAAACCATTCGAAATAAGAACTATAACAAGTAAACGCTCAGTGCTTAGTTGTAATTTTCAGAACTTTCCTCGACCGAGCTATGCGAATTTAAACGTTATTTTGAAGAAAATAGGGGTTATATCTATAATGTGTTTGTAATAGGTGTCCTTTCGGTCGACGACACTTTGAGCGTTTCGGAAATGAGCGTATTACCAGGCCTCCGTCACTCGCTCAAGGTTACGCGTTATGTGCCTACCGCTATGTAGCTCGTAACCGAGCCGATCGCCAGTGGGGCTGCCGCACGCGACACCGAGCGCACACAGCACGTTTCCCGCTAAAAACGCATAGGATATTTACGTACACTACGTATATTAAGTTAATATTATTAAGTTTTGACTAACGACACGATAGTTAATTATTGTGAAGTCCTTGGATGTCATAGTCAAAAGAAAAATAAAAAATTGTCTTTTTTTCATTGCCGAAAGATGAAGAAAAGTACCTACGTTACGTTATTTGAAAGTAGGTACGCATTTCAGCTGGCTTCAGTTAGTAGTACCTAGTAATTTTAAAATGCATCTTGTGTGTAGGTACTCTTTCTTAAAAATCTACGAGAAAGTTAGAAAGACAACCCTACCGCATTCGTGCGATGACGAGCTTGCACGTGAGTCGCACGGCGGGCAACACAATCTCGACTCTTTGTTCGCGTACTTATGGTACATTTCTTTTCGCTGCGAACAGCAGGTATTATTATTAAGAATTTGTAGGCTATTATAGCGTAGGTATTTTCGGTTTTGTATGGGAGTGATGTATCTGTTACGTAGTAACTATTAAGTAATCTGTGGTATTACGACCGAGACGAGATAAGGAGTGGTCGCTTAGCCGCGTATCAACAAACCTCTTCAATTGTCGGTTGAACACAAACAGAGAAACTTTGTCGTCTCAACTAGATGCACAAGTTTCACTGCAACTAGATACTCGCACTATTGTTTCAATTGTTATTGAGTGTTGTGCAGTGTGAAGTGGAGTTACTACTGCTACTTTAATAGCTGTGCCAAACTAACTCATTAGTTTAGAGTTTATAGAGTAGTTCAAGTTATTAACCAGCAGTTAAGTAGTTGTAAATTTGGTAGATTTGTTATTGTTTACTTTATGAATTGTATTTAGTTCCACTATGATGGAAGACACAGCGTAGCGACAGAGATGAATGCTGAAAAGATTAACATATCTTTCGGTTTGTTATCAATGCTATCTATAGACCAATCGAATAAGAAATTCTTACTAATAATATAAATACATTATTTATTGATCCTTCTCTCTGATCAAAATTAGATATAACCAATATAGCGGTTGTATTTTCTATAATTGGGCTTTTCAGTTACTCGCATGTTTTAAAAATCATTTTTTAAATCATTAATTGCCGTTTGTCGCTAAACTTAAGTATACCTATTTGGAATGGTAATGGATAAACTCTAACGACTCGACCGATTTAAAAAATTCTTTCACCATTAGAAAGCTACATCATCTGCAATCTAAATGAAATATAGCATAGGCTATATTTAATTTTAGAAAAAATAGGGGTCCGTAATATATTTGGGTTTGTCGGACCCAAGGTGTAAAAAATCATCCAAAAAAGTTCCTTATTTAAAAAGACTAGAACGCCTAAACTAAAAAGATAGAACCATGAAATGTTCTAATTAATTAAAGACCTTAAAAATATCTACAAATATGTCGGCAACACACTATACGTATCCATTTCGAGTTAAGCAGAACAACCATATTTGTATTTAAAAATATTGATTTTTTTTAGGACTTCATTTAAACGCATTTATTTTACACATGTCATTATTCCTTTTAGAAATAAACTATTTGTCATAAAGTACTGTTTATGTAAATAATATTTAGTCTTTAATTCATTAAAATTGGACGTTTGGTTTGAAAGTTATGGCGAAATCAATATAATACTATTTCTTCGCTCCGCGGCCCGTGGCGATACAGGCGAAGTAGGCGTCACCAAGGTGAGGGTGCGGGTGCGGGAGGGGAGTTTAGGTCTATGAGTAAGGTACCCGCGCGGGCACAGAATACTTAATAGTACAGGTACAGAAGGTTCACTTCGCTAAATCATTTAAACAAATATCAACTTTGCTCGCACACAATAGAGCGCAATTCAGCTCCCCAGAACAAAACTTACCTACTCGTTTATTTACCTACAAATTGGCTCCCTTTGTATTGCGTATTTCTGGACATTATGGTTGTCACTTAGAGATCAATTTTGATCTGAAGTACCTGTTAGGTTTAGGTAGGTACTTACTATACTTTTGTAAACAAGTGACTTTTTAAATAAATCTGGACATGTGGGGACATTATTCAATGTAGGTACTTAGTAATTAAATTATAAGAACGAGCAGTGTGTGTCCACATCACAGGACTGGTCAAACCACTAAAGAACAAATTATAATAATGGGTACTAGGTGTTGCCCGCGGCTCCGCCCATGATTATGTTTTTGATTAAATTAAAAATAGGTATTAGAGTTTGTCATTGGTTTGTTTGGAGCCATTTGTTCAGTTGAAATTTAAAACTATTGAGTGATAGGCGGTTATTATATATTTTCCCAATTAAATAAGTACCTACTTAATTGGTTGGACAAATAAATAATACGTCTCTACAAAAACTGTGCTGTACCTATAGTCTACATATCAAAATCTTGCTACAAATAGGTACCTACCTACCAATTATGTTTTTCTAAATGATAACGTGTTTCTTTACTTTGCAATATCCTTTGGAATATTGAAAAACGAGAGGTTAGGATCCTTATCACTATTTAAGCAGCCGAATACTGTGGAATATTTTTATGCCTTTATTTTCTTTAAAATATTTAAAAGCGAAAACGAATCGGTGACGAATTACGGCTTCGTGTGCGTTTCGTAGGTAAACTTACGTCGAACCGACGACGCGACCGGCGCGCGACACTCGACTAAATAATACCCCTGGAAATGTTGCGGCCGGGTACTTGTAGATTCATACCTAAACAGCGGAGTGAACCAGGCCTGGCGCGGGTAAGACGCGGTTTCTAATAATTTTCGTACGAATTTTTTTAGCGGTAATCGACATCCACGCAGGTGGAGCCGCGGGGGACCGCTATAGGTTATATAAATCAGAATAACACATAGGCTACTTTTTGTCGCAAAAACCGACATCCACGCTGGGGGAGCTGCGGGCAACAGTTAGTAATCAAAAAACAAAACACAACAATACGTTGAATGTTTCAGAATAAACGTCCGTCCGTCATTCAGTTCCGTAACACCACAAATGTCGTTAGATCCTGTCTCTAATGAAGCCACCCACTCACACAAACGTGTAGCTCATCTCCCGCCGCCGACGCCACGTCTTCGTCAGACCGGTAACCACTAACAAAGCTCTAGTGAGAAGCAGGAAATTAAAGAGGAAACTTGGACAGACGTCTTAAATATACATATACACAGGTATAAATAGCAAATTTGTTTATTTCTATATTATTATATCAAATATATACCACGTGAAAGTTTGTAAGTATGGATGGATGTGTGTTACTCTTTCACGTAAAAACTACTGGATGGATCTGGATGAAATTTGGCACAGAGATAGATTACGGTCTGGAATAACACATAGGCTTCTTTTTACAGCGATAACCGACATCCACGAGGGCGGAGCCTCGGGCAACAGCTAGTACTACTATTATAATATAATAGTATATTATACCTGCTTGGTAGTAAGCAGTTATCGAAGCTAATACTTAGGCACTTGCAATTTCAGTGGCATTACTTTCATTGCCTACCCAACAACTTAAAAAAAACGTCTTCTACATACCTATATACTTATGCATATAAACACAGAGACAGCTAGACCAATGTGTGTAAGTAATTTGGCTCTGGTCTTAGTTGTAGATATTGTTTCTCAGATGAGGTCCTAATTGTACAGCGCAAATATTTTGTTAGCCCTGTCACGGGGGCTTAACAAATGTACTCTAGTTTATTTAAACCAATTGAATTCATCAAAACGGACAGTTTAGTAATTAAGATGGCGTGACAACATGTTTTCTTTCAGGCATTTGATAAACTGCCTGTCGGATGAATGAAACAACATGTAAGTAGCTACAAAAAGCTTGAGTATGTTTAAAAACTTTTTTGAAGTGTTTCAGTTACGCTATAGAAGAGCGGAGTCTTCTATCACAGGCATTGTTTGCTCAAAAGGAGGCTCCAATCAACAATTATTGTTGTACAAATTTCTAGGTGTTGAATTAAAGTTATTATTATTAAAAAAGTGAAATCTTCTTTTAGCACGATACACATATTTTTAGATGAGATAAAATCTTTGGATTTGCGACACCGTTACGAGAAGCAGCTTGACATATCCGAAAAATCTTTTATCGACTGTCACGTTATTAAAGCAAAGAGGCAATATATGCATGTACATATAGCAGACCGCAAACGCGTCTGGATAAATAAAAATACATTTATTGCTATAAAATGTACAACAGCTGTTTTGCCTAGTGTTTTAACTTCTGTCGGCACTCCCGGAGTGCAGATATTTGTTTTTTTTTTTCAGAAAATCGTTTGTTACTTATTTGACAGGCGCTTAATTTTGTACTCGTGACCACTCCCGACACCTGGCGGCGACTAGCTCAACATAACATTAAAATGACGCATCGATAAGAAAACATGACAGTGTACAAGCACTGCTTCTATCTATCCCCTACAAATTGTAGAAATATGAATTCATTGTCAAGTGCATTGTTAGCGCGGTCCGCCGGTTTTGCGCCTTCCAGCGATGTCGACCTTAATAAAAGCTCATTTTGGAGACAAAGACTCTGAAAATTACAATGATATTTAATGCTCTTTTTAAAGTAACATAGTAATTTGCACTGTCGTAATTAGGCTCTAATAATGAATGGCCTGTTGGTTAGTAGCTCTGACTGCTGCGATGGAGGTCGTGGGTTCGATTCCCACCCAGGACAAATCTTTGTGTGGTAATTTTTTTTTTAATTGTTGTTCTGTGCCTGGTTGTAATTTATCTATAATATGTATGTATTTATGAATATATAACTATGTTTATCAGTTGTCTGGTTGCCGTAGTACAGGCTTTGCTAAGTTTGGGATCAGATGACGGTGTGTGAGTAGTATCGTTGCCGCTGCAAGGGAGGTATCTCGATTTACAACGATCTTTCTTGCAGTACGTTTATCAGTTGTCTGGTTGCCATAGTACAGGCTCTGCCTTGTTTTGGATAAGATGGCGTTGTGTGAGTTGTACCGTTGCAAGGGAGGAATCTCGATTTACAACAATCTTTCTTGCTCAAATTGAGCACAGGGAGTACCTAGTTATTTGAAGTGTTATGTTTCAGTGAGCTCCTAAGTGCAATTCTTCTTATCGTTTGGTTAGTGGCCAACCTAAGCCTGTAGACAAGTGGCATGAGCGATAGTCGAATCGAAAAGTCAAAAAAGCAAATGTTTGAGATTTGACGTAAGTTTACAACATTATATCGTAGACTTACGTCAAATCCCATACATTTAATTTTTTACTTTTCGATTCGACTATCGTTTATGCCACTTGTCTAGAGGCTCTGGTGACAGAGTTATTGAGATCGCCCATAGGCTTCTGTCGGGCCTAACGACTGATAGGAATACGTTTCTTCCAAAACACATCCCTAAATGAGCGATGGAGACCTGTACTCACATATAGGAACACAAATACACCGCTGTGTTTAGTTATTTGGCTGTGGTCTTCTGTAAGGTGGAGGTCCTTCCCCAGTCGGGCTTGCTTGCAAGTACGGTGCCCTACTTCTCTTAAAACATGGCGTATGTTATACAGATTATTAACTAATGCAACGTATGACATACTTTACGATGTTCGTTCCTCTGTTTGTCCCTATGTATGCTTTGATCTTTAAAACTACGCAACGGATTTCTATGTGTTTTTTTTAATAGATAGAGTTATTCAAGAGAATCGTTTGTATGTATAATCCTTACTTATATTATAAATGTGAAAGTTTGTGAGAATGGATGGATGGATGTTTGTTACTCTTTCACGTAAAAACTACTTTACGGATCTGGATGAAATTTGGCACAGAGATAGATTATGGTCTGGCATAACACATAGGCTTTTTTTTTGCAGCGATTACAGACATCCACGCGGGTGGAGCCGCGGGCAACAGCTAGTACATATATATTATAATAAAGGAATTTAAACAAAACTGGTGCGAAGCGAGGGCGTGGTGTCGCTAGTATGTACTAGTTTTACAATGCCACAACAACTATAACAAAGTTTAACTCAATCGGATAAAAGATGCGCGAACATCGAACACGAACTTAAACTTAAGTTTTGAAATGTTTTATGCTTTTATATTATTTTGTGGAATACAGACAATAAAAAAATATTTATTTATCTTTCTGAATGACCTTTGGATTGCCAGATATGAAGTCTCGAGTATTTTTTTTGAATTTTAGCAGTTAGGTAGCTACGGCTACGAGTTTCACTACGGATCCGTAGCGTTGTATTACGTTTATACGAGTACTAGTTGTTGCCGGCGGCTCCGCCCGCGTAGATGTCGGTTATCGCGATAAAAGTAGCCTTTATGCTATTTCAGACTATAATCTATCTCTGTGCCAAATTTCATCCAGATCCGTTCAGTAGTTTTTGCGTGAAAAAGCAACAAACATCCATAGATCCATACTCACAAACTTTCACATTTATAATATTAGTAAGGATTGTATTATTTAGTAATATACATATATCCATATTATATTTTGATTGTATAATAGTCATGATTCCTTGATAACTAGTTACATTTCCTCCCTCTTACGATTAGGTTGTGGAATGAGCTTCCTGCCGACGTTTTCCCGACAGACTATTAGTCTCTATGTCTCGCATGGGGTTCTTCAAGAAAGGAGTTATAAGGTTTTTAAAGGGTCGGCAACGCGTGAGTGATGCGCTACAAATGCGAAGTGGCACTAGTCATGCATGATTAGTGCCCGTAAGATATTCCCTATACTTTAATTGGTAACATCAAGGAGTAATGTCATAGGACTTGAACCTACAACGCGCTATGCACTAGTAAATGTTGAGGTAACATAACCATTCAAGTGGTTACCTCAATCAAGCCTAGCCCTATATTCTGGCGATTAAAAATCGGTTGTCTGTAAAGTCGGTTTACTGACGATAGTTCAACGTGACAACGTCATAAGAATGGCCGATTGTGCCTCTTTGTCGCTCGTTCCACGCTCTCGCTTGCACAATAGAACGCCTCAGAGCGAGGTAACGCCGCATACGTCATCTTTTTTCGTGCGTGCAGCCGGCTCCATCGAATTATAAGACGTTGTCACGTCAAACAGAGTGACCCGAGTTTCTTGCTCATTCTTCTCGAGGCCCTACCATAGTCAGCGAATTGGCCGTAGGAAATAAGCATGCTGGCATTTGCTTTTATGACGTTCATAAGTATCATGTATTTGATCAAAATAAATAAATGAGTTTGACTTTGACTTTAGGCTTGATTAAGCTTGCTACGAAATGATGTAATCGTATATTTGATTTTAATTTCAATTTTGTACGTAAAGTAAAATTTACCCTAATTTATATTAAAGGAATATTATATGATAACGTTTGAGCTTGAAAATAACTGAAACATTTCGTAATATAAATAGTTTAGAACCTGTCGGGCGGTGTGGCGGCACGTCGTCTAGCCGGGCACAAAGAGGTGCTCAGCCGCTGAGCAAAGGCTACAACTATTTTAATTTCGTTTTTATAGACCGCTCGCATTTGATTTATGTGAAATTAAAATGTTTTATCTGATTACTTTGTACTTACAAATTGTGTTGTGCTGTATTTTTGTATATAATGTTAATAAGTCAGAAGGAAAACATCGTGAGGAAACCCACATGTCTTAGAAGAAATTCTACTCTCACCAACCCGCCTTAGGCCAGCGTATGTGAATTAAGGCCTAAACCTCCCTTTCTCTCTTGATAGACGAGAGGAGACCAGTGCCCAGCAGTGGGACATATATGTGTTGCTATTATAACGAATTATGACTTGGTTATGATGTGTCGTAACGTGTCCTTGCCTACCTTGACCTAAAACTTGCCATTTAAATAGCATTTGAATGGCACCCTCCCCACACACCCGCTTTTTACATTATACACACACATTTACGCATCTATTAGTTCTATTCAGCGTTTCCTAAAAACCACTAGATCGTTATAAATTCCGGTCATGTTTCTCTACAATTTCTAGCTAAAATTATAATTATATTATCCAAATAGTCGTTAGGAAAATGTCTGTGTCGGGTAGATGGTCAGAATAACTATAATTGGGAAAACAAAACGAAATTTAAGCTGAATTTTAGGAAAATGGTTTTCTCATTTCTGTTTAGTCAGACGTTTTAATGCAAAAGATGTTAAAAGCATATCTGTTTGTGCCATTGTTGCGGTCAAACACCTGATATATTTCTGTTCAAAAGTTTTGGTGCAAAGTGATTCTTAGCTTTGTTTTATCAGTTAAGTGATTTGGAAATTAGGTAAAAAAATTGTTAAACTAAATAATATTTTGAGCTATTTTTATCACAAACGAAAGACTTTTTCGGTGGCTTTCTTTTGGTGAAACCCACAACCCAAACTGCTGGTCCTACAGACATGAAATTTAGAGGATGTGTTCTTTGAGAAATGTAGATTTTTACTAAGATTGGATATTGGTACACATACTCTTCAATTTTTCCAAAATAATACCCCAACAGAATAGATAATTGGCAGGTATCGAATAATAATAATAGGGTTTTGAAGGTACTTTACTTTGTACTCGCACTTCCCACTACGGCCTACACACCCTGGGCCACCAGGGTGTGTAGGCCGTAGTGGGAAGTGCGAGTATTTACCTAATAATTAAAATGTTAATTCTTTAATCATTTTTTATTATAAATGCAAAAGTGTTGATGTGATCTTTCTGGACATGTTAATAGTTTTATGATTTTGACAAAGCATAAAACTATTTAATTTTAAGTATTTAAAATTTCATTATATTACTTAGAATGTTCCTTATTTTTTGTATATTTAATATTTTTCAAACGTGAAACAAAATAATTGTAAGACCAACCTGCAATACCCGAAATAAATGAATAAATTAATTAATGAATTATGATGGATGTTTGTTTCTCAATCTCGCTGAAACGAATCTTGATGAAATTGGGCACAGATATAGATTATAGCCTGAAATACCAGCTTAGTGGACGATTCGCACGAATTGAACTCGCACAAAACGTGCGAATCGACTCCTTTAAATAATATTCTTTTTTCTATAGGCGATTCTCACTAAGTTAATTTATTGTCGTGCGAATCGAGACCTTCAAAAATATGTAGTAGGCTATTGGCACAGATATTGTGTTTTATGAAATTGAGTACAGAAGTAGTAAGGGTCAAATATGTTAAATATGAAATAAACACACTAACTAATTAAAAATATCTTTATTAAAATTAAATCCAAGTACTAAACATGCTCTTAACTTGCTATGACCTTCATTGAGGTTGAAAGATGAGCAAATATCGATCATAGAGTATTGATTACATAGATAAGCGTCACTAACCGCAGGTAAAAAAATAGAAGTATCAAAAATAGTAAGATTTACATTTCTAATAAGAAATATATAAAATTTACAATTTTTTCTTTTAATTATTATTAATAAATATTTCGTACAACAGGAACGTGTTTAAATGGGTAAAAAATATATGTGTAAATCACAGAAGTGAAATATACGGTTCTCTTATCACAATAAAATATTTACTTATCATAAAACTATAACAATGGCTATAGTCACAATTTTAATCACAGATTTTACCTTATAATAAATTTAGTAGCTAAGCTCTTATGTATAACGAACAAATCAACAATAACAAATCAAGTTATAACAATAATATAGGTAATGCTTACTTTTAATTCGTATAAAACAGGTTCAAATATAAACTTATTATAAAAGCAGATATTTGGCTTCAATTACAATTAGAATCACAGTCGTTACCTTATAACAATGAAAAAATTAACAATTAAAAAATTATTGTATACAATAATTACCAGGAAACTAATTTCTTAATTTTTCGATTAAAAGCTGTATATTAATTTCACCATGATTAAATTGCCTTATGATGTCTTTTAGTCTTTTTTCTAGTCTTATTCTTTCGGGACTTTTAATTCAAATATAATTATTTTTACTATAAAGGGTTAAATAATAATTCGAATCTTTACTTACAGTATCTAGAAACAATGCAATGTTTGGTTTGGGGTTGATCAATCTATTGAAATGAGAGTTCCAAGCTTCTATGGCGTTATTTGTTTTGTGGCATACATCAAAAAATGACCATTTGTTTGAGAAATAAGCGTTTTCATTTAACCAAGTACTAACAAAATAATTATTAAATTGAGTAATTTTTTTTTCAGGCTCATTTTCTGATTCTATATATAACCAGCCATCTGATCTATGTGCATGTTGTAAATATGCCAGAGATATGCAACGTTTAACGTGCAATTTATCCATTAAGGATTTATCCATTCCTAATTTCTTTGCATTTCTCCATAAAGACTTTTTAAAATGAAATAAACAATCTTGAATACGAGCGTCAGGAAATGTTTTTTCAATAGCAGTCATCGCACTTTTTTCAAAATCTGTAGTGAAGATACGTGGATAAAATTGAGGAATTCGACTTTTTATAAGGTTAAAAAATAATTCGTATGCTGTTTCTTTTTTGTCTGGCAGTAAAGCGTATATGGCTGGTAAAATGTTTGTATGTTTATAGGTACTCCCCAAATCTATATGTAACGTGTATACTTGCAAAAAGGTGGTACGCAGCTTTGGAATGTCCCATCGCAGAAAACGCTTTCTGCTGTTTCAATATATTTTATTACATTTTGGTTTGCAAAAAGTATAATTCTTGTTTTCTTACTCGTATATCTATAATCAGCAAAAATCAAATCTTCGTAGCGTGGAGGAATAATAAAATCTTGAACTTTTTCGTATATAATTTTTTTCACCTGTAATGATTTGTTTCTGTGTAGATAGAGTCTTTTCTTAATATTTTTATAATCAGGAACTTTTAATATGAGATCATATCCAGCATTACGCAAGTCCGAAGTCATTTCACCATAAATTTTAGGTATAGTTGTGAGTTCTTTCTCCGCTCGTTTAATGCATTTGTCTATAATAATAATAATAATAATAAAAAAAAACGTTTATTTTTTCTCATCACAAGGCATATAGGATTAACTTTAGATACAATTCTATTCTAAATTATTAAAACTAGGACCTACCTATGTGAGAGACTGGTGCCTGAAGTAGGTTCGTTAAAAACCTGTGGCACAGGTCACCAGGACCCTCCCTAGGACAGATGCCTGGTTTGGCTATTTTCATTTGTGAACTGCTAAGCAATCGTAACAATAAAATAAAAATACAAGAGAAAACAAATATAAATGAACTAACTAGGCGACTAAATATTCCAGAACATTACTTGTGTGTATTGTAGTGTATGAATATTGTGCTGGTATTTTGTGTGTGTATTATAGGTCTGTGCGTAAGTGTAGAGTGTGGTAAGAATTTAAAGTGTGTGAAGCGAGCTAGGTGGTTTGTGGAGATAACTAAACGGGTGGATACTAATATATACATATATATATTATGTATATATTTTAGGTGTAATAGTATAATTGGTACGAATGTACTTTATTCATTTAGGGGGTATTAAAAAGTTCTCGGTTTCCTGGTAATTTAGGGTTTTCAGATGTACTGACACAACGTTTTTACACTTAAATAGTGTTAGGGAATAAATGCTAAGGATGTTGTTCAGCTTATTATAAAGGTATGGTCCTAAAAAGCAAAAGAAGTGATGTGAGTGCGAAGTGGAAAATGTTTTAGTCTGGCAAACCTTGCCCTTTCTTCGTTTATCTTTAAGAAGATGCTGGTCGTAATGCATTAGAGAGTGTTGCTTGAGAATAGTACGCAGAATAAATGTTTGCCTGACCGTGAGAACATCCCACTTTTTATAGAGGTCTACAGTGGGGTATAGGTACGGCAACCCAGCTCCCACTTTAAGAATGGCACGCTGTGCTCTCTCAACTTCAATGAGGTGGGTCTTTGCAGCCCCTCCCCAAGATGTTATACAATAGTTAACCAGGGATTGACATAGGGCATTATATACCATTTTTATGACATCTCTGTCTGCTGTATGTCTAAGTGTTTTAAAGATGTAAATAAGTTTACGTAATCGGGTTACAAGGACTTTTATGTGTAATTTAGATGACATATACTGGTCTAAGGTAATACCCAGATATTTAATATTATCAACCCTTTCGAGAGCAGGACATGAACAAGTGGCAGGATCTTGCGGGCAACTATGGGCGGTAATATTCAGGACTGGAGGGGGAAGAAGGTTAGAACGATAGGCAAAGGTTATGTATTTAGTTTTTGTGGTGTTTAGGGTTAGCACGTTAGAGCAAAGCCAGTTACAAACCTGGTTGAAACCCTTTTGTGCGGTATCAAATACTTCCTCCCAGCTGTTTCCAGAAAAGAAAAGGGCTGTATCATCAGCAAATGTAATTATTTTGCCTTCATTAAGCTGGAGTTGACAAAGATCATTGATATATATCAAGAACAAAGTAGGCCCGACAATACTACCCGAAGGTATACCAAAATCGACCGATATCTCGTCGCTAAACATATCCTTGATCCTAACCTTTTGTTTTCGCTCTGTGAGGTAGCTCATAAATAACTTAAGAGGTGTACCTCTTAGTAGTCTATATGACACTTTGTTTCATTTTCTATGACGCTAGGCTGGCATGAATGAGGTTCTTCTTTTGTTAACAGGAAATCATTATTTGTATGTAAAAGTGCTTTACAACTTTGTCTATTGACGCATCTCCAGACTGTAACACCATTTTTGTTCTTGCGCTGCTTATTATATCTATATCCATGCCTTAATAGAAGTTCTTGACCTCTTTCTGACTTAATAAAACTGATGTCAGCCGTTACACCTTTACTCGTTGATTATTTAGTTATTTATTGTATACAATAATTACCAGCAAACTAATTTCTTAATTTTTCGATAAAAAGCTGTATATTAATTTCACCACGATTAAATTGCCTTATGATGTCTTCAATTCTTCTTTCTAGTCTTATTCTTTCGGGACTTTTAATTGAAATATAATTATTTTTATTATAAAGGGTTAAATAATAATTCGAATCTTTACTTACAGTATCTAGAAACATTGCAATGTTTGGTTTGGGGTTGATCAATCTATTGAAACGAGAGTTCCAAGCTTCTATGGCGTTATTGGTTTTGTGGCATATATCAAAAAATGTCCATTTGTTTGAGAATTAAGCGTTTTCATTTAACCAAGTACTAACAAAATAATCATTAAATCGAGTAATTTTTTTTTCAGGCTCATTTTCTGATTCTATATATAACCAGCCATCTGATCTATGTGCATGTGGTAAATATGCCAGAGATATGCAACGTTTAACGTGCAATTTATCAATTAAGGATTTATCCATTCCTAATTTCTTTGCATTTCTCCATAAAGACTTTTTAAAATGAAATAAACAACCTTGAATACGAGCGTCAGGAAATGGTTTTTCAATAGCAGTCATCGCACTTTTTTCAAAATCTGTAGTGAAGATACGTGGATAAAATTGAGGAATTCGACTTTTTATAAGGTTACAAAATAATTCGTATGTTGTTTCTTTTTTGTCTGGCAGTAAAGCGTATATGGCTGGTAAATAAATGTTTGTATGTTTATAGGTACTCCCCAAATCTATATGTAATGTGTATACTTGCAAAAAAGGTGGTACGCAGCTTTGGAATGTCCCATCGCAGAAAACGCTTTCTGCTGTTTCAATATATTTTATAACATTTTGGTTTGCAAAAAGTATAATTCTTGTTTTCTTATATCTATAATCAGCAAAAATCAAATCTTCGTAGCGTGGAGGAATAATAAAATCTTGAACTTTTTCGAATATAATTTTTTTCACCTGTAATGATTTGTTTCTGTGTAGATAAAGCCTTTCTTAATATTTTTATAATCAGGAACTTTATGTATGAGATCATATCCAGCATTACGCAAGTCCGAAACCATTTCACCATAAATTTTAGGTATAGTTGTGAGTTCTTTCTCCGCTCGTTTAATGCATTTGTCTATATGACACTTTGTTTCATTTTCTATGACGCTTGGTTGGCATGAATGAGGTTCTTCTTTTGTTAACAGGAGATCGTTATTTGTATGTAAAAGTGCTTTACAACTTTGTCTATTGACGCATCTCCAGACTGTAACACCATTTTTGTTCTTGCGCTGCTTATTATATCTATATCCATGCCTTAATAGAAGTTCTTGACCTCTTTCTGACTTAATAAAACTGATGTCAGCCGATACACCTTTACTCGTTGATTATTTAGTTATTTATTGTATACAATAATTACCAGCAAACTAATTTCTTAATTTTTCGATAAAAAGCTGTATATTAATTTCACCACGATTAAATTGCCATATGATGTCTTCAATTCTTCTTTCAAGTCTTATTCTTTCTGGACTTTTAATTGTAATATAATTATTTTTATTATAAAGGGTTAAATAATAATTCGAATCTTTACTTACAGTATCTAGAAACAATGCAATGTTTGGTTTGGGGTTGATCAATCTATTGAAACGAGAGTTCCAAGCTTCTATGGCGTTATTTGTTTTGTGGCATACATCGAAAAATGTCCATTTGTTTGAGAAATAAGCGTTTTCATTTAACCAAGTACTAACAAAATAATCATTAAATTGAGTAATTTTTTTTTCAGGCTCATTTTCTGATTCTATATATAACCAGCCATCTGATCTATGTGCATGTGGTAAATATGCCAGAGTTATTTGTATGTAAAAGTGCTTTACAACTTTGTCTATTGACGCATCTCCAGACTGTAACACCATTTTTGTTCTTGCGCTGCTTATTATATCTATATCCATGCCTTAATAGAAGTTCTTGACCTCTTTCTGACTTAATAAAACTGATGTCAGCCGATACACCTTTACTCGTTGATTATTTAGTTATTTATTGTATACAATAATTACCAGCAAACTAATTTCTTAATTTTTCGATAAAAAGCTGTATATTAATTTCACCACGATTAAATTGACTTATGATGTCTTCAATTCTTCTTTCTAGTCTTATTCTTTCTGGACTTTTAATTGAAATATAATTATTTTTATTATAAAGGGTTAAATAATAATTCGAATCTTTACTTACAGTATCTAGAAACAATGCAATGTTTGGTTTGGGATTGATCAATCTATTGAAACGAGAGTTCCAAGCTTCTATGGCGTTATTTGTTTTGTGGCATACATCGAAAAATGTCCATTTGTTTGAGAAATAAGCGTTTTCATTTAACCAAGTACTAACAAAATAATCATTAAATTGAGTAATTTTTTTTTCAGGCTCATTTTCTGATTCTATATATAACCAGCCATCTGATCTATGTGCATGTGGTAAATATGCCAGAGATATGCAACGTTTAACGTGCAATTTATCAATTAAGGATTTATCCATTCCTAATTTCTTTGCATTTTTCCATAAAGACTTTTTAAAATGAAATAAACAACCTTGAATACGAGCGTCAGGAAATGTTTTTTCAATAGCAGTCATCGCACTTTTTTCAAAATCTGTGGTGAATATACGTGGATAAAATTGAGGAATTCGACTTTTTATAAGATTAAAAAATAATTCGTATGTTGTTTCTTTTTTGTCAGGCAGTAAAGCGTATATGGCTGGTAAAATGTTTGTATGTTTATAGGTACTCCCCAAATCTATATGTAATGTGTATACTTGCAAAAAAGGTGGTACGCAGCTTTGGAATGTCCCATCGCAGAAAACGCTTTCTGCTGTTTCAATATATTTTATAACATTTTGGTTTGCAAAAAGTATAATTCTTGTTTTCTTATATCTATAATCAGCAAAAATCAAATCTTCGTAGCGTGGAGGAATAATAAAATCTTGAACTTTTTCGAATATAATTTTTTTCACCTGTAATGATTTGTTTCTGTGTAGATAAAGTCTTTTCTTAATATTTTTATAATCAGGAACTTTATGTATGAGATCATATCCAGCATTACGCAAGTCCGAAACCATTTCACCATAAATTTTAGGTATAGTTGTGAGTTCTTTCTCCGCTCGTTTAATGCATTTGTCTATATGACACTTTGTTTCATTTTCTATGACGCTTGGTTGGCATGAATGAGGTTCTTCTTTTGTTAACAGGAAATCATTATTTGTATGTAAAAGTGCTTTACAACTTTGTCTATTGACGCATCTCCAGACTGTAACACCATTTTTGTTCTTGCGCTGCTTATTATATCTATATCCATGCCTTAATAGAAGTTCTTGACCTCTTTCTGACTTAATAAAACTGATGTCAGCCGTTACACCTTGACTCGTTGATGGTTCTGCCGCCATACTTAAGTATTTTTAACAAGCTTCAAGATTGTCTGAAAATTATAATAAGCATCTAATGAGGTACCTACTTAAATGAAGCAGCATTTACCAGAATGGAGATTTTGTTTTCATTAATTAGCTTAACGTATTCTCTGTTAAAAATAAAAATTACATGTGAAAAAAATATTTCGATATGATGTTTAGTTTCTGAGATATGGAATTTTAAAGGACGTGGTCCGACCGAGCCGGCGCCCGACGCGATGACGTCACCATACAACACGTCGCTTGCTTACATTACGCGCTAACAGTGTTTATAAGGTTTTGCATGAAGTTTAATTGTCTTAGTGGATACTATTCTGTTCTATTTCGATCGTGCATTACTCTACTATTAACTGGCATTTTTGAATGAAATAAAAACTAGTGTATTTGTACACATACAAACTCTAATGTTACTAAGCTCAAGCGATTTAAAAAGTTAGGAACCTTCTCCATTACTTTAAAAAAACATTCCTGATAAATGTATAAATAAGATAATTTACGAGTACTTTTTAGCTAAGCAGTTAGTAAATAAAAGTTGAACTACTTGTATATCTATATGATATGACCTATATGAATATAAAAGCAACCCATTTATTAGCACTAATATCACTACTGATGCAATACTAAAAGCAAATAATTAAGAGCCTGTCCAGATAGGGCGTTTTACGCGCGAGTCGACTCCCGCGTACTTGAGATACTACAGCTACATACATCGCGTCCAGATGCTCTCGCTCGTAAAACGCCGTTGCAGCGTCCAGAACTACGCGCGTGTCCTTCGCGAGTGGACGTATTCGGTTCGAAATGGAGCGTGATAACTTTGACACGGAACTTTTTATTGATGAAGTTGAGAAAAGGGTAGGTAGCTATATGGGATATGGAATCCGAAATTTGTTGAAAAACTTTTCACTATATTCTCTGAGTTTAAGGTATAAAGTTATAAACATGCCATGCGTCATTCTGTCACGTAGAATGGGATGCACGTTAAATCGTCGACTTTCTCTTTGTTTTCTACGTCTTCATCGACGGTATGCAAGCCACAACATAACCGCTGTATCCGAGTCCATGATTATAACTGGTCAAATCCGTCTCATCACATACGCGCGACACAAGCGCGTAAAACGCTCTATCTGGACGCAACAAAAATTGCTAAGCGCGAGTCGACTCCCGCGTAAAACGCCCTATCTGGACAGGCTCAACGGTTTTTCCCTTCAATAAGCTGCACTACTTAAATGTCGTCTCATTTAATGTAATCGATATTTTGGTGACGCTTCCACTAGGTGGCGTCACTTGTTCTTTAACGACAATAGTTTATACTTATTTATTATTAATATGTAGCATTAAATACAAACTGTAGTATAAAAGCTTTGTTATAATACTATTTTAACTATAATCATTATAAAATGTATTTTTACAAAAATACAGGAAGTGAATAGGCAATAATAGACTAAGAAAGATTTTTCGTAATTCTCAGTTAGCCAGAATAAAGGAATTAATATTTATGTAACAGTTAATAATAATTGTATTACTTACATGCTAAACGTCAGCACATTACTTTGATTTCCTGCTAACACACAACACTGTGTCACATCACAATTTAATTTTAAATTATCGACTAGGCACGCATAGTGAGTACAGTTAATCTTACAACACAAAACTAAACCAGAACCTCTAGACAAAGGGCATAAGCGATAGTCGAATCGAAAAGTCCATAAATAAAATGTATGGAATTTGACGTGAGTCTACGATTTAATGTCGTAAACTTACGTTAAATCCCATACATTTTCTCTTTTGACTTTTCGATTCGACTATCGCTTATGCCACTTGTCTAGAGGCTCAGATGTAAACCCATGACAAACACGAGTGAGCGTGATAACATATAGAGCTTTCTCTTTCATTTTTCCCTAAGTAGGAAAATATTGCTGTCTTGCTCTTATTGTATTTTATTAATAAGCATGAAGATATGCCACGTTTTAAGTGATAATTATTACTTATTTATTGCATATTTTTCTTACTTCAAAGTAAATATCTGTTATTTAAACTTCGATTATTTTTAGTTTTATTTCAGTGACGGCTGAGTACGACTGTACTTTATTTTTTTTATTCCTTAAAATAAAATATGTGCCATTAGCCTACTACATATTTTTGGAGGTGTCGATTCGCACGCCATTAAATTAACTCAGTGCGAATTGCCTACAGAAAAAACAATATTATTTAAAGGAGTAAGGGACTAAGCCGAAATACCACATAGGCTATATCTCGGCAAAATGTACGGTTAAAATAGGTAACTGTTTCTATGATATTGTAGACGCGGGCTAAGCTTGTTCAATATACTTGTATGGTTAGTAGGTAGTGCCCGACTCGCGTGCGCGAAGTTTCCGACAAGATACAGTTCTCGGCTCGCTTCTGTTCTATTGAGAGAAGACAGAAGACGCAGCTCGCATTGTGCTTGTACTCAATATAGAAAACAATAGAATATCATGTCCTCTCACGACTGTCATTATATCAACAGTGTATATCTAACTGCGACGGTGACTCAGTGATCTATGTGTGTGACTGCTGATCACGAGGTCCCAGGTTTGATTCCCGGGTCAGGCTAAGAATTGACATTGGGTTTTTCTGTCAAGAAATTCATTAAGATGCCCGGAGTTTGGAATTTTGCGGTGTTTACACCCCCGTGTCTCTCCGAAGAAATTCAAACCTCTTTAGCGAGCGATAAATTGTATAATTGGCCTGTTGGTCTAGTGGTTAGTGACCCTGACTGCTGCGCCGGAGGTCGTGGGTTCGATTGCCACCCAGGAAAAATCTTTGTGTAATAAGCACGAGTGTTTGTTCTGTGTCTGGGTGTAATTTATCTATAATATGTATGTATTTAGAAATATATAAGTATGTTTATTAGTTGTCTGGTTACCAGTACAGGCTCTGCCTAGTTTGGGATCAGATAGCGATATGTGAGTTATCCCGAAAATATTATTATTATAACATTTTGAAAATATATATTAATTTCAGTCGCTAGACAACTTATAGGTTCAAAGTTTATTTTAAATATCACTTTAATTTACCCAATAGTTACCTGACCACATTTTAATTCGGTAAACAGAAAATTAATGTTAGCAAAAGGCCAGCAATAACTTTTTAATTTCGTAATGAAGAACTCTAGAACAAGTTAATGAAGTGTAAGTGCATACATTAATGGTGCTCCCACATTGCCGTTAGAAAATTTTTGTAAACATTTTCTAACATAAAATCATTTACTCACAAATGTTGTCAATTGTTACATTTTGTTAGGAACTGTTACATGTTATAAGTGCTCCTACACTAATAGAAAATGTTTACTAACATTTTACTAAGGTTTACAAACAAAAGGTAACACATGTTTTATTTTTAACCGACTTCAAAAAGAGGAGGTTGTCAATTCGTGTGGTTTTTTTTTTTTTTATGTTTGTTACCGCATAACTCCGTCATTTATGGACCGATTTGAAAAATTATTTTTTTGTCTGAGAGGACATACTTCCAGTTTGGTCAAACAAACAAAAAATTTCTTTATTTAAATATATTTATTCTCTTAATTTTTTCCTAATATTCTCAAACACGTATTTAAAGGTATATTAGGTATATTCTGTATCATAAATGTGTGGTGTACAATAAAGAGTTTTCTATCAAATCAATTACCTATATAACTGACCGTGACTTCACCAAGGCCTGATCAGAATATCAGCGCTGCAGTTTCAAATGCCATAACACAGAGCTGAGATTACGACCCTTGCTTGACATTGGTTGTTTATATCTGTTATCCTGTGTATGTTCGAATAAATGATTTTCTTTCTGTCTTTCAAATGTAATGCAGCAAATGAAAGCTGGTACATTTGAACTAAACAAAGTTTAAAGGTATTTGAAAATTTTACAACTTGCCGTACTGAAGTCGGTATTTTTTTGTTAAAATTATGTCATAATTTTTTTTGTAATAATTTTTTAACTTAACGTTACTAAACATTTTCTAACATGAAAACATTTTTTAACATTTGTGATTTTATGTTTGCTAACAAATGTTTACTAACGTTACTAAACATTTTCTACCGGCAATGTGGGAGCACCATAACGTAAAACTGTACATGAAACAACTACAGGCTCCTCTCTCTCTCTCACTCAGTGCTCAGATGAAAGCCCCTAACGAGCACAAATTGAAACTTAAAGAATATGCCGAGAGGCCTCTTTATTAACACGCTTGTTTATTTCGGGACAACAAAATGCGTGGAAATATGTGAGCCCTTATATTAAAATTCTATTTATAATGTTAAGTAATCTTATTTTGTACCGAACAAAATATACTCAAGAAACATACAAGAAAGGTAGTGCACCATACTAGCGAGCAAGCCTTACTTGGGAAGGACCTCCACCTTACAGAAGACCACAGCCAAATAATTACACACAGCGGTGTAGTTGTGTTCCAGTGTGTAAGTACAAGTCTCCAGCGCTCATTTAGGGACGCGTTTCGATAGAAACGTATTCCTATCCCAGGGATACTCCCATTTTGTGTGTCCCAACTGTGGTTTTTTGTAAGGTGGAGGTTGTTCTCCAGTCGGGCTTTCTCGCTAGTATGGTGCCCCATCTCTTAAAGTTATATAACAAAGCAATGATGTTAGGATCACTATGATGTCCAGAAAGATCACTGCTACTGCTGCATCTGTCTCAAAACTATAGTACAAGGCGTTATACCACCCGTATAATATAAGTTTGAATTAATATTGGAAGGCAATTAATCATATATATTATATTAAAATGAATCTCTATTTCCCTTTGTCACGGCATTACGTGTAAACGGCCGGACCGATTTCAGTAATTCTTTTCAAAGTCATCAATATAGACATTACTCTGGATGATCCAGATGTGCTTTACGAGTCTTTGTTTAATATAATTAAATTAGAATATAAAAGTATTTTTAAGCCTAAAACTTTCTTTAAAAACATCAAAGTTAATTTCTGTGACTGGGCAACGAACGGCATCTATAAAAGTAGGGCTAGGCTATATGAGCTATATGGTATGAAGCAATACAATACTAATCCAGCATTCCTCCTTTATGTTAAAAATTATTCAAAAACTTTTAAAAGGGCTTGTTCTATAGCTAAGTCTCTATATTTAAGTAATAAGATTAAGCAGTCAGATAATAAAGTAAAAGCAACTTGGAATATTATCAATAATGAAACTGGTAGAATCAAATTGCGCGATGACAACTTTCAACTTAAGCATGATGATAAAGTGGTCTCAAATAATTTAGATGTAGCGCATATGTTTAATAATTTCTTTACAAACATACCAATCAACACAACTAGCTCCTTAGATTCTTGCCCAGTTAAAGCCGAGAACTTGGTAAAAGGAAGCGTGGGAGAGTGTAGCGTTTTATTTTGTTTTAAGTATATTGACCCTAATGATATATTAAAAGCGTTCAAGACATTGAATTCAAAAAGAACTGCTGACTTATGGGGTATTTCTGTAAAACTAGTTCACAATATAATTTTGAATATAGCTCCACATCTTGCAGCAATATTTAACAGATGTGTTGATACAGGCGTATTTCCTGATCTAATGAAACACAGTAAAGTAATACCTTTGTTTAAAAACGGATCTAAAAATGACCCGAATAACTTTAGACCAATATCCATATTGCCTGCTATTAGCAAAATTTTTGAGAAAATTATGTTATTGCAATTAGAGAGTCACTTTAATATAAATAATTTATTACATAATGAGCAATATGGTTTTAGAAAGGGTCGTTCTACAGTAGATGCAGGTGTTAAATTGTTAAAGCACATTTTTAGAGCCTGGGAAAATTCAATGGATGCTATTGGTGTTTTCTGTGACCTGTCAAAAGCCTTTGATTGTGTTGAACACAATACGCTCCTGAGAAAACGCAGGCATTATGGTATAAGAGATGCTGCACTCAACCTAGTTGCCACCTACCTTAGTGATAGAGTTCAATTCGTTGATATTAGCGGAAGTAGATCTTCAGGATTATCTGTAGGTATGGGTGTCCCACAGGGCTCAATTCTTGGTCCTTTTCTCTTTTTAGTTTATATTAATGATTTGCCTTTCCATGTACAGGATTTTTGCGACATTGTACTATTCGCAGATGACACGTCACTTATATTTCAGGTAGACCGTAAAGAATCAAATCTTGAGACTGTGAATGGTTCACTTGCGAAAGTTCTGGACTGGTTTAATGCAAACAATCTACTGTTAAACTCAAAAAAAACTAAGTGTGTTAAGTTTACCATGCCCAATACTAGAAATCTTACATTAAGTAATATAATTTTGAACGGTGAATCATTAAATTTCGTTGAATCTACAGTGTTTTTGGGTTTGACTTTAGATCGCAAGCTTCAGTGGGGTGCCCATATATCGTGTCTTGCAGGGAAACTTAGTTCCGCAGCTTTCGCAGTAAGAAAAGTAAGGCAGTTTACAGACATAGAAACATCTAGGCTTGTTTATTTTAGTTATTTTCATAGCGTTATGTCTTATGGAATACTACTATGGGGAAAAGCTGCTGATATTGAAACTATATTTATACTCCAGAAAAGAGCAGTACGCTCTATTTACAATTTAGGAGCACGAGTTTCACTTAGAGAAAGGTTTAAAGAAATAGGCATTCTGACAGTTGCATCTCAGTACATTTTAGCCAACATCATGTTCGTTAAACAAAATTTACACCTGTTTTGTAAAAACAGTGATATTCATTCAATAAACACAAGAAACAAACACAAACTTGTTGGTACATATCACCGCCTACATAAAGTCCACAATTCATTTGTGGGACTCGGGGTACGTTTTTATAACAAACTACCTCTTGAAGTTATGAACCTACCCTTACACAAATTTAAACTAGCGGTAAAAAATCATCTTTTAAGCAAGGGTTATTACACTATTAATGACTTTCTAAATGATAAAAAGTCATGGGGTTAGTTGCTAATTTTGATACAGAATTATATAAGAATAATAACTACAAATTTGTAAGGAGACGTTTTGTGATCATTATTGACTTTCTATTTAGTTTTTTTTATTTTTTATTATTATGTCCTGGATTGTCATGCTCACTGAAATGCCATTGCTTGTGGTGTCGTATTGGCCGGGTCATTTCCTTCCCTCTAATATGGCGAAGGAAATGATGGCTGGTCCGTGCGTCATGCTCGTGAACGGGTGCTACTTGGGGTGGCTGGTCAATCTTGGCATGATTTATTTTTAAATAATAAAGATATAGTTTTTAGATTCTTATTAAGAACGCAATGTGATCTCGACACGTTTCTATCTTATACATACAAAAGGAAAGGATCCCTCATTGCCATACAGTGGAAAGCTAAATTCATTTTTTCCCTTCATTGTTTCCTTATTAAAATTTTTTTTTTTTTACTTAAATTTAATTTTGTATGGAATATTGGGTTCCGTCCCTTTTTGTTAACACTAATATTGTAACTCATACCAAATTGTAAATGTTATACTCTGGCAATTAAAAAGAGTGGCCCGAGTTTCTTGCCAATTCTTCTCGAGGCCCAACCCTAGTCAGCGAATTGGCCGTAGGAAAAAAAGTATGCTGGCATTTGTTTTTATGACGTTCATAAGTATCATGTATTTGATCTATATGAATAAATGAGTTTGACTTTGACTTTGACTTTTTTTGTTGTGTTTGTTATTGTCAGGATAAGGTTCTTATGTAAAAAAAAAGAAAGTTGCGCTGAAAATAGTACGAATAGTGTTTGAACACCGCAAAGACTAATAGGTATTTAATGTAGATATTATAAAGCACATGTCAAATATAAACTTTATAATGTGTTGTTGGCTGTTTTACAAGTCAATGCGTTAGTCTAGACGTTAGCACCAAGGAGACTGTAGGTCGGAATTATCATAGTGGACGTTACCGGGTCGTATACATATTTACTGCATATTTTATCCGTTTGTTTATATTGCTATAGCGTAAAAAAGGTCAGAATAGCTCAACAGTAACTAGTGTATCGTAATTGCCAGATTTGCTAGTTCACCAAACATTTATTTGGCAATGGGCTGGCACAACTGACTGTTTTCGCGCCGGTAAAACGGTAATTACCGAAGCGGCAACTGTAAAATGGACGATTGCCTCGTAAATCAGCCGATAGTGGAAGTAAGGCGGGCTACATCGCTGCTACGGACTACAGACGCAAAATACTATAAGTCATTTATATAGGCAAAATGCGAGCTTTTAAGTAGGTACAATTTTTTTTTTACCAGCCTTAATGATACACTTTACTCGCTGCGTGCTTATAAAACTATAGCTATTATTAGTGATATCAACATTGACATAGCCTCAGGACAGTTAAATAGTCAAGGTGAAGAATATCTCAATATATGCTCTTCAAATGGTCTGCTTCCAGCTTACATATTGCCTACACGTGGCAGTGCTTGCCTGGACCACATTCTACTGCGTACACCCAGACAAGCTGTGTCACTTATTCTAAACAGTTACATTACTGATCATCTTCCCACTTTACTATCCCTGGGTTTAAACAAATCATACAAAAAACCACCACGATATGTCAATCGTGTGGACTTTCCGGCAGTCATATCTGACATACTGAAGCTTGATTTTTCTTATATATACATGTTGAATGATGCAAATTTAGCTGCCGACTTACTAATCACCAAAATCTCAAACATCATCAAGACATATTCTAAGCAAGTCAAGATACCACACAGAAAAAAAATCATTAAGCCCTGGATTACCCCTGGCCTCTTGAAGTGTATTAAAAATAGAGATGCTTTGCACAAAAAGTTTAATAAATTTCCCGACAGCATAATTATTCAAACAACTTATAAACGATATCGCAACTTTTGCAATAACTTATTGAGAGAACTTAAAAATAATTATAATAAGAAGCAACTTGAAGCGGCTAGGGGTAACTCAAAGGCCACATGGGATGTCATTAAGACTATTACCGATACGTGTAAACATAATTCGCCTTCGAACGAACTTCTCAATTTGCACAGTGATCCTAAGGAATCAACTAACATTGTCAACCGGTATTTTTCGAACATTGGCAAAACTTACAAAATAAGGCTGGTAATTCTATGGCAGTGTGGAATGTTACTGAAACTGAACTGGAAGCTACAATTTTAAGTTTAAAAGATAATTGTGCAATGGGCTGGGACAATATTTCGGCGGCTCTTTTAAAATCAACTCGTCAGTACCTAATTCCACCCCTAAAACATATCTTCAACCTTTCTTTATCGACAGGAACTTTTCCTTCGGTATTTAAAAAGGCACTTGTCCACCCTGTCTTCAAGAATGGGGACAGAGAACGGGTTGTTAATTACAGACCCATTTCTGTTCTAACTACGGTGTCGAAAGTTTTTGAGAAGTGCATCAACAAAAGACTAATAGGCTACCTCGGTAACTACGATCTCATCTCTGACAACCAATATGGCTTTGTTAAAGGCAAATCCACAGAGGATGCGGTCATCGACTTAACAGACTCAGTTGTCAAGTTATTAGATAAGAAGTCTAAAACGTTAGCCATATTCTTGGACCTCTCAAAGGCTTTCGACAGTGTATCTGTCCCTATACTTCTAGACAGGTTGGAATCCATAGGAATAAGAGGAACTGTTCTGGAAGTGTTCCGAAGTTACTTGAGTGGACGTACTCAGTGTGTGAAGATTGGAGAGCATATTAGTGACGAAGAAACACTCACATTTGGCGTGCCCCAGGGAAGCGTACTAGGCCCGACGCTTTTTATTTTGTACGTAAACGACCTTAATCGGCTGCCTATACCGCACTGCAAAATAATCACTTATGCTGACGATACAGTGCTAATCGTCAATGGAAAAAACTGGGTGCAAGCCTATAGTCATGCAGAAAAAGCTCTTTCAACAGTAATGTCGTGGCTAGCTACCAGTCTTCTCACACTGAACGTTGACAAATCCAAATTTATTACCTTCTCCTGCAACGCTTCCTCTCAACCGCAAAGTTGTCTTCAAATTAGGGGTCACACTTGTCACCAGCCAAATGAGGATAATTGTGACTGTGTACCCTTGGTACACACACCTAGTGTCAAGTATCTTGGTGTGCATATAGACTCTTATCTTCGTTGGGATAGGCATATTGAAACTTTATCGTCTCGCACTAGAAAGCTTATCTATGTGGTAAAAAAGTTAAGGTCCTCAGCAGACTTACACACATTAAAAATGGTATACTTTGCTCTTGTACAATCAGTGCTTTGTTATTGCATTTCTTCATGGGGTAGCGCGTGCTCTACTCATATGATTAAAGTGGAAAGGGCACAAAGAGCTGTACTCAAAGTTTTAATACGGAAACCATTTAGATATCCCACAACATCATTATATCAAGAATGTTCAGTTCTCAGCGTGAGACAGCTCTTTGTACTCCAGGTGACACTCCGTAAGCATGGAGAAATACCCTTAAATAGAAATAACAAACGCAGAAAGGACCGCATTTGCGATATAGCAACTCATAGAACATCTCTTGCTGGACGAAGTTTCTACATCCTTAGTTGTTCTCTGTACAACCGTATTAACAAAGTATCTTACATCCATCCCCTAACGAAAGGTAGATTCAAATTAACTTTAACAACCTGGCTAAAAACGTTGGACTATAAACAGACGGAAAACCTTTTGAAAACATCACCCTAACTATCATATTTTCATCATACTCAATACCCTAGCTTACGCATGACTACAGCAAGACACACACACACACACACACACACACACACACACACACACACGCACGCACGCACGCACACACACACACACATTAATCTAAACTAACTAAAATTAATTATAACAAGAGCTATCTACAATAATGTATTATAATTTGTCTAACTGTATACTTGCACCTTATAATTGGAAGGCGCTGACACCTGTAATACAGTGAATTTCACTAGCACAGGTGTTAACGTTACAAACTTTTATGAGCTTCTGTGGACCATTGTTATCTATATTATTGTATATGTTATCTCAAAGTTTATGAAATAAAGTTATTATTATTATTATAATTACTATGTATAACTGCGGCGATATATTATAGAAGCTTAAAAATCATTGAAACGTTGAAACGCCCCTTCCTTTTATTCTATTATTTTATTTTATAGAATTTCTCAAAACGTACATATACTTTAATTTTTTGAAGTGAAAACTTATTTTAACACGGTACGCATATTTTTAGATGAGATAAAATCTTTGAATTCGCGACACACCGTTACGAGACGCAGCTTGACATATCCGAAAAATCTTTTTTCGACTGTCACGTTATTAAAGCAAAGCGGCGATATATGCATGTACATATAGCAGACCGCGAACGCGTCAAGATAAATAAAAAAAAAACATTTATTGCTATAATTTAGACTGTCACGTTATTAAAGTAAAGAGGCGATATATATGCATGTATGTACATAGTCAGTATATTATAGCAGACAACACACGTGTCTAGATGAATTTAAAAAACATTTATTGCTATAAAATTTATAACAACTGTTTTGTCTAGTGTTTTTACTTCTGTTGGCACTCCTGGAGCGCATTTTTTTAAATATAATGTCTTAAAACAAAACAGCTAAATTTGAGATATGTCGATATGTCACTTTACGTACCTAACAGTCAGTTTATTGTTTCGTAATGTACAATTGTGTGCGCCACTGAAATAGATCGTGGTGTTGTGGTAAGGCACCACTCACACAGAATGAGTGCGCCGCACTTGTACAATGTCCACTAGTGGACGTCTCAGTAGAATACATGTATAGTCTTAGACTGCCTTGGTGGTCCAGTGGCCGCAGTATGCGTCTGCTGTGCACGAGGTTGTGGGTTCGATTCCCACACAGGACAAAACTTTGTGTGATCCACAAATTGTTGTTCTGAGTCTGGGTGTAATTTGTGTCCAATAAATGTATGTTTGTAAAGTCCCCCGCGACACAGAGCTTGTTGTCTAGTGCGGGAGTTGTCTTTAAAAAAAAATAGTTATTATGATTTATTCATTTCATTTCGTTACGTTAGATTTACGAGACTAATTTACGATTAAAAAGAGTGACTCAAGTTTCTTGCCAATTCTTATCGAGGCCCAACCCTAGTCAGTGAATTGGCCGTAGGAAAAAAGTATGCTGGCATTTGTTTTTATGACGTTCATAAGTATTATGTATTAGGGGTCGCCCGCGACTTCGTCCGCGTGGTAATTTGGAATATTTTCCCTGATTTTGCAACATATCTCACTACTGCTCCGCTCCTATTGATCATAGCGTGATGTTATATAGCCTAGAGCCTTCCTGGACAAATGCACTATCCAACAAAAAGGATTTTTTCTAACCGAACCAGTACTTTATGAGATTAGCGCGTTCAACCAAACTCTTCAGCTTTATAAAATTAGTATAGATTTGATCTAAATGAATAAATGACTTTGACTTTGACTATGACATTAAATAATAATTTGAGTTTTAAAAGTAAAGTCACGTGTTGCAGCCCCAGCTGACCACAATAGGATGTCACCAGTGGAGTGCGGTGAGTGGTGACGTCATTTCATTACAAAATGTTAAATCGTGTGGTCGAGACTCGAGCAGCAACGACCACGGCTCACTGCGGACCACTACATTAAACAGAACTCGATCAATTTGTATTTGGTTATGAGCTCATTACCCAGCCATTATCGGAACAACAGATTAATTCGGCAAATTATTTAAGCTCCATATATTGCAGGCAAACCACCGCGCGGTGGTCAGATGACGTGAAAAGGACGGCGGGAAACCAATGTTAGAGTATGACACAGGACCAGAACCGACACCAATACCCAGCAGTCAGTGGATAAATAAGTAGGTATATATTTAAAAAAAAAAACTATAGTGATTTATGTTTTTTATGAGTGTTAGCATTTTTTTTTCTAAAGAGCCTAAACACGACACGGCTATCTTGTTTAGTTGAAAAGTTGCCATGGCCACCTTCCGATTTCATCATCACGTCCTAAATACCCACCTAGGAATATAGTACCTACCTATTCGACAAAATAAATCCAAAATATCCAACACGACATGGCTATATTGTTTCGTTGAAAAGTTGCCATGGCCACCTTCCGACTTTATCATCACATCCAGAACACCCATCTAGGAATTAAATACTGGACTTCATCATCACGTCCAAAACACCCATCTAGGAATATAGTTCTCGTCAAGATAAATTCAAAATATCCAAACATGACACGGCTATCTTGTTTTGTTGAAGAGTTGCCATGGCCACCTTCCGACTTTACCATCACGTCCTGAACACCCATGAAGATAGTAATTGTCAAGATAAATCCTGCGAACCGAAACACGACGCACTATCTTGTTCCTCTAGCCACCTTCCAAGTGCATCATCAGACCAGCTCCATGGTATCATATTATTGCATTGTCATCGTAGTAACATAGGTATACCAAGTTTCACCTTAAATCTAGCTTACAAGAATTAACCTAAACAAAGTAACTAACATACATTGCAAGCTAAATAAAAGCTTGTAAAAAAAAAAGAGAAGTGAGGAAGAAAAAGAAAGAAAATATATATGTAGGACATGTAGATACAATTGATAAATTAAACTAATTCAGTTATAACAGAAGTCGCTAAAGTTACATGTTGTACAATATTTACTACCTTTGATTAATTATTAATTACTACTTTATAATAATAGCTACTTATACATATTATATTTTTACACGCTTTTTATTAGCTTCACCTGTATGTTTGTATGTTTGTTACCGACTTCTTTGAGCGCGATTTTGATCCTCTTTAAACGGCCAGATTTCGTTTAAACTTTGTAGATTTATCGAGGACCGATGACAATACACTAATTTGATAAAATTATTCCATTTTTCAATTTGCAAAATATGTTTTTTTTTATCATCTATAGTCGATAAGGTAAGAAACTTAATTAATTTTTTTAATATTTTTTTAAAAATAATAGTTTAAAATTAAAAAAACAAGCTATTATAAATAAACGAAACTAAAAAGTAGAAAATAAATAATAGTTTAAAAAAACTAAAAAAACACGCTTTTTATAGAAAACCGAACTAAAAAATAGAAAATAAATTTTAATAAATTTAAATTACTAATAGTGTTATAAATTTCAATAAATATAAATTAGTAATAGTGAATAAAAAATTTAAAAAAAAGCGTGCGTTGCTTTTAAGATATTATCAAAATGATAATAAAATATTTATACCTATGGACACCACGCACCTCACGCTTTTTTTTTCATTCACACTATTATTAATAAATATTTAATTTTATTGAAATTTTTAACACTATTCTTTATTAAAATTTATTTTCTATTTTTTAGTCCGGTTATCTATAAAAAGCGTGTTTTTTAGTTTTTTTAACTATTATTTATTAATCTTTCACACCTTAATCATTCAATTTCATAACAATTAAATAATTTTAATACTAATTATATTTTTAAGTTAACTCGAGAAATTATTTTAAAATCTTTAATTAAATTTGTAAATGTTATTAATTATAATTATGTTATCCAATATGGTATTAATTATACCACTTATTGTGTATGGTCTTCACTGTTAGCAATAAGATATCTGCGTTATTTATAAATAAATAAATGTTCTTGTTGACAACCAACAACCAACAACATTAATAAACATTTATGTATTGGGATGTTTTTTTCAACAGTATCGCAACCTGAATAAACTGTGACATTGGGACTATCCTTGACCTATCTCAAATGTCCTTACCGATCTCTCATTGCAATGATGCATAAACAATTGTGAACAGACAGTGTTGACAGTCACATATGTAAGTTATACCATTAATATTTCATCCCGAACAGTCATAAATGCTTATGTTTACCATATCAAGTGCGATTAATAAACCAGTGATCTGTCACTGTAAACAAATGAGAGTCCTGAATAAAAGAAAAATTGAAAACCAATTGCAGCAATAACAATGAATAATTCATAAAACGGGTTAAAAATATTTTTTTAATTTTTCATGTGTCTCATGTTTCGTCGTTAAAAATACAAAACAACTGGAAAAATGGTTAAGCAATTTATGTTTGACCATTTTCCAGTCGTTGGTCAGGCGATTGATCAAAACAGCAAGGTGACCTGTGAGTCATCTATGCTAATATTATAAAGCTGAAGAGTTTGTTTGTTTAGTTTAACGCGCTAATCTCAGAAAGTACTGGTTCGATTCGAAACAATATTTTTTTGTTGAATAGTGCAGGAAGTCTATAGGCTATATAACATCACGCTATGATCAATAGGAGCGGAGCAGTAGTGAGATATGTTGCAAAATCGGGGAAAATATTCCAAATTACCACGCGGACAACGTCGCGGGCGACCCTTAGTCTATAGGTAATATAAAAAGAAGATCAAATCTCGAGAACAGCTGCACCGATTTCGCTAATTATATTTTTTCTATGTTCGTTATTGTCAGGAGAAGGTTTTTATGTAAAAAAATGAGAAAATTGAGCTAAAAATAGTTTTACCCGGGCGATGTCGGGGCGGGCCACTAGTTGTAAATATTTTTTTAATATTATAACAAAGGCGGTGTTTTATATACAAATAATAATTATATATTATATTGTTCAATGGGGCACGCAAATGAAATGAAAAATATATTCAAATGAATTTATTTGGCTGGAGTGTTGTTCCCGATAAAATGAAATTGCCAAGCATCAATTGTTTACAGGTAAAAGTCGCTTGCCACGTCACACAAACGCGCCTATTTACAATTTTCTGTATTGACATTACTTATTATGTTTATTCTTGTTTTTTAATAACGGGGCGATTTACAATATAGCAATACACATTGATACATAGAATGAGTTATAATGATGCCCTGGTTTATAAAAAACAATTTAACAAATACAAACGCTAGTATTAAAGTCTGTATTGTAATAGAACTCGTTTATTTGATTCCGCAAAGCGAGTTACAAAGGAAAGGTGAATCATGACAGTTTCACAATATTGTAATAACTGCAAACCTTTGACGTTAGAATGCGCAGCAAAATTTTGTTCTTGTATAAAGTTTATAGAAGAAAACTTCGAGAAGAGAACGAGTTCGTTTGAGATAGTATAGAATTTAGTTTGAGCTTTATGAATAGATTGAACTCTACATTCACTCACACATGTGTTAATATTTAATTAATTACTAAGTACTTATTTTATGCTGTATATACCTACTATTATTTTGAAAGTAATTGAGACACATTACAATACTTATAGTTTTGATAATTCTGCGTAGGATTGCAATTTTTTATTTTTATACAATGTGGCAAACAAGCATAAGCCCGCCTGATGGTAAGCAGTTACCGTAGCCTATGGACGTTTGCAACACCAGGGGTGTCACTCACGCGTTGCCGACCCTTTAAAAACCTTATAACTCCTTTCTTGAAGAACCCCATGCTATATATAGTCTTAAAGTTATAGTTTCAGTTATTCTAGGTGCTAATTTTTATGTGTAGTAGGCGAGAAAAAGCTTTTGTTGGTTCAGTAGCGGTGACGCGTTGTGTGATGGCGACGGTAGACAACAACAACTCGTATCTAAACGGTTGAATCGGAGCGAGACGCGTCGTCGCTCACGCCTCGCCGCGTCGCACTCGCATTTTACCTAAGTACCTACTCGTACCTACACCAACAGACTATAATATACAACTCCTGATTAGTCAAAATACTGCTAAGACAACAAAACTATTTCAATAGTAACTACTTCTACTTTTCGTAAACAAAGTCTGGAATGCCCTTTTAGTAAACAAAGTCTGGAACCTTTGACTATGTATAGGTTTTGCTAGTAATTTATCGCCATGAGACGTCATTTTTACAATACCTACCAGCCCTCACATAAACAAACATAAACTTTGCAGTTTATGTGTTTTACCTGATAGACTCGGTATTATCCATTCATAGTTAATGTAAATTAGAAAGATTAAATACAAATTATTAGATTCTCTTTATCATTGATTTATATCATGCCTTTCTCTCTATACAGGTGGAGACTTTGACTGAAACCAAATATCAACAGACTGCGACTTTAGCGTCTCAAATTCTAAAGCTCTAAACTCGTAATCCGAAATGACAATGTCTTTTAGAACATGGCAACACATACACTTGTAGCTACTGACTAATAAATGAAAATGTGAAGTGAAATAAAACAAGGGAATGGGCTCATTCAAAATGGTTGCCGTGGAGACGGCGAAATGATGCGCGGCGGCGGCGTGGCTCGCCCGGAATATTAACAAAAACTAGTGGACATTTGGATTTTGTAATATTTTATCTGATAATGCGAAGACATATGTTACTTTTTAAATTAATATTGTTACATCACGACAGAGGCCTAAATACTACTAGATAGCTAAATATTTCTGTCACAACTAACCAAACAATAAAATATATGAATGTATTAATCCCAAAAAAATCATATTCATGGATCAGTTTAAATACACAAAATACTAGACAGATAGCGTAGGATTTTTATTATTAATTAACTTACTAACCGTTCACATGACAACCTCGAGAGAAAGATAGAAACACTGAAAAACGACCATTCTGAAAATTTGCGACCATAAAAATCTCTGGTATAGAAAAATACAACTACTCGTAGTAGTAGTAACTCGCTGTATAGATTTTCTTCAATTTCTAAATCTGTTTTGGACGTCGTCACACATTTGCGCCATGTGGTTTGTCTAAGTATAGCACCCAATCACAATGGGAATGTAACTATTGTCAACAATGAGAAACGACTAGGTTCGGTACGTTCTCTCACAGCTTTAGGAAATCATAAGACACGGCTAAAATTTGCAATATAAATATATTTTTTTCTTTTTGCGATTACATCATCAATCATACTATAATACGTAGATTTATTGCTTACGTCACGTTGGCTTAGCTTGTACCTTTAGCTAGAAGTAGCTGTATTTTCGTAAGCTGTGTTACAACGTAGCTACGATCAACCCGGTTTAACACACCGACTTGTTGACTAAACAACTTTTCCACTAATTTGTCCTTTGCCACTTTGACAAACAACGCTGTACTTATATTTACCTCATATTGTGTACAGTGTGGGAAATTTATGTGATAAAACCTCGTCATTTAGACGTAATACGTATAACTAGCAACTTTGTAAGATGATAATGGAATTTAGTTTATTTTCTCTTTCGTTATAAGATTTTTACGGGCGTTTATCCATATGATGTTGTTCCATTAAGAGCTTTAAAATATCAGGCATATTATACGTGATGTATACATTAAATTCGTGTATGCGTTTATTGCATGGCGCACGAGTTTCTACATTTTGGTTTGGTACAAATATAATACTGTCAATCAAAACTTTCGCGTTTATAATATCAGTAGGATGAAAGTCCTACTGATATTATAAACGCGAAAGTTTGTAAGAATGTATTGATGTATGTTTGTTACTCTTTCACGCAAAAACTACTGAACGGATCTGGATTAAATTTAGCATAAAGATAGATTATAGTCTGGAATAAAACATAGGCTACTTTTATCCCGGAAAAAATCTCTGTGCCCGAGGGAATGAACGCGCGGAGAAAGTCGTGGGCGGAAGCTAGTTACTAATAAAAGTTTAATCGAATAAATCATTTTGTTATCAATTTCATGCTTTTATATCTCTATGTATACTAGGCAACCGTTACTGGCTGACTGATGTATCAACGCACAGTTTAACCCACTGAACGGATTGCGATAAAATTGGGCACGCAGATAGTTATTATGACGTAGGCTAAGAAAAGATTTTTAAAAGTTCACCCTCTAAAGGGGTATAATAGGGGTTGAAAGTTTGTATGAAAGTCCGTTTATTTCGAAGTTAGGATCTTCAAATTTTGTGTTTAGGCTAACGATTAGACTGCCTCGGTGGTCCAGTGGCCGCAGTATGCGCCTGCTGTCCACGAGGTTGTGGGTTCGATTCTCACACAGGACAAAACTTTGTGTGACCCACAAAGAGTTATTCTGAGTCTGGGTGGAATTTGTGTCCATTAATTTTATGTTAAAGTCCCCCGCGACACAGAGCTTGTTCTCTAGTGCGGGAGTTGTCTTTTTAAAAAAGAGTAAAAAAGAGATTAACCCGACATCTACGCGGGAGAAGCCGTGGCCAGAAGCTAATTACTAATACATACAAGATTGTTATCGCTGAAGTAAAATAAATGTAAAGTTAAAGGAAGATTGTTTATAACTCCTACTGAACGCTTACAAGTGTTATATAATATCGACAAACGTGCGTGGGCTTGCAATACAATATTAGATTTATAAAAGATGGCTTGCAATACAATATTAGATTTATAAAAGATTCGCTCACAGCGAATGTTACGTCGCTTATTGAAGCGTTGCATATTGTGTACATATACGTAGGTACTTATAGGTATATATATGTTGATAATACAATATTATGGTAAGGTTTAAATATTTTTCTCGTTTAGGGATAGCTTTTTAAAGTATTTGTCTAAAAATTAAGTTTGTACCCAGTGGTTTATGCAGTGCGATGAATTAGTCAATCAGGCAGTCAGGACTAGTAATATATGTTTATTTATTTATTTATTAAATGCCTTATTGAATATTGTACATATACATGTATTTATTGTTTAGATAGACAGATAATGAAGCTGAAAAACAGACAAGGCGATTATTTACTACTAGAAAAGCTATCAAGTTTGAGCGAGTGTTCTCGTTTAGTGATCACTAGACCCAGTCAGCTACTTGTTTACTATTACAGATTGCGAAACCGCTTATTTTCATAATAGAACATACTATAGAACCGTCGATTCCAATTAGTAGTGCGCGTGCCCTCAGGGATACGAGAAGCTGCTTATAAAGATACACCAGGAAATTGTATGGTTCATATATTTAGTACTAGCTGTTGCCCGCGGCTCCACTCGCGTGGATGTCGGTTATCACTGTAAAAAGTAGCCTATGTGTTATTCTAGACCATAATCTATCTCTGTGACAAGTTTCATCCAGATCCGTTCAGTAGTTTTTACGTGAAAGAGTAACAAACATCCATCCATTCTTACAAACTTTTACATTTATAATATTAGTAAGGATTAGTATAGGGTTGATGTTAAGTCTATCACTTACGGCTATCGCTAGACTAATCTTTACCTTCATAACTCTAACCCGAGCTACCGTTAAGTATAATATCCCTTACTATACAAATGTCACATAATTATATTAAATACACACGTAACAAACATCCCCTTTAATGATGTAATTAAGATGGGTAATTATTTACTAACGGTAATGTAGCGTAATGCCCGGCAGCGAGTGCGACGTCAACGCCATGACAACGCCCTGTATGGACGACGGCGACGCTCGGAGGCTATCAATTTCAATCTATCTACTGCCCTTAAGAAACGTACTTGTTCTTTTACGTTATATTGATTATTTATTTCTGGCAATCATTACTTTGCTAAGAAATATTAACGTTAAAAAATACAATAACATTCTAAAACAATTGCTATATTTTGTTACCAACTTTTACTTTTGACTTTGTACCTTTATAGCTTGTTTTAAGTAATTGGAAAATGTACGATTCCTTTGTTTCTTAAATTCTTTATTGTATATACACACAGGAAATTAAAATGTACAAGCAAATAATTAAAAGACATTTATAAAATGTATATATTATGTAGAAAATTGCTTGTCAAGAATGTCTGAAAATTACATAAATGTGTGTTCTACGTTTAAATCGATCTTAATCTTAATCAGATTAAACTAATCTGTGCGACAATCCTAGGACAATTACAAAACCGGATAATAGCCATCTAATAAAGATTTTCGTAATCATTTGAGGTAGTTTCAGGATTCTATAGGCTAGTTGCGTTAATATTATTTTAATAAAAGTAATTACGGCAGTGTGAAAACTTGTCAAAATCTTTATATTCAAAGATGAAAGCTAACCAATCATCTAGTGTCGATAAATTGAGTAATAATCAGCGGGTCATTAATTATTCGCTAACTAACTAACTTGAGGAAAATTTATATTTTTTTTTATTAAATCGCGGCATGACGCAATGCTTAACAATTTATTTTCTTAACTTGAAATATGGCAGGCGAGCTCCGCTTAATTGAAGCATTATATTTTTGAAATTAGCTTCGTTTACCTACCTATATTTTTTGTTACAAAGGAGGCAAACAAGTATAATATAGTTCGCCTGATGATAAGCAGTTACAGAAGCCTATCATGAAAATTCCATGGTAGGTAAGTAACTATATTTTGATGGGAAAGATAGATAGATAGATAGATGTTGATTTATTTCTTTGGTTTAAAACAAAAATGGTCACATGTCACTTAAAAAAAGGAATTTTACAGGTGCATTTTAATTGGCGCAGTATGTCTGGGGGCGGGATCTTTTGCAACCTATTATATAATCTTATCACACACTGTTAAATTATATAAGGCAAGTGTGAGAAGTTTTGATAGGAAAGCCTTGGTAGTGAGCTCATTCCCCAATTTGATTAAAGGCGGAAAATTTACAGAAAGGTTATTTAAATGAGGTAATTTTTTAAAGTATATCACACTATACAAGCGATAATATCAGACTGGAAAATTTTGGACCTTTCAGAAGACCACAGCCAAATAACTACACACAGCGGTGTTCCAGAGGCTACAGAGAGGAAGCTAAATACCCATTTACTTTTGCAGATTGCCGTAATTTTCAACATAATTTAGAGAAAAGGAAATAAAATATTAATTCATCTTCATAATTTTATCGAACCAAGTGCTAGTGAATTAGTAAGTAATTTTGTCCGAGCTACAAGCTAATCATTTAAGATTACATAACATTAAGTAATTTTAATAAAACTCTAAATTCGATTCGATTCGATTTAATGACTTTCGAAATTGAGATAATTCTGTGTTTATTTTTTTAAAGACAACTCCCGCACTAGAAAACAAGCTCTGTGCCGCGGGGGACTTTACAAACATACAAATTAACGGACACATATTGCACCCAGACTCAGAACAATTCTTTGTGGGTCACACAAAGTTTTGTCCTGTCTGGGAATCGAACGATGCGCAGCAGGCACATACCGCGACCACTGGACCACCAAGGTAGTCGAAGAAATTGAAGATTGGTTCCTATGTAGCAACATTACTTATTATGTTCATTGCAATTACACCTTTAGTCAATAACAATTAAGAGCTGCCGCAATACTTATATGAATTAAACAATCATCCTTACTAATATTATAAATGTGAGTTTGTGAGAATGGATGGATGTTTGTTACTCTTTCACGTGAAAACTACTGAACGGATCTGGATGAAATTTGGCACAGAGATAGATTATGGTCTGGAATAACACATAGGCACTTTTTGCAGCGATAACCGACATCCAAGCGGGCGGAGCCGCGTATCAGAATAATAGTAATATCTGTTATATATGAGCTTTTAAGTAAGTAATTAAATTTGTAATCAGTTTTGTGTACGTAAGCTTTGTATAAGGAACAATTATTATGACGTGTAAAGGTTCCAATTTGAACTTGAGCTTCAATTAGATTAAAAATACGCGGCCGAAGAGCTTGATTACCTTGAACCGATTTAACGACTAATCCTCCCTGAAATTGCAGGGTTCAAGAAAGTAATTAAATAAAACCGGCTAAGTGCGAAACGGACTCGCGCCCTTCAAATTCCGATATAATATTTTCAAATAACACATAAAACATTTACTAATTAGACAAAATTATTAAAAAATATAAATAAACGCTGCAGCAGGAGGAAAACATTTTTGGTGAATACGCAAAGCAGTAGCTGAAAACAAAAATAAAATAAGACTAAATTATACTTACAACACTGCGTCCGCTACGGCTGCGTAGGCTGAGCCTCATCTTCCAGTCGCGCTTAGAGGTCGCGCCGCCCTCCGAACTGAACGATCTCTTCATTGGCTGAGACATCGTGATAGCTTTTTACTCAAAACTTTGCATATTACGTCTCTATCGTTTAATAATTGCACTACACAAATTAAAATCCACGTCAACAAGTCACTAAATATTTAAACGTCACTATCGTCAAAGAGTACAGTACAACAGATGAAAGAGTATTTAAATAGTCACTAACCTAATAAAGTACTATCGCTAAATCTAACACGAACAACACTGAATGTACGAGTAATACACCTACTCCTACCACTACGGGGGCGTACGGGGCACTACACGGGAGTGATCTGAAACAAAGAGACAAACTGTTAATACGTTGTTGACATTGTTTATAACAATAAAGGACAAAATATATCCTTTGATAATAAGAAACTAATAAAATAAAATAAAGTAATAATAATTGAAATGAAATTACAGTTAACTATAATCTATTAAACCCCTAAAACATAAGACGAACAGTTACAGAATGTTTACGGCTGTCTTAATAAAATTAGCGAACACTAAACGAAGTTTAAAGTTAATAGGAAATGTTGTAATCTATTGAGATACGAGGCGCGCAATGTGATGTATCTGAAAATTCACTTGTACCTACGTGGCAGCGGCACCCGAGCGGTGGGCGCGGGCGGCGCGACGGCGACGGCGCGGGAGTCGTCACAGGCTACTGGAGCTGGGATGCTTGCAGCGGGACGAGCGGCACTTTAATGTCTCACAGTTGCACATCATTCCCCTTATATACCCTCCTGCACCAGGCGACAAGCCCTAGAGAGGGGATAATTTCATACGATTCACGGACAAAAAGTATACCTACTGTGAATCATAAATTCTGGATTGCAAATTTTTTTTTGTCCCAAGTGACATCGAATCCATAATGCACTGTTGCGTCGTAGAAGTACTTACTGGCTTACTTCTTATTATGGATCCGTATTTATGAACAAAGAAATCGTTGGTGACTTTTAAATTAGGTGTCAGGGCTTCAGGTTTTACATACATATGTTATCAACTTAAGGCCAATAGTCCACTAACAGTCCAAAACATTGACAATTTAATTAACTATTAGATATGTTGAGGAAAATTAATATCTTATTGTTACTGTAACACTTAACACCCGGTTAAGTGTTACATTGAAAATAATATACTTCATCTGCCTCGTTGGTTTATTGAGTGGTGATTTGGTATTGGTTTGATTCTCGCGTCGGGCCATAGATATTTTATTTTTCCTGTCATTAAATGCGCAATAGATTGGAAATTGACGGTGTTTACACCCCTGTGCCTCGGTATGCACATAAAATCGTTGGTTCTACACCGAGCACACAGCACAAGCGATAGTCGAATCGAAAAGTAAAAAAATAAAATGTATGGGATTTGAAGTAAGTCTACGATATAATGTCGTAAACTTACGTCAAATCCCATACATTTGATTTTTTGAGTTTTCGATTCGACTATCGCATATGCCACTTGTCTAGAGGCTCTGATCTCTAAGCATTAGAGTACACACTAACTTGTGCACTATAATTATCTACCGCGCAGATGGTGAAGATGGCGCTTTACAGGCATCGTTCTTATGTAAGTAATTAATAAAAAGAAGTACTTATGATCACATCTGTGTTCATTTACTAATTACTTTTGTACTTCACGTTTTTAACGCGAACCTATCCATAATCTGTGAATCTCTCATTTTGCTTTATTTCAAATGTAATGGGTAGGTACATAATATTATTATTTCGTATGTATGTCCTTTAAACAAATTCAAATTCAAAATCATTTATTCATATAAATCACACTGGAACACTTATGCAGGTCAATGAAAACGCCAAGTAAGACGTCAGCTAATTTGCCTACTGAACAAACAGGGGTAGAGACCAAGGAAAGAACCGGCAAAAAACTCAGGCAACTCTTTTCAATTGCCAGAATGAGGTTACAATTTGTGAGCGCAGAAAGTGATGCAACCAAAAACACCACACAACCCGATTCGAACCGATAGCTAATACGTTAAATATATTATAATCAATCCCGGCATCATATTATACCTCCATAATTTAATAATGTGTACCTACTTAATATAAAATACGTGTATATCCAATACCATCAACAATCAAATTCGTATTACGTTCGTCCCAAACAATAATTTTACATTTGATTGGGTATTCATCGTATAAATACAACAAAATGTTCAATATGCTCTGATTGGCAAACATCCAATTATTATATTTATAGAATTATATTATTGATATTTGGTAAAATTCCGGCTGAAGATTAATAATTAATTAATACTAATAATCCGGTAGAACTGAATCACTTTTTGCTATGGAAAGATACTAAAGCTACGAAGATATGGTAAACTGACTTGAAAAGTGTACGATAGTACTTGTGCAGTGTTTTAGATTTATTTTATAAAGTCTATGTAAAAACATAGTTGTTACGACAGTACTTTTTTAAAATGATTGAAGCTTTTCAACGCTAGTTACGTACAGGGTACAAAGCAATCAAAATACGTCACTATTTCTGTGCTGCGTTGCAAAAATGAAATGAAAACAAGTACGTTTTCATTTAATTTCGGACAACGTTTGACGAGAGGAGTGGGCAGTGGCCATGCTCCAAGTACTCCTAGAGTATTGTACTTCAACGGCTTTGTGTTGCTATGTAGGTAACTACTCCAAAGAATCAAGCATTGCAGCTGCAAAATTTTGATTTATATTAGTCGTTGGGTTTTCTGAGTACATATAAATATATTTTACAAATCAGGTAATTTATTTGATATTTTCGAGGTTTGTCAAATCGCTTTTGCCGAACCACGCGATAATTAATAATTATGAATTTCATTTACAGCAATACGATGTAGAATAAAACAACGCAAGTATAAGCAAAAAACGAGATTGTGAAAACTAATCTTAAATTGAAAAGATGAGCGGAATAAATCCACAACATGTAGGCACGCGTCGCGTTCACCACAAACGAGCCATTAAGCTCACTTTATCAAACTGAACAAAAAACTCAATAACGGCGACAGGCCTATCACCGAGAAAGAATAATATGAAAAACATGTCATGAAAGGGGGGTACCAATTGAATAAAAAATCCATACACACATCGACGCAAATTTGCGCACCGTTCAACGTTCTCAATTGGCGGCGGGTACGAATATATACCTACAATACTTATATACTTAGTGGCAAGTATTCGCGTATATTATTCGCTACGCAAGTCGTGTGTGTCCCATTACGAGAGGTTTTTTATTTAAAACGTTATCGATTGTCGAGTTGCGAGCCGCCTAATGCCTGCGAGAGAACGATAACTCCACACAATTATATTGTAGATTTGACACCGCGCCTCTGTTCTTAGGAACGCGCCCTACATGATGGTTAATTAAATTTTGATTTTTTTTTTTTTTTTTTTTTTTTTTTTTTATACTACCAAGTAGGCAAACAAGCATACGGCCCGCCTGATGGTAAGCAGTTACCGTAGCCTATGGACGCTTGCAACACCAGGGGTATCACTCGCGCGTTGCCGACCCTTTAGAAACCTTATAACTCCTTTCTTGAAGAACCCCATGCTATAGTCTTTCGGGAAAACCTCGGCAGGAAGCTCATTCCACAACATTTCACGATTTCCTTTTTAAAAATATTGTTCTTTGCTGTGTCATGTTTCTCTCTCAACTATGTATTAGATAAGGTGGGAAAGTAACCGATTTGCACGCAAGAGTTGCAGTGCGAGTTCGATTCCGGGTGGCAGTACTAATGTGAATTTTACTTTGTGGAGTTAATATGTACTAATCAAATGATTCACTATCTGCTAACGGTAAAGGAAAACATCGTGAGGAAACCCACATGTGTTAGAAAAAAATCTAAAGACATGTCTGATTCATTAACCCGCATTAGGCCAGCGTGTGTGATTTAAGGCCTAGAGAGGAGACCCGTGCCCAGCAGTGGGACATATATAGGTTGCTTTGATGTATTATATTATCATATATTAGATAAGAGAAGAGAAAAAAAGCTAATAGACCCTTAAGGGCGAGAACGTTAACATTGCCATATATTATTCTGGCGCATGATAAAAAAAATAAAAAGGTTAAACACATTTTTAAAAAGAATTAATTTATCTTATTTTTCAAAATATAAAAAGATCCACCGTAGAACTTCCTCTCAGCAAGTTTGCTTATCTTGGTCCGTACAATACAGATTAAATATAAAACTAATTACTTTAACAGTCAGTTACCTGGTGGGTACTTAAGCAAAGTTCACAAGTAACTGTGATTAATCTTATATTACTTAATCTCCTTGGGTACTTAAAACACTAACATCAAATGTGAGAAGACATTAATCACTAAGTATAAATATAATAATGTTATCGACTGAAATAGGTCGGCCGGCTGATTCTCTAAGAAACAGCGATGGCAAACTGACAGTTGTGATCGCAAAACTGACAGTTGTGATTGCTCGGTGACGGCACAATCTATTGACACGTCAAAAAGGAGCCCTTTTTGGCGTTTACGGTTACGGAATACCGATTTTCAATCTGACAGCCAGATTTTGCTCGGTTTTTGCGGTAGCTCGGTTTTTGCTCTTACGGAATACCCCTGCCGGGCTTAGCCATACCGACGTGTTGAAAGTTAAAATCTGATATGTGGTTACACTGTATATAGAATTAAACTAGTCGCTAGAGCAAAGGTATAAACATCCTCAATCGTGAACCAAAATGTACCTCTCAAAGGATAATTAACCTCTGGTATATCCGATAGCCATTTATTTTGTGTGTTGGATTACTACAAGGCTCGTTAGTAAAGGACTTACCAGATCAGGGTTTCATCGACCACCGTCTCTTCCAGTCACTCACTTGTTTGTTTAATCAATATTTATTTATTTAAGAACTTTATGCACATAGTGTACAATGGTGGGCTTAATGCCAAAGGCATTCTCTACCAGCCAACCTTAGCGTGATGCAGAGATAAATAAAGTAGGTGCAAGATTTAAAACAAATAAAATAAAATTAAAATCAAAACGGAATATGTTTAAATAAGTATAAGTACATTAACTAAATACGTATCCACAAATAAATACTTATATACTATTAAATATTATTTATAGATGTCTTAATTTACATGAATGCTTGTTTTAACCAATCTATACTAAAATTATAAAGCTGAAGAGTTTGTTTGTTTGTTTGGTTGAACGCGCTAATCTCAGAAAGTACTGTAATGTTCGATTAGAAAAAAAACTTTTTTTTGTTAAACAGTGCATTCATCCAGGAAGGCTATAGGCTATATAACATCACGCTATGATCAATGGGAGCGGAGCAGTAGTGAGATATGTTGCAAAATCGGACCCCTGTTTGTATAATTATATACATAGGTAAAAACAAGAGTAAATTGAATTTCTGTGTTTTCCAAAACATATTTTAATATCCGCCCAGGCATTTGCCAGTTTTAAGAAAGGTACATTTTGGACAACCACAGCCAAATAAAGTGGTGTTGTTGTGTACCTGTGTGGGAGTACAGATCTCAAGCGCTCATTTAGGGATGCGTTTTGAAAGAAACGTATTCCTATCCCATGGATACTTAAAGCCTTGGTGTAAAAAAATGGATTGGCAACACGCAAGTGATACCTCTATTATTGCAAGTGTCCATCAGCTACGGTAACTGCTTACCATCAGGCAGGCCGTATGCTTGTTTGCCAACGACGTAGTATAAAAAATATATTACATAACTAGCTGTTGCTCGCGGCTCCGCCCGCGTGTATATCGGTTATCGCTGTAAAAAGTCTATGTGTTATTCCAGACCATAATCTATCTCTGTGCCAAATTTCATCCAGATCCGTGCAGTAGTTTTTACGTGAAAGAGTAACAAACATCCATCCATCCATCCATACTTACAAACTTTCGCGTTTATATTAGTAGGATTTAAATAGCAATAAATTTCTCATTACACATTCTTGCTTGACAAACTTAAACTGAAAATCTTATGTTACAAAATATCCTACAACCGTGAAATTTATAAGACGAAGATAAAATATAAATTCCCGCATATATTTATTTGCTTTCTTTCTATTCACTATATTTCATTGAACATAAACAAATAAAGCCTGAGGCAGAGCTTCGTAACTGTTCAAGACAGGATCGTAGCTAACTTTAACCGACCGTTCCGGTAAAAACGTCCTCTTATAATATTCAAGTAAGTACAAAGTATTTTTAAACAGCTGTCATCACCAGACCCCATCACTTTTTGCATCTAGATTTTAACGAATATCTAACTAAATGAAGTTCAGCTTAAGTTTCACCGCACCGAGAGCTCGCGAACTTAATAAACATGATGTTTTAGACGTAGTTTGTTGTAAACGTTTCAAATACAGCTTAGAGTAAGTTTGTGGGTACTACATGAAAGTTCTTGAAACTTGTTTTAAACATACATTTTATACTATTATAATGTAATGATCATGTGATCAATGAATTACAGTCGGTGCTAGATTCATCATGTCACCTAATATTAAGCTTGGCACCGAGTTCAATCTGTGTTCAGTTATTTTAAGCTTTTTGATGTCGGTTTTTTTTCTAAATTTTTTTAAAATTTTCTGTTGTTAATGATAAAATAAAATTAAAATATATATATGTATATGTAAAACATTGTTAATACATATAACATTTAAGGTTGCCCTCGATTTCCCTGGGATTCCATCATCAGATCCTGACTTGGTGCCAATGGGACTACCTCTAGAGTATACTCTTTCAAATGAATTTTGAGAATCGGTCCACAAATGGATCTCCCCCATTTGTGGACCGATTCTCAAATATCATTTTTCAATATACATGAAAAAAAAAATACATACAGTCGAACATATAACCACCTCCTTTTTTGAAGACTGTTAATAAATATAGAGCATCCTTTTGATTCTCTAAATATAGATTTGTTATTATATATTCCTATTCCATGGAGAGACCTTTAGGTAACCAGATTCATTCATTAATTAACCTGTTACACGATATAATTAACCTCGCAAGGGCCCATTTCCTCTCGGTCACACGCTTCGCACAAATAGAGATAGAGAATGAAGTGACGGTTCGTATATGAATACAAAACAGATGCGTACCTCTACCGTCCTTTTTCTAAAGTACGAGAAAATGCCTTTAGCGTGTGTGTGTTTTAGTACGAATTTAATGGAGGCTTATTTAGCCAGGCAGCTAACAAAATGTATAATGGCAGTCATCGAGCGAAGAGGTTTTTAGACTTAGACTTAAAAGTATGAGCCATCTACTACTACACTAATATTGTAAAGAATAAATATTTGTATTTTTGTATGTATTGAATAAACTCAAAAACTACACGACCGATTTTTAAAATTCTTTCACTACTAGAAAGCTACATTATCAGCGCATAACATAGGCTTTATTTTATTGAAAATGAATTTCGGAATCCTTACTAAAACTAAATATATGTGCAAAGCCGGCACGTGCTGCAAGTCCAAAATAAATTTAATAACGCACGTCGCTTTTATTCGTACTAATAATATAATATATATTTGAAACAAAAAGTTTCATTTTATAATATGTAGTTTTTTTGAATATCGATATGAAATCTTATATATAAAAATGAATCCCTATTTCCCTTTGTCACGGCATCACGCGTGGACAGCTGGATCGATTTCATCTATATACTGTGTGACTGTTTGTTGTCATTCATCTACATATATAGTGTGTGACATTTTGTTGTCAGTCAGTCAGTTATTAATGAAAGAAAATATGGCAAAAATAACAACATTCTATTAAAATGTTTTATTGTATCGCACACTTTTTATTAATTATAAAGCTTCTTCTAATTTCACGATGTTAATGTTACGTAAGCAAGTTGACATTTACGAGGTTGCTCAACTCCGAGCGTATAAATCTGAAAGTTTTCAACAAAATAACATTATTTGGGTACAAAGACCACTTTCAGTGAATTCGAAGTTTTGCTTTTTTGTGGTTATTTCAAGTGGAAAGAAAAATAAAGCTGGCGAAAATTTTCCTTGAGCTTTAATAACGAAAATATTTCAACAAATTCATTTATAAAAGCTATAAGTTTATAAATGTGCGGTCCGAAGACACGCAGTAAACATTTTTGATTTGATGTATTAATATTATATAAATTATATTGGGTTTTTCTGTCAAAACAATCACTATAGGTTTACACCCCCGTGGCTTGGAAACCACGTAAAGCAGTTGGTCCTACGCCTGATCTTTTTCCAGTCGTGTCGGATTGCCGTCCCATCGGACTATGAGAGCGACGGAATAAAGAGTACACATGTGTTTGCGCACACATTTGTGAACTATAATATCTCCCGCGCAGATGGCTAGTCTCCGTTGAGATTGGCCACCGTGACCGAAATTCGGTTAGGACGACATTAAAATATATATTGGTGTGGTTAGTGTTACTAAAATTAACTGCATATAATAACAAAACACGATTAATCGTAGCGTAGCTCGTAGCCACGTAGCTCACACTATGCTACATTCGTAGCTTGTACTACGCTACTGTACCTATCAAATATTATACATTATTTTGTATACCAAAACCAGAAATCTCTGTTCAATTTTATTTTTCTCGTGTAATGTATCTCCGCGTCAGATAGGTACGTTGAGGCGAGAAATTTGCATATCGACTCGATACAGTGATACAGCGCTTTGTTCATTGCGTAACAACACGTAAAACGTCTGCTAGCGTCAAAGCTGAGGATATCTGACAGGCAGCCTGTCACGTGACTCGAATCCATCTTTATTACAACCGAGATTTGAACCGAAATACTGCGGAAACAACATAATGGAATACTCTTGTTTCACCACAGAGGAGGGAGAAGCATATAAATATTGATTCAAGAATATTTTCGTACAATTTTATGTGTACTCGTGTAGACTTAATAAACTTTGATTTTGGAATAAATTATTCATGTTGGCGATAATATGATATGTGATGCCATATTTATATCGACAAGTTTAACTAAACATACAGCGTTATGGTAAGTGGTTATAAATATATTATTATTGTAGTAGTAGTTGAGAAATATCAGCAGAGCCACAACTTAAAAGATGCTATTCGTGAAACATTTTTTTCTTAAGTCTTACAGTACCTAAACCTGAATCAACTAAAAATATAATCGTGCAAAATCAATGCCTAGACGGCAGATCATTCTTAATTAGTATCGTGGAAGTTCCCACTTAGGCTACTCTTGTCTGTTACTAAGTCTCGTTTTTTATTTTGGTGGCAAACACCGCTTGATGGTAGCCTATGGACGCTTGCAATACTAGAGGTATCACTTGCGTCTTGTTAACCCATTTTTTATACCAGGACCAGGGCTTTGAGATGGGCGTATCTCTGGGAATGCGTTTATTTCAAAACATATCCATAAAGGTTAAGGTTAAGGTCCTTCCACAGTCGGGCTTGCTCGCTAGTATGGTGCTCTACCGCCGACTGATTCTCTAAGAAACAGCGATAGCAAACTGACAGTTGTGATTGCTCGGTGACGGCACAATCTATTGACTAAACGTCGAAAAGGCTGGTTTTTGCTCTTACGGAATACCAATTATCAATCTGACAGCCAGATGTTGCTTGGTTTTCGCGGTGGCTCGGTTTTTGCTCTTACGGAATACCCCTGCGGCTCTCAAAACCTAGCTTACAATACAATAGGAGAACAGACCTCTGCGGAGGTTGGTTCTCCTAAGCCAACTCCATCTCTGTAATATACAGTACAAGTAAGATATAAGCTGATGGCAAACGATAGTTATGACGGTTATTAATTAAGAGGGTCGGCAGCTCGTTAGCAGTTTACGAGCGCTAACCATATATAATAGTTGTTCGATCCTGCTTTATGGCTTGTTGCACTTGTTCATGATTTTAACGGCATGTTTTAACAAGGCCACACACCGACAACCGATGGACAAGGTCGGTTTAGGATCGAGAGTTGTGGAAGACCTTGGGGGAGGCCTATGTCCAGCAGTGGACGTCTTTTAGCTGAGATGATGATGTATAAATCTCAAATCTTCCATTACCCACGTAATAGTGTTAATTGTGCACTATTATGTAATTGAAATTGTGCTTTTATAGTCGTATTTTCTCTCAATTTAAATACCTACAATCTTGTTTCGTATTCCGTTAAAAGCAGAAAAAAAAGCTATTTTCTTCGCCATTTTAAATACGTGATTTTGTTCTAAGAAAAGATTTTAGTAATATAAGGTGGTACTTTAAATGGTTCGTGCTTGATTCAATGCACCGTTCTACTCGTTAATGTTTTATGCTAAGTTGTTTTTAAAAAGTGAAAGGCTACTACTGGAATATTTCCAATACTTAATATAACTCTCAACGACAACAGCATATTTTATAAGAGAAGAAATGTGAGAAACTTGCATTAAATTTATAGTATACTAGTTGTTGCCCGCGGCTCCGCCCGCGTGGATGTCGGTTATCGCGATAAAAAGTAGACTATGTGTTATTCCAGACCATAATCTATCTTTGTGCCAAATTTCATCCAGATCCGCTCAGTAGTTTTTACGTAAAAGAGTAACAAACATCCATCCATCCATCCATCCATCCATATTTACAAACTTTCACGTTTATAATATTAAGTAGGATCTTTTTATGTTGTTAAAAATTTATTAAAATTAAATAATAAATGTATTATGCCGTATTTCGTTACAGTATAGCAGGTCGTTATGTATATTTATATTACTTGGGAGGCATGCATACGGCCTGCCTCATGTTAAGCCGTTAACGTAGCCTATAGACGCTTGCAATACTAGAGGTATCACTTGCGTGTTGCTAACCTATTTTATTTCCAGGGCTTTAAAATAGGAATACGTTTCTTTTAAAACGAAACCCTAAATGAGCACTGAAGATTTGTACTCACACACAAAAACACAACTACACCGCTGTGTGTAGTTATTTGACTGTGGTGTTCTGTAAGGTCTTTCCCCAGTCGGGCTTGCTCGCTGATATGGTGCCCTACCTCTCTTTTGTATAATATTCATTGTTTTCTTTTTATGTATTGTATATAGTAAGAAACTGACCAAAGACCTATAATTAAAATAGAATGATGGTATATAAAATAGCTGTTGGATATACATCTGTTGATGATGTTCACGAAGTCAATTTACAGCTTATTTGTAAATATAAATCTGCGGTACATTATGGGACGGAGCCAATTAAACCCAATTTTTAAAGCGTATTGTGTTCAAAAAGGGTTCTTAACGTGATACTTCCGTTAATCGAGAGTGACGCCTCCAGCGACCCATCATGTTCATGAATGAAAGAACTTTGCATGTATATTATAGGCAATGTAGAGGGTGCAGAGGGCGCAGCGGGGGCAAGGGTGCGGCCTCCCTACTCACAAATCTTACTATATTTCAAAAACCATGTAATTTTATTCCCTTTTCATAAAAATACAGAGTGATTTCTTAATGGAAAAGGTCACTCTTAAAGTTTAATAAACCTTTAGAGTGATCCTTTCTTTAATTTCCTGTATGTTACAAAGTACCTATTTAAAATATATCAAGTAAATACGTGAAATTTTATATAAGATTAAATATCCATTAATAACCTCTCTGATCTGTCGACAGAGGAGAAAAGTTGCAACGACAGTCGACATAATTATGGGTTGCTATTATATAAATATCATATATTTAATTAATCAAATTATATTTTTACATTTTTATTTACAAGTAATTTACAACTACAACTATAAATCTAATAATAAAAACAACACAAAAAGAGGGGGAGGACTGCTTAGTAGGCGTCGTAAAATTCCTCTGCATCGATGTCTACTGAAAACGTGCCCAGGAGACTGGCAGCATTGCCACGCTCCTTCTATAACCGGCAGGGGTATCCCGTAAGAGCAAAAACCGAGCAAAAACTGGCTGTCAGATTGAAAATCGGTATTCCGTAAGAGCCCTTTTTGACGTTTCGTCAATAGATTGTGCCGTCACCGAGCAATCACAACTGTCAGTTTGAGATCACAACTGTCAGTTTGCCATCGCTGTTTCTTAGAGAATAAACCGGCCGGCCGTTGCTATTATTATTATTTGTCTGCCAATACATTACTTAGCACATAAAACGACTACAGTCACTGCTTACTACGCAGTGGGTCGTATATTCAATGTAACTCACCCAATCACACGTAAAATGGAAACGTAATTACAGAGTTGATTGTTTATAGATATACGCCTTCATAAGGCTTACTTGGATTATCGCCAGTTACCTGATAATTGGCAGCTAGTAGCCATCAAGTCGGATTCAAGTAAATAGGTACACAACATCACCCACTAAAATTTTTTTAAGGCGTGAAGAAGAATAAGTAGATACTTAACAAGTAAAAGACAACATGGGTATACCTATTGTGATCGTTACAATGTTGCCTTGGGGCACGTGCACACTATATATATATATTTATACTACCAAGGTGGCAAACAAGCATACGGCCTGCCTGATGGTAAGCAGTTACCGTAGCCTATGGACGTTTGCAACACCACGGGTGTCACTCACGCGTTGCCGACCCTTTAAAAACCTTTCTTGAAGAACCCCATGCTATAGTCTCTTGGGAAAACCTCGGCAGGGAGCTCATTCCACAGCGTAATCGTGCGTAGTAAGAAATTCTATATTAAACATGTTGAGAGATGCCACTTATTATACAGTTTGTTATGTCTGTGCTTTTCTTCAGTGTGCACTATACTTTATTTAGTTTGGACGTGAAGCAGAAAAAAATAGATACATAATAAGTTAAAGACAACATGCGTATACCTATTGTTTTCGTTACAATGTTGCTTCGAGGCACATGCACACTATACTAAAATTTGTCGAGAGATGCCACTCATTATACAGATTGTTATGTCTGTGCTTTTCTTTAGTGTGAACAATACTTTATTTAGTATTATTTGTAAGGTTTATTTTTAAGTCTTTGTACTCTAGGTACTTTTAATGTATTGCTGAATGAGAGTAACTTTTTATAATTTGCATTATTTGGGCTATTATACTTAACATAATTTGTTTAAACTTTCATAAAATTTACATGGAATACCTACTTGTCTTGTTTTTGGAATAGGAAAGTTTTATGAAATATGATCAAAATTAAATAAGTACGTCAAAGAACGCAAAAGATTTTAAGATCACCATTGTAGGCTTTTTCTTTTAAAAGAGCGTTAATTACCATCTTTAGATAATTAGGTTGATGTTACAATTATTTATTTTGTTTTACAATTAGAAATTCTGGCTTTATATAAAATATAAACTTTTGCTGTAACCTTGTTATGTCCACAAAGCTTTTTTTAGGCATTATGAGAAGTCATTTCTTAACGGATGCCTATAAATCAATTATAATTATCGCCTGTTAAAACATTTTATACTTCTAGCTTCAGTAGATTTTCGTGATTACGTTATTTAAAATTAATTGTTCACTAGCTGTTGCCCGCGGCACCGCCCGCGTGTATGTCGGTTATTGCGATAAAAAGTAGCCTATGTGCTATTCCAGACCATACTCTATCTTTGTGCAAATTTCAGCCAGATCCATTTAATGCTTTTTACGTGAAAAAGTTAAAAAAAAATCCGTGACTAGGTCAAATAGGTAAGTACTTAATATTATATATTTATATTTTCAGCCTGTACTGTCCCACTGCAGGGCAAAGGCCTCCCTTTCCATTTTCCACTCAACCCGATCTTGTGCTAAAATAGACCAGTCTCTTCTGTACGCATCAAGCTCGTCTCGCCATCTGAGTCTGGGCCTACCACGATGCCGTTGGACATTTTTTGGTACCCACATAGTGATAATTTTTGCCCACAACTCGTCTGACATGCGGCAAACATGCCTAGCCCAGTCCCACTTGAGCTTAACTGATTTTTGGGTAACGTGGGCGCAGTGTCGTGTTCTGTATCCGGTCTATTAATCGAACTCCAAGGATACTGCGCTCCATCGCACGCTGGCAAACCTCGAGTTTGGTCCTCTGCTGAATTGTCAACGATCAGGTTTGAGCGCCGTAATATTAAACATCTAAATAATATCTATATAAATAGCGGTGGTGGCCGAGTGGGAAAGTAACCGACTTGCACGCCAGAGGTGCGAGTTCGATCCCGGGCAGTACCAATGTGAATTTCACATTGTGGAGGTCATATGTACTAATCAAATGATTCGCCATCTGCTAACGGTGAAGGAAAAAATATTGAGGAAACCAACATGTCTTAGAAGAAATTCTAAAGACATTTCTGATTCATGAGAGATGAGAGGAGAGGAGCCCAGCAGTGGGACATATATGGGTTGCTATTATATAAATAATATATCTGAAATCATTTTATGAACAACAAGCAGAGAAAACAACACCTGTCGAATATTTCCAGTCTCTACTCAGATTACGTAGTCATACATCCGCTAACTGTGAATTTCAAATTCGAATGACTCCAGCTCCCGACTTCTACGAAGTATATAAATCCTTCTTTACATTGCCGTTATTATAATCAATATCGAAATTGCGTGCTTTTTGTGCAAGTATATATTACTTTAGCATTTTAAACTTGATTACTTCCTGCTTCAAACACTGTTTTGCTTTGTCAATACACTGTGCCGCAGAAATACGAGAAATGTTCTTTTAATAATAAAAAGCAAACATAATCACGCTACTATTCCCAAAGGCTGAACAACAGTACGATGTAGAAACAAGCTACTTAATTAAAAAAATGAACCGTTTCAGTTTGCTAGCGGATGGCAATCTGGCATATTTGTATTTGACAAATAAGTATATACTTTTTTTTTATACGACTTGGGTGGCAAACAAGCATACGGCCCACCTGATGTTAAGCAGTAACCGTAGCCTATGGACGCTTGTATTACCAGAGGTATAATTTTTTTACACCAGGGCTTTAAGATGGAAGTAACCCTGGGATAGGAATACGTTTCTTTTAAAACGCATCCCTAAATGAACGCTGGAAACCTGTACTCACACACAGGAACACAATTACACCGCTGTGTGTAGTTATTTGGCTGTGGTCTTCTGTATGGTGGGGGTCCTTCCCCAGTTGGGCTTGCTCGCTAGTATGGTGCCCTACCTCTCTGTCGTCCCTTTCGCGTTACCGTAGCATATTTATATTGTATTAAACTGAAGATGTCAACGGCAAAAGACAGATGTTACATTAACACTATACAATGACGGACACGATAGTAACCCATATTTGTTCTAGAGTACAATTAAAAAACAATAAAAGATTAACAGAACAAAATCGTAAAACAAACATAAAACACGATCAACACAAGAATGACACGCTTCTGTAACCTAATACATCAGATCGTATCGCACGGCGGCGCTTGCCGCTTTCCGCTCATAAACATACTTAACAAGCGTTCTGGGGACGATTACAAATTAACATCCCACCGACCAAACGTCAACCTTAATCTTAACACAATAAAGTAGCTATTACACTGATAAAACATACAGTCGTGTAAAAAATATATTCAGCAGTAACATTCAAATTATGACATTAGAAAAGTGGCGATAAGGTGCATTTTTCTTAAATAAAACAAAATGCTCTCGATAAGATGTGATAACATAGCGTTTTACAACTATCGGATAACGATCGACTATCCAGCGATAATTAATATCTATCGATATATATCTAAATATCGTAAATACATAAATTATCTCATTTTGAGCACGGCTCGCTGTCGGTGACGGACTAATCTGACATGTAATACATAAATAAACATACATATGTTCTTTTATCAATAGATAAAGTTTTCGTGTGTTGTTGAAGATTGTTGATTGAATTATAATTTGACATGTTTGAGTTAGTGGCTGGAGTATCAAAACTATTAGTGGATGTCAAGGGTGTTGTGGTGCGAATTAGGAGAGATATATGTCCAGCAGTGGACTTAAATAGGTTAATTGATTTTGATAAGTACCTATTTCGTCATCTCAACCCATAAACGTCCCACTGCTGGGCACGGGTCTCCTCCAAAGGGATATTAGCCTACTATACCACGCTGACCAGACGGGTTGGTATAGGGTTCTTACGACACCCTCGGGATGGAAGGGGTGGTGACATTTGTATTCTTAATCCGTCACCACACGGACAAGTACCTATTTATATGATGTTAATTTAATTTAAGATATTAAACTTAAACGTAACTTCCTTACATTTATTTCCCCAGCTGCGACAGAATCCATTCGTCTTATTACTTATTGTGGCCTTCAAACCTGATTACAAACGCCTAAAACAATTTTTTTTAATACTACGAAGGTGGCATACAAGCATACGGCCCGCCTGATGGTAAGCAGTTACCGTAGCCTATGGACGTTTGCAACACCAGGGGTGACACTCACTCGTTGCCGAACCTTATAACTTCTTTCTTGAAGAACCTCATGCTATACAAAATATAGTCTCTACTTACTGTAATAAAAACGAAGGATACAAAGTTACATAAATAAAAAGGCTTTACTCTTACCACAGGTTTAGGTAACTATATTCATGAAATAATATTACCTTTTTACGACATTAGTTCTGTAAATTAAAATCGTCAGTGTCATGCCGCTTCTTAAGACTTGATATTCACTAAATCTAAGTAAAAAAAGTAGGACCTACTGTGTCTATGTCTACGGGTGGTTAGAACCGTGTGTCTGTCAGTGAATCTCTCAGTACGTCAATTCCAGAACAGTTTTATATGACGTATAAATTGAAAAATATAAAGATTCTGTCGGTTGAACAACTTGTCAAGTGATACGAATATGGCGTTCATGTAACGGTTCCACGATTGATATCCCCTACCTCCAATATTCGGATAATTCTAGCTTGAAATTTGTTGGGTAAGGTTGTTACGGAGAATTTTATTTAAATTTTGTTCACCTATGAAGGTAGGAATGATATTATCCAGCATCAACGTGCACTTTTCTGCCCGCGTAGATGGCGGTTATCGCGATAAAACGTATATTTGCTATTCCAGACTATAATCTATTTCTGTGCTAAATTTCTTCTAGATCCGTTCAGTAGTTTTTACGTGAAAGAGTAACAAACATCCATACATCTATACATCCATACTCACAATCTTTCACATTTATAATATTAGTAAGGGTATAAATCAGTGATATAAACGTTTGGGACACAACATATAATTTTTTGTTGTGTTTGTTATTGTCAGGAGAAGGTTCTTAAGTAAAAAAAACAAAGTTGCGCTGAAAATAGTTTAACCCGGACGAAGTCGGGGCGGGCAGCTAGTACTTTATAATAAAGACACTATGACATTTTATTTTATATTTCAACCACTTTTATATCTAATTATTTAAAAAAGAAACCAATTAGTAAGATTAGTAAACTGCACTTCTATCTAGAGCAATCTTACTTAAACTAACTCAAATGGCTGCTCAAGAAAACTCAAAACAATTTTCTCGGAAAGCTCAGTGAAAGTTCTGGAAGGAAAGCAAACAAAATAATAATTCAACACTTATAAAAGATTCAAAGATTAATATTTGTTATATACAAAATATTACGCCTTTTTCTCCGAGATGATATACAGCGGTGTATGCCGCCCATATATTAGCTAAAAATATAATACATACCTATTTCAAGTATCCTTACTAATTTTATAAATGTAAAAGTTTGTGAGTATGGATGGATGTATGGATGGATGTATGGATGGATATATGGATGGATGTATGGATGGATGGATGTATGGATGGATGGATGTATGAATGGATGTATGGATGGATGGATGTATGGATGGATGTATGGATGAATGTATGGATGTATGTATAAATGGATGTATGGATGGATGGACGGATGTTTATTACTCTTTCACGTAAAAACTACTGAACGGATCTGGATGAATGATTTTTGCAGCAATAACCGACATCCACACAGGCGAAGCCGCGGGCAACAGCTAGTTAATCATAATTGTATTGTTTTTCAATTATTGAAGAGTTGAATAATTTTTTACTAAGCAATGTCAACCATACTTTTTTATACTACTTGGGTGGCAAACAAGCGTACGGACCTGATGTTAAACAGTTACCGTAGCCTATCGACATTTAGTACAACAAGGGTATCAACCATCATCCGATCCGCCGCTATGGACGCTTGCAATACCAGAGGTATGACGTGCGTGTTTTTTTTAAATTTATATTATCAAGGAGGCAAACAAGCATACGGCCCGCCTGATGGTAAGCAGTTACCGTAGCCTATGGACGCTTGCAACACCAGGGGTATCACTCGCGCGTTGCCGACCCTTTAGAAACTTTACAACTCCTTTCTTGAAGAACCCCATGCTATAGTCTCTCGGGAAAACCTCGGCAGGAAGCTCATTCCACAACTTAATCGTACGTGGGAGGAAATTCCTCCGAAACCGCACAGTTGCCAACCAGGGCTTTAAGATAGGGATACGATTATTTCAAAATCATGAGACTTATAGAAATACTAATTAATTACCAATACTTGATACTGTTTTAAAAACCTTAGCCACAATAATAAGTATTAATCATACAGAGAGAACTGTTGACAAATCAATGATTAAATTCTGTATCAACGTTTATAAAAAGCGCTGACTTATCTGCCTGTTGACGACGTGCTCCAACAATAAGTCACTATGTTCGGCTGAGGTTTCAGAATAGTTTGTTTATAAACACACGCTCACGTTTCAGTGTGAAACTATAACGAGAACCCATTAAATATAACTTTTTTATTTACAGCTTCATTACAAGTTCAATCTGTGTGTGTGTGTGTGTGTGCGCGTGGCATCACAATGCGCACACAATAACAAATCTCACAATATGAATGCAAAATGTCTGACTTCAGTACCTACTATCGTAAAAATTAATCGTCAGCAGTCTTCAAATTATATATACTTACATAATATTATGTTTAATGTTTGTTCGTCTGATACAAAGTCAAGTGGTTACTGGAGGTTATATAAATTTTAGCTTTATATTGAAACTAGCTGCTGCCCGCGGCTCCACCCGCGTGGATGTCGTTTATCGCTGTAAAAAGTAGCCTATGTGTTATTCCAGACCTTAATCTTTCTCTATGTCAAATTTCATCCAGATCCGTTTTGTAGTTTTTACGTGAAACAGTAACAAACATCCATCCATACTTACAAACTTTCGCGTTTATATTATTAGTAGGATATACTAGACTAGCTGTTACCCGCAGCTCCGCCCGTGTGGAGGTTGGATATAGCATTGAAAAGTACACTATGTCCTTCCTTAACATACCTTCTATATCCTTGTCAAATTTTATTACGATCCGTTCAGCAGTTTAGTCATGAAACGGTAAAAACAAACATCTATAATATAATAATGAATTTCAAAATGTGTTGCTAAGCGCAAATCACGAGAACAGCTTTACCGATTTCGCTAATTCTTTTTTTTGTTATATTCGTTATGACAAGGCAAAGGTTCTTATGTAAAAAAAAATTAAGAAAGTTAAGCTGAAAATAGTTAAACCCGGGCGAAGTCGGGGCAGGGCACTAGTGCCTGCATACAAATAGACTTACTTTGGTATTTGTAATGTTAGCACAGTCTAAGGATTTCTTTTTAAAATTTATCTTTAAACTATGATATTATTATGGATGGATGGATGTCTCTTCTTCTTATAATAGGATTAGGTAGTGGACTAAAAGAAGTTAGCAAGAAATATTTCATATGATATGCAATAAGTACATATTGAAAGTCCTAATTTGTGTGTACAAGGCAGCACGGAATAGTTGTTTGTTAAAGACATATCATCTCATTCGATGTGTTGCGTACTTAACAAATATACAGTTAACGGACGCAAAGTACATCCAGACTCGGGACAACTATTTCAATCACACAATTTTTCGTCCCCTGTGGGCTCGAACCCGCAGTGGTAAATGGCGAGGTAACCACTTCAGACACTGATCCAACCGTGCAGTCAAGGAAGACACAACTCTCGCTGAGCTCTTTAGCTCTTAATTCTCTAAAGAACCTTCTTCTTTAAACAAACAAGCATACAGCCCGCCTGATGGTAAGCAGTTACAGCAGCCTCGCGCGTTGCCGACCCTTTAAAAACCTTATTACTCCATTTTTGAAGAACCCCATGCTATATATAATAGTCTCTCGGCAGGGATACCTCGGCAGGGAGCTCATTCTTCAAAGAAGAGAATTAAGAGCTATCGAGCTGAGCGAGAGTTGCTAAAATTTATCAATACGACTGGCAAAGCACCTTCACCTTACAGAAGACTACAACTGAATATATACCAGTAACTAAAGCTACAAGCCTATCTTCAAGGACATCTATCTCCCAATATACTGGCAACTACACAGATTTAATATACAAGGTAAGCTCATATCGATTGAAGTGCTTATCGCCAGAGGGACCAGCCCCTCTAGACTAGTGGCATAAACGGTAGTCGAATCGAAAAGTCAAAAAAAACAAATGTATGGGATTTGACGTAAGTTTACGATACAATGTCGTGAACTTACGTCAAATCCCATATTCTGACTTTTAGATTCGACTACCGTTTATGCCACTTCACTAGAGGACCTTATGTTTATTCGCTAAATGAGATACACCCTGTTATTGCCGTAAATAAATTATTTGACGCCATCTTTCTGGCTTTCCTTTTACTTTAACTTAAAATATTTTTTATTATTGTTACTTTGTGTACCAAAAATCATTTTGAGTTATATATTACCCAATTTATATGAATTTATAAAGCAGCTTTGTTGCGACTAATCCGAAGATACCGTTACCAGGTAGTGTTTGTCTTACTTAAAATAACAGATTAGGCCGCACGGAATGGTAAAGATTCAAGTTATAGAAGTAATAAGACATTTCGCATCTATTCAGACTTAAATAATGTAATTTATTAATGTAGAATATTCTCGAAAACTATATTCTGTTGAACAATGTTTGACATTACGGCGTACTGTAGAGATTTATAGGTGGTCGCTGACTATATAGTCTGACTATATAGATAAACCTCTGGCGTTTGGAGAAGCTTTGGCTTAAAATACGAATCGAAAAATCAAGTGCGGATTCCGAACGAGTTACAAGTCTGGGTGTAATTACTGTCCGGTAATTGAATGTTTGTAAAGTACCTCGTGACACAGGCCTAGTGCAGGAGATGTCATTAAAAAAATTACGAAATCTTCAATACGAAAAAAGAAGATGTTTTTATAATTTAACCTACTAATAATAAAAAGAATACTATCAAACATCATTATACTTATTCTATCTCTCTCTAAATGTATTGTTGTCGCTCAACCAGAGAATTAAACGAATCTACACAACGTTACGTATGTACCCACTAGCTATCGAGCTATCTATAGAGCTGTCAAACATATTGAATGAGACACATCCACAGTACCAGTATGATAATAAAACGATGCAGTGTAAACAAACTAAACTAATTACGAGATAGATATACATTAAAGCATATAATTATATTGCCTAATTCTTTAATAGCAATATGTGAATTAAAGCAGACTTTAACACCATACTTTTTTTTTCTCGCACGATCAGTACTAAGTACGATTACCTATTTTTATCAATAAAGTAAGTATCGTGTTTTGACTGCATCAGCTTGCATGCTATAATACTTGTATTTTACAAAAGATTGTAACTATCTGGCAATTAAAAAGAGTGTGATAGGTTTATTTAAGAATTTTATTTTTGCACTAAAAAGTTTACTACTAATTGACAAAGAATATTACAAATTATTATGATGAATATAAAAATCAATATCTGAACATAAACAAACGATCAAATGAAGCATTCCAGCTATCACGCTAAAACGAAGCACGGCTAAACAAAGCACGCCTAGACAAAGCACGCCTAGACAAAACACGCCTACACAAAGCACGCCTAGACAAAGCATGCCTAGACAAAGCATGCCTAAGTATTCCATCTAGCACCCATAGGAGTGCTTGAGAGTTGCAGAAGTTATCTGTGGCGACAATTATTTATAACAAATCAATGCGTTGTTATCGATTCAAGTTTTATTGCAACTATTTGTCAACCTTTTAAACCATCGACTATCCTTACTAATATTATAAACCGACATCCACGCGGGCGGAGCCGCGGGCAGCAGCTAGTGTTTTCTATAATAATGTAATTTGTGGAGATAAAATAAAACGTTTTTTTTAATCTCTACATTACCGCGGCTAACTGGTAAAGGAATACGTTTCTTTCAAAACGCAGCCCTAAATGAGCGCTGGAGACCTGTACTCACACAAAGGAACACAACTACACCGCTGTGTATAGCCATTTGGCTGTGGTCTTCTGTAAGGAGGTCCTTTCCGAATCGGGTCTGCTCGCTTGTATGGAAATATAACTTCCTGAAACTCAACATTAGCCACTCAGTCAACGGACACAAGTATCATTTTTATGTTCATTCATGTGACTAAAGTGTCTCGAGGCCATTCGACTAGAAAAATTGCCTGAAGCAATGCCGGGACGACCAGTCAGCCTTAAAATATATTATACAAAGTAAACCTCCGACTATATACATTCATGATAAAAAAACAAAACCACAAAAACTCCTCACTTCAAAGGTCACGAGACCTTCATAGTTGAAATAGTTTGTGTTATAATGAGAATAGTTGTGAAAACAGTCCGACATCTGTCTTCCAGTAGAACTGTAGGTACTCGTTCGCACGAATTGACTGACGACTAAATCTATACTAATATTATAAAGCTGAAGAGTTTGTTTGTTTGGTTGAACGCGCTAATCTCTGAAAGTACTGGTTCGATTTGAAAAAATCTTTTGTTGAATAGTGAATTTATCCAAGAAGGCTATAGGCTATATAACATCACGCTATGATCAATAAGAGCGGAACAGTAATGAGATATGTTGCAAAATCGGGGAAAATATTCCAAATTACAACGCGGACGAAGTCGCGGGCGACCCCTAGTATTATAATATTATTACCATGGTTTATTGAGAAGTTAGAGCGACTCGCTATTATCTAAATATATAAAAATGAATCCCTATTTCCCTTGGTCACGGCATCACGCGTGAACGGCTAAACCGATTTCAGTAATCCTTTTTTTGTTGTGTTTGTAATCGTCAGGAGATGGTTCTTATGTAAAAAAAAAGAAAGTTGCGCTGAAAATAGTTTAACTCGGACGAAGTCGGGGCGAGCCGGTAGTTAAATATATAATCTACGGCAACATTATCAACACAACTTCTGAACTTCTTTCCAAAATCAAGTTTAATGTTCATCCAGACCAATGCGTTTTAATCCCCCTTTAGCTATACCAAGAGCCTTAACTAATTATCGACAAAATAGTTACCTTGTACGTGCAAGTATAAAATTTAATACATTATGTAAGCAGCATAAAAATATAGATCCCTTTACAACTAGCATAGCCTCAGCAAGAAGGTGCCTAAGCTTGGATTTTTTTTCTTGAATGACTCTGTTTCTCTTGTAATTATTGTGCACTGTGAATATATATACCTACTTACTTCTTTATATACATTTATACATTTTGTACTGTATGTAGTGCTCACATTTTAATAATAACCTACTCTGTAATTAGAAGTGAAAACTTGTAATTGGCTTTATGTTGTTGTACTATTTTTAACTATAAAACTCTATTTAGCTGTAAGTTTTCCATGTCTTAAATAAATAAATAAACATGAAGGACATTTTCTAAAGTCTTGCATTATATTCTCGCTTATGAAATATAAATGATACATTTGTTAGTCTCAAGAAATATTAGCATATTCAAAGTAGTAACAAGAACAAGTTGAGGTCACACATGTAGGGATGTGCTTTTTATATTCGATCCAATTTTGTGAATCGTAATGGATCGTAACTACTCGATCCGATCTGCAGATCGAATAGCATACATTTGATCTGATTTCCAAAAGATGGATCCAAAAAGTCGGATGATATTAACGTATAAGTATTATGGTATTTAATTTAAGCTAACCACAATAAAAAACGTAGCAAACTTAAATGTAAGCAAAACCTGATGTTTAGATTTCTTCTCTGTCTCTGTACCTGCTGACGCCACACAATTTGTAAGGACTTCAGCAGACATACTACGTTTAGTTAGTTAGTAGTTTAGTACTGCGATCTGCGATTTAGTCGCTCTTTAGAAGCTAAATGCTGCGAAAAAACATTCCACACCGCATTTTTCGAATCGCTTTTCAAAAACTCGACACAGCGATGTACGCTACGCACACATTTGGATGCTCGCATGGATTTGGTTCATTATTTCATATATTACAAAGAAAGCTCTACGACTGAACGCAGAGAGTCGCCAAATTGCGATGCAGCATCGATACTGTTGTAAAATCGCACGGTTCTGATACCGTGACAATATGTCTGCTTGGAACCTAATATAAACCATCTAAAGTTTTAGCTCTAAATTTGTTTGATAGACCGCTTATAATAACATAAATACACCACATTATGTGTGCAAAGCACAAAACTGGGATGCGACTCGTTATTTGATGATTTTAATAGAGTTTAACCGATCCACAGGATCGGATGGATTCGATCGATTGGATCGTATTCCCTCGATCCGATCGGAGATCGGATCGGATCAGCGCATCCCTAGGAAGCGCATCAGAGGAAGGGAGGGGACAGTGTGGTCACATGTCGCGTTACCACACTGCCCCCTCCCTTCCTCTGATCCGCTCACAGTTTACTTAACTTAAACTATAAAATATAGAAGGTTGAATTGCAATATAATTTGTTACTTGATCTGAATAAATTATTTTATTGTCATTGGATTCAATTTTCATGCGATCGTGATCGATGAAATGAGTGTATAGATTTAATTTAAGCAAAGGTATATATTTATTTTACGTAATCGTGGAAATAAAAAAGTATTGCAAGGTACAAGTTGGTAGTCACTGTGTCTTTTAGAAGGTTTGTTCACACACGATGTTAAAGCAATAGTGGTTGTGTGGTCGGTGGCGAGCGACCACTCATATATTCATACACCTCAGGGGCTGTCGTCCCTCGTCACACGACCACCCAACCTCGCCCAAACGGAGCCACGCACAGATTAACAAACTGCCACAAGGCTTCACTTTCATCTAACCTCCGAGCCTCCGCACCCTGTTGTTTCGCCTTTACACACAATATCTTTAGTAAACAATACACCGACTTTGGTTTTTAGCTGGTTTGTAAAGTCAAGCGAATAAATACATTGACCACTAGCTTTTCACGCGGCTCTGTCCATTCAGTCATTATGTTACTACGTTCCTGTCTAAAATTTTGATCAATCTTTCAAACTCTTTATAATATTTATTTGTGACCACTCCAGAACTTTTAAATCTATGCTAATATTATTAAGCTGAAGAGTTTGTTTGTTTAGTTGAACGCGCTAATCTCAGAAAGTACTGGTTCGATAATATTTTTTTGTTGAATAGTGCATTTATCCTGGCAGGCAATAGGCTATATAACATCACGCTATAATCAATAGGAGCGGAGCAGTAGTGAGATATGTTGCACAATCGGGGAAAATATTGCAAACATATATATTTTGTAACAATTCAAACAATCATCATTTTCAGAAAGATATTAATACTTAGTACGTTCAAGTTATCACATAAGATTGCACGTTCACGTAATGTTTTTTTATGTCAGCTGACAGTATTATAATATACTAGCTGTTGCCCGCGGCTCCGCCCGCGTGGATGTCGGTTATCGCTGCAAAAAGTAGGCTATGTGTTATTCAAGACCATAATCTGTGTGCCAAATTTCATCCAGATCCGTTCAGTAGTTTTTACGTGGAAGAGTAACAAACATTCATCCATCCATTCTTACAAACTTTCACATTTATAATATTAGTAAGGATAATTTTATATTCAGTCACCAGCTCACCCCTGCGACAACATTACTTACTAGAAAACATACATCAAAGGTTTGAACTAATTCAACGTTCATACGAAGTTCTACGTAAATTCAAGAGTACCAACATTCACATAAATGTAATCACATAAGTACCCAAGAAATATCGCAACAAACTATTAACTTATACTAAAACTAATATTGCGTTTCATAGAATTTCCGCTGCGCTCCTATACCTCGTATCGAGTAAGTTTTCTATTATGCTTACTCATTTATTGAAAACTGAAAGAGCGCAATCATGAAATGCCTTTTGAAACGACGCCATGTTATTTTATATATTGGAAATAATTTTCTAATTCAATGAGCGAACAAACTAAGTACTACTATACTATGTAGGTATCAATGTTTGTTTGACCATATCTCGAATATTGTTAATCGGAATGTCGTGAAATTTGCCAGACAAATTAGATATATTTTATATTTCATAGTATTGCATACTTTGTGGTGGATTATGGAAGAACTAATTTTATTTATCGTACATTCAACAACAGACTTTCTCGTCTTGTAACGACGAAGAAGAACAGAACGCAAAAAAACGTCTTTCTTTTTATAGGGTTAAAACAGTTAATTAACTTCGAAACAAATTGTTTTAGTGCTTATAATTTGCTGAACGATACAAATATTGCTAAACGAACTTCTTTGTAAGAAATGCTGCGGTGCCGTGCAAGAATTTTAAAATTTCAAAGTATTTTAGAGTTCGAAACAACACCACGTTACATCTAGTGGACAAACAATGTTAAGTGTGTGTATCGGTCTGATAACACACTTGTTACTGTTTCTTACTTGACACTATATACTCTGCGCTGTCACAATAATACCAATTTGACAGAGTGGTCCCGTAGCGAGTTTGATTTATAGATATTTGTCTATACTATAATATTTTAAAGCTGAAGAGTTTGTTTGTTTGGTTGAACGCGCTAATCTCAGAAAGTACTGGTTCGATAAGAAAAAATCTTTTTTTTGTTTAATAGTACATTTATCCAGGAAGGCTATAGGCTATATAACATTACGCTATGATCAATAGGCAAATTACCACGCGGATGAAGTCGCGGGTGACCCCTAGTTTATAATATTTCTATTTTTCTTACTCGATAACAAGCCATGTATGTACGTGCAATTCACGGACACAAAATACACAAATACTCGGAACATCCATACGTCAGCAACACGAACGAAGACATTCAAATATTATGTTGGAAATAAAATTCTAATAGATTTATTTTGTTCACCACACCGACAAAAACAACTTGTTAATAATGGCCACTGTAATGATTGATGGTAAAAAACAAAAATAACGGGACGCAGTTGGGCTGACCTTTGCCCTTGGAAACGATATCATCTAAATCCAAATAAACACAGTTGCAGTTGGTCTGCAATGCGTCGACATCGATTCCGCAGAGTTGCCAACTGCGTGCCAAGGTTATTTGGCACCCACGACTCACACATAGGTACGGCGATTCAAAATATGATACCATTAGCCATAAATCAAGGGTAAAAAAATCTGAATAAAGGTAAAAACCAATTGTCACTTTTACAGTTCTCATTTATTGTCCTTTATTGTTTTGTTTTTATTAAAGACTGCAGCATGACCCATGCACATTGTTTTTAAATAAACTATAACCTATGTTGTAAAAAGCGGTGGTGCCCGAGTGGGAAAGTAACCGATTTGTACGCAAGAGGTGCGGGTTTGATCCTGGGTGGCAGTACCAATGTGAAATCCACTTTGTGGAGTTTATATAAATACTAATCAAATGATTTGCCATCTATGGTAAAAGAAAACATCGAGAGGAAACTCACATGTATTAGAAGAAATTCTAAAAACATATCTGATTCACAAAGCCGCATTAGGCCAGCGTGTGTGAATTAAGGCCTAAACCCTCTCTCTCTCTCTCTCTTGATATGGAGAGGAAACCTGTGCCCATAAGAGGGACATATATGGGTTGCTATTATTATAGACATACATATTTTATAAACATAGGTTAAAATGTAGCTTTCCAAAGGTAAAAGAATTTTTAAAATCTGTCCAGTAATTCAGAGTTAATTATTAAAAAATATAATAAAAAAAAAATAAAAAAGACAAAACTTGCATAGAAAATGTTTTTCAAAAATCTTATGACTGAACACAGAAACTATCTGGCCCATGTTGATAATAATATTTAACGTTAAACAAAACACCCTGTACACGAGAGATAAACATAAATTTGTTTGTCAGTTCCATCAGTTACCAAATGTCCATCATTTATTTACAAACCTCGTTGTACACATATATAAGGAAAAACATCATAAATATATATAGTAAATATATTAATACTCTTGTTTTAGAATTTATCGCGACATAGAATTATTGCAAAAAAAAAACTGACACTATGATTTATTGTACAATCGGAGTTATAAGGTTGACACGCGAGTGATATCTTCGGTATTGCAAGCGTTGGTACGGTAACTACTCACCATCAGGTGGTCATTTTATGCTTGTTTGCCTCCAAAAAAAACTCTTGATAGTACAAAAAAATACTTGGCCTTCACAGTATTTGCCTAGGATTGTACTATCAAAATTTTTTTTTTTGTTTGTTTGTTTTAAAAGACAACTCCCGCACTAGAGAACAAGCTCTGTGTCGCGGGGGACTTTACAAACATACAATTAACGGACACAAATTACACCCAGACCCAGAACAACACTATGTGGGTCGCACAAAGTTTTGTCCTGTGTGGGAATCGAACCCACAACCTCGTGCACAGCAGGCGCATACTGCGGCCACTAGACCACCGAGGCAGTCAAATTAATTATATACATTTTTTAAAAACATATCCCGCACAACCCGTATCGCGGGGACTTTACAAACATACAATTCACGGACATAAATTACACCCAGACGCGACAAAATCATTATAACCGACATCTACGCGGGCGGAGCCGCGGGCAACAACGAGAAATAAATAAAAAAAAAGTGGTTTTATAAAGTAAACAGCACATAACTCATATTAATATACTGATGAGTCGAAAGATAACCAGTACATTCAATTTCAGTTATGGATCCATAACTTCTTACGTACTCGTACTTATCTAGTTACGACCCTCGGTATCTTAATATCAAAAATGTATTTATATTATCGCACCCTTAGTAAAAAACTGGCGTAACTTAAGAAATGTCACTGGGCAATTTTGAACCTTAGCTTCTAAGAATAAGATGTAAGTTGCAAAACAAACAAGCCTCAACTTAAGTCATTTTTCCACCGAGATATGAGGTAAGTGGTCAACACGTCATAATTTCTAAGACAAGACAAAAACCATCAGAATAAACAAAAGCTTGTCATTCATAGTATATACATTTCAATAAAAATTCCATTAAATCTTTAATACAATGAATTTTATAAAAATAACCCTCTCTATTAGTTATTGTTCTATCATATACAAAAGGAATCAAATTTGAACAATGTAGTCTGTTCTTCAATGTCAAGTGAAGGCGCGCGGCGCGACTCTACGTAGCCGCCTACGAGGTGCTACGCTCGTAGAACCGCTACGACGCAGATAAAGCTCACTGCACATTAACGTAGAGTGGGCGGTGAGACGCAGGCTATTGTTAGACCGACCAATTAATAATTGACTGACAATATTGCTTCTCCTTAACGCTGACATAAAAATGATATTTTTTGTCTCATGTTACATGTTTTCGAGTGTGACACTTCGATGCTGGTCGATGATAAATGACAAATAAGACGTCAGTTAATTTTCTTACTGCCTAATTTGTAGACAAGACTAATCAGGCTGTGAGACTGCTTAACTCTCTGGTTGCTCGATACCCAGAGGTAGATATTTTCTACACCAAAATGGGCCAATTTGTAAAATTCTGCTTGTTATTTTTATATAAAACCCTATAAAGGAATATTACAGTATGTACTGTACTGGAATATTCTGTGTATGTGTTCTTGTTAGAGTTCACTGCGCGTGTTAGTGCAGTGAGTAATTGAAATGAATAAATAAATAAACAAGGATAGAGTCTGAAGAAGAAAGCAAATAATTTGTGTTCTTCTTTAAAAAGCCAACTCCCGCACTAGAGAACAAGCTCTGTGTCTCGGGGGACTTTACAAACATACAATTAACGGACACTAATTACACCCAGACTCAGAACAAAACTTTGTGGGTCACACAAAGTTTTGTCCTGTGTGGGAATAGAATCCACAACCTAGTGCACAGCAGGCGCATACTGCGGCCACTGGCACAAGGCAGTCAATTCATTCTACTGTAATGACCGTATAGTTATAATTTGTGATAGTTCAGAAAGAGACAAAACCATTTTCAAATGAAACTAGAAGTAGTTTATTTTATGCAAGAAAATTTAAGAGAGTCGCCTTGCTATGTAGCAAGCTCGACTGGAGAAGGAACTCCACCTTATGGAAGAACACATGCTAATAACTACCTACAGCGGTGTAGTTGTGCTCCTGTGTGTAAGTATAGGTCTCCAGAGCTCATAATAAGTTTTGAAAGAAATATTTTCCTATCCCAGGGTACTTCATCTTAAAGCCCTGGGGTTAAAAATTTGGTCGGCAACACGCAAATGATATCTCCAACATTGCAAGCTCCATAGGCTACGGTGACTGCTTACCATCAGGCATCAAAAAATCGTTTACCTTCTACTAAACATACGCACGTATTCAGTTAGGTGAACTGGGATTAGCCAGTTGTAACGGCACCGTGTAAATGTACAGGTACTCGGCATGCATGTCGGCACACGCTCACGGAGGGTAGAGACCCCCTGTAGCTTTATAAATACTCACACCGCCATAAAGTCCTTATTAATAGAGCCGGAGCGATGATATATATATATATAACAAGGTCTCGCATTATTTATCACTAGGGGTCGCCCGCGACTTCATGCGCGAAGTAATTTGAAATATTTTCCCCGATTTTGCAACATATGTCACTACTGCTCAGCTACTATTGACGAAAGCGTGATTTTATATAGCCTAAAGCCTTCCTGGATAAATGCACTATTTAACAAAAAAAGATTTTTTCAAATCGAACCAGTACTTTCAGAGATTAGCGCGTGCAACCAAACAAACAAACCCTTCAGATTTACAATATTAGTATAGATTTTTACTCCTACTCAAAGATCTGTTAATTAAAAACGGGTTTTTATTAATGAATAAAATTTTGATTGTACCTTTCATCTTCGTTAAGGAAAAGAGATACAACAGGGGAGACAAGCTTTTATGTAAGTAGTTAAAATTCATGTAATAACTCTTTATCTTTGAGAGTTATAAAATATTCTTATTTGAAAATGCAAAAGTGTTTGTTCGCTTGTCATTACTTAATGCCTAAACAAAGCAATGACATTTTAATTCAAACTCAAAATTCATTTATTCATTTAGGTTACGCAGTAACACTTATGAATTATGAATAAATTTAAATATTTAGGGACTGTCGGTGGCGCAGTGGATTGTGCCTACGAATGCTGTGTTAAGATCGCGGATTCAATTCCCGGGTTAAGTGTCATAAGATTTCTCCAACGAAAACTTCTCAGTATCAGTTACGGTATATGGAAAATTTATCTTTCTATAATATCTGCCCACTCTAATAGCACACAATCACTTTTAAAAAGGCAAACATAAAACCGTTATATGCCAGAAATTCCTTTGCCAGCTTACGTAAGGTTATTCTTTTATACTAGCATCAAATAAAATGCTAAAATAGTAATTATATTCTTAACCCACGAATCATTGATAAATTAAGTTCTAAATTAGTTAGCTAGAACATTTTCTCGCTATGTCGAATGAAAATTGCCAACGATTACCTGCCAGTAGATTATACTAAATGCAATCATTTAAATTTAAGCAGAAATTGCTCTGCACTCGATCTAATATCTCCATCTGACCATCATAAATTCCTTGATTGGCAATCTAGGTCCAACGCGCTCTATAAATCTAATAAACTAAATAGCTATTTCCTCCCCCCCAATCACCCCCTTAATTCAATGAAGTGAACGGACGATTTGCATGATTAACTGTACATCAAATCACATGCAATAAGTTAAAAAAATCCTGGCGGAAATTGCGCTGCTCTGCGGATTTACTCACAGGGTTGCTACCGACGTTTATATTTACTTAGGTGACTATTGAAAATGGCAAATGAAATGGGATTTAATGCATGCACACCTACCGAGCGCGCCGTCTTTCAATAAGTTTCTACATGACTCAACAATAGATTTATTGGCATGCACTGAACACACGTTTCTATACGGCTGAATAAAATGCCTACTATCCATACTAATATTTTAAAGCTGAAGAGTTTGTTTGATTAAACGCGCTAATCTCAGAAAGTAATGGTTGGATTAGAAAAAAAAACTTTTTTGTTGGATAGTGCATTTATCCAGGAAGGAAAAGGAAAAAGAAAAAGAAAAAAAACAGAAAGGAAATATCACGCTATGATCAAAAGGAGCGGAGCAGTAGTGAGATATGTTGCAAAATCGGGGAAAATATTCCAAATTACCACGCGGACGAAGTCGCGGGTGACCCCTAGTTTAATAATTAAACCTCTTTATACTATTTTACTTGCTGGAGCTAGGTGCAGCCTGTCTGGTAGGTTATCCACTTTTCGGCCTTTGGTCATAACTTTTTTTTGTAAACTTTCACGTATTTTTCATTATTCAAAGTCAAGTCAAACTCACTTATTCCTTTAGATCAAATGCATGATACTTATTAATGTCATAAAAAACAAATGCCAGCATTTTTTTCCTACGGACAGTTCGCTGACTAGAGGTATTGGCATCGAGAAGAATTTGGCAAGAAACTCGGGCCACTCATTTTAATGACCAGAATAACAATTGCAATTTTCAAATGATAATAAAATTTAAATAGAAATTTAGATAAATTAAATTTATTGTTCTAAACAATATACGGTATTTATGTCGATGTATAGATCGGTTACAATTCGGCAGCGCCTCGGAATGTAATTAGTGTGTGTCTGTGTTTACATGTCAAATATCCCGCTGTGCCTCAGGGAGTGTAACCTTCGACGTCGGCTCACAAATCCTACGAGTACGCGTAACAAGCTACTTTATGTGAAATTTGACGTTATTTGTCATTTGCGTTTAATTATACATTGTCAGGTACAATTCAGTTTTATCACACACTAGGGGTCGTAATTTGGAATATTTTCCCCGATTTTGCAACATTCAACAAAAACTATTTTTTGTAATCGAACCAGTGCTTTCTGAGATTAGCGCGTTCAACCAATCAAACAATTTGGTCGGTAACTGCTTAACATCAGGCGGGCTGTATGCTTATTTGCCACCCAAGTAGTAAAAAGTTATGCGGCTGAATTAAAGTATATTTATCGTTACATAGCAACCCTACATAGTCCGGGAGCTAGTAAATAAATGATATGAAATCAGGCGGAATATCTGAAACGAGCCGATTGCGGTCGCCATTGTGTCTCTCTAACGATAATTATTAATTTGTAAGGAATACTAGGCTTACTTATTGAATCGTTTGAGGGCCTAAGGCGGTACACACACACACGAACCAATATACAAAGATAAATGTGTTATTATAATTCTTGTTGAGTCATGTTTGATACGTTAGATATAACAGTTGTTTTTGTATATTCTATACGTAATGTATACATAATACAATATATTACATTGTATTCGACTGCCTCGGTGGTCCAGTGGCCGATGTATACGCCTGCTGTGTAATAAGTTGCAGAGACAAAGTTGCTAGTGGGCTACCTAAATTATACCATTATATATTTTTAATTGTAGATTGGCTCCACTAAAACAACATTTAAATTTAAAATTAGACGTGTGGCACTCGGGGACTGCCGCGGTAAGGCTATTGCATATTTTTTAGTATGATTTTTTATCGAAACAAATAAAAAATTACTTTACAGAATTATCTAAATTATTTTATTGTATTCTCAATGATTCATAAAAATATATAATAATAAAAATGAATACTTGTAATAATTCCTTAAGACTCCTAAGCTTTTACTATAATCTTTTTCACATTAATATTCTCTTAGATCAAAACCTCCTTACAAAATTTGACATATTATTATTGGCCGTTTAGAAATTTCGTCATTAAAAAAAGTATCACCGCCGGTCGGAGTGGGGGGTGTACGGTTTATTATTTTCGTTACGGAATTTCTGGATTCGGTCTCCACGCCCAAGGCCCGCGATGGAAGCTATGCAATAGCTTAATAAACATTTGCTTTTTAACGCCTGTTTAATGCGAGATTTATGTTGAAGCACCGCCGACACTCGATCATCTTTATAAAAGCTTACACCAATAGTATTTGACGCGAAATCGAGTATAGAATAAAAGAACCGATTACACAGCGTTGTATTAACTAAGCTCATGGTAACCTCACTCCAGCAGCCTTGCCTTATAATGATCTCTACAGATTACATTGTAACCCTTAATAAACACATAGAATACTATATGAAAGGTACTTGTATCAAATAATACTATGAACCTATGTATATAATTATTTCTTGTTCCAACCCCCCGAGCTATTATGGAGAGGTATAATTAAATGTTTGAACAGGATAAAAGCCTTGTAATTGTTACAAATTGTTCATGTTAAATTCCACATTTATTTTCATTTGTAACTATTCTTTTTATTACATTATCGTCATTATCATCTACCCTGCATCCACCCATTGATTTTCTCTTATTTTGTTTGTATGCTTCGGCATAGCAAGGTTAAAAAATATTGTATTGACGAGAAAATAATAGTAACTCATATATGTCCCACTGCTGCGCACGGGTCTTCTCTCCTCTATCAAGAGAGAGAGGGTTTAGGCCTTAATTCACACACGCTAGCCTAATGCGGGTTGGTGAATCAAACATTTTACAATTTCTTATAAGACATGTGGGTTACCTTACGATGATTTCCTTCACCGTTAGCAGATGGTGAATCATAATATAATATAAACTCCATATAGTGAAATTGATATTGGTACTCTGCCACCCGGGATCGAACTCGCACCTCTTGCGTGTAAGTCTGTTACTTTCCCGAGCAAATACTTAAATAAACATCCTGTATTGGCAAGCTACACGCAAGTAATAATTCTGGTGTTATGTGCGCAGCAACTGCTGTTGTAGCCTATTGAAGCTACAGCAGCAGTTGCTGTATCTGACATCATCAGACAGGGTGTATACTTTTCGATTAGATTATCGATACGATCGTTTGTCTCGTCACTAAAACTGGTTTAACAACAGTACATAAGCATGGGGATGTACAAAACCACACACAGAGCGTTTGTTTGACGTATGTAGTTGATGTTATAAAGTGCAAGTGTGGTTTAGTGGTCATTGTGGTCACCTCGCCATTAACAACTGCGTGGCATATTGTGTTTTGATAACAAACATTTTATGATGAGTGGCCTTTTCGTTTAGTGGTTAGTGACACTGACTGCTAAGTCGGAGATAGAGAGCATAATTTGTGTTCGTGAATTGCATGTTTGTAAAGGCCTGTACCTTAGCGTGGGAGTTGATGTTTCTTCTGAGGCTAAGTGTTCAATGTTTGTAAAACCTAACGCAATACAAGGAAACCAAATGCGGCCATCATATTTTTACATAAATTAAAATGATCACAAATTTGTCTATAAAAATTATTCAACAATGCTGCGTATAACCGGCGTCATCAGTCTCATTTAAAACATCTATAATCTATACTAATATTATAAAACTGAAGAGTTTGTTTGTTTGGTTGAACGCGCTAAACTCAGATAGTACTGGTTCGATTAGAAAAAATCTTTTGTTGAATAGTGCATTTATCCAAATTCAAAATTCAAATTCAAAAATTTATTGCATAAAACATGGTATACATTGGTGTTATCAATAATTAAGGCACATTCATGTTTAGCTAGGGTAATACATAGCATGCAAAATTAATATTATATTAGAGATAGGGATACAAATTGATACAAATATCAGAAATTATTATTATTAAATATGCTATAAATTTTAATTATCTATACATTCAAAATTTAAAAAATACGAATGAATTATCAAAATTTTTTATCCATAAACTCTTTAAGGCTATAAAAATTACAGTTACTAAGCCATTTGTATAATTGTGTCTTGAACGATGCTATATTTAGTGCTTTAAATCGAGAGGGTATCTTCCAGGAAGGCTATAGGCTATATAACATCACGCTATGATCAATAGGAGCAGAGCAGTAGTGATTTATGTTGCAAAATCGGGGAAAATATTCCAAATTACCACGCGGACCAAAGTCACGACGATCCCTAGTTTGTTTAATAAAGGCCACGAGTGTTTAATAGCCACAGCGCATCGAATTTCATCCACTAAGCTCCATCTGTACTGAACTAATTCAGTATAACCACGTCGTTACCGTTACACGAGCATTCTCTCAGCCTCCTCTGGTTGGCCGAGCTCGTGCCTCGACTCCGTAAACGTTACATAATTACTTAACAAGGGTTCAGACAATTTCTGATGAGACTCTTAATAGTACAGTATCAAGTGAATGTAACTAAAAATGCGACAAGTTTTTAGGAAACGTATTAAATGTAGCGAACTATAAGATGGATGATCGAAGTTATTAGAATGCTTAGGCAAATTATTCAGCTCTAAACAAACTAAATAATGTAATGACGTTGTTGTTTTATAATCTTCTACTTCTTATCGTTTGGTTAGTGGCCAACCCGGTGACAGAGTTATTTAGCCATCGCCCATATTTAGGCCTCTGTCGTGATCTAACGACTGATAACAGTCGAGACCGACTTTTAACGTGCCTTCCGAAGCACGGAGACGCTCAGATGAAATACCACTATGCGGTCACCCATCTATAGGGTTACCGTGCCCTTGATTGCTTCACCCGCTGATCGTTTACCGAACAACGAGTGCACCAGGCTATGAGCGCCTCATTTGTTTTATAATAACAAATTATATCACCATTCAAATTTGTATGATTTATAAATATATGTTCCGAGTCTGGGTATAATTTGTGTCCGTGAACTGGGCTGTAAAGTGCCCCGCGATACATGGCTTGCTCCCTAATGAGGTAGTGGTCATGAAAAAGTAGCAGTTAAGCGAGCGATAAGTCCGCTACAATAGTGGACTCCAGGAGAGCAAGAGATTGAAAACTCGTAACAAAGCCCTATACAAACCCGTCTGGCCAGCATGGTCCTAAAATATGGAGGAGACCCGTGCCCAGTTATAGGTTGAGATGATGACGGTGATGGGTTTATTTTACAGTTGGTTTCAGCCGAAAACAATATGACTTAGCCATTTAGCGAATAATTTTATTAACACATTTCACTTTATTCAAATAACCTACATTTAGATATTTTTATCTACAGAAAAATAAAATACATTTTCTCTGTTTTTGTTACGAGAGTAAGCAAGAAGGCCGTATAAAGAGAATTTAGCCCATATCGTTATATATGGAATGTTGGAGTGTAGCCAGTACCTATGTCAAGGTGAAGGTTCAGGAGCAAGGCGACGAGTATCTGGTTGGCGAAGATGGGGAAGAATAGACAAAGGAATATTATGTGCTATTAAATCCGCAAATCGAATAAACCGAATCAGAAACGAGAAGATCCGTAGGAGAACCGAAGTGACCAACGTAGCTCGAAGAATTGCTTCAATTAAGTGACAATGGGCAAAGCATATAGCTCGCAGAACCGATGGCCGTTGGGGCAGAAAGCTTCTAGAGTGGTGACCACGACCTGGCAGGCGCAGCGTGGGTGGGCCTCCAACGAGGTGGACCGACGACCTGGTAAAGGTCACGGGCAACCAAGACAAGTACACTCAGCAACCAAGACAGTATCAGCGGAGGACCGAACGATGTGGAAAACCTTGGGGGAGACCAGTGTCCAGCAATGGACGTCTTATAGAGATAGAAATCCGCAAATAAATTAAAATTAAATCTTTCTATTTAAATATCAGAGTCACATTACTTTTGAAAGCAAGGGCTTAATTTTAATTTTATTAACAATAATAAATACCAAGTAGAGGATTTGCTAAAGCAGGGCTAAATTAAAACTACCCAGAATCGACATTCATGCATGAAGAAGTTGATGAATGTAGAGGAGACGAAGGAAGTATGTTTGGACCTAATCAATTGGCGTACCATATACTCTGCCTACGCCACTGGGTGACGGGTGTGATGATATGTATGTTATAAATAGAACTATTGAATTACTACTTTTATAAAGTTTGTCGTGTTTGACATAAGTCTGGTCTGGAAGTAACAACGAGAACTCTAGGGTTGTCCGGTAAAGCTTTGAGTTGTTTTGTAGTATTTTTACAATATTGTTATCTAGTCCAGATATTAGATGATTTGGTTATTCTACTGCCTTGTGTTTTAAACAGCATTTAACATAATATCATTATGATTATAATAAACTCACATTATTATGTAAAACCGCGAGCAACATGTTTAGAGCTTCTAATAATTAACGTTGTTTGTATCATAAATAGTTTTTACACAGTGTATCAGCCCTATGTAATGGGTAGGTATATATATTTGCCCAACTTCCTCAGTTGGGATTAAGCCAAACTTTGATATTGCTGAACTTATTATATTTCCGAGCGTTTTTTATTTACTCTCTCCCTCTCTCACTCGTGAAACACTGACAGAGATTAATAAACGGTGTTATTACAGTTTTTGCACGAAGTGAAATCATTTTTGAAATAACTTGTATATTTTAAATACTTTCCTAATCTAGCAAATCATACACTATCGTAGATTATAGATCTATTATTATTTACTACATTATTATATAATGTATAATAAGAACTTAAGTCATCATCGGAACTATCATCAAATATAGCCGCAAAGGGTGAAGAGCAAATTAAAAAAAAATACTTGCTCGCTCCTATACATCCCTTATTCACTTGCAAATAGCCCCGACACCCTTCAAGTTATTTGAATTATTTACAGGCCAAAATATTGAACGTGCATAAGGTCCATAAGAATATCTTTTAGAGACCTTTTTACGGAAAAGATCGGGTTGACGAATATATATATCCTTTGAAAGGGTAAAGTTTTATTGAGGCTTCGGAATTTATTTTTTATACTAGTTTGGTAAAAATAAAACGTTATTATTTTGATGCTTCGGAAATCGATAACTCTTACTTTATGAGGGATATGACAAACTGTCCCTCGCTGGCATTCGGAAGGGGTTAGGGACTGTTCGCTTCGATTGGTGCGTACGTAGGTACATCATACAATGTTATATAATTGATTTGCTCTTGGTGAATCATTTCAAGACGTGATTTGTTACATTTTTGCTGTGGATAAGCTTGCTATTGACGGCGATCTCATTTGATGTAATCTGTAGAACACGTTTAGAATTAACTCAATTGAGAATTTCAAAATGTAATAAGGATTATAGACTTGCCCCGTAATATTTGAAATTAATAAGCTTAGCACATAATGGCTCCTCATAAATCGCTACAACTTTTGATAAGTATCAATGTGGAATGAAATAAGTTCTTACCGAAGACTTTATGATTGCAAGCTTGTACTTTCACGGATGGGCTACTACCAGTTACGAATGTTCGAAGACAAATACATAGCTAATTTATTGATACTGGACTATAACAGTAGCTGAGTAGTAAAACAGTGGTGTTGTGTTTTTCTAATTAGAAACTATCGTTGATATTGAGACCGGCCGGCTGATTCTCTAAGAAACAGCGATCGCAAACTGACAGTTGTGATTGCTCGGTGACGGCACACACGATTGCTAAACGTCAAAAAGGCTCGGTTTTCACTCTTACGGAATACCGATTTTCAATCTAACAGCCAGTTTTGCTCCGATTTTCAGTCTGACAACCAGATTTTGCTCCGTTTTGGCGGTCGCTCGGTTTTCGCTCTTACGTTATACCCCTATGTTATATGGCAACACATTCGGCCTCTGTTACACATCAATTAATGAGTGTGAAGAGATTTTCGGAGTATATAACGCGGTGTTAGTAATAACTATTTCCCGCGGATACACCCGCGTGAGTTAATGAATCCCTATATTTTAATATTATTATAGCCTATGTTCTAAACTGATGTATAACATATAGCATTGTACGTGTTATCAAACATACATTAAAATCCTAACAAACTTCCACGTTTATAATATCTGTAAGTAGGATAAGTACCAATAATAAGTGTACATATATTGAGAAATAAAATATTAATGAAACCGACGACACTTTAGCGGAATGCTCGAAGGCTCGTGTAATCGAATTAATTAAATTATTCGCATCCGTTTCCGTCACTGGAGTGGCCCTTCTGAAAGTCTTCAACAAAAAATACACTCGCTGTACATTTTATTACCGAAATATATTAAAACTCTCCTTCTGACATTACCTCACGAAAATCTCAAGAAAATGTTAATATTTTATAATTATGTAACTTTGATTTGTGATCTCGACAAGTTTTTGATTCGGAAACGACGTAATTTGATTAAGTATCCAAATCCAAACTTATAATGTGTTAAGTACTTGAACCAACTTTCAAGCCAACATTTGTTATTGAATTCAAAACTTTAAATTCATTTATGTTACAAAGTAACACTTATGAAGGTCGTAAATTATAGTAGATAAGCCAGAAATACGAATTACCAATGGCTAGTTTGTTGACAAGTGTAGCGCCATGAGAAGATGTTAAGATACTACGACGACATAGAATTTATGCCTACATAATTATAATTATAACAAGCGGTGGTGGCCGAGTGGGAAAGTAACCGACTTGCACACAAGAGTTGTCAGTTCGATCCCGGCCAGTACCGATTTGAATTTCGCTTTTTGGAGTTTATATGTACTAATCAAATGATTCACCATATGCTAACGTTGAAGGAAAACATCGTGATGACCAAAAATGCTACTGAGATTCAATTGAGAATCAATTCAGATTCAATTGAGCCATTCGTAAATTAGCAGAATTCGGGCTCTGGTATCCTTTGGAAGATTCAACTTTAAGCTAACATCCTCGTATGGATCTAAAGGGATGGTTAACCCTTAAGCAAATATTTTTCTTCTCCCAATCATTGCTCATTCTTTATTAAGCTTAAAAACGGTTAGCCTTCCAAAAACAATAAAATGTAAAACATTATTATTATAACCCTATACAATAAACTCCATCGTAAGAACATTTTGATTAATTCAAACACACGCACACACAAACACTTCATATAATTCGTATATAAACACTTAACCCACAAACGCGGTGGGTATAAAATACACTACAATTGACCTTACTCCACGATACGGGAGGCTTTTAAGGTTTTATCAGAGGCCCCTCGCCCGATTGACACTACTTAAACTGTCCTCGGGGAATCCATTGTCTTTGATAACGCAATGAGTACAAAATGTACTTTGGACAAAATTACCGAAATTGTTGCTGTACACATAAACAATTTAATGTTGTGTTTAAAATGGGAATTAATGGTACGTTTGGTATTTAAAATAATGTCTAGCCACGGTAACTGTTTAACATCAGGCGGGCCGTATACTTGTATGCCACCTAAATTGTATTAACCGACCACTAGAAAGAAGACTACGAAAGATTGTGAGTAGCCGATAGACAAGCTCGGTCCAAGAACGAATGCTACGGAAATCTGTGAAGAGATCTATGTCCAGCAGTGGACATCTTTAGGCTGAGATGACGGTAATATAATCTCTACAAATATTATAAATGTAAAAAAATATATGAATAGATGGATGTATGACTTTATGTTACTCAATGACGCCAAAATGGCTGAACGAATCCGGCTGAAATTTGGCATAAAGATAGAATATAGTCCGGAATACCACATAGGCTTTTTATATCGGTTGTATAAAATACTGTTCTGATATTAACTACTCAAGTTGTGGTTTAGCGGATTCGATTCCTAGACAAGTAAACAGCCAGCCAAATAATGTGCCTTTATTAAAATTTCACAAGTACCTAAATTGTATTCTGAGTAACTAAGTAAGTACTGTTTGAGAGTAAAGACAAGTTGTTACTATCGGAAACAATAGACTACAAGCATTGTACTACCCGCTTCAACATAAAGAATATTACGTAGTTGTTGGATGTAATTTGAATCCGACAGCGGTTAAAGGGTTTAAACGTAACATTTTGACTTATGCCACGTTGCTATTACAAAACGAGGTTGCTTAACTATTTGGTATTTTGATCATTTAGGAACAGTTTAACTAAGAAGCCCTCCATCTCAGATATGACACAATACTGTAATATGATAACTATTTTATAGAAACAATACCTATCTATCTTTAATCGAAATCTCGGCAACGTCTCCAACGATTTTCATGAACAAGAACAAGGGACAATAAATAGATCTAACTAAGTTTCATTTTTAGAAAACGTTAATTTCGATAATTTCGATACCGAGAAAAGCTCGGTCATCCAGATATATACTATTTCTTATACTAAGAGAGGTAGGGCACCGTGCAATAGTATGCTTGTTTGCCACCTAAGAAGTATAAACAAAAGCTATAGATTCGTTTTTGCATTTATACTACTTGAATGCCAAACAAGCACACACGGCCCGCCTGATGTATGGACGTTTGCAAAACCAGATGTATCACTTGCGTGTTGCCGTTAACCAATTTTTTGCACCGGGGTTCAAGATGGAGTATCCCTGGGATAGGAAGACGTATCTTTCGAAATGTATACCTAAATTAGCGCTGGAGACCTGTACTCTCACAGTAACACTGTGTAGTTATTTGGCTGTGGTCTTCTGTAAGTCCTTCCCTAGTCGGGCTTGCTCGCTAGTATGGTGCCCTACCTATCTAATAGATCACTACAGTCTTTTTATTTAATTAATCAGCCTGTTTCAGTCTTCTAAATTCCACGCCACAACACCCGGTTTTCTGCCTTCCGATTTTTAACAATTAATTAGTTTAGTTACTAAATAATCCCTTCTAATATTATAAATGCGATCAAATTTTCTTGACTAAACAGGTGAAAGGAAAATAGTACCATTTAACGCGATATCTGACATTAACGCGGGCTGCAGAAAGAATGAAATGAGACGATTGAAGCTAGTAATAGTGTTATTGTCACTTATATGTGTACACAGGGTGTTATTCCGTTCCCGTCCCTGACACGGCGCGGCGCAGTGATGTGTGAAGCGACCCCGATGAGGCTTTTAGGGTTGGCGGAATTTTTACGAACTTCTGTGGTTTGTACCTTTTTTTACACGGATGCATTACTTCTTACTTTAAACCGAATAATTTAACTCATTAAGGTGCTGATAACAACGAAGCCGAATAGCCTAACTTAAAATATTTTTTTGCAATATCAGTTTCATTAATCACAATAAAATTTATATATGTTGTTCTTCACAATATTAACGATAATATAGTTGTCTTCGAAATACTTTTAAATATAAAAAGCACTTAAAATATTAAGTATTTAATTGGTAAAATTAGATATTTTGACTGATTATTAAAGGTTTTAAAATATTGCTGTTTTATATTTTCAATTATGTCACTACTTACTTAATAAATACAAATTTTCTCAATGTTGTACTCAATTAGAGCGGTACGACGACTAAGTTGTACTATTTGCTTCTCTTTTATTCCTATGCAGATCGACAGTGACCAAATGACTATTTAATTCTTCAGGTCGTAGTTATCAGCGTTTGAAACAGTTTTTTTAAAGCCGCTCCGCCGTAATGTACCAATAGTTACCTAAGCCTTAAGCGTTATCTCGCCGAGTCGCAGTCGGTCATTAATGCCCCTTTAAGAACATATTGTACACGTAGTTATGACGTTCAAAGTGTTGAGATAATGTACTCACTATTAAAAGCTGTTAAGTTCAAATTTAAGCTACTGCTTTAGTTAATTTTTGTTACCTATCTAAAATATGTTATTTTATAAAATTAGTAGTATATTAGTTTTATCTTATATTGTCGTTTTGTAATAACTGTAAAGATTTTTTTTTATTAATAAAAACTTATAAAATATATTTATATTTTTTATGTTAGCTGAGATCTATTTAAACCGACCTCGATTATTTATTAACTGTTATTTTTTTTTAGTTCAAATTTTGAAGTATTAAATCATTTTTAACTTTTATTCAAACTTGGATCTCCTATCAAGACGTTTTTAAATTTGTTCATTTATAGGCAAACTGCATCTTATGACCATTCCAATAAGCCCAAACACGAATAGATAACATTGTTTAATTATGGAGTTCCGGTGCCTACCTTCTGACTTTATTGTCAGATCAGCTCAATGGTACCATTTTCATTTATTACATTTAATTTGCTTCGCTATAGTCGCTTTACTACTTTATTAGGTCTATTTCAGCAAATTATACTTTCTAAATGCAAATTTTTGATTTGTTGTAAAACATAATAAAATGTACTGAAGAGTTCTCTCTAATTCTCATAAATTTCATCAACTAGATTTTGATGAAAATAGAACCAAATTGAACGTACTTATATAATTTTAAAGCGAATAAGATTTTTTAGAATCGGTTTATAAATAACGATATTTTGCAAGTATTAATAATAATTATTTTCCAGAGATTTTATTTATTAAGTAGATATAGAAACTCATGAGTAGAAACTTGGATAGCACAAATGATAATTATAATGATGTAAATAATAACGAACTGGGCCGGGACCTGAGAGGCGCAGGTTCGATGCTATCTCCGAGCTCAACTATTTCCATATAGCTTAAAACATTTTAATTAAAGTAGATATTAATCCACTATTCTTTTCTTAACCTGAGGTCTTACTAAGATTGACTCGTGTGACTACGTTTCTATAAATCTTATAAGCTTATAAGTAATTGGTATAAAGCCAGATTGAAATATTTCATACCTAAACCTTTTTGACTGAATGCATTAAAGTAGCCATACTAATGCACTGATGAAGAAGCCATTTAAGTAAGTTATATTATTTGATCAAAGTATTAAAAAGATTAAAGAAACTTGTGTATTATAATATTAGCATATTGTTCATGACAGCCATAATGTAAAGAGAGGTAGGGCTCCACACTAAAGAGCAAGCCCGACTAGGGAAGGACCTTACAGAAGATCTCCAGCGCTCATTTTGGGATGCGTTTTGAAAGAAACGTATTCCTATGACTGGGAGATTCCCATCGCAAGTGATACTTCTGGTATTGCAAACGTCCATAGGCTACGGTAACTGCTTATCATCAGGCGAGCGGTATGCTGGTTTGCCACCAAAGTAGTATAAAAAAAGAAATTTGGCGTGTTTTAATTACTATACTATATAATTGTAGCATGTTTAGCTTTATGAATTAGACAGGTAAGCTTTACGACGTATATTTGCATTCGCTTGTGGTTCAATGATGCAATAAAATACGTCAATTTGCAATAAAAGTCAACATTAAACGGTTTGTAAAATGTATATTGAAAAGTTTAAAGTAATATTTCTTGGCAAAGTAATAGCTAAATTTATCGCTCGTTACCTCGGTATGAAGCGTCCACAGCCATCTTAACGGTAACCGACATCTTAACACGTTTTCTTTTAAATAGTATTTACTATTTCTAATATTGTCAATTGTATAATTATATGAAAATCATAGCTCTATCTTGTTAGTACTAGTTGACTGCGGTATTTTCCAAAGTGAAGAAAGTATATCGCGCATTTTATTAAAAAAATTATCTCTTTCACAAGTTTATAACTAGATTATCTCCTTTATTAATATAAATCATCACTATTTAGCGGCCTGCTCCGACTTCGCCCAGGTTAAACTATTTTTTACCCGTTTAGGTGGTGCGGAATTTCGTTTTGTATTATATATGATTAACTTACTAATTGCAATTAAGGTAACAATATAAATTCAATTCCTATTTAACTCCAACACAAAACTAACATAAACCAAATTCGCACAGATTTAACATTATTACAATGTCGAGCGCGTAGCACGGGGCGCGGCGGCACGGCTGTCGGCGCGGCGGCGCGGCGGCGGCGGCGCGGCGGCAACGGCGGCGGCGCGGCGCGGCGGTGCGGCTGCCGACGGGACCCGGCGGAGGCGCGATAGTTAAAATTCGAACATTTCATTACACCTTACATTACAGATATGTTTATTTTGTATAATTTCTCTTTTCATTGTCCGAATTATATTTTTTACACGTACTTTACGTACCTAACGTACGTTCGTACGTACCTAACTAACCTAACTGGCAGTTAAACTTGCCACCGCGTTGGTATCACCACAAATAATTAATATGACTTTAAAATTTACAGTTTTATTCTTTTTATTTCATATATTTAATTTAGTAGTTATTTATTTAATAGTTGTGATTAAAATCACAATATATTTATGTTAATTTAGGACCGAACCAACATGCGCTGTGTGTTAAATGGCGGAGTGACCACTCAATATAATGCGCGTGATGCCAAATATGAGGTATTCTTCAAATGTAATACATAGGTACTAGCCATATCAATGACATCATAAATACATCTCCCAAAATATCCCAAGGAAAAGTTATCCCTGAATCATTGAAAAAGAAATCGTAAATATTCTCCATTTTCCCAAGACCGCATAATAATAGAAATGTACACGTATTGAAATGTACACGTATTGAAATCCCAATCTTATGTAACGGTGAATAAAATATAGGAGTACATGTAACACGCAATACGGAGATCAGGGGGACCCCACTCAACAATCATTTTATTATTTTTCAAGCACCGAACGGAATATTATAACGTCAAGTATATTATAATAATGAAACATAAAAAAATCACAGGTTACCTCAGAGAATCGCAACAAATAAGTCAAATCGGGTGGGACCACGACATACTGAATTTAATTGTAAGTTGAATAAAAATACAGTTATTTCAGTGTCTTTGTATACGGAAAAAAGTATTTTCATCGAATGTTAGAAATATTAAAATCCCACCTTTGTTAATAAAATGAATCAAAACGATTATAATTTAATATTTAAAGCATAGCGTTTTGTGGGTGTTACACTGGCAGCAAATAATTATGTTTCAGTGTTGTTAGCACATCTATTGTATTTTGTTGCAATTTATTAGAAAAAAGAGAATAAATCATAATATTATCGCGAAAGCAAAAAATATTTGCCGTCGCGGTAATAATTGTATGCGTCCAGTCTCTTTATTATTTAATAAAGAGACTGGACGCATACGCGTCGTATTAGGCATTATAAGTGTCTTTTTTATTAAATGAAGATTTATAAAATAGTATTTTACGTGAATTAAGCTCACAATTATTTTGCGATAAATTTCTTGGGTTTATAATTACGGCCAGATTTAGTTCGTTTAAGCTGTGTTAAGTTACAAAGCAAACGATAAGGTAAGAGGTCTCGTAATTGAGTGGCCTATTCATTAACCAAGTTACTATTTGAGTAATAACTCCCCTTCATTATTGAATGACAGCTTTGACTAACGACTTATTGGGCATTTCATTGTTTTCATTGCTTATACCATTATTTTACATAAATGAGTTGTACAATTTTCAAGATATTTTATTTAAGAAATTTTGGGTCAATAGGCGGTTTATTTTATTGTTTTTTCAAATACCTAAATATCTTTACAGATTTTTAAAAGGAGCCGCTGAATACTACCGGTAAAAACGATGAAAGTTCATCATTTTTGTGCTCTATTTTATGAATAAAATCATTTTTACAGAATACCTTCATAAAAAGAAAACGTTTTAATTGTATTTTTCTTAGTTCACAGCATAATCGTATTTTATAATAAATATTTTAAGGTGACAAAAAAGATGAAATGAATATAACTCAACATTTTAAATAAAAACAGTGAAAAGTCCGTTTGAAAAATTAACGATGGCTTCACTATAAAAAGCCTTTACACGCATTACTAATTTAAGACTAAAGAACATCTTAAAAAAGCAATTAACGATATTTTCATCACAGGTAGCCGGGAACTTCGCCTCTGAAACTAAACCGCAGAATCTTAAATTAAAATTGACGTTACCTACACTTATAAACAATAAAATCTCGATCGGACCCTCTGCAACTCCATCACCCAAATCTGTCAAAAAAATCATAAAAAATGGTAAAAAAATATACGTACCTAAAAACACGAAGATGAAGCAAACTAGAGTTGAGAATATCGAAATATCGCGCGAAAGGTGTAGGGAACTTTGTCGCGAGGCGCGGAGGCAAAGACGTCCGCACGGCTCGACGGCGAGCACGCGATAAGTGACGCCAGTGACGGACGAACCGCGCTCGACGGAGCCCCCCTCCAATCTGTTGCGTGTGCCGCACATGCGCGCTGCGACCGCCTCGCGCGGGATCGCCGCACACCTGCCGAAACACACAAGTTTTATTGTCTTAATATGGACCCCGCCCATTTGTTAAATTACTTTACTGTTATATGGTGTGAGATTTCAGCAGTTACCGTACACTTAGGACTTGATTTTTATTTGAATATTTAAACAACTCATAGAACGATAATTATTTAAAACATTGGGCCAGGTAGCCGTGATTGTTTTTACCGCAGTTAGCATATTTCGATCTGCCAACTTCAGTAATTTAGCATTTTAACATCTACATAACATTTTTGGGAAAAAGAAATATTTATCATTAGCCTATCGCAGTTCGCTGCTGGAAATAATTTGCCTATTCAAGTGTACGCCAAGTAAAAATATTGCGCATATAAATATTCTTGTCAATTTTTTAACGACTCAATTAATAAACTCAGAAGTGACCCGATGGTAATTGGTAGTCACCACTTCCAGGGGTATGGCGAATGTATATAAGCTTTTATCAGGAGACCTACTAGTATTCCCTCTTTAAACCTATTAAGAGAAAAGATATATCTCATTGCTCGGGCAACACGAATTTATACGTATGTAGAAGAAATGAAAATTGTTATTATAATGAAGAAAGAAGATACATACGACCCATTTTTTTAAATTAATTGTTTTCTTAAACTCACAAAGTTATTAAATTATACGTTGTGTGCCAAACAAGCCAAAATATTATTTGAGGAATCCCACATGTTTCAGAAGAAATTCTAAAGACATGTCTGATTTACCAACCCGCATTAGGCCAGCGTGTGTGAATTAAGGCCTACATCCTCACTCTCTCTTGATAGAAGAGAGGAAACGCGTGCCCAGCAGTGGGAAATATATGGGTTGTTATTATAATGATTATAAAAATAAATACCTATATTTTATTTTAAAGACGACTTTGTCTACATTTATAATGTATTACATAGTATCACTAGGGACAATGTTTGGTGGGTCTGTTCAGTTCAGTGCTATTAGACGTTCTCGTTCATTCAGTTCATTATGATACTCTATAATTTCCTGTCTGCAATATTGTGCAAGCAATTTAACTTCGCTTTTAGGACCGCACTCACTACACCTATACATAGTTGTTAGCACATTTAAGTATAAACAAAACATTATTTTCTAATGTGTGACAAGAATTTTAAACTTCTTATTCGTGATATTGTAAATTGTTAAATATAAATTATTTTGTCCAGCAGATTTTCAAAGTTGTGAACTTTTTTATTCTCTTTCGTCAAAAAGTTATTAATGAAAACATGATTCACTCTATAATATATAACCCCTAGAACAGAAATCCTCAAAGGATTTAAAGTTACCAACATCTAATTCATACAATATTAAGTAGCGCTCGGTCAATGCGGTTATCGGTCTAAAGAGTAGTCATTTTCTCATGATTTGAACGCGATTGCCTCTGGGAGTCCATTAAAAATTCTGACGCAGCGCTTCCATATTTCCGGATAGTCCCCGGACAGAGATTACCGGTGATATTTTAAGTTTTAATCTGTTCCACCAAATTATTATTTCAAAATTAGGAACGGTGGTCACCAAGTTGGGAAAAGGATTGGTTTTGCTTCAATTTATTATTATCAGCAAATTTGTGACTTTGTCTTAGTCACATTACATACATATTTGGCCAATTAACGGACGTTATTTATCTGGTTTCCATGATTTTTTGTAATGTATAATAATAATAGTGTTTGAGTAGTCACTTATTATTTAATGTATGTATGTTCTTCTTCTTAGCGTTTCAATGGCAAACATCGTTAAATTTATATTATTGCGGCCCAAAATTCAGCTACATTGACTGTATTGTCAGAGGCAGCCATCAAGTCCTCTTGCGTGCAGGTGTTAGGGCATGCAGGACATGTATGTTTATCTATGTATATATTTTATAATAATAATAATAATAGCCACTTACATATGTCCCACTGCTGGGCACGGGTCTCCTCTCCACTATCAAGAGAGAGAGAGGGTTAGGGCTTTAATAATGCGGGTTGATGAATCAGACATGTCATTAGAATTTCTTCTAAGACATGTGGGTTTTCTCACGATGTATCACCGTTAGAAGATGGCGAATCATTTGATTAGTAGGTTCATATAAACTCCACAAAGTGAAATTCACATTGGTACAGCCACCCAAGATCGAATTCGTACCTCTTGCGTGCAAATCGGTCGCTTTTTTAGGGTTCCGAAGTAAACAAGGAACCCTTATAGTTTCGCTATGTCCGTCCGTTCGTCTGTCCGCAGCTTACCTCAGAGACCGTAAGTCCTAGAAAGCTGTAATTTGGCACGAATATACATATTAGTCATGCCGACAAAGTGGTGGAATAAAATCTTGAAAATTTTTTTTAGTGCATCTTCTATACATGTAAAGTAAGGATGTTTATTTTTTTCTTAACTAGCCCATAGTGTTGGGTATCGTTGAATAGGTCTTTTGAAAATATTGCAGGTTTCTTAAGACAGTTTTTTGATTTATATATTCGTTTGTAAAATATTAGGCTTTTAAGTACTAATTTTTGTTAGAGTCAAGTGTCCCTCCCCCTCTCCCTGCCAGCCAAATGGTGGTATTTGAAAATTTGAAAAACATCACGGTAGTAGTATATATAACGAAATTAAAAGGAAATCTATCACAGCTAAAGTTCACAAGCTAGACTTCACAAGTTTACGAGTAATAGCTGATTAACTTATAAAATGTCATTCAAGCCTCTTGAATTATAGAAATCTGAAACTGTGGGGTTTTGTCTGAAGCCTTTCTTTATAATTATAATATCCCATATTTTTTTCGTAAATAAAAAAAAAATTGTGAAAATGAGTCGGATATTTTGTAATTTTCGTAGTCTGTAATAGACGTAGGAGTATTAATACCTGACAAAATACACAGTAGGTTAGGTTAGGTTAAAACTGCGACCCCCTACGAAACCAGAATGTACTATTATGGTAGTGTACATATTTACGAACAAGAAAAAATCATTGGGTATCATATAATTTTTTATATCTACCAAATTTAAACATTCAATATAAAAAACTGTCGGTTGGAGTTACTCCCCTCCCCCGCGTTCCTTTTTATGCGACTTATTTCAAGAGTTTACCAACATTGTTATCATGTCTTATGTTTTAAGAAGTCATGAGTGCTGAAACTACAGATACCTTATTTTTAGTCCGCATTATTGAGAATGGCAATTTCGGAACCCTACATTGTGCGTGACCGACATGCACTTGGCCAGTTTTATATATATTTTATGGCTATCAATAAATTAAAATAGATGTTCAAACATAAAATATTATTTCATCTTTCTTGATAATGTTCTTATCATTAGTAGGTATCTAATGGTAAGAATAACAATCACCCACGTTTCATCATGATCTTGGAGATGTTCACAAAATTAATTTATTATTAGTCTTTTAAGAGAAGTTTGTTTTCAAGATGTAATAACAGACTTGCTTAATAGAAATGGAGGCAAAATTAGAAGTTTTACATTAGCATTCCTTTAAAGGCAAAGTTAAATTATAAACAAGTGAAAACGTCAGTGAAATTAGTTTAAATAACAAAGTTGGTTGGTAACTTGAATTGAATGGAGTCTCGAATCGTGGCATTTTTTCTTATTAGCCTATACAAGCCAGTTATGATGCAATAATAACTCGATACTAATATTAGTGTAAATGTTGCTAATTCATACAGCACACAGCTAGCAGAACTGATGGCCGTTGGGGCAGAAAGGTTCTATAGTGGCGACCACGAACTGGAAGACGAAACGTGGGCAGGCCTCCAACAAGGTTGACCGACGACCTGGTAAAGGTTGCGGGCAATTGATGGACAAGGTCGGCTCAGGATCGAGAGTTGTGGAAATCCTTGGGGAGACCTATGTCCAGCAGTAGACGTCTGTTGGCTGAGATGATGATAATGATTGCTAATTCGAGCAGTGCTACTGTCAATCACTGGTGTTTTTACAGGATTTTAATTAACTTGCAAGATTTGGTAATAAGTTCGTTTATTCAGGTGTAGGTGGTTTTTAAGAAAGAGGATCGATTCGGATCCTGGTGTTGGATAAAGCTGAAATTTGCTATTGAGTTCTAGTCTAAGAAGAATAAACACTAAATTGAGAAGCAATAATTTTAACAAAAAAAAACTGACTTCAGTACGCCAAGTTGTAAAATTTTCAAATACCGTCGAACCCCTGGTCTAACATAGGTATTAAAACAGGATGAACTTTCATGCAAACTCTTATCTCACTTTTCCTCCCTTAAAGGAAGTTCTTTTTAATCTGATAATTTATAGCTAAAGTGCATCTCATGACTATTCAAATAAGCACAAACACGGCTAGATTACATTGTTCAATTATGAAATTCCGTTGCCTAGCTTCCGGCTTCAATATCAGTTCAGCTCTAATAATAATAATAATAATCGTTTATTCATAAAACACAAATGCAATACATTAACAATAGATAATAAATTTAAACTAAGTACAAAAATAATGTTTGCCTGAACTAGGTAAACCTGTGCCTCAGGCGAAAGAGTATTATATATTAACAACTAAAAAAATGTACCAGTTTTCATTTGCTACATTACATTTGAAAGAAAAGCATTTATTCTAACATACACAGGATAACAGATACATATAAACAAAAACAATAGACACACAATAACAAAACAAAAAAATATCCTGTGTGATGTCAGCAAGGGTCCTAATCTCAGCTCTATGCTGTGGCATTTTAAACTGCAGCTCTGATATTCTGATCAGGCCTTAGTGAAGTCACGGTCAGTTATATAGGTAATTAATTTGATAGAAAACTCTTTATTGTACACCACACATTTATGATACAAAATATAACTAATATACCTTTAAATACATTTTTGAGAATATTAGTAAAAAATTAAGTGAATAAATATGTTTAAATAAAGAAATAAAGTTTTTTTTTTGTTAGAATCGAATAAAATCGACGGAGCGTCGTCGGGCTGAACACAGGTCAAGTAGGTATTAGAAAAAACTGTGCAATCCGCGCTCAATTCATTCACGTCATTATTGCTTATTAATAGTTGCTTAGCAACCATAATCGAACTTATCTAATCGCCATCAGTGAAATATTTATTATTGAGAAGTTCAGATGGCCATCTGTGGTATTCTTCATCAGTTTTACTTCACCAAATTGCACAGCTGTCACTCAGCTAATGTCTTCTATAAAGTGGATGTCGGTGGAATCGGACTACATCTCTAGTACGATGCCCCACCTCTTTGTAAATTCAAATTTTCAAAAGAACGTCATATTATTTTATGCGTTGACTAGGGGTCGCCCGCGACTTCGTGCGCGTGGAATTGGGAATATTTTCCTCGATTTTGCAACATATCTCACTACTGCTCCGCTCCTATTGATCATAGCGTGATGTTATATAGCCTATAGCATTCCTGGATAAATGCACTATTCAACAAAAAAGTTTTTTTTTATCGAACCAGTACTTCCTGAGATTAGCGCGTTCAACCAAACAAACTCTTCAGCTTTATAATATTAAGTATAGATTACAAAAAGTATTGTTATTAAATATACATACCGCTTTAGTACATTTATTAGCTGTTTTCCTACCATGCCATGGATTGTGAGGACTTAGAAATATAGGCACAATTCTGTGATGTAATGGCAGGCATGTTATATACATTCTTACATTACAGATTAAAATTAAAACCGTATGAAATGCTTTAGTCATTAAGACTCATTTCTACAAGTCGTACCCTGATAAACTTTTTGGATTTCTTTTTCTAAATTATTTACTTACTAGCGGCCAAAAACACCTATTAAACTTTTTTTAGGGTTTTAGGTTAAATAATTTTTTACCCACTTAGAGATTGAATCTCCTAAATCCTTTTACAGCGGATACTTACGTTACAAAATAGAGCTTTAAGTTTTGTTGCATGCAAATAATGAATTACAAAAATATTATAAGAATCTGCAATATTAAGCAGTGGCCTGAACTTCTTGCCAGTTCTGCTTATGGCCAGTGCAGCAGAGAGAGCAGTAGAAAAAATATCCTGTTTATTATCTTTTGAATTGACTGTTCCATTCATAAGTGTTATTATAAGTAGGTAGTATAATTCTAATTCAAATTTATTGCAATAAAATACATGACCCAAAATAAGCTAATGCGTCTTAAGTGCCATTTTCAGTGCAGTTTCTCTTTAATTAAAATTATGACACACATGTAGCACATCTTTCCATAATAATCCCCAACAGAATCAAAAGGGTCCAGACCGTGCGTGGGGATTGTGAATATTTATAAGTAGATAGGATATAAAATAACACCGTTATACAGTCTGGTAATACTTCAATCACTTTTAATTTGTATTGCTAGTTTTATTTTATGCTACTTGGGTGGCATGCAAGCATAGATTTCATAAATGCTATATTTTGGTGGATGGATGTTTACTACCCAATTCTGGATGACATTGAATTCAGAGATAGATTATAGCCTAAATTAGCATATAGGCTATATCCGTAAAAATGTACGGCTAAAATTATTGTCCCTTAAAGTTTTAAGGGACAGTGATTTTAGCCGTAATTTTTTTGAACTACTAGTTAGTAGTTCAATAAAAGTCCTTGTTCTGTAATTGACTGACAGACTACAAATAGCCTGAACTGAAGAATTAGTAAAGATGGAGATACAAACAATACATTCCAAAAAACGCGATGAAGTCAAAGTTTTGTGCATTAAGAAATAGTTTTCCAAAAAATCATTACGTATATAATAAGTTGCAAAACAAGTTTACCAGTTTTCTTCAGTTGAAGTAACTTGGAGTGTATCCATTCTATTTACTTATTTATCTACTCGTGTTGGATATTAGATAATTTAAGTTGGAAGTGAGATGACATTTAGCCTTAGCTTAATGGATATTTCAAGTGCTGTGGAGCAAATTTGATATAAGAATCACTTAGGTTTCTAATTCCAAGCTTGCAGTGAGTGGGACCCAGGGGGGCGGCGGTCGAGGTGGCAGTGCTTGCACTAATTTACTTAAATGTAGTGGTGGTCTCTGATAAACTAGGTAAACTGAATTTGAAAAGGTCATTCCTCATTACTTTTTGATTTAGTATAAATGTTGAAACCATAGATACCTTATTCTTAGTCCGCATTATTAGGAATGGCAATTTCGGAACCCTACATTGTGCACTTGGTCGGTTTTTTATTTATTGCTCTATAATACGTATACGTTTATATCTTTCTTTCGGAAATAAAAAGTTAATAATTAATAAAATAAATAAAAATAATTCTAAAAAGTTATCAGATCTCAAAGAGAGCCAAGCTCTCTCTCTCTCTACATGCCTTATACTTACAATCTCTAACTCACATCATAGCATATAGAATTCTACATAAATCCTAGTCGTAATTTTCCTCTCTTAATACTCCACAAGCCCTACACCTTAGTCAAAATGTGTGACCTGCCCGTTTCGGAACACTGACATAAACACTCGTATTACGTAAGCTTATGAACAGAAAGTAATTCACTAGGCTTTAATTTTGAATCTGTGCCAATTTGAGTAACAGAGTAGGAGCTTAACTTTTTTTAGAGAGCGCGTTCGCGTCTCAAAACTAGAAATGATTTTAGTGGCATTTCATTTCATTTAAAAGATACATACTTGTCGTTGTATTTATTCCTAGTTGTTGCTCGCGGCTCCGCCCGCAAGGATGTTATTTATCACGATAAAAAGTATCTTCCTCCCCAGGATACCATCTATCTCCTTGCTCAATTTCATTAACATTCGTTGAACCGGTTAGTCGTGAAAGCGTAACTAACAAAAACCTTTGCATCCCTCTTTTATCCCTTAAAACCCCTTTTCAAAAAAAATTATACGTGTTTCATGACTTTCATTGAAGAACCTTCATAATGAATTTCACTTGAATAATTTGAAAATTTACAACGTTTCGTACTAACTTTGCACCCCCGTTATACCTCCTTAGGGGGTGAATTTTCAAAAATTGTAATGCTACTGTACGTTACAAAAGGAACCCCTGTGCAAAATTTTAAGTTTCTATCCCTTATATATGTAGTTTTGGCCCTGCGTTGATATGTCAGTCAATCAGTCAGCTTCTCTTTTTATATACATATATACCTAAATTATTTTCATTTTCATTCTTTTAAAAATACAGCCCATTTTTGCACATTGGCAGAGCATAGTTTATTAGCCCACTTTTATCTATGCTTCTTTTTTTAGTTGGTTTATTGATCATGCCAAACAGCATCAGAACAAGGAAAATTTAATTCTTAAGTTACATAGCGGGATGGCCGGGGTGCTCATTAATTGACGGAGAATCTTAACATTGAACTCTTATATACAAACTGTCGCATCATAATTATTATGGAAACTATAAACAAAGTATCCAGACCGAATCTATAAGAGTACAAAAATACGACGAAATCCTTCGAAAAAAGGTAGGTGAGCTTTCGTTGTCTCGTCTTGGCCGTGGCACTTCCGTGCCCCCAGATCCGATGAGCGACTTTCTTATATCACATGTATTCTATACAATGCCTAGGCAGTGTATAGAAAACCCGTTTAGATTTGTCAAATTAGTGGCGTATAATATATAAGGGGCTGAAGTGCGACGGACAGGCAATCTGCTTTGAACAGTCAACGAGTCTACTTTGAGTAGAGCAACTGCATAGGCAGTAGTGAAGACCACAATACATCGGGACGATAGTAGAAGACTTTAGTGAAGTGTTTTGTGTTATAGCGAAGAGCTTAGTAAACTGTTTTTGTGTTAACATTTTGTGGTATTGTCTTAAAGTGCTAATATACTCGTAATTTTTTTTTGTTTGACTGCCTCGGTGGTCCAGCGGCCGCAGGATGCGCCTGCTGTGCACGAGGTTGTGGGTTCGATTCCCACACAGGGCAAAACTTTGTATGACTAAAGAGTTGTTCTGTCTGGGTGTAATTTGTGTCCGTGAATTGTATGTTTGTAAAGTCCCCCACGACACAGCTTGTTCTCTAGGGCGGGAGTTGTCTTTTTAAGGAAAAATTGCGTAACCTGGCCTTATAATCAAATCCTATCCTGACAAATAACTATTGTTTCGTAATTGGAATACATACAATGCCCAGGGATTGTGTAGAATAACTGCTGCTCCACCAACAATAAGTGAAGTAAATATACTTTCCAGTCTAAATTTTCCAATTTTATTTAATTAGGTAGATACTGGGTAGGTAGGTCTAAGCGCAAATCTCGAGAACAGCTGAACCGATTTCGCTAATTCTCTTTTTGCTATGTTCGTAATTGTCAGGAGAAGGTTCTTATGTAAAAAAAAAGAAAGTTGAGCTGAAAATAGTTTAACCCGGGCGAAGTCGGGCGGTGAAGTACCAAGGATAGTTCTTACGTAGAGAAAAAATCCATAAAGGGGCAAAGTCGCTAGTAATCATATAGAAATAAGCTGCCTTTACGCACGTTCTTTTTAACACACATTACTGGCTGCGGATTCGGTACCTACTGTATAGAATATTTAGGCAATTCATAAAATAAATCATATTTCATACATCTACCTAATCGTTTTCGGTATTCTATACATCTCCTAAACTCAAACTTAAATAACACATTTGTTCATAAATCATATTATGAATAAGCTAGAAAGATGCTAAGCCTGCTAAATTTGGCTACGGCTATTTCGCTGACGTGGAGCCTAAAGAAGAACTAGCAAGAAACTCAGGTAGGTATTGTATACACTGGATTATACAGATTGCTGGTAACAATATACAAAATGTTTATAAGAAATAAAGCTGTTTTAAGCTTTGTTGTAAACGTTGCATCACGCGTGGTACGCCGTGCGTGGTACGTCGTGCGTCGCACGCCGCGCGTGGCACGCCCGGTAAACGTTTACAAACTGTTTTGTTCTTTATTAAACCTCGTGGTTACTATCCAGTGTAAAAATACTTTTTGCCTTACATTTTAAATAAAATAAAATATATATGTAGTATAAGTAGGTAAAATTTACATATTTATAAGCCTTATTATCTGGACTTTCTTTACAAAGCTCTTAAACAGTTTTTATTTATTACCTTGTCGATATTTACTTAAGCGTATCTTGTACTGAGCGCCTTTCTAAGCCTCTTAAGTTTGATTACAACTTATACTTTATGTTTTCTTCGTAGTTGTTTAAAGGCCTTGACGCCAAACGCCAGCACCATAAAACTCAACCCAAGCAAGAAGAGTATCACTGCGCTTTGTTTGACCGTCGTTTTAAGACAAAATTCGGCTTCACGAGCCACGTCCGAGCACATGACCGAAGACGTGAGTTAGTACTGGTTGCCGTCGACGGATACGTCTAGGAGGTTATCATCACCATCATCATCAACAGACATATTTTTAATTTATTTCAACAAGAAAGGTAGTAAAATTACAAAATTTAGGTAAGCACTAATTTATTGAATAAAAGAACAGTTATTAAATAGGATGAGTTATAACATCTTTGAAACGAATATAATACTTTTGCTTATTACATTGGAAGCGTGGCGTTACGGCGGTGCGGTACGGCGGCGTGACGACGACGAGGCAGCCGTGGCGATGGTGTGAGGTAAATAATTATGAATCACATATATATGCGGTTCTAACTTATAACTTCTTTCAGTGAGAATTGCTTAAAACACTTCAATAAAATTTGCTACAATAATATGTGAACAGATGAAGATGCTTCTCACAAACAGAGTATTAACATCACTTGACTAGTCAGCTTGTATGTACCTACTTGTGACATTGTGACCATCACTACCACGTCATGTAAATTGGTCGAAATAATTCGAAGATATAATGTCATATAAGTACCTATGCAAAAGCATAATTATAACGTACTGAAGTATAATTTTATGAGACAAATCAAAGAACCAAAGAGAAATAGAGAGACACAAATAATGTTTGCTAATTAAAAGTTAGCCATTAACAGAACTTCAAAAGTCCAAACTCAAGGTTTGCCAAAGAGCGATAGAGCGCAACTTGCTGGACATCACACTTAGTGACAGCGAGTACCATGATTTTTGTTTACCCAAAGAGTTTGAATATGGAAACCGTTCGGTGACGATAAGGCGAGTTCTGTGATTTTTGTTTATACAAAATGTTTGAATATAGAAAGCGTTCGGTGACGATAACGCGAGTACCATAATTTTTGTTTACTCAAAAAGTTTGAATATGGAAACCGTTCGGTAACGACAACGCGACTTCCATGAATTTTGTTTACCCAAAAATTTTGAATATGGAAAGCGTTCGGTGACGATAACGCGAATTCCATGATTTTTGTTTATACAAAAAGTTTGAATTCAGAAAGCGTTCAGTGACGATAACGCGAATTCCATGATTTTTGTTTACCCAAAAAGTTGGAATATGGAAAGCGTTCGGTGAGTTCCATGAATCGGTGAAAAAAAGCTGAATGTTGGCGTATCAAACAAGCTGCCTGAAAGCTCTACAAGTGAATTTATCCGTATAATCCAACTGCATTTCTATGTGCTAAATTTAATATATCGCATCCTCTATTAGACAGTTCAATAAAAGATAGAGTTCAGTTCCGTGTACCAATATCTACTTGAAGACCTAAACTAATTGCATCAATCAATTGTTTAATAGCAACTTCCGAAGCCTGAGTGCTTCTTCCAACATTAAGTACTCCCCATTCACTCTAGTATAGCCTCTGTGCCAAGGCAGTAAGGATGAAAATGGAATGAAGCTATAGATAAAAGTAGATATATATTTGTGTTGGATAAAATGCTAGCACTGTCCGCTATTAGAACAATGAAGTAGTAATTTTAAAAGTGAGAATAAATACAGATGAAATAAAATAAAAGCGTTTAGTTTCTAAAAGTTATACAAATTATAATTATCGTACTATTATGATGAACAGCTTACATGTATCATCTGGAGCGGCCTACTATGGGGATTGTCTCATCTGGAGGGAATTTCCGTGCGTTTAAATGTTTCTGCCATACATATTATAACAATCAAATTTAGCTCACATAGGTCCCGTATTTTAAGGAACTCCGTGGTGCTCCTTTTCATAGGTTACAAACCTATACAGATTTATTTTGTCTCCCGCTTTGCTATGAGGGAAGTGGAAACAATTCTTTCTAACTCCTCCTATTTACTTCTGATAAATATACACAGTAGGTTTAGTTCTCTACGGGACGCACGAGTGTCAAAGCTCGGTTTATCAGTTGGTAAACTCCGCTGTTAATCCTGGCTTACAGGAGTCACAGCAGTGGGCATGTGGAAGGGATTGTCCCGAAAAAAAAATATTATAAGAGTTACAAAGACGGACCAACAAGTTAGGCTTCTAATATAATAGTAATTAGTTACTAATATAGTAATTTTTAAATAATAAAGATATAGTTTTTACTAAGATCGCAATGTGATCTCGACACGTTTATACCTTATACATAAAAAAGGAAAAGATCCCTCATTGCCATACAGTGGAAAGCTAAATTCATTTTTGTTCTCTTCATTGTTACCTTATTAAAAATATTTTTACCTAAATTTAATTTTGTATGGTAAATTGATTACCGTCCCTTTTTGTTAACACATATTATTGTAACTCATACCAAATTGTAAATGTTATACTCTGGCGATTAAAAAGAGTAGTCCGAGTTTCTTGCCAATTCTTCTCGAGGCCCAACCCTAGTCAGCGAATTGGCATGTTTTTGATCTAAATGAATAAATGAGTTTGACTTAGACTTAGTTTATCAATAAAACAATCTGTCGCACTAATGTTCGTGGAACTGGTATGCTGTCGTAACACTGATTGTCAGCATATCGAACTGTCGCCCTATCATTTGTCGTATATTTGTTTGTCGCAACATCGATATCATTTCAATATTTAATCGTCACATTTCAGGATACTTCGTGTAACGCAGAAACAATTTCAGTACAAACAAATTACACAGCCTGTGACCTTTAACTGACCTTTACCTGACAATCCATCAGCATGGCAATGTGGCCGGTGTCAAGAGGGATTGCCACCCGCGAGTGTTATGTAAAATCCTTCATAACACACAGATTATTGTATTAACATCTATCAATTATTAGGAATCCAATGGGGTAGGAATACAGGGTATTCCTTGTCCTGATTGACTGACTGATTCCTAAAATGCTAAGGCTACAAACTTGTATGCTGGCATTTGTTTTTATGACGTTCATAACTATCATGTATTTGATCTGAATGAATAAATGAGTTTGAATTTGACTTTGTAATTTTGCACAAAGCTTTCTTAAACGACGTAAATGTGCACTTAGAAGTAATTTTTAGAAATGCCACACTCAAAGGGTTCAAATAGGAGATGAACGGTTGTATGGAAGTCTGACATTTTCAAAGCCCAGACTCAGAACAACTCTTTGTGGGTCACACAAAGTTTTGTTCTGTGTGAGAATCGAACCCACAACCTCGTGCACAGCAGGCGCATACTGCGACTACTGGATCACTAAGGCAGTCGAAGCTTAGAAGCTTGTAATTTCAAATACTTCATCATCATCTCAACCCATAAACGTCCCACTGCTGAGCACGGGTCTCCTCCATAAATTTATATTAGCCTACTATACCACGCTGGCCAGATGGGTTGGTATAGGGTTTTGTTCAAATACTTGCTTCAAGTTAAAAATGAATGTATGGTTGTATCAGGATTTTTCGTAATTTCAACCCTAAGTGGTTAAAATAAGGGATGATTGGAACACCCGTCATTTAAAGTAAGATGCACGAATTTTAACAGACCTGCTCCAGATTAAAAATAAATATAATATCTCTGTGCCAATACAATATATCACTCTTATCCGTTTCAAAATATGCAGATGTAATGGATTAGTCAAGGTTGCTTTATAAGGATTCTTTTATACTATTTTGCTTAACCTGAGACCCCTTTCCTGCAGTACAGCGATTACCCAAGGATATCCGAAAACAGTACTCAACAGCAGAAACACAACACTACTTAGGTAGTATTATTGTAGCTGGTGTCTTACTTCTCAGTAAAGCTTATACAAATATTACCTACATCTATATCTATACTTAATATTATAAAGCTCAAGAGTTTGTTTGTTTGGTTTAACATATCATATCATATCGATAGTATAGTTACTAAGGCTACACAAATGCTGGGATTTGTGATGAGAGTGTCAGCCGGGTTTAAAGAAGCTAAAACATTCAAAATATTATATTGTACATTTGTTCGTAGTGTCCTTGAGTATTGCAGTCAAATTTGGAATCCGCGATATGATACGTATATATCTCGTATTGAAAATATTCAGCGTAAATTTATAAGATACTTATGTTATAGAGTTAAATGTAAGTACGAATCCCAAGAATATTTAAAAACATGCGCTAAATTTCATTTACTTCCTTTAGTCATGCGTCGTCAAATAGCTGATACGGTTTATCTATTAAATATATTAACTGGGAAGATAGACAGTATTGAGCTTCTTTCGCAAATCTAATTTAATGTGCCAACAAAGACATTTAGACATTACACTCCAATTCATCTTCCCTTGGTGTCTACCAACTACAGGCAGAATGCGTTTATGTGGCGAGCGAGCAGTTATTTAAATACACGGGCAAAAATATTAAACTATAAATATATCTAAATTAATAATATAACTAATACTAATATATCTAATATTTGTTACTAAAGTGGAACCGATGAGACGGGTGCTCAGTTCAGATTCCTTTGCAAAGTATAAATAATATGTTACTGTGTCTATTATACTAAGTATATTAGTTTAGGTATATAATTTTAGTTACATCTACGTGGTCACAATTATTGTTGTATCCAGTCATATAAAAGTGGAGACCTTTAATTGGCTTTATGTTGCAATTTAGTTAATATTATTATTCCTGTTATTTGCTGTTGGTCTTCCAAATAATAAATAAATAATTTAACGCGCTAATCTGAAAAAGTACTGGTACGATTAGAAAAAATATTTTTTTGTTGAATAGTGCATTTATCCAGGAAGGCGAATATAACATCACGCTATGATCAATAGGAGCAGTAGTGTGATATGTTGCAAAATCGGGGAAAATATTCCAAATTACCACACGGACATAGTCGCGGGAGTTAAGTTTTTGGGGTCTTCAAAGGAGTATAAAGAAAACTATTTCTTAAGATTCATAGATAATTATTACTTGTTAAAACATGTTTGTGTTACATATATGATTGACCGACATTGATGAGATGCGAAACGAGAGTGAGTCTGCACTAATGTTCACACACACAACGCACAGTTACCTACATAGGTACTTTCACGGACACAGATACATAACACGGGCGACCCCTAGTTTTATATAAAATATAACAAATAATAACTAAATGTACAAAGTGAATCTGAAATATATCTTTGCCATCAAAGAAAACCTGTTGGATTAAATATTTGTTATGAAACTTTTCGAGTTCCAACATTTCTCAAACAAGATAATATAATATGTTTATTGGAAGCGCTCAGCTTTGAGATAAATTAAATTTGTCCGATATATACAAATATTACTACAAAATAACAGACGAGGATAATATCCTTTCTATGTATGATAATAATATCTACTCGACTCTGACAAGAGAGCTGAAAGGGTTTTGGTCTTAATCACACAACATACGCAGGCCTAATGCGAAGTGCACATGACTGCCTTGGTGGTCCAGTGGGTACAGTATGTGCCTGCTGTGCATGAGGTTGTGGGTTCGATTCCTACACAGAGACAAAACTTTGTGTGACCCACAAAGAGTTGTTCTGAGTCTAGGTGTGATTTGTGTCCGTTAATTGTATGTTTGTAAAGTCCCCCGCAACACAGAGCTTGTTCTCTAGTGCGGGAGTTGTCTTTATAAAGAAAATAAAATAATTAGCAAGCCCGACTGGGACCTCACAGAAGTCCTCAGCCAAAATGGCTATACACAGCGGTGTAACTGTGTTTCCGTGTGAGAAAAGATTTCTAACGCATTTACGTTTTTCTAACTTAGGGATACTCCATCATTAAACCCTGGTGTTCAAATTTTTGGGTCGACAACATACATACATCTGGTATTGCAACCTTCAATAGGTAGCGGTAACTGCTTACAATAAGGCCGTATGCTTGTTTACCGCCTAAGTAAAGTAAAAAAGACTTGCCTTCAAAATTTCGTCACAGACTAATTTTTCTTCTAACATGATTTTGCCTTCATAGTTTGCACATATGTATCATTTAAATAGTACGTGTAAATGCCACATAGTAAAATTCACACAAGTAGGTATAGTGCCACAGGAGATCGGACCCACGCCTTATGGGTACAAGTTTTAATAAAGCGACCTATAAAGCCTTAGGTTGTTAAGTTTTAGTATTAGTTAGTTGTTAAGTATAGATTAAGGAAATTCTAGTTTATTATGTTAAGTAGATATAATTATTTTAATATTTACTATTGTATTGTTGACTACTCTAACGCATTAGGTTACCTGTAATGTTAGTGTAGGTATGTAAATAAATAAATAAATAAAAAGTCGGTTACTTTCCCACTCGTCGACCCTGGAGGGTACAGGACGACGATAGGGAATTTAGGACCCTGTCCTAAGATAAAATTAAACTAAAGTATTTGCCATATGCGCTTATGATGGATTTGGCCAGGCTTGTGTATTAGGTTTAATTTGTAAAGTGGAAGGAATGTAAGTACTTAATATAGAAATAGTAAATTGTCCTCCTAACCGAATTTCGGTCACTACGACTAATCTCAATGAATACTAGCTATCTGCGCGGGACATATTATAGTATATTATGCACAAGTGTGTGCGCGAACACAAGTGCACTCTTTATTCCCTGACTCTCACAGTCCGATGGAACGGTAATCTGACACGACCGCAGAGAGATCAGGCGTAGGACCAACGGCTTTACGTGCTTTCCGAGACACAGGGGTGTAAACACAGCCAATTAATTCCAAACTCCGGGCATCTAGAGTGAATTTCTTGACAGACAAACCCAATATCAGTTTTTTTTGCCAGACCCGCGAATCAAACCCGGGACCTCTTGAACAGCAGTCACACACATTAACCACTGAGCCACCGAGGCAGTTACTAACTACTTAACTAATGACTTAAAATATAATTCAACTAGCGAGCAAAGTTCGTCGAGTCTACTAAAACAAATCGTTTTTTTTTTTAAAGACAACTCCCGCACTAGAGAACAAGCTCTGTGTCACGGGGGACTTTACAAACATACAAATTAACGGACACAAATTACACCCAGACTCAGAAGAATTCTTTGTGGGTCACACAAAGTTGTGTCCTGTGTGGGAATCGAACCCACAACCTCGTGCACAGCAGGCGCATATCGCGGCCGGCCACTGGACCACCAAGGCAGTCAAGTCAATCTTTACAAGCCGACCTAAACGCGGACAAAGCCGCGGGCATCACCCGTAATTATATTTATAATTAACTATTTGTTTAAATTGATAATTCAGTCAAGATGGTAAGTGGTAACCACCGGTCCTGGGATTCAGCAATATTAGTGAGAACACAGCCAATCTGCTGGCTATCGTGTAAGTAGTTAACGGAGAGCGTAGCAGCACTATTGTAGGATACGTCGGTCGTAGTCCTGGAAACACCGCATTAGTCACTTTGTATTCCGAAGCATACAGGTACGTGGGAGTAATCAACGCTGAAATCGAATCTAGCGGCACTAAATTGTTTCTAGTTCAGTTCCCAAATAATTTACTTTAAATGGCAAATGTACCAAATTTTATAACAACTCATTTGTTCAACTGCTGGGTACGCGTCTTCTCTCCTTAATGACGAATGAGAAAGGGTTTAGGCCTTAATTCACACACGCTGGCCTAATGCAGGTGAATCAGACATGTATTTAGAATGTCTTCTACGACATGTGGGACTCCTAACGATGTTATCCTTCATCGTTAGCAGATGGTGAATCATTTGTACCTTGGTCCACTGGCCGCAGTATGCGCCTGCTGTGCACGAGGTTGTGGGTTCGATTCCTACACAGGACAGAACTTTGTATGACTCACAAAGAATTGTTCTGAATCTGGGTGTAATTTGTGTCCGTTAATTGTATGTTTGTAAAATCCCCCGCCACACAGAGCTTGTTCTCTTGGGAGATGTCTTAAAAAAAAAAAACTTCACAAAGTGAAATTCACATTGGTACTGCCACACGGGATCAAACTCGCACCTCTTGCATGCAAGTCGGTTATTTTCCCACTCAGCCACCACCGCTTTTAGCTAAACAGATATTAATTAAACTTTAAAAATTAATTAAGATACCTCCTAAAACAAGAAAGCAATGCTTTGAACACCGGCCAAATATAGGCACAGTACAATACTGCGGTCACTGGATGCACTAACGACAAGCAATCGCACGTAGCAATACGATTATATCCAGCCAGCTCAAAGGACAAGCTCAGAGTACCTTTGTGAACAGTTTGTGCTATGGAGATGAGTAAACATTGGAAATTCCTGTGCGATACTCGGTACAGTTATGTAACACAACCTATATACTTTTTACTATATCCAATATCCTTACTAATATTATAAATGTGAAAGTTTGTGAGTCTGGATGAAATTTAGCACAGAGATAGATTATAGTCTGGAATAGCATATAGGCTCTACATCTACGCGGGCGGAGCCGCGGGCAACAACTAGTCATATATATATTCCAAGTATCAAGTATGTATATTTTTAGAGCGTCCAATTGTGTTAATTAGGTTATTATGAGTAGGTGTATACGTACCAAATATGAACTAATAAGGCAATATTTATATCTTCACCGGAAAAAACAAACAATAATAGAAATAACTAATATTAAATACTCGTTAGGTAGGTACTCGTAGGCATGTGCCGATCCGAGCCGATCTTTACCGGTATATGATCCAATCAATTTTCTCGATTTTTACTGTGGATCGATTCAACTGACTGACTTGGTGGTCCAGTGGCCGCAGTATGCATCTGCTATGCACGAGATTGTGGGTTCGATGCCCACAAAACTTTGTGTGACCCACAGAAAATTGTTCTTTATAATAATAATAGTAAAAGATTTATTATTATTATTATAAAGAACAATTTCATTTACATTTTAATTCTTAGTCCGAGTCTAATTTGTGTCTGTTAATTGTGTGTTTGTAAAGTCCCCCGCGACACAGAGCTTGTTCTCTAGTACGGGAGGTGGCCTGTTAAAAAAAAAAGAAAAAACTTCATCAAAATCATTAAATGTCGGATTGCGATCCAAACATTTTTATAAATGCACTATTCTACAAAAAAAGTTTTTTTCTAATCGAACCAGTACTTTCTGAGATTAGCGCGTTCAACCAAACAAACAAACAAACTCTTCAGCTTTATAATATTAGTATAGATGTGGAACTTTAATTAGCTTTGTTACAGATGTAAACAAACAGTGTCACCTAGTAAATAGATAAAAAAATGTACTTTTCTAAGGTCTTTCGGAACAATCCCACCCACATGCCCACCGCTGTGACTCCTGTGAGCCAGGATTAACAGCGGAGTAACCAACTGATACATCAAGTTTTAACACTCGTGCGTCCCATGGACAACGAAACCTACTGTCTTGGACCCCGCAACGAATTTAATCAGAAGTAAATAGGAGGAGTTAGAAAGAAAAGTTTCCACTTCCCTCCATAGCAAAGCGGGAGACAAAATAAATCTGTATAGGTTTGTAACCTATGAAAAGGAGCACCACGGAGGACCTTAAACTACGGGACCTAAGTGAGCTAAGTTTGATTGCTATAATATGTATGGCGGAAACGTTTAAATGCACGGAAATTCCCTCTAGATGAGACGATCCCCATAGTAGGCCGCTCCAGATGATACATGTAAGCTGTTCAACATAATAGTACGATCATTATGCCAAAGAATACACTCCCAGAGTATTTGATGAGCAGATTGCTCCTGATCGGAGCGAGGTGTTGAGCATTGACAGTTCGGCGAATCAACTAGCTTAAATGAGTATAACTTGCTCCGAAAGTTACCATGACCCGTAAGGAACTGAGCGACACTGTGATCAACCTCCAGCCATGTCTTTGCCAACCGATCAGTAACGGAAGGAAAAAACTGGTAGAGGTGGCGTCCCATGGTTGATGTATCCCATCGCTGTTGCCATTCATTAATGAGGATTCTATAAACTTCAGTTTGTTCTTTAAATAATCGTGTGATTTTAAGGCGATCACGTGACATTAAAACGTTGGAATTGATGTTGTCACGTGTGGTGTAATAAATCGCCGCTCATCTCTGTACCTCTAGATCGACAGGAAGAACACCTGCCAGTACTGGTAAAGCTTCAGTGCTAACTGTCCTGTACTTTCTAAGGTGTATGTAATTTCTGCTACTATCTTTGTAATAACGACACGTTATGATCCATTATGATCAACAAATTCGGCTCGAGATTGAAACACATCCCTAACTTTCAGTACAGCAATGTAAGATATTTATAGCAAAGCAAGACATCCTGCCATTAATAAATCGACAGTTATAACTGTTGATTTATTTATGACAGGATATCTTGGGCCCACGTATCAATTATGACTATATAAGGGGGAACAAATCATTTTTATAGATTAGTGCGACCTCGGGCATTGTCACGTCAAGACGATGAGTTTAAGAGGACCGCCATCGGCTCTGAAGCTTGTCAAGAATCTTCAAATTATGTAAGTTAATTATAATTATTAGAAGTTATTTATAAGAGAGGTAGGGCACCATACTAGCGAGCAAGCCTGACTGGGGAAGAACCTCCACCTTACAGAAAACCACAGCCAAATAACTACACACAGCGATGTAGTTGTCCTGTGTGTGAGTACAGGTCTCCAGAGCTCATTAAGGGATGCGTTTTGAAAAAACGTTTACTATCCCAGGGATACATCTTTAAGCCCTGGTGTAAAAAAATGGGACACGCAAGCAATACCTCTGTAACAATTTAACATCAGGCAGGCCGTATGTTTGTTTGCCACCCAGGTAGTATAAAAAAAAAATATCATGAAAGAGTTTTACACAGGTTAGCTGTGACTGCGTGTCATGCGGTTGCTTCTTCGATGCCCGGGTCAGAAAAAATACTGTTATCAATATTGCATAATAATATATTATTAATATAAATTAAATAGGCTATGGAATATGGGACCTTATTTCACCTAATGATCGATTAATCCTTCTGCTTTAATATGGTTACTATAATTATTTTGCTTTTCTTATATCTTAATCTTAATCTCTTTGGCATATGCTGTGCGGCGATTCTAGGGTATGCTGTAAATTTATAAATTGCTTTTTTTTCTACCAAATTAACCTACCGATATCCGTGTGGTGACGGATTAGGAATACAAATGTCACCACCCCATTCTATCTCAAGGGTGTCGTAAGAGTCGACTAAGGGAGTAGGTAAGTCAGGCAGACAATATCCACTGCAAGAGAGGGAAAACTGCAAATAAAATCCTATACCAACCCATCTGGTCAGCGTTTATGGGTTGTGATAATGATGATGACCTACCGATGCGATGGGAACAAATTGTGTCCAATTTTTGCTTAGACTAAGATTAGACTTAGATATCAATATGCGAGTGTAACCCCTGGTGTTGCAAGCGTCTATAGGCTACGGTAGCTACTTACCATCTGGCAGGCAGTATGTTTGTTCGCCTTTTATTAATTTCATCGCGTGGTTAGTGGCCAACCTGGTCGCAGAGTTGTTTAGATCGTTTATATGTATTTATTTATTTATTAATTTCAACTGCTCACTGCACTAACAGTTGCCTAACACGTGCAGTGAACCATAACAAAAAAGAATACATACACAGGATTACATATACCCTTATAAAGTTTTATATTAAAATAAAATGCAGAATTAAACAAATTGACCCATTTTGGTGTAGAAAATATCTACCTCTGGATTTATTTATGAAAGGATATCTTGTTTCGCTATAAATTTCTTACATTTTTGTACTGCAAGTTAAAGATGTGTTTTATATTATGTATGTATAAATGTTACCACATTATAATTATATAGTAGGTACTTATATTTATTTTATTTAACACCTGACACACGATCAACCTTCTCAGTTTATAAATTGTACAACGGAATGGCCTCTATTACCATAGGTACCTCGGACTATTTATTACACAATTATTTTAAACATAGTTCTTAACACTGCTATTAGTAAGTAAATATGTTTTTTCTAAGATAGAAATGTATCTGTAGTATATAACTGATTTTACTGTCTTATTATTTTATTAATTGCGAAAGAAGATATTAACATGTACCCGTGGAATTGCACGCGCTAACGAAGCTGCGGGCGAAAGATAGTATATTATATCAAGGGCTCAGTAAACAGTAGAGCTTCTATATATCACCAGGAAATGTTTTTATTCAAGTGAAAACTTCTTTAGATGCGTTTAGCACTTTATGGGTGAAAATACATGGCACTCTTGCATCGTCACCGAACGCTTTCTATATTCAAACTTTTTGGGTGTACAAAAATCATAACGATGACGCGAACGCTTTCCATATTCAAAAATAATAATGTAATAACTCGACAATACAATTCACAAGTTACTCATTTTTCACTTCTATCGGCAGTCCCCAAATACTGCCCACATGTTTTTACTTTGTGGCAGTGTTTCCTAAGCGCTATTCAAATATATTCTCCTGCCTTCTTCAAACGAGTTTTTTAAAGGGTTGGCAACGCGCGAGTGACACCCCTGGTGTTGCAAGCGTCCTTAGGCTTCGGTAACTGCTTACTACCAGACCCGGGCCGTATGCTTGTTTGTCTCTTTATTAGTATAAAAAACTTAAAGTTTACAAAACTATAGCTTAGAAAAAGTTATATTTCAAGTGTATATTATTTTGTAAACGAGAATCAAACAATAACAAGAAATAACTGTGACATGAAATCAAACAATGGATGCCACTACAAAATACGAATGCGCCATTCAAAGCTATTGTGCTACAATAGCAAAATAATATGCAGTAACTCAATATCCAATAAATCCTTCAGGAAATTGCAGTTATTCTCAAGAAAATGCATTTTCTATTTCCTTTGTGATAGAACAAACAGTTTGCAGAACCAGGTCATCTTCCGACTTCAGCTGTCTGTGCCGCTGGCGTTTTATTTCACTGTCCTACGGTTCTACTTAAACATTCTTGAGAAATATTAATTCCGTTAGTGCATTTCTTTCGTTTATCTTCTATGAAGTAGAAATTTATTTTATTCATCAAAATATCTCACATTATGTACTTTTATCGTTATTTTCTATACAACGACGTAAAAGTAAATTAAATGCAATAACAGATTAGAATGACCACAATCAGGCCGGCCACAGAGTCTCTCATCACCTTCAGGCTCTCTCAACTAAATCACATTATTTTTTATTTACCAAAGGCAGGTGTGGATTAAGGCACAAAATATTATTACAACATTTTTCTTCAAAAATGAATATCAAAACGTAATTTATTCAGTGGAGCTCTAATTAAGACTAGCCTGCAAGCTTTACACGAGGTATTTTAATATTCCTCGGATTAAGATAATATACATTTTTACGTATTTTTCTTGAGAAAACATTGTAGAAAGAAAGCAATTACCTTTAATAATATTTGAGTTACAAGTATTCAGAGCTCAGATATATACATAATGTATAATGGAATACATTAAATGTAGGCTTCCTTTGTGAACATCATTGCTTTTTCCTCTAGGTGACCATAACTGAGCAGGAAAAACTATACAATGAAATCAGCTAATTACATCGTGAGTTTTCATTCAAAGTCAAAGTCAAAGTAAAACTCATTTATTCATTTAGATTAAAAACATGATACTTATGAACGTCATAAAAACAAATGCCAGCATACTTTTTTTCCTTTTTTATTACTTCTCTTCTAATAAAATAAATTTAGGGTGTTTAAGTATTTTACTTCAACGAGTATAGCATTGTATAAAGACACGCTTCTTGAGTGTACCTACAGACAGACTGATAAATACTTTTTCGCATGTATTAGCTCCACCAATGCCGTGTGGTGCCGGCTTAAGAATTGCACCAATCCTGCCAAAGGCTGAGTGTGTCGTAAAAATAAAGTAGGGGATTTGCAAAAAAAAGGGCCAAAGAAGCAATTGGCGTACCATAGTCTCTGCCTACCCCACTGGGAGACGGGCGTTATGATATTATGTATGTATGTATTTATTATACTTATTTTTATATGACTAGCTACACCTAACTGCCCACAATTGGCGTATTGAACCAGATGAACCATGGTTAACTTTACTTCCCCGGTACAACCAGTTGGACCGTGGTCCGTAATTATTCCATCTTCACTGTCCATCCTAAGGTTGCCAATAAGAGATTGCTTTTAGCGATAAGGCCGCTCTTATAAAACGTTATGTATAATTTATGTATTTTGGTGTACAATAAAGAGTTATCTTTCTATCCTACTAATATTATAAACGCGAAAGTTTGTAAGAATGGATGGATGGATGGATGGATGTTTGTTACTCTTTCACGTAAAAACTACTGAACGGATCTGGATGAAATTTGGCACAGAGATAGATTATGGTCTGGAATAACACATAGGCTATTTTTTACAGCAATAACCGACATCCAAGCTGGCGGAGCCGCGGGCAACAGCTAGTCTATCTATAAATAGCATCGCTTAATTAGTGGCGTATTTGAAAGAGCTCGAGTGTATTGTTAATGTACCGAGCCGCAGTCAACCTGAAAGTGATTTGAGTGGCGCACCATTAAATTAATTATGTTTACAATTAATTATTATTAATTTACTGTTGGTGAATGAAGTGTTTAACAGAATTTATAATATAGGCATGTACTAACGCCTAGTTAGTTTGGCGGGCTTTTCCGCACCTGGCCGCTCTAGTGGGTCTTTGTGCGTGGGATACCCTATGGCTACTCCAACCACCCCAGGTTCCTCCAAAAGGCCAGCAGGCGTCCGAAGTCGCCACAGGCCTCCGGTAGAGTGCCCGGTTTCCTGAGAGTTCGTATCCTATGGTCTTCTACGCTCCTACAGAGTAGGCTGTCGGTTAGGCCTAGTTGTATGTTGTGTATGTACTAACGCCTATAAATTACATTATATTATTATGCATATAGAGGGAGATAGGTATAGAGATTGAACTTCGTCAAAAAATTATTATGTTCAGTATAATGTAAAGTCCGCACTCGCAGTCTATCAGCGAAAAATGGAACGTAGTATTCTAAAAATTGATTAGAAACTCAATACAACGTTCCAAGACGCAAATTGCTGACGTAGGCCACTCAGCAGCCAAGCTAAAGTGGAACTGGGCGGGTCACGTCAGTCGCATGCCGGTGGAGCTGTGTGCAAAAATAACGACGCAGTGGGTCCCAAACACCAAACAGCGGCCACGTGGTAGACCCAAAATGAGATGGCGAGATGAGCTTGACGCCTATAAAAGGGATTGGCTTTAATTGGCAAAAGATAGACTATCATGGAACAAGAAAGGGGAGGCCTTTGCCCTGCAGTAGGACGGTATAGGCTAATGATGATGATGATGATAATGTAAATAGGCTCGTTTTTTATTTGAGACATAATCTAGCTGAAGATTATGTCATGGGTGTAACACATACTGATACACCTCTACCTTCCTTATTAGTTAGGATTTTATCCGTGGTTCGTTATTTTCAAAGTAAGAAGTGTGAAACTTCATAAAGATAGGTATGTACTGTACAGTGCTGTCTAGTGAGAAATAATTTAACACCTATTTTTACCGGCGCTTTAAAAAAAATATAGAAGGTGAAATAGGATTTTCGAAAATAGAACCAAATAATTGTTTAAGCCGGGCAAAGCGAGGGCGTACCGCTAGTTCTATAATTTAAATATGGCGGTTAACGACAACGGTTACTTAACGAACAAGGTAGAAGGACTGACTATTATCCATCCTCACAAGGGACTATAGCAGTCCAAATATACAGTTAGGCTGGTAGTACTATAGTTAGTCTACAACAGTAAGTAGTGACATATTGCTGTCTCGCTCCCGCACGACCATTCACTAAAACAAAACACAAAGACAAATATATGTTTCAGTAAGTCAGCTACAATATTGACAGTAGAGAATAATAGGCACACTGCAAGGTTTGTTAGGCCGCGAGTTTGCCAACAAACGGGACCTTCAAATATTCAAGTGTGTGTTGTTTACAGATTGTTTGACTACTAACAACTTAATTGCCAACTGTTTTATTTTCAACGGTAGTGGCCCGTCCTAACTTCGCACGGGTGGACATAGAGAAAGACGTTTCAGGGCACTTTTTTTTACGTTACTTAAGTTTTAGTAAGGATCCCTAATCTTTTCTAGCAATAATTACAGCCTATGTCACTCAGGGTGAATGTAGCTTTCCAATGGTGAAAGAATTTTTGAAATTGGCAAAATAGATTTTGAGTTTATTTATTACACACAAAAAGACAAATCTTTGCTCTTTATAATATTATAATTATAGATATAGACAACAGCGAATTGTTGTGATTTTTGGGTTTGAGTGCATTATTAAGCGATTAAACACTAGCTTCTACCCGCAGTTTCATTTGCATGTCAATAAAAAATAACTGCAGCAGTACGCATCCTCAACAGTGTATTAAGTATAGAAAAAAAAATTTTTTTTTCATGTTAATTGGCGGAATTCGAAAGGGCGACCCTTTGAACATATCACAAACATTACTACAATATCGTATTAGGTATATACGATATTGTATATAGTAATCCTGTAGGATATTTGTATGTTGTTCATCTGCAGTAATTAACTTTCAGATGGTGCAGGCCACAAAAAAGAGTATGTGCAAGCATTTTATAAATATTTTATGTTGACTAGCTAAAGTCTACCACCAACGACATCGTATGTGTGTTTCCTCACTTTGTAAATACTAATAAACAAAAATGAATAAACTGAAGCAACAAAATATTCGCGAGAAGATCGCGTATGCCTTACGCTTGAGCGAGTAGCTTCCTTAAAAATATCTCATATTCCAGCCGAGCGAGTTTAAAATTCCATTTGATATTTCCATTAGCTGTTACAGTTTCTAAGAAGAAATACTTTAAGATAAAATTTTGCTGCATTTTTATTTGATAGGAGCTTTATGTAGAGTAGATAAGCTGCGCTCTGCGTATTTCATTCTTGTTAATACAGTTCATAAACAAATAGCTGTCTCATTCCTTCGTAACACACATCCGCAATAAAATGTACCGATTAACTGGCCTGTTGGTCTAGTGGTTATTGACTCTGACTGCTACGCCGGAGGTCGTGGGTTCGATTCCCACCCAGGACAAATCTTTGTGTGATGAGCATGAATGTTTGTTCTGTGTCTGGGTGTAATTCATCTATAATAATATGTATGTATTTAGAAATATATAAGTATGTTTATCAGTTGTCTGGTTTCCATTGTACAGGCTCTGCCTAGTTTGGGATCAGATATTTGTCCCGAAAATATTATTATTATTATTATAGATTATGTATGCCTTCATGACTAAGTAAGAGGAGCTTACAAAAATGGGAATTACGCACTTACACAAATACGTGATTAAAATCCTTGTTAGTCGTGTGGAAATGAAACCCATAAGGCATTATAATAACACTGCTCGGCATTCCTCTCCTCTATCGAGAGAGAGAGAGCTCGCGGCGTCGCCTGCACGTACGAGTACCCGGGAACAATGTTTTTTTTTAAGTAGTCCATGTGCTATTCCAGAATATATTCGATCTCTGTGACAAATTTCATCCAGCTCTGTTCAGCAGTTTTGGAGTGATTGAGTATCAACGATTTATACATTCATATATCCATCTTTATATATATAATTCTACTGTACGTGTGTCATTGATTGGCTGATTTTAATGAAATTTTGTGTGTATTTTCGGGTAGGGCCCCGGATGGTTTAAATTCCTAATTGGACCCGGTAGATGGCGCTGCTGTCGCTATGTCAGCTTTTTCGTGAAGAACGACGTCTGCCAAGTCCGCTTGTTTTAATATAAAGTGAGTAGTATAGATGACTTATAGATAAGTGTTTTAAGAGAGGTAGGGCACTATACTAGTCAGCAAGCCCGACTGGGGAAGGACCTCCACATTACAGAAGACCACAGCCAAATAACTACCTACCTATTTGTAAGACTTAGTGGTTAGACGTTAATCCTTAGTGGTTTTTGGCTGCTATTATTGTATTTTGATTTTGTGTATATTTTGTAAAATCTATAAATAAATAATTACAAAAAAAACTACACACAGCGGTATAGTTGTGTTCCCGTGGGTGAGTACAGGTTCCCGGCGCTCATTTAGGGAAGCGTTTTGAATGAAATGTATTCATATCCTAGGGCTACTCCCATTTTAATGCCCTAGTGTAAAAAAATGGGTGTTGCCACGCAAGCGATGCCTCTGGTAATGCAAGCGTCCATAGGCTACGGTAACTGCTTAAAAGCAGGCGGGCCGTATGCTTGTTTGCCACCTAAGTAGGATAAAATAAGGGTTCTAAAAACGGTTGTGCTCATTCTGAATTTTGTTTTTCAAAATTGTAGTTGTTGTATTAGAAGAATTAGAATGGTATAATATTATAAAACAGGACATAGGTAACTTTTTATTCCGGAAACTTCACTATTCCCGTCGAATTATTTGACTGCACAGTTTGTTCAGTGGCTTTAGTGGTTACCTCGCCATTTAGTACTGCGTGGTGTGTTGTGGGTTCGATCCACACACGTGACAAAAAATTTGTGTGATCCATAAATATTTGTCCCGAGTCTGGATGTACTTTGTGTCCGTTAATTATATGTTTGTAAAGTCCCCCGCGACACAGGGCTTATTCCTAGTGCGGGAGTTGTCTTCAAAAAACAAAAAAAATTGATGAGCGGGCGAAGTTGCGGTTGGGTTTATTTATTTATTTAGGTACACAAAACACATTGCAATCAAAAACATATAAAAAATAGAAGATACATGGTTTCGAACTGGACTGCAACGTAATAATATGTATACACAGAAAAGCAATTTGTAGCAATAAAAAACAAAATAGTACTAGTTACTGACCTTCAACATTCAACACTTAAACACAACGCATCCCCTCGTAAAACTTGAATGACTCAAATTGTCACACCTGAAACCGAGTCGACCAAGCCCGTCGAAGAATGGAGAATGTCTTTGACTAGTAAAGTGAATCTGCTAAAGTTATGATCAAAAATATTGAGAGATATGTTGATCTTAGCGTTGTAAAATAGTTGTTAGTGTGTTGTAGAGTGCAGGGGTACAGTTCACTCACCGTAAAACGTATCTACTCAGCTGTAAATCATTGGCAGAACATTCCCACTTGCATTCACACTTTGACTGGAATCTGGAATGTCACTACTTGTGAAATCGTATCGGCTGAATTATTTCATCCCCTTTCACATAGCAAAGGGTGGCCGGCACGTTTAAATCGCTGGGTGGTACTCAGGGTGGCTGTTCAGAACTCATCCGAATCTAGTTTAAACGTTATATTTAACCGACTTCAAAAAGAGGAGGTTATCAATTCGTGTGTATTTTTTTTTAATGTTTGTTACCGCATAACTCCGTCATTTATGGACCGATTTGAAAAATTCTTTTTTTGTCTGACTGGACATACTTCCAGTTTGGTCCCATTATCATTAAAAGAAAGTTCCGATGATGGGATCCATGAGGAATTGAGGGAACTCCTCAAAAGTTATAGGCACACATATAGCAATTTCAATATTTTTAACAACTAATCGATCATTTGCATTCAGAAAGTGTAATTTGGTGAAGTAAAACTGATGAAGAAGACCACAGATGGCCATCTGAACTTTTCAATAATCAGTATTTTACTGATGGCGATTAGATAAGTTTCGGTTATTGTTGCTAAGCAACTATTAATAAGAAATAATGACGTGAATGAATTGAGCTCGGATTTTACAGATTAAATATTGCTTTTAATACCTACTTGACCTGTGTTCAGCCCGACGCTCAGTCGATTTTATTCGATTGTAACAAACAAATATCTGAAAATTTTACAACTTGCCGTACTGAAGTCGGTTTTTTTTTGTTAAAATTATTTAGTTTTAGTGTGAAACAGATTATACAAATAAAGTTATTATTATTTAAATTATGGACGAGCAGTAGATTTACTGATGTATCTACATCACAGCACACTTAAAAGTCTTATTTCCAACATCATTATCACAATGTTTCGGGTATTAAATTAAATTATTTTTTCAATTAATTGAAAAACATGTGAGTGCCACATCTTCAGTAGGTAGGTGCCATTCTGTAGGAAGCTAAAGTAATATTATATTCAATGCTTGATTATATATGTATAACTAGCTGACCCAGCAAACGATGTTTTGCCATATGAAGTGAAAATAGTAATATCGCTATTAAAAAATAGGTGTTCATCGTAGAGCGATGAAAATTAAGGATTGTATGTATTTTTGTATGCTGTATCATAAAAAAAAAAAAAAAAAAAATGTTGACTAAATAATAAAAATAATTCGCAGGCCTAACCGATATGCACACAAACTTTCAAGAAAATCGGTCGAGCCATTTCGGAGGTGTTTAATTACAAACACCGTGGCACGAGAATTTTATATATTAGATACGTTATTACTGTTATAAAAGTAAGTAAGTAAGTAGTGTTATAATATAATACTTATATTAGGATTTTGTTGCCTCCCTTACTTTAAATTGTGATGTAAATAGAGCGCCTCAGTTTCTTTCTACCTCTTTTCAAGTCTCATCCATTTCAGTAAACCACCTATTTTATTTCATTTCTTTAAAGGAAAAGAGTTTTTTTTATATAATGCATGACTTAACATTTTTTATACTACTTTATGAACCAGTATATGGCCCGACTGATGGTAAGTTGTTAGCGCAGTCTATGAACGCTTGCAACACCACGGGTAACAACTCCTTAAAGAACCGCATGCCATTTTGTTTCATTTGGGTTTTATTTTATTTAGGAAACAAACAGTCACCTACAAAAATAGATAACATAGTACTAGTATTCTTAAAGACTTAGAGTTCCATCATAGATATAAAAATAAACAAGAACACCAAAAAGTAAGTTAAAAAGATAGAAAAGTTATAGTATTAACGAATAACATGCTATGAATCTAATACAAATCTGACAATGACCTTGACTTAGACTATAACCAAAAACACAAATAATGTGGGTTGTTGCGATCCGAATATACCTATAAAATGTATCTAAACAGCTTTTCAACACCGTTATAGGTGGTTAATTCGTAATTATTAATTATTCGTCGTACAGGTCGACCGTGGTATAATTGCTTTACCTCGCAGATCTAGCAATCCGCGAGCCTCTCAGTAATAAAGAACCTCGATGTAGGTACGTATATAATTAACTACCATTTAAATATATTCCATATTCAAATGAAGCTCTGCAAATGAAATTTTAACGGAAACAAAACAAGTAATTTTGTAAAATGCAAAATACATTTACAGGTGAATAGAGAGAACCATTTTATAAGCCCTTCGTGTCCCTACATAGATAAAATGGATATTATTTTCCATGGACAAGTTTGTAATGGACGGTTTTATACTCTATTCTTTATCAGAGTAATACTTGAGAATATGCGTTATGTATTTCGATTATATGAGTATAATAATGTTCTCCTAACCGAATTTCGGTCACGGCGGCTAATCTCAACGGAGCGTTGCCATCTGCGCGGGAGATATTGTAGTGCACAAGTGTGTGCGCAAACACAAATGCATCCTTTATTTAGTCCGATGGGACGGCAATCCGACACGATCGGAGAGAGATCAGGACCAACGGCTTTACGTACTTTTCGAGTCACGGGGTGTAAACACCGCCAATTTCCAAACTCCGGGCATTTATTGTGAATTTCTTGACAGAAAAACCCAATATAAATTTTTGGCCCGACCCGGGAATAGAACCCGGGACGCAGCAGTCTCACACTTCCACTGAGCCACGGAGGCAGTTACTATTACAGTTAATATGTGTACTGAACACTTTTCACTAGGTGACAATAATTTGTGCGGGAAAAATTAGAACATGGTAAGTTTAGATTTTTGTTTTTATTCTTACCTCTCATAAAAGCAAATGTTGGGATGTTATGGTATTTTACTCGTACTTAACAGTTAACTCAAAACCTAGTCTCAACAGCCGACTAGCGGACCAAGTAGCAGGAAAATGTTGAAGAAAATAATGATTAGAGTGAAATTGATAAACATAATTGTGGGATATCTTTATAATAATAGGTGGACATTGCCTGTTGATCTAGTGGTTAGTGATTATGAATCACACGATTTTTCCCGTGTGGGTCGAACCAATGAACGCCGGTTAAATAGTCAGGGTCACAATATTTTTCCCGTGTGTATTATGCAGGTACGTTTGTAAAACGGTGAATTGTATGTTCGTAAACGTCCCCTGCGACACGGGGCTTGTTCACTGACAAAAAAGTTTTATCAGTGATACATATTTCTTGTATAATCTAAATGTAGCCTTTTTTACTAAGTAATTACATAGTATTCTACGGGCATGTTCAAGTTTTCGAGTTGAAAACCGCGTAGCTCAGTCATCACTCATCAGGTAAGCTCATCGATGTATGCATTTTTTCCATCGTTATAATAATATCTTTATAGATAGTCACAGAGCATAATGTTCCAATCCTCGATTTTCCACGCTCAAGGTTTGTCGAAGAGTAGAAGAAAGTATTAATGATATTAAAACTAAAACGTTCTTATAATAATGTACCTACATTTGTATTTAACAGTACAAATCATGTAACTTGTGTGTACCTATTATTATCTACACTACTTAATATTATAAAGAGGAAAGATTTGTATTTTTTAATCTAACAGATAAACTCAAAAACTAATAGACCGATTTAAAAAAAATCTGTCATCATTAGAAAGCTACATTATCAATGGGTAACGTAGGCTATATTTTATTTTAAAAAAATCACGGGTTAAATGTCCACAAAGCCAGAACGAACCGCTAGTATATTAAAAATGAAATTATCAAAAACCTTTTTTGTTTATTTGTTGACCTGCTGTCAGAATTTTGCAAGCCACACAGAGGCAGAGTACCTTCACCTTGTGAAGAGTCATGATATAATTTAAATTTACATAAATTTTAAATGCTGTGTAGCAGTAAGTAAGATACATCAAAGGACGCGAAAAGCGCAACCAGAACACACCATCCTTCACAAAGATAGCTTCATATAAAAATAGATATAATTAAATTACAAAACTGCATTTGGAGAACTTCGCTTTTATTACTGGGATTAATATGAACATTGTATAAGTGGCTCGTGGTAATTAGATCGACAAGTTGAACACGCCATTAAAATTTGTAGTGCGGTATTATTTTCCATTCACATTAATATTAGTCCAGGAGAGTGCTTTAGGTAATTGGATCGTAGTACATTATATTGTTGGACATTACCGTACAAGTGCAGCACTGAGGTTTAATAACCTTGGCAAATTTATATCGCATTTGCACGAACATTTCAAAAAGTATTTTGTTTTAATTTTAGAATTTGTTATGTAGGTAAGTCGGATAGGTGAATCAGATGCGGTAATGGATCCCCGGTGGCAGTGTACCAATGTAAATTTTACATTGTGGAGTTTATATGTACTAATCAAATGATTCGCCATTTGCTAACGGTGAAAGAAAACATCGTTAGGAAACCCACATGACTTAGAAGAATTTCAAAAGACATGTCTGATTTACCAACTCGCATTAGGCCAGCGTGTGTGAATTAAGGCCTAAACCATCTCTCTATTAATAGAGAAGAGGAGAGCCGTGCCTAGCAGTGGGAGATATATTGGTTGTTATAACAGCTAATTTGTCCGTGTGGTGACGGATTAAGAATACAAATGTCACCACCCCATTCCATCCCGTGGGTGTTGTAAGAGTCGACTAAGGGAGTAAGTCAGGCAGACAATATCCACTGCAAGAGAGGGAAAACTCGAAACAAAACCCTATACCAACCCGTCTGGCCAGCGTGGTATAGTAGGCTAATATCCCTCCAAATTAATGGAGGAGACCCGTGCCCAGCAGTGGGACGTTTTTGGGTTGAGATGTATAACAGCTAATTATATTCATAACGTATCTCTTACATGACACTCATAAGTAATTAATAATTATACTAAGAAAGCTCGATACGATCTCATGTGATAGTTAACGATGTTGTAGTCGTCGATAGAGCATGTTTATTAATATCTGTCAATACACTGCAGTATAGGTCTAGCGGAGTAAGAAAATACTGCTTGTAATAGGAGTGCAATTAGTGGACGGTCGATATGCAATATATCAGTCTCTCTCTTGAAAGAAGAGAGGAAGTTTGTCTAGCTGATAATGTTGGAATAAATTCTGTGCCTCCTGTGATGAGTAATCTAACTCGAGTTGTACCCTTTTTGTGATTTTTACATAGAATTAATAAGAAAAAAATTACGAATATTTTGGTCTAACTCACGTTCTTCTATTTGCTATAGTTTTGGAGATAATTTTGTGCAAACTGATATAACTCAACAAAAAAATCGATTGATGCGTTTCCAAGCAAATAGGTTAGATTTAATAGAGGTATGGCACAATATTAGCGAGCAAGCCCGACTGGGGAAGGATCTCCACCTTAAAGAAAACCACAGTCAAATAACCACACGCAGGGGTTTAGTTGGGTTCCTGTGTGTAAGTACAGGTCTCTAACGCTCATTTAGAGATACTTTTTGAAGAAACGTATTCCCATACCAGGAAAACAGCCATCTTAACACTTTGAAGGACAGTGAACGCCTATAGACGTCATGACAATAAAACATCTATTGTGTCTATGTTACTGTCCGCGAAAGTGTTGAAGCACTAATGTAAAAAAAAATGGGTTGGTAACACGCACGTGATACCTCGGGTATTGCAAGCGTCCATAGGCTTCAGTAACTGCTTAACACCAAGGTGGCGGGTATGCTTGTTTGCCATCCAAGTAGCATAATATATATTTATAAATATTACTCGGCGCCTACCTAATACTACTAAATTTAATAAATCAGAAACATCGAGATTAATAAGTAAAGAAACATCAAGTAATAGTAAAGATATCGCTTGTATAATTCACGGTTAGATAATAAGTATCGTCTTCTCGACATCTATAATAAACTAACATCTAGTTTTTCTTAGAAGACAATAATTTACTAGTGTTTCCTCAAGCAAAGGTCGCTAAACAAAACGTTGTCTACATTTTCCTTACGATTTAGTTAAAGTATCACAACTAAGTAAAACAACAAAATCTTCCACCTAGACATACATTGCCAGTATATTATAGCAAGTATTTAAATAGACTCCAGACTCAGATCCTCTAGACAAGTGGCATAAACGGTAATCGAATCGAAAAGTCAAAAAAACAAATGTATGGAATTTGACGAATGTTTACGACATTATATCGTAAACTTACGTCAAATCTTATACATTTGCTTCTTTGACTTTTCGATTCGATTACCGCTAATGCCACTTGTCTAGAGAGGCTGGTCAGCCGGAGCAAGGAAAATTTGTTCAGGTGGGATTTCAAAGACGATACATACTTGATGGCTGCCTCCGACAATGTAGTCAAAGCCGCAATAATATAAGTAATAAAACAGTATGTGTAACACAGACAAACAGTAGGACTTGTATTTCAACAATTCACGAAGTAGGGGTCTTATCTTCTCATAACATAATATGTTTAATCGTCAACGTATTCCTATAATTAACGGACACAAATTTCACCCAGACTCGGGAGTACCATTTATAGATCACACAAATGATTTGATGACACCGGACAAATCCGGTGTCATCAAATCAAACCCACAACATGATGCGCAGTGGTAAATGGTAACCGCTTAACCTTAACCAAGCCTGCAGTCGATATTCGGATCGGACTCAGATCGGAGTACTCAGGGAAAAGAAATTAAACTGACTTCAAAAAGCTAAAAATAACTGAATACAGATTAAAGTCGGTGCTTAGTTCATCCTGTTATCTAATATTCTGCTTGGCACCGACTTCAATCTGTATTCAGTTATTATTAGCTTTTTCAAGTCGTTTTAATTTTTATGTTGATTTATTTTTTATGTTTCTATTTTTAGTGATATAATAAAAGTAAAATATTATATGAAATAACAACATTGTTAATACATAACATTTGAGGAATGCCCTCGATTTCTCTGGGATTCCATCATCAGCTCCTGACTTGGTGTCAATGGGAGAATTTTCGAGAATCGGTTTACAAATGGCGGAGAAATCGGTGAACATACAAATGAAAAACAAACAGTCGAAAATAGAACCTCCTCCTTTTTAAAAGTCGGTTAATAAATCAACAGAAATGGCACGCTCTTTACTTTCATTACATTCACCAACGTCGCATCTGTTCGGATGCAGGTTAACTATCGTACTAGTAATTCAGCCATACTTGTGAATTAAATCTGTTATTTATTTGTTTAACATGATAGCACGTAGTATATTACAACATTTACGATTACCTATATGTACCGTCTATCTGTTAAAATGATTCATAGATTACACGATAAAGAGTTGTTGTTTCAATTATTTTGTTTTCGTTGTAGATAAAGAAATGCCGATCTTTATTAGAATTACTAACAATGACAATGTTACTTGGTGATATGTTACTATGTACTCAAGTTACCATCACAATTCTTAGTAAATGCTATGTGATTACTTTATTTATATTTCTGAGTCTGGGTGTAATTTGTGACCGTTAATTGTATGTTTGTTAAGACACAGTGCTTGTTCTCTAGTGCGGGAGTTGTCTTTTAAAAAGAAAAAAAAAAGTCTATCGAATAACATATAGACAAGAACTTAAGATTATCCCTGGGATAGGAATACGTTTGTACTCACACACAGGAACACAACTACATCGCTGTGTGTAGTCCATCCCCAGTCGGGCTTGCTCGCTAGTATGGTGCCCTACCTCTCTTTATATTATACTCATTACGGATCAATCCTTTTTTTTAAATAAATGAAAGGATTAACAAAAATGTAGCTTAAATAATAAGTAGATATATTCTATTAATTATGGTCTGTGTTTCATTGCTTGATGTTCAGTCTCTTGAATACAAAATAGTAGTATAATATTTACTATTTTCACCAAACATTGCGAGTATTTCTGTACCTAACTATAGTGGGATAACTAGCCGCGTATTGTCTTGCATGTCAAATCGCAACTAATTCCAGTAGCGAGTTGGCAAACTAGCTTCCATTGTTTTGGCAATTATGCCGTTTTGATTCGCTTGGCTAGGGTTGCCCCTCTCACTCTATCGCGTACGTTCGTTAAAGTGTTTGTGATAAATGAGATACGAAACGATCAGATAAGTAGTTTCCTCGAGTTGTTTAACATTTGAAGCGTTCTGATAAAATTACTCGCGATGTTACGCGTTGAGGTCTACAGTTAAGCGACGATTTGTGACATCAAGAAAAAATATATACAAATATGTTATATGTGTATAAATATAATGTGTATACATTGTAACATTGGCTAAGAAAATGCATGTAAATTAGATATTAGATGACAAAAAATATAACAGTTGATTAAAAATCGTTTTATCGGTTAAAAATAAACTTTGTATTAATAATACCAACCCATATCTGTCCCACTGCTGGGTACGGGTCTCCTCTCCTCTATCAAGAGAGAGGGTTCAGGCCTTAATTCACACATGCTAGCCTAATGCGGGTTGGTGAATCAGACATGTCTTTAGAATTTCTTCTAAGACATGTGGGTTTCCTCGCTATGTTTTTCTTCACCGTTAGCAAATGGCGAATCATTTGATTAGTACATATAAAATCCACAAAGTGAAATTCACATTGGTACTGCCACCCGGGATTGAACTCTCGCCAAAAATCAAATCACTAGTAACGTAACTCCTTAAAGAAACGCAGAGATGGCTTTAGTTTGAAACGTAAACATTGCACAACCGTAAGCAGGTTAAAATACTATTAGTGCTTAATAAAATTGTCCGCTTATTATATTTACAACTTGTGATAGGGAGCTGTTAGATAATGTGATTACTGAATACCTGGTTACACTACGGCATCGTACCGCCGCCGGTGCACATTTAACGATATTAGTGCCTGTTCCAGGTTCGTCATTCTGATGCTGATCTAGTTAGATACCGTATTTTATGTAAGGCATGTGTGTTGGAACACTCCTCCTTAATTAGGTGTATTTAATAGCGTTAATGTAACGTATGTATTATGCAAGTAATGCTTTTTCATACTGTGAAATCAAAATATTTTTTCTATTATCAAAGAAATGAATTGACTGCCTTTGTGGTCCAGTGGCCGCAGTATGCGCCTGCTGTGCACGAGGTTCTGGGTTCGATTCCCACACAGGACCAAACATTGTGTGACACACAAAGAGTTGTTCTGAGTCTGGGTGTAATTTGTGTACGTTGTTTCTATGTTTTAAAGTCCCCTGCGTCACAGAGCTTGTTCTCTAGTGCGGGAGTTGACTTAAAAAAAGAAAATAACAGAATGGAGGCAGTTTTTGTCATATTTTACTAAAAGGAAAACAAGGAGATAATCCTTATTTTCTATCTGTCTATATCTCTTCTTATTTAATGTCACGTATCTAATTAACAGACCAGTCTGTATATTATATTGTGTTCAATGTTAACTCGAATGTTTTATTTAATTTTAATTAAATATTTTTTGCCATAAAGTATTTCGTTGTCTATAACTTATTGGTAAAGAGTTAATGTATATCTATACTAATACTAGCGTCCCGCCCCGACTTCGTCCGGGTTAAACTATTTTCAGCGCAACTTTCTTTTTTTTACATACGAACCTTCTCCTTAAAATAACAAACACAACAAAGAAAGAATTAGCGAAATCGGTCTAGCCGTTCACGTGTGATGCCGTGACAAAGGGAAATAGTGATTCATTCACTCATAGACTAGGGGACGCCCGCGACTTCGTCCACGTGGAAATTTAGAATAATTAGAATTTTCAAAATCGGTTCAGTAGTTCCAGAGATTACTCCGTATAACGTTACAAACTCCCAACCTTTACCTGTTTATAATATAGTGTAGATCTATTTCTGTGGTGTAGACTATGGGTCGCCCACGACTTCATCCGCGTGGTAATTTGGAATATTTTCCCGATTTTGCAACATATCTCACTACTGCTCTGCTCCTACTGATCATAGCGTGATGTTACATAGCCTATAGCCTTCCTGGATAAATGCACTATTCAACAAAAAAAAGTTTTTTTCTAATTGAACCAGTACTTTCTGAGATTAGCGCGCTCAACCAAACAAACAAACAAACTCTTCAGCTTTATAATATTAATATAAAAGTATAGATTATAAAGCTGAAGAGCTTGTTTGTTTGTTTGGTTGAACGCGCTAATCTCATAAAGTACTGGTTCGATTCGAAGGCTATAGGCTTTATAACATTACGCTATGATCAATAGGAGCGGAGTGAGATATATTGCAAAATCGGGGAAAATATTTTTTTTATTAATTGGCTATATCTTATTGAAATGATAATACGGGATCTTTTCGAAAACTAAATATATGTTCACCCACCCGTGCGAAGCCATAAATAAATCTGGCTGTTTAAATTCAAATCACAATCAAATACTTTTGCAGTTTAATAGATGTTACAACTCTGCTTATTTTATACCAAACCAGAACTTTGAACCCGAACAATGCTAACTGTGTACCTAAACAGAACTAGTATTGGATTCTGTGAGCCTCCACCGACAAAGATGATCGCAATCTCTTTGTGAGGGAAACTGATGGTATCGCTAAAGACGTCCAATACCACACAGAATAAACAATTATCTAATGGCCGGCTCCACTGCAATACAGGTTACATGCTGAACGTACATCTGGAGCTGTCTTTGAGGTACAATGTTAGATCGTAATCTATACTTCACACACGCTGGCCTAATGCGGGCTGGTGAATCAGACATGTTTTTAGAATTTCTTCTAAGACATATGGATTTCCTCACGATGTTTTTCCTTTACCGTTAGCAGATAGTGAATCATTTGATTAGTAGGTCTCCACAAAGTGAAATTCACATTGGTACTGTCACCCGGGATCGAACTCGCACCTCTTGCATGCAAGTCTTTTTCCTTCCCACTCAGCCACCACCGCTTTCAAGTAACGTATCTTAATCGTACAATTTATTTATATATTAAGCTTATTTTATAATAATTACTAATAATACTAATATAGATTATAAGCACAAATTGTTACTAATTTGCCACTAACAATATATGGAAATTTGTTTCTGAAAATAAAATGTTTATTATTATTATATTATATATTCTCACAGATCCGCAATCGGCCAACGCTCTTGTTAATAGAAAGAAGCAATACAATAATTCTATATATAGTAACCACGTGACATTAGTTTCCGCTTCAAGGACATTCATACAACTGTACCACTGATTACTAAATAGTTACTACGTTACAGATAATTCACTCAGTAGAAAATTACCAATACCTACTGCTATAATAGCCTACTCTGTCACGTCAGCAACCGCTGGATGCTAAAATGTGCCTAATGCTCAAGCGCACTGAAGCAATTACAACGCAAGTTGTAATTGCTTCGCACTGCACGATCTCACAGCTCTGAATTTGGTCCGCAAACGGCCCGAGACCGCTTGGCCGGGCGGTAGATAATTATAGCGCGCAAGTACATGGAGTGACGGCCTGACTCTACGTTACGGTAATACAAATGCATGATCCACCGATACCATTTCCCGTACAGACTCACCTCGAGACCTCGCTGTTTACTAACAAATACCTACTTAACTAACATCACATACATCCATATTTATATTGATCAACTTTGAACTGAATTGAAGATGAATGAGTACATATGTATGTACATGAGACAAACAAAGGGTATACAATACTTGATAAATCCTTGATGAATTCTGCATTTGGATTGGTTTGGTGATATGCTCTTATATGTCTTGCAAACTCTAATTTCGCTTTAAAGGTTCGGTTAAACGTTGCACAAATGAGTTGGCCAAGTTTTGGGCCGATTCTTCTGAAGCTGTCGCTTTTCATCTTCTCTTAAAGACGTTAGTAGTCAGTAGTTAGTGAGCTTGTGGGCATAACGAGTACAAGGCACTTTGATGGGCCCTATCTACTTAACTGTTTGCTTTTTAAAGAATCCTTACTAATATTATAAATGTGAAAGTATGTAAGTATGGATGGATGGATGTTTGTTACTCTTTCACGTAAAAACTACTGAATGGATCTGGATGAAATTTTTTAGAGAGATAGATTATGGTCTGGAATAACACATAGGCTACTTTAGGCGATAACCGACATCCACGCGGGCGGAGCCGCGGGTAACAGCTAATAATATTTTTTTTAGCCTGTATGTCCCACTGTTGAGCACATTGACTTCCACTCCTGTCTATACACTGCCTTATGCCATCAATCCTTCTCATAGGTGGTCACGCAAGCGTTTTGTAGTTCTGCATCTTCGGCGATTCCCATCTACATAATATTTACTTTGATAATTTTAGACTTTTTTTACGTTTGTCTGACTGCCTTGGTGGTCCAGTAGCCGCAATATACGCCTGCTGTGCAGGTTGTGGGTTCGATTCCCACACAGCACAAAACTTTGTGTGACCCACAAAAACTTGTTTTGAGTCTGAATGTAATTTGTGTCCGTTAATTATAAGTTTGTAAAGTTCCATGTGACACAGAGCTTGTTCTCTAGTGCGGGAGTTGTCTTTTAAAGAAATGTATGTTTATTTAAAATTTGAAACGCATATTATCGATAAATCATAATATGTTTTATGAATAGAGGACTGAATGGATGTTAAGATAAGAAAATACAGAATACAAAAATAAAACCGTGTTTCCACAGATAACGATCACAAACGTGTTAGTCCCAAAGAGAATGTGTGTCTGCTCCTTTCATGGGTCTCTGTACACTTCGTTGAGGTAGGTCGTGGATTACCATTACAATAGGGATAACACTGTTTGTTTGCTTCTAACTGATTCTGGATTATATACATTGTTATTTCACGTTACTCAATAGGAATATTTGATGTAGGAAACTTACCAGCACATGTCAACCGACAAGATTTTCACAATTCAAATTCAAATTCAACAATGACTTAACAAAATATACCTATATAAGTAGAGAAGTATTCGACTTGGAATAAGTGATCATGATCAAATAATTTTTTGAGAGAGTACTCTATATGACGCAGCTACTAATTATTATCAACATCATAAATAGACACCAGCAAAGACTTAATATTGAATGACACACCCCGAGGACATCAATTCTTAGATTGTAGATTGATATTTATTTGTTCCAACAAACAAGGCGTATCATATCGCCAATTAGAAAGAAAGAAAACGTATTTCTTATAATCCTCACAATAAAAATAACAAAAGGTACAAGTTTATTACAGAAATAACATATAGAAAAATTGTTAGTAATTATGAGGTATCTTATTCCTGCGCATCGCCCCCGGCTAATTAAGTATTTACTGACCGCTCTGATGACAACCGCTCTGATGACATTAGATTATATGTAATGCAAAACGCCGCCATATTCCTAACAACATCAATTTCTCCTCCTCAGATATCTGGAGGTCATTAGGAACCCTAGGTATAGGTTGGTTTAGATGAAATCAACAAATATTTCACTTCATCTATTCTTCTTGATCGTCAAGCGTCAAGTGTCGTACTCTTGACGACATTGCTTACTTACCTAGCCCCAACAAAGATAGTCCTTTTAAATTTTCTCCCGTTGCATCAGGGATATCAAAAAGGTTATACTCTCTATAAAATCTAATGCTACGGGCAGCGATGGCATCAGCCGGGCCCTCTATTGTGCCTAGATCCTACACTCTGAATGTAGTAATGTAAGTATATTTATATCTTGTTCGTGAATAATTAATTATATGGGTTATAGCCGTTGCCCGCGGCTCCGCCCGCATGGTTGTCGGTTATCGCTGTAAAAAGTAGCCTATGTGTTATTTCAGACCATAATCTATTTCATCCAGATCCGTTCAGTAGTTTTTACGTGAAAGAATATCAAACATCCATCCATCCATACTTACAAACTTTCACGTTTATAATATTAGAAGGATTTGCGTTACAAGTGTTTCATTTTGTATTTTCTGGACCGGCCACGCGAGTCTACTAGCCCACGTGGTCGGAAACCTAACTAACTACCTACTACGTCACAGTGGCCTATGTCCAGGAGTGGACGTCTTTTGGCTGAGATGATGATGATGACTATGAGGTCAAAATTGCGTTAACCTCAGCTGGTGCTTTAGCTTAATTGATACAGCGCTGGTATTTTGGCCGGCTTATAGATTATGGTCTGAAATAACACATAAGCTACTTTTTACAGCGATAACCGACCGACATCTACGCGGGCGGAGCCGCGGGCAACAGCTAGTAAAACATATTTATAGATACTTACTAGCTGACCCAGGAAACATTATTTTGCTACTAAAATAGTAATATCGCTATTAAAAAATAGGGGTTGACCGTAGAGGGGTGAAAATTAAGGGTTGTATGTATGAATCAGCATTAAAATGCTAAATCATAAAAAAATTTAACAAAAAATGTTGTCTTAAAAAATTTAACAAAAAATGTTGTCTTAAAAAATAAATATTTAGGACTACCCTTAACATTTAGGGGGACGAAAAATAGATGTTGTCAGAGTGGCAGACCACACAAAATTTCACGAAAATCGGTCGAGCCATTTCGGAGGAGTTTAATGACAAAGACCGTGACACGAGAATTTTATTAAGATTTTAAATTTGTTACTATATCACGCCAAAACGGCTGAACACATCTTGATGAAATTTGGTACAGAGATACCTGTTATCTATAAAAAAACGCGTACTAAAGTACGTGCGAGCGAATACAAATAAAAAAATAATGCCATTTAAAGGTGTATAATGTAATGAAATTTGTGTAATCCGTTGCAGGATTTAATATACATGAAGAGAAAAGAAACATGTATCGATGTTCTTATTACGAATATACATTCGATTACAATATTCGCACATTTAAGAATTAATCTCAAATAGGCGAATATCGTAATCGAATCGAATCAAATGGCGCGTTTATTTTAAATCGCTTCAACAGATTTATTTACCCCTCCATGACACCGTAATGTGATGAAGCGTTTAAAAAACGCCGCTTAAACATCAACACCTGATTGGTAAATTAACTGGGTTCTAATTGGTTGATTGTCAACGGCTGCGCACACGCTCATCGCTTGTTATGATTCTTTACAATACATAAGAAATATCTATAGGCACTAATATCATAAAGAGACAGAGTTTGTTTGTTTAAACGCGCTAATCTCTGGCACTAAGCAGTCGGATTAGAAAATTATTTTTGATTTCGATAGCCCTATTTTTGAGGAAGGTTAAGGAGGCAAGGCAGGAACAGCTAGTATAATGTCAGTCAGTAATGTCTCATCATATACAATACCTAGTATTATTGTAAATGCAAGAAACTAAGTCTATATTATTATTACTTCACTTACTATGAATGTTACATTATTTAATTAATGTCAAGTCACTTCAAAACCTTCACAGAATTGTTATTGTGTCAACTGTTGGATATCACGGTGAATTCCTATATGAACGGCCTGAACAACTCAGCTACCAGGTTGTCCACTAACTAGGTAGGTACTTGAAAAGAAGAAGAATCATTATTGTCATTACCCGCATTAGGCCAGCGTCTCTCTGTCTCTAATGATGGAGGAGAGGCCGTGCCCAGCAGTTCTTTTTCTTTTTTAAATGACAACTCCAGCACTAGAGAATAAGCTATATAGTCGCAGGGGACTTTAAACATACAATTAACGGATACCAATTACACCGAGACTCAGAACAACTCTTTGTGTGTCACACAAAGGTTTGTTCTGTGTGGGACTCGAACCCGCAACCTCTTGCACAGCAGCATTCGCATACCAAGGCAGTGGGGCAGTTAATGACTTGCTATTATATACATAATATATCTTATTCTTGAGGCAACATTATTGTGTTGATACTACATCATAGGTACAATGACGTAACTCCCATACTTCATACTTGATCAACGAGTTAACTTTTTTAATCTTTAGACTTTACCGGTACGGTTTAAAAAAATATACAAAAAATATATACAATTGAATGTTTGCTTGCGGTAATCCAAAGAACTACCTACTAAAGCGATTTAAAAAGTAATTTTAACATAAACCACTCCTGAACTGATGGTGTTCAGGCCCTAATCCACGCATGCCATATATCTTTAGAATTTCTTCCAAGACACATGCGGGTTTTGTCATCCTTCAACGTTAGTAGATGATAAATCACTTATTTAGTATAAATAAATTCCACAAAAACAAATTTAGGTACATTAGTACTGCCGCGCCGCACTGCATCGAACTCACACCTCTTATCACATCTCTCGAAAACTCCTAGCCACTCGGAAGAGCTACTGGTTCATGAAGGCGCTAATGAAGGGTAACCTTCCGTTATGTCTCAAGCGCAAACTCGTGGACATGTGTATCATGCCCACCTTAACTTACAGTGCCCAAACCTGGTCACTTGGTCCCAAGGTTTGTCAAAGGGCAATAGAGCGCAGCCAACTGAATATCGAACTCTGTGACAAAGTGCGGAATACCATCATACGCTCGCAGACCATGGATATGGTATCATGGATGTCGGTAGTAAATCTGCCAAACTAAAGTGGTCCCACTTTAGTTTGGGTGGGACACATTTCCAGATCCGTTCAGTAGTTTTTACGTAAAAGAGTAACAAACATCCATCCATCCATCCATACTTACAAACTTTCGCGTTTATAATATTAGTAGGATTATAAACGCGTAAGTTTATAAGTATGGATGAATGGAAGGATGGATGGATGTTAGTTACTCTTTCACGTAAAAACTACTGAACGGATCTGGATGAAATTTGGCACAGAGATAAATTAGTGTCTGGAATAACACATAGGCTACTTTTTACAGTGATAACCGACAGACACGCGGGCGGAGCCGCGGGCAACAGCTAGTCAGTAGATAAACCTAATGAGACTAGAGCAGAAGGAAATACGAGACCAATAGTCATCAATGGTTATACCTGTAGACATTGTGAAGCCAGCGAATGATGATTATTATAACTGGTATTATAGTTGAATGTACTATTCGTGTAATAAGTACCTAACTAAGACGTGGTACGACTTCGTCGCTTGTTTCCCGATACTTGAGGTCAAGAGCGGGCTAATGATGGCCTCTCGCTTCGATACAAAGACATTCGCTCATCGCACGACGTAAAAGCGGCTGCATCTATCATTTTTACGTATTGCATCACCGACGTCAATCCTTTAGTGAGTGTCTGTGTAATAAGTCAACAGTTGATTGCTGTTATATATTGAAATATGATTATTAGTTATAGTCAATGATTATTATAGTAAGAAAGAGGTAGATATAAAAGATAAAAAAGATAAAAAGATATTTATTACCAAAAAACACATTAAAAAAAAAAAAAAACAAAATTTATCAAACAAAAAAATAATGTGTTATGGTAACCGGAGCGGACTCAGCAAATTTAATGTTGGCAGTGCGCAGTGGTTACACTTCGCCTGGGCCAACGCTGGTTTTCAGTCCAGTCCAGTTTCAGATATCGCACAAGAACGAATTTTTTTGCCGTCAACGAAGCTAAGTAGCTTCATTTCATGTATCACTATCTCTTTCTATATCATTGAGTTACGTAGGTACCTATTCTTTATCGCATTCATATGTTAAGGTAATTAAGTACCTACGTACTAAGACATAGTAACAAGTAGGGTCGGCAACGCGTAAGTGACACCCTGGTGTTGCAAACGTCCATCGGCTACGGTAACTGCTTACCATCAGGTGGGTCGTATGCTTGTTTGCCACATTGGTAGAACAAAAAAAACGCCTTTGCCGCTCAGTAGGAAAGTAGCATAAAACCTTCGCTTCGGCATCGCACGGGTATTTATTAAGTTTTCGTAGTGATCCCGTACTTTTTTTAAAATAAAATATAGCCTATGTTACTCGCTGATAATGTGCTTTCTAATAGTAAAAGAATTTTTAAATCGGTCAAGTGGTTTTAGAGTTAAATCACGACAAACAAAAAATCGAATCTTTCCTTTTTATCTATGTTTATATCTTTTTTTTTCCTAGCCTGTATAGTCCCCCCGCTGAGCAAAGGGGGAAATGGGGGAGCCCATTGACATCCATTCCCGTCTGACCATCGCCTTATTCCACCAATCCTTCTTATATACCTAATATCAACCTTTAAACGAGCAATTCTTGTATAAATATAATCTGAATCTCGGAAACGGCTTCAACGATTTTCATGACATTTAGTATGCAGAGGGTTTCAGGGGCAATTAATCGATCTTCTTCTTCTTATCGTTTGGTTAGTGGCCAACCTGGTGACAGAGTTATTTAGATCGCCCATATTTAGACCTCTGTCGTGATCTATGGACTGATAACAGTCGGGACCGACTTTTAACGTGCCCTCCGAAGCACGGAGACGCTCAGATGAAATACCACTATGCGGTCACCCATCTATAGGGTTCCCGCGCCCTTGGTTGTCGATTAATCGATCTAGCTAGGCTTCATTTTAGAAAACGATAAGTTCCAAAAACAAATCGGTCATCCAGGTACTAATAGTTTATATAATATTATTATTATCGATGGCAAACTGACAGTTGTGATCGCAAACTAATAGTTGTGATTGCTCGGTGACTGCACAATCTATTGACTAAACGTCAAAAAGGCTCGGCTTTTGCTCTTACGGAATACCGATTTTTAATACGACAGCCACATTTTGCTCGGTTTTTGCTCTTACGGAAGATCTAAACCTCTCCCGCAGGGGGCGGGAGAGGTTTAGATCTAATGAAGTGACAAACATACAGACACTTTTTCTCATCTGTATACCTACTAGTACAGTACGATTATTATGTTCATTCATGGATCTGCTTAAAAGACGAAAAGTATATTTCTTTCAATATTTAATAAACAAATATGTCGCAAATAAATTGCCAATTAAAATATGTCAATGGCCGTCCTTAATTAAAAATCTATAAATATAATAATGTTGTCCATGTTTCACTCTCTTGTAACGAATTTATTACAAATCGTTTGGTAACTTTGGTAGGTAATTTAAAATAGACCAACCTTTTTGAAAGTAATATTCTGTATTATAAAATTAAAAATATTTACAGGTAGGTAGGTAGTAGGCCTGCCTTGGTGGTCCAGTGACCGCAGTATGCGCCTGCTGTGCACGAGGTTGTGGGTTGGATTCCCACACAGGACAAAACTTTGTGTGACCTACAAAGAGTTGTTCTGAGTTTGGGTGTTATTAGTGTCCGTTAATTGCATGTTTGTAAAGTCCCCTGCGACAAAGAGCTTGTTCTGTAGTGCGGGAGTTGTATTTTAAAAAAACGGTATTATTATTGCATGAGTAGATACATAGTGTATTTTAACCAATTTTTCTAACAGTGCAGTTAGAGCTGTCAAAATCGTTAAATTGGGATGATTGAATTAATACGCCCGCTTCCCTTCCTACCTCCCCGCAGGCGCCTGTCCCTGTCAGTACGGTCTGCACTTTCGTGTCGTCTGCGCTATTTAAGTATCCATATACCATATAATACCACTACGCGGTCACCCATCTATAGGGTTACCGCGCCCTTGGTTGCTTTACCTTCTTATCGTTTACCGAACAGCGAGTGCACCTGGCTATGAGTGCCTCATAAAGAATGGATTATAAACTTATTAAATGCTAAGTCCTAGTATCAGACCAGAATATCAACATATTTTAATAATTTATATTTTTTGAATTAATATTCATTATTTCAGTGACACAGATGTTTTAATAAACAAAAGGTGGTTAAAGATAGACTAATAGAAAACGTCTCTCACGTTTAAAATCTACGAAATGTTATATTTAGTGTAACAATAAGAAAATTTACAACTTTTACTTTGGGAACGAAATATTGTGTGTACCTATATAATTATTATTTTTTCTGAATGACTGACTGATTCATCAACGTAATACCTAAACCGCTGGGGCTTTATAATTGAAATTTTACACAAAGGGTTCCTTAATGGAAGTGAGCACTAAAAATAGATTTTTAGAAATCGATCCGTAAAAAAATCCTTAATCATACAATGCCATACGTTTACTCTTATTTATGCTATTGTTATAATAAACTCACTAATTTTCAATTAATCCCTAAAACCCCTATCTGTTACTTTTAGGATGAATATAGACAGTGAATTTGTTAGCTTACCAAAAACCGCAATAGTTATTATCGATTGTCTATTTGTCGTCAATGTCACCGGCAGTAATAGGCTTAGGACTGTTTCGTAATGTCCGCAGGCCGCGGCCGAGCCGGTGAAACAATTCCGTTACATTATCTACTGCATGCTGTTTAGTTTACAGGGCTAGCAGACAACGTGCTAGTGCGCGTGTGCTATGACCAAGTTTTATTGCAGTGCTATCACGAACCAGTTATGCTACATTGTGCCAAGAACTGTGCATCGAGAGGTCCGTACGCACCGCGTGTTTTACATAGTTAAAGACAACACCAATGCTGGTGTGCGCGCTCCTCTTCGCCAACTTATTCAAGCTTACAACACACACTTCACGAATATTGACATATGTATTTGCTCTCTCGGACCTTAAATTTAAGACGTGAGATACTAGTAAATAAATAATTTAATTCAATGATTCACTTCCTACTATAATAAATAATAACATACTAGTTTATTAAATGTATTTTACGCGCACTTTTGAAGTAAACATCCAATTGAAAGAAAATAAACGTATTAGGTACTATCCCAGGGATAGTCCATCATAAAACCGGGTGCAAAAAAAATAGATCGGCAGCACGCAAGTGATACCGATCCCATTGCAAGCAATTAACTGTGTAAAACACGCGGTTCGTACATTGTGCCAATAACTGTGCATTAAGGGGTCCGCCCTTGATGCACAGTTATTGGCACAATGTAGCATAACTGGTTCGTGATAGTACTGCAATCGAATATTACATACGCCATGCAGCGTTACAGCAATGAGTAGGACTCATGTAGGTTATGTTATTGTCTAAAATCGATAAAGACCAAAGTATATCTAGCTCCATTACTGAATGTCGATAGTGGGCTCATAGAATTAAAGTTATCGATCAGAAAACCTGAACGGATTTGGTACCAAACTGGATGGCTCACATTCTAAACGGCTTGATCGATTAGATACGGTAACTGAGGTATCACCAGATTAACATATTGTATGGCCGATGTTAAATTCCAATATTTCAAGTAATTGTTGTCACGACCGATAGACTGATGGGCGCACAGGATTGTTAGTTTGGTATTGCGTTTCTAATAAAGAATAATAATTATGCCTTATTTTAACCATCAACAAAAAAAGTTTTTTTCTTATCAAACCAGAACATTCTGACATAAGCGCCTTCAACCAAACAAACTCTTCAGCTTTATAATATTAAGTATAGATTATACTAGTGGACCTGGCAAACGTAACGCCCTACCCGGAAAAGCTGATATACCGACAGCAGCGCCACCTACCGGCTCCAATTGTAAATCTAAACCATCCGGAGCCCTACCCGAACACACACAAAATTTCATTAAAATCAGCCGAGCCGTTTAAGAGAAGTTCAATTACAACGAAAAGTGGCATTGATTTTTAACCGACTTCAATTTCAATATTATTAACAACTAATCAATCATTTGCATTCAGAAAGTGTAATTTGGTGAAGTAAAACTGATGAAGAAGACCAGAGATGGCCATCTGAACTTCTCAATAATAAGTATTTATTAGATAAGTGTATTAGATAAGTTTTGATTATAGTTGCTAAGCAACTATTATAAGCAAGTGTAATTAAGCGAATGAAAACTGGTACATTTGAACTGAACTGATGATGAATCCGGAAGCTAGGCAACGGAACTTTATAATTAAATAATGTAATCTAGCCGTGTTTGTGCTTATTTGAATGGTCATGAGATGCACTTTAGCTGTAAATTATCAGATTAAGAAGAACCTTCTTTAAGGGAGGAAAAGTGAGATAAGAGTTTGCATGAAAGTTCATCCTGTTTTTATACCTTTGTTAGACTAGGGGTTTGATGGTATTTGAAAATTTTACAACTTGGCGTACTAGTCGGTTTTTTTTGTTAAAATCCTTACTAATATTATAAATGTGAAAGTTTGTGAGAATGGATGGATGGATGTTTGTTACTCTTTCACGTAAAAACTACCTAACAGATTTGGATGAAATTTGGCACAGAGATAGATTATGGTCTTGAATAACACATAGGCGATTTTTGCAGCGATAACCGACATCCACGCGGGCGGAGCCGCGGGCAACAGCTAGTTATTATTTATATTGATAATACATATACGAATGCAACTCTCTCCATCTATCACCCTGCATGGCATAGAAGGAATTCAGAGAAAGGACATAGAGTTATTTTTTTATCGCGATAACAGACATGTTCATGCGGGCAACATGTAGTAAATACGAGTGTATAGAGTATCGGACAAAAATATTATAAATGTGAAAGTTTGTGAAGATGGATGGATGTTTGTTACTCTTTCACGTAAAAACTACTGAACGGATTTGCATGTTTTTTGTTTTTTATATAGTACTTGGGTGGCAAACAAGCATACGGCCCGCCCTATTGTTAAGCAGTTACCGTAACCTATGGACGCTTGCAAAATCAGAGGTACCACTTGCGTGTTGCAAACCCATTTTTTTACACCAGGTCTTAAAGATGAGAAAGTCCCTGGGATAGGAATATGTTTCTTTCAAAACGCATCCCTAAATGTGCGCTGGAGACCTGCACTCACACATAGAAACACAACTACACCGCTGTGTGTTGTTATTTGGCTGTGGTCTTCTGTAAGGTGGAGTTACTTTCCCAGTCGGGCTTGCTCGCTAGTATGGTGCCCCATCCCTCTTAAATTTGGCATTTAGAATAGCGAAAAGGCTGTTATTTTATCACGATAACTGACATCAACGCGAGCAGAGCAGCAGGCTCTATCTAATCCTACTTAAAATTCAGCTGTATTAGCTAGTAGGTACCTGCAATTCCTGCAAAGACAGATAATTTCAGTGTGCCGTCTAAATCCTATGAACGGTATAAGCCTCGCATGTTGACACTCCCTGGGGCCTCTTCTACACAAGTTAATCATGATAAAAACATTCAGTCGTAAGTAGCCCACAAAACATAGGACGTCCCTGAACCCTCCTCAGGGAGTTGGTGCGCTTTGCCACAATAAAGCTTAATATGGAATTACATTTGATGGACGTTAAGTACTTATGTTAGATGCTAATACTGATGATCGTCTAATTTTGTACATGTATTTTAGGTTTTTGAACTCAATATATAAAACGCCCGTTTGTCCGTGTGTAGTTTTTTAAAAGAATTAGAGAACAAGCTGGGTGTCGCGGGGGACTTTACAAACATACAATTAACGGACCCAAAAAAAAAATTACACCTAGACTCAGATCAACTCTTTGTGGGTTACACAAAGTTTTGTCCTGTGTAGGAATCGAACCCATAACCTGCACAGCAGGCGCATACTGCGGCCACTGGGCCACCAAGTTCGTAAACAAAATAAGTTACAGACCTGAAATTGAGACATTTGGGGTAGATGTCTCTAAACTATAAAATGGTAAATAAATGCGTTGTTTCCCGTAGTTTCCTCGACCTCCACGACAATGGAGGTTGGGAGAACTAATGTATGAAAGTTTATTTTTCCAAAACAATGGTTTGTGGTCTGGGAACAACCTAAATAAATAAATTAGATACCTCCTTTACTGTGTGTCTGTCCTGGACCGTAGAAAATAAAGCAGGGACATATTTTATTGCAGTGTAATTGTTTATTATTTTTAACCGACTTTGAAACGAAGGAGTTGTGATCGTCTTCCTTTTTCGAAGTTTGTCAGTACAATATACGTATGTATTAATGATTGTATATTTGGTTACTATTCGTTTCTTTTGAATTTGGGTTTTTGTGTACAAAAATAAATAAATAGAAATGTAAATTGTCTCCTTTTCAAATTTTAATATAAGCCTAAATAAAAAAAAACGATTAAACCATGATAATAGAAAAAAAAACGTGAAATATATCTAACAACCAAATTAACAAATAGATACTTTTGCATTTATAATATTTGCAGATATAAAATTAACGTTACAATTTTTCAAATACTCCAAAAACTTGAAATATACACACATAATTTTATTCAAATCGGTCCAGCCGTTTAGGAGGCACAAACACACGTACAGAATAATTCTATCTATTAAGATTACTACGACAAATTATCTTGTCAGGGAGTAGTGAACTGGTTGCGAGGTATTATCAGGATCAAACTACCGCTGATTACTATCTGCACTGTAATCCACGATAACACAATGTCATGTATTACACGACTCGATACAACCGACAAACGATTAAGATACGATAATTGTACGAACTATTGAACATTACGCAAAGATAGCGTTCACAGACGTATCAATAGATACTTATATGCCAATCAGTAGCAGTTCAACAAAGGTAATTCCCCACAATATATGGCCTGATCATGATTTTCAGATAATCTTATATATATATATATATTTCTTGTGTGCGTGTGTATGTCACTGAACTCCTCCTAGACGGCTGGACCGATTTTGATGAAATTTTGTGTGTGTGTTTGGGTAGGGCACAATTGCACAATTGGACTTGGTAGGCGCCGCTGCTGTCGGTACGTAAACTTTTCTGGGCACGATGACGTCTGCCTGGTCCGCTAGTATATTATATTTTTACTAGTGGACCTGGCAGACGTCGTCCTGCCGGAAAAAGCTGAAATACCGACAGCAGCGCCACCTACCGGGTCCAACTGTGAATCTAAACCATCCAGGGCCCTACCCGAACACACACACAAAATTTCATCAAAATCGGTCCACCCGTCTAGGAGGAGTTCAGTCACATACACACGCACACAAGAAATATATATATTAAGATTTAAAGCGTGCGACTGTGCACTCAAGATGTGCAAGTTCGATCCCGGGAAGCAGTACCAGTGTAAATTTCACTTTGTGGAGTTTATATGTACTAATCAAATGATTCGCCATCTGCTAACGGTAAAGGAAAACATCGTGAGGAAACCCACATGTCTTAGAAGAAATTCTAACTACATGTCTGATTCACCAACCCGCATAACCCAACGTGTGTGAATTTTGGACCAAACTGTCTCTCTCCCTTGATAGAAGAGAGGAGACCCGTGCTCAGCAGTGGGACATATATGGGTTGCTATTAAATATTATATTTAAATCGTCAAAACCCTGATAACAAAGGCTAGTATCCGTCTGTGGAGTAGAAACAGGGAAGGGGACTGGACTAAATCCTCTTCGGATTTTGTTCAGTCAGTTATAATAAAATTATAATCCTGAAAATCCTTAAGGGAATTGCGATACAGCCGAGAAAACATGAAAAGAGCACGTTTATTTATAACTAGCTGTTGCCCGCGGCTCCGCCCGCGTGGTTGTCGGTTATCGCGGCCAAAAGTGTTATTTTCGAAAGCCTTAGGGTACTAATTATACATATTTCTGAGACCCTCCTAGTAAGCTTATAAAAAGCCTGTGGCAGGGGGTCTCGCTCTTCATAGACAATTTTTTTAAATTTTTATTATTAAATTTACTTAGGTCTAGTAGATAATATTTTATAAATCACACAGATTTTCATCGTGTGTGGGGATTGAACCAACAACACGCTGCGCATTGGTTAATAGCGAGGTAACCATTTAAGCCACTGAACCAATCGTGAAGTCATCCAAACTCTAAGTTTTAAACAATCGTTTCACCGTATTTCGGTTTCTATTTTTGCGGCAAACCAACGAGTACTTTATGCCTTGTCTATCGTTGAATTAATCGACTCTGATTTATACTTTGTTATCCTTACTAATATTATAAATGTGAAAGTTTGTGAGAATGGATGGATGGATAGATGGATGGATGTTTGTTACTCTTTCACGGAAAAACTACTAAACGGATCTGGATGAAATTTGGCACAGAGATAGATTATGGTCTGGAATTACACATAGGCTACTTTTTACAGCGAAAACCGACATCCACGCAGGCGGAGCCGCGGGCAACAGCTAGTCTGACTGCCTCGGTGGTCCAGTGGTCGCAGTATGCGCCTGCTGTGCACGAGGTTGTGGGTTCGATTCCCACACAGGATAAAACTTTGTGTGACGCACAAAGAATTGTTCTGAGTCTGGGTGTAATTTGTGTCCGTTAATTGTATGTTTGTAAAGTCCCCGGCGACACAGAGCTTGTTCTCTAGTGCGGGAGTTGTCTTTTTTAAAATAAAGAAAAATAAAAGTCTAAAATAATTTAGACAAAATCTGGAAAGTTGCGAGAGGAAATCAGTTTTACATAATTTATGTAGACTTCCTACATAGTCAAGGGTTAAGTTACAACCAGCCTTTGTATTGTTCTCTGGAAACTTCCATTATTTGTCTACTGAACGTTTGCAGAGGTCTAAATACTCATTAAAAAGGTACATGCGGGCCACTGTAGTTTTCTTCTTGCTTGCACCAGATACAGCACTATGATTAATATTAACTGTCAACGGCTTCACTTATAAAATATAAACTAAAAATCTCTGTATTTATGCAGGTGCTGTATTAGAAGAAATCTTTTTCTTTTTATCGTTTGGTTAGTGGCCGACCTGGTGATAGAGTTTTTTAGATCTATTAACAGTCGGGACCGACTTTTAACGTGCCCTCCGAATCACGGAGACGCTCAGATGAATATTTTTAAGTAATAAAGATTATAGTTTTTAGATTTTACTAAGATTGCAATGTGATCTTGACACGTTTCTATCTTATTTTTACAATAAGAAACGATCCCTCAGTTCCATACTAAATTCATTCCTTTTTTTAGCAATTATATTGTTTCTTAATTAATTAAATATTTATCTAAATTTTATTCTGTATGGTTTATTGGTTTCCTTTCCTTTTCGTTACCACTAATATTGTAACTTATACCAAATTGTAAATGATATATTTTGGCGATTAAAAAGAGTGACCCGAGTTTCTTGCCAATTCTTCTCGAGGCCCTACCAAAGTCATCGAAGGTAGGAAAAAAGTATGCTGGCATTTGTTTTTATGACGTTTATAAGTATAATGTATTTTGATCTAAAAGAATAGATCCGTTTGACTTTGACTTTGAAATACTACTATGCGGTCACCCATCTATAGGGTTACCGTGCCTTTGGTAGCTTAACCCGCTGATCGTTTACCGAACAGCGAGTGCACCTAGCTATGAGCGCCTCATATGACAAAATCATTCCAAGCAGGTTTTAGTTGATATTTTTTAACTAAAATGCATTTTGTATGATATAAACAGCTATTAATAGTTAGGTACTTATATCTTTACCTTTTATAATTACAACAACGAGTTTCTTTGTAACGAGAGGTAATGAGGTATCCCCCCCCTCCCTTCTCTTATCCACCACCTCCAACCTGTTTGTTTGTTTACATGTTGAGGTAAACAATTTAAGAATAATAACATTGACATAGAAATAAATGATAAGTATTACAATACTTGGAGTGCAATGTTCCGAGATCGATTACGGAATTGAAATCAAATAATACCGATATAATCGTAGAATGATCTTTATAGTTATTGCATTAAAAGTCATTATTGAATAAACAGAATGCCAAATGGATTAATGTAATTTTTATTTGCTTTAGTACCTCGTTAAGGTTCGCGCACCTCGAAGTACAGCCGAAAGCAGATTGCATTATACAGTTTCGATTTTAAAATAAAACTTTTACTTTTAGCATTACCGCTATAGCTAATGGCTATTTAGTTATGTAGTTAGTAATGGCACTAAGCGGTGCCAATAGACCGTTACTGTTGCTAACTACTCTAACAATATACAACTACAACGGCATCCGCAGCACGCCGTGAGGTTCATGTATAACATTACCTGACCTCGGCTGATTCCGATCAAAAATACGTTTCCAAATATCACATTAACCTATACTTACTGTCTAAAATTGTAATAACAATGATATTTAGAACAAACAATGCGATTGCTACAAGAAAAAAACGTGAGAAACTAACCACTAGAGGCTAACAACTTGCCGAGCAAAGACAACTAACTGTGTTCTCCTCGACAAGTTATCGTGAAACATCTATGTTGTATGAATATATCTTAAGCAATTTTTCATGTGTAATACAGAAATGACGTCACCAAAACAAACAGACGAGACAATATTAACAGTTGCATTGTACGACACATAACTGTCATGACTTTTCGCACGACTAGTGGATTTTGAGACACTGTTTCATGCCTCGGCGATAAGAATATCCATGCTGATACACTAAGATCGACAAATTTGCTTTGGGATGATGCGGCCTTGGCGTTCACATTCCGTTAGCATGAAAAAAAAATGGATTTCACCCAAAATGTGTGATCAACTGTACCTTTTAAGGCAAAGGTGATTAACCTGTTTAAAATATGAATAGGTAACTTTGTAGTCGGTTTAGTAGTGTTGTTATTATGTTTGTAGTAGGTACTTACGGCACGGTGTATGTGTGACAGGTGGTGTCGGATGTTAGCGCGAGTGGCGGGTGCTCGCGGCGAGCGTGGTCGCGCGACTGCGACCGCGAGGCTCGCGGGGTGATAACGCGCTGATAAGCGACGTCACTGCGCCGGTCAAATGACGCTGCGCCGCCGCCGCTGTCGCCGTCATTGTCCGATGTTCGTGCTACAATTATACAGGTGTTACTTGTCCCATATTTAGTTTGTGCGTATCACTTGTACTACAATGTCTCAATCTATCAATGCTGACATTTATGGTTTTTTTTTACTTGCGTGAGATATAACTAACTTGTAGGTACCTAATAATTATAACTAACTGAAATTAAATTATTGTATTTTAATATCAACTCTTACCAATCAATCAAAACTCACAAATCTAGATATCTGTAGTAGGTACCTACCTAAGTACTTACCTAGACTTAAATTCTACTAATATTATAAACGCGAAAGTTTGTAAGAATCAGTCAATGAAAAAGTCAATTCTCAGTCATCAACCTTTGCATCAGTCAGTAGGAAGGAATTATATAGGTATATACATAATATATAATTACTTGCTAGTTTTGCAGTTGACAGTGATGCGGATGAATGTGAGTCAGAACCTCAGAACAAACGAAAAATAAATCATATATTATTATGACGTAAACTATTTAATTAATTAGCTTTCCGTATTTAGATTTAGTTAGTTAAAATGAGTTTTTAATATTATTCTTGTATATAGCATAATCCTTATCCAAACTAATCTAATATATAAAATTCTCGTGTCACAATGTTCGTTCCCGTACTCTTCTGAAACGGCTCGACTGATTTTCGTGAAATTTTGTGTGCATATTGGGTAGGTATGAGAATCGGACAACATCTATTTTTCATCCCCCTAAATATTAAGGGTGGTCCGCCCCTAAATTTTTATTATTTTTCTTTGACAACATTTTTTGTTTTTATTTTTTACGATTCAGCATTAAAAAATACATACAACCCTTAATTTTCACTCCTCTACGATCAACCCCTACATTTTAGTAGCAAAACAACGTTTGCTGGGTCAGCTAGTTAACATATAATAAGGTAAGTCTATTAAAAGTCCGTCCGAAATCATAATTTGTCTGCGCAGGAACATCGGTGCTATCCGAGATACGTTTAGCCCCAAAAGTAAAAAAGTTTTGACGCCATTCGTAACAATTTCGAAAATTTAGTAACCTTTCCCGTGACTCGGAAACCTTTTAAATGTAAAAAATTTCATTGACGTACAAAAAGCTCTTTAAGTTTGAATCTATTATGTTTGGAGTATGTTGAAAGAATCACCATATTTTTAACCGACTTCAAAAAGAGGAGGTTATCAATTCGTGTGACTTTTTTTTTTATGTTTGTTACCGCAGCCCTCATTTATGGAACGATTTGATTTTTTTTTTGTCTGAGAGGACGTATCCAGTTTGGTCCCATATTCATCAAAAGAAAGTTCTGATGATGGGATCCATGAGGAATTGAGGGAACTTCTCAAAAATTATAGGCACACATATAGCAATTTCAATATTTTTAATAACACATCAAACATTTGCATTCAGAAAGTATAATATTATGAAGTAAAACTGATGAAGAAGACCACAGATGGCCACCTGAACTTCTCAATAATAAGTATTTTATGGATGGCGATTAAATAAGTTTCCATTATGGTTGCTAAGGTAGCTAGGCAACGGAACTTGAAGTGAAATTCTGAATTGAAATTCTGCAACTTGCCGTACTGAAGTTGTTTTTTTTGTTAAAATTATTAAAGTTGTTTTTATTGTTTACAACGAACGACGGTTTGCGCAGATTACTCTCTACATCCTACATATTAAGTATCAGACTAACGCCACATATCCTAAACTTCGGTGATAATGGGAAACGGGTACGGTAACAAGTTACCACCAGCCAAACCGTCTGCTTGTATAAAAAAAGAAAAAAAAACGCGAAGAATTACATTACATTAGAATTAAGCACGTTTCACTTTTAGATACTTAAAAATTTCATCACGAGAAATATATAGGTATCACACTAGCGGACCCAGCAGACTTCGTCCTGCCTGGAAAAGCTGGCATACCGACAGCAGCGCTACCTACCGGGTCCAATTGTGAATCTAAACCGGGGCCCTACCCGAACATACACACAAAATTTCATTAAAATCGGTTCAGCCGTCTAGGAGCACTTCAGTGACAGTTAACGCACATAAGAAATCCTTACTAATATTATAAATGTGAAAGTTTGTAAGAATGGATGGATGGATGGATGGATGTTTGTTACTCTTTCACGTAAAAACTACTGAACGGATCAGAAAAAGAACACATAGGCTACTTTTTGCAGCGATAACCGACATCCACGCGGGCGGAGCCGCGGGCAACAGCTAGTATATATATAAAGATTTATAAGGGAATTACTTTTGGTATCATAAGCCCTTAAAATTTCTTACTCGATCGACTGGCGACATGCGCATAATATCAACCGCTCACAAATCCATCAAGTAATGGCGCTACATCTTGCTAAATCCAATCGAGATAGTTAATTGCTTTTAAGTCGTTAGCGACATTGCACTGAATTCTACCGAATTTAATTACCATCAAAGTCAGATGCAGTGTTGTGCCAAAGTAGTTCCGTTCGCAATTATAGCGAGAGATTAACCTGCAGTCTCTAAACGAAATTATAAGGAAACTAGTCTTTGTCATTGTGACATGTGCCAGACATGTGATTACAATTGTATTTGTGTTACAATTAGTGCAGAAAGTGATGCTCCCAAAAACACCATACAAACACAATAGGGTGAAAATCTGGTAGGATAGAAAAGATGAGTGTCTTGTCTGTCGGTAGCGGGGACACCCATTAACATACCCTAAGTAATAAGGGTAGTCCATTCCAAGTTTTTTATTTTATTTTTTGGTACTTTTTTTATTTTTTTTACATTTGGCAATAAAAAGTAGGTACATACCTACTTACCCTATTTTTTTAAGATTAAGTTACATTTCTTATATCATCATCATCATCTCAACTTCTCAACCCATAAACATGCCACTGCTGAACACGGCTCCTCCAGACATTTGAAGGGGTAATAGCCTACTATACCACGCTGGCCAGACAGTTTGGTATAGGGTTTTGTTTCGAGTTTTCCCTCTCTTGCAGTGGATATTGTCTGATTGACCCTTAGTCGACTCTTACGACACCCCCCCCATCCGTCCCCGCACGGACCAATGACAACATTTCTTCTAAAGAGCTGTATTAAATTAAGTAGATAATATAGGTAATTATGAACTTGGACAATGGGGACAATGATCACTACAATTACTTCACCACCCGCGTGCAAAAATGACCGATTCAAGTATATGCCGCACTTTACATAACATGTGTCGCATTGTGTAATTTGTTCTGCCACCAAAACTACGCAACAGAACAACGCACAATTAGCGTACAAGTGAGAAAAATATAAAATACTAGCGGCTCCCGCCGACAACGCCCGGGTTAAGTTATTTTCAGCTCTAGTTTCTTTTTTTTTTTACAGAGCCTTCTCCTGACAATAACGAACATAAAAAAAAAATAGCGAAATCGGTTCAGCTGTTCTCGAGATTTGCGATTAGCAACACATTCAGCGATTCATTTATATATTATAGATACATAGTACAAGAGAGAGAGACGCGCAGCCGAATGAATCAGTAGTGGCACCTACTTATTGTTGTCGGGTTGACTTTTTTTACTTTTTTTGAGGTACATTGATTTAATACTTTGGGCTGCTTCAGAGTTATGTGGTTTGTCCGCAGCGTCTTCCGCTAGTCATATAATTTATTCTACTGCCTTGTTGGTCTAGTCATCTAGTGGTATATGACTGTGACTGATGGTCACGAGGTCCCGGGTTCGATTACCTGGTTGAGCCAAAAATTTATATTAGATTTTTTTTTGAAAAGAAATCTAAAATTATATGTGCTTTCCAAAGTATGGGGGTGTAAACCCCCCATACTTTGGAAAGCACATAAAGCCGTTGGTCCTACGCCTTATCTCTATAGCATTACCATCCCAGTGGACTATGAGAGTGAAGGAATAAAGAGTACACTTGTGTTTGCGACTTTGCGCACACTTTTGTGCACTGTAATAGACATGGCCCGTGCAGATGGCTAGTCGAGATTTAGACGCCGCGCCGTGGCCGAAATTCATAAACATAAATTTATTCAGAAAAGATATTTAATAACTCATATATGTATAATAACTGTATGTACGAGCTATTCTTGTCTCTGAAATCTTTCTCTCTCTCTATATGAAAATCAAAACTGATATTACACATTAAAACCGGCCACGACGAGGGTGGTGGCCCCTCACATTTTAGTGTAATTTTAATATTTAGTGTTGATTTTTTTTTTGTAATTATTAGATTCTATCAACCTAAAGGGAGTCACAGTTCTAACCTTAACCTAATCGACTAATTTTATTTATATCTATGTATATTTTATATTATGTAATAGCTTGTATCGACTAATAATATTAATTCTCTTTCAGATAAAATGATATTAAAATTAAAATACAATACAATAATTATTAGAACGAGGACAATAACGAAACGTTAAAAGAACTTGAAATAATGACAACTCATGTTTAGTACTGACAATGAAGTAAGCTGTTAATGTTGTGCCTAATCTTATTTATTAATGCAAGATGACCAATGTTAACAGCTTAACAGTTTGCAGGTGGGCGAGCGAATGCAGAAACCATAGAAAAGAGAATACTTCTCTTTTCTGTGGCAGAAACAAAGCAACGCGACTACACTCTACACTCTTTTCAACATGTTATTAATTTGATGGATGATGTATAAATACCTTATTAAACAACGAAGAAAGAAGAAAAAGTTAATTTTAACGGTAGGTAGGTACTTAAAATATTTACGAAGCATATTATGAAATAAAATCTTATTTTTATTATTACTAGATGTTAACGCCTGTACAAATCTGTGGCGTATTTTTAAGTAAGCATAGTGTTGCTATGAATATTCTGTTAGGCGCAGAGTAACTTTTTATGTATCTACCAACATTTATTATTTTTTCACTTCCATTTGACATGTACCTACACGTTTAACACGTATCTGTATTCTTTATATAACTTAAATGTACAAGACCTGCAATTTAAACGAAACAAGTTCGATTATAACGACGCCTCGCGGCTATCACTCTAGCAAGTATATAGCATAGCAAGCTGTGTGCTGGCGCTGAGCGCTGGGAGCATAGTGCTGGCCTCAGATGACATTAGGCGAGAAGCGTGAGCAAAGTTTATTATTTTATTAAATATTACCAAAGTATTTGCTACCGTTTTAGATCCATAATCAAGCTTACAGTTCACTTATATTTGTTCATGAAATTGCTTAACCTGCTGGGCACGGGTCTCCTCCATACACTTGAAGGGATATCAGCCTACTATAGTCGTTTTCCGTCTCTTACACCTACATTAGATCCTTATAATTAATTTTCATTCTTTTATCACTATGGGTAAAGATTATGGAGATGAAACAAGCTCAAAGAATCCTCAAGCATAATAGGACCTTTTAATGAAGCGCATCAGAAAAGATACAAAACTTTTTATTGAACATTAATAAAGAAATGTTTTCTCAGATTAAGTTAGCTGAGTTAACATTAAAATTAAACAAAATTGGATTCGTTTCAAGCCGTTTTATTAAAAGATGTTTTAAACTCTGATAATTTGTCTAGTGAGATAAATATGCGTAATACTGTTGAGCAGGTATTTATATTATCTAACATGGCAATTGCTCAAATTGTTTTATAGATATAAAATTCAATTCATCATGATGAAAGTAATTATACTTAAGGATTTAAATTCAAGTCAAGCATCCGTCCAGTGTCATATTGACCACCACCATGTTGGTTAGAAATTACCTGACACTCAAATTGCCAAGTTCGACGTGTCTAGCTCTCGTTGGCTTGAATTTTGTGATACATCAACATCTGATTTTGATGTTAAACTAAGGAATAAATTCTAATCTATACATATAATAAAATTGTAACCAAGTCGCGTCAATTAATTGCAGAATCTAAATGTTTAAAAGAAAAACGTTACAGACTAGCTATGATAAAAGCATCCGCTAAGAAAGATTATTTTCCAAATGAGTGAATTTCAACATCTATGAATTTTAACCTAATTTTGGTGTTTTTTTTTGTTTCTCGATTTTTAGGTAATCTCATTCTATGCTTAGCTAGAAATACCTATTTGGTTGCATGAAATGCTAGAGGAGTCTAATTAACTCTGAAAATTCGTTCTTTATTATCGACACCTAAATTGTCAATACACCAAAATTGATACATAACACCAAAATTAGATATAGCAACACCAAAATTTTTATTTGTCACCAAAATTATTATAAAATAAAAGTACGCTTTTGTATAATATTTTTTTTAATGAAATATTTTATAAATCAAATAGGTAACAATCAACAACAACATTTTGATTAATTCTTGTACATTTTTATATTCTTCTTAACATTAATAATTGGATCAACTGAAAATTAGTTTATTCTTTTCACTTAATTCTACTTAATTCTTTTTTTTTATTTTCGTACTTTTTTTTTAATATTGAAGACTACCTATAAGTTGGTATTGTAATCCCTATAACACTACCATATTCTGCTTCATTATTATCATCATTAAGATTTGTTGTTAATATATGTATCGTAAAATCGTAAAATTGAACTTTATTAATCTACAACAATCTTCTTTGCTTAGTCATAATTATATGTAGTTTTTTTTATATATTATTTTTTTGTTTTGTAATTTTTAATGTTTTTTTTTACTTTTCATTTATTTTTTTATGTGTGACATTTTCATCTTCTTCAATCTCTCTTTAAAATGCCTTATGCCACTATGTTGCGTATTTTTCTTTTTTCTGTTCTGATTTTACATTTTATTATATTTGATTGCAATTTCAAAAGATTAGATTAGATTACAACAAATTATTAAAACCAGACTGCTTTTGCGATACATTTCCTTTTCCTTTTTTATTTTTATAATAGTTTTTCTTAACGACATAATTTCAGCAGATTTTCGTTTTTGGTATTTTCTTAATTTATCATTAAGTTCTCTTCTTATTACAACAGAATTAGTTGAAATATCTGATACCGGACTACTTCGCGCAAAACTTGAAATAGGTGAATGTATGCTGCTGATACTGGGGGCAAATTGTGGCAAAGATGGTCGATAAATTGGAGTACTTGACTGATCAATACAAAGTGCTCTTGTTTCTGGTTTGGAATTTATCACAGCAGAATTTATTTCTGAAACACAATCAGCTGAATTGTCGACAAAAGGTTCTTCTGGAAGTAACTTCCGGGAAAGTAAGATTTTTGAAAACTGCTGACAAATCTGCAAACTGGATAATTGTGTTTGGGAAGTACTTGGAATAGCGCTTTCAGAGCAAGGCAGTATTGAAGGCAATGTCCTGTCGTCATTTATAGTTTTACAAATCTGGGCTGATGATTTAGTGTCCGTTATTTGTGTTCTTTTTTCCCTTTCATAGTATGCTTTAAAATTAATCCGATTTCTTTTTTGCTGAGCTCTGCGAGCACGTGGCGGCATTTTGCTCAAAGGTACGATTTTTAGTTCCGCTTTTTTTAGGGTATCTTTCTCTTTATTTTCTTCGCAATTCCTCTAGTTTGAAATTTAGAATATGTTAAATATGTACACACGGACGTACATATGTTTGTTTTCTGAAAAGAAAGAAAACTATCAATTGCTTAAGAAACAAGAACCAAGTTTAGCCCTAATTTTAATTACTTATTTTATTCAATTAATATTATTTATAAATGTAGGTATCTAAAATATAGCATAATATCTTTTTAGCATACTAAGGTACTATCTTTTTTTTATAAAAACAACTCCCGCACTAGGGACCAAGCTCTGTGTCGCGGGTGACTTTACAAACATGCAATTAACGGACACAAAGTACACCCAGACTCGGGACAACCATTTATGGAACACACCATTTTTTGTCCTATGTGGGGATCGAACCCACAACACGTCGCGCAGTGGTAAATGGCGAGGTAACTATTAAGCCACTGAACCAACCGTGCAGTCAACAATAGTGAAAACTAATTTTGGTGTAACTAAGCAATTTTGGTGATTAGTAAAACACCACCAAAATCACCAAAATTGCACCACCAAAATTAGAATCGTATAAAATAAGTTGATTTAAAAAAATACTATTGAGAATATAGTAAATATATTAATATTTTTTAAAACACATACCGAATCTACAAACTATACAAATATATTTAAACATTCAATGAGATTAAAACGTTTAATATTATCAACACAAAAATTGCAGGATTTTTGTCAGGGGTTTACGTAGACTCTTACTTACGTTTCTGGCAGGAAATCGAAACAGGATGTAACACAACTAACACTAGTGTGTACGAGTACCTGACTGAACGTTTCGAATGATGGTAGTAACATCCTTTTAGGTACCTTCAATACGATTTACGTGACGTTCTTGTTAGTCACACCAAAATTTAAAATTTATCGCGGACGGACCTTATACATTTTTTTCTGAAATAAAATAGGGCACTAAATACTACGAATTAAATATCAAGGGATAGAAAAAATAATACCGAATTAAAATAACAACAAGTATATCTAGTAAACCAACGGAGTTTTCAATAAACTGTGGTTATTCCCAACAAAACAGGTTATGGACGAACCACCAAACTTAGTATAAGATGAAAACACCTTTTTTTATATAATCACAAAAACCAAATATAATAACATAATATACATGACTCTATTGAGATAAATAGTAGATTTTTTACAAAAAAAAAGCACTATTGTATCTTTACTTTAAGATATGATTTTCAGTTACGCCGCCTAAATATTACGCTTGAGAAATTCACTCAAATGTATGATAGCAAGAAGTTAAAATGTAACCGCTAAAGATGAAAATCAGCCGATGAAAGTTTGTATGGGGTTACTGTAGTTATCAGATTTACAGTAAAAGACTGAACACGCGAACAAAGTCCCGGGTAGCAGCCAGTAATAATATAAACGTACAGATCTAAATTAGTTGAATTTCAAAAAGGATCGAGTAACAAAATCAAATAAAAAAGATAACGTTATTTTTGTTAATCTTACAATGGGTTATAAAAAATAATATATGATTAGCAAACCCTCCTTAGTTTCTATGTAAAAAGAAATGAAAACGTAAAATCTATCATCATAAAAAATCTTAGTAGGTAATTACCTAGTAAATATCTCCATCTCAGCCATAAGTCGTCCACTGCTAGACATAAGCCTCCCCTAAGGTTTTCCACATCATTCGGTCTTGAGCTGACCTTGTCCATCGGTTGCCCGCGATCTTTACCAGGTCGTCGGTAAATACCTACTAATAAAAACATAATTACTCTTCTTTGGTATTGATAACGATATCATTTTCATTACTTAAGTTTAGGGAGATCTAAAATAATCTCATAAACTTAACTGAGATAGTATGATTATAGACTAAACTTTTTATGTACTAGAGATCCCAATCCTTGTCTTTTCCTAACAAATAATAATAAGTAATTAAGTCTAAGTACATCTAGACCAATAATTTAAAAATAATACCTAATTATATTGATTGCCTTCTTTCAATAGCGATGTACAATATTCTCTCTTGCATAAAGGTACTGAAGTGCGATGTACAATATTCTCTCTTGCATAAAGGTACTGAAGTGCCTGAGACATAGTTGTATGCATTGTGCAGCAGCGGCATGCTGCCGCGGTTGAAATAGATCGAACGCATGCAGTACTGCCGTCACCTGCGGTTGCAGTCTGTTCTGTAGCCCATCTCGGACTAGTACTCTAACAAAACTTTTAATCGACTAACATGAAACAATGTCTTTTATTAAAGAATATGAAACTTAACATATAAGAATAAGTAATTAAGTCTAGATATATTTTTAAAACACCTAATTATATTGATTACCTTCCAGATTAGACGATGACTGTACAATTATGAGACTACATTAACGAAACTTTACAAAAACATCCGATAATTCTGAAGGATATATTTTATAGTGGATATGAAGTAAGCTGTTAATGTTGTTCCTAATCTTATTTATTAGTGAAAGATGAACAATATTAACAGCTTTACAGTTCGCAGGTGCGCGAGCGAATGCAGAAACAAGGTGACAGTTCGAAAATTAATTGTACCGTTTGACAATCAACAATTGTGGTCTGGTGAACTTAAACGAAAAATCTAAGAATAATAAAGTTTATTAAAATAACCTAAGTTTAGAGGCGTTATATTTAAAGTATTATTAAGTTAATAGATGATGAATAATTATCATGTTTAACAACAAGGACAAAAAGCAATTAGAAGAAGCTTGAAATGATTACGAGTCATATTTTGAAATCAAGTAAGCTGCCAATGTTACGATCTTATTTATTAATACTAGATTAGTTCACAACATTAACAGTTTAAACAGTTTGCAGGGGGACGAGCGACTTTACAACGAGCGGAAAAACTGAAATCAATTTTAAACTTCGCCTGACATGATGAACTTGTCGCCAGGATGTTGTATTATATTTTAAAAAAGTAAGTTGCTATATATATTATTAGAAAAGTATTTGTAATATATAAGTGGTCAATACATAGTGCATACTTATGATATTGGGTACATCAATGCTATAAAGAACATAATTAGTTTGTTGATGTTTTATTATTACAAGCTTATCGTTAGCTTACAATGTATGTTAGTTAGTTTAGGTAAAATCTTGTAAGCAAGTATTTGAACCACTTTCCGGTATTCGGTTGTGTTGAAATTAGGCATACTTATGTCACTCCTGTGACAAAACAATATTTTGGTGCTATGGAGCTGATCTGATCATGGTGGAAAAGTGGCCATAGGAACCTTGCAACGAAACACGATAGCCCCTTCGTGTTTGGGCTTGTTAGATGTGTCTTGACGAGGATATGGCATAGCGGGAGCGGTTTGCAGTAAAAGAGCTTTTCAGATCTATCAACATCAGATCAACACTTGTCATATCGCAAACGTGCGTAAATGAATTGATTTATCTTTCAGGTCCGACGATATAATATACCAAATGATGCTGGTATAACACAAATGAAAAAACAAGATGACGGAACATATTTTAATAAGTAAGCTGTTAATGCGTAGTAGTCGCAAAATGAACGCTAGATTCTACCCACTAACAGTTTATAGACTTTGCAGGTGCAGGCCCGTGGGAGCGACTGCGGCAATGTAGATTTTGTATTATAATAACATCGAATCATGATGGTATACTTATCATGAGTAATGACTTCTTGCTTGGCATCCGATACAAAAATAAAACGCATTAAGTTTTTCAAAACGCAGGTAAACTTATTATTGATTCTTTTTCAATAAAAGTACAAGTCCGAAATGTACACCACTTGTTTCTATGAATACCTATGTAATTGATACCGCAAACTGCAGCGCCAGTGGTATCGAGAAAGCAAACAGTTCACACATACAGAAATGACACAACACAAAAGACATATTAAAAAATACACTTTCAATAGCGATGTACGGTTTTCTCTCTCGCATGAAGGTACTGAAGTGTCTGACATAGTTCTATGCATTGTGCAGCAGCGGCATGCTGCCACGCTTTTAATAGAAACAACCGCGACCGCAGGCAGCACTGCCGGCATTTATATTAGCCAAAACTACTTAACCAAACTATTATAAAGATTAGTATTTTTTTTTCTTATTTACTTGGATTTAACTCAAAAAGTACTCGACCGATTTTAAAAAATCTTTCACAATCGCACGCGCACTACACGTGATTTATGGCCAGTTTGCTTACAAGTGTAAAGTCATGACTGTACACTTGTCAGCAATTATTAATTATAAAAACTTATCAAATCCAAAATACTTAATAATTAAGTCTATATTTTCGATGATCTACTACAATGTTCCAAAACAATTACTAATTATCTTGTTTGTCTTTCAGATCAGATAATGTGATATAATAATAATTATTAGAACGAGGACATTAACGAAACGTTAAAAGAACTTAAAATAATGACAACTCATGTTTAGTACTGACAATGAAGTAAGCTGTTAATGTTGTTCCTAATCTTATTTATTAGTGCAAGATGACCAACATTAACTGCTTAATCAGTTTGCAGATGAGCGAGCGAATGCAGAAACAAGGTGACAGTTCGAAAATTAATTGGACCGTTTGACAATTAACAAGTGTAGTCTGGGGAACTAAAACGAAAAATCTGAGAATAATAAAGTAAATTTAAATATTCTTAGTATACTAGAGGCGTAATATTTAAAGAATCTGTTATTAAGTTGATAGTTGATGAATAATTATCATGTTTAACAACAAGGAGAAAGAGCAAGTTGAAGAAGCTTGAAATGATTACGAGTCATATTTTGAAATCAAGTAAGGTGCCAATGTTACGATCTTATTTATTAATACTAAAATAGTTCACAACATTAACATACTTTTGTCACTTCGGTGACAATACAATAATATGGTGGCGCAAAGATGATCTGATCATAGTCGGAAGGTGGCCATAGGAACCCTGAAACACGATAGCCCCGCCGTGTATAGGCTTGTTGGATGTGTCTTGACGACTTGACGAGGATATGGCTTAGCGGGAGCGATTTGCCGTAAAAGAGCTTTTACATCTGATCAAAACATGTCATTATGTCAAACGTAAGTAAATTAATTGATTCTCTTTCAGGTTCGATGATATAAAACACCAAATGATGCTGATAAAAAACAAATGAATGAAACATGAAAATAACTTGAAAAAATTACGAGGCATATATCATTAAGTAAGCCGTAGTGCGTTGTAGTCGCAAAATTAACGCTAGATTCACCTCACTAACAGTTCTTAGACTTTGCAGGTGATGACCAGTGGGAGCGACTACAGAAAAGTAGATTTTGTATTATAATAACATCGAACCATGGCGTTATTCTTATGATCGTCTACTAGTGATAACATCTTGCTTGGCAACCGATACAAAAATAAAACGCATTCAGTTTTGCAAAACGCAGGTAACCTTATTATTGATTCTTTTCCAGATTAGATGATGATATATATATATATTAAAAAGATCAATAAAAGTACAAGTCCGATATGTACACCACTAGTTTCTATGAATCCCTATGTAATTGATACCGCAAACTGCAGCACCAGCGGTGTCGCGACCGCAGACAGTTCACATTAGTAAAAACACTTTCAATAGCGATGTACAATATTCTTTTTCGCATGAAGGTACTGGAGTGCCTGAGACATAGTAATATGCATTGTGCAGCAGCGGCATGCTGCTGCGCTTGGAATAGAAGCAACCGCGACTGCAGGCAGCACTGCCGTCAACAGCAACCGCTAGCCGCAGTGTCACCTGCGGTTGCAGTCTGTTCTGTAGCCCACCTCGGACTTGTACTCTAACCAAACTTTTAATCAACTAACATAAAACAATGTATTTTATTAAATAATATGAAACTTAAAAAATAACATTTAGTAATTTCAGCGAGGTATATGAGAAGACCAATATTTTGAAAATAATACCTAATTATTTTGATTGCTTTCCAGATTAGACGATGACTGTACTGTTATGAGACTACATTAACGAAACTTAACAAAACATCCAATAATTCTGAAGGATACATTATATAGTGGATATTAAGTAAGTTGTTAATTTTGTACCTAATCTTATTTATAAGTGCAAGATTTGCTACGTTAACAGCTTATTCAGTTTACAGGTGGGCGAGCGAATGCAGAAACAAGGTTCAGAAACAAGGTGACAGTTCGAAAATTAATTGTTCTATTTGACATTCAACAATTCTAGTCTGGCGATCTTAAACGAAAAATCTAAGAATAATAAAGTTAATTAAAATAATCTAAGTATACTAGAGGCGTTATATTTAAAGTATTAAGTTGATAGATGATGAAAAATTATCATGTTTAACAACAAGGACAATGAGAAATTTGAAGAAGCTTAAAACGTATACATGTCATAATTTGAAATCAAGTAAGCTGGTAGTACATTGTTATCGCAAAATTAACGCTTGATTACACTGTACTAACAGTTTCCAGACTTTTCGGGTGAAGGCTCGTGGGAGCAACTGCGGAAATGTAGATTTCGTATTATAATAACATCGAACCATGATGGTATTCTTATCATGAGTAATAACTTCTTGCTTGGCATCCGATACGACAAAAAACGCATTCAGATTTGCAATACGCAGGTAACATTATTATTGATTCTCTTACAGATTAGATTATGATAATACAAGTACAATCATTAAAAGTACAAGTCCGAAATGTACACCACTAGTTTCTATGAATCCCTATGTAATTGATACCGCAAATGGCAGCACCAGTGGTGTTTCAACCGCAGACAGTTCACATATACAGAAATGACACATAAACACAAAAGACACATTAGTAAAAATACTTTCAATAGCGATGTACGGTTTTCTCTTTAGCATGAAGGTACTGGAGTGTCTGAGACAGTTGTCTGAGCATTGTGCAGCAGCGGCATGCTGCCACGCTTGGAATAGAAACAACCGCGACCGCAGGCAGCACTGCCGGCATTTATATTAGCCAAAACTACTTAACCAAACTATTATATAGATTAGTTTTTTTTTTCTTATTTACTTGGATTGAACTCAAAAAGTACTCGACCAATTTTAAAAAATCTTTCACAATCGCACGCGCATTACACGTGATTTATGGCCAGTTTGCTTACAAGTGTAAAGTCATGACTGTACACTTGTCAGCAATTATTAATTATCAAAACTTATCAAATCCAAAATACTTAATAATTAAGTCTATATTTTCGATGATCTACACCAATGTTCCAAAACAATTACTAATTGTCTTGTTTGTCTTTCAGGTCAGATAATGTGATATACTAATAATTATTAGAACGAGGACATTTAAAATGTTAAAAAACAACGTTAAAAGAACTTGAAATAATGACAACTCATGTTTAGTACTGACAATGAAGTGAGCTGTTAATGTTGTTCCTTATCTTATTTATTAGTGAAAGATGAACAATATTAACAGCTTTACAGTTTGCAGGTGGGCGAGCGAATGCAGAAACAGGGTGACAGTTCGAAAATTAATTGTACCGTTTGACAATTAACAAGTGTATTCTGGCGAACTAAAACGAAAAATCTAAGAATAATAAAGTCAGTTAAAATATTCTTAGTATACTTGAGGCGTAATATTTAAAGAATCTGTTATTAAGTTGATAGTTGATAAAAAATATCATGTTTAACAACAAGAACAAAGAGCAAGTTGAAGAAGCTTGAAATGATTACGAGTCATATTTTGAAATCAAGTAAGCTGCCAATGTTACGATCTTATGTATTAACACTAGAGTAGTTCACAACATTAACAGTTTGCAGGGGGACGAGCGACTTTACAACGAGCGGAAAAACTGAAATCAATTTTCGCCTGACATGATGAACTTGTCGCCAGGATGTTGTATTATATTTAAAAAAAGTAAGTTGCTATATATATTATTAGAAAAGTATTGTATTATATAAGTGGTCAATACATAGTGCATACTTACGATATTGGGTACATCAATGTTATAAACATCATAATTTTTTTGTTGATGTTTTATTATTACAAACTTTTATTTGGCTTGCAATGTATGTTAGTTAGTTTATTTGGGTCAAATCTTGCGGGCAAAAAATTGAACCACTTACCGGTATTCGGTTGTGTTTAAATTATACATACTTATGTCACTTCGGTGACAATACAATATTATGACGGCATAGAGTTGATCAGATCATGGTCGGAAGGTATCCATAGGAACCCTGAAACACGATAGTCCCGCCGTGTATAGGCTTGTTGGACATGTCTTGACGAGGATATGGTGTAGCGGGAGCGGTTTGCAGTAAAAGAGCTTTTACATCAGATCAATAAATGTCATTGTATCAAACGTACGTAAATTAATTGATTATCTTTCAGGTTCGACGATATAAAATACCAAATGATGCTGATATAAAACAAATGAATAAACATGAAAATAACTTGAAATAATTACGAGGCATATTTCAATAAGTAAGCTGTTAGTGCGTTGTAGTCGCAAAATTAACGCTAGATTTAACTCACTAACAGTTCTAAGACTTTGCAGGTGATGGCCCGTGGGAGCCACTGCAGAAATATGGATTTTGTATAAAAAATAACTTGGAACCATGGCGTTATACTTATGATCGTCTAGTAGTAATAACCTCTTGCTTGGCATCCGATACAAAAATAAAACGTATTCAGTTTTGCTAAACGCAGGTTGACTAATTATTGATTTTCTTCCAGATAATATGATGCTATATATTAATAAGATCAATAAAAGTACAAGTCCGAGATGTACACCACTAGTTTCTATGAATCCCTAAGTAATCGATACCACAAAGTGCAGCGCCAGTGGTGTCGCGACCTGAAACAGTTCACACATACAGAAATTACACAACAGACACATTAGTAAAAACTGTACAATTATGAGACTACATTAACAAAATTTTACAAGAACATCCAATAATTCTGAAGGATATATTTTATAGTGGATATGAAGTAAGCTGTTAATGTTGTTCCTTATCTTATTTATTAGTGAAAGATGACCAACGTTAACTGCTTAACAGTTTGCAGGTGGGCGAGCGAATGCAGAAACAAGGTGACAGTTCGAAACTTAATTGTACCGTTTGACAATCAACAATTGTAGTCTGGTGAACTTAAACGAAAAATCTAAGAATAATAAAGTTTATTAAAATAACCTAAGTTTAGAGGCGTTATAGTTAAAGCATTATTAAGTTGATAGATGATAAATAATTATCATGTTTAACAACAAGGACAAAAAGCAATTAGAAGAAGCTTGGAATGATTACGAGTCATATTTTGAAATGAAGTAAGCTGCCAATGTAACGATCTTATTTATTAATACTAGAGTAGTTCACAACATTAACAGTTTAAACAGTTTACAGAGGGACGAGCGACTTTACAACAAGCGGAAAAATGAAATCAATTTTAAACTTCACCTGCTGTAAGTTGCTATAATTATATATTATTAGAAAAGTATTTGTATTATATAAGTGGTCAATACATAGTGCATACTTACTATATTGGGTACATCAATGCTATAAATAACATAATTAGTTTGTTGATATTTTATTATTACAAGCTTATCGTTAGCTTACAATGTATGTTAGTTAGTTTGTTTAGGTCAAATCTTGTAAGCAAGTATTTGAACCACTTCCCGGTATTCGGTTGTGTTGAAATTAGGCATACTTATGTCACTCCTGTGACAAAACAATATTTTGGTGCTATGGAGCTGATCTGATCATGGTGGAAAAGTGGCCATAGAACCTTGCAACGAAACACGATAGCCCCTTCGTGTTTGGGCTTGTTGGATGTGTCTTGACGAGGATATGGCATAGCTGGAACGGTTTGCAGTAAAAGAACTTTTCAGATCTATCAACATCAGATCAACACATGTTATAGTGTCAAACGTGCGTAAATGAATTGATTTATCTTTCAGGTCCGACGATATAATACCAAATGATGCTGGTATAACACAAATGAATAAACAAGATTACGAAACATATTTTAATAAGTAAGCTGTTAGTGCGTTGTATTCGCAAAATGAACGCTAGATTCAACCCACTAACAGTTTATAGACTTTGCAGGTGCAGGCCCGTGGGAGCGACTGCGGAAATGTAGATTTTGTATTATAATAACATCGAACCATGATGGTATACTTATCATGAGTAATGACTTCTTGCTTGGCATCCGATACAAAAATAAAACGGATTAAGTTTTGCAGGAAAACTTATTATTGATTCTTGATCAATAAAAGTACAAGTCCGAAATGTACACTACTAGTTTCTATGAATCCCTAAATAACTGATACCGCAAACTGCAGCGCCAGTGGTATCGAGACAGCAAACAGTTCACACGTACAGAAATGACACAACACAAAAGACACATTAGTAAAAATACTTTCAATAGCGATGTACGGTTTTCTCTTTAGCATGAAGGTACTGGAGTGTCTGAGACATAGTTCTATGCATTGTGCAGCAGCGGCATGCTGCCACGCTTGGAATAGAAACAACCGCGACCGCAGGCAGCACTGCCGGCATTTATATTAGCCAAAACTACTTAACCAAACTATTATAAAGATTAGTATTTTTTTTTTCTTATTTACTTGGGTTGAACTCAAAAAGTACTCGACCGATTTTAAAAAATCTTTCACAATCGCACGCGCATTACACGTGATTTATGGCCAGTTTGCTTACAAGTGTAAAGTCATGACTGTACACTTGTCAGCAATTATTAATTATAAAAACTTATCAAATCCAAAATACTTAATAATTAAGTCTATATTTTCGATGATCTACACCAATGTTCCAAAACAATTACTAATTATCTTGTTTGTCTTTCAGATCAGATAATGTGATATAATAATAATTATTAGAACGAGGACATTAACGAAACGTTAAAAGAACTTAAAATAATGACAACTCATGTTTAGTACTGACAATGAAGTAAGCTGTTAATGTTGTTCCTAATCTTATTTATTAGTGCAAGATGACCAACATTAACTGCTTAATCAGTTTGCAGGTGGGCGAGCGAATGCAGAAACAAGGTGACAGTTCGAAAATTAATTGGACCGTTTGACAATTAACAAGTGTAGTCTGGGGAACTAAAACGAAAAATCTGAGAATAATAAAGTAAATTAAAATAATCTAAGTATACTAGAGGCGTTATATTTAAAGTAATAAGTTGATAGATGATGAAAAATTATCATGTTTAACAACAAGGACAATGAGAAATTTGAAGAAACTTAAAACGTATACATGTCATAATTTGAAATCAAGTAAGCTGGTAGTACATTGTTATCGCAAAATTAACGCTTGATTACACTGTACTAACAGTTTCCAGACTTTTCAGGTGAAGGCTCGTGGGAGCAACTGCGGAAAAGTAGATTTCGTATTATAATAACATCGAACCATGATGGTTTACTTATCATGAGTAATAACATCTTGCTTGGCATCCGATACGACAAAAAACGCATTCAGATTTGCAATACGCAGGTAACATTATTATTGATTCTCTTACAGATTAGATTATGATAATACAAGTACAATCATTATAAGTACAAGTCTAAAATGTACACCACTAGTTTCTATAAATCCCTATGTAATTGATACCGCAAATGGCAGCACCAGTGGTGTTTTAACCGCAGACAGTTCACATATACAGAAATGACACATAAACACAAAAGACACATTAGTAAAAATACTTTCAATAGCGATGTACGGTTTTCTCTTTAGCATGAAGGTACTGGAGTGTCTGAGACATGGTTCTATGCATTGTGCAGCAGCGGCATGCTGCCACGCTTGGAATAGTAACAACTGCGACCGCAGGCAGCACTGCCGGCATTTATATTAGCCAAAACTATTTAACCAAACTATTATAAAGATTAGTATTTTTTTTTCTTATTTACTTGGATTGAACTCAAAAATTAATCGACCAATTTTAAAAATTCTTTCACAATCGCACGCGCTTTACACGTGATTTATGGCCGGTTTGCTTACAAGTGTAAAGTCATGACTGTACACTTGTCAGCAATTATTAATAATAAAAACTTATCAAATCCAAAATACTTAATAATTAAGTCTATATTTTCGATGATCTACACCAATGTTCCAAAACAATTACTAATTGTCTTGTTTGTCTTTCAGATCAGATAATGTGATATACTAATAATTATTAGAACGAGGACAATTAAAATGTTAAAAAACAACGTTAAAAGAACTTGAAATAATGACAACTCATGTTTAGTACTGACAATGAAGTAAGCTGTTAATGTTGTTCCTAATCTTATTTATTAGTGCAAGATTACAAACGTTAACAGCTTAACAGTTTGCAGGTGGGCGAGCGAATGCAGAAACAGGGTGACAGTTCGAAAATAATTGTACCATTTGACAATAAACAAGTGTCTGGTGAACTTAAACGAAAAATTTAAGAATAATAAAGTTAATTAAAATAACCTAAGTATACTAGAGGCATTATATTCAAGTATTATTAAGTGTATAGGTAAAGAATAATTATCATGTTTAACAACAAGGACGAAGAACAAGTTGAAGAAGCTTGAAATTATTAAGAGTCATATTTGAAATCAAGTAAGCTGCCAATGTTTACGATCTTATTTATTAATACTAGATTAGTTCACAACATTAACATACTCATGTCACTTCGGTAACAATACAATATTATGGTGGCGTACAGTTGATCTGATCATAGTCGGAAGGTGGCCATAGGAACCCTGAAACACGATAGCCCCGCCGTGAATAGGCTTGTTGGACGTGTCTTGACGAGGATATGGCGTAGCGGGAGCGGTTTGCCGTAAAAGAGCTTTTACATAAGATCAACACATGTCATTGTGTCAAACGTGCGTAAATGAATTGATTTATCTTTCAGGTTCGACGATGTAAAATACCAAATGATGCTGATATAAAACAAATGAATAAACATGAAAATAACTTGAAATAATTACGAGGCATATTTCAATAAGTAAGCTGTAAGTGCGTTGTAGTCGCAAAATTAACGCTAGATTCACCTTACTAACAGTTTTTAGACTTTGCAGGTGATGGCCCGTGGGAGCGACTGCAGAAATGTAGATTTTGCATTATAATAACATCGAACCATGGCGTTAAACTTATGATCGTCTACTAGTAACAACTTCTTGCTTGACATCCGATACAAAATTAAAACGCATTCAGTTTTGCAAAACGCGGGTAAACATATTATTGATTATCTTCAAGATTATATAAGGATATATATTAATAAAATCGATAAAAGTACAAGTCCGGGATGTACACCACTAGTTTCTTATGCCCTATGTAATTGATACAACAAAGTGCAGCGCCAGTGGTGCCGCGAAAGCAAACAGTTCACACATACAGAAATGACACAAAACACACATTAGTAAAAACACTTTCAATAGCGATGTACAATATTCTCTCTTGCATAAAGGTACTGAAGTGCGATGTACAATATTCTCTCTTGCATAAAGGTACTGAAGTGCCTGAGACATAGTTGTATGCATTGTGCAGCAGCGGCATGCTGCCGCGGTTGGAATAGATCGAACGCATGCAGTACTGCCGTCACCTGCGGTTGCAGTCTGTTCTGTAGCCCATCTCGGACTAGTACTCTAACAAAACTTTTAATCGACTAACATGAAACAATGTCTTTTATTAAAGAATATGAAACTTAACATATAAGAATAAGTAATTAAGTCTAGATATATTTTTAAAACACCTAATTATATTGATTACCTTCCAGATTAGACGATGACTGTACAATTATGAGACTACATTAACGAAACTTTACAAAAACATCCGATAATTCTGAAGGATATATTTTATAGTGGATATGAAGTAAGCTGTTAATGTTGTTCCTAATCTTATTTATTAGTGAAAGATGAACAATATTAACAGCTTTACAGTTCGCAGGTGGGCGAGCGAATGCAGAAACAAGGTGACAGTTCGAAAATTAATTGTACCGTTTGACAATCAACAATTGTGGTCTGGTGAGCTTAAACGAAAAATCTAAGAATAATAAAGTTTATTAAAATAACCTAAGTTTAGAGGCGTTATATTTAAAGTATTATTAAGTTAATAGATGATAAATAATTATCATGTTTAACAACAAGGACAAAAAGCAATTAGAAGAAGCTTGAAATGATTACGAGTCATATTTTGAAATCAAGTAAGCTGCTAATGTTACGATCTTATTTATTAATACTAGATTAGTTCACAAAATTAACAGTTTAAACAGTTTGCAGGGGGACGAGCGACTTTACAACGAGTGGAAAAACTGAAATCAATTTTAAACTTCGCCTGACATGATGAACTTGTCGCCAGGATGTTGTATTATATTTAAAAAAAGTAAGTTGCTAGATATATTATTAGAAAAGTATTTGTAATATATAAGTGGTCAATACATAGTGCATACTTATGATATTGGGTACATCAATGCAATAAAGAACATAATTAGTTTGTTGATGTTTTATTATTACAAGCTTATCGTTAGCTTACAATGTATGTTAGTTAGTTTAGGTAAAATCTTGTAAGCAAGTATTTGAACCACTTCCCGGTATTCGGTTGTGTTGAAATTAGGCATACTTAATACTTATGTCACTCCTGTGACAATACAATATTATGGTGCTATGGAGCTGATCTGATCATGGTGGAAAAGTGGCCATAGAACCTTGCAACGAAACACGATAGCCCCTTCGTGTTTGGGCTTGTTAGATGTGTCTTGACGAGGATATGGCATAGCGGGAGCGGTTTGCAGTAAAAGAGCTTTTCAGATCTATCAACATCAGATCAACACTTGTCATAGTGTCAAACGTGCGTAAATGAATTGATTTATCTTTCAGGTCCGACGATATAATACCAAATGATGCTGGTATAACACAAATGAATAAACAAGAAAATAACTTGAAATAATTACGAAATATTTTAATAAGTAAGCTGTTAGTGCGTTGTAGTCGCAAAATGAACGCTAGATTCAACCCACTAACAGTTTATAGACTTTGCAGGTGCAGGCCCGTGGGAGCGACTGCGGAAATTTAGATTTTGTATTATAATAACATCAAACCATGATGGTATACTTATCATGAGTAATGACTTCTTGCTTGGCATCCGATACAAAAATAAAACGGATTAAGTTTTGCAGGAAAACTTATTATTGATTCTTGATCAATAAAAGTACAAGTCCGAAATGTACACTACTAGTTTCTATGAATCCCTAAGTAATTGATACCGCAAACTGCAGCGCCAGTGGTATCGAGACAGCAAACAGTTCACACGTACAGAAATGACACAACACAAAAGACACATTAGTAAAAATACTTTCAATAGCGATGTACGGTTTTCTCTTTAGCATGAAGGTACTGGAGTGTCTGAGACATAGTTCTATGCATTGTGCAGCAGCGGCATGCTGCCACGCTTTTAATAGAAACAACCGCGACCGCAGGCAGCACTGCCGGCATTTATATTAGCCAAAACTACTAAACCAAACTATTATAAAGATTAGTATTTTTTTTTTCTTATTTACTTGGATTGAACTCAAAAAGTACTCGACCGATTTTAAAAAATCTTTCACAATCGCACGCGCATTACACGTGATTTATGGCCAGTTTGCTTACAAGTGTAAAGTCATGACTGTACACTTGTCAGCAATTATTAATTATAAAAACTTATCAAATCCAAAATACTTAATAATTAAGTCTATATTTTCGATGATCTACACCAATGTTCCAAAACAATTACTAATTATCTTGTTTGTCTTTCAGATCAGATAATGTGATATCATCATTTCAGCCGAAAGACGTCCACTGCTGGACATAGGCCTCCCCCAAGGTTTTCCACAACTCTCGATCCTGAGCCGACCTTGTCCATCGGTTGCCCGCAACCTTAACCAGGTCGTCGGTCCACCTTGTTGGAGGCCTGCCCACGCTTCGTCTTCCAGTTCGTGGTCGCCACTCTAAAACCTTTCTGCCCCAACGGCCACCAGTTCTGCGAGCTATGTGCCCGGCCCATTGCCACTTAATGGAGGCAATTCTTCGAGCTATGTCGGTTACTTTGGTTCTCCTACGGATCTCCTCATTTCTGATTCGATCTCGCAGGGAAACTCCAAGCATAGCTCTCTCCATTGCTCGTTGGGTGACTTTGAGCCTTTGAGACGAGGCCCATAGTGAACGACCACGTCTCAGATCCGTATGTCATCACTGGCAACACACACTGGTCAAAGACTTTCGTCTTGAGACACTGCGGTATTTGGGACGAGAAGATATGACGTAGCTTCCCAAACGCTGCCCAGCCGAGTCGGATTCGACGAGTGACCTCTTTCTCGAAGTTGGACCTACCTAACTGGACTGTATGTCCCAGGTAAACATACTCGTCAACAACTTCGAGTGTAGAGCCTCCAATTGTGACAGAGGTGGGTGCGACATGGACATTTGCCATAATCTTAGTCTTGTCCATGTTCATTTTAAGACCCACTTGTAGTGAGACTCTATTGAGGCCATCGAGCATTGCGCCAAGGTCTTCCAAGGTCTCAGCCATGACCACGATATCGTCGGCAAATCGAAGGTGAGTGATGTACTCGCCGTTGATGTTGATGCCGAGTCCATTCCAATCCAGAAGCTTGAAAGCATCTTCCAGTGCAGCGGTGAAGAGTTTCGGGGATATGACATCTCCCTGTCTTACACCTCGCTGCAACTGGATAGGCTTCGTACTCTGATCATGGAAACGGACCGACATGGTGGCGTTTTCATACAAGCACTTCAACACTTCGACGTACCGAGTGTCAATTTGGCACCGCTGGAGAGACTGTAGCACAGCCCAGGTCTCGATCGAATCAAAGGCTTTCTCATAGTCCACAAACGCTAGACAAAGAGGCTGGTTATACTCCTCGGTCTTCTGTATAAACTGCCGCAGCGTATGTATGTGGTCTATGGTACTAAACCCTTTTCGGAAACCGGCTTGTTCGGGAGGCTGGAAGTCGTCAAACCTGCACGCGAGACGATTCGTAATGACTCTCGAAAACAGCTTGTAGACGTGGTTCAGGAGTGAGATGGGTCTGTAATTCTTCAGCAGGGTTTTATCACCCTTTTTGAAGAACAGCACCACCACACTCCTGAGCCATGCCTGCGGCGTCTTGCCCGCGACTATGACGGAATCAAAAAGCTTTTGCAGTGCCTTTAGCACCGGCCTTCCACCAGCCTTTAGCAATTCGCTTGTGATTCCGTCCTCACCCGGCGCCTTGTTGTTTTTTAGCTGTTTGAGAGCCATACTAATCTCGTCTAGGCTGATGTGATATACTAATAATTATTAGAACGAGGACAGTTAAAATGTTAAAAAACAACGTTAAAAGAACTTGAAATAATGACAACTCATGTTTAGTACTGACAATGTAGTAAGCTGTTAATGTTGTTCCTAATCTTATTTATTAGTGCAAGATTACAAACGTTAACAGCTTAACAGTTTGCAGGTGGGCGAGCGAATGCAAAAACAGGGTGACAGTTCGAAAATAATTGTACCATTTGACAATAAACAAGTGTCTGGTGAACTTAAACGAAAAATTTAAGAATAATAAAGTTAATTAAAATAACCTAAGTATACTAGAGGCATTATATTCAAAGTATTATTAAGTGTATAGGTAAAGAATAATTATCATGTTTAACAACAAGGATGAAGAACAAGTTGAAGAAGCTTGAAATTATTAAGAGTCATATTTGAAATCAAGTAAGCTGCCAATGTTTACGATCTTATTTATTAATACTAGATTAGTTCACAACATTAACATACTCATGTCACTTCGGTAACAATACAATATTATGGTGGCGTACAGTTGATCTGATCATAGTCGGAAGGTGGCCATAGGAACCCTGAAACACGATAGCCCCGCCGTGTATAGGCCTGTTGGACGTGTCTTGAAGAGGATATGGCGTAGCGGGAGCGGTTTGCCGTAAAAGAGCTTTTACATAAGATCAACACATGTCATTGTGTCAAACGTGCGTAAATGAATTGATTTATCTTTCAGGTTCGACGATGTAAAATACCTAATGATGCTGATATAAAACAAATGAATAAACATGAAAATAACTTGAAATAATTACGAGGCATATTTCAATAAGTAAGCTGTAAGTGCGTTGTAGTCGCAAAATTAACGCTAGATTCACCTCACTAACAGTTTTTAGACGTTGCAGGTGATGGCCCGTGAGCGACTGCAGAAATGTAGATTTTGTATTATAATAACATCGAACTATGGCGTTAAACTTATGATCGTCTACTAGTAACAACTTCTTGCTTGGCATCCGATACAAAATTAAAACGCATTCAGTTTTGCAAAACGCGGGTAAACATATTATTGATTCTTTTCCAGATTAGATGATGATATATATATATATTAAAAAGATCAATAAAAGTACAAGTCCGAGATGTACACCACTAGTTTCTATGAATCCCTATGTAATTGATACCGCAAACTGCAGCACCAGCGGTGTCGCGACCGCAGACAGTTCACATTAGTAAAAACACTTTCAATAGCGATGTACAATATTCTTTTTCGCATGAAGGTACTGGAGTGCCTGAGACATAGTAATATGCATTGTGCAGCAGCGGCATGCTGCTGCGCTTGGAATAGAAGCAACCGCGACTGCAGGCAGCACTGCCGTCAACAGCAACCGCTAGCCGCAGTGTCACCTGCGGTTGCAGTCTGTTCTGTAGCCCACCTCGGACTTGTACTCTAACCAAACTTTTAATCAACTAACATAAAACAATGTCTTTTATTAATAATATGAAACTTAACAAATAACAATTAGTAATTTCAGCGAGGTATATGAGAAGACCAATATTTTGAAAATAATACCTAATTATTTTGATTGCTTTCCAGATTAGACGATGACTGTACTGTTATGAGACTACATTAACGAAACTTAACAAAACATCTAATAATTCTGAAGGATAGTGGATATTAAGTAAGTTGTTAATTTTGTACCTAATCTAATTTATAAGTGCAAGATTTTCTACGTTTACAGCTTATTCAGTTTACAGGTGGGCGAGCGAATGCAGAAACAAGGTTCAGAAACAAGGACAGTTCGAAAATTAATTGTTCTATTTGACATTCAACAATTCTAGTCTGGCGATCTTAAACGAAAAATCTAAGAATAATAAAGTTAATTAAAATAATCTAAGTATACTAGAGGCGTTATATTTAAAGTATTAAGTTGAGAGATGATGAAAAATTATCATGTTTAACAACAAGGACAATGAGAAATTTGAAGAAGCTTAAAACGTATACATGTCATAATTTGAAATCAAGTAAGCTGCTAGTACATTGTTATCGCAAAATTAACGCTTGATTACACTGTACTAACAGTTTCCAGACTTTTCAGGTGAAGGCCCGTGGGAGCAACTGCGGAAATGTAGATTTCGTATTATAATAACATCGAACCATGATGGTATACTTACTTATCATGAGTAATAACTTCTTGCTTGGCATCCCATACGACAAAAAACGCATTCAGATTTGCAATACGCAGGTAACATTATTATTGATTCTCTTACAGATTAGATTATGATAATACAAGTACAATCATTAAAAGTACAAGTCCGAAATGTACACCACTGGTTTCTATGAATCCCTATGTAATTAATACCGCAAATGGCAGCACCAGTGGTGTTTCAACCGCAGACAGTTCACATATACAGAAATGACACATAAACACAAAAGACACATTAGTAAAAATACTTTCAATAGCGATGTACGGTTTTCTCTTTAGCATGAAAGTACTGGAGTGTCTGAGACATAGTTCTATGCATTGTGCAGCAGCGGCATGCTGCCACGCTTGGAATAGAAACAACCGCGACCGCAGGCAGCACTGCCGGCATTTATATTAGCCAAAACTACTTAACCAAACTATTATAAAGATTAGTATTTTTTTTATTATTTACTTGGATTGAACTCAAAAATTAATCGACCAATTTTAAAAAATCTTTCACAATCGCACGCGCATTACACGTGATTTATGGCCAGTTTGCTTACAAGTGTAAAGTCATGACTGTACACTTGTCAGCAATTATTAATTATCAAAACTTATCAAATCCAAAATACTTAATAATTAAGTCTATATTTTCGATGATCTACACCAATGTGCCAAAACAATTACTAATTGTCTTGTTTGTCTTTCAGGTCAGATAATGTGATATACTAATAATTATTAGAACGAGGACATTTAAAATGTTAAAAAACAACGTTAAAAGAACTAGAAATAATGACAACTCATGTTTAGTACTGACAATGAAGTAAGCTGTTAATGTTGTTCCTAATCTTATTTATTAGTGCAAGATTACAAACGTTAACAGCTTAACAGTTTGCAGGTGGGCGAGCGAATGCAGAAACAGGGTGACAGTTCGAAAATAATTGTACCATTTGACAATAAACAAGAACAAAGAGCAAGTTGAAGAAGCTTGAAATGATTACGAGTCATATTTTGAAATCAAGTAAGCTGCCAATGTTTACGATCTTATTTATTAACACTAGAGTAGTTCACAACATTTACAGTTTAAACAGTTTACAGAGGGACGAGCGACTTTACAACAAGCGGAAAAACTGAAATCAATTTTAAACTTCACCTGCTGTAAGTTGCTATAATTATATATTATTAGAAAAGTATTTGTATTATATAAGTGGTCAATACATAGTGCATACTTACTATATTGGGTACATCAATATTATAAACAAAATAATTTGTTTGTTGATGTTTTATTATTACAAGCTTTTATTTAGCTTGCAATGTATGTAAGTTAGTTTATTTAGGTCAAATCTTGCAAGCAAAAATTTGAACCACTTACCGGTGTTCAGTTATGTTGAAATAAGGCATACTTATGTCACTTCGGTGACAAAACAATATTATAGTGGCAAGGAGCTGATCTGATGATAAAGGTAGAAGGTGGCCATAGGAACCCTGCAATGAAATGCGATTAACGAACTTGAAATAATTACGAGGCATATTTCAATAAGTAATCTGTTAGTGCGTTGTAGTCGCAAAATTAACGCTTGATTCACCTCACTAACAGTTCTTAGACTTTGCAGGTGATGGCCCGTGGGAGCGACTGCAGAAATGTGGATTTTGTATTATAATAACATCGAACATGGCGTTATACTTATGATCGTCTACTAGTAATAACTTCTTGCTTGGCATCCGATACAAAATTAAAACGCATTCATTTTTGCAAAACGCAGGTAAACATATTATTGATTATCTTCCAGATTATATGATGATATATATTAATAAGATCAATAAAAGTACAAGTCCGAAATGTAGACCACTAGTTTCTTATGCCCTATGTAATTGATACCACAAAGTGCAGCGCCAGTGGTGCCGCGACAGCAAACAGTTCACACAAACGGAAATGACACATAAACACAAAAAACACATTAGTAAAAACACTTTCAATAGCGATGTTCGATATTCTCTCTCGCATGGAGGTACTGGAGTGCCTGAGAAATAGTTATATGCATTGTGCAGCAGCGGCATGCTGCCGCGGTTGGAATAGATCTAACGCATGCAGTACTGCCATCACCTGCGGTTGCAGTCTGTTCTGTAGCCCATCTCGGACTTGTACTCTAACAAAACTTTTAGTCGACTAACATGAAACAATATCTTTTATTAAAGAATATGAAACTTAACAAATAACAATAATTAATTAAGTCTAGATATAATTTTAAAATAACACCTAATTAAATTGATTACCTTCCAGATTAGACGATGACTGTACAATTATGAGACTACATTAACGAAACTTTACAAAAACATCCGATATTTCTGAAGGATATATTTTATAGTGGATATGAAGTAAGCTGTTAATGTTGTTCCTAATCTTATTTATTAGTGAAATATGAACAATATTAACAGCTTAACAGTTTGCAGGTGGGCGAGCGAATGCAGAAACAAGGTGACAGTTCGAAAATTAATTGTACCGTTTGACAATCAACAATTGTAGTCTGGTGAACTTAAACGAATAATTTAAGAATAATAAAGTTTATTAAAATAACCTAAGTTTAGAGGCGTTATAGTTAAAGCATTTTTAAGTTGATAGATGATGAATAATTATCATGTTTAACAACAAGGACAAAAAGCAATTAGAAGAAGCTTGGAATGATTACGAGTCATATTTTGAAATCAAGTAAGCTGCCAATGTTACGATCTTATTTATTAATACTAGAGTAGTTCACAACATAAACAATTTATACAGTTTGCAGAGGGACGAGCGACTTTACAACAAGCGGAAAAACTGAAATTAATTTTAAACTTCACCTGCTGTAAGTTGCTATAATTATATATTATTAGAAAAGTATTTGTATTATATAAGTGATCAATACATAGTGCATACTTACTATATTGGGTACATCAATGCTATAAATAACATAATTAGTTTGTTGATATTTTATTATTACAAGCTTATCGTTAGCTTACAATGTATGTTAGTTAGTTCGTTTAGGTCAAATCTTGTAAGCAAGTATTTGAACCACTTCCCGGTATTCGGTTGTGTTGAAATTAGGTATACTTATGTCACTCCTGTGACAATACAATATTTTGGTGCTATGGAGCTGATCTGAACATGGTGGAAAAGTGGCCATAGGAACCTTGCAACGAAACACGATAGCCCCTTCGTGTTTGGGCTTGTTAGATGTGTCTTGACGAGGATATGGCATAGCGGGAGCGGTTTGCAGTATAAGAGCTTTTCAGATCTATCAACATCAGATCAACACATGTCATAGTGTCAAACGTGCGTAAATGAATTGATTTATCTTTCAGGTCCGACGATATAATACCAAATGATGCTGGTATAACACAAATGAATAAACAAGAAAATAACTTGAAATAATTACGAAATATTTTAATAAGTAAGCTGTTAGTGCGTTGTAGTCGCAAAATGAACGCTAGATTCAACCCACTAACAGTTTATAGACTTTGCAGGTGCAGGCCCGTGGGAGCGACTGCGGAAATTTAGATTTTGTATTATAATAACATCGAACCATGATGGTATACTTATCATGAGTAATGACTTCTTGCTTGGCATCCGATACAAAAATAAAACGGATTAAGTTTTGCAGGAAAACTTATTATTGATTCTTGATCAATAAAAGTACAAGTCCGAAATGTACACTACTAGTTTCTATGAATCCCTAAGTAATTGATACCGCAAACTGCAGCGCCAGTGGTATCGAGACAGCAAACAGTTCACACGTACAGAAATGACACAACACAAAAGACACATTAGTAAAAATACTTTCAATAGCGATGTACGGTTTTCTCTCTAGCATGAAGGTACTGGAGTGTCTGAGACATAGTTATATGTATTGTGCAGCAGCGGCATGCTGCCACGCTTGGAATAGAAACAACCGCGACCGCAGGCAGCACTGCCGGCATTTATATTAGCCAAAACTACTTAACCAAACTATTATAAAGATTAGTATTTTTTTTTCTTATTTACTTGGATTGAACTCAAAAAGTACTCGACCGATTTTAAAAAATCTTTCACAATCGCACGCGCACTACACGTGATTTATGGCCAGTTTGCTTACAAGTGTAAAGTCATGACTGTACACTTGTCAGCAATTATTAATTATAAAAACTTATCAAATCCAAAATACTTAATAATTAAGTCTATATTTTCGATGATCTACACCAATGTTCCAAAACAATTACTAATTATCTTGTTTGTCTTTCAGATCAGATAATGTGATATAATAATAATTATTAGAACGAGGACATTAACGAAACGTTCAAAGAATTTAAAATAATGACAACTCATGTTTAGTACTGACAATGAAGTAAGCTGTTAATGTTGTTCCTAATCTTATTTATTAGTGCAAGATGACCAACATTAACTGCTTAATCAGTTTGCAGGTGGGCGAGCGAATGCAGAAACAAGGTGACAGTTCGAAAATTAATTGGACCGTTTGACAATTAACAAGTGTAGTCTGGGGAACTAAAACGAAAAATCTGAGAATAATAAAGTAAATTAAAATATTCTTAGTATACTAGAGGCGTAATATTTGAAGAATCTGTTATTAAGTTGATAGTTGATGAATAATTTTCATGTTTTACAACAAGGAGAAAAAGCAAGTTGAAGAAGCTTGAAATGATTACGAGTCATATTTTGAAATCAAGTAAGCTGCTAATGTTACGATCTTATTTATTAATACTAAAATAGTTCACAACATTAACATACTTTTGTCACTTCGGTGACAATACAATAATATGGTGGCGCAAAGTTGATCTGATCATAGTCGGAAGGTGGCCATAGGAACCCTGAAACACGATAGCCCCGCCGTGTATAGGCTTGTTGGATGTGTCTTGACGACTTGACGAGGATATGGCGTAGCGGGAGCGGTTTGCCGTAAAAGAGCTTTTACATCTGATCAAAATATGTCATTATGTCAAACGTAAGTAAATTAATTGATTCTCTTTCAGGTTCGATGATATAAAACACCAAATGATGCTGATAAAAAACAAATGAATGAAACATGAAAATAACTTGAAATAATTACGAGGCATATACCATTAAGTAAGCTGTTAGTGCGTTGTAGTCGCAAAATTAACGCCAGATTCACCTCACTAACAGTTCTTAGACTTTGCAGGTGATGACCAGTGGGAGCGACTACAGAAAAGTAGATTTTGTATTATAATAACATCGAACTATGGCGTTAAACTTATGATCGTCTACTAGTAATAACTTCTTGCTTGGCATCCGATACAAAATTAAAACGCATTCAGTTTTGCAAAACGCGGGTAAACATATTATTGATTATCTTCAAGATTATATAAGGATATATATTAATAAAATCGATAAAAGTACAAGTCCGGGATGTACATCACTAGTTTCTTATGCCCTATGTAATTGATACAACAAAGTGCAGCGCCAGTGGTGCCGCGAAAGCAAACAGTTCACACATACAGAAATGACACAAAAGACACATTAGTAAAAACACTTTCAATAGCGATGTACAATATTCTCTCTTGCATAAAGGTACTGAAGTGCGATGTACAATATTCTCTCTTGCGTAAAGGTACCGAAGTGCCTGAGACATAGTTGTATGCATTGTGCAGCAGCGGCATGCTGTCGCGGTTGGAATAGATCGAACGCATGCAGTACTGCCGTCACCTGCGGTTGCAGTCTGTTCTGTAGCCCATCTCGGACTAGTACTCTAACAAAACTTTTAATCGACTAACATGAAACAATGTCTTTTATTAAAGAATATGAAACTTAACATATAAGAATAAGTAATTAAGTCTAGATATATTTTTAAAACACTTAATTATATTGATTACCTTCCAGATTAGACGATGACTGTACAATTATGAGACTACATTAACGAAACTTTACAAAAACATCCGATAATTCTGAAGGATATATTTTATAGTGGATATGAAGTAAGCTGTTAATGTTGTTCCTAATCTTATTTATTAGTGAAAGATGAACAATATTAACAGCTTTACAGTTCGCAGGTGGGCGAGCGAATGCAGAAACAAGGTGACAGTTCGAAAATTAATTGTACCGTTTGACAATCAACAATTGTGGTCTGGTGAACTTAAACGAAAAATCTAAGAATAATAAAGTTTATTAAAATAACCTAAATTTAGAGGCGTTATAGTTAAAGTATTATTAAGTTGATAGATGATGAATAATTATCATGTTTAACAACAAGGACAAAAAGCAATTAGAAGAAGCTTGAAATGATTACGAGTCATATTTTGAAATCAAGTAAGCTGCCAATGTAACGATCTTATTTATTAATACTAGATTAGTTCACAACATTAACAGTTTTAACAATTTGCAGGTGGACGAGTGACTTTATAACGAGCGGAAAAACTGAAATAAATTTTAAACTTCGCCTAACATAATGAATATGTCGCCAGGATGTTGTATTATATTTAAAAAAAGTAAGTTGCTATATATATTATTAGAAAAGTATTTGTAATATAAAAGGGGTGCTAATTAAACAGGCTTCTTTTTAGTATCATTATTCGCCCCCAAAAATGTATGTTGCCTTCTAAATTACTAAGTCAGCCACAATTAACGAGCATCAAAATAATACTATCTTAGCCACTAGTTATCTTCTATGTGAACCACTCTAAATACTATTCAGCATAATGATTATTTTTTAGCATCTAAATTTGTAGCATGCATTCTAATAGTAAACTTCTAAAATACTATTAAATGACATCAAAATATATATTTATTTAGCATCTAACTTTTTAACTGAGTACGTTTAAAATGTAACTCATCCCATATAAATCGATAGTCAAAATTTTGCTAAAAATGTCATCAAATAGTCGGTATATTGGCCACTAATATTATCAGAATGGCGCACAGAAATACTGTATATGGGGTACAGAAATACTAAGTGAGCTAAAAACTGAGGGCGAACACAATTTATAAAAATTAGCGCTTCGCCGGCCGCTGCCGCGGCACGCTCGCTTCGCTCGCTCGGCTCGCGCGTTGTTAGGGTCACAGTTCTAACCTAACCTAACCTACTTGTCTGATAGCATCTCGTTTCTGGTAGCAAATGCATGAATATATAATAATATTCAAATGCATGACTTTCTAGTCGGTCACTTAGTAATTTAGTCGCCCACCTATTAATTTAGTCGCAGGGCTAGAATTTACAGTATCTTATTTCACGATAAAAGAATATGATGTATTATTTTACATGCTAAGTTATAATAAATGGTGCTTTCTGTAGAAGCTTGAATTATATTTTTTTGAGGACATTGCGTAGAAGCTGTAAAACGTAAAATGGTGACGAGATGTAAAATCCGTGGCCGAGTTAGTAAATTAGGTGGTAATGCATAAATAAGAAGGACAAGTCACAATAATTGATGATCTTTACTTGACGCTTTCTATAGAATATTTAGCGGGCGTTGTAAAAAAGACGAATTAGTTTATTAGAGGCTATGTCATTTTCCCGTTGCTTAGTAATAAAATTAGAAGTTTAATCACGTGTCCAATAAATATTTTTGTGGCTAGACTTATAATTTCCCATATAAAAGTGGTCAATACATAGTGCATACTTACTATATTGGGTACATCAATGCTATAAATAACATAATTAGTTTGTTGATATTTTATTATTACAAGCTTATCGTTAGCTTACAATGTATGTTAGTTAGTTTGTTTAGGTCAAATCTTGTAAGCAAGTATTTGAACCACTTCCCGGTATTCGGTTGTGTTGAAATTAGGCATACTTATGTCACTCCTGTGACAATACAATATTTTGGTGCTATGGAGCTGATCTGATCATGGTGGAAAAGTGGCCATAGGAACCTTGCAACGAAACACGATAGCCCCTTCGTGTTTGGGCTTGTTGGATGTGTCTTGACGATGATATCTCATAGCGGGAGCGGTTTGCAGTAAAAGAGCTTTTCAGATCTATCAACATCAGATCAACACATGTCATAGTTTTAAACGTGCGTAAATGAATTGATTTATATTTCAGGTCCGACGATATAATATACCAAATGATGCTGGTATAACACAAATGAAAAAACAAGATGACGGAACATATTTTAATAAGTAAGCTGTTAATGCGTAGTAGTCGCAAAATTAACGCTAGATTCTACCCACTAACAGTTTATAGACTTTGCAGGTGCAGGCCCGTGGGAGCGACTGCGGCAATGTAGATTTTGTATTATAATAACATCAAACCATGATGGTCTACTTATCATGAGTAATGACTTCTTGCTTGGCATCCGATACAAAAATAAAACGCATTAAGTTTTTCAAAACGCAGGTAAACTTATTATTGATTCTTTTTCAATAAAAGTACAAGTCCGAAATGTACACCACTTGTTTCTATGAATACCTATGTAATTGATACCGCAAACTGCAGCGCCAGTGGTATCGAGACAGCAAACAGTTCACACATACAGAAATGACACAACACAAAAGACATATTAAAAAATACACTGTCAATAGCGATGTACGGTTTTCTCTCTCGCATGAAGGTACTGAAGTGTCTGACATAGTTCTATGCATTGTGCAGCAGCGGCATGCTGCCACGCTTTTAATAGAAACAACCGCGACCGCAGGCAGCACTGCCGGCATTTATATTAGCCAAAACTACTTAACCAAACTATTATAAAGATTAGTATTTTTTTTTTCTTATTTACTTGGATTGAACTCAAAAAGTACTCGACCGATTTTAAAAAATCTTTCACAATCGCACGCGCACTACACGTGATTTATGGCCAGTTTGCTTACAAGTGTAAAGTCATGACTGTACACTTGTCAACAATTATTAATTATAAAAACTTATCAAATCCAAAATACTTAATAATTAAGTCTATATTTTCGATGATCTACTACAATGTTCCAAAACAATTACTAATTATCTTGTTTGTCTTTCAGATCAGATAATGTGATATAATAATAATTATTAGAACGAGGACATTAACGAAACGTTAAAAGAACTTAAAATAATGACAACTCATGTTTAGTACTGACAATGAAGTAAGCTGTTAATGTTGTTCCTTATCTTATTTATTAGTGCAAGATGACCAACATTAACTGCTTAATCAGTTTGCAGATGAGCGAGCGAATGCAGAAACAAGGTGACAGTTTGAAAATTAATTGGACCGTTTGACAATTAACAAGTGTAGTCTAGGGAACTAAAACGAAAAATCTGAGAATAATAAAGTAAATTAAAATATTCTTAGTATACTAGAGGCGTAATATTTAAAGAATCTGTTATTAAGTTGATAGTTGATGAATAATTATCATGTTTAACAACAAGGAGAAAGAGCAAGTTGAAGAAGCTTGAAATGATTACGAGTCATATTTTGAAATCAAGTAAGGTGCCAATGTTACGATCTTATTTATTAATACTAAAATAGTTCACAACATTAACATACTTTTGTCACTTCGGTGACAATACAATAATATGGTGGCGCAAAGTTGATCTGATCATAGTCGGAAGGTGGCCATAGGAACCCTGAAACACGATAGCCCCGCCGTGTATAGGCCTGTTGGATGTGTCTTGACGACTTGACGAGGATATGGCTTAGCGGGAGCGATTTGCCGTAAAAGAGCTTTTACATCTGATCAAAACATGTCCTTATGTCAAACGTAAGTAAATTAATTGATTCTCTTTCAGGTTCGATGATATAAAACACCAAATGATGCTGATAAAAAACAAATGAATGAAACATGAAAATAACTTGAAATAATTACGAGGCATATATCATTAAGTAAGCCGTAGTGCGTTGTAGTCGCAAAATTAACGCTAGATTCACCTCACTAACAGTTCTTAGACTTTGCAGGTGATGACCAGTGGGAGCGACTACAGAAAAGTAGATTTTGTATTATAATAACATCGAACCATGGCGTTATTCTTATGATCGTCTACTAGTGATAACATCTTGCTTGGCAACCGATACAAAAATAAAACGCATTCAGTTTTGCAAAACGCAGGTAACCTTATTATTGATTCTTTTCCAGATTAGATGATGATATATATATATATTAAAAAGATCAATAAAAGTACAAGTCCGAGATGTACACCACTAGTTTCTATGAATCCCTATGTAATTGATACCGCAAACTGCAGCACCAGCGGTGTCGCGACCGCAGACAGTTCACATTAGTAAAACACTTTCAATAGCGATGTACAATATTCTTTTTCGCATGAAGGTACTGGAGTGCCTGAGACATAGTAATATGCATTGTGCAGCAGCGGCATGCTGCTGCGCTTGGAATAGAAGCAACCGCGACTGCAGGCAGCACTGCCGTCAACAGCAACCGCTAGCCGCAGTGTCACCTGCGGTTGCAGTCTGTTCTGTAGCCCACCTCGGACTTGTACTCTAACCAAACTTTTAATCAACTAACATAAAACAATGTCTTTTATTAAATAATATGAAACTTAACAAATAACATTTAATAATTTCAGCGAGGTATATGAGAAGACCAATATTTTAAAAATAATACCTAATTATTTTGATTGCTTTCCAGATTAGACGATGACTGTACTGTTATGAGACTACATTAACGAAACTTAACAAAACATCCAATAATTCTGAAGGATACATTATATAGTGGATATTAAGTAAGTTGTTAATTTTGTACCTAATCTTATTTATAAGTGCAAGATTTGCTACGTTAACAGCTTATTCAGTTTACAGGTGGGCGAGCGAATGCAGAAACAAGGTTCAGAAACAAGGACAGTTCGAAAATTAATTGTTCTATTTGACATTCAACAATTCTAGTCTGGCGATCTTAAACGAAAAATCTAAGAATAATAAAGTTAATTAAAATAATCTAAGTATACTAGAGGCGTTATATTTAAAGTATTAAGTTGATAGATGATGAAAAATTATCATGTTTAACAACAAGGACAATGAGAAATTTGAAGAAGCTTAAAACGTATACATGTCATAATTTGAAATCAAGTAAGCTGCTAGTACATTGTTATCGCAAAATTAACGCTTGATTACACTGTACTAACAGTTTCCAGTTTTCAGGTGATGGCCCGTGGGAGCAACTGCGGAAATGTAGATTTCGTATTATAATAACATCGAACCATGATGGTATACTTACTTATTATGAGTAATAACTTCTTGCTTGGCATTCGATACGACAAAAAACGCATTCAGATTTGCAATACGCAGGTAACATTATTATTGATTCTCTTACAGATTAGATTATGATAATACAAGTACAATCATTAAAAGTACAAGTCCGAAATGTACACCACTAGTTTCTATGAATCCCTATGTAATTGATACCGCAAATGGCAGCACCAGTGGTGTTTCAACCGCAGACAGTTCACATATACAGAAATGACACATAAACACAAAAGACACATTAGTAAAAATACTTTCAATAGCGATGTACGGTTTTCTCTTTAGCATGAAGGTACTGGAGTGTCTGAGACATAGTTCTATGCATTGTGCAGCAGCGGCATGCTGCCACGCTTGGAATAGAAACAACCGCGACCGCAGGCAGCACTGCCGGCATTTATATTAGCCAAAACTACTTAACCAAACTATTATAAAGATTAGTATTTTTTTTTCTTATTTACTTGGATTGAACTCAAAAATTAATCGACCAATTTTAAAAAATCTTTCACAATCGCACGCGCATTACACGTGATTTATGACCAGTTTGCTTACAAGTGTAAAGTCATGACTGTACACTTGTCAGCAATTATTAATTATCAAAACTTATCAAATCCAAAATACTTAATAATTAAGTCTATATTTTCGATGATCTACACCAATGTTCCAAAACAATTACTAATTGTCTTGTTTGTCTTTCAGGTCAGATAATGTGATATACTAATAATTATTAGAACGAGGACATTTAAAATGTTAAAAAACAACGTTAAAAGAACTTGAAATAATGACAACTCATGTTTAGTACTGACAATGAAGTAAGCTGTTAATGTTGTTCCTTATCTTATTTATTAGTGAAAGATGAACAATATTAACAGCTTTACAGTTTGCAGGTGGGCGAACGAATGCAGAAACAGGGTGACAGTTCGAAAATTAATTGTACCGTTTGACAATTAACAAGTGTATTCTGGCGAACTAAAACGAAAAATCTAAGAATAATAAAGTCAATTAAAATATTCTTAGTATACTTGAGGCGTAATATTTAAAGAATCTGTTATTAAGTTGATAGTTGATAAAAAATATCATGTTTAACAACAAGAACAAAGAGCAAGTTGAAGAAGCTTGAAATGATTACGAGTCATATTTTGAAATCAAGTAAGCTGCCAATGTTACGATCTTATGTATTAACACTAGAGTAGTTCACAACATTAACAGTTTGCAGGGGGACGAGCGACTTTACAACGAGCGGAAAAACTGAAATCAATTTTCGCCTGACATGATGAACTTGTCGCCAGGATGTTGTATTATATTTAAAAAAAGTAAGTTGCTATATATATTATTAGAAAAGTATTGTATTATATAAGTGGTCAATACATAGTGCATACTTACGATATTGGGTACATCAATGTTATAAACATCATAATTTTTTTGTTGATGTTTTATTATTACAAACTTTTATTTGGCTTGCAATGTATGTTAGTTAGTTTATTTGGGTCAAATCTTGCAGGCAAAAAATTGAACCACTTACCGGTATTCGGTTGTGTTTAAATTATACATACTTATGTCACTTCGGTGACAATATAATATTATGACGGCATAGAGTTGATCAGATCATGGTCGGAAGGTATCCATAGGAACCCTGAAACACGATAGTCCCGCCGTGTATAGGCTTGTTGGACATGTCTTGACGAGGATATGGCGTAGCGGGAGCGGTTTGCCGTAAAAGAGCTTTTACATAAGATCAACACATGTCATTGTGTCAAACGTGCGTAAATGAATTGATTTATCTTTCAGGTTCGACGATGTAAAATACCAAATGATGCTGATATAAAACAAATGAATAAACATGAAAATAACTTGAAATAATTACGAGGCATATTTCAATAAGTAAGCTGTTAGTGCGTTGTAGTCGCAAAATTAACGCTAGATTTAACTCACTAACAGTTCTAAGACTTTGTAGGTGATGGCCCGTGGGAGCCACTGCAGAAATATGGATTTTGTATAAAAAATAACTTGGAACCATGGCGTTATACTTATGATCGTCTACTAGTAATAACCTCTTGCTTGGCATCCGATACAAAAATAATACGTATTCAGTTTTGCTAAACGCAGGTTGACTAATTATTGATTTTCTTCCAGATAATATGATGCTATATATTAATAAGATCAATAAAAGTACAAGTCCGAGATGTACAGCACTAGTTTCTATGAATCCCTATGTAATTGATACCACAAAGTGCAGCGCCAGTGGTGTCGCGACCTGAAACAGTTCACATATACAGAAATTACACAACAGACACATTAGTAAAAACACTTTCAATAGCGATGTACAATATTCTCTCTCGCATGAAGGTACTGCAGTGCCTGAGAAATAGTTATATGCATTGTGCAGCAGCGGCATGCCGCCGCGGTTGGAATAGATCGAACTGTTTTGTAGCCCATCTCGGACTTATACTCTAACAAATCTTTTAATTGACTTACATGAAACAATGTATTTTATTTAAGAATATGAAACTTAACAAATAACAACAAGTAATTAAGTCTAGATATATTTTTAAAATAACACCTAATTATATGGATTACCTTCCAGATTAGACGATGACTGTACAATTATGAGACTACATTAACAAAACTTTACAAGAACATCTAATAATTCTGAAGGATATATTTTATAGTGGATATGAAGTAAGCTGTTAATGTTGTTCCTTATCTTATTTATTAGTGAAAGATGGCCAACGTTAACTGCTTAACAGTTTGCAGGTGGGCGAGCGAATGCAGAAACAAGGTGACAGTTCGAAAATTAATTGTACCGTTTGACAATCAACAATTGCAGTCTGGTGAACTTAAACGAAAAATCTAAGAATAATAAAGTTTATTAAAATAACCTAAGTTTAGAGGCGTTATAGTTAAAGCATTATTAAGTTGATAGATGATAAATAATTATCATGTTTAACAACAAGGACAAAAAGCAATTAGAAGAAGCTTGGAATGATTACGAGTCATATTTTGAAATGAAGTAAGCTGCCAATGTAACGATCTTATTTATTAATACTAGAGTAGTTCACAACATTAACAGTTTAAACAGTTTACAGAGGGACGAGCGACTTTACAACAAGCGGAAAAACTGAAATCAATTTTAAACTTCACCTGCTGTAAGTTGCTATAATTATATATTATTAGAAAAGTATTTGTATTATATAAGTGGTCAATACATAGTGCATACTTACTATATTGGGTACATCAATGCTATAAATAACATAATTAGTTTGTTGATATTTTATTATTACAAGCTTATCGTTAGCTTACAATGTATGTTAGTTAGTTTGTTTAGATCAAATCTTGTAAGCAAGTATTTGAACCACTTCCCGGTATTCGGTTGTGTTGAAATTAGGCATACTTATGTCACTCCTGTGACAATACAATATTTTGGTGCTATGGAGCTGATCTGATCATGGTGGAAAAGTGGCCATAGAACCTTGCAACGAAACACGATAGCCCCTTCGTGTTTGGGCTTGTTGGATGTGTCTTGACGAGGATATGGCATAGCTGGAACGGTTTGCAGTAAAAGAACTTTTCAGATCTATCAACATCAGATCAACACATGTTATAGTGTCAAACGTGCGTAAATGAATTGATTTATCTTTCAGGTCCGACGATATAATACCAAATGATGCTGGTATAACACAAATGAATAAACAAGATTACGAAACATATTTTAATAAGTAAGCTGTTAGTGCGTTGTATTCGCAAAATGAACGCTAGATTCAACCCACTAACAGTTTATAGACTTTGCAGGTGCAGGCCCGTGGGAGCGACTGCGGAAATGTAGATTTTGTATTATAATAACATCGAACCATGATGGTATACTTATCATGAGTAATGACTTCTTGCTTGGCATCCGATACAAAAATAAAACGGATTAAGTTTTGCAGGAAAACTTATTATTGATTCTTGATCAATAAAAATACAAGTCCGAAATGTACACTACTAGTTTCTATGAATCCCTAAGTAACTGATACCGCAAACTGCAGCGCCAGTGGTATCGAGACAGCAAACATGTCATACGTACAGAAATGACACAACACAAAAGACACATTAGTAAAAATACTTTCAATAGCGATGTACGGTTTTCTCTTTAGCATGAAGGTACTGGAGTGTCTGAGACATAGTTCTATGCATTGTGCAGCAGCGGCATGCTGCCACGCTTGGAATAGAAACAACCGCGACCGCAGGCAGCACTGCCGGCATTTATATTAGCCAAAACTACTTAACCAAACTATTATAAAGATTAGTATTTTTTTTTTCTTATTTACTTGGATTGAACTCAAAAAGTACTCGACCGATTTTAAAAAATCTTTCACAATCGCACGCGCATTACACGTGATTTATGGCCAGTTTGCTTACAAGTGTAAAGTCATGACTGTACACTTGTCAGCAATTATTAAAAACTTATCAAATCAAAAATACTTAATAATTAAGTCTATATTTTCGATGATCTACACCAATGTTCCAAAACAATTACTAATTGTCTTGTTTGTCTTTCAGATCAGATAATGTGATATAATAATAATTATTAGAACGAGGACATTTAAAAAGGTTAAAAAACAACGTTAAAAGAACTTGAAATAATGACAACTCATGTTTAGTACTGACAATGAAGTAAGCTGTTAATGTTGTTCCTAATCTTATTTATTAGTGCAAGATTACAAACGTTAACATCTTAACAGTTTGCAGGTGGGCGAGCGAATGCAGAAACAGGATGACAGTTCGAAAATTAATTGTACCGTTTGACAATTAACAAGTGTATTCTGGCGAACTAAAACGAAAAATCTAAGAATAATAAAGTCAATTAAAATATTCTTAGTATACTTGAGGCGTAATATTTAAAGAATCTGTTATTAAGTTGATAGTTGATAAAAAATATCATGTTTAACAACAAGAACAAAGAGCAAGTTGAAGAAGCTTGAAATGATTACGAGTCATATTTTGAAATCAAGTAAGCTGCCAATGTTACGATCTTATGTATTAACACTAGAGTAGTTCACAACATTAACAGTTTGCAGGGGGACGAGCGACTTTACAACGAGCGGAAAAACTGAAATCATATTTCGCCTGACATGATGAACTTGTCGCCAGGATGTTGTATTATATTTTAAAAAAGTAAGTTGTTATATATATTATTAGAAAAGTATTTGTATTATATAAGTGGTCAATACATAGTGCATACTTACGATATTGGGTACATCAATGTTATAGACATCATAATTTTTTTGTTGATGTTTTATTATTACAAACTTTTATTTGGCTTGCAATGTATGTTAGTTAGTTTATTTGGGTCAAATGTTGCGGGCAAAAAATTGAACCACTTACCGGTATTCGGTTGTGTTTAAATTATACATACTTATGTCACTTCGGTGACAATACAATATTATGATGGCATAGAGTTGATCAGATCATGGTCGGAAGGTATCCATAGGAAATAGAACCCTGAAACACGATAGTCCCGCCGTGTATAGGCTTGTTGGACATGTCTTGACGAGGATATTGTGTAGCGGGAGCGGTTTGCAGTAAAAGAGCTTTTACATCAGATCAATACATGTCATTGTGTCAAACGTGCGTAAATGAATTGATTTATCTTTCAGGTTCGACGATATAAAATACCAAATGATGCTGATATAAAACAAATAAATAAACATGAAAATAACTTGAAATAATTACGAGGCATATTTCAATAAGTAAGCTGTTAGTGCGTTGTAGTCGCAAAATTAACGCTAGATTTAACTCACTAACAGTTTTTAGACTTTGCAGGTGATGGCCCGTGGGAGCAACTGCAGAAATATGGATTTTGTATTAAAATAACTTGGAATCATGGCGTTATACTTATGATCGTCTACTAGTAATAACATCTTGCTTGGCATCCGATACAAAAATAAAACGTATTCAGTTTTGCTAAACGCAGGTTGACTAATTATTGATTATCTTCCAGATAATATGATGCTATATATTAATAAGATCAATAAAAGTACAAGTCCGAGATGTACACCACTAGTTTCTATGAATCTCTATGTAATTGATATCACAGAGTGCAGCGCCAGTGGTGTCGTGACCTGAAACAGTTCACACATACAGAAATTACACAAAAGACACATTAGTAAAAACACTTTCAATAGCGATGTACAATATTCTCTCTCGCATGAAGGTACTAGAGTGCCTGAGAAATAGTTATATGCATTGTGCAGCAGCGGCATGCCGCCGCGGTTGGAATAGATCGAACTGTTTTGTAGCCCATCTCAGACTTGTACTCTAACAAATCTTTTAATTGACTAACATGAAACAATGTATTTTATTTAAGAATATGAAACTTAACAAATAACAACAAGTAATTAAGTCTAGATATATTTTTAAAATAACACCTAATTATATTGATTACCTTCCAGATTAGACGATGACTGTACAATTATGAGACTACATTAACAAAACTTTACAAGAACATCCAATAATTCTGAAGGATATATTTTATAGTGGATATGAAGTAAGCTGTTAATGTTGTTCCTTATCTTATTTATTAGTGAAAGATGAACAATATTAACAGCTTTACAGTTTGCAGGTGGGCGAACGAATGCAGAAACAGGGTGACAGTTCGAAAATTAATTGTACCGTTTGACAATTAACAAGTGTATTCTGGCGAACTAAAACGAAAAATCTAAGAATAATAAAGTCAATTAAAATATTCTTAGTATACTAGAGGCGTAATATTTAAAGAATCTGTTATTAAGTTGATAGTTGATAAAAAATATCATGTTTAACAACAAGAACAAAGAGCAAGTCGAAGAAGCTTGAAATGATTACGAGTCATATTTTGAAATCAAGTAAGCTGCCAATGTTACGATCTTATGTATTAACACTAGAGTAGTTCACAACATTTACAGTTTGCAGGGGGACGAGCGACTTTACAACGAGCGGAAAAACTGAAATCAATTTTCGCCTGACATGATGAACTTGTCGCCAGGATGTTGTATTATATTTAAAAAAAGTAAGTTGCTATATATATTATTAGAAAAGTATTCGTAATACATATATAAGTGGTCAATACATAGTGCATACTTACGATATTGGGAACATCAATGTTATAAACATCATAATTTTTTTGTTGATGTTTTATTATTACAAACTTTTATTTGGCTTGCAATATATGTTAGTTAGTTTATTTGGGTCAAATCTTGCGGGCAAAAATTTGAACCACTTACCGGTATTCGGTTGTGTTTAAATTATACATATTTATGTCACTTCGGTGACAATACAATATTATGGTGGCAAGGAGCTGATCTGATGATAAAGGTAAAAGGTGGCCATAGGAACCCTGCAATGAAATGCGATTAACGAACTTGAAATAATTACGAGGCATATTTCAATAAGTAAGCTGTTAGTGCGTTGTAGTCGCAAAATTAACGCTAGATTCACCTCACTAACAGTTCTTAGACTTTGCAGGTGATGGCCCGTGGGAGCAACTGCTGAAATACTTATGATCGTCTACTAGTAATAACTTCTTGCTTGGCATCCGATACAAAATTAAAACGCATTTATTTTTGCAAAACGCAGGTAAACATATTATTGATTATCTTCCAGATTATATGATGATATATATTAATAAGATCAATAAAAGTACAAGTCCGAGATGTACACCACTAGTTTCCTATGCCCTATGTAATTGATACCACAAAGTGCAGCGCCAGTGGTGCCGCGACAGCAAACAGTTCACACATACAGAAATGACACATAAACACAAAAAACACATTAGTAAAAACACTTTCAATAGCGATGTACGATATTCTCTCTCGCATAAAGGTACTGGAGTGCCTGAAAAATAGTTATATGCATTGTGCAGCAGCGGCATGCTGCCGCGGTTGGAATAGATCTAACGCATGCAGCACTGCCGTCACCTGCGGTTGCAGTCTGTTCTGTAGCCCATCTCGGACTAGTACTCTAACAAAACTTTTAGTCGACTATCATGAAACAATATCTTTTATTAAAGAATATGAAACTTAACAAATAACAATAAGTAATTAAGTCTAGATATATCTAGACAAATATTTTAATATAACACCTAATTATATTGATTACCTTCCAGATTAGACGATGACTGTACAATTTTGAGACTACATATACGAAACTTTACAGAAACATCCAATAATTCTGAAGGATATATTTTATAGTGGATATGAAGTAAGCTGTTAATGTTGTTCCCTATCTTATTTATTTGTGGAAGATGACCAACGTTAACTGCTTAACAGTTTGCAGGTGGGCGAGCGAATGCAGAAACAAGGTGACAGTTCGAAAATTAATTGTACCATTTGACAATAAACAATTGTAGTCTGGTGAACTTAAACGGAAAATGTAAGAATAAAAAAGTTTATTAAAATAACCTAAGTTTAGAGGCGTTATAGTTAAAGTATTATTAAGTTGATAGATGATGAATAATTATCATGTTTAACAACAAGGACAAAGAGCAATCAGAAGAAGCTTAAAATGATTACAAGTCATATTTTTAAATCTACTTAATTTCAAAATATGACTTGCAATCACTTGATATTTCGTCATATTTTAAAATCATGTCAGCTGCCAATAATAATAATAATTTATTTATTTAAGACAACATGATCCAATAATGTTAGTAAAGGCTTAGAATAACTATGTTAGAAATAGATGTATTTTGCGACAGGTCTTAACAATTTAGTTAGATGGCCAATAAGAGTTCTTATGATACTGTTTGGGCTGCCGCGCATCTGGTGAGCAGAGATGCTGCTTTTTTACGCATTATAGCATCAAAACTGTCGACTTTTGCTACTGCGAACATCTCTGACGCACTGCAATAACGTGGCAGCCCCATCAATGCCCTAAATGCATTGTTGTATTGAATACGCAAGGCGCCAATCGAAGCTTTCGTACAGTCGACCCACAGGCTGCTCGTGTAGAAATAGGGACAGTATGCTTTAAAAAGAGTAATTTTTACTTGATTTGAGCAACGAGCAAACCTGCGTGCCAACATATTCGCCCTCACCGACAGCACCCTGCACTCCCTCTCAACATCCTCATTATCTTTTAAACTTTCGACAATTAAATGCCCAAGATATTTAAACTTAAATACAGGTTTTATGTGTCCGCTGTTTAACATGATAGCTGGCACAACACTAGGACATTCTTTGCTCGGCCTAAAGACCATATAGATAGTTTTATTAACATTGTACAACAACCCATGCGAAACAGCATATGACTCACATATACATAGATAGGAGCTTTCTGAGAGCACCAACGAATGGACCCAGGAGCACCATTTCCTCCGCATAGCTAATATTGTTTACGCAGGTATTACCTATGTGACAACCGACATGTGTGCTGCGGAGCTCCTCAATCAGTGCATTGACGTACAGGTTAAATAGTTTAGGCGACGTTAATCCACCCTGCTGCAGCCCACACTGCAACCTGTACGGTTCAGAAAGTACTTCCAGACAATGTTACTATCTTATTTATTAATACTAGAGTAGTTCACAACATTAACAGTTTAAACAGTTTGCAGGGCGACGAGCGACTTTACAACAAGCGGAAAAACTGAAATCAATTTTAAACTTCACCTGACATGATGAACTTGTCGCCAGGATGTTGTATTATATTTAAAAAAAGTAAGTAGCTATCTATATTATTAAATAGTATTTGTATTATTTAAACGGTCAATACATAGTGCATACTTACGATATTGGGTACATCAATGCTATAAACAACATAATTTGTTTGTTGATGTTTTAAAGTGACTAAAACTATTTATAGCTTAAAATGATGAAATAAGATTGCGAAAACATGTAAGCTAGCTAATGTTGTAATTTAATTTTTAGCACCAAGTTCAACTGGTAACAGCTAACAGAGAATACTGATCGACGAGCGCCTTTACAAATGTGACGTAGGTACCTACGGCGTTTTGGAAAGTAATGTAACAAGAGCGGAAAAAATAAAATTGTTTACGAACTTCACCTGACATGATGGTTTTTACTAGAACTTGTTGCCAGGGTGCAGTCAGTATGGTTTTATTAATAAAAATGTAAGTAACTATTTACATTTAAACGTAACTATTTATAGTAGCAGAAACTACTTGTCCAAACTATTATTATAAAAAAGAATGTTCAAGATATTTTCTTGTTAGGGTACGATTTAATAAAAAAAACTACTTGACTGATTTAAAAAATTCTCTCACCATTAGAAAACTGCTTCTTTACGAAGTATATTTACTAATTATGAGTATTTCAAAAAAAATTGAGTCCACTACCTAAAATGGAACAAAATAACCCAAAGTGTCATAATGTTGACTATTAAAGTCATTAATTAGCGTGCGCTGCTAATATTGGCTATGGCTATTGACGATACATTAAGTAGTGATATTTACAATTACAGCCGAGGCATATGGTAGTTTACGAAAAATCGGCCAATACGCAGCTCAATCAAAACCACAATAAATAATTAAGTCTAGATATACGAGTATCTACACCAATATTCCAAAACGATAACTAATGATATTGTTTGTCTTCCAGATCAGATAATGTAATATAATAATTATTATAAAACGAGGACATTAACAAATAATGACAACTCTTGTAGTGACAATGAAGTAAGCTGTTAATGTTGTTCCTAATCTTATTTATTAGTGCAAGATTACGAACGTTAACAGCTTAACAGTTTGCAGGTGGGCGAGCGAATGCAGAATCAGGGTGACAGTTCGAAAAGTAATTGTACCATTTGACAATCAACAAGTGTCTGGTGAACTTAAACGAAAAATCTAAGGATAATAAAGTTAACTAAAATAACCTAAGTATACTAGAGGCGTTACATTCAAAGTATTATTAAGTTGATAGATAAATAATAATTATCATGTTTAACAACAAGGACAAAGAGCAAGTTGAAGAAGCTTGAAATGATTACGAGTCATATTTGACATCAAGTAAGCTGCCAATGTTTACGATCTTATTTATTTATACTAGATTAGTTCACAACATTAACATACTTTTGTCACTTCGGTGACAATACAATGGTGGCGTACAGTTGATCTGATCATAGTCGGAAGGTGGCCATAGGAACCCTGAAACACGATAGCCCCGCCGTGTATAGGCCTGTTGGACGTGTCTTGACGAGGATATGGCGTAGCGGGAGCGGTTTGCCGTAAAAGAGCTTTTACATCAGATCAACACATGTCATTGTGTCAAACGTGCGTAAATGAATTGATTTATCTTTCAGGTTCGACGATGTAAAATACCAAATGATGCTGATATAAAACAAATGAATAAACATGAAAATAACTAGAAATAATTACGAGGCATATTTCAATAAGTAAGCTGTTAGTGCGTTGTAGTCGCAAAATTAACGCTAGATTCACCTCACTAACAGTTCTTAGACTTTGCAGGTGATGGCCCGTGGGAGCGACTGCAGAAATGTAGACTTTATATTATAATAACATCGAACCATGGCGTTAAACTTATGATCGTCTACTAGTAATTACTTCTTGCTTGGCATCCGATACAAAATTAAAACGCATTCAGTTTTGCAAAACGCGGGTAAACATATTATTGATTATCTTCAAGATTATATAAGGATATATATTATTAAAATCGATAAAAGTACAAGTCCGGGATGTACACCACTAGTTTCTTATGCCCTATGTAATTGATACAACAAAGTGCAGTGCCAGTGGTGCCGCGAAAGCAAACAGTTCACACATACAGAAATGACACAAAAGACACATTAGTAAAAACACTTTCAATAGCGATGTACAATATTCTCTCTTGCATAAAGGTACTGAAGTGCGATGTACAATATTCTCTCTTGCATAAAGGTACTGAAGTGCCTGAGACATAGTTGTATGCATTGTGCAGCAGCGGCATGCTGCCGCGGTTGGAATAGATCGAACGCATGCAGTACTGCCGTCACCTGCGGTTGCAGTCTGTTCTGTAGCCCATCTCGGACTAGTACTCTAACAAAACTTTTAATCTACTAACATAAAACAATGTCTTTTATTAAAGAATATGAAACTTAACATATAAGAATAAGTAATTAAGTCTAGATATATTTTTAAAACACCTAATTATATTGATTACCTTCCAGATTAGACGATGACTGTACAATTATGAGACTACATTAACGAAACTTTACAAAAACATCCGATAATTCTGAAGGATATATTTTATAGTGGATATGAAGTAAGCTGTTAATGTTATTCCTAATCTTATTTATTAGTGAAAGATGAACAATATTAACAGCTTAACAGTTCGCAGGTGGGCGAACGAATGCAGAAACAAGGTGACAGTTCGAAAATTAATTGTACCGTTTGACAATCAACAATTGTAGTCTGGTGAACTTAAACGAAAAATCTTAGAATAATAAAGTTTATTAAAATAACCTAAGTTTAGAGGCGTTATAGTTAAAGCATTTTTAAGTTGATAGATGATGAATAATTATCATGTTTAACAACAAGGACAAAAAGCAATTAGAAGAAGCTTGGAATGATTACGAGTCATATTTTGAAATGAAGTAAGCTGCCAATGTAACGATCTTATTTATTAATACTAGAGTAGTTCACAACATTAACAGTTTAAACAGTTTACAGAGGGACGAGCGACTTTACAACAAGCGGAAAAACTGAAATTAATTTTAAACTTCACCTGCTGTAAGTTGCTATAATTATATATTATTAGAAAAGTATTTGTATTATATAAGTGGTTAATACATAGTGCATACTTACGATATTGGGTACATCAATGTTATAAACAACATAATTTGTTTGTTGATGTTTTATTATTACAAGCTTTTATTTAGCTTGCAATGTATGTTAGTTAGTTTATTTAGGTCAAATCTTGCAAGCAAAAATTTGAACCACTTACCGGTGTTCGGTCATGTTGAAATTAGGCATACTTATGTCACTTCGGTGACAAAACAATATTATGGTGGCAAGGAGCTGATCTGATGATAAAGGTAGAAGGTGGCCATAGGAACCCTGCAATGAAACGTGATAATAATTTATGTAATATAATATTAAGGGCCCCTTTTCCCGAAAGTTTAGGCATTTTACGCACGGAGACGGCTTGCGCCCGCGTTGCACAGGAGCCGTTGCGATATGAACTCCGGTGACCTATGGCGCCGGGCGAGCACGCCACAGTATAAATAATCAGTAGGTCAAATATTATTGGCGTGCTGGTAATAAGAGCTAGTTTGCAACAAAAACGTATAGCTTGATGTATGTCCACTGCACTATTGACTGTAAACACTAATACACTTATATTGTTATGAATGTATTGACAAAGCAGGCGATGATCTAATATAGGTATAAAATTCTCGTGTCACAGTGTTTGTAACAAACAAAACTCCTCGGGAACGGCTTGCCCGATTCTTATGAAATTTTGTATGTATATTCAGTAGGTCTCGGGAATAGGAGGTCAACTATTTTTTTTTGGTAGTAGGTAGGTAGTAGGTGGGTAGGTAGGTTTATACCTAAATCGATTTATGGCGTATTAGCATCTATGGGAGTGTGAGGTAGCTATTTTTATTTTACCTAATATGCAAATTTAATAAGCATTTTTTTTGTTCTACCACCTTATGATAAGCAAGCATACGGCCCGCTTGATGATAAGCAGTTACCGTAGCCCATGGACGCTTGCAATACCAAAGGTATCACTTGCGTGTTCCCGACCCATTTTTTTAACACCAGGGCTTTATGATGGAGTATCCCTGGGATAGGAAACGTTTCTTCCAAAACGCATCTCTAAATGAGCCCTGGAGTACTTATACTACTCACATACAAGACCACAACTACACCGATGTGTGTAGTAATTGAAGTAAAGATTCGGGCTCTTCTCGCTGATAAATCGCCGGAATTAGTACGTCTAACACTTTCATAACAATTTTGTTTATATTTATAAATTTTATTTATGTAAGTAGGTACTTATATTTATTTTATATATTATATATAGGTACCACAGCATATATATTCATTATATATTTTTTTAGATATTGTTGAATCTATATCCTTACTATCTTAAATTTGTTTCTTTGTCTTATCCAATTTTTTTTGTTTTTGAGTGCACCTACTACCTATGTTCATCTCTGTATCACTGAAGGTCGACTGGTAGAGAATACCTATGGCATTAAGTCCGCTTGTGTGCGATTGTGCATAAAGTTTAAAATAAATAAATAATTTGGCTGTGGTCTATTAATATTATGATCATTTTTGTTTTTTGTACTTACCTAGCCTACAAAAAAGTAGCCCACAAAGTAGGCTAGGTACCATGTTATGGCATTAGTTTCCACCCACGGCTTCACCCGCACCACAGATTACTAAATAGTTACTACGTAACAGATCATCACTCCCATACAAAAACCAAAATACCTCTACGCCATAATAGCCTACAAAATCTTAATAATAGTACCTGCTGTTCGCAGCGAAAAGAAATGTACCATAAGTACGCGCACAAAGAGTCGAGATTGTGTTGCCCGCCGTGCGACTCACGTGCAAGCTCATCATCGCACGAATGCGGTAGGGTTGTCTTTCTAACTTTCTCGTAAATTTTTAAGGAAGAGTAGGTACCTACACACAAGAAGCATTTTAAAATTACTAGGTACAACTAACTGAAGCCAGCTAAAATGCGTCCCTACTTTCAAATAACGTAACGTACCTTTCTTCATCTTTCGGCAATGAAAAAAAGTAATTTTTTTATTTTTCTTTTGACTATGACATCCAACGACTTCACAATAATCAACCATCGTGTCGTTAGTCAAAACTTAATATACGTAGTGTACGTAAATATCGGAATAATGCGTTTTGAGCGGGAAACGTGTTGTGCGCGCTTTGTGTCGCGTGCGGCAGCCCACTGGCGATCGGCTCGGTTACGAGCTACATAGCGATAGGCACATAGCGCGTGACCTTGAGCGAGTGACGGAGGCCTGCCCGCACTTACAACCCCAGGCAGAAACAAGCAAGAAAAAGCTCCATAGGTACTTAAAAACATCAATTCATCCAAACATTCGCATTTATAATAATAATATGTATTAGAATAGATATGGTATGCCAATGTGTTCCTTTACTTCTCTAATAATAACATATTCTACAAATGAACAATAATATTATAACACCAAAAATCTTACCGTAATATAACAATAAAGTTTACGCACCCTGCACTGTGCCGAATATACTTCACGAACAATGTATGTGTGCGAGGATCACGCACACACGCGCACTCCACGGCCGGTCGACCGATAATTACCTAATCTGTAGCTGCGCTATTTTGAATACGCTCTTAATACTCTTTCAAATTTCCACGCGAACGAAGTCGAGGACAACAACTAGTCAATAAATAAATATCGTTGGCTTGTATCGTGGACACCAGATAGTTGATATAATACATATATACTTTTTTTGTAAATACATATTATGTATAGGTACTTATTATGTATAAACATTTATGACTCGGAAACAAATGTCCATGCACATTTGCCCTTACCGGGATTCGAATCCGGGACCCTAAGTCCGTAAGGCAGCCTCACTACCGCTGCGCCATTCTGATCCTCAGTTAGTATGTATAAATATGTAAAGGTGAATGTTTTCATGAAAGATATTAAAGATTCAAAATTCTAGTCATACTGACTTCGCTATTCTGTGTAGAGAAAAACATTACAGTATTATATTGTGACGTATTATATTGTGGCGACGATAATGTGGTCGCGAGCAAAAATTGCGTAGGTCCTCCCTCGATCACGTCCGGCAGGACACTGGCGCGGTGCGCGCGTCGCGCGCGAGCAGTTTTTCACGTATTTATTTTATATAAAAAAAAAAAGGGCAATTTTATAAATCTATCCAATAATATCCTTGTCAAACCCGATTAGTAAATGAAATGTTAAATTTTCATAAAAGTTGCGTTCCCCCAAGTCTCATACAACTTGAAATACTTTCAAAATCGACTTAACATCAGACTTCTTTTTTATCGAGCAAAAAGTTAAATTTTGCGTTTTTAACCAAAAAAGTCACTAGATCAAACATGTATCTGTACTATATATTTTTTTGCGAATTTTAATATATTGATTTCTCTGAAAACAACTCGATCTAGAAACGTTAATTTCGGAAAAGGGGCCCTTAAATATATTAAACAATAAAATATGTTACCGGTCTCGCTACGCTATATCTATACTAATTAGGAATAAAGAGGTCTTTACACTGTGCTAATATTATAAACGGGAAAGTTTGTAAGAATGTATGGATATTTGTTACTCATTCACGCAAAAAATACTTAACAGATGTGGATTAAATTTGGCATAGAGATAGAATAAAGTCTGGAATAACACATAGGCTACTTTTTCTCCCGGAAAAAAACTCTGTACCCGAGGGAATGTACGTGCGGGCGAAGTCAAGGGCTAATCTTTTATATAATAAAACGTGAAATAGAACAGAATCGGCCGAAACCCGAAATGCGCAGATTTGGATCCTTCTCCGGGCTCGACTTTTTCCACATAGCCTTAATATTTAAGTAGAATTGGTTCAGGCATATTCTATTCCACGTTTATTTATTTTTAAGGCGTATATGGCGTAGCGAGAGCGGTATTCTGTAAAGAATATTTACTAACATCAACACATGTATGCCATTGTGTCAAACGTATATAAATTGACGTTATCTTTCAGGTTCGACGATATAAAATACCAAATGATAATGATCAAACAAATGAATATACATGAAAATAACTTGAAATAATTACAAGGCATATTTCAATAAGTAAGCTGTTAGTGCGTTGTAGTCGCAAAATTAACGCTTCACCTCACTAACAATTCTTAGACTTTGCAGGTGATGGCCCGTGGAAGCGACTGCAGAAATGTAGATTTTGTATTATAATAACATCGAACCATGGCGTTAAACTTATGATCGTCTACTAGTAATAACTTCTTGCTTGGCATCCGATACAAAATTAAAACGCATTCAGTTTTGCAAAACGCGGGTAAACATATTATTGATTATCTTCAAGATTATATAAGGATATATTTTAATAAAATCGATAAAAGTACAAGTCCGGGATGTACACCACTAGTTTCTTATGCCCTATGTAATTGATACCACAAAGTGCAGCGCCAGTGGTGCCACGAAAGCAAACAGTTCACACGTACAGAAATGACACATAAACACAAAAGACACATTAGAAAAAACACTTTCAATAGCGATGTACGATATTCTTTCTCGCATGAAGGTACTGGAGTGCCTGAGACATAGTTATATGCATTGTGCAGCAGCGGCATGCTGCCGCGGTCGGAATAAATCTAACGCATACAGCACTGCCGTCACCTGCGGTTGCAGTCTGTTCTGTACCCAATCTCGGACTTTATAAAATAACACCTAATTATATTGATTACCTTCCAGATTAGACGATGACTGTACAATTATGAGACTACATTAACGAAACTTTACAAAAACATCCAATAATTCTGAAGGATATATTTTATAGTGGATATGAAGTAAGCTGTTAATGTTTTTCCTTATCTTATTTATTTGTGGAAGATGACCAACGTTAACTGCTTAACAGTTTGCAGGTGGGCGAGCGAATGCAGAAACAAGATGAGAGTTCGAAAATTAATTGTACCATTTGACAATAAACAATTGTAGTCTGGTGAACTTAAACGGAAAATGTAAGAATAAAAAAGTTTATTAAAATAACCTAAGTTTAGAGGCGTTATAGTTAAAGTATTATTAAGTTGATAGATGATGAATAATTATCATGTTTAACAACAAGGACAAAGAGCAATCAGAAGAAGCTTAAAATGATTACAAGTCATATTTTTAAATCTACTTAATTTCAAAATATGACTTGCAATCACTTGATATTTCGTCATATTTTAAAATCATGTCAGCTGCCAATAATAATAATAATTTATTTATTTAAGACAACATGATCCAATAATGTTAGTAAAGGCTTAGAATAACTATGTTAGAAATAGATGTATTTTGCGACAGGTCTTAACAATTTAGTTAGATGGCCAATAAGAGTTCTTATGATACTGTTTGGGCTACCGCGCATCTGGTGAGCAGAGATGCTGCCTTTTTACGCATTATAGCATCAAAACTGTCGACTTTTGCTACTGCGAACATCTCTGACGCACTGCAATAACGTGGCAGCCCCATCAATGCCCTAAATGCATTGTTGTATTGAATACGCAAGGCGCCAATCGAAGCTTTCGTACAGTCGACCCACAGGCTGCTCGTGTAGAAATAGGTACAGTATGCTTCAAAAAGAGTAATTTTTACTTGATTTGAGCAACGAGCAAACCTGCGTGCCAACATATTCGCCCTCACCGACAGCACCCTGCACTCCCTCTCAACATCCTCATTATCTTTTAAACTTTCGACAATTAAATGCCCAAGATATTTAAACTTAAATACAGGTTTTATGTGTCCGCTGTTTAACATGATAGCTGGCACAACACTAGGACATTCTTTGCTCGGCCTAAAGACCATATAGATAGTTTTATTAACATTGTACAACAACCCTTGCGAAACAACATATGACTCACATATACATAGATAGGATCTTTCTGAGAGCACCAACGAATGGACCCAGGAGCACCATTTCCTCCGCATAGCTAATATTGTTTACGCAGGTATTACCTATGTGACAACCGACATGTGTGCTGCGGAGCTCCTCAATCAGTGCATTGACGTACAGGTTAAATAGTTTAGGCGACGTTAATCCACCCTGCTGCAGCCCACACTGCAACCTGTACGGTTCAGAAAGTACATCCAGACAATGTTACTATCTTATTTATTAATACTAGAGTAGTTCACAACATTAACAGTTTAAACAGTTTGCAGGTGGACGAGCGACTTTACAACAAGCGGAAAAACTGAAATCAATTTTAAACTTCGCCTGATATGATAAACTTGTCGCCAGGGTACACCCTATGGTTATATTGAATAAAGTAAGTAGCTATCTATATTATTAAACAATATTTGTACTATTTAAACGGTCAATACATAGTGCATACTTACGATATTGGGTACATCAATGCTATAAACAACATAATTTGTTTGTTGATGTTTTAAAGTGACTAAAACTATTTATAGCTTAAAATGATGAAATAAGATTGCGAAAACATGTAAGCTAGCTAATGTTGTAATTTAATTTTTAGCACCAAGTTCAACTGGTAACAGCTAACAGAGAATACTGATCGACGAGCGCCTTTACAAATGTGACGTAGGTACCTACGGCGTTTTAGAAAATGATGTAACAACGAGCGGAAAAAATAAAATTGTTTACGAACTTCATCTGACATGATGGTTTTTACTAGAACTTGTTGCCAGGGTGCAGTCAGTATGGTTTTATTAATAAAAATGTAAGTAACTATTTACATTTAAACGTAACTATTTATAGTAGCAGAAACTACTTGTCCTAACTATTATTATAAAGAAGAATGTTCAAGATGTTTTCTTGTTAGGGTACGATTTATTAAAAAAACTACTTGACTGATTTTAAAAATCCTCTCACCATTAGAAAACTGCTTCTTTACGGAGTATATTTACTAATTATGAGTATTTCAAAAAAAATGAGTCCACTACCTAAAATGGAACAAAACAACCCAAAGTGTCATAATGTTGACTATTAAAGTCATTAATTAGCGTGCGCTGCTAATATTGGCTATGGCTATTGACGATACATTAAGTAGTGATATATACAATACTACAATTACAGCCGAGGCATATGGCAGTTTATGAAAAATCGACCAATACGCAGCTCAATCAAAACCACAATAAATAATTAAGTTTTAGAATATTGGTGTAGATACGAGTATCTACACCAATATTCTAAAACGATAACTAATGATATTGTTTGTTTTCCAGATCAGATAATGTAATATAATAATTATTATGAAACGAGGACATTAACAAATAATGACAACTCTTGTTTAGTAGTGACAATGAAGTAAGCTGTTAATGTTGTTCCTAATCTTATTTATTAGTGCAAGATTACAAACGTTAACAGCTTAACAGTTTGCAGGTGGGCGAACGAATGCAGAAACAGGGTAACAGTTCGAAAAGTAATTGTACCATTTGACAATCAACAAGAGTCTGGTAAACTTAAACGAAAAATCTAGGAATAATAAAGTTAATTAAAATAACCTTAGTATACTAGAGGCGGTATATTCAAAGTATTATTAAGTTGATAGATAAAGAATAATTATCATGTTTAACAACAAGGACAAAGAGCAAGTAGAAGAAGATTGAAATGATTACGAGTCATATTTGAAATCAAGTAAGCTGCCAATATTTACGATCTTGTTTATTAATACTAGATTAGTTCACAACATTAACCTACTTATGTCACTTCGGTAACAATACAATATTATGGTGGCGTACAGTTGATCTGATCATAGTCGGAAGGTGGCCATAGGAACCCTGAAACACGATAGCCCCGCCGTGTATAGGCTTGTTGGACGTGTCTTGACGAGGATATGGTGTAGCGGGAGCGGTTTGCGGTAAAAGAGCTTTTACATAAGATCTACACATGTCATTGTGTCAAACGTACGTAAATTAATTGATTTATCTTTCAGGTTCGACGATGTAAAATACCAAATGATGCTGATATAATACAAATGAATAAACATGAAAATAACTTGAAATAATTACGAGGCATATTTCAATAAGTAAGCTGTAAGTGCATTGTAGTCGCAAAATTAACGCTAGATTCACCTCACTAACAGTTCTTAGACTTTGCAGGTGATGGCCCGTGGGAGCGACTGCAGAAATGTGGATTTTGTATTATAATAACATCGAACCATGGCGTTATACTTATGATCGTCTACCCTAGAAATAACTTCTTGCTTGGCAACCGATACAAAAATAAAACTTATTCAGTTTATGCAAAACGCAGGTAAACTTATTATTGATTCTCTTCCAGATTAGATGATGATATATAAGATCATTAAAAGTACAAGTCCGAGATGTAAACCACTACTTTCTATGAATGACTTTGTAATTAATAACGCAAACTGCAGCACCAGTGGTGTCGCGACCTCAAACAGTTCACACATACAGAAATGATACAAAAGACACATTAGTAGAAATACTTTCAATAGCGATGTACAATATTCTCTCTCGCATGAAGGTACTGGAGTGCCTGAGAAATAGTTATATGCATTGTGCAGCAGCGGCATGCTGCCGAGCTTGGAATAGAAGCAACCGCGACTAACACGAAAGAATGTCTTTTATTAAATAATATGAAACTTAACAAATAACAATTAGTAATTTCAGTCTAGGTATATGAGAAGACCAATATTTTAAAAATAATACCTAATTATTTTGATTGCATTCCAGATTAGACGATGACTGTACTATTATGAGACTACATAAATAAACGAAACTTTACAAAAACATCCAAAAATTCTGAAGGATATATTTTATGGTGGATACGAAGTAAGCTGTTAATGTTGTTCCTAATCTTATTTATTAGTGAAAGATGAACAATATTAACAGCTTTACTGTTCGCAGGTGGGCGAGCAAATGCAGAAACAAGGTGACAATTCGAAAATTAATTGTACCGTTTGACAATCAACAATTGTGGTCTGGTGAAAGTAAACGAAAAATCTAAAAATAATAAAGTTTATTAAAATAACCTAAGAATAGAGGCGTTATATTTAAAGTATTACTAAGTTGATAGATGATGAATAATTATCATGTTTAACAACAAGGACAAAAAGCAATTAGAAGAAGCTTGAAATGATTACGAGTCATATTTTGAAATCAAGTAAGCTGCCAATGTTACGATCTTATTTATTAATACTAGAGTAGTTCATAACATTAACAGTTTAAACAGTTTGCAGGTGGACGAGCGACTTTACAACGAGCGGAAAACCTGAAATCAATTTTAAACTTCGCCTGACATGATGAACTTGTTGCCAGGATGTTGTTTTATATTTAAATAAAGTAAGAAGCTATCTCTATTATTAGTAAAGTATTTGTATTATATATGTGGTCAATACATAGTGCATAGGTACTTACTACGATATTGGGTACATCAATATTATTTGTTTGTTGATGTTTTATTATTACAAGCTTTTATTTAGCTTGCAATACATGTTAGTTAGTTTGTTTAGGTCAAATCTTGCAAGCAAATATTTAAAACAATTCCCAGTGTTCAGTTGTGTTGAAATTAGGCATACTTATGTCACTCCGGTGACAATTACTAACATAAACACATGTATGCCAGTGTGTTCAACGTATATAAATTAATTATCTTTCAGGTTCGACGATATAAAATACCAAATGATGCTGATATGAAACATATGAATAAACAAGAAAAGAACTTGAAATAATTACGAGCCATATTTCAATAAGTAAGCAGTTAGTGCGTTGTAGTCACAAAATTAACGCTAGATTACCATTCACTAACAGTTTCTAGACTTTGCAGGTCTTTGAAAGCCCGTGGGCTGTGGGTGTGACTGCAGGAATGCAGATTTTATATTATAATAACATCGAACCATGGCGTTATACTTATAATCGTCTACTAGTAATAACTTCTTGCTTGGCATCCGATACAAAAATAAAATCCATTCAGTTTTGCTAAACGCAGGTAGACTTATTATTGATTCTCTTCCAGATTAGATTATGATAATACACGATCATTAAAAGTAAAAGTCCGAGATGTCAACCACTAGTTTCTATGATTCCCTATGTAATTGATACCGCAAAGTGCAGCGCCAGTGGTGCCGCGACAGCAAACAGTTCACACGTACAGACATGAACATAAAAGACATATTAGTAAACACACTTTCAATAGTGATGTACGATATTCTCACTCACATGAAGGTACTGGAGTGCCTGAGACATAGTACTGTGCAGCAGCGGCATGCTGCCGCGGTTGGAATAGAAACAACCGCGACCATAGGCAGCACTGCCGTCAACAGCAGCCGCTAGCCGCAGTGTCACCCGCGATTGCAGTCTGTTCTGTAGCCCATCTCGGACTTGTACTCTAACAAAACTTTTAATCAACTAACATGAAAGAATGTATTTTATTAGTGAATATGAGTTCTAACAAATAACAATTAGTAATTATGTTTAGGTGTACCTAGACCAATATATTTCGAATAATACCTAATAATATTGATTGCTTTCCAGATAAGATGATGACACTACATTAACGAAACTTTACCAAAACATCCAATAATACTCTGAAGAATATATTTTATAGCGGATATTAAGTAAGCTGTTAATGTTGTACCTAATCTTATTTATTAATGCAAGATTTTTAACGTAAATAGCTTAATCAGTTTACAGGTGGGCGAGCGAATGCAGAAATAAAGTGACAGTTCGAAAATTAATTGTGCCATTTGACAATCAACAAGTGTAGTCTGGCAAACTAAAACGAAAAATCTAAGTATAATAAAGTTAATTGAAAAAACCTAACTATACTAGAGGCGTTAGATTAAAATAATCTATTATTAAGTTGGTAGATGATGTATAATTATCATGTTCAACAACAAGGACAAAAATAAATTTTAAAAAGCTTAAAATGATTACGAGTCATATTTTGAAATCAAGTAAGCTGCCCTTGTTACGATCTTATTTATTAATACTAGAGTAGTTCACAACATTAACAGTTTAAACAGTTTGTAGGGGGACGAGCGACTTTACAACAAGCGGAAAAACTGATATCAATTTTAAATTTCGCCTGACATAATGGACTTGTCACCAGGATGTTATATTATATTTTTAAAAAAGTAAGTTGCTATATATATTATTAGAAAAGTATTTGTGTTATATAATTGGTCACTACATAGTGCATACTAACAATATTGGATACAAGATACAACTTCGAGATGTAAACCACTACTTTCTATAAATCCCTTTGTAATTGATAACGCAAACTGCAGCGCCAGTGGTGTTGCGACCTCAAACAGTTCACAATACAGAAATGACACAAAAGACACATTAGTAAAAACACTTTCAATAGCGATGTACAATATTCTTTTTCGCATGAAGGTACTGGAGTGCCTGAGACATAGTAATATGCATTGTGCAGCAGCGGCATGCTGCTGCGCTTGGAATAGAAGCAACCGCGACTGCAGGCAGCACTGCCGTCAACAGCAACCGCTAGCCGCAGTGTCACCTGCGGTTTTGTTCTGTTGCCCATCTCGGACTTGTACTCTAACAAAACTTTTTATCAACTAACATGAAATAATGTCTTATATTAAATTATATGAAACTTAACAAATAAGAATAAGTGATTTCAGTGTTACCTACACTGAAATCAATAATATGAGAAGACCAATATTTGAAAATAACACCTAATTATTTTGATTGCTTTCCAGATTAGACGATGACTGTACAATTATGAGACTACATTAACGAAACTTTACAAAAACATCCAATAAGTCTGAAGGATACATTTTATAGTGGATATGAAGTAAGCTGTTAATATTGTTTATTAATCTAATCTTATTTATTAGTGCAAGATTTGCTACGTTAACAGCTTAATCAGTTTACAGGTGGGCAAGCGAATGCAGAAACAAGGTGACAGTTCAAAAATTAATTGTTCTATTTGACAATCAACAATTCTAGTCTGGCGATCTTAAACAAAAAATTTAAGAACAATAAAGTTAATTAAAACAATCTAAGTATACCAGAGGCGTTATATTTACAGAATCTGTTATTAAGTTGATAGTTGATGAATAATTATTGTTTAACAATAAGGACAAAAAGCAATTAGAAGAAGCTTGAAATGATTACTAGTCATATTTTAAAATCAAGTAAGCTGCCAATGTTACGATCTTATTTATTAATACTAGATAAGTTCACAACATTAACAGTTAAAACAGTTTGCAGGGGGACGAGGAACTTTACAACGAGCTTAAAAACTAAAACCAATTTTCGCCTGACATGATAAACTTGTCGCCAGGGTGTAGTACTATATTAAATATAGTCAGTGCCGTGAATAGGGCGGTGCCACCGGTGCCCAGGCACAGGGCGTAGACTCTGGGGGGCGCAAGAATGGCTAGACCAGGCAGGACTATTATTTTTTCGATTAAAACCTGATAAGTTCCCGCTGCGCCCCTAGTGCTCAATTCCAACACATACGTACATGCCAATATCCTCAAAAAAGTCCAAACATTGCGCTCATTTTTTTGGCAGCGCACGGGCGTATTTGTGTACTAAAAAACATGCCGCTGATTTGAGTATATTCAGCAGATACTAATGCTACTGAATTTTAGTCTGAATTAGACACATTATTTGATAAATGTGACCGTTGAACTACGGTCACATTTATCAAATAAGTCTGGGTCTTCTTAAAGCTATAGTCGAACTAGATTTAAAAGAGATGTTTCCCAATGTAGTAGCACTGTGGTAGTAGTCGCTTTAAAGGTTTTTTTAACAATGCCAGTAACTGTAGCCTCCTGCAAATAATCATTCAGTAAGCTAAAATTAATAAAAACTTACTTGCGCTCGGCGATTGGTCAAGAAAGGTTGATCGGCCTAGCGATTTTGTGAACGCGACATAGGACGGTGTCTGTCTTATGAAAAGGTTATCAGCGATTTCGCAATGAAGAAAGCGCGAAAAGTAAGTCTTTAAAAAAGATTTTGACTTGCTAATAAATCTTTACTATCTGAACTAATTTATTTGTGGCCTCATTCATTTGTGTAGTTGTGATTAATCTTGCAAATAGTTTCGAATAAACGTTTTTTCACCAATTCATACTTAAACGCAATTTATAATATACTACCTTCTTTATTAAAGACTCTACCATACCAAGTATGTACTTAAAATTTAATTAATTTACAGTTTACTGAAACTTTACAGGGTGTTATTTTTTATTTTTAACCGACTTCAAAAACGAGGAGGTTATCAATTCATGTGTAGACCAAACTGGAGATACTTCCAGTTTTCATCAAAATAAAGTTCTGATGATGGGATCCATGAGGAATTGAGGGAACTCCTCAAATATTATAGGCACATATATAACCACAGACGGCCACCAGAACTTCTCCATAATAAGTATTTTACGGATAGCGTTTAGATAAGTTTTCATTATGGTTGCCAAGCAACTATTTGATGATAAAGCCGGTAGCTAGGCAACGGAACTTTATAATAAACAATTTAATCTAGCCGTATTTGGGCTTATTTGAATGGTCATGAGATGCACTATAGCTGTAAATTATCAGATTAAAAAGAACCGTCTTTAAAGGAGGAAAGTGAGATAAGAGTTCTGTTGAAATACCTACGTTAGATTAGGAGGTTTAAGGTTTTTGAAAATACTGTAAATTGCCGCACTGCAGTCGGTTATTTTTGTTAAAATTATATTATAGAAGTATGACGACCATAGTGGCCCAACAATTTAATCTTAAGCATCAGGATGGGCAACGCATTTGCACTAGTAAACTTGTGTTGAGTTTTAGTGAGTGAGACACAGTGAATGTCCACTATAAACTATAATAATATATATATTATAATAAACTATAATAGGTGAAGGGTCCACTTAATATCAGATGGCTCGTCTGCTCGTTTGCCCACATCAGTTCTTTAAAAAAAATAGTTTTTTCTTCCAATATATTAGATAATTGGTCCACCATCACCAAGTTCCTTGTGCTTTATTTTATCACCCTGAATGAAATAAAGTGGGCCTATACATAGCATTGCTCTAGGGTAGCTATAATATCTAAAACAAGGGCGCAGTTATAGAAGCTCGCACAGGGCGCAAAAAGGGCTATTTAAGGCACTGAATATAGTAAGTAGCTATATATATATTATTAGAAAAGTATTTGTATCATATAAGCGGTCAATACATAGTGCATACTTACGTTATTGGGTACATCAATGCTATAAACAACATAATTTGTTTGTTGATGTTTTATTATTACAAGCTTATCGTTAGCTTACAATGTATGTTAGTTAGTTTAGGTAAAATCTTGTAAGCATGTATTTGAACCACTTCCCGGTATTCGGTTGTGTTGAAATTAGGCATACTTATGTCACTGACATAAGTATGCCTAATTTCAAGTGACAATACAATATTATGGTGCTACGGAGCTGATCTGATCATGGTGGAAAAGTGGCCATAGGAACCTTGCAACGAAACACGATAGCCCCTTCGTGTTTGGGCTTGATAGATGTGTCTTGACGAGGATATGGCATAGCGGGAGCGGTTTGCAGTAAAACAGCTTTTCAGATCTATCAACATCAGATCAACACTTGTCATAGTGTCAAACGTGCGTAAATGAATTGATTTATCTTTCAGGTCCGACGATATAATACCAAATGATGCTGGTATAACACAAATGAATAAACAAGAAAATAACTTGAAATAATTACGAAATATTTTAATAAGTAAGCTGTTAGTGCGTTGTAGTCGCAAAATGAACGCTAGATTCAACCCACTAACAGTTTATAGACTTTGCAGGTGCAGGCCCGTGGGAGCGACTGCGGAAATGTAGATTTTGTATTATAATAACATCGAACCATGATGGTATACTTATCATGAGTAATGACTTCTTGCTTGGCATCCGATACAAAAATAAAACGGATTAAGTTTTGCAGAAAAACTTATTATTGATTCTTGATCAATAAAAGTACAAGTCCGAAATGTACACTACTAGTTTCTATGAATCCCTAAGTAATTGATACCGCAAACTGCAGCGCCAGTGGTATCGAGACAGCAAACAGTTCACACGTACAGAAATGACACAATACAAAAGACACATTAGTAAAAATACTTTCAATAGCGATGTACGGTTTTCTCTTTAGCATGAAGGTACTGGAGTGTCTGAGACATAGTTCTATGCATTGTGCAGCAGCGGCATGCTGCCACGCTTGGAATAGAAACAACCGCGACCGCAGGCAGCACTGCCAGCATTTATATTAGCCAAAACTACTTAATCAAACTATTATAAAGATAAGTATTTTTTTTTTCTTATTTACTTGGATTGAACTCAAAAAGTACTCGACCGATTTTAAAAAATCTTTCACAATCGCACGCGCATTACACGTCCAAAGACGACAAAGTCATGACTGTACACTTGTCAGCAATTATTAAGTATAAAAACTTATCAAATCCAAAATACTTAATAATTAAGTCTATATTTTCGATGATCTACACCAATGTTCCAAAACAATTACTAATTATCTTGTTTGTCTTTCAGATCAGATAATCATCATCATCATCATCTCAACCCATAAACGTCCCACTGCTGGGCACGGGTCTCCTCCAAACATTTGGAGGGATATTAGCCTACTATACCACGCTGATCAGATAATGTTATATAATAATAATTATTAGAACGAGGACATTAACGAAACGTTAAAAGAACTTAAAATAATGACAACTCATGTTTAGTACTGACAATGAAGTAAGCTGTTAATGTTGTTCCTAATCTTATTTATTAGTGCAAGATGACCAACATTAACTGCTTAATCAGTTTGCAGGTGGGCGAGCGAATGCAGAAACAAGGTGACAGTTCGAAAATTAATTGGACCGTTTGACAATTAACAAGTGTAGTCTGGGGAACTAAAACGAAAAATCTGAGAATAATAAAGTAAATTAAAATATTCTTAGTATACTAGAGGCGTAATATTTAAAGAATCTGTTATTAAGTTGATAGTTGATGAATAATTATCATGTTTAACAACAAGAACAAAGAGCAAGTTGAAGAAGCTTGAAATGATTACGAGTCATATTTTGAAATCAAGTAAGCTGCCAATGTTACGATCTTATTTATTAACACTAGAATAGTTCACAACATTAACAGTTTGCAGGGGGACGAGCGACTTTACAACGAGCGGAAAAACTGAAATCAATTTTCGCCTGACATGATGAACTTGTCGCCAGGATGTTGTATTATATTTAAAAAAAGTAAGTTGCTATATATATTATTAGAAAAGTATTTGTATTATATAAGTGGTCAATACATAGTGCATATGACGGCGCCTGCGTCGCCGTACGCAACTAGCGAGAATTCTGTAAACAACACGTGCACCGATCACGCCACCGAGCGCGTCATTCGATTACCCTACTCTCGCCTCTATAACACTTGTTTTGCTACTGCTATAAAAGACGCGGCGCGACCGTTGTTCGGGCAGTCTCGGCTCTGGCGTGGCTCGGTGCACTTGTTGTATTCCGCTACTAGCTTATCCTTGACTCTTTGGATAATTAATTTGTGAAAACGAATTAATTATTATACCCAGCTGTGTATAGCTTACTGTCAAATTCTATTAGATTAGTATTGGCTAATTTATTGTTAAAATAACCTAATTCAGTTACCATTAATTAATTATTATATTCCTTAAATTAATAAAGATAATTACGCCATAATTTGCTGTATCCGTGTAATTAATTATTTAAATAATATAGATTAATTTTTAAAACTCATACCCTAGTTTAATTCGCTATGTCCGATCCACTTCCTACATCAGAAGTGGGATCGGATCCACCCCCACTTCACAATCAAACTATTGACTGTATGGAACAGCAAATGACTCTTTTCTCAGCCGGCATGGAAGCTATTTTCCAGAAAATTGCGAATAACTTAAATCCACGCCACGTCAATCCATCTATTCCCGTCAAGTTGGTGTCATTTGATCCTGATGATACAGATTCCGACATAACTGACTGGTGTACTTTAAGCGAAATGATCATTACAAAAAAGAACTTAGAGGGTGTTGACCTGATTATTGCACTCACCCACTCTCTTAAAGGTCGCGCCGCGACCTGCCTTACGAAAATACAGCCAGATAAGATGTATTGGCATACTATCAAGGAAATATTAATTTCAAACTTTTCAAAATCAATGATGATGCAAGATTATTTTGATCAGGTCATTAAGTTTCGCCTTGGTAACAAGGAAACCCCAGCTGAAGCGGGTATGCGCTTATGGCAGCTTATAGAAAAAATCCCTTCTGCTGATTTACCCGAAAATGTTACAACAGGTTTTGCAATTTCGGTTTTATCTCAATGTGACGATAAAATACGGCGCGAATTAAACTCTGTAGTTATTAACGACAAATATCAACTCTTTCGAACTTTAAGAAGCTTTACACTTAAGAGATGTAATGACGATTCTTCCACCTCGGAAGTAGAACAAAAAAAGTTTCGCCATTCTACATCCTTCAGAGGTAGTTGTCACTTCTGTGGAAAAATAGGACATCGGGGCAGCGAATGTCGAGATAAAAATCGCTTCACTAATAAAAATGCTTCTATGCCAGTTAAATCAGACTCTGCAAAGCCTAAAACCTACTGCTACATCTGCCGAGACACCAGCCACATTGCCAGCACCTGCCCCAAGCGGTATACGAAGAAAGAAGACGACACTTCGAGCAGCAAGCAAGTCAACCTGTGCTGCAAAGCTGCTCGCGGGATTTTAGAGACTAATGGTATGAAACTGTCATTTATTTTTGATTCAGGTTCGGAATGTAGCCTTATAAAACAAAGTAAGAGCAACTTATTGATCGGTGACAGATTTCATGAGCAAGTAATCTTGAAGGGCATAGGCGGTAATAGCATTATTTCTTCTTTACAAGTAAAATGTCCAGTGTACGTTCAGAATTTTCCCCTAGATATCGTCTTTCATGTACTACCAAACGAGTGTTTAAGCGAAGAAGTTTTATTGGGCCGTGATATATTGCAAAACGGAGTTTCTGTTAAAATTAGCAATGACAAATTGATTTTATTAAAAACCAAATTAAGTAACATTTGTTCTAAGCATGGCTTTAACTCGCAGTCTATAGATACCGATTTAGCAGGTCATGAAAAAGAAATTTTAATAGATATTTTAAATAAATACTCTAGCAACTTCATAGATAAATTGCCCACTACGCGAGCTAACGCCGGTATTTTAAAAATTGATTTAATAGATCCTAATAAGATAGTCCATAGGCGTCCCTATAGATTATCTCCTGCCGAATTAGATATTGTCAGTGTCAAGGTCAGGGAATTACTGGATGCCAAAATTATACGAGAAAGCTCATCGCCGTTCGCGAGTCCTATTTTGCTAGTGAAGAAAAAGGATGGCAGTGATCGTATGTGTGTCGATTATAGGGAATTAAATAGAAACACACGACCCGATAGCTATCCCCTTCCACTTATTAGTGACCAAATAAATAAGTTACATAGAGCTAATTTCTTCTCCACTATAGACATGGCCTCTGGATTTCATCAGATTAAGGTTCACGAAGACTCCATAGAAAAAACCGCATTTGTTACCCCCACTGGTCAGTTTGAATACCTGACCATGCCATTTGGTCTTCGAAATGCTCCACAGGTCTTTCAAAGAGCTATAAATAATTCTCTTAAAGGACTCAACGATGATAGAATCCTCGTTTATATGGATGACGTACTTTCTGCATCAGAAACTATTGTAGAAGGTTTAGCCAGACTTGACAAATTATTAGAAACTCTTTCTAAAGCGGGATTCTCTTTCAATTTTAAAAAGTGTTCGTTTATGAAAACAAAAATTGAATATCTGGGTTTTATTATATCTTCTGGGCAAATAAGACCAAACCCACGTAAAATAGAAGCTTTAAAATCACTACCGGTGCCCAGTACCGTAACACAAGTGAGACAATTGATCGGTTTGGCATCTTATTTCCGTCAGTTCATTTTAAATTTTTCAAGACTATTAAAGCCCTTGTATCTTCTAACCGCCGCAGGGAAAGGAAAAATCATATGGAAATCTGAACATGATAAAATTCTTAAAGTTATTATTGATTGCTTAACAACCGAACCCGTCCTGAAGATCTTTGATCCTAGTTTACCAATAGAGCTCCATACGGATGCAAGTAGTGATGGTTATGGAGCAGTGTTAATACAAAAAGTCAACAACTTACCCCACGTAGTGGCTTATTTCAGTCATCGAACGAATGATGCAGAAAGTCGTTATCACTCATATGAGCTTGAAACTCTGGCTGTAGTTAAGGCGGTGGAACATTTTAGACATTATCTTTATGGTCGTAGGTTTACAGTTTTTACTGACTGCAATTCTCTAAAAGCTTCCCATTCAAAAAAGGACTTAACACCAAGAGTACACAGATGGTGGGCTATTCTTCAGTCCTACGATTTTGATGTTGTCTATAAGGAGGGAAAAAATATGGCTCATGCCGATTTCCTATCTCGTAACTTTGTACGAGACAATCAATTTCCGAAACTCGAACAAGTGCCTAAAAGAGTTAACTTCTCTGAATTGGAAAAAGGATGGCTATTGGTAGAACAGCAACGAGATTCCGAAATTAATGATATCATTTCGAAATTAAGAACGAATAATTTTCCAATCGAAATGTCACACACGTACGATATACGGCAAGGCATTCTTTTCCGAAAAATTGAGCGTGGTAAGCTCTCAAAATGGCTTCCTATGATTCCTAGATCCCTGACATGGACTCTTATTGGTCATGTTCACAGTGAAATTAAACACCTCGGGTACGATAAAACTCTCGATAAGCTATATGACCTTTACTGGTTTCCCAACATGGCAAAATTTGTAAAAAAGTATGTGGACTCATGTGTGATTTGCAAGGCATCTAAGGGTCCCTCTGGTGCTCAACAAGTCCGATTACATCCAATTCCAAAACCAGCTATCCCTTGGCACACAATTCATTTGGATCTGACAGGCAAGCTAAGCGGGAAAAGTGAACAAAAAGAATATTGTTCTGTGGCAATAGATGCCTTTACAAAATTTGTAATTTTGGAACATGTTACTACTTTAAATTCATCTCACGCCGTTAAAGCAGTCAAAAATATTGTTAACCTGTTTGGTGCACCAAAACGTATAGTTGCCGATCGCGGTCGCTCATATGATAACTCTGATTTTAAGACATTTTGCAAAGATCACAACATCCAGTTACACCTCATTGCTACGGGAACCAGTAGGGCTAACGGTCAGGTCGAGAGAATAATGCGTACCTTAAAAAATCTGTTTACTATAATTGAATGTGATTCCGATAGTAAATGGCAGGATCAGTTGGGAGAGATTCAGTTGGCCCTTAATAGTACCCGTTCTAGGGTTACTAAATTTACCCCTCTTGAACTAATGTTTGGTATACAAGGAAGTTCCTTAGGATTATCTAAAATAACTTCCGTTCCGTTTGACGACGAAACATCTAGACTAAACTTAGATGATATTAGATCTAGTGCCTCCAGGAATATCATTAAGTCGTCAGAGGCAGACTCTCTCCGATTTAATAGAGGCAAAGCTAGAGTGCGACCTTTTTCATTAGGCGATTTTGTGTTTGTAAAATCTGAAGAAAGACACCAAACAAAATTAGATAGAAAATTTAAAGGTCCATTTAAAATTACTGCTATATTAGATAACGATCGCTACGAATTGAAACACATTGATGGTTCAAATATAGTTTATAAATTTTCCCACGAACATTTACGAGAGGTACCCCGAGGTCCATCAGAGTTTCTTGAGATTGTCGAATATTGTAGTGATAATGACGTGACGGTGGATCAATCGGATAACATTGTTCCAGAAACCGCTTGCCAAACAGATAATATCGAAGCAAACAATGATAATCAAACTGATAGCTCAGATACTATCTCTATTTGTTCTGACCGCACCATGACTGCGCATTCTGATACCTTAACTGCACAATCTGATACTATGTCTGCCAACTCCGATACAACATCTGTACATTCTGAACCTTTAAATATAGTTATACAAGCAGATGTTCATAGATCTAATGATAGTAACTAAAAGTAATGAAATAATTTAATAAAAAAATAAATAATAATAATGGAACATTGAAGGGCTTGAGCCGGTCCAATGACAAGACTACAGGGAATAATGATTCCGGTCTAGCAAAAGCTACAGGGAATAAATATTCCGGTCTAGCAAAAGCTACAGAGAATAATAATTCCGGACTAGCTAAAGTTTTGTAGGGCTTAATGCCGGACCAAAACTGACTACCACAAGTTTCAAGCGTTGTATAAACCAGATAGATGTTCAGTCAGGATAATCGAACGATGCTTTCTTTTCTGACTACAGATACCTAAGTTCAAGATGGAGCACGTACGAGGACGCACGCATGTCAGCATGGCCGTGACGGCGCCTGCGTCGCCGTACGCAACTAGCGAGAATTCTGTAAACAACACGTGCACCGATCACGCCACCGAGCGCGTCATTCGATTACCCTACTCTCGCCACTATAACACTTGTTTTGCTACTGCTATAAAAGACGCGGCACGACCGTTGTTCGGGCAGTCTCGGCTCTGGCGTGGCTCGGTGCACTTGTTGTATTACGCTACTAGCTTATCCTTGACTCTTTGGATAATTAATTTGTGAAAACGAATTAATTATTATACCCAGCTGTGTATAGCTTACTGTCAAATTCTATTAGATTAGTATTGGCTAATTTATTGTTAAAATAACCTAATTCAGTTACCATTAATTAATTATTATATTCCTTAAATTAATAAAGATAATTACGCCATAATTTGCTGTATCCGTGTAATTAATTATTTAAATAATATAGATTAATTTTTAAAACTCATACCCTAGTTTAATTCGCTATGTCCGATCCACTTCCTACACATACTTACGATATTGGGTACATCAATGTTATAAACATCATAATTTTTTTGTTGATGTTTTATTATTACAAACTTTTATTTGGCTTGCAATATATGTTAGTTAGTTTATTTGGGTCAAATCTTGCGGGCAAAAATTTGAACCACTTACCGGTATTCGGTTGTGTTTAAATTATACATACATACTTATGGCACTTCGGTGACAATACAATATTATGACGGCATAGAGTTGATCAGATCATGGTCGGAAGGTATCCATAGGAACCCTGAAAAACGATAGTCCCGCCGTGTATAGGCTTGTTGGACATGTCTTGACGAGGATATAGTGTAGCGGGAGCGGTTTGCAGTAAAAGAGCTTTTACATCAGATCAATACATGTCATTGTGTCAAACGTACGTAAATTAATTGATTATCTTTCAGGTTCGACGATATAAAATACCAAATGATGCTGATATAAAACAAATGAATAAACATGAAAATAACTTGAAATAATTACTAGGCATATTTCAATAAGTAAGCTGTTAGTGCGTTGTAGTCGCAAAATTAACGCTAGATTCACCTCACTAACAGTTCTTAGACTTTGCAGGTGATGGCCCGTGGGAGCCACTGCAGAAATATGGATTTTGTATTAAAATAACTTGGAACCATGGCGTTATACTTATGATCGTCTACTAGTAATAACCTCTTGCTTGGCATCCGATACAAAAATAAAACGTATTCAGTTTTGCTAAACGCAGGTTGACTAATTATTGATTATCTTCCAGATAATATGATGCTATATATTAATTAGATCACAAAAAGTACAAGTCCGAGATGTACACCACTAGTTTCTATGAATCCCTATGTAATTGATACCACAAAGAGCAGCGCCAGTGGTGTCGCGACCTGAAACAGTTCACACATATAGAAATTACACAAAAGACACATTAGTAAAAACACTTTCAATAGCGATGTACAATATTCTCTCTCGCATGAAGGTACTGGAGTGCCTGAGAAATAATTATATGCATTGTGCAGCAGCGGCATGCCGCCGCGGTTGGAATAGATCGAACTGTTTTGTAGCCCATCTCGGACTTGTACTCTAACAAATCTTTTAATTGACTAACATGAAACAATGTATTTTATTTAAGAATATGAAACTTAACAAATAACAACAAGTAATTAAGTGTATATATATTTTTAAAATAACACCTAATTATATTGATTACCTTCCAGATTAGACGATGACTGTACATTATGAGACTACATTAACAAAACTTTACAAGAACATCCAATAATTCTGAAGGATATATTTTAAAGTGGATATGAAGTAAGCTGTTAATGTTGTTCCTTATCTTATTTATTAGTGAAAGATGAATAATATTAACAGCTTTACAGTTTGCAGGTGGGCGAGCGAATGCAGAAACAAGGTGACAGTTCGAAAATTAATTGTACCGTTTGACAATTAACAAGTGTATTCTGGCGAACTAAAACGAAAAATCTAAGAATAATAAAGTCAATTAAAATATGAAAAACTAATTTAAACATAAATACTAAAAAAGGAAAAACATAATACAAATGAAGACTGTTGTTTAAGCGTCGAAATATTCCTCAACATCACTGTCCACTGGGAATGTGCCCAGAAGGCTGGCGGCATTGCCACGTTGAATGGCAATGCTTATTCTCTGTGCGAGAAACAAGCCAGCCCTCTGATCACGAGAAGCGTCGATCAGTCGTTTCGCTAGGTCTCTGTAAAGGAAACGAGCACTCGGACCCCATGAACCTACAGTCTCCACCCCAAACGGCTCAAAAATGTAGTTTCCAACTAAATTGCTGTACTTTCGCCGTTTGAGGGACTCTGCAGCTGCAGCAGCAGCGCCAGCACAACCTGCTGTACTTGGAAGATGTGATGGTGCAAGGGTGTCGACGCACGTTGCATCCCACACCAAAGGCCTGCCCATCTTCCAAGGCAATAACGACATACCATCAGGTCTCTTCCCATCGTCACGTACCAAACCATTTGGTTCAAGTACGGCTGGTACGCCGGCGGTGACAAGAGCTCTTAAAAATTAAAATATTCTTAGTATATTAGAGGCGTAATATTTAAAGAATCTGTTATTAAGTTGATAAAAAATATCATGTTTAACAACAAGAACAAAGAGCAAGTTGAAGAAGCTTGAAATGATTACGAGTCATATTTTGAAATCAAGTAAGCTGCCAATGTTACGATCTTATTTATTAACACTAGAGTAGTTCACAACATTAACAGTTTAAACAGTTTGCAGAGGGACGAGCGACTTTACAACAAGCGGAAAAACTGAAATCAATTTTAAACTTCACCTGCTGTAAGTTGCTATAATTATATATTATTAGAAAAGTATTTGTATTATATAAGTGGTCAATACATAGTGCATACTTACTATATTGGGTACATCAATATTATAAACAAAATAATTTGTTTGTTGATGTTTTATTATTACAAGCTTTTATTTAGCTTGCAATGTATGTTAGTTAGTTTATTTAGTTCAAATCTTGCAAGCAAAAATTTGAACCACTTACCGGTGTTCGGTTATGTTGAAATTAGGCATACTTATGTCACTTCGGTGACAAAACAATATTATGGTGGCAAGGAGCTGATCTGATGATAAAGGTAGAAGGTGGCCATAGGAACCCTGCAATGAAATGCGATTAACGAACTTAATAATTACGAGGCATATTTCAATAAGTAAGCTGTTAGTGCGTTGTAGTCGCAAAATTAACGCTTGATTCACCTCACTAACAGTTCTTAGACTTTGCAGGTGATGGCCCGTGGGAGCGACTGCAGAAATGTGGATTTTGTATTATAATAACATCGAACATGGCGTTATACTTAAGATCGTCTACTAGTAATAACTTCTTGCTTGGCATCCGATACAAAATTAAAACGCATTCATTTTTGCAAAACGCAGGTAAACATATTATTGATTATCTTCCAGATTATATGATGATATATATTAATAAGATCAATAAAAGTACAAGTCCGAGATGTCCACCACTAGTTTCTTATGCCCTATGTAATTGATACCACAAAGTGCAGCGCCAGTGGTGCCGCGACAGCAAACAGTTCACACATACAGAAATGACACATAAACACAAAAAACACATTAGTAAAAACACTTTCAATAGCGATGTTCGATATTCTCTCTCGCATGAAGGTACTGGAGTGCCTGAGAAATAGTTATATGCATTGTGCAGCAGCGGCATGCTGCCGCGGTTGGAATAGATCTAACGCATGTAGCACTGCCGTCACCTGCGGTTGCAGTCTGTTCTGTAGCCCATCTCGGACTTGTACTCTAACAAAACTTTTAGTCGACTAACATGAAACAATATCTTTTATTAAAGAATATGAAACTTAACAAATAACAATAAGTAATTAAGTCTAGATATATTTTTAAAATAACACCTAATTAAATTGATTACCTTCCAGATTAGACGATGACTGTACAATTATGAGACTACATTAACGAATCTTTACAAAAACATCCGATAATTCTGAAGGATATATTTTATAGTGGATATGAAGTAAGGTGTTAATGTTGTTTCTAATCTTATTTATTAGTGAAAGATGAACAATATTAACAGCTTAACAGTTTGCAGGTGGGCGAGCGAATGCAGAAACAAGGTGACAGTTCGAAAATTAATTGTACCGTTTGACAATCAACAATTGGAGTCTGGTGAACTTTAACGAATAATCTAAGAATAATAAAATAACCTAAGTTTAGAGGCGTTATAGTTAAAGCATTATTAAGTTGATAGATGATGAATAATTATCATGTTTAACAACAAGGACAAATGCAATTAGAAGAAGCTTGAAATGATTACGAGACATATTTTGAAATCAAGTAAGCTGCCAACGTTACGATCTTATTTATTCATACTAGAGGAGTTCACGACATTAACAGTTTAAACAGTTTGCAGGTGGACGAGCGACTTTACAACGAGCGGAATAACTGAAATCAATTTTAAACTTCGCCTGACATGATGAACTTATCGCCAGGGTACACCCTATGTGTGATATTGAATAAAGTAAGTAGCTATCTATATTATTAGAAAAGTATTTGTATTATATAAGTGGTCAATACATAGTGCATACTTACGATATGGGTTAGTCCCGCTATGGTATGGTCCCGGTATGGCACCCTCTTATAATACCTACCAAAAAGTTCCGCTATGGTACCCATCTTTTGGATCTACGCACAGATATAGATATATCTATATCTGTGGATCTACGTCACACAATAGAAGGTACAACCGAAAAGAAAGTGCACCTATAATTTTGTCTCTACCGTTTTACTTTTAAGGAGATAAATAAAACGTCTGTTTGCGATATTAAATCATTATTTTATTCATTCAAAATATTTATAACAAATGATCAACCAGTGGAAAGAAAATATTAAAATTAGTACCGTTATGTTATCAATACAACATGGAGGGGGAAATCATTCCGCGAGTTACGATGGTGCGAGATCTCGGTGTCTTGTTTTCTGCTGAATTATTGTTTCGACAACACATAATTAATATTTGCAAAAAGGCTTATAGAAATTTAGGATTTGTAATTAGAGAAACAAAAGACTTTAGGAACACAAATGCAATGAGATCCTTATATAATGCATTAGTTAGGAGTAGGTTAGAAACGAGTGCCATTATCTGGAATCCCCATGAAACTAAATATAGTTTAATGGTGGAAAAAATACAAAATAAATTTACTCGGTACCTCTATATGAAATTATACAGTGTTTATCCCTTCAACCCACTTATGTATCCAACACTCTTTGTCATAGGGATGGTTGGATACTATAAGCTGGAAGTAAGGAGAAATTCCGCATTAGCTAAATACGTATTTTTAGTGTTTCGTGGTAAGGTAAATAATCCTCAAGTATTGGAATCGTTGAAGCTGCTTGTCCCAAACACAAGACTGCGGCAGGTGCCACGGATGAAGGTGTTTGAGGTGCCCACATCTCGCACTAATATCCAAAAGTTTGCTCCAATTACTCGGGCTTTACATTTTTTTAATCTCGTCTCGAAGCGATTGGATATTTTTGCCTGTACTTTGGCGGAATTTGAGAAGGTGGCATTAGATTGCCTCACTCACCTTAAGTTTAGGATGTTATTGTTGTTTTTGTTATTATTTTTTTTGTGATTGTTTTTCTTATTTCTACATTGTTGTATTAGGTTTTGTAGCCTGTAATATCAGTGTATGTGGATAAATAAATAAATTAATTGCAATGTAAATTTTTAATTAATCAACAATATTAAGTAATTACATTGGTAAATACCAATAATCAACAATAGAAAAAAAATATAAATTATAAATAATCAAATATCTCAGAAAAGTATTATTGAAAATATTATAAACTACAAAAATCCGAATAGAAAATATATTAATTACAAATACTTAATCAACGATTTAGTATTGTAATTATTAATTACAATACTAAATCATTCAATGAGAAAATGGCACAACAAATTCAACATCCAGATATTAATTACAAATAAATAGTTCTATGCATTGTACAGCTGCGGCATGTTGCCGCGCTTGAAATAGTTTAGATTGAACTTAAAAATTACTCGAATGATGTTAAAAAATATTTCACAATCGCATGACATGTGATTTATGGCCAGTTTGCTTACAAGTGTACAGTCATGACTGTACATTTGTCAGCAATTATTAATTATAAAAACTTATCAAAACCAAAATACTTAATAATTAAGTCTTCATTTACGATGATCTACACCAATGTTCCAAAACAATTACTAATTATATTGTTTGTCTTTCAGATCAGATAATGTGATATAATAATAATTATTAGAACGAGGACATTAACGAAACGTTAAATGAATTTGAAATAATGACAACTCATGTTTAGTACTGACAATGAAGTAAGCTGTTAATGTTTTTCCTAATCTTATTTATTAGTGCAAGATGACCAACGTTAATAGTTTAATCAGTTTGTAGGTGGGCGAACGAATGAAGAAACAAGGAGATAGTTTGAAAAATAATTGTACCATTTGACAATCAACAAGTGTAGTCTGGTGAACTTAAACGAAAAATCTAAGAATAATAAAGTAAATTAAAATAACCTAAGTAACTATACTAGAGGCGTTATATTTAAAGTATTAAGTTGATAGATGATGAAAAATTATCATGTTTAACAACAAGGACAATGAGAGATTTGATGAAGCTTGAAATGATTACATGTCATATTTTGAAATCAAGTAAGCTGCTAGTACGTTGTTATCGCAAAATTATCGCTTGATTACACTTTACTAACAGTTTCCAGACTTTGCAGGTGAAGGCCCGTGCGAACAATTGCGGAAATGTAGATTTCGTATAATAATAACATGGCGTTATACTTATCATGAGTAATAACTTCTTGCTTGGCATCCGATACGACAAAAAACGCTTTCAGATTTGCAAAACGCAGGTAACATTATTATTGATTCTCTTCCAGATTAGATTATGATAATACAAGTACAATCATTAAAAGTACAAGTCCGAGATGTACACCACTAGTTTCTATGAATCCCTATGTAATTGATACCGCAAACTGCAGCGCCGCAGACAGTTCACACATATAGAATTAACACATAAACACAAAAGACACATTAGTACAAATACTTTCAATAGCGATGTACGATATTCTCTCTCGCATGAAGGTTCTGGAGTGCCTGAGACATAGTAATATGCATTGTGCAGTGGCGGCATGCTGCTGCGCTTGGAATAGAAGCAACCGCGACTGCAGGCAGCACTGCCGTCAACAGCAACCGCTAACCGCAGTGTCACCTGCGGTTGCAGTCTGTTCTGTAGCCCACTTCGGACTTGTACTCTAACAAAACTTTTAATGAACTAACACGAAAGAATGTCTTTGATATATAATATGAAACTGCCAGTCAACCTACCACATTTAACAACCTAGTGCGTTGCCCACATTGTTCCCAATCTCGTTTCTTTAAAGGTGTGAGGGGCCTGAAAATTCATTTTGGGAAAGTTCACAAATCCCAAAATGAATTGCCTAGCCCCTCAACACACACAGCGGCCTCAACGGACGCCGCTGACAAAATTCCCTTCTGGAAATATCTAGCAAGATTAAAAAATTCTATTCCGGTCCTTAAGAGAGTTCCCCGAGGTGCGAGACCTACAGTAGCCCAAAATTTGGCCCGCTGTATCGGTCTTGTCGTCCGGGAGAACTCTTATACAGCTTGGGAACAACTAATCACCTTCCCATACAGGATTCTTCACGTTCAAAAAGACCAGGCCAATCAAATATCTCTAACGACACAAATCAAAAACAATTGTTACAATACAACACCACTTTTAGACACAACATTTTCATTTAGCCAAAAAAACACTCTTTATCATTATGTAGAAACAAAATTGAAGGAAGGTGATATAAGGGGAGCATCAAGGTTGTTATTTAGTAATCATGTGGTGGCGCCGTGCTCTCCAGACACTCTTGCCGGTTTGCAGAGCAAGCATCCGGCGCCTGCTGATGACCTTACCTTCCCTGAACTATCTGATTTTGATTCAGATAGTCTCAGTGTCACAGCCAAGGATGTGTTTCTAGCCGTTAGCTCTTTTCGGAACGGGTCTGCCGGCGGCCTAGACGGTTTAACGCCTCAACACCTTAAAGATCTATTGTGTTCAGGCGCCGGGGAAGCTGGGGATGCACTCTTGAAGGAGCTAACGGCTTTAATGAACCTTATGCTCGCCGGCGGTGTGGACGATGGCATCATCGATCTTCTGTATGGGGCTAACTTATGTGCCCTGCGGAAGAAAGATGGTGGCATTCGTCCCATTGCCGTAGGGTGTACGTACAGGCGTATGGCTGCAAAGCTATGCTGTAAATATTACAGCATAGCTTTGGCAAACAAATTCCAACCCCTACAACTGGGCTTTGGGTCAAGAGGGGGTTGTGAGGCGGCCATACATGCCTTATCAACATACCTTGGCTGTGGTGATGGTGAAGTCATCTTAAAGGTTGACCTGAAAAATGCCTTTAATTCGGTGAATAGGGACACCTTGTTGACGCAGGCAAAATTGGAAACCCCCAAAATTTTTAAATTTCTTTGGCAATGTTATAGGCATCCATCCAAATTATTGTACAAGGAACAACTTTTAGAATCAGCAGTTGGTTGTCAACAAGGTGATCCTCTTGGGCCAGTTATTTTCAGTTTAGCCATCCACCCCATCATTGAAAAAATTAAATCAAAATTTAACATCTGGTACCTGGATGATGGGACCCTAGGAGGCGATGTAGAAACAGTATTTCAAGATTTGGCTTTTTTAAAAAATGATTTTAATTCTATTGGTTTAGAGCTCAACACGAGCAAATGTGAAATTTACATAAGCGACAAAATTAATGACAAACTTTCAGTTTTATCAAAATTTAATACTTTGGCACCTAACATCAAAATTATTGAGAAAAATACGTTTCACCTCCTCGGGTCCCCAATTTTTGAAGAAGCTTTCAATTCTTATATACAAGAAAAAGTACAAAATTTCTGTGAAGTTTCGGACCGACTACTAAAAATTAATATGCATTCGGCTTTTACAATCATTCGACACTGCCTTTTTGTCCCTAAATTCACGCACGCCTTAAGATCTACCCCGTTTTGGCAACATTTAACACTTTTAGGCAAATTGGACCAAATTATCCACAACACCATTAGTAAAATTCTTAATGTGGCCCTGAACGACCGAGCATGGCTTCAAGCGTCCTTGCCAGTTCGTTTGGGCGGGCTCGGGGTTCGCAAAATTTCCGATGTCAGTTTACCAGCATTTTTGTCCTCGGTTCATAGCACGGAAGAACTAACCAGGAAAATTTTAGAGTCCACACTGGTTGGTTCAGATGTGCCATGTAAGACCGATGCCATTAATGCTTGGAAAATTACTGTACCCAACACTGAGTTACCCACTAACCTTTCTTCTCAGAGACAGTGGGATGAGCCGTTTTGCAGGATGGTTAGGAATAACCTCATAAACTCGTCTACCAGTCCTGCTGAGCGCGCTCGTTTGCTGGCTGTGGGGGAATGGGAGTCGGGACTCTGGCTTCAGGCACTCCCATCGCCCAACATAGGTACCATGTTGGACGATACTACCTTCCGCATGGCTACTTGCCTTCGCCTAGGTGCTCCTTCTGTTTCTCCACATAGATGTTGCTGTGGTGAAGCCGTCGACTGCCTTGGACACCACGGCCTGTCATGCAGCAGGAGTGCAGGTCGCATATCCCGGCACGCTAACCTAAATGACATACTCCGACGTGCCCTTGTCACCGCTGGCGTTCCAGCTGTACGGGAACCCAACGGTTTGGTACGCAACGATGGTAAGAGACCTGATGGTATGTCTTTACTGCCATGGAAGATGGGTAGGCCTTTGGTGTGGGACGCAACATGTGTCGACACCCTCGCGCCATCTCATCTTCCAAGCACAGCAGGTTGTGCTGGTGCTGCTGCTGCATCCGCGGAGACTCTCAAGCGGCGCAAATACAGTAATCTCATCGGAGATTATGTATTTGAGCCGTTTGGAGTCGAAACGCTTGGGCCGTGGGGTACAAGTGCCCGCTGTCTTTTTAAAGATTTGTCCAAGCGTTTAGTCGGCGCTTCGCGTGACCAGAAGGCTGGCTTATATTTGGCTCAAAGAATAAGCATTGCCATTCAGCGTGGCAATGCTGCCAGTCTCCTGGGCACGTTTTCAGTAGACATCGATGCGGAGGAATTTTACGACGCCTACTAAGCAGCCCTCCCCTTCATTTTTTTTTTGTGTTGTTTATATTATGTGATTTATAGTTGTAGTTGTAAATTACTTGTAAATAAAATATGAAACTTAACAAATAACAATTAGTAATTTCAGTGTAGGTATATGAGAAGACCAATATTTTAAAAATAATACCTAATTATTTTGATTGCTTTCCAGATAAGACGATGACTGTACTGTTATGAGACTACATTAACGAAACTTAACAAAACATCCAATAATTCTGAAGGATACATTATATAGTGGATATGAAGTAAGCTGTTAATGTTGTACCTAACCTTATTTATTAGTGCAAGATTTGCTACGTTAACAGCTTAATCAGTTTACAGGTGGGCAAGCGAATGCAGAAACAAGGTGACAGTTTGAAAATCAATTGTTCTATTTGACAATCAACAATTCTAGTCTGGCTATATTTGAAGTATATTTTATTAAGTAGATAGTTGATGAAAAATTATCATGTTTAACAACAAGGACAAAGAGACATTTGAAAAAGCTTGAATCTTGAGTCATATTTTGAAATCAAGTAAGCTGCCAATGTTATGATCTTATTTATTAATACTAGATTAGTTCACAACATTAACAGTTTAAACAGTTTGCAGGTGGACTAGCGTCTTTACAAATGTAGTAGCGGGTGTTCTCGAAAAACTATTATCTATAAATTGTTCCACTGCAAAGCAAAGACCTTCCCTTCTCCATAATTCTTTATCCTTTGCCAGTTGGAACCTCTGGGTAGACTAATACAAAATAATATCTGAGTATCGTAATACGAGTTGAAAAAACATAATTGTTATGTACACTGTCATAGAAATATTACAGAGTTGTAATGACATAATTTAATATGTATTAAAAATTATATCAAATAAATAATTAAATTTAGTCTTTCTTCGGTCGATAAATCTGATAAAGCTTGTTTGACTGATTTTAACGTAAGTTGTACGTAAAATATGAATTAATAAATTTTATATAAAGTGCAATATGATCACGTCTCGTCTTTTACTTTATGTACCCTTATATACCTACACAAAGACAATACTATATTGTCATACTTTTTTTTGAAAATAATATATACTAATATTTATTTCATAAGATATTTACATGAATAGTTATAATAAATGTAACCTAACCTAATATACTTACGAACAATCAGGTATTGTATTTTAAAGGTATTAAACCTATAAATAAAATATCTGATTGAGGTCGCAATTCTGAGGAAAGGTGCCCAAAAGACTGGCCACATTTCCACGCTGGATTGCAAGGCTAATACGTTGACCCAAGTAAAGGCCAGCGTTGGGATCGTGAGATGACTCGACGCTTGTCTTACTTTATTGTAAGGAGGTAAATAGCTAATTTGAATAAGGGTTTTTTTTTTATAATACGTGGTGTCTTTATATTGAATTAACGATGTGTTGGTCCCGCCCATTAGATTGTAACTCAAACCAAAATTATTTTATAGTTACATAAAAATATTTGAATATACAAGAATAATATTAAACACTCATTAGTTAAGGCTTTTTGCTTATTGTCAATGGTACCACCATTGACAAGTACGAGTACGAGTCATTGGCCCGACAGGGGTATTCCGTAAGAGCAAAAACCGAGCCTTTTTGACGTTTTGTCAATAGATTGTGCCGTCACCGAGCAATCACAACTGTCACTTTGCGATCACAACTGTCAGTTTGCCATCGCTGTTTCTTAGAGAATCAACCGGCGACTGGTTTTTTAAATTTTTTTTTATACTACTTGGGTGGCACTAAGCATACCCACCTTATGTTAAGCAGTAACCGTAGCCTATGGACGCTTGCAATACCAGAGTTATCACTTGCGTGTTGCTAACCCAGTTTTTTACACCAGGGTTTTAAGATGGAAGTAACTCTGGGATAGGAATAAGTTTCTTTCAAAACGCTTCTCTAAACGAGCGCTGGAGACTTGTACTCGCACACAGGAACACAACTACACCGCTGTGTGTAATTATTTGACTATGTTCTCTCCTTCCCCAGTCGGGCCTGCTCGCTAGTATGGTGCCCTACCTCTCTTATGTTTAATGATGTCTGATTGTTAGTTGTAATCAATGCCAGCAACACAATCAAGCCACGGCCTACTGTCCACCCTAAGTTAGTGCTTTCTTTAAAAAGAGGAAGACGGGGCTATGTAAGATGTGGATGCACCGTGACACCTAAGAAGAAAGAGGAATACGAGAACGGCTGTCTCCATCGTTCAGTCGGGTTGGGCACCTCGGAACATGGATATCATTGCCATCAGTATACGGATACGGTAGGATGAGTGGTATTCACATGAGCGCCTGATGTCACCATAGTGAGGCTGCGGGGAGGCTGGGGCAATTGAGCCTCATCCGCACCCTTCCGCGGAGGGACAGCGTCTCTATTGCATCCAGACGCTGTCACTGGTGATGGAGCTCGAGTAGCACGGGCAGCCGCTGGGTGGACCGGTAGTCCACCCATGAAGGCGGGTGTAGGTACACTGGATGGTTTTACTTGGTATACCGGCCTTTACTGCCTCGCTCGGGCGGGGCAGTAGACATGCGTAAAGCATTTCCCCCCTCAACAAAAAAAAGGGTGAGCAGTATTGAAGGCTCGAGATGGCGGGTCGCCTACACATATCATATGTAAAGTAACCAGCTGAGTTAAAGTCTAGGACATTGTGCCATAACATACATTTATATAATAATGTAAATAAACATGATTATGGTAATAAGACTATAATGGGGCGTATTACTATATCGTAATAATATATTTATCCATGTAGTACGAAGTTATATTTAAAGAGGAAAGATTTATTTTTTTGTTTGTTACGTTATTTAACTCAGAAACTACTCAACCGATTTTAAAAATTCTTTTACAGCCCACACTGTGTCTGCCAGTTCGTGTTCGCCACTCTATAACCTTTCTGCCTCAATGGCTATCGGTTCTGCGAGCTATATGCCTTGCCCATTGCCACTTTATTGAGGCAACTCTTCGGGCAACCGATGAACAAGGTCAGCTCAGGACCGAACGATGTGTAAAACCTTGAGGGAGGCATATGTCCAGCAGCGGACGTCTTACTGCTGAGATGGATTATTAGCGGGTAACATAACGGGATCCCTACGAAAACTAAATTAATGTCCAACTGTGCGAAGTCGGGAAGTGCCGCTAGTCCTACTAACATTATAAACGCGAAAGTTTGTAAGAATGTATGGATGTATGTTTGTTACTCTTTCACGTAAAAACTACTGAACGGATCTGGATAAAATTTGGCACAAAGATAGATTATAGTCTGGAATAGAACATAAGCTACTTTTATCGCGATAACCGACATCCACGCGGGCGTAGCCGCGGGCAACACCTAGTATATTATAATTTAAATTCAACCCTATGTTTAGCAACGAAATGGAGGTCCGTCGAGTGATATGATGATTGTATGTATTTATTTGTGGTATCGTTATTGTGTTCTACTAACATAAGTAGGTAGGTAGGTACTTAAGTTACTAACATGACATGACCTCGTCTCAAATAAATGCATGTAATTATTATTTTTACTGTCAACCAGATAGCACAGTACGTCAGGCAGTCATCAGGTTTAATCATCATCATCGTCATCATATCAACCCATAGACGTCCCACTGCTGGGCACGGGTCTCCTCCATATACTTGGAGGGATATTAGCCTACTACACCACGCTGGCCAGACAGATTGGTATAGGGTTTTATTTCGAGTTTTCCTTCTCTGGCAGTGGAAATTGTCTACCTGACTTAGTCCTGACCTAGTCCTTAGTCGACTCTTACGACACCCTCGGGATAGAAAGGGGTGGCGACATTTTGTATTCGTAATCCTTTACCACATGAAAAATGTGTATAATAATTTATTTGTTACTCAGTGATTGTTGGGTTACTTTTGATCATAATTTAAATAAAAATATATCTCTGCACTATACCTTTATATATATAACATTCAAGTGTCAAGCAAGTAGTAGCCGTATAAGTACTGTAGAGGTTTATTGCTGGTCACTAGCTGGCCGCATACTAATACTGAAACCTCTAACGTTTTATAAAAGTAAATCATAATTTTATTTGCATTCAAAGATTGAAAAAAAGGAGAATGATTTGAAGGTTGTCATGGGCAGTCAGGATCGGGCTTCGATGAAGCCAAATCGTAATTGAATGTAAATAATTTTAAGTATGGAAAAGTACAATAAACAAGTTATATAGTTATCCAGTGATGTTTAAGTCGATGAAGACAAGAACTCCTCGTCCGGCCTTGTACCTGCAATATACATCTGGAATCTACGATGCCCATAGTACGTGCTGGAGATGAGGAGAGATTGCTGACGACGGCGGGGCCTTCATAGTACCTAGGTGGATATTAAAGTGAGGATGACGCAACCGCGAGATCCCTGCCAGAACGATAGATATTACCATGATCGCGTGACTACACAACTTGATTCAAACAAAATCTAGCTTTGTAGTAAATAAGTAGATAGTCATATGCAGCAGTAGTTCTCCTAACAATATATATGTTACTGTACAAGCCCGAACTACGGTAAATCCTAAGATTTTCCAGTAAATCCTAAGATTTTCCAGTAAATCCTAAGATTTACCAACTCTTAATGGTAAAAGTCCGAAGCGTTCTATGATCATCGTTTATTTCGGACTTTTACCACCATTCGCTTGGTTAATCTTAAGATTTACCTCAAAGACACGGTAAATGTTGAGATAAACATGTCAATACGTTACTAGTTATTAAAACTTAATCAATAAAAATACGAAAAGATATAGGTAACGACAAATCGTTACCTATATCTTTTCTTATTTTATTATTAAGTAATCATTTGTATAAATGATTAATATTAACTCAGGTATGTAAAAAACTATGCATTGTTTTATTTCCAAAACCAACATTTACCAACCAGAGTCACTGGTAAAAACTAGCATGTACTAAATTCTAATGGTAAAAGCCCGATAAAATCGTTTCTATTTTACATATTCTTACATTTACCGAGTCGTGTTGGTAAACCCTAAGATTTACTGGTAAAACCTAAGATTTACCGTAGTTCGGGCTTTTACAGTAACATATATATACGCATTTTATTCCTTTTATTAAATTAACATAGTTCATAAATCTTTTTCTTCCCACTGGAAGACAGGCAAGCATTTGGTTCCATCATAAGCTTTTCTTCCTGGCCATACTTAAAAACTCGTGTATGGATGTCGTGGGAAAGAGAATAATCCTATCCTACTAATATTATAAACGCGTAAGTTTGTAAGTATGAATAGATGGATGGATGGATAGATGTTTGTTAAAATAAATGTCTGAAATAACACGCGGGCGGAGCCGCGGGCAACAGCTAGTAATTTAGTAATTTATAGTCGGGGGAACTATTGTAATGTATGAAAGTTTATTTTTCTAAAACAATGGGTTGTGGATGTCTGGGAACAACCCCTTTGATTTATACAATACATCTTGTTATGTAACATAACTGGCTTTTTTTTTACAGCGATAACCGACATCCACGCAGGCGGAGCCGCGGGCAACAGCTAGTATATTATATTGAGCCACTGCTGGGAGGTGAATTGTTATAAGCTAGGTACCTAATGTTTGCCTGTAATACTTTGCTGGGTTATAATTAATTTATACAAGAGCGTAGAACAGAAAAACAAAATTGTGAGAGAAACAAAACACAAGAACAATTTAAAGAACATTGTGTAAGGCATTAAGTTATCAAATCGTTGCTGTGAAGTGTAAAAGGAAGGATTTTGTACATTATCCTCTGTTGAAGGATTAATCTCTTTCATTTATATGTACCTTGATATAAATGAAAGAGATTAATCCTTCAACCTCTACATACCTACTCGTATATATATACCTTCTTAAATTCTTTATTGGAAGTATTCCATATTGGGCACCCGTTTTAATGGCACCTGAGTGAATGGCACCTAAGGTATTCCACATTGGGCACCTACTGATATTTTTCGCAGGTGCCATTAGTGGAACATATCGATAAAAAAATATCGTTAATACCTAGTCGTCATAGATGGATGGATGGATGTTTGTTACTCTTTCGCGTAAAAACTACTGAACGGATCAAGATGAAATTTGGCACAGCGATAGAATATGGTCTGGAATAACACAAAGGCTACTTTTTGCAGCGATAACCGACATCCACGCGGGCGGAGCCGCGGGCAACAGCTAGTTTATTATAATTATAATTTACTATACAGGGCATTCCACAGCTATGCCACATGGAAGGAAACCTTGAATATTGTAAATGGAACATTTTACTGAAAGAAGACATTATTTGAATTTAAATAATTTTAACAAAAAAAACCGACTTCAGTATGGCAAGTTGTAAAATTTTCAAATATTTGTTTGTTACAATCGAATAAAATCGACTGAGCGTCGGGCTGAACACAGGTCAAGTAGGTATTAAATGTGCAATCCGCGCTCAATTCATTCACGTCATTATTTCTTATTAATAGTTGCTTAGCAACAATAATCGAAACTTATCTAATCGCCATCAGTAAAATACTTATTATTGAAAAGTTCAGATGGCCATCTGTGGTCTTCATCAGTTTTACTTCACCAAATTACACTTTCTGAATGCAAATGATTGATTAGTTGTTAAAAATATTGAAATTGCTATATGTGTGCCTATAACTTTGAGGAGTTCCCTAAATTCCTCATGGATCCCATCATCAGAACTTTCTTTTGATGATAATGGGACCAAACTGGAAGTATGTCCAGTCAGACAAAAAAAGATTTTTTCAAATCGGTCCATAAATGACGGAGTTATGCGGTAACAAACATTAAAAAAAAAACACGAATTGATAACCTTTTGAAGTCGGTTAAAAACAATTGAAACTGCATTCATCGATATTTAAATAATTACATAGTTAAACCCGAAATCTACTTATATTTTTTGCAGCGATTACTGACATCCACACGGGCGGAGCCGCGGGCAACAGCTAGTAGTCAAAAATTTAAAAAACTGATTAAGTATAAAAAAAAATTAACGCGGTTTTTACAGCAATAACCGGCGTACACGCGGGTGGAGCCGCGGGCATCAGCTATCTGTATATATAAGAGGCAACCGTTACTGACTGACTGATTTATCAACGCACAGCCCAAACCACTGAACGGACAGAGCTGAAATTTGGCACGCGCCGGTAGTTATTATGACGTAGGCATTTGGTAAGAAAGGATTTTTAAAAATTCACTCTTTAAAGGGGTAAAATAGGGGATGAAAGTTAGTTAATTTTAAAGTTCGGATCTTCAAATTTTGTGTTTAGGCTAACGATTAAACCGACATCTACGCGGGCGAAGCCGCAGGCAGAAGCTATATAGTTATCAATTAATACAATATTCCACACAAAATACAAAAATCAATATACGCGAGATCATTTTAAAAAATAAATTAATCAAATAAGAATGAAATCAAAATTATAAATAGATTCGATGTTATAAACTACTCAACGAATCTAGATGGGCTTTTCACAATCATTCAGATAATTTCTTTAGGGTGACCTACAGGTTTGACCGTTTAATAAATGAAGGAAAGAAGAAGGAAAACGCTTTTATCGAACATAACATGACAAGGAAAAAATAAATACTTAGGTACAAAAGAGGTATTAAATTAAACATTAAATTAACAACATAACTATATATATATTATTTAAGTATTAGTATCGTAGTCCTCCCCTTTTTGTGTTGTTTTTATTATTAGAATTTATTTATAATATGTGTAAATATAGTTTTAGTTGTAAATTACTTGTTGAAACAATAGAATAAACGTAAAATATTCTGATATTATGAGAATCGAAATACCTTCACCCCCCGACAGATGGTGCTGTGCAGTCTCTCCTGAATCGCGATATGGTTTCGTTACCATCGGGAGTATATATAGTGAAAATTGAAACCAGGAGTTATGATCTATCGCATTTTTGCTATATTTTTGATAGAAGCTCATTTATCCTTTTGGGTACTGAGCTTCTCCGAAACTTAATATTATGAGCATAAAATAATTTTTCTGCTCGTGTATTTCCATATATTCTGATAGAAATTATTCATGCATATATTCTGATAAAAAATAAAATTGCGCCATCTGTCTGGAAAGCGTTGTACTACATGATGGGACAGCCTCCGTTAGCTTTCAGATCAAATAAGTCATTGTATCATATGAATGTGACAAGGAAAATATCTAAAATCAGAAGAAAAGTTTTATACTGTTTAAATATTTCTGAATTGGGATTTTAGGCTTTTTCAAAGTTCTACTACGTGCCGTAATGGAGTCGGGTTTTTTTGGTCATCAAGTGCCTTATTAAGTCAACGTCAATAAATTTAATATACCTATTAGGTACTAGCAATATGTCCCGATTTCGCTAGGGTGGCCATATACAACAATAGCCATATATATCCCTATACTCGTAGATGATTTTTTTTATCGGTCGAATAGTTTTTGATTCAATTCGTAACAAACAAACAATTCCATGTAAGTGATTTGGCCAAGGCCTCATCATGTCATCAATAATAAATTTAATATATATGTTACTAGCGACATATCCCGACTTCGCCCGGGTAGCAATTAAAAAATTAAAAATAATATAGATTACTAGCTGACCCAGTAAACGTTGTTTTGCTACTAAAATATAGGGCTTGATCGTAGAGGGGTGAAAATTAAGGGTTGTATGTATTTTTAATGCTGAATCACAAAAAAATAAAAACAAAAAAAATTGTCTAAAAAATTAAATAAAAAATTTAGGGGTGGACCACCCTTAACATTTGGGGAGATGAAAAATGTTGTCCGATTCTCAGACCTACCCAATATGCACACGAAATTTCACCAAAATCGGTCGAGCCGTTTCGGAGGAGTTCAAAGTTGAACACTATGTATGACACGAGAATTTTATATATTAGATGTTACTCGATGGTAATGTAGCGTATAACTATAGGTGAAAGAATTTTTTAAATTGGTAGAGTACATAGTTTTTGAATTAAATCGTAAGAAACAAATAAGGAATCAAATCCTTCCCCTCAAATCCTCTTTATAATATTAGTTTAGATCAGGTACCTACAGGACCGCTCGTTGGGGCTACGACATGGGGATACATTTTGCATGATGGTTCCTATAATGATGCAACTTAACAGTAATAAGGGATTCATACAATTCAATCCCTAAACAAATAAAAATATCCAATAATATATACTTCGGGTATTAACACGATCATGTTTTATTTCTATTAAAGACTAGCTGTTGCCCGCGGCTCCGCCCGTGTGGATGTCGGTTATCGCTATACCTAAAGTGTTATTCCAAACCTTAATCTATCTCTGTGCCAATTTTCATCTAGATCCGTTCAGTAGTTTTTACGTAAAACAGTAACAAACATCCATCCATTCTTACAAACTTTCTTCACCTTTATAATATTAGTAAGGATTTGTCCAAGCGTGTAGTCGAAGCTTCATGTGACCCGAAGGCTGTCTTATATTTAGTTCAAACAATAAGCATTGCCTTTCAGCGTGGCAATGCTGCCAGTTTTCTGGGCACGTTTTCAGTAGACATCGATGCGGAGGAATTTTACGCCTACTAAGCAGTCGTCGCCCCTTTGATTTTGTGTTACTATAGATATTTAATTTTGTTATCCGGTGCGATGTCAGAATAGTTCCCAATCTCAGCTTTGAGCTTCGGCATTTTCATGCTGAAGCGCTGATTTTCGGATTGGGCCTAAAAGTTAGGCCACGTTCAGTTATGTATCTACTAATTATATAAAAGGGAAATAAAATAAATAAATACATTTATAACAGTAAATAAACATTTAAAACAATTATAGTGATAATACAAAATTAAATGTTAATGTACCTACTTTTTAACCAACTTTACTTCAAAAACGAGGAGGTTATTAATTCGTGTGTATTTTTTTTAAATGTTTGTTATCGTAGAACTCCGTCGTTTTTGAACCGATTTGAAAAAAGTCTTTTTTTATCCGAGAGGTCATACAAACTTCCAGTTTGGTCCCATTTTTATCCAATGAAAGTTCTGATGATAGAATCCATAAGGAATTGAGGAAACTTCAACTTATTACAATTTTTTAAATAACAAATCATACATTTGCATTCAGAAAATGTAATTTGGTGAAATGAATCTGATGAAAAAGACCACAGATGGGCATGTGAACTTCTCAATAATAAGTATTTTACGGATGACGATTAGATAAGTTTCGATTAAGGTTGTTAAGCAATTATTACTAAGCAAATGTAATTTAGAAAATTAAATAAAATACAATTGAAATTAACTGATGATGAAGCCAACGGAACTCCATAATTAAACAATGTAATCTAGCCTCGTTTGGGCTTTCTTGAATGGTCAAGTCACTTTCGCTGTAAATGATTAGATTTTAAAAAATAATGCATTTAAGAAAGAAAAAGTGAGATTAGAATTTGTATGAAAATTCATCCTGTTTTTTTGAAAATTCTACAACTCGCCGCATTGAAGACGATTTTTTTTTGTGAATATTATTTTTCTTATATTCGATAAAACGACCTAAAAGTCAACTCATTATGTCATTAGTGCCAGGCGACAGCTCTAGTCTTAAACTTACTTTGTCTATGACAATTATTATTATTATTATTAAAAGACGCGCGGGGTTCATCATTTACTTATGAAAATAGCTAAAAAAGTTTATAAGTAATATAGTGTTTATATTAAATATGTTGTGTAAAAAGTATTAGTCTCATATAATAGTATTGTAAAAGTGTGGGTACTGAATGTTTCTTTTATGTTTATCCGCTTAATACGGTCAGTGTAGTGGAATATACAATTCAGTAAAGCGTCATGGAGAAGCGTCATGGAGAAGCATCATGTAAGATGCAGAATAATCAAATGATTCACCATCTGCTAACAGTGAAGGAAAACATCGTGAGGAAACCCACAGACACACCAACCCACATTAGGCCAGCGTGTGAATTAGGGCCTAAAACCCTCTCTTGATAGAGGAGAGGAGACCCGTGCCCAGCAGTGGGACATATATGGGTTGCTATTATTATATACACAATTATTTGTCCTGAGTGGGAATCGAACCCACGACTTCCGGCGTTGCAGTCAGAGACACTAACCACTAGACCTAGACTAGATACACCTAACACAGCAGCGGGTATGTGCGTCACATTACGTGTATACCATCCTGATCCAAACATACGAGACACAAGTCTGCGTCCTAAAATCAAAATACAATACAGTATCTTTAAAACATCACCTACGTCGTCATGTAAGATGCAGAATATCTGGCAAAATTGACAAACTTATTAGATTCCAGAGGAATTTCTTACCACGTACGATTAGGCTGTGGAATGAGCTCCCTGCCGAGGTTTTTCCAAAAGACTATAGCATGGGGTTCTTCAAGAAAGGAGTTATAAGGTTTTTAAAGGGTCGGCAACGCGTGAGTGACACCCCTGGTGTTGCAAACGTCCATAGGCTACGGTAACTGCTTACCATCAGGCGGGCCGTATGCTTATTTGTCACCTTGGTAGTATAAAAAAAAAAAAATATATATTATGACACTCGCTGCTGTGTGAGGTGCAGACTGCAGTACCAAATGGTTAAAAGTGAAGTATCTATCTATACTTATTTTAATATTATAAAGCTGAAGAGTTTGTTTGGTTGAACGCGCTAATCTTAGAAAGTACTGCTTTGATTAGAAAAAAATATTTATTGTTGAATATTATAGTGAATTTATCCAGGAAGCGGAGCAGTAGTGAGATATGTTGAATTTCTTGACAGTAAAACCCAACATCAATTTTTGATCACTAAGCCAAGGGGGCAGTTGAAATATACATAGTATCTAGTAGTTACTCAGGTCTTGTGAAATTATATCAACTATACCTTCAGACTACTATGCCTGCCTTGGTGGTCCAGTGGCCGCAGTATGCGCCTGCTGTGCACGAAGCTGTGGGTTTGATTCGACAGGACAAAACTTTGTGTGACCCACAAAGAGTTTTTCTGAGTCTGGATGTAATTTGTGTCCGTTAATTGTATATTTGTAAAGTCTTCCGCGACACAGAGCTTGTTCTCTAAAACAGGAGATGTCTTTAAAAAAAATACATTATAGATGTATATGAAACACTATCCAACAATAGTACCTAGTTTTTTTTCAAAAGCTTTTTCTGTATAGCGGACACAAAGTACACTCAGACTTGGAACAACTATCTGTGGATCACACAAATGTTTGTCCCGTGTGAACATCGAACCCGCAACACTTAGTGCTGTATGTAAGTGCTGCTGGCTAGGTAAGCACCTCAACCATTGGACTACACGACACGTGCAGTCGTAATAAGATACATAGTGTTATAGTATTACCGATAGGTGGCGCTGTAGCGCGGTAAATCTAAAATAGATTCTCACTCGGTTAAATTACCAGTGAGTGTAAATTTAGCAACCGTTTGGCGCGCAACACATCTGCGCTCGCGCATATTACGTTCCGTCGCCGGCACCGTGCCGTCCTCCTAGCGGTTCCGTTGTAAACAACTAAGGTAAATAGAAAATATATTTATTTCAATTATTACTAGGTACTAATTTAACACATAACATTTTTTTATAATAAATGAGTACCTATAAAATCTCGGTCAACCGTCAGCTATTAGAATTAGGAAGGCGTGTAAAATTCTTTATATAAGTACTTGTAATTTTCTTTACTAATATTATTTCACTGGAAAAAATAATAATATATAACTAACAATTAACAAATAGCATACAGTAGGTATGCACTTACGAATAGACAGTGGAATAGAATAGAATAGAAAATTATTTAAAAATCAAAGTGTTACATTGTATAGGTGTGCTGATACACAACATAAACAATAGCATGTAACAAAATGGTAAATCCTTACTAATATTATAAATGTGAAAGTTTGTGATATCCATCCATCCATCCATACGATGGATGGATGGATGGATGGATGTTGGTTACTCTTTCACGTAAAAACTACTGAACGGATCTGGATGAAATTTGGCACGGAGATAGATTATGGTCTGGAATAGCACATAGGCTACTTTTTGCAGCGATAACCGACATCCACGCGGGCGGAGCCGCGGGCAACAGCTAGTCTTAAATAACAAAGTTGTTTATTTTTTTATAAACTAACAATATTATTGATATTTACCAATGGCGGTATACAAAAAAAAGAACTTTACCTCCCGTGCTAGTCAAAAGACTGTGTTACGGCAATTATTGGAAAATTAATGTATGTTTAGTCAATATACCAGTTAAATTAAGAAACGTAATTAAATCTATATATGTAAGTATATATAAATCTTAATCCATATTTCCCTTGGTCATACCATAACTATATATTATATTATATATATTATTTAATGATTACCAAGTAGAAGGTTCGAAAGAATAAAAATAAGTAATTGCAAAGAAAATTATTTAGAGCGAAGACGGGGCAGGCCGCTAGTGACTTATAATTATATTATACTAGCTGTTGCCCGCGGCTCCGCTCGCATGGATGCCAATTATCGCGACAAAAAGTAACCTATGTGCTATTCCAGATTATAACCTACCTCTGTGCCAAATTTCATCCAGATCCGTTCAGTAGTTTTTACGTGAAAGGGTAACAAACATTCACATTAACGATACTACTAGCTTCCGCCCGCGGCTTCGCCCGCGCTAAAAAAATCCGGGATAAAAAGTAGCCTATGTGTTATCAAAGACTATAATTGATCTCTATGCCAAATTTAATCCAGATCCGTTAGTAACCGTTTAGTAGTTTTTGCGTGAAAGAGTAACAAACATCCATACATTCTTACAAACTTTCGCGTTTTATATATAAGTAGGAAGTAGGATTAAAGAAGGATATATATGTATGTAATGTCCTATTATATAGCTGGCACGTAGTAGGTGTCCTATTCAGTGCTTTAGAGTTATTTACCTATTTTTAAAAGTATGTTTACAAATGGTCTGGTGACCATAATAATATTATGGGTTCTATCTATACAAGAATCAGATATGGCTGTTTTTAAAATTCAAATTAAAAAACATCTATTCATAAGTATCACACTGTGATACTTATGCAGGTCAATGAACACGCAAAGTGAGACGTCAGCTAATTTGCCTACTGCCAGGTTCACTGACTGATCAAACAGGGGTAGAGCCCAAGGAAAGAACCGGCAAGAAACTCAGGCCACTCTTTTCAATCGCCAGAGCCGTGTTTGATTTGTTGATGATGAACACATTATTATTAGAATTAGCCTCTGCCTACCCCTTCGCGAATAAAGAACTAGCAGTCGCACTAGTCTTCACTTATAATGTTGAAAAAACCAGTCTATATTATTGGTATTAAATGTAAATTAACTGTTATTTCTGTACATTTTGGGACAACTCGCACACCGCCACCTGATCGCAAACTAGGTAGAGCCTATACTATAGCAACCAGACAACTGATAAATCTTAATATATATATTTCTTGTGTGCGTGTGTATGTGACTGAACTCCTCCTAGACGGGTGGACCGATTTTGATGAAATTTTGTGTGTGTGTTCGGGTAGGGCCCTGGATGGTTTAGATTCACAATTGGACCCGGTAGGTGGCGCTGCTGTCGGTATTTCAGCTTTTTCCGGCAGGACGACGTCTGCCAGGTCCACTAGTCTTATATATAAAATTCTCGTGACACGGTGTTTGTAATTAAACTCCTCCGAAACGGCTCAACCGATTTTCGTGAAATTTTGTGTGCATATCGGTTAGGTCTGCGAATCAGACAGCAACTATTTTTCATCCCCCTAAATTTTATTTTTCAGTCAAAAAATTCAGCATTAAAAAATACATTAAACCCTTAATTTTCACCCATCTACGATCAACCCCTATTTTTTAATAGCGATATTACTATTTTAGTAGCAAAACAATGTTTGCTGGGTTAGCTAGTATACTTATATATTTCTAAATACATTCACATTATAGATAAATAACACCCAGACACAGACCAAACATTTATGCTCATCACACAAAAATTATGAGCGGTGGTGCCTGAGTGGGAAAGCAACTGACTTGCATGCAAGCAAGAGGTGCAAGTTCTATCCCGGGCAGTACCAATGTGAATTTCACTTTGTAGAGTTTTTATGTACTAATCAAATGATTCGCCATCTGCTAGCGGTGAAGGCAAACATCGTGAGGCAACCCACATGTCCTAGAAGAAATTCTAAAGACAGACACACCAACCCACCCACATTAGGCTAGGCGTGTATGAATTAAGGCCTAAAACCCTCTCTTACTCTCTTGATAGAGGAGATAAGAGGTGCCCAGCAGTGGGACATATATGGGGTGCTATTATTATATACACAACTATTTGTTCTGGGTGGGAATCAAACCCACGGCCTCCGGCGTAGCAGTCAGAGTCACTAACCACTAGACCTAGACTAGATAGACGCACATTAAGTGTAAACTATCCTGATCCAAATATACGAGACACAAGTCTGCGTCCTAAAATCAAAATACAACACAGCATCTTACCTACGTCATTAATTTCTTATAGCCATTATTATCTCACCGGTGGTCTCTGTTTAATCTCAAACTTGTCTATAGAACGTTTAATATTAAAGACAAGTTAAGGCCCCTCTCTCAAAAAATGATAAAAAAGAGGTGTAAATGAAACCATTTTTGTTGGCATTCATAGACAAAATAGGGGTCGCCCGTGATTTCGTCCGCGTGGTAATTTGGAACTTATATTTTTTCCCGATTTTGCAACATATGTCACTACTGTTCTGCTCCTATTGATTATAGCGTGATCTTATATAGCCTATAGCCTTTCTGGATAAATGCACTATTCAACAAATAAAGAATTTTTTACCAAGAACCAGTACTTTCTGAGATTAGCGCGTTCAACCAAACAAACAAACATATGAACACACCGCCAATTTCTAAACTTCGGTCTTTTATTGTGATTGTTTTTGACTAGAAAAAAAACAAAATATTTAAGACACGACCCGTTTATCTCACCCGGGACCTCGTAATGTCGTAAATAAGTGCACTCAACTCTTCAGCTTTATAATATCAGTATAGATGACTACCAAAAAATACAGTATTAATGTACAATATGTGTTTCATAATAATAGTTTTGTCATAAATTATATAGTAATTCTAAATAGTTTGTAAAAAAATCATCGAATCAGCACCAAATTATTGAGATGTAACCACTTTATGACTTCAATTTTTATCAAATAATACGAAGACAAAAAACAATATTTGAAGAAAACATATACCTATAATTTGGTAATGTATATTAAGAATAAGTTTAAATTTCAATTTATTAAAAATTAATAAGACGTCCATTCAAAGAGTACATCTGTTTGTATCCCCGCGCTCGCCTAGAGAATTAAGTCGTGTTTGTTTCGCCCATGCTTAAGGTCGTTGGTGATATCCGAAGCCTTAACATACTCCTGTTCTATCGTAATTAAAACGCCACCGCCACATGGCTGACGTAGTTACCTTGTCGAATATCAAGTGTATAAGGAATTTGATGCACGTTGCATACTCCCACGATAGAAACTTGATTCAATAATGCTGACATTGTTTGTTGACTATATCGTCGCAGCTTATGGCTTATTTCTTTCGTCGACAAAATTACTTAGGTATTCATAAATTATTTACTAACTAGTTAGGTAACGCCTGCGGCTTCGCCTGTGCGTACAATCCCACAGGAACTGTATTTTGTTCGGGATGAAAGTACTCTATGTGCTATTCCTGACTATATTCTATCTCTGTGCCAAAGTTCATCTAGATCCATTTAGCCATTGTGGCGTAATTAAAAACATCCATTCAAATCCAATCTTTTGTTTTTTGTAATCTTCTAATATATAAAATTCTCGTGTCATAGTGTTCAACGTTGAACTCCTCCGAAACGGCTCAACCGATTTTCGTGAAATTTTGTGTGCATATTGGGTAGGTCTGAAAATCGGTCATCTATTTTTCATCCCCCTAAATGTTAAGGGTGGTCCACACCAAATAGCTACTACATGGGCTATTTAAAATTCTTTGACCAATATAAAGCTACATTATCAGCCAATAGGCTGATAATGTAGCTTTATATTGGTGAAAGAATTTTTAAATTAGGTCCAGTAGTTTTTGAGTTTCTTTATCACAATTATACTAAAGCTTCTTTATAATATTAGTATGTATAAAAAAAAAACTGTACGTGTAGATGTTTTAGAGAATTGCCTACAATGAGTTGCTACTCATATGTACCGTCCTACAGATATAAAAACACAACCAAAAACAAATTATTTGCCGAAATTAGAATGCAGTTATAGAACAAAGACGAAAACTTGGAAAGTTGGAACTTCTTGAGACGGAATGTGGATAAAATATTGCCGCTTTCGGTGAATGGCTCTAAGGATGGCCTCACACAGCCGGAATGTCTCTCTGAATTCATAATCTATTATAATGTAAATGACCTTACCTCACACGTTTCTTAAAAATTCAGATTGTTCAGTAGTCTGATGTTGCCCGGACATGCAAACGTTAGAGACGTTTCTTCTTCTTATCGTTTGGTTAGTGGTCGACCGGGTGACAGAGTTATTTAAATTGCCCATATTTAGGCCTCTGTCGTGATCTAACGACTGTTAACTGCTCTCCGAAGCTCGGAGACGCTCATACGAAATACCACTATGCGGTCAGCCATCTATAGGGTTACCGTGCCTTTAGTTGCTTAACCCGCTGATCGTTTATGGAACGTCTCTATGGAAGAGGAATTAATAAGTATGTGTGGTGCCGCTCTATCAAATGTATGGAAATACCCGTGTTATGAAATCATAACCCGAATTCTGAACGCTCATCAGTATCATTCTTACAGATCGATCTGAGAAATTCATAACCTGAAAAAATCATATATAGAACATAGTTACTTTGTATGGAATTCTGGGCTTTCTGAAAAATATTGCCGCGTTCGGTGAATGGCTCTAACAAAAAGCGGCAATATTTACCAATATAGAAATATAAAATCAAAGAAAATTTGCTACTGCCGCTATTGTCGATTAGGCTATTATAAGATTTACTTATTTATTAGTATTACTAGCTGTTGCCCGCGGCTCCCTCCGCGTGGATCCGCTATGTGTTATTCCAGACCATAATCTACCTCTGTGCCAAATTTCATCCAGATCCGTTCAGTAGTTTTTACGTGAAAGAGTAACAAACATCCATCCATCCATCCATACAAACTTTCGCTTTCGCTAGTAGGATAACATGGTGATATGGCTGTCTACTTACCTTACTATGTAACTGTATGCATATGCGAATTCAATGTCAATAATATTGTCTAGTCTTAGTATCGCGTAAATGTAACACGAACTTGTCGTTCGTCTTCAACAAACTTGTGTTCAGTTATAAATGCAAATTCCATGTTTCAAATTTCTTACACGACGATAAAAACTAATGGTTATAATATTCTATAGTTGTGACTTGCTTTGCGAAATTTCAATGTATGTAGATACTACCGTATAAACATAACCTAAAACTAGCTGTTGCCCGCGGCTCCACCCGCGTGGATGTTGGTTATCGCTGCAAAAAGTAGCCTATGTGTTATTCCAGACCATAATCTATCTGTGTGCCAAATTTCATCCAGATCCGTTTAGTAGTTTTTCCGTGAAAGAGTAACAAACATCCATCCATCCATCCATTCTTACAAACTTTCACATTTGTAATATTAGTAAGGAATACGTATCACTTTGTTTGTCCGCTATGGACTCCTAAACTACTGTTTTTTTTTTCAACTTAAAAGATAGGATAGTTTATATCTCGATTCATCATCATCTCAACCCATAAACGTCCCACTGCTGGGCACGGGTCTCCTCCATAAATTTTGAGAAATATAAGCCTACTATACCACGCTGGCCAGACTGGTTGGTATAGGGTTTTGTTTCGAGTTTTCCCTCTCTTGCAGTGAATATTGTACCGGACTTACTCCCTTAGTCGACTCTTATGACACCCACGGGATAAAATGGGGTGGTGACATTTGTATTCTTAATCCGTCACCACACGGGTATATCGGGTGTATATCCTATTAATATTATAAACGCGAAAGTTTGTAAATATGGATGGATAGATGAATGGAAGCATGTTTGTTACTCTTTCACGAAAAAGCTACTGAACGGATCTGGATGAAATTTGGCACAGAGATAGATTATGGTCTGGAATAACACATAGGCTTTTTACAGCGATAACCAACATCCACGCGGGTGGAGCCGCGGGCAACAGCTAGTAATATATATATCTCGATTAGGGCCTTTAAATTAACCCGGGCAAAGTCGGAGCGGGCCTCTAGTAATATATGTATATGCGAAAGTATGTAACTGTCTGTCTGTTGCTTTTTTACAGCTAAACGAATCTTAACTAAATTTGGCATGGACATCCACGCGATCGGTGCCCCGGGCATATCTAGTACCAACTGCAATATAGAGCTAGCTGTTGCCCGCGGCTCCATCCGCGTGGAAATCGGTTATCGCATTTCTGTTATTGTCCACGTTTCATATTATTGTCTGAAGAGCGTTAGACTGCAGTTGGATTGTATCCAAAAGATAGAATGAAAGAATTTTTTTATCAGCTAGATTGAGTTTTTGTTTTGTTGTATTCTATACTAAATATAACTTATAGCAATTTAATTTCTATGCATAAATCTGAACAATAACTGACTGTTACATAAACATAACCGCTAATGGGTGGATGGGTGGATTCTTTTTTTTTTTTAAGGACAACTCCCGCACTAGAAAACAAGCTCTGTGTCGGGATTTTACAAACATACAATTAACGAACAAGTCTTTGTGAATCACACAAAGTTTTGTCCTGAATGGGAATCGAAACCACAACCTAGTGCACCGCAGGCGCATACTGCCACCACTGCACCACCAAAGCAGTCAATAAAGCGGATGTTTAGTCCTTAGTTACCGAAGTCCTTAGTTGCAGAAAACAACTTTAAAACGACTTCGTTATTCAATACAAAGCAAATATAAGTCTCCGTTTGCTATTGCTTCAGTTGTCATTACTGAATACATTCTTATAAACATGCTAGATAAGTATAATATACTACCTGCCCCTCTAGATAAGTGGCATTTGCGATAGTCGAATCGAAAAGTCTAAAATTCAAATTTATGGGATTTGACGTAAGTTTACGACATTATATCGTAAATTAACGTCAAATCCCATACATTTGCTTTTTTGACTTTTCGATTCGACTATCGCAAATGCCACTTGTCTAGAGGCTCTGTTGCGGCTCCGCCCGCATGTCGGATGACGGTTATCGCTGTAAAAAGTTATATTATAGCCTATGTGTTATTCCAGACCACAATCTATCTCTGTGCAAAATTTCATCCAGATTCGTTCAGTAGTTTTGACGTGAAAGAGTAACAAACATCCGTCCATCCATCCATCCATCCATACTCACAAACTTTCACATTTATAACTCAAACTCAAACTCAAAACTCAAACTCAAAATTCATTTATTCATTTAGGTTACAAAGTAACACTTATGAAGGTCATAAATTATGAATAAACCAGAAAGATGATGTCAGCAAAATTTTCCTACGGCTAGTTCGCTGACGTGGAGCCTTGAGAAGAACTAGCAAGAAACTCAGGCCACTCTTTTTAATCGCCAGATAGTTACAATCTTTTGTAAAATACAAGTATGATAGCATGCAAGCTGATGCAGTCAAAACAAGATACTAACTATATTGATAAAATATGATAATCGTACTTAGTACTGGTCGTGCGAGAAAAAAAAACCCTAAAGTATGGTGTTGAAGTCTGCTTCAATTTACATATTGCTATTAAAGAATAAGGCAATATGTGAATAGTGACAAATTTTATTGTAAATAACGTTTTGCTACTAAATAAAAAAACAACGAAAAAAAAGAAAAAGTACAGAATTATCACTAGAATTCACAATGTGCCTCACGTCACAAATTAGAACTTAAGTACTAAGCTGATTTATTCTAAATTAAACAAACAACTATATAATGCAACTAATTCCAAGACTTTTTGTCGTTCAAATAATCATTTATTGTATAATAGCCCTTTCCTATGAGATGATTTTTAATAGTAGGTTTAAATTTGTGTAAGGGCAAATTCATTATCTCTTTCGGTAATTTGTTAAAAAAGCGTATACCGAGTCCTACAAAAGAATTATGTACTTTGTGTAAGCGATGGTACGTGCCAACTAACTTATGTTTGTTTCTAGTATTTACTGAATGAATATCACTGTTCTTAATATATAGTTCAATATTCTGTTTAACAAACATAATATTCGCAAATATATATTGTGATGCAACTGTTAAAATACCTATTTCTTTAAAACGTTCTCTAAGAGAAACTCGTGAGCCTAGATTGTAAATTGAGCGTACAGCTCGTTTCTGAATTAAGAAAATGGTTTCAATATCAGCAGCCTTGCCCCACAGCAATATGCCGTAGGACATGACGCTGTGAAAATAACTAAAGTAAACTAATCTAGCCGTATCTACATCCGTAAGTTGTCTTACTTTACTAACTGCAAAAGCCGCAGAGCTAAGCTTTCCTGCGAGGCATGATATATGGGCTCTCCACTGAAGTTTACGATCTAAAGTTAAACCCAAAAAAACTGTAGACTCAACAAGTGAAATAGCTTCATTATTTAGACTCAAATTAGTGGTAACACTTCTTACGTTAGGCATGTTAAATTTAAAGCATTTAGTTTTTTTTTAATTTAACAGTAGATTGTTTGATGTGAACCAGTCCAGGACTTGTGCGAGAGAACCATTTACAACATCAAAGTTACTTTCTTTACGGTCGATTTTGAAGATAAGTGATGTATCATCTGCAAATAGCACTATGTCGCAAAAATCCTGTACAAAGAAAGGTAAATCATTTACATACACTAAGAAGAGAAAAGGACCTAGAATTGAACCCTGGGGCACGCCCATTGCTATAGGTAATCCAGAAGACCTATTTCCATTTACATCTACGTATTGAACCCTGTGACTCAGGTAGGCAGCAACAAGATTAAGTGCAGCGCCCCTAATACCGTAATGACTAAGCTTTCGCAAAAGCGTATTGTGATCAACGCAGTCAAAAGCTTTAGAAAGGTCAATATATTAGTAAGGATAGTTAAGGTACATTTTTGCTAAGAAAGAAAGAAAAAAGTCCCAAGTTCTCGCGTCTGAGGTGAAATAGGCACAAAAAAATACACACATCTGTACGTAATACTTTGTTAAAACTATTTAAGTAACATGAGTGTGTAACTGTTTGTGTCTAAATAAATTTGCGAATCCGACCAAATGCGAATAAATGAAATAAATAAATAGTTTTGGATTTATTTTGACGTCAGATAAAAATATTAGGCCTATATGCAGTTCTTATGTATGAGCTACTAGCTGTTGCCCGCGGCAACATTTATTTATTAGGAACTAATAACCTAAATACAAAATTTAATTTAAATGATGTAGGTTAATACGAAATACTTTTATATCTTCTTAATTTGCACCTCTCTTTTACCCCCTTAGGGATTGAATTCACAAAAAAGGATAGGTATTAGCAATAATCATTATTAGGAACTTTTAACAAAATATAACATTTTATTGAAATAACTTTAAAAATTAGAGAACTTTTATACTAACTTTGCACCCCCCCTTTTTACCTCCTAAGGGATGATTTTCGAAGTCTTTCATGACTTTCAATGACCTTCATACTGAATTTCACTCCAATAACTTGAAAAACGGCAAAGTTTCATACTAACTTTCCTACCCCCAAAAAATAGGGGTTGATCGTAGAGGGGTGAAAATTAAGGGTTGTATGTATTTTTGTAAACTGGATCATAATAAAATAAAAACAAAAAAATTGTCTAAAAAATAAAATAAAAAATTTAGGGGTGGACCCTTAACATTTAGGGGGATGAATTTTGCCCGATTCGCAGACCTAACCGATATGCACACAAAATTTCACGAAAGTCGTACGAGCCATTTCGGAGGAGTTTAATTACAAACACCGTGACACGAGAATTTTATATACATATAAGAAGATTAGTAAGGATGTGTAGGAGACATATCTCATAGGTATGTACTGTTATTTATAATTTACTAGCTGTTGCCCGCGGCTACGTCCGCGTGGATGTCGGTTATCGCTGTAAAAAGCAGTGTAGCCTATGTGTTATTCCAGACCATAATCTATCTCTATGCCAAATTTCATCTAGATCCGTTCAGTAGTTTTTACGTGAAAGAGTAACAAAAATCCATCCATCCATTCAACCATACTCATAAACTTTCACATTTATAATATATAGCTGTTGCCCGCAGCTCCGCCCGCGTGGATGTCAGTTATCGCTGCAAAAAGTAGCCTATGTATTATTCCAGACCATAATCTATCTGTGTGCCAAATTTCATCCAAATCCGTTAAGTAGTTTTTACGGGAAAGAGTAACAAACATCCATCCATCCATCCATTCTTACAAACTTTCACATTTATAATATTAGTAAGGATTAATATTATTATTATCTATATACCTACATAATATATATATGTAATGAATAATGATATACATAGATAGCGTTCAGTCCAGTATGGCTGACATTATGTGTGAGCACTACACCAGCAGCTAATATTAGACATAGTAGCTCTCACTAACCATTGTTTTATTTGTCTTTATTTATTGTACGATTCACTTCCTGGGTTGGCAAAACAAACAGTGATTGATATACATAGATTTATTTCAATTACAATGTGGTAGAGGTAGGACACCATACTAGCGAGCAAGCCCGATTGGGGAATGACCTTTACCTTACAGAAGTCCATAGCCAAATAACTACTAACTTCATAGCAGTGTATTTTATTTTTTAAATAATATCATACAGTATGCATTCCTTTTGTATTATTCTAGTTTTATTGAACATCCAATTAACGGACACAAAGTACATCTTTTTTTTAAATTATAGTTATCTTTATTGTTCAGAAAAAATACATTTGTGTTCCTGTGTGTGAATACGGGTCCCCAGTGCTTATTTAGGGATGCATTTTTAACGCTACACTTTCCTATCCCGCGGATAATCACCAGACAACACTAGTTTTTGAATAATCAACCCGTAAGTATTACTTACGGGTATTACCTGTGGTATTTATTTATTTACTTATGCCACTCCAACGACTTATTCACTATTATAGGCAGGTTTTTAATATTACTTTTATTAATTAAGATGAACTTGTCACTTAAGGCCCCTCCCTCTCTCAAAAAATGATGAAAAAGAGGTGTAAATGAAACAATTTTTGGTTGGCATTTATAGAAAAATGACTGCCAAAAAATTCAGTAATTATCTACAAGATGTGTTTCATAATATGGTTATATCATAAATTATAAAGTAATTCAAAATAGTTTGTAAAACAATCATCGAATCAGCACCAAATTATTGAGATGTAACAACTTTATGACTTCAATTTTCATCAAATAATACGAAAAAAAAACCAAAATATTTGAAGAAAACATACACCCCATACACCTATATTTTAGTAATGTTATATTTAGAATAAGATTAAATTTTAATTTATTAAAAATTAAAAGGACGTCCATTCAAAGAGTACATCTAGAGAATTAGGTCGTGTTTGCTTCGCCCAAATGCTCAAGGTCGTTGGCGATATCACAAGCCTTAAAAGTGCACAGCACTTACAATTGTGACACAATAAATTACAATAAAATCTTTAATATATAAAAAAGCCATTATACATAAATAATTATTTAAATTTATCAACGATTATTAATGATTACATTCAATTCCTAACCCCTTTGCCACTATTAGTCCATGTTTCTGCCAAGGTATCCAAGCGAGTAATGAAATTTGTATAATGTAGTAAATAATGCATTTTGAAGTAATAGGCAGATACATACTTAATATTTTCTTTCAAAAAGTAAGTCATAGATCGAAATAATGTGAAAGCATAATGTGAAGCACATTAAATATGTTTGTGTTTGTCTAACCGTTTCGCAAAGTATCGTTTTGAAACCGGATTTCGTTCACAGCTCAATAGCAATCACTAAGAATAAGGGCTTACTCCGTCTCTTTTTGTGCCTGCACTTTTTCATTAGAACTTTTTATCTGTGATTCTTAAAAATATTGTCATTTATGCTCGTTACTTAAATTGTATTCTATGCAGTACTTAGTCATAAATATGATTGTTTTTAAATGTAAAACATATAAGTATGTAACAAAGCTGTGGTGGCCGAGTGGGAAAGTAACCGACTTGCACGCAAGAGGTGCAAGTTCGATCCCGGGCAGTACCAATGTAAATTTCACTTTGTTAAGTTTATATGTACTAATCAAATGATTCGCCATCTGCTAACGATGAAGCAAAACATCGTGAGGAAACCCACATGTCTTAGAAGAAATTCTAAAAACATGTTTGATTCACCAACCCGCATTAGACCAGCGTGAGTGAATTAACCTCTCTACCCTCTCTCTCTAGATAGAGGAGAGGAGACCCGTGCGCAGCAGTGGGACATAATGGGTTCCTATTATATTCTAGAATGAATATATTAATAACATTTTAAATGCGACTGTAATTTAAGGTAGGCTCAGATACGTAAATCTACAAACATAAATAATGTATACAATGTAGCGCTGCCAAACGGGATCGTTACCAAACGGGAACGTCACCAAACGGACGTAACCCAAAAAAACAAATGTTCAGAGTAACTAATTGACATGTAACCTGGAATACTCATAAATCGTGGATAATATATACAATACAATACCACTGAATACGTTTTGCATTTACCTCAATTTTAGCATGGAGCATGTTTTAAAATTCAGCCGATGTGAGGTAAATAGGTCCACTAACGGTCGCTTGTACTTTGATGCTCTGTGGTACTAGGAACGTTTGGTATAATAGATATGGGGCGTGATGTAATCTTATGTAAGAATATATAGTGATTCGTCCGGGTGACGGATTAAGAATACAAATGTCACCACCCCGTTCTATCCCGAGGATGTCGTAAGAGTTGACTAAGGGAGTAAGGCAGACAATATCCACTGAAAGAGAAGGAAAACTTGAAACAAAACCCTATACTCATTAGTATTAAGTCTATTAACATCGAAAATGTTGGTGTTCTAATACGTACTTATAGAATGTTTAATCATTTATTAAATAAAATATAGTATTAACAAAGCCAGATTAAATTTGTAAGATTTTAACTAGAGTGTGGTGTCCTGCTGACCTTACAATTGTTTTCTTTATCTATTTCCTTTTTACTTTTTGAATCTTTATCATCGTTATCTCAGCCTAAATACGTCCACTGCTAGACTTAAGCCTATATCCTCCATCTTACTTCGGATTAAGTTTGTTGCGGGGCACAAGACACTTCTCACTTCTGAGTCCGGGGTCATAGCTCGGTACTTGCAAGGGTTCATCGTTGTTAATCCTGGCTTAGACAAGTCACAAGGTTGGATGGGTCACAACGTATGTAGATGGGATTATCACGTAAGGCTTACGAAAACAACAGTAGCTGAAACAATTGTGTAGCAAGTTATAACTATCACTCGTATCTAAGTTTTTAAGGCCTCAGTGTTAATTATTTTTTAATATTGGAACGAAGTTCCTTATCGCGCGTTGTGAAGGGGGCTAGACGGAAAAAATTCTTACGAAAAGTTGTCACGACACTTTTTGCTATAGTAAGCTATTGTAAGCTGTGCGGCGTGCGCATGTTTCTCTGTCTCTCTCTCTCTCTCTTATAGAAAGCAAGCCAGATAACATTATAATAATATATTTATATTAAAATATTAATATTATTAATTAAATAATAATTAAATTATAATTTTTATTTTTGTGTTCGTTAATTGTATGTTTGTAAAGTTCCCCGCGATACAGAGCTAGTTCTCTAGTGCGGGAGTTGTCTTTTAAAATAAAGAAAAAAGAAAAAATATTTATTTTTTACCTAATAAAAAAAATAAAAAAATATGTGTGTTATGTGGAACTTCGTTCCATCCGGGTGTCCCTTGACACCTCTCAAGTTTTTTTTAAAAGAGGTAGGGCAAAATACTAGTGAGCAAGCCCGACTGGAAGACAGAAGACCACAGCCAAATAACTACACACAACGGTTTAGTTGTGTTCCTGTGTGTGAGTGCAGGTCTCCAGCGCTCATTTAGGGATGCTTTGAAAGAAACGTATTCCTATCCCAGGGTTACTTCCATCTTAAAGCCCTGATGTAAAAAAGTGGGTTGGCAAGACGCAAGTGACACCTCTGGTATTGTAAGCGTCATTCTATGGTTACTGCTTAACATCAGGCGGGCCTTATGCTTGTTTGCCAGCCAAGTAGTATAAAAAAATAGTTTTTACTTTTAAGAATATTTATTTCAGTCACAAATGCCTGTTAGATAAAAAATACAATTTTGAAAACTGTGCCATATAAAAATCTTTATAAAATACAAGGAGTTGCACGTGACTTCGTCCGCGTGGTAATTTGGAATATTTTCCCCGATTTTGCAACATATCTCACTACTGCTCCGCTCCTATTGATCATACACGCTATTATATCATACGCCTTCCTGGATAAATACACTATTCAACAAAAAATCATTTTTTCTAATCAAACCAGTACTTTCTGAGATTAGCACGTTCAACCAAAGAAACAAACTCTTCAGCTTTATAATATTAGTATAGATTCATACCTTGACATTCATCGTATTAATGCATGAACATCGGTTCCAGGTATTTTACTTCGCCTTTTGTATTACTAGGTACCTATACCATGTTCGCCTAGATCGGACTAAATCTAAATCTAACTACTTACTAAATCGGGGAAAATATTCCAAATTACCACGCGGATGAAGTCGCGGGCGACCCCTAGTACTTGAATATGTGGGACATAAGTCTCAGCCTACCCCAATGGAACACACGCGTACTGATTCTTAGCCAAACTCATCTATTGCTTGCGTGTTTCATCCTCCTCATGTACCTAATTCAAAAATCGTTAGGCCGGTGGTCTGCCTTTCATCAGGATATTAACCTAGCATTTGTCCATTAGACGATTCATTGGCCATCTAAGTATAAAAACAAGTAAACTTTTTAATCATTCTGAATACTTATAAAATAGTAGAAAAAGTATCGCCAACTTTGTTAGTAAACCACAACCAAGAATATATTGAATAAAGGTACATATTATATTATTCCTTATCAGATTTACTGTTGCATACAAGAGGAATACATCAAAGCTATGAATGAATAATATTACCGCCGGGATTGTAGCTCACGTTCAGTTTGCAAATATTCTATATGAAATCCAGGATTTTGTAAGATTTTGAATAATGTAATATGCACAAATGAATAGAAACAATAGAGCCGCTGCAGTATACCACGTTCGGTCTGATTGGACTTTTTCCAATTTGGTATTAAAAAACAATATTGAATTATTAATGTTAATAATTATTAAGGTTATTTGATGGTTGAAAGAACCGTGAATATGGAATGATGCGTGGGATCAATGACTCGAGTAGTCAGAGTCGATCGGATTCACAGGGATTTTTTAAAATAAAATAGTCATCTGTTTACAGACTGACCGCAGCCATATTACTAACTACTTACAGATCTATCGAGCCGTGCTGTTATTATTTAATTTCTAACTCCTCAACTATCAGGGTAACCTAGTAACTGAAAATAAATTTTAATATTCTATTAAGTCAAATTCTATAAAGTCGGTCCCGGCTGTTAAACAGTCGTTAGGTCACGACAGAGGCCTAAATATGGGCGATCTAAATAACTCTGTCACAAGGTTGGCCACTAACCAAACGATTAGAAGAAGCAGATTAAGACTTTTAGGAATAGGCTAAGGAAGGCTAGAAAATCAACTCTTTCTTTGTAACTCTTATAAGCTCTCAGATCTCTGCCTCTGCTATATTTTATTAAAGAGTGATAATTTATTGTAGTAGTAATAACATAAGATCTAATTTATGTACCTACTGTTTTTTTTTATTTTAAATTAAACAACAATACCTTTTGGCATGATTTCAGGGTTCAAAATGCCGCGAATATTTGAGGAATTGGATGCAGCCTACGCCGCTACCTGCAGTGATGTAACTCTATGCTCTAATGCTAAAGGCTTCTTCAAGAACCTCGGTGAAGACCTGGTGGCTATAGCTGACACTGATGGATGGCTCAACACTTTCGAGAAGGTCGAGGACGGGAAGAAAGTCGCTGCCGTAATGGAGAACAAAGTGGTTGGTAAAATCTTTTGACTTACTTTTGACCACGTTACGACATAGATAGATAGATAGAAAACTCTTTATTGTACACCGCAATTACACTATGATACAGATATTATTTCACATATTTATGTACAATGGCGGTCTTATCACTAAAAGCAATTTCTGCCAGGCAACCTTCGGATGGACAGAAGAGAAAATTAAATATAATAAAGCAAAAGTAGTGGGCGGTTTTGGTGTTTAAAATACAAGTAATGAATGTAAATAAATAATATTATAATAATTAGGTACAAATAAATGCCTATTAAGAACTATACAAACATCTATATTTCTATACTTATATTATAAAGCTGAAGAGTTTGTTTGGTTGAACGCACTAATCTCAGAAAGTACTGGTTCGATTAGAAAACATATTTTTTAATTATATAGTGCATTTATCCAGGAAGGCTATAGGCTATATAATATCACGCTATGATCAATAGGAGCGGAGCAGTAGTGAGATATTTTGTTGCAAAATCGGGGAAAATATTCCAAACTACCACGCGGACGAAGTCGTGGGCGTTAATATCATCCCGGTCGATCTCAGTCAACATACGGTTTATAATCTCCCTTTCTGCCGCCATCGTACTTCATATGTAGGTACCTACTGCAATCAAATGCCGCAGCACAGAGCTGAGATTAGGACCTTTTCTGACATCACACAGAACAATTTTGGTGTTGTTATTATGTGTTTTTTTTTTGTTTACTATCAGTTGAATAAATACTATTCTTTCTTTCAATCAGTTTTCAATTGAGAATAGAATAGAATCGAATTTTATTTGCCATGAAACACAGGTACAATAAGTTTTTTTTTTACTTGACAGTTTAAACTATTTAAGGCTACAGTGTATAATGATTAAGCAACAATACCTTTTGGCATAATTTCAAGGATCAAAATGCCGCAAATATTTCTTAAGCCGGCACGGAAAAAATATTCATGAAACCGGGACAATTGAAAACGTATGCGCCTTAAGTAAATTAGCCTAAATTAAATGTCGTAAGTTTTGAAATTGGAACAAGTCAAGAGATGAGAATGAGAGTGTTCGTCTTTTAGCAAACGCCTTGCTATGAAAAAAAGTACCATCGTATTGCCAAACAATTTCGGAAAAAAACTGTTGCTAACGATAAATAATATTGTACCTAATCACGCAATAATAATATCTACCTTTATAGTGGGAATTGTCAGACAATCACTAAACTACCTATTCAACAAGCACAGCTGATGAAAACTATTTTTTTTGCACAGCGTTGTAGTTATTTTCTAATAGGTTGGGGAAAAGTTTCTTCGCATTTTTAAGAAAATTCAAAACATTTTTTAATAGTTTATTTACATTTTACTAAAGTATGTAGGTACCATTTCGTCCGATAACTTTTTGCCATCTTGTAGGTAGCTAAAAAGTTATTGAACAAAATGGTAACTACAAACAAATTTTTATAGCAATGGTATCATGTACGTAGGGACATGATCCCATTGCTATAGAAATTTTGGGACTTTTGATCAAAATACCGCGACAAGTGGTTTTGGCAGTCCTCTCGTGATGTTAACCTGACACTGCATAAAGAATTCTGTAGAGACCAAACAGGTGGAAATCTGAAGGTTCAAGGTTAGGATTATACGGCGGATACATTAACACCTTCCAGCCAAACTCTCTTAATTTTTGCTGAGTGGCTAAAGATGTGTGAGGTCTAGCGTTATCATGATGAAAAACCACACCCCTTCTGTTGATTAATTCCGGCCGCTTTCTCTCCTCTTCTTGCTTTAATCTCATCAGTTGTTCGCAGTAGAGTTCAGAATCGATGGTCCTGCATGGTGGTAACAGCTCATAATGAATAAATGGTTCGGTTTCATTACTTCGTAATAAATAATCACAAATGAGTATACGGTTCGTTAGGTTTCTTTCAGTGAGCTCGTGAGGTACCCAAATATCGAGCTTTTTTGTGTACCCCGATTTTTTCAAATGCGCCAAAACTGTTTTGTGGTCAATTTCCAGTTTTTCGGTTACGTCGTAACTACTTATATGCCAATCTTGCTCCACTTTTTGGCAGACAAAAATGGCATCCATTTTATCCGTAATAGAACAAGAGCGACGTGCATCTTTGACGTCAAAATTTCCGAATTGAAAACGCTTAAACCAAATTTGTGCTACTCACAGACACTGCACTAGGTCCATAAACATCGCATTTTTTTTCGCGGCTTGCGTTGCATTTTTACCTTTATTGTAGTGAAATTTTAAAATGTAAAATTATAATTTCTTCATAAGATTTTTTTATTTTGACAGTACGAAAAACAAATGAAAATCGCTCATTTTCCTAATTTGAATTTGGAATTATGTTCCTTAAAATTTAAACTTTCAATAATACTAATACCAGCCAGATACAAATAGTATAGCCAAAGAGATTTTATCACAAGTTCATACATACTATAATGCGAAAAGACTTTTTCCCCAACCTTAATAAGGTTGTGCAAGCAGTAAGAACAAATTTTGTTCATACCGCTCGCCGCCGCCGCGCCGCTTGAAGCCGTGGTTAGGATGTAAATACTTTTTTTTTTAAATAAATCGATACCTACTTATTCTATGAATTTAAATGATCAATTATTATTATTTAAACTGATCTTCTATCTACATATATTAATAATAATTGATCATCATCTGAATAACATAGAAAAACATTATCTAAATACCAACCTACCTCTTAAAATCACTACAAAATAAGAAATTAGGTATTTGGCTAAATGCGAACAACTATTTCTTTTTTTTTTCGCGCGGATCCACAACTGTCATTCAGATTTATTTTAAATAGTATACCGATAGACTGAATAATATTGTTTTATATTCCCACTAACACGTTGCAAAATATTTTAGGGAAAAAATATGATAAGGATGGCATCACTGTAGAACATGGTAGAGGTTTTGTGTTCTTAGTTTGTGTAACTAAAATATTTACGAAAATAATAAGAAATCTATAATGTTCAAGTTATTTACCTATGGAACGATATTCCAGAACTCTTTTTGAGATTTGCTGAAGTATTTTTACAACGTTTTACTACACAATACGGCATTGTAATAATATTTTGTCAGAACGTGTTTAGACGTGCGTACTCACTAGCGGCTCGAATCGACTGCGAGCGAAAACGTATGACTTTGCTATTTAGTATGACTTTTGGCGGCTTTACGCGCGAGTTCTACACGCTCCGTCTATCTTATTCTATTAGTCTGAGGCTTATAGTTAAAAATTGTACGTATCCTACGTGCTCCCCCTACCATTAAAGGTCAGTCAAATTTTACATTTAAAAAATAACACGTGATGTAAAGCTGCATAATTGGTATGTAATTTGGATATTTTAGAGGAGCGTGAAACTACATTTTCCAGATTGTTTAAAAAATACATCAATCTTGATAATATAACATTTGTGTTTGTGATGCTTTTTACAAAATGTTTTTTTTTCTTTTATGTTTAAAACAATTCCCGCACTAGAGAACAAGCTCTGTGTTGCGGGGGACTTTATAAACATACCATTAACGTACACAAATGACACCTAGACACAGAACATCTCTTTGTGGGCACAATTTTTTGGCGTATTCATGTATATTCACGCGGCGCACAGTGCCAACGTATATCATTATAAAAATAGCATACACTAAATTGTATTTTTCAAACATTTTTCGCAGAGACTAGGTTTGTTCAGGCAAAGGTAGTAAATAAATCTAACAATTTATTCTAAACACTCTTATGGAAAAGAACCGGACTTTCTATCTAAGTACTCTAAGTTATGATTCAATCTATTATCTAAAATTCAAAACCATGTATTGTGATAGCTCTCTTCACAAGACTACTAATGGATGAAACTTTATATGTTACAAAACATTTTTACAACAGACATCAACACCATTATCTCTAATTAATGGCGAAATATGTACAAAAGAATACTTGGTTAGGTTATGTCCGTTGATCCCATTAGCGTTGACACCTGGTTCATAGAAAACGACAATAGGTAGCACAATTGCACAAAATCCTTCATCTAATAATTATGACAAAAACACAAAAGCCCTTCAATATGTGCGTCATAAGTATTAGTCTAGACGGTAGATACTAGAACTTTTTCTCCATTCTCTCATATTCGTGTTTGACAAAGAAAAACAAAAGTGTTCACTCATCTATGTATATCTATTTACATTGAACAATAACTTACTGTCAACGTGTCCTCTGATGAAAAAGCAAAAATAATAAAGACAGAAATTTTGTTCACTTCGGTAGTTCGGTACGTGTTTTTACTTTCTTTTTTTTACATGGGACGTGGGATTTAAATAATGGTGGTGTTTGTTTCTAACGAGCTCGGTAGTGCAGTGTAAAAGTTAAGCAACTTTGTCAAGGTTGACAGTGTTATTATGAATACTTGAAGTACCATTAGAAGTTAGAAAAAGAAGAAGAGAATATAAATGTCAATTAAATCTTACATTGAAATAACATGAAATCATTACTTTGGATCCAAATCTACAGGTACTATAATTGACCTATAAAAATCACGAAGGTGCACAAATATAATCATTAAAATCAAGGAGTCATTTATAACAGCATCACACACGTCGCTCATGCATTGCAGGCAGAGACTGCGGTTATTTCAATAAGTAAAATCTCTCTCTCATCTCTTTAAATATCAATAGTTTTTTTGCCTTTCTTGTACTCAATCTTATTTTTCTTTATTCAGGTGATGGAAGCTCTCACGGAAGTCCTATCCAGGGTGCAGCCGCTCCATCGCGGTAAAGACGCTTTGGTTTCCCGCGAGCGAAGACTGGAAGCACAAAAAGCGCTTACTGAAGGTGATCTTAACAAAGCTCTAGCATTGGCCAGCCAAGCTGTGCTCAGGGCTCCTGCGACAGGTGAATTATACTTACTTATATTTATTTATGTAAGCTTTATTTGTATTTAACACGCGGTAGTGATCAAGTGGAAAAGTAACCGACCGCACGCAAGAGGTGCGAGTTCGATCCCGGGTGGCAGTACCAATGTAAATTTCACTTTATGCAGTTTAAACGTACTAATCAAATGATTCGCCATCTGCTAACGGTCTTAAATCCACACGTCTAATAAGTAATTCTAAAGACAAGTCAGATTCACTAACCCGCATTAGGCCAGCGTGTGTGAATTAAGGCCTAAACCCCTAAACTCTCTCTGTTGAAAGAGGAAGGTGCGCAGCAGTGGGACAAAATATGGGTTGCTATTATTTGTTAATCCTAACATTTAATATAAAGTAAAGAATTTCCTTTGGTAACAGTAACAATTTCGTGGTTGCTTGAATAAAGTATTCACAAAAGGAAAATATTGTTATTTACTCTTGTTTATCCCGAGTGGCGTTAATTAAGGCGTCGAGGCGGAGGCACAAAGCCGTTTACGGACTCGCCTCGTGCTAAATACGCCAACGACAATATGTAACATGAACATTGTGTTTATAAACCTATTGTTACACCGCGGAAAATTCTCTAATAGACCTTTCCTTGTTTTTTTACCGAAGTACTTATATTAACCTTATAAAATTAATTTAGGTCATTAGATCTCTATACGATATAGTATAGCGTGTAGAGCGGGGAGATTAAGATTACTCACAAATTACACATTCAATAGAGGTTGAAGTGTTTACAAAAAATATTTAAGATTTAATTGAATTGAAATGTCTAGAAGACTTCAACCGATTTTAAAAAGTTCATATATTATTTTAAATTTAGTAAGATTTATGACATACAAGCATACAGCCCGCCTGATGTTAAACAGCCTTATGTTGTATATTATATTACCATAGCCTATGGACGCTTGCAATACCAGAGGTATCACTTGCGTGTTGCCGACCCATTTTTTTTACACCAGGGCTTTAAGATGGGAATATTCCTGGGATAGGAATACGTTACTTTCAAAACGCATCCCTAAATGAGGGCTGGGGACCCTGTACTCACACACAGGAACACAACTACACCGCTGTGTTCAGTTATTTGGCTGTGCTTCCTAGTCGGGTGCCCTACCTCTTTTCAATCACGCATGTTTATATGTTTTATTCAGGAGGAGACGATGCGATCTGTGACGGTGGTATTTCCCTGGCCCTGGCACTGTGGCTCAGATCTGAGATCCTACTACAACGTGAGAAACCACGAGCTGCTCTTGAAGACCTCAAGCTTGCCCTGAAGGAGCGCCTTCCTGCCAAGATGAGAGCACAATACTATTGGAGGATGGGCCACTGCTACCGAGGTGAGGACGTGGCTTTTCTTTGATGTATATTAATACTGATACACTGATATACTCTAGGCGCTCATAGCTAGGTGCACTCGCTGTTCGGTAAACGATCAGTGGGTTAAGCTACCAAGAGCGAGGTGTACTGGCCTGTTGGTCTCGTGGTTAGTTACTCTGACTGCTACGCCGGAGGTCGTAGGTTCGATTCCCACCCAGGACAAATCTTTGTGTGATGAGTACGAATGTTTGTTCTGTGTATGGGTGTAATTTATCTATAATGTGTATTTATTTAGAAATATATAAGTATGTTTATCAGTTGTCTGGTTACCATAGTACAGGCTCTGCCTAGTTTGGGATCAGATAGCGATGTGTGAGTTGTCCCGAAAATATTATATTATATTAACCCTATAGATGCGTGACCGCATAGTGGTATTTCGTCTGAGCATCTCCGAGCTTCGGAGGGCACGTTAAAAGTCGGTCCCGGCTGTTAACAGTCGTTAGATCACGACAGAGGCCTAAATATGGGCGATCTAAATAACTCTGTCACCAGGTTGGCCACTAACCAAACGATAAGAAGAAGAAGACTGATACACTTTTAGTATTATGTTTCTATCACAGCTACAACAAAGTATGCACTATTATTGCTAGCTTTGTTACAGTTTATTACACCAACTAACTTAGCAAACAAGTTAATAGCCAGATGGTAAGCAGATAAGTAGAGAAGCCAATAAAACCTTCCAATACCGCGTGCAACGCTAACAAATGCTGTTGACGGCAAGATATTCCGTGCGCTTCCAATAGCGCACGGAATATCTTGCCGTCAACAGCAGTTACAAGTAGCTTCATTCGAACTATCGATATATATCTCTTTCTGTATCATCACGTTTCGTATCATCTATATCGATATATAGATGATACGAAACGTGATGATACAGAAAGAGATAGTTCTCTTTCTGTATCATCACGTTTCGTATCATCTATCGCATTCATACTTAAAATTTAATCCAACTTCGCACGACAACAAAACTGAACGCCACTCAATATGAAGAAGAGTTTTTTTTCTTTATACTATCATTGGTTTACCGCCTAACTCTTCTTCCTAGCGTTTCCTGACCAATTTCGGTCACGGCGACCAATCCTAACGAAGACACGCCAAACGCGTGAAACAGCTTTTATTAGATATCTAAATAAGTCCACACAATGTTATGCTATCATAAATATTAATGGTTAATTGAACTTAATGTTCAATCAACTATATTCTATAGTTCCGATGTAGTGTGTCCTAATTAGGCATAAAACAAATCATTTGACTACGTAGCTTGTATTGTCAGTTGGATAGTCAAATGATTCATTAGTCGTTGGTTAATGTTGCATCAAATTATAATTGTCATTGGCCAATGTTTGTTTTGTGGATGTTTTGTAATTTAAAACAAGGAAAACATAACCTTAGATATATAAAACGTTATTGGTTACTTATTTAATTTATCTACTTTTGCGAATTGATTGAACGAATTTATTATAATCCATACTCATAATATAAATCCGAATGTCAAAGTCAAAGTCAAACTCATTTATTCATTTAGATCAAATACATGATACTTATGAACGTCAGAAAAAATAAATGCCAGCATACTATTTTTCCTATGGCCAATTCGCTGACTAGGGTTGGGCCTCAAGAAAAATTGGCAAAAAAACTCGGGCCACTCTTTTTAATTGCCAGACTATAACATTTACAATTTGGTATGAGTTACAATATTAGTGTTAACAAAAAGGGACGGAACCCAATATACCATACTTACAAAATTAAATTTAAGTAAAAATATTTTTAATAGGGAAACAATGAAGAGAAAAAGAATGTAACTCTGTTTGTATGTTAGTTAAGTTTTCACGACTAAACAGTTCGACGATCGTAATGCAATTTGAAAAGGAGATATATTAACAATAACAGCTAGTATGTTTTAATTCAAGTCTTCAGTCTTCAATATGCAAATACTTACTCAGTGTTATTATTATATACTTATCACGTTGTCCCATACAAACTTTGCCCCCCTTTTTCACTCCCGTAGGGACTTTCGGAAAATCCTTTCTTAATGGATACCTACGTCTTTCAAAGAACACACCCTCCAAGTTACAGGCCTCTGCAGTGCGTTAATCCGTCATTCATTCAGGACTAAGCATTTTATGTATAGATAGATTAATTACTATCGACGCATGTGTGTCTATGTATTGGGATTACTATTGTTTGGGCAAAAACGTTTCCCAAAGTATCACATGCCAAAGTATGTTTCCCAAATTTTCCTTTGGCAAAACAACTTTTTGCTATTTAACAGTTACAGTTAGCAATACTATTTTCGGCAATTTATTGTTTAACAAATAATTACATGGCAATGTTTCATTTTACCAAGTAATACTTGGTAATACTATTATAACATAATACTATTATGTAGTCAAATATGGTTTCGCATAATATGCTCTTCTTAAAATATTACATATCGCATGATTTACTTAAGAGTCTAAATTCACTGCATTAATCAAATCAATTCCCATCTCTGTTAGGGTCACAGTTCTAACCTAACCCAATCCACTTTTTTTTTGGAATATAGTTTTTTACAATTGCATTTGCATGTATATTTGACTTTATAAACATTGAGCAAGTAAAAAGTTGCCAAATTAATATTTGACCAAGTGATTAAAATGCGAATACAAATTTGCTAAAGATTCTTTTGGGAAATGAAACTAATGCGATAAGTTTTTTGGGAAGTAAAATTTGACAAAAAATATTTTGTCTTGCCTCTAAATACACAAAGTAGGTATAAGAACTGAATCCCCAAAAGCAATCACTTACGCCATGTGACCAATGGATTCTTTATCGTCATTCATACTGGTGGGTCTTCTTCACAAGTAATTTGTTTAGCCGGCGCTTTGACTACCAACATACGAAGTCTTTACAAATGGACTGAAGCTTTGAACCAATGAGTATTTGATATCCACGTGTGTTCAGATAGCCTTTCTAATTGATGCGAGAAGGTCATTACTTAACACGATACGACAACGATACGATTTGCATTATGCACTTAATATTATCGTGCACACACAAAATATATATACCTACTAGTGGACCTGGCAGACGTCGTCCTGCCGGAAAAAGCTGAAATACCGACAGCAGCGCCACCTACCGGGTCCAATTGTGAATCTAAACCATCCAGGGCCCTACCCGAACACACACACAAAATTTCATCAAAATCGGTCCACCCGTCTAGGAGGAGTTCAGTCACATACACACGCACACAAGAAATATATATATATTAAGATAAATAGTTAATATTAAGTTGTGCATGTTCGTGTGATGACGGATTAAGAACGTGATCGAGTGTCGTAAGAGTCGACTAAGGGAGTAAGTCAGGCAGACAATATCTACTGCAAGAGAGGGAAAACTCGAAACAAAACCCTATGCCAACCCGTCTGGCCAGCGTGGTATAGTAGGCTAATATCGCTCTAATTGTATGGAGGAGACCCGTGCCCAGTAGTGGGACGTTTATGGGTTGAGATGATGAAGCTGTGCTGGTGTAATTTGTATTAAAATGCACTGAAAAACCATGTCTTGTTTTCGGTCAAAACTTTTTGTACCTAAATCTGTCTTCAGTCGTTTTTTACTGGTGAGTGTTCGGCCCGGTTCGGTGTTTACTTCGTTTTATCATGAACAAAATGTTTCCTAGCCCCACTACTACTAGCTACCTAGTACTACTCAAGTAGACAGTTTATTTTTATACCATTAATGTACCACACTAGCATATATGGTGGTATGCAACCTCCGTAGCCCATAGAAGTCCGTAACGCTAAAAACATTTGTAAATACTATGCCATCATTTGCGTGTAAAGTTCTAACGTCTGCAGAGACGATGAAAAAGGCAAATGCTGTAGGTGCTGTCAGTCTTAGAGACAAGTTCCCCTTGCTCTCAGTTTTTACTCAGATAGTATTTAATATAGGCATTTTAAACTATGGTGGCCGAGTGGGCAAGTAACCGATTTGCACGCAAGAGGTGCGAGTTCGATCCCCGGCAGTACCAATGTAAATTTCACTTTGTGGAGTTTATATGTAGGTACTAATCAAATGATTCGCCATCTGCTCACGCTGAAAGAAAACATCGTGAGGAAACCCACATGTCTTAGAAGAAATTCTAATGACATATCTGATTCATTAACCCGCATTAGGCCAGCGTGTGTGAATTAGTCCTAAACCTTCTCTCTTTCTTTATAGAAGAGAGGAGATCCATGCCCAGCAGTGGGGCATATATAGGTTGCCATTATAAAAACCTATTTACATTACACGAAATCAAAATAGATTTCGTGTTATGTAAAAAGGTTTTATGGCAGTGATTGCTGATGTATATCGAGTTACTTAAAGATCCAGTTTTCAATTCTTTGCTATCTATTTATAATGATGTAAAGCCTCCGCCACTGATCTAAGTAATAAACGATGTTTCAGATGAACTTTGACTCAAGTTTTACTAGCAATATATGATTTACCTTTGTATTATGAGGAGTATTTCAACCCATTCAAGTACACAAAATATGTAATTGCCCAATTAATTCCCGAAATGAAACAACCATATTATAAAAATTAAACCCTCGAAGACATTGGCATTAGCAATGCCCACTCAGGTACACAGGGGTACAGCCTAATAATATCTTTACTAATATTATAAAGCTATAGAGTTTGTTTGGTTTAACACGCTCATCTCAGAAAGTACTGGTTCGATTTGAAAAAAACATTTTTGTGCATTTATCCAGGAAGGCTATAGGCTATATAACATCACGCTAAGATCAATAGAAGCGGAGCAGTAGTGAGATATGTTGCAAAATCGGGGAAAATATTCAAAATTGCCACGCGGACGAAGTCGCGGGCGACCCCTAGTATTTTATAAGAAGATACGCCACCTTGAAACTGAACGGCGCGCGACGTTCTGTTTTGGTGCGTACTTGCTGTCAAGTATGAATGCGATAGATAATACGACACTTAGTGATACAGAAAGATATAATAATAATAATAAAGTCCTCCTAATGAATTTCTGTTACGGGGTCTAATCTCAACGACGACTAGTCTGCCGCGGGAGATATAATTTAAGAGAGGTAGGGCACCATACTAGCGAGCAAGCCCGACTGGGGAAGGACCTCCACCTTACAGAAGACCACAGCCAAATGACTACACACAGCGGTGTAGTTGTGTTCCTGTGTGTGAGTACAGGTCTCCAGCGCTCATTTAGGAATGCGTTTTGAAAGAAACATATTCCTATCCCAGGGTTAATTCCATCTCAAAGCCCTGGTGTAAAAAAATGGGTTGGCAACACGCAAGTGATACCTCTGTTAATGCAAGCGTCTATAGGCTACGGATACTGCTTAACATCAGGCGGGCCGTATGCTTGTTTGCCACCCAAGTAGTATAAAAAAAATTATTATAGGTAGTGCACAAGTGTATGCGGTAATACAAGTGCACCCTTTCCCTCACTCTCATAGTTCAGTGGGACAGCAATTCGGCCCAACTGGAGATACAGATCAGGCGTTAGTCAAACAGCTTAACGTGCTTCCCGAGGCAGGGGGGTGTAAACACCAATTGACAATTTCTTGACAGAAAAACCCAATATCAATTTTTGTCCCAAACCGGGAATCGAACCCAATGATCAGCAGTCACACACATTGACCACTGAGCCACCGAGGTAGTCAGAAACACAGAAAGTTAATAGACGACATACGGCTCATAGTTTCTGTTGACAACAGTTGGTAACAGTTTCCACGCAGAATAATATCATTGGGGACAGGCAAAACCAAAGTACTCCAAAAAGAGTTCCCAAACTACTCTATGAAATGTAAAATTCTAATATAAAAATGTTCTCAAAGGAATAAAATAATTACATAATAGTAACTACTTGGGGTAACTTGGGAATGAATGTATGAAAATCTTATCTTTTCAAAACGAAAGAATGGAGTACTTTAGGAATCACCCGCCAAAACTCTGCCCACCGTGAAAATGATCTCTTTATTATAATAGGGGTAGGCAATACCATTAACATCTATAGATTCATAAAAATAATAAAATAAATAATAGTTTAAAAAAACTAAAAAACACGCTTTTTATAGAAAACCGAACTAAAAAATTGAAAATAAATTTAAATTAAGAATAGTGTTAAAAAAATTCAATATAAATTAATAAGTTTTTTTAAACTATTATTTATTTTCTATTTTTATCAAATTGTCATCGGTCCTCGATAAATCTACAACGTTTTGAACGAAATCTGGCCGTTTAAAGTGGGTCAAAATCGCGCCCAAAGAAGTCGGTTACAAACATACAGGTGAAGCTAACAATAAAAAAAAGCGTGTAAAAAAGGCCATTATCGTCGTCCCCCGCCGATGTTTTTATCTAAGTTGTATAAAATGACGAATTTCAAACAGTGTGTAACCACCAGCTATCAGTGGGTCTTTCCTAAAAATAGTGAAACTTCTACAGTTAACTCAGAATCAATCAGTAGTACAAGCAGTAGTCTGTACTGAGAGTACTGATCCTGCATCATATCTTAAATTTCCAGGCGCTGGCGAACCTACCCGTGCTAAAGTATCGTACGAACTGGCTGGCAGACTGCTGGGCTCCGACGAAACGGCCAAGACACAACTGACTCAAGATATACAAACTTTAGACTACAATACAAAACCTAAACGTACGGCTGATAAACCTGGTAAGAGGTTTCAACAAGTTATATTAGACTACTTCGAGAAAATGTAGTAAAATCTATACTAATATTATAAAGCTGAAGTTTTTTTTTTATACTACCAAGGTGGCAAAAAAGCATACGGCCCGCCTGATGGTAAGCAGTTACCGTAGCCTATGGACGTTTGCAACATCAGGGGTGTCACTCACGCGTTGCCGACCCTTTAAAAACCTTATAACTCCTTTCTTGAAGAACCCCATGCTATAGTCTCTTGGGAAAACTTCGGCAGGGAGCTCATTCCACAACCTTATCGTACGTGGTAAGACATTTCTCTGGAATCTTACGGTACGGAATGTTTGAGGTGCAAGGATGTGAGGATGAACTCCCTGTTTGTTTGGTTGAACGCGCTAATCTCAGAAAGTACTGGTTCGATTTAAAAAAAAACTTTTTTTGTTAAATAGTGTATTTATCCAGGAAGGCTATAGGCTATATTACATCACGCTATGATCAATAGGAGCGGAGCAGTAGTGAGATATGTTGCAAAATCGGGGAAATATCCCAAATTACCACGTAGACGAAGTCGCGGGCGACCCCTAGTAAATAATATAAGTAGTTAAGTAGGCGCTATTGTAATAAAATCTTATATACTTAATATTATAAATGCAAAAGTTTGTTAATCAATCAGGTCAAAATGGCTCACCTGATCGGGATAAAATTTGGCACAAAGATAGATTATAGTGTGGATGGTGTTATAGTGGTATTAGCTTCAAATATACGTGAAGGCGTAGCCGCGGGCGGAACCTAGTATTAGAAATTTATTTTGTGTGTATTGTGGCGTTAGGTACGTTCACGGTAAAATCTTCACTAGCTCAGCAAAAAGAAATCCTTACTAATATTATAAATGTAAAAGTTTGTTCGTATGGATGGATGGATGGATGTTTGTTCCTCTTTCACGTAAAAACTACTGAACGGATCTTGATGAAATTTGGCACAGAGATAGATTATGGTCTGGACTAACACATAGGCTACTTTTTTTTCTTTTCTTTACAGCGATAACCGACATCCACGCGGGCGGAGCCGTGGGCTACAGCTAGTATAAAATAAACAAATATGGCTTATGTGCCACAATTAGTACCTAATATTTGTTGCGTAATTATGCAGTGGTTTTAATAAATATGCAATTTTATTTACAGGTATAGCATTGACGGGTGGCGCTAAACTTAACATGCCGTCTCTCTCTAAACTATTAAAAATAACTGAAGAAGAAAATAAGGTAATTAATTTATATTTTCTTTCACTTGACCAATACTTAATACAATATAATATAGAATATCTCAAGCGAAAAAGCCCGTCTAGACAAGCGGCATAAACGATAGTCGAATCGTATAGAACAGAAAGCATATCTATTCTATTCGATTCGAATACCGTTTATGCCACTTGTCTAGAATGTTGAACGGTTGGCGTTCATTATTGAACTAAAACCAAAGCAATATAAACGATCAAATATTTATAATATTTTGGTCTAGTCTGTGACCTATCCAGTATTAAAATAATTTTAACAAAAAAAAACCGACTTCAGTACGACAAGTTGCAGAATTTCAAATACCTTAAAAACGGCTAGATTACATTGTTTAATTCTGAAGTTCCGTTGCCTAGCTACCTTAGCAACCATAATGGAAACTTATTTAATCGCCATCCGTAAAATACTTATTATTGAGAAGTTCAGATGGCTATCTGTGGTCTTATTCATCAGTTTTATTTCATCATATTATACTCTCTGAATGCAAATGTTTGATGTGTTGTTAAAAATATTGAAATTGCCATATGTGTGTCTATAATTTTTGAGGAGTTCCCTCATGGATCCCATCATCAGAACTTTCTTTTGATGAAAATGGGACCAAACTGGAAGTATGTCCTCTCAGACAAAAAAAGAATTTTTCAAATCGATTCGGTCGGTCGATCGGTAAATGAGAGAGTTCTGCGGTAACAAACATAAAAAAAATACACACGAATTGATAACCTCCTCTTTTTAAAGTCGGTAAAAATACACAGAATTTTTTCATATTATGCTTATACATTTCATTTCCTACACAGATATTTGCCTGCACAGATTGTGTTATGTTAAGTTTCCCGTAAACGACGGGAATAGTTTGTCATTTTATCATATTCATGTTCATTTAATATCAAAACCAAAAATATATATACCTACTGGCACACAAAAACTCAATACTCCACGTCATGCATCCTCAGCCAGATGGCTATCATGCTTGTGCTTCCATCAGGGTCGTTTCGCCGTAGCCAACGCGCCGATCAGAACTGGTGATGTATTATTAGTAGACACCCCATACGCTGCCTGTCTTCTCGCAGACTTCTACGGCAGTCACTGCCTGCATTGCTTTAGAAGGTAAGACATTCATTTACACATATCAAATGTATATTAAATTATTGTATTTCGTTAAAATATGCTTTATACGTTATGTTCATCAATAGGCCATACCCCAGGCCTCTCATAAGTGTCTACTGCTCATTCATTACAACAACTTTTAAAAGAGGTAGGGCACCATACTTGTGAGCAAGCCCGACTGGGGAAGTACCTCCACCTTACAGAAGACCACAGCCAAATAACTACACACATGTAGTTGTGTTCCTGTGTGTGAGTACAGGTCTCCAGCGCTCATTTAGGGATGCGTTTTGGAAGAAACGTATTCCCATCCCAGAGATGCTCCCATCTACATGTAAGTGATACCTCTGGTATTGCTAGTGCCATAGGCTACGGTAGCTGTTTAACATCAGGCGGGCCGTATGCTTGTTTGCCACCTAAGTAGTATAAAAAAAAAAAGTTCTCGCGACAATATTCTGTCATGTTTACCAAACAGTGTATGTCATATTATTATGTACCTATTACATATTGATTTATCTCGGTGTATCTTTTTAAAAGATATTTTAAGAAAAGATATCTTCAAACACTTTTCGTTTTTTTTTATCTTTGTGTCGACTTTTAACTAACCATACTTGTTTGCCTTCTAGTAGTTAAAAAACACTTTCTTTCTTAAAAACGTTTACAGATTAGAAGACTGTGAAAATGAGGCTCCAGTTTGGTGTCCGAAATGCTCTGGAGTTGCCTTTTGTTCCGTCCAATGCAGAGATGTTGCAGTCTCAAGCTATCACGCATATGAGTGCCCTTTCCTTGACCTATTTATAGGTAGTTACTTACTTTTTTACAATATTATCATAGTATCACGTTTGAAAGAAAAGAAAAGATTACATACATGATATTTTAATCGGTTTTCAGGCTCTGGTATGTCAGTATTAAGTCATATAGCTTTGCGAATTGTTACGCAAGCTGGTCTTGATACAAGTCTATCCATACATTCAAAATATATCAGCAATGAAATTAAAACTGTAGAAGGATCTGCCCTGAATGACATAGAAGGAGTCTCCAAGAAGTCTAAAATTAAAAGCAGAAAAGAGAGATTAAATAGATCTAAGAAAGGAATCAAGAGTTTCACAGAAAAGGATTTCAAAGAAGAAGATGAAACAAAGATCGAAAGTAAAATAAGTTTTGAAGAAAAATTGGAATTAAAAGCAGCACAAATATATTCTTTATGTACTCATAGTGATCAGAGAAAAGGTGACGATTATTTGAAGAGAATCGTTATGGCTATGTTCTTAACGGAGTGTTTGAATAAAGCAGGCTTTTTCAACAAATGTAATGGAAATTTAGATAAAGGTTAGTAGAGTCAAGCTCTTGTTTTTTTACTTTTTTATACAACGTGACCTTGACCTCTTCTTTCACTTGTTCTGCATTTAAAGATCCTTTATGTATAAGTAGGTAACCTACTTTAAAATCTTACCTATGGTGAAACAAATCAGTCTAATCACAATGTATCAATTATATAAATCACAATTTTGTCTTCTTTTTCTTCTTCTTCTCAACCCATAAACGTCCCACTGCTGGGCACGGGGGCAATTTTGTCTACGTTTGTCTAATTTTTACGTCATTACTTTGGTGTTCTCAGCCAAAATGTCCATCATAGAGCTGATAACGCGCAACCTGCAGCTGCTACAGTTCAACGCGCATGAAATATACGAAACCCTGAGGGGGCACCACACTTTCACTGGCTCCAAGCCGGTCTACGTGGCAGTGGGAATCTACCCAGTGGGAGCACTCTTCAACCATGAGTGTTACCCTGCAGTAGCAAGGTAAACGTTGCTAGCGCTTGATGTGTACCTGTTTGTCAATCATATAAGCACACTCTAGTAAAAAGTGATATTCTAACAACCAACCATATAATACCTACCTACCTCATGCCTCTTGAGATCAATCAATTTTACTAGCTAATATTGCTTTTATATTTGCTTTAGTATTAGTATCATATCTTATAAAATTGTCTTTTCTACATTTAATTTTTATTATCTCTAAAAATTTGTTACATACTACCTACTATGTAATATCTCTGCACCACCTTGAGTTGACTGCATTCTCTTAATTATTACGGCATTAAGTCGGCCTTTATACATTAGTTTTTGTGTATATTAAGATTTAAATAAATAAATAATAACGTAAAAATAACCCTATTAAAAATATAACTAGGTAACAAGTTTATCAATTTATGTGTGATTGAGCAACAAAATATTAGCATTATTTAGATAATAGTTAACGTTGTTCAATGACTTGTTCAGATACTTTGAAGGACGCAACATAGTACTCCGTGCGACGCGACCACTGAACCCAGGCGAAGTTGTATCAGAGAACTATGGGCCGCACTTCATGATGCGAGGAGTTAACGAGCGAAGGCGTGCACTCGCTTGTAGGTACTGGTTCAGGTGCGACTGCATCGCGTGCAAGGAAGACTGGCCGACACTCAAGATGATGAGCGGAGACACTCCTCCATATATTAGGTCAGTTCTCAAATAAGGTAAAACTTTTATTCTTTAAAAAGACAACTCCCGCACTCGAAAACATGCTCTGTGTCGCGGAGGACTGTACAAACATACAAATTAACGTACACAAATTACACCCAGACTTAGAAAAATTGTTTGACACGTCAAGTTTTGTCCTGTGTGGGAATCGAACCCACAACCTCGTGCACAGCAGGCGCATACCGCGGCCACTGGACCACCAAGGCAGTCGACTAACTGACTGACTAACTAAGATAACTAAGATTCTATTCACACATATTTGATATGTAAGTATGTAGGTGCCTTTAAAAACAATATTAAAAGCATTTGGAGCGCTTCTTGTTGCCGTTTAACTAATCGACAGAGTACCAGATACAGACAGCAGATATACCTAAATGGGAACACCTACTGTGTTACTTATTAATGTAGGTACATATTTAAATAATTTGTAGTTTCTTGTACAGGATTTCTATATTAATATTTTGTTAAAAATGCATTCAGTGGTTGGTGATCCTGACTCGATCGATTTCCATACAGGATGAAATTTTGTGTGATTCATAGTCCATGAATATTGTTATTGTAAGCCCCCCGCGACGCGTTATTTTTTTTAAACTACCAAGGTGGCAAACAGGCATACGGCCCGCCTGATGGTAAGCAGTTACCGTAGCCTATGGACGTTTGCAACACCAGGGGTGTTACCCACGCGTTGCCAACCCTTTAAAAACCTTATAACTCCTTTCTTGAAGAACCCCATGCTATAGTGTCTAGACTGCCTTGGTGGTCCAGTGGGTGTAGTATGCACCTGCTGTGCACGATTCGATTCGATTCCCGCACAGGGACAAAACTTTGTGTGACCCACAAAGAGTTGTTCTGAGTGTTGGTGTAATTTGTGTCCGTTACTTGTATGTTAGTAAAGTCCCCCGCAACACAGAGATTGTTCTCTAGTGCGGGAGTTGACTTTAAAAAAAATATATGTATATATATAGGAGAAAAAAAGAACTAAACAATCTGCCGACACTCACTTGCCCTGTATTTGCACAGGTGTCCTAACATAGCCTGTTCGGGTAAGTTTAGAGCAAACCTGCAGTGTCTCCCGACCCGATGTAGCAAATGCTCGACACCCATCAACAGGGACCTAGTCAAAATCAACATGGAGACCGTTAACAGATGCGTTAAGCAATACCAGGTACATATACAGTCTTTATTTGTATTTAACCAAATAATATACTTAGTATTGAGGAACGGACGCCCGTACCCACCAAAAGGACACATATGCATCCAGAATGCTATCTAGTATTCTGGAAACGAATAAATATATGACTATTTTTGGTTATAGTTGCAGAAGAACACAGCCAAATAACTACACACAGCGCTGTAGTTGTGTTCTTGTGTGTGAGTACAGGTCTCTAGCGCTCATTTAGGGATGCGTTTTAGAAACGGATTCCTATCCCAGGGTGACTCCCATCTTAAAGCCCTGGTGTCAATAAATGGGTTTGCAACACGCAAGTGATACCTCTGGTATTGCAAGCATCCATAGGCTACAGTTACTGCTTAACATCCGGTGGGGCGTATGCTTGATTGGCATCCCAAGTAGTAAAAAAAAAATGTGAATAGGAATAATAGGATTCCCAACACCAGGTTCTCAATACATCTGAGAGATCAGGTGTAATGCAAATCTAGTATCCTTAGGACGAAGGACACATCTTATCGCTTTACTTACTACGCTAAGTAAGAGTGAGGCAAGATAAATTAAGCGATACTATTAGCTCTTAACAAACACATCCCTCGCTAAACAACCTAGCACATCTCTGGTGAAAACGCAGCCTAAAGCTCTTGTTTACCATGTTACAGGGCAAAGGATGTCACCTTTGCCCTGTAACATGGTAAACAAGAGCTTTAGGCTGCGTTAAATTTCAATTATAAACAGATTTTGATGCAAATATCACAAACTTTAATAGATGCCCCAATTTTTAACTGTTGTTTATGCCTTGGAAACTACGTAAAGCCCTCGGTCCTGTGCTTTTCACACCTAGGTATCTGTTTTATAGTAATAGCCTTGGTGTAAAAAAAATGGGCCGGCGATGCTGCGTGTTGCAAGTGATACCTCTGGTATTGCAAGCGTCCATACGCTACGATAACTGCTTAACATCAGGCGGGCCGTACGCTTGTTTGCCACCCGAGAAGTATAAAGTAGTTTAAATACCAAACTCCAGGTCTAAATCTCCAATACCAGGCTCCGTTCCTACATCACTGTCAACTTACAGGAAGGAGCAAAGCTGATGGACGAGGAACACCCATTAGAAGCTATTACGGCGATGTGCGAGGCCATGGACCTGTACCACGAGATAGCTCGGCCACCGCACCGCGACACGCACCTGGCGCAGGAAGCCCTGAGGTCTTGCTACGCAGCCAGTGGCAATATCCACGTGGTACACGAAGATGTCGAAGAGACGCCAAACGAGTGACAGTTATAAAGCCATTACTGGTACCTATATATTAATAAATGGTAATAGTAGATCTAAAGGTACCATCTCCATAGACTGAAATAAAATTTAACTTAAAGACGTAGGTGGGCAACGATATTCCTAGTTTCCTCTACCTTCATATAGTCTTCTACCCTATCTTTAAATCCCGTAAACGCTTAATGCGTTGGTGTTTCCATCCTACAAGAATGTCTATTGTAGAAAGGTCTGCAATAGACATCCTCGTCTAAAACATAGTAATGTTGATGTAACATTGTTTGTATAAATAAATAATTTGTAATTTTATATTTTTTTTACTACCTCCCTGTTACTCACTACAAACCTATTAAAGCCTATAAGATGGGTTTATAGCAGTATATCGTCGCAAATGGTCAGATTTGTAATCGTATCGTAAATGACTGAAAAACCGTCAAAATAGCGATTGGTCCATTCGCGAATGGTCATTTAATCGCGAACGGTCAAATTAGCAAACAGTTAAGATCGCAATCGGGTGAAGTACTCGTACTAGACTGTACAATGATGCCCATTCGGAGATGTGGAAAAAAATATTCCCGCTTCATAACCCGCAAACATCCACGCGGGTGGACCCGCGGGCATCTGCTAACATACCTACATAAGACTAATGAGTTTGTTTACCTGGGACATACAGTACAGTTAGGTAAGACCAACTTCGAGAAAGAAGTCACTCGTCGAATCTGACTCGGCTGAGCAGCGTTCGGGAAGCTAAGTCATATCTTCACGTCTCAAATACTATTACCGCAGTGTCTCGAGAAGTGAGAAGTCTTTGACCAGTGTGTGTTGCCAGTGTTGACCTATAGTTCTGAGACGTGATCGTTTACTAAGGGCCTGATGCGAAGGCTGAAAGTCACCCCAAGAGCAATGGAGAGAGCTATGCTTAGTTTCCTTGCGAGGTCGAATCAGATACGAGGAGATCCGTAGGAGAACCACAGTGTCCGACATCAACTCAGGACCAAGCGATATGGAAAACTATGAGGGCGGCCTATATTCAGCAGTGGACGTCTTTTGGCTGAGATGGAGGCGTTTTTATCAATTTGTAAAATATATATAGATTACAACGCCATCTATTATCATACTTTAGAAAGTGGAAATGTCAGAATTTCCGTCGTACAAAACTATGTAGCCTTTTTCCTCTGAAGGTTTAACAAATAACCACTAGATAGCAGCACTAGTCGGGGAAATATGAGACTGGATTTAAAAATGAGAAGACTACCATTGACGAATCCTCTCCCTCCGCATAAACAATTATTATTCGCGTCCCTGCTCCTATTTAAAGTGTACCTTTTCCGATTGACGATTCGCAATAATTGACGCAATGCTATTTTTACGCTTGGCTATTTTAAGGTTTATTTGCGATTTACTGTCGGATTTTTCATATTTGACCATAATGTTATTAGTATTTGGCAAAGATCGCCAATATTTGCACAAAATCTTATATTACCCCATTAGTGCCGACACGTATGGTGAAGCGCAGCGCAGAGCATGCCCACCGATTAGGACTTGTGATATTCGCCCGTGCAGCGTGTACGCGGATGCAAAAAAGGGCGCGTGTGACGCGACCACGGCGACCGAAAGCGGAAGCGCTAAGTAGCGCGAATTGTCGCGGAAGCGCTAAGTAGCGCGAATTATCTCGAAAGCGCTAAGTAGCGGGAATGATCGCGGAAGCGCTAAGTAGTGCGAATGATCGCGCAATCGCGTTTTCGCGCTACTATTCTCCTGCAGTAAGTAAAGAGTTGTGTGAATCCATTTTTAATCTTATTTACACGTGATCAATGCTTAACACTGCGCTTCGCCACATGTGCGCCGGCCCTAAACATACAATAAAACGATCATTGAGGTTCAATTTTTATTATGTCAAACTTACTTTCAATTTAATACAGAACGGGCGCACTTACATATCTACAAGATATATGTCAATATTATCGCATTTGAAGATCCAAAACATCTTGGAAATATCGGCAAATATAAATTATAAAACAACATCCCAACAACAATAGTTGTTATAAAAATAATATCGCTAAGTTATTTAAGCATACAGCCCACAATGATAAGTAGTAGTACCGTTGCTTAGTAACGCTATATCACGTGCTATCGATATAACACATTGAAAAACTAAATTTCAAATATATTCAACTACTCGTTACTACTCATACCGAGCTTAATCCTTCGACGAAATTAATGTTATGATCATTATCATCTCGTATAATACAATTGCTCGTCTACATTTTAATCACTCTTATGCAGACCACAACAGCAGTTCTTAGTGTCGATCGAATGTTTAGCACTCTGCTTTTGTTACGTGTGCATGATGACAGGGTAGGCAGGAACCCCCTTACTTCTATGAGGCGGGTACAAACACTGCTATTTACCTCTTCAAGGTAGTAGGGATAAGTGGCATTAATACTGGCAAAAAGCAAGCAAAGACAAATGGAGGAGTGCTGGCCACGAGTTTTATAAGAAAAGAATATGTATTACACATACAAGTATACAACACTCTGCGTGGGTATGAGTCCCTTTCGGTAGACCTAGTAAAGGAATGGCCAGCTTAACGCAGGGAAGCCTATGTCCAGCAACGAACGTCTTCTGAATATTCTTACATAACTTTTGAATATGATACTATTTAAAACTGCCTTACATTATTATTGCACAGAATATAAGGAAATCATTCAGCTTTGTTAATTACGTTCAATAGAATTGATCCACATTGCTGTGGAATAGTTTCGAAACCTTGTGCCAGGGTCCACAGTATAAAACCGACAAATACGCCTTTTACACTAAAGCCTTATTAAATGCAAATCAAAATTCTGTAGGAAGCAATAATAATAAAAATTTAGACTTTATAAAAAAAAACGATGTCCAAAACGTCTGTCAACTTTCCGATGGCTTCAAAACGACGCACTTGTTTCGAATATACTGAATTCTCAATAAATTTGAAAATTACGCATTTATGCACAGAACTCGCGAGCAGCCTACCGCCCGCGTGTGCATCGCATGCGCAGACTGTGGACACATTATGCATTACTATTTAAACCCGCTACCTCACGCGGGTGAGTGACTACATCGTGTATAAGTTAAAAATGATTTTTTGAGCATTTGTTTGGCCAATATCCAATTCATTATTATAACACCAAATCAGTTGCTGATGTTTTCCTTATATTGCATCAACAATAACATGTTTTTGGTTATCTAAACTAACAACATCTACTCCAGTTAACACGTCTCGATAAACACGGAATAGATATTGATTTACTAATAGTTCCATGGATCAGCGTCGACGTGCCACTCAGTGATGGCTACAGTGTGCACTCTAACAGCTGGATATGGATTTATAATACTCATAATACCCGCGTACTAGAAAAAGGAGCTTACGCACGCTACGCTTTTCATATTATTCACAAACATATCAAATACTTTAAAAACAAATTCGTGGTCTGTTAACACGAGTAACTATATAAGGTACGATCACATCACCGCTAAGTAAATACCTTTTATTTCACTGTTAATTTCAACCTTGTTCATAAGCTAATGTAGAATTATTTTTTAAGAGTGGACAATGACATTAATTCGTCGAGAGGATACAATTGCCCAGCAGTGGAGCAGTAACGTTATCTCAAGTTGCATCAAAGAAGCTCTTGCAGGTACACTCCTGCTGGTCATTGTCGCCTCCTTCGCCGTCACCGTTCTCGGAGGCGGCTTTCCTGAGGGTAGACACTTGTGTCTGCAGGCCCATGATACGCAGTTGTGCTTGCTCAAAGTTGTCGTTGAGCCGTCTGATCTGGCACTGCATACGGCATTGAAGCTGGAAAACATTACGTGTTTGGTTTTAAAGTTATCATTAACTATGTATTATGTTCCCATAATGATAGTAACAGTAAAAGTAAAAAAGGTCTTCAGGTAACAGTAAAAGTAAAAGTAAAATTTGGTCATTTTCAATAAAATCAGCGCTGCATTATTGCTTGCAATATAGCAGCAAGCAGCTGAATGGCAAACCTTTTCTCCTAACGGGATAAAGCTGGTACATGCATACATAAATAATAATAAGAAAAAAATTTGTACATAAGTACCTAATATTAACGTGTACCTATCAATGTACCTATGGAACTTTGCCCTCTTATGGAGAATAAATCATTTTTCATTTTTTTTTTTTTATACTACCAAGAAGGCAAACCAGCATACGGCCCGCCTAATGGTAAGCAGTTACCGTAGCCTATGGAAGTTTGCAACACCAGGGGTGTCACGTTACTCACGCGTTGCCGACCCTTTAAAAACCTTATTTGAAGAACCCCATGCTATAGTCTCTTGGGAAAACCTCGGCAGGGAAGCTCATTCCACAGCCTAATCGTTCGTGGTAAGAAATTCCTCTGTAATCTTACGGTACGGCAAGTTTGAGGTGCAAGGACGTGAGGATGAACTCCCTGTCGGTAGCGAGAGGTGCGTTAATAAACTTACTATTAAATGGAAGTGAAATGAAAAATGATATATTTGAGAGATAATGCAGCATACAAGCTAGCAAGCCTGGCTGGAGAAGGACCTCTATAAAAAAACACAGCCATTTAACTACACACAGTGGTGTAGTTTGTATTTCGGTACGTTAAAACATGTCTTCAGTGCTCATTTAAACGATACTGTATAATAAAGTTTTCCTTCTCCCAGAGTTACCGTTACACAAAACTCGGGTGTTGCAAGATTTTTGGTCGACAACATGCTCCTAATAGGTACTACAATTTGCGCTCTCTGCCTACCACCAGGGCCCCAATTCGGCTAATTTCCGGATGGCTCAATTGAATCTAAATTTATTGTCAATTGAATCTCAGTAGCATTTTTGGTATTCTGCTAATAAATTTAAGACCAATAGTTGGAAAACCAGTGATCTTAAATGATAAGCATTTTTGGTATTCCATCATTACAAATTATTTAGCAGAATGCCATTCTGCTAAATAATTGAAGACCAATGGTTTTTTAACTATTGGTCATTAATATATTAGCAGAATACCAAAAATGCTACTGAGATTTAATAGATGATCAATTCAGATTCAATTGAGCCATCCGTAAATTAGCAGAATTGGGGTTTTGAAACAGTGCAGCAGTGGTACAAAAGTCACGAACGTATTTAATAATTTCGTAATTCGAAAGTAATGAACACAGTTTAATATTTTAAGCACCCGGATCCATACTATGTTAAAATACATAATATGGATAAAATGATATAATATAGTTGACTAGCGATCCGACCCGGCTTGGCACGGTTAGCACAAAAACCAATAAATCTCTGCTAATCTAAAGATTGCCAGGAAACCTCATCAAAATCACCATTTTAGAGTTATGCGGTTCTTACCTCCTCGCGATCTTTCTCCGCTGTCTTCACTTGAGCCCTAGAGCATGCTAGTTGACGTTCCAACTCTGCTATGGTGGTCTGCATACACCTATAAATGTTTAAACATACTCATTATTATGATCATGAAAATATCACACCATAATAATTGCAATCCATATACGTATATCCACTGCTGGACACGGGCCTCCTCTCCTCAAAGAAAGCGGATAAAGGCTTTAATTCGCACACGCTGGCCTAATGTTTTTTTTTTTTTTAAGAATGCCCGCACTAAGAGAACAAGCTCTATGTCGCAGGGGACTTTACAAACATACAAATTAACGGACACAAATTACACCCAGACTCAGATAAATTCTTTGTGGGTCACACAAAGTTTTGTTTTGTGTGGGAATCGAACCCACAACCTGCGGCCACTGGACCACCAAGGCAGTCGAGTAGTATCAGTAGGTACGTACGCGCCGCCCGCCGCTGTTGAGTCGGAGTAAGTGAACGACGTAAAATAAACTATTTATTACAAAAAATACAGTGTTTCTTAATATAAACTTATAGTTAGCAGTGTAACATAAGTGGGATAAGAAATTAATTATATTAGTCATCATCATCGTCGTTCCCTCACTGCTGAGGATCGCGACCACATACGACGCGTCCCCAAGCTAAGCGGTCTTCTGAAGTGTGGACGGCATGGTACATGTTACCTCCAAACGCCTTCTTAATGACGTCTGACCATCTTGCCGGTGCTCTGCCTTGGATAATTAACTCTGATGCCCACCAAACACTAACGAGGCTATTTATTTATGCGGCTGATGAAAAAATGCTGCTAAATATTTATTTTTCGGATTTTCGTTGTTGACCAAATAATTCAAATACCTACTTAATAAATACCTATTTAATTAATTTATTTTAATTACTATACAAGCTGTGAATGTGTTTATTATGATCAACTATCGCGTCTATTGAATATTTATTATTAACTAGCGGCCCGCCCCCACTTCGTCCGGGTTAACTATTTTCAGCGCTTTTTTTTCAATCAAAAAACAAATAGAATTACTGAAATCGTTCCAGCCGTTTACGCGCGATGCCGTGACCAAGGGAAATAAGGATTCATTTTTATGTATAAAGATTACTAAAATTGTTTCCAACTAAAGTCCATTAAACTAATATACTGAAAGTAATATACTCTTATCATTGGAAATAATATTAATTATAACCATTACCAGTACCACAAGGGTGTTACTGACATTGTACATAATAATATAGCTCTCGGCGTATACTTACTTGCGAATAGTCTCGGTGCGGTCAGAAGCGCGCTGCAAGGCCCTAGCCGCGTCGTCCCTATTGCGGTCCAGCTCGCCACCAATCTGGGCACACTCGTGCATCTTCTCTTGTAGACGTTTCTCATTTGCCAGTACAGCCTCTTCCATGCGGATAACATTCGACCTGAAAATAACATGTGATTAAAACCAAATTCTAAAACGTGGCATCGCCTCACCAGCAAATCAGCAGGTACCGACAATGGACAATATATTGTCTCGAGGTCAGATGTCGACATCTTTTTTAAAAATACTTTAGGACTTTGCAAGTTATTAAGCTGTTAATTTATACAAGGATAGGTTCATTACTACAATAGAATGTTATAATAACGTACCCAAGTCCTGCAAATGAGTTATCGAGTATTATGTAAGCGGTTGTGTTTATTGAATCAATGTCACTGTTTTTACAATACAGGTCTATAATTTGTAGCAACGAACATTATTAAATATTTTTAGCATTTTTGCTATGCAATCAGCTCAAATATGTGGAAAAAGACGAACCCGGAGCAGGATTCGAACCTGCGCCTCTCGTGTCAAGATGTAAACAAGCGGGGGACAAATAGTAGAAGCTCTGATGGCACAGTTGGTAGTGCGCTGGGCCGGAACCCGAGAGGCGCGGTTCGAATCCTGCTTCGGGTTCGTCTTTTCCACATTGCTTTAATATTTAAGTATATTTATTTATTTATTTATTTAGTTTTAAGAAAGCTTACAGACTAATAACATATGTATAATTGCTTAGTAGATAGGTTTAAACAGGTTGCTATTTACAAGCTTCCACATATAAAAAAATATTTAAAATAAAATAAAATAAAGCAATAGTTACAATAAATACTAAGGTAAAGAGTAAACCACAATATATATTATAAATGGAAGGGAAGTGCCATAACCACATAACAATGTGGTAGCAGTTTATACTATGAAGAAGAGTAGATATATAATAATATAGTACAACAAAACATTCCAACAGCCCAAGGTTTGAGTAAATCATTTATTTTTATTGTTAAGCTATAGAGTTGAATTTTTAAACAACAACGGTTTATGTTTACTTAATAAATTAAATTAAAATTACAAATTACTCACTGTCCATAAAAAATGTATTAGCTAAACGACGCCTTAATGTCGTTGGTCTTGTACAAAAAATATCAATGTTTAGGCTCGATGGCAATTTATTAATTTTATTTGCACTGCGCAAAAAAATGCATTACGTCTATAGTTTGCTGTGGAGGACGGTACGTGCAACAATGGTCTCTGTCGTAGACTAGTGCTGTTGACGTTTAAAGTAAGTTTAGCCGTAAGCTCTATGCTATCTACGGAACTATTTGCAATATTCAGTAGAAGGCAGATATCACTGATATCTCTTCTAATTTGCAATGGTAGAAAATGGTACCTTTTGCAGCGGTGCGTGTAGTCCGTGGAATATTGTTTCGTTCTATAGTCTAGATGACGTAGGAATTTTCTTTGGATGCTCTCTACCCGGTCTATGTAGATTTGGTACTGGGGGTTCCAAACTTGAGAAGCATACTCTAGATGACTTCGCACAAACGAGCAATAAAGTATCTTTAAGGGTTTTATTGTTTTAAAGCTGGAAGTGTTTCTTAAAACAAACCCGAGAGCCTTAGATGCCTTTTTAACAATGGCGTCGATGTGCTGGTCAAAGATAAGTTTATCATCTAATATAACGCCTAAATCTCTAATTTTGTTAACCTTAGTTATTCTTTGATTATGGAGGGAGTATGTTGAACTGATGGTAGATTTACGTCGTGTGAAACTAATATGAAAGCATTTAGAGACATTGATTTGCAACTTATTTTGTATACAGTAATGTTCAAACCTGTTAAGGTCAGCTTGAAGATGATCAATATCTGTTACATTGCGTATACATTTGTGAACTTTCATATCATCAGCGAATAGCAAGATGTATGAATTTTGAAAACAACTCCTTATATCAGAGATAAACAGCGTGAAGAGCAAGGGACCAAGAATTGATCCCTGTGGCACACCAGATGGGACGGAATACCATCGCGAAGTATACCCCTGAAGGACCACAGCTTGCGTCCGATTCTCTATATAAGAAGAGAACCATCGATAAAGATCGCCGTGAATACCGGCCGCCAATAATTTGAGCAAAAGTACTTTATGATGGATACGGTCAAAACATTTACTGTAATCAGTATATATTACATCCACTTGGCTATGTTGTTCCATGCCTTTTGAAATGTAATCGTGTGATAAGACCAAGTTGGAGGTGGTGGACCGGTTATTGAGGAAACCATGTTGTTCGTCACCAAAATAACATTTTAGGGCCGAGTAAAGTTGTGCATGTACCACTCTCTCTAGAATTTTCGCGAATAAACATATTTTGGAAATAGGTCTGTAATTCAACACATCTGCTGTATCACCTTTTTTGAAAATAGGGGTCACGAACGCAGCTTTCCAAATATGCGGAACATAGCCTTCTGAGAGTGACCATTTGAACAAAATGCAGATAGGTTCTACGAGACTATCGGCAAGTTTAGTAATGAATATTGGTGGAATATGATCAGGACCCCCTGCTTTAGTGAGATTCAGTCCCTTGAGTAACTTTAATAAACTATCACGGTTTATATTAATTGTGTTGATGTTAACTGCGCTAGTACAAGGCGGGTTATGCAAATTAGATGAAACTACCGAGTCTGGTTCAAGAAAAGTGGAATGGAAATAGTCTCCGAACAGGTCACAAATTTTTTCACCACTATCAGCACATATATCAAAGTAACGCATCACACTAGGATACGTGCCACTGGTCCCTTTTTTATTTTTAATATAAGACCAGAATAGCTTAGGATTGGCTTGAATAGAGTTCTCTATTTTTGTCATGTACTCGCTAAAACATGTTTTTTCTACATCTCGTACCCGCCTGCGTAGAATAGAGTAAGAGAGATAGTCCGACAAGTTACCGTATGTCTTGAACTTGCGATGATATTTAAATTTTTCTTTTATTATTTTTAATAAGGCAGTACTGTACCATGGTGGATGTGATGATTTACGAACCGGTTTCAGTGGTATGTATTTATCTCTGAGCTCATAAAGCTTGTTATAAAACAATGAAGTAGCATTCTCCAATGAGCTTACATGAAAAAACTCAGACCAATTAATCATATCAAGTTCAGCTCGTATTGACTCATAATCACCTTTAAAAAATGAAAATCTCTGTCTTTGTTTGATAGGTAGCTTGTGGATTTCTACAACATCGCTTTTGATGATTAAGGGTTTGTGATGAAGGTCAATAGGCTCAGCTAATGGGCCAGTACATTCCTCAACAATTACTACATCATTGGAGAAAACTAAGTCCAAAAGTCTGTTATTTAAATTTTTCACACTATTATACTGTGATAAATTTGTCATATTCACGGTATCAAAAAATTCTAACATATGTGGCGATGTAATATTGTAAGTAATTAATTCTCTACATTCGGTACTGGCTTCCAACCATTCTACCCCACCAGCAAAATTAAAATCGCCAATAATAATAAACTTATCTAATGGATGGGTAAGAATCAAGTGATTTATTTTATCAGTAAAATTGCCCAGCTGAGTTTTATAAGAATTGCCTAAATTTTCGGCACATAGATAAAGGGCACAAATGTGTAACTTATAATTTACAGTAGGCCTAGATCTCTGAAAAACTAAGGTATAACGAACATTATGTTTGTAAAAATATACTAAGATATTAGAAAACTTATTTCTTTGAACGTTTCACCTCTTCCGTCTAAATTGTACGGAGCGCAACGTAGATAGCTGTACAGGGCTGCTATATGAAGACTATTTTTTAGGGAAAACCAATGCCTTACTTCTCTTTATGCAAAAGCTGTGGAACTAGGTTTCCCTGCAAGACAGATGTAAGCCAACCAACCCATAAAATATTTCTGTCTTGCAGGGAAACTGAAGTTTGCGATCTCATTTAAAATCAAACCCAAAAAGACTAGATTCAACAGAACCACAGACCACCATAATACTATTACCACAGATTACTAAAAGTTACGGCTATTACTTCGCGTCCTAGTGGATTTTTCAATGTTTATAGCCTATGTATGTAGGTTGTAGGTTACTCTATTCTACATTCATATATTTATATTTTTTGTGATTGTTATTCTTATTTCTACATTGTTGTATTAGGTTTTGTAGCCTGTAATATCAGTGTATGTGGATAAATAAATAAATGTATGAACATTGAAAAGTTTCATCGTGATTCCTGTATTTAAAATTTTGCGTAAACCTTTATAACAGGATTGATGTAAGACGTATTTCGTATTTTATTGAAATTCATCGCCTAACTGGGTTAAAAAGGGAGAAATAGCGTCATTGATTATTATTTAAACAACACAAGATTTAGATTGGGTGTGTGCGGATAGGGAACAGTTAAATAATGATTGTGAGAATTATACCTATGTTAGTGACATAAACGGCAGCCGACGTTGGCTTGACCACTGTATCGTGACTAGGGCCGCTTGGGCAACTGTTACTAGCGTTAGTATAGGGTATGATGTATTTTGGTCTGATCATCTACCGCTAACTATTGTGTGTAACTTAAACGCTCTTGTACCTAAATTACAAACGGAAAAGTTGAAGCCCAATAAAATACTGTGGGGTATGCGTAACGATGACCAGATAAGCAGGTACCAAGAAAAATGTCACAATAAACTTAGAGACATTGATTTTCCTGAGCAATTTTTTACTTGTGCTGACAGAATGTGTACTAATTTGGATCATACAAAAATATTAGATAAAATGTATAGTGACATTGTGTCTGTCCTGTCGAGTGCAGCTACTGAGACCTGTAAAAATGTTCGCAGTCAGCGACGAGGTCGTGTGGTTGGATGGAACAAACATGTACATGACGCTCATAGGAACGCTCGTATGAAGTATCAAGTGTGGGTACAAAATAACAAACCACCGGCCGGCCAAATATGGTCAGAAATGCGGGATAGCCAAAAGGTGTTTAGAAGTAGGCTTAAGTGGTGCCAAAAGCACCAAGACCAAATTAAAATGGATGCGTTGGCTACTCATAGGGCGTCGAAAAACTTCGGTCAGTTTTGGAAGACGACTAAAAGTCTAGACCTCAAGCCGAGCCTTCCTGTGAGCGTTGGGGGTTGCTCAACACCGACAGACATCGCTAATATGTTTAGTGCACACTTTAGAGTGTCATCTTTGCTGGGCCCATCAAAAGAGTGCTTCGACGCTGAGGACTGTCAGGGTAAGTCTCTTGCATGCTTTTCTGCTAAACAAATAGCCAGTATAATTAATAAAATGAGTAGGGGCAAGTCACCCGGGCATGACAGCCTCAGCATCGAGCACTTGAAACACGCTGGTATGCATTTGCCTAGAATATTGTCAATGTTTTTCTCTCTATGCGTTAGACATTCTTATCTACCACTAGATATGATGAAAACGGTGGTCGTCCCCATTGTGAAAAACAGAACTGGAGATATGTCTGATCCGTCCAACTACAGACCGATATCGCTTGCCACAATAATAGCTAAGGTGCTGGACAGTCTGCTGGATAAGGAACTAAACCAATATTTAGTATTAAATGATGCTCAGTTTGGATTTAGGCCCAATCTATCTACCGAGAGTGCAATTCTTAGTCTCAAGCAGACTGTCCAGTACTACACGGACAGAGACACCCCCATTTATGCCTGTTTCCTTGATTTGTCCAAGGCGTTTGACCTTGTGGGTTATGACGTACTCTGGGGAAAGATGAAGGAAGCTAACATTCCACTGGAACTCATTAAAATCTTCCAATATTGGTATAAAACCCAACCAAACAGTGTAAGATGGGGGGAGGCTCTGTCTGAAGGCTATAGGTTGGAATGCGGGGTAAGACAGGGTGGTCTGACATCTCCCAAGATTTTTAATTTATATGTAAATGGGCTAATCGAGAGACTCAGCAGTAAACATACCGGGTGCTGGATTGATAACGTTTGTGTAAACAATTTAAGTTATGCAGACGATATGGTGCTGCTTGGTCCATCGGTTGGCTCTATAAGAGAGCTATTACGTGTATGTGAGGAATATGTAACTCATCATGGACTCGCTTACAATGTTAAGAAGAGTGTGTGCATGGTCTTTAAGGCCCCCGGTAAGTGTGTCGATACTAACCCAGTGATAACACTGAATGGGACTCAACTCGAAAGAGTTTCAACATTTAAATACTTAGGGCACATAGTTACCGAGGACCTTAGGGACGATTCAGACATCGAGCGTGAACGTAGGGCTCTAGCGATCAGGGGAAATATGTTGGTCCATAGGTTTGCTCGTTGTAGCGAGGAGGTTAAAATAACTCTATTTAAAGCCTATTGCCAAAACTTCTACACGAGCAGCCTATGGACCAGCTTTACCAAACGTTCGCTAGACGCATTTAGGGTTCAGTATAATAACTGCTTCAGGATGTTGATGGGACTACCGCGCTTTTGTAGTGCATCGGGTATGTTTGCAGTCGCGCATACTGACGATTTCTATGCAATCCGGCGTAAAAGAACATACTCGCTGCTAACAAGAGCGCGGTCGAGTTCCAACGGCATCCTGAAAATGTTAAGTGAAAAATTTGATGCACCATGGCTGAGCTATGCTGTAGCTCTGCTGGTTAAACCGGCATAATTTGTTGTTTGTTTGTTATTGTGTTTTAAATTTATTTACTAACATTAGATTTAAGAAAAATGTTACTAACAGATTGGGCTAAGTTGCCATAAATAAATAAAATATTATTATTATTATTATTATTATTAATGCTTGTGCAGACAACAATCACTTACAGACTAATCCGTTCTAGCACAAAAATCACTGACGTCACAAGGATAACTGCCACGCTAAAATGGAACTGGGCTGGTCATATCTGCCGCATGTCAGATGATCAATGGCCTAAACCCACAAAACAGTGGATGTCGGACATCGCGGTAGATCCAGATGGAGAGGCGGGATGAGTTTGGACTCATTTAACGAAGACTGGTCCTTAGCGGCTTTAGACAGAGCGAAGTGGAAGGAGAGTAGGGAGGCCTTTGTCCTGCAGTGGGACAATACAGGCGGCTAATAACGACACTATTTCTCCCTATAATGGATAGTGACTGTGTTAATAAATGCAGATTTACTCAACAAACTTAACAGACTTCTCAATAATTGCATTCGGTTTATATAATTTGTTCTGGCAGTGCCAAAGGCTGGCGGGTAAAACACAATGCTCTGGCTATAAACATTAGTCATCAGACCTATCACCTACGGCTTGGCTGTGTGGTGAACCAGGACACATCTGACAACGGCAAAAGCAAAACTGCAGAGCCTACAATGTACTGCATGCGTTGCGATGACAGGCTGCATGCGCACTACACCCACGGTGACACTGGAGCACCTCCTAAATCTAAGACACACCTTGTAATACAAGAAGATTTAATCGCCGCGGCCCTTCGACTACGGATGTGCGAACTATGTAGTCCCCTGAGTTAAGGCAGATTATACGATGACTTTCCTTTTTAGTCTTTTATGGTTAATTCTGGTTTTAGGCGCAGAAGCCAGGTGATTAGGGTGCTTTACCAGTTTCTCCTGGTATCTTTTGGTGTGTTTGTAGATTTTTTTCGTGACAGTTATTATTAGCTCACTATGAATTTCAGCATTGGTGATGAACAAAAAAACAGCACTAATGGTTCGTAGAATCATGTTTTGCATTTTTTGTATAATGTTGATGCTTGATTTGCAGACACTACTCCACAGTTGTGCGCCATAGAGCCACACTGGCTTGAAAATTACTTTGTAGATAAGACTGGAATTTTGAGGGTTACACTGTTTTCTATGTATTTACTTACGGCCAATCTCAATAACGTATCTACTTTTGACAATCTGTTAAAATAGCTACTAATTGTAGCTGGCAGCGTGTTTTTACGTTTCAATAAACAAAGGTAGATATGAATAGTTACCATAGTTAATAATTTACCTGTGGAAGGTCTAGCCGCATACCAAAGATAGATAGGTGCATAGAAAACTAAAACAATGTGTTTCAATATTGTTCGATATTCAAACTTCAGTAGGGCTTCTATACCAGCTGTCAAAAATATGTCTATCTTTCAAATTTGTATAATCAATTTTTTTATAGTATTATTTATAAATTATAAAGAATAATGGATTTATTTACCGATACAATTGACAACTTATGTTTGTTGTTATTGACGAATACCTAATTTTAACAAAAAAAAACCGACTTCAGTACGGCAAGTTGTAAAATTTTCAGATATTCGTTTGTTACAATCGAAAAAAATCGACTGAGCGTCGGGCTGAACACAGGTCAAGTAGGTATTAAAAGCAATATTTAATCTGTGCAATCCGCGCTCAATTCATTCACGTCATTATTTCTTATTAATAGTTGCTTAGCAACAATAACCGAAACTTATCTAATCGCCATCAGTAAAATACTTATTATTGAAAAGTTCAAATGGCCATCTGTGGTCTTCTTCATCAGTTTTACTTCACCAAATTACACTTTCTGAATGCAAATGATTGATTAGTTGTTAAAAATATTGAAATTGCTATATGTGTGCCTATAACTTTTGAGGAGTTCCCTCAATTCCTCATGGATCCCATCATCGGAACTTTCTTTTGATGATAATGGGACCAAACTGGAAGTATGTCCAGTCAGACAAAAAAAGAATTTTTCAAATCGGTCCATAAATGACTGAGTTATGCGGTAACAAACATTAAAAAAAAAAAAAATACACACGAATTGATAACCTCCTCTTTTTGAAGTCGGTTAAAAATACCACACAGATGTTTCAAAATAATTATAGGTTTTGCCAAAAAACATGAACAATTATCAGCGCCACCTGTTACATTTACGTCTAATTCGATATTAATAAATACTGTTTGCTTTATTTTTTTTCATATAAATATCTACCTACTCTACTGTCAAGTGTCAATGACTTGTTGCGTTTTGTTGCTTCTTGTTCGTAAGTAATTGTTGTTATATTATAATAAAATATAGTAAATCACATCAATTCATAAATATTGAAAATATCTCATACTAAATAAGCGTATAAAACTGAACCAGTATCGCTAGGATTAATAAATTATTTTTTACAAAACTAAAATATGAAGTTAGTTAGCAAATGTAAAAATTAAACGGGGGGGGGGGATCCCGGTTAACGTTGTTAGGGGGTTATTCTACCTCTAGATAACTGTTGTTAAGGTTGCGTAAATTTTATTATTAAGACGGCAGTAACAGTTAATTTAAAGATTCCTGGTTACAGTGTGTAAAACTCGAGTAGGTACTCGAGTTATATTGCCAGTACGTTATTGAGACCGGCCGTTAATGATTCCTAGTCTGTAGCATTTAGTTGTAAGCGTCTCTGTCCTCTAATATTCTATTATGGATGAGCTAATAGTCAATATAACTGGAGTATGGTCTGTTGAGCTGTCATAGCAAGATTCGGGTTTTGGATAATGTCTTGTTAATCCTTTAGTTGTAAAGGTCAAGAGTCGTGTTGATGTCTGTTGGCCAATAAATGGGTTCACAGATGGTCAAAGTCACGAGGCTATTACTATCTACACTTGTTTATAGTTGCCTACCGCGCGTTGTGGTTAGTCTTGAGCCCAAGTTTGTGCGCTTTGTATTCCAATCACCACCACCAGCCACAAAGCGATTACCAAGCTGGACGAAACTAACTAAACTAAACTAAATATGTTCTAGGTATATATAATATATATATAGGTATACAGGTATACTCATCTCTGCATCATCCAAAGGTTGCCTGGCAGAAAATGCCTTAGGCATTAAGATGATCTTGTGCAATTTGTTTGCAGGAATTTTAAATAAATAAATATAGTTCAGTTAGGAGTAATGATTGAATGAATGTATAAATGAATGAATGCTTTATTTGCCATTTTGGTTTAATCGAAACATTCGACATGAAATATTACATTTACTTACTTAATATATAAATTACATTGAAATAGTTTTATTATATTTACATAAATAAGTATTAATATCTACTAATTACAAAATATTTTTTATAAGCGTATATATTATATTTTACAGTTTGAATATACAGTGTAAAATTATTATTAATCAGCCATGTTTTTAATTATTTTTCAAATTTATTAAGCGGTAGATCCTAGTGGTATAACTAGGCGAAGCATTAAAAATACACCCACACATTACATAAATCTCATTATATAAGGTTATCCTATTATTTAGTAAAACAATTCTAATAGGATTCCTGGTATTTCAAGCGAATATCTCACGAGCCCTTTTAATAACCTCAGCATGCGTTTTAACAAATTTAGCACAATCATAAATAAACATACTGGAAAGTCATTATGTTAAAAATCTTTTAAAAATAGGTTTACAAGATTCCCATGGTTATACGGCTAAACTTGATTATACCAAAAATGGCGTGGATGCTCATTTTTTTGAGCGACAAATGCTCTCTGTACGTTTGTTGAATTGAAATCAGTAACTCGTTTTTGAGCATGGCAGTTTCAAAAATATGACATTACTGTACTCTGACAATTTGTAATAATTGATTGATAGTTATCTAAAACTGGAAGGGATTTCAACATTGATAGTATCAGTAAGCTCTCTAGCTTACTAATAATCAATTAATCAATAATCAATTAATTAATCACTAATAAATCAATAATCAATGGTGAAACCTCTTCCAGTTCCTTCCAAATCTGGCATGTTTCCCTAAAAATGCCACATTTGAATGATAAATTTATAATGCGTCAATCAATACTGGATAAGCTAGTCTCGAGAAAATGATTTTTGTGGTAAGTTTTGCTTTTGAAGGTTGATTTTATTATTTAGGGAAATAGTATCAGATAATTCGTTAATGCTAGAGTATATAAGTATAATCTGCGCACGTGCACTATCAAAATGTTTCAGAGAACATAAGTTGTTTTTTCATACTGTACGTACATTGCTTGCAATCTGATCGTCTGATTGAAAGTAACATTATTTTAACGTGCAGTCCTCAATTGTTGGCTATTAATTTTAGAGTATTATTTAATTTACATTCATTTAATCGAATATTTTTAGATACATTAAATAGTTAAACTAGAAAACTTTTAATACTCTTTAGAAATACGGACGTGATTTTAAATGGATTAGTACCGTGCTGTCCCACAAAGTTAATTACGCAGTCTTCAGAAGAAATATTAAACATTTATGCACTAGAAAGAAAGAAAGAAACAATTTATTTTTTCAAGCAAATGACGCACAACACACAAAAACACACATTTTAACAACAGACATCAAAAACACTAATAATATTGTGTGTGGCGTACGTCGTATCAAAAACACTATTAAGTATTTCGTCTGTTAATGCGTAAAATTTAACCACATATAAATTTATTATTTCTCATAACGACAATGAAGCCTTGATTTCAAAAGGCGATTAGCCAGATTAACATTGGCTGCCACCAAAGATAAATGACTATACTACACTCCTATTGAATGTTAGCGCGCATGAACTACCATTTTCGTTTGAAAATTCACTCTTTAAAAACATAACACTATCCCAGAGGGACAATTGCTACTTGTTATCTCCAAACTATCATGCAAAAGCTATGGGCAAAAACTGTGCCAATTGATACATCTTCTCGTTGTATTTTAAATAGTAAATTTTGCTATAAGCGTTCTGCATGAATGTACATCTATTCAAATATAATGATGTTATTGCCATCAATATATTTTCGTTTGCAAAAATTTGACCCATCATCGATTATATTCCTATATAATAAATGATGGGTCTAAATTGTCTAATATTTTGAAAGTTTAAATATTTTCTGTTACTCAATATTTAGGTTGAATTACACGGACCAAGGTTACAGGTGGACTAATGCGGTGCATTTCTACTGAATCATTGGGTAACAAAACATTTAAAAACTGACAAAAATGTTTACAAATTAAAGTTTCAAAGATTTTTTTAGCTCACTTGAGTCTGTCAATTTCACTCTTGAGAGCCATGTTACCCTCAGTGAGCTGCGTGATCCTTTGTTGCAGCATTTGCATCTGCTTGTCGTCAGGACCCTTGTCTTGTGCTTTTTCAGGAGGCTTAGTTGTGTTGTGGAGAAGAACATGGACCTGAACATCACAAGTATTTACATATTTATTAAAAGCTTAACATTTCATAGCTTTACAGAAATTCTAAATAAATTGAATATATTAATAATATGCATGAAATTACTTTAAAACAACTTAATGGATTTCAATGCATTTGTGCTATCTTTTGGATTGTTTTCTGAGATAAGATGGGGAGGTATAATACTGATGCTATTTGTTATACATTAATGCATCATAACAGCCTTAAAAGCTGCACACATCACTCCATACATTTTATGGTGAACTTCTACACATGCATTAATCAATGGACTAACTATACTACAACTGTAATGAGGAGATGCCGTGAATGCCATTACACTAGCTTCTGGCCACTAGCCACTAAGGTGAGACGCCATAGGATGAGTTACGACAAGCCTATAAGGTCACCTTCTCTCTAGCACAGTTCAGTTCCCTGGCGAGTTGCTCAGCATTGTGCTCAGCAATAGCTTGCGATTGCTGAGAGTCCTTGAGACGCATTTGCGTCGCCTTCAACAGGTCAGGGATGGGAGCCAACTCCTGCAGTTTCTCTTGGAATTTCAGCTGGAAAATAGAAATAAATTGGGTCATACATCACTTGCGTAAGTAAATTGGGGATGATTTTTTAAGTTACAGTTACTATTTACATTATATTAGTTTTCCGCATTCAGTTATATTATAATATAACTGAATGCGGAAAACTAATATAATATAGTAGTTAGTTCAATGGTTCACTACGATAATATTAGCTGTGTCTAGATCTTCATCTCAACAATGAACAAGTTGTTGATTGCTTTCCCATCTTAATTTTTTAAACACCGAGGTTGGAGTAGGCATTGTATACAACTACCTGTTTATTCTGATAGCAATTTTTTACTTTGATACTATTTTTTTTGTAATTTGTTGACGGCATTACGTATTTAACCATTTATGTGTTCCACTATTTTTTTGACAACTTCTACTAAATCTAGACATTAGTTTTTGAATTCACGACTAAGTCCCTCTATCGTCATATACATCGTAACACCGGTCCTATGACCGAGCGATTTTTTATATGGAATGCGAAAAGCTTGTTGATGCAAGTAATATTACCGTCTCGTCTTATGAAATAGAGTGAAAGATTTTATGTTTACTTTGAAATGTTTGATGGCTTCAACACTATTTCGGGATAATGGAATAGTGAAAAGAGCAGGCGTCAATGGCATTTGACGTTTAATAAGCAATTGCAACTCTCTACGTTTCCCTTAGTGAAGCTGACAGTTGACCGAAAGACGAAAGCATAAGTAGGTACCTAGATAATATACAATTACTAAGATAAGAAATTTGTGTTAGCACTGATGGATTTTCATGCTTGCATTTGTCCCAGATAGCGCAATATCAATTATAACATATAAAAGTTTATTATACAAAAGAATTTTATTTAGTAAGATATTTACAAGAATAATTATTAAAACAAAAGCAACTTAACCTAAACTATATACAAACTATCAGATATTATATTTTAAGTTATTCACATATATACATATATAAAATACCTGATTGAGGTCGCAGCTCTGAGGAAAGGTGCCTAAAAGACTGGCCACATTGCCAAGCTGGATCGCAAGGTTTGCGGGTATTGCGTTGGCCCAAGTAAAGGCCTGTTTTAGGATCGAGAGACAACACACATCAGAAGCAGAGGCACTAAAACGCGACGCAGCATCCATACAGTCGCAAACTCGCCGATGATTAAAGTAGCTTAATATATCTACTGTAGCTCTAGTTATAATAATTTCAAATCACTCGCAACTCTGCTTATACACTTTATTGAAACCAATTGTTATTTACACTATATCATCCTTCCAATCTCACTGATACAATTTTCTTGACGTTCGTAAATTTCGTTCGCATTTTATTATTAAGTACGTTCGCGTTAAATTCCAACTACTGTCCCGTGTTTATACTCCATTGCCAATATGTATAATAAATCACCATATTTAGTCCAGTTACGCGAGCTGTCAAACCAAAATTCTGATCTTTTGAAAACAATTTATATGGCTTGGTACTTCATGTGTTGGTACTTTAAAATTTTCAAAATAAGTTAAATTCACTAATTTGTTGTTATTGTATGTAAGCCTGAGTAAATTTGTTTAATTAGGTGTTACTTAGCCATTTAAATGGCTTTGTTCTAGGAAGTTCGATTAGGAACACAGGACAGGTGAAAGTTTTGTGTAAAGATACAATACAATAGGTTTGATAATATTAATTTGTTATTTGGCACTAAAGCGATATGGTAGAACCGTGTCCGGCTGTTGATACCTACAATGCATAAAACCTATGTAGTAAATATTCCACATATCATATTCTCTACTTCGCGTTATGACTAAATGCAGAAAGACTTCACCCAACTTTTTGGTTGCCTCGTCTTTTGGAGTTTGAGCTATTACCTACATTACAAATACAATAAAAAAATAAAAAAATGTTTAATTTCCACCACATAGTACCTACATCAATATATAGTATACGGTAGATTAATTACAAATTAGAGTTATTTAGTGGTGGAGTGGAGCCTAAACTAGGGAACCCTGTATTTCAGGTCTCCAGGACACCCACCCGCTGTTACAATAAGACCTTGTTGGTTGGCTTGTGGCTTATGCGTGGATCTTGTAAATTTACATTTCCAACCATCTTCTATGAAATTAATTGGCAATAATAGGCTGAAGTTAACCTGATAATTAAATTTTTCGCCTTCAGTAGCCGTGCCCTATCACTAAAAAGTATCGTGTTTGTAATGTAAAGAGGCGTTGTATACAAATGTTACAAAAATTGTTGTCGATGACGTTACGAATACTTTCTCGATTTGCGCTAGGGCTACAGATTACGGCCGTTCCTCCATATAGCCCGGTTAAAATGGTAATAGCAACCCAGTTACGACAGACTGTGGTAACACTGTTTTAAATGCGTTTATTAAGAGCTGGTTTAAAGTTACATTTGGAAAAAGGTTGATAAAAAGGGTTTGGGCATCTTTTGAAGGTTCCATCACCAAAAATACTTTTATTCTACCAAAACTTGCTGATTTTCTTGCGAAAATATCAATATCTCCTTATCTCTTCCATCATCTGCATTTTTATACGTGTTGTGTTCTTAAATAGTTTCGTAACCAACGGTATAAATTTTTAAAAATAGACAGTTTTAGATATAAAAGTAATGCGAAGTAGAGAATATGAGATGTGGTTTATATTTACTAGTTAGGTTTTTTTACATTGTAGGTATTATTACAACTGGATATGAAGATGCATATAATGCATGCAATAGTGGATGGGTGGCTTGAGCAGTGGCCGAAGATGCTGGGTAGCTGCGATTTAGTTACTGCTTATCTCGTTACTAGAGTGAAGTTGAGGAAGATGCTGTTGATCTGCTTGAAGATACTGCTGATCTGCTCCGAGAAGGTTGGTTGCAATCACGTCAGTTGATAATGACCATCACGGCGTAGTCACCACTGTGGATAGTGGCATCTTCTATGTTACACTTCTTGTTGTGGCGTTACTCTATTGGCCTGATAGATGAAGCCACAAGGTGAATTAGTACACCCTTATTCTTACAATTCTTCTTATGTACTAAAAGTTTCGGGAATAGATTATTTTATCGTAAAATAGTGTTTTAAATTCAAACTTTTTAAAACCATAGAGGTATTGTCAACTTAATATTATAACAAAATTTGTTATTAAAACAATTAAGTCTTTACTTCAAAATGTAATTAACGCGAGAAAACTGAAGAGCGACGATTTTAATGACTTTAAAAATGGTTTATCGCAAAAACAATGCCTTGATCGAATGACTTATACTTTCGGAGAGAGAGTGACATCAAATACGACCCGTATATCGCTGGTTTATCGAATTTCAAAGCAATCGTCTAAAACGAAATGATAATTTTACTCAAGAAAACGTCACTGCAGTGCGGGAACTGATCATCAAAGTACATCATGTCATGTAAAATCGAAGAAAAGCTGCACGGTCAACGATTCCAATCACCCGAAGAAGAAGAAGAGGACGCCTAAAAAGTGGCATTTCAACAACATCTTTGGAGTGGAATAACTGCTTAATAATTGGTTAGAGCGAATGGAAAAATGAATAAATATGCTTGGAGAGAATACTTTGAAAAACAGTAAATGTGTATTTAACTCTCCACACTTTTTTCTATTCCCGAAACTTTTTGTGCACCCCTCGTTACAACAAGGACGCGACGCACGTCGCAAAACAATATAATTTATATAGATAATTAATAGATACGTAGGTTGATTGCTTGATTGATAGATACGTAGGAATTTTGTAGTAAGGTCTTGCTGTTGATTGTGGACTGAAGTTAAGGTTTATATATACCTCGGGACCCGGGACCACTGAACGGATTTTTATAAAACTTCTTGGAATGTATTTTCCACACATAAATGTTATTACCAATATGTTATTGATTTATTATTTTTTCTTGCCGATTTCAATTGTTGCTTTACTTCAAAATTTAAGGTACTTGTAAATATAGATACCTACATGCAATGAAATATCGTCGATGAATATTTTTAACGCTGTGGTAACATAAGACAGCGTTGCTTTCTTGGAAATCGGCAACCTTTAATGCGTAAAGTGATAAAGCTTTTAACAGTCAGAGTTTTCACGAAAATCCATTCAGTGGAACCGGGTTTAGAGATTTTTAACGGCACGCCACAATTAGGTATGTAGTTTTCGACACAAACAGGTGTCTAAGTATACACCTTCTCGATTTATCGTTTTTTGAATTGATTTGGTGATGTGAAATACAATTTACAGTATTAATTCTAAAAACCACAAAATTGTCGAATGCTAGTGTTTAATTCGAACTTGCAGACCTATCAGCTTTAATATTAACTAGTCGATGTTCAAAATGGCATCTCATGATTTAAACTAAATATTTTTTTAATAATTTTAGTTGCTGCTGTTGCTATCAGCAAAGGTTTTTCAGGTATTGATCGTCTACTACCGACAGTGAGGTAAACATTTCCGAAACAGCTTTTTAGAATATTAATGATACCTAAAGCCCCGATTGCCTTATTAAAGATGCTCGCTGCCATAATTCTGTGTCTAAGATTGGCACATTACTGATTTACCTACTAAAACTTTAGAATTTTTAACTAATGGATAATCTTAAGCCAGATACGAGCGTTGCTTTATGTGTAGAGAAAGAGTCCTGATAGTTTTAGCCCTACTTTCTTATTTGAATTGTACTTAACGATAAGATCCAATTCCTCATCCTGTATCGGTACCCTGTCGCACTCGCGAGGACTGCGGCGCCTCCTCATGTATCTTCGGCGACGATTCTCCAGCTCCGATGTGTCACTACGAATGCGGCTACGGCTACGTCGCTCATTGCTCGGAGGAGAGTAACGCTCCATTTTATCTGAAACTCGAGCCAAAACCATGTATTATTCGCATACGCAATTCACCTAACATTTAATACCTAATCACTAAATTATTCATATTATATATTCTGATATTCCCTAAACAATTTTAACAAGTACAACGTAATATGTAACGCCCAAACATATCTATTAATTTACTTGTAGTATAAGGCATATTTTTTATGCTTTTTTTATGCACTAGCGGCCCGGCCCGACTTTGCTCTGTATAAACAATATTCTGCACCTTTTTGAATTGATATTTTCAAAATAATTTATAATTTCTTAGCCATTGTCATATTTTTACATTTAAAACAAACATATGTTCCAAATTTCAGCTTTCCAGACTTAATATTTGTGGCTGTGCTTTTATTGTCAATCAGGATAAACGATTTTATACAAGTATATAATATTAATATTAAATAAGATCAACCAAATATGAAATTATATATTACACAATAATTAATACGAGCACAATTATTATTTGAAGAGTAATAATCATAAGTTGTTAGGTACCTACAGTTTATTGTTCGTCTTCTGTGCCTACAGGTAGATTACGATCAATTCGTCAAGTATATTTTATATCAAAATTGTAAAATTTAGTCTTAATTCAGATCTTTATTGTCATGTAACTGTTCATCATAGAAAGAACTACTAGTTGCTGAATAGTTGTCAAAATTTAACCAATCTCAAATGACATAAGATCAGTTACACGCACTCTTTTTCTGTGTTGTAGCGAACTATTTGCTTTACTGTATGAAGCGAATCAAGCGGAAACGAAACGTAAATAACTGTTTGACCGACCGACAACATTCAATTTAACTAAATTGACAATTCAAAAACGTTATGAGTTGAGCTCGCCTTTGTACGTGTAATATTCATAGTAGGTATATTGTAATGTTATCTTATGTGTATACAATAAAGAATTAGGAACGTATACGTAAATTGGTTTATGGTGGTAAATGTATGTACATATATGAATTTGAAAAATATTTAAATAGAATTTGGTGGTGAACAGATTTAAAAAAAATCTTTCACCAGAAGATATTAATAGATATTATCACTGTGTAATACGCCAATTTAGGGATGAGTTTTTAAAAGAAACGCGTTCTTGTACCGGGGATATTACATCCTAAAGCTCTGGTGTAAAATTAATGGGTCGGCAACACGCAAGTGATACCTCTAGTATTGCGAGCGTCCATAGGCTACAGTAACTGCTTAAAATCTGGCGGGCTGTATGCTTGTTTGTCGTCTAAATAGGTAAAAGATAAAAAAAAAAAAATGGAGGCGACCGTGCAAAGCCTGGACGGGACGGCTAGGTTGTAATAGTAATAACAGACATTTTTCACCTTATGAGACTAACCCTAATCTTGAAGGGGTGAGTGCCCAACAAATATAACAATACCCCAGGTAACAGACATAAATAGTAATAAAAAATAGATTTGGCAAGGTCCACCGTGGCAAGGGAAAGTATCTGTATAACAGGAATACAGAACTCATCTCGACAACTACTTCAAATACGATAAGTAAGCCAATATCAAATAAAATGTCAGGTACATACCTCTTATGTTAAGCCATTGTTCACAGCACTCCAATGTATATAATATATTACACACCCTTGAAAACTTCCCACCACTTTGCTCACACAACCGGACAAATGAATCCATAGATTCTTTTAAACTTTCTCGATTTGTACACATATTTTTTACTATAGTGGACAACTGGTTTTAATCGCGAAATATTTTTGTTAGCCGACGTTTTGGTTAAATTGCACTAACAGTGGTCAAGGGTTGACGTGTCAACCCGTTGTCCATTATATAATGTATCTATGTATACACACCCTTGAAAACTTCCCACCACTTTGCTCACACAACCGGCTCATCACCAAATGAATCCATAGATTCTTTTAAGCTTTCTCGATTTGTACACATATTTTTTACTATAGTGGACAACTGGTTTTAATCGCGAAATATTTTTGTTAGCCGACGTTTTGGTTAAATTGCACTAACAGTGGTCAAGGGTTGACGTGTCAACCCGTTGTCCATTATATAATGTATCTATGTATTACACACCCTTGAAAACTTCCCACCACTTTGCTCACACAACCGGACAAATGAATCCATAGATTCTTTTAAACTTTCTCGATTTGTACACATTTTTTACTATAGTGGACAACTGGTTTTAATCGCGAAATATTTTTGTTAGCCGACGTTTTGGTTAAATTGCACTAACAGTGGTCACGGATTGACGTGTCAACCCGTTGTCCATTATATAATGTATCTATGTATTACACACCCTTGACAACTTCCCACCCACACAACAGGCCGGAGCTCGTCTGCACTCCACGCCTAATTCTGTTTGACTGCATGACCCCTCTTTAAACTTAACGGCCGCGGCGCACCCTACTCTCTATAGCTTTGTCACTATTGTGTTTAACATGTCCGTTTAAGAATTAAAAATTGAGATGTTATAAACTAACAAATAAAAAATAAATGGCAAACTTATTATAGTGAAGGGCGCTGCATGAACGGCTTAAAACCACTTAAATCATACAGCGAACGAAAATATCTTAAAATGTACCTTGACTTTTTGGATTTCAAGATTGATCTGCTCGCTGATCCTGGTGTTGTCCATGTCCATCAAGTCCATCTGCCGCTTTTGTTCTTCCACAGTCTGTTGTGCTTGTAAGTACTGCCACCAAAACATTGATTAATAATTTTAAATTGTAATTAAATATGCATATTAAGGTCACCCAAAGAGCAATGGAAAGAGCTATGCTTGAAGTTTCCCTGCCAGACCGAATCAGAAACGAGGAGATCCGTAGGAGAACTAAAGTGACCGACATAGCTCGAAGAATTGCCTTAATTAAGTGGCAATGGGCAGGGCACATAGCTCGCAGAACCGATGGCCGTTGGGGCAGAATGGTTCTAGAGTGGCGACCATAAACTGGCAGACGCAGCGTGGGCAGGCCTCCAACAAGGTGGACCGACGACCTGGTAAAGGTCGCGGGCAACTGATGGACAAGGTCAGCTCAGGACCGAACACCTTGCGGGAGGCCTATGTCCAGTGGACGTCTTATGGCTGAGATGATAGGGATGCATATTACCGAAGTGCTTAGTAGTGTAGTGTAGCAGTACCTACAGGTTTTAACAATGGAAGGTTACCTTGACTCTATAATCTTGTAGTTGTTCGTTCTGTTCCTTCATCAAGGTCCTGAGCTCGTCAATTTCCTCCCTGGCTTCTCTGTAGCACTGCTTCAATGCTCTCACGTTCACCTCTTGCTCAAATGCCTGCTCCTTAGTACCTAACAGCATGTTGGTGTGCGTCGTCAGTCCTTCGAACTTCATTTCAAGTTCACGAAGTTTGTTTTGTACTTCTCGGTGCATACATTTTTCTTTATCTAATTCTTCTTTCTTTTTCAACAACTCCGTTCGAAGGATAGCACACTGTGACAAAACATTTTTTTAAATTACCCGGTTTAAATTGTTAGTAAACGTAGTAGTAATAAATTATAAATAATACCTCGGTGACTTTCGTTTTGAAGTTTTCTTCAGTCTGCCGTAACTGAATTGTCAGTTTCTGGACATCTTTTTCGGCAGGAGTCTGAGGAAAGAAAACGTTTTTTTTTAATCTTCGTTGCCATTATAAGTATGTAAGTGTTACCGAATTGTTAAGATTCTTAGTATCTACCTACCAATCACTTCATACAGAGGACAGTAAGTTATCTAACTTACCTTTATACTTATTAATTCGTTACATTTCTTTTGCTTTAAACTTGACCTACGCGTTACACCTCGTGCAGACGCGGTCATAACAGGGCTGTATGCTAATGTGTATATAATAAATACAAGTCATACTAAAGCTCAGCTGCACGATAGGTTCAGTGGCTTGGTGGTCACCTCACCATTTACCACTGCGCGGCGTATTATGGGTTCGATCTCTATACGGGACTTAAAATTGTGTGATCCATAAATGGTTGTCCAGACTCTGGGTATACTTTGAGTCTGGTCCCTTGCAACACAGGGCTTACACACTGGTGTGGTAGGTCTTTTTAAAAATAAATTAATAATAAATAATTAGTCACAGATGGCGCTGCTGTCACGGTACACTTCGGTACTACATATATTGAAATAAAAAACAAATTGTAATCTGTTAAAACTACAAACTGTATAAATTTGAATTGTACGGGCTACAAACAATAAGTGAAAGTGTTATCTTCAAAATACTCTATTACACTATTAGTGGTGAAATTGTGAAATCAAAATCTGTGCGTTTCTGGTGACAATAATATTTTATAAATAACAAACAGTTGATATGTGTGGTTTTTCTGTAAGTTGTAAAGATTAAATCTATACAAACACAGTGAAATACGTTTAATATTTTAAACAAGTGTTTTATATACAAACTTTGTATAGTGTATTTATGTAATTTATGAGTGTTTATGCATTCAATATTCCTAAGAGCCCGAACACGACGCGGTTGACGTGCTTTGTGTTCCGACTGAGCTGCTTTTGTTTCGTTTAAAGAGGTCCTATGTCATGGCTACGTTTGAACATTATCATCACACACTGAACTCCATCTAGATCCGTATTACTCGTCAAGATAAATCAACAATTCCAAAAACAACGCGGCTATCTTGTTTTGTTGAAGAGTTGCTATAGCTACCTTCAGACTTTATGATCTCGTTCTGAACATCCACCTAGGAATATTATACTCGCCTAGATAAATAGAAAAAAAACCTGAACACGACACAGCTATCTTGTGTTGTTGAAGAGTTCCCATGGCTACCTTCAGACTTCATCATCACGCCCTGAACACCCACTGAGGAATATATTCCTTAGTACTTTTGTCATTCATTATTCATTTTGATGAGTACTATAGTACTCGTCAAGATAAATGCCTACGAGCCGAAACGCGACGCTTCTGACTGCATCATCAGACCAGCTCCATGTGTCCATGTGTTATACTCTGGCAATTAAAAAGAGTGGCCCGAGTTTCTTGTCAATTCTTCTCGAGGCCCAACCCTAGTTAGCGAATTGGCCGTAGGAAAAAAAGTATGCTGGCATTTGTTTTTATGACGTTCATAAGTATCATGTATTTGATCTAAATGAATAAATGAGTTTGACTTTGACTTTACCATATTATTGCATTATCACAGATGTTACCGAATTTCAGCTCAATCAAATACCGGGATTGTTTCAAATCTAGCTTACAAGATTTGACCTAAACAAACTAACATACATTGCAAGCTTCGAGTATCTTAAGCTTGTAATAAATAGTTAAGTGCATTATTTATCAAAAACCAAATATAAAAAATCGTGATCAACAAAGTTTTAAAAGTTAAGGAACAGCGGTGACATCTAGCTAAACATAATATAACCACAACAAAACTAACATAAATCAAAGAACTGAACAAACGAATAATTAATTTTATTATATCCCGAAAGCATTGCACGGCGTCGACGTAAACCGACTATCACGCGGCCGCCGCAGAATCAAGCCTCACTTGACTTAGCTTTTATATATACAACATATACAACATACAACTTCAAATTGCGAATATGGAAGATATTTTACTTTATATATTGCAAGATTGCGAAAATAAAATAAATTATATAAATTAGTAGGTTTATACTGAACGTTATATCAGATGAACGGTTACGCCGAAAAAAAATTACTCTCCTCAAATTCAAACCTAGAACTTTAGAACTCCACCTTACAGAAAACCAATGTTAAATAACTACAGACAGCGGTGTAGTTGTGAGAGTACAGTTCTCCAGCGCTCGTTTAGTGATGCGTTTTTTTTTTGTTGAAAATAAACGTTTTCGTATCGAATCTCAGGAATAAGAGGAATAATTTGAACTTGTAATAATAACAAGCCTATGGCGCGCCTTGTCCTAATGCCTAAATAACATTGGGGTAAAACAATCACCTGACATCAACATCAATGCAACTATCCTATCGCCGAGATGTAGTCCAGAAATCATCAAAAGCCTTAACGAAAATAACAACTACAATGAAGAATACCTAAACATAAGTAATACGTCAATCAATAACTAAGGAAATTAAAAATTGCCAACTACAAGAGGCCAGTTTCCTTGGACAGAAAAGCATAACATAGCTATATTTGCTGATCAAATGGGCTATGGTGAAAACTACGTACGTATTAAAACAAATCTACATGTAAGGACTTTAGTGACTCTATTTTATGATTCAAATTCTGTTAATTTAATGGAATTAAAACACAAATATCATTGCCTGCAAATTACAATAAATATCTAAATGTATCAAAACTAAATAACACCTTGAAATTTGTATGTAACAATTGTAAAAGTTTGTTTCTTTCTTTACATCATAGTATTTATCGGATAAACCATTTTAGTATTTTTAAAGCTTGCCAATTTAGACAGACCGTAGTTTACACAGGAATATTACATATAAATTATAAGATTAGTTATATCAAATACATATTATAGAAGTATACTTCTATAATATGTATTTGATCTAAAAATAAAGATTCAAAGTTCACAATATCTAAACAACTCAAAAATGTAAGTACTCAAACTGACAATATCTGTAGTTTAGATGATGAATGTCAAACATCGGATCAAAGTGCAATTGTACTAACAGAAGTTTTTTTCGTGAATAATGTAATTAATGCGCCTGTAGCTACATTTTTACCTTGAGAATCTTTGTCAGTGCTGCATAATAAATGTTCTGTAAACATATTTCACCAGAATGTATGTGGTATTAGTAACAATAAATTATTACAATTATATATAATTATACAGTTTATTGACAAATCATTAGACTACCTATGTATAACTGAACATTTCTTAAACAACAAGTCAGTAAATGTCTTTAATTGGAGTAATTGTAGGTTAGCCTCGTATAATATAAGAACAACCAAAAAACGGGGTGGTAGCTTTATTCTGTATCACAAAAACAAGCCAAACGTTGAGGCTGTAAATAAATGATACAGAGTGGAATGTAGCGAGATATGTGGTGTTAAGGATGTTGAGACGGGCCTATATTTTAAGTTACTGCTACTGAAGTCCATATGATAAAAAATTGTATGCAACAACTAGAAAAACGATTTTAACATACGACGTGCTAACAAAAACAAAAAAAATCTGTCGTTTATTAAGGTATTTCAATTTTAGATACTAAGAAACGAAAATAGTTCATGGAGTAGTTTGGGAACTCTTTTTGTAGTACTTTGGGAATAAGCCAAAAGTCAAAGTTACTGACCCCATTAACAAAAAAATAGCGCCATTTTTGTGTCTGCTGTCTTGAATAAAAAGTGGAATGATTTACGAGTTAATACCTTTTTAAGAGTTTTGGGAAGATTATTTCGAAATGGCTTCAAGAAAGGACTTATTTCAAACAAAACAGAATAAAAACCAAACAACAAAATGGATCACAAGGGGAATCCAAAAAAATCAGAGTACTATTCAACTTACACGCAAAAAGAATCCAGTACAAACCAAGCTACACACGAATTAATAGTAGAGTCATTAAGCAGGCTTAAGTCAATTTTGGAAGAACATCTAAACAAAGCATAGAACATCAGTAAAAAGACTTGAAAGCTGGTGAATAAATGTACCAACAGACAATGAAAACAGCGAGACTATTATTTATTAAATATTAATAATAAGATTATAGATGATCCTGTGGTTGTTAATAAATTGGCCGAAAATACATAAACATACATGAATATGAGACAATGTCAAAGAAACCTTAGAGAAGGAACGCGGCGAAATATAATTTCTAATAAAATGTTGCCTAAATTAAATATTGCAAAGCATTGCACAAAATATCAAGATGTTGAATTATTTAATAAATTACCAACGTACCTAGAGGACTTGTATCTGTTTAAATCACAATTGAAGGCCTTCCTATTGGACAGATGTCTTTACTCTATTGCCGATCTGGTAGTCTTATTGTATGAGGTATAATGTATATTTCTTTTTTTTGACACAGCTTATTTTAATTTAATTTTATTGTTATTTTTTGTTATTGAATTATGTAATTCAAGAGAGGTAGGGCACCGTGTACTAGCGAGCAAGCCCGACTGGGGAAGGACCTCCACCTTACAGTAGACCACAGCCAAAAAACTACACACAGTTGTGTAGTTGTGTTTGTGTGTGAGTACAGGTCTCCAGCGCTCATTTAGGGATGCGAAATCCCAGGGATAGTCCCATCATAAAGCTCTGGTGTAAAAAATAATGGGTTGGCAACACGCAAGTGATACTTCTGGTATTGCAAGCGTCCATAGGCTACGGTAACTGCTTAACATCAGGCGGGCCGTATGCTTGTTTGCCACCACATATTTTTTTCTTATATTACGTAAATATAAATAGTTTGTGAAATAACTTACCAGAGGTGCGTTGGGGTTGCAGGGAGCAGGACAAGGAGGGCATACTCCACACTGAAACCGAGAAATTACGTAAGTTCTATAGGATCAGATCATTGAGGCAGAGCCTTAGTCTTACTGATGGACCTAACTATAAATTTTGACTGGCCTGTTGGTCTAGTGGTCAGTGACTCTGACTGCTACGCCGGGGTCGTGGGTTCGATTCCCACCCAGGAAAAATATTTATGTGATGAGCACGATTGTTTGTTCTGTGTCTGGGTGTAATTTATCTATAATATGTATGTATTTAGAAATAATATATAAGTATGTTTATCAGTTGTCTGGTTACCATAGTACAGGCTCTGCCTAGTTTGGGATCAGAATGCGATGTGTGAGTTGTCCCGAAAAAATATTATATTATAAAGAAAATAAAAAATAAAATCTATACAGTAAGTAGTGGTAGCCAAATGGGTGAGTAACCGTCTTGTATGCATAAAGCGAGAATTCGATCCTAGGTGGCAGTACCAATATGTGTAGTACCAAGACATGTCTGATTCACCAACTGTCATTAGGTCAGCTTGTGTGGATTATGGATTCAAGCCCCTCTCTCTCTTGATAAAGGAAAGGAGACCCGTGCCCAGCAGAGGGACATATTTGGGTTGCTATTATAAAATCTATACAGTGGTGTAAATTATAGATTGACTAGCTGTTTCCCGCGGCTCCGCCCGCGTGGATGTCGATTATCGCTGCAAAAAGTAGCCTATGTGTTATTCCAGACTCCATAATCTATCTGTGTGCCAAATTTCATCCAGATCTGTTCAGTAGTTTTTACGTGAAAGAGTAACAAACAAACATTCATCCATCCATCCATTCTTACAAACTTTCACATTTATAATATTAGTAAGGATTAGCATTAGATGCTCATTTAAAGGGTAACGTTTTCAAACTAACGTCGCCCATACTCTTATCTCCTGGTTTCCCATAGCAGAACACCCTGGAGATTACTAAAAGATGGCTACCAATATGCATTTAGACTGCCTTGGTGGTGCAGTAGCCGCAGTATGCGCATGCTGTGCACGACATTGTGGGTTCGATTCCTACACAGAATAAAACGTTTTTGTGACCCACAATGAGGTGCAAGTGCAATATCTGTCCATTAATTGTCCGTTTGTAAAGTCCCCCGCGACACAGGGTAACTTAATTAGTATAATATTTATAATAATATTCAGTATTCAAGCAACACTTACGGCTCTAGACATCGGTGGCACTGGAGGGCCGACCTGAAAAGGAAACATATTTTACTTAAACGTATCTATACTAATATTATATATAATTTTGACTGCCTCGGTGGTCCAGTGGCCGCAGTATGCGCCTACTGTGCACGAGGTTGAGGGTTCGATTCCCACAAGACAAAACTTTGTGTGACCCATAAAGAGTTGTTCTGAGTCTGGGTGTAATTTGTGTCCGTTAATTGTGTGTGTAAAGTCCCCCGCGACACAGAGCTTGTTATCTAGTGCAGGAGGTGTATTTAAAAAATAAAAAAATAAAGCTGAAGAGTTTGTTTGGTTGAACGCGCTAATAAAAAATAAAGTAATGGTTCGTATAGATTTTTTTTTGTTGAATAGTGCATTTATCCAGGAAGGCTATAGGCTATATAACATCACGCTATGACCACGCGGACGAAGTCGCAGGCGACCCCTAGTAATATACTTGCACAGTGCGTAGGTCTTCTCAAATGGCACAGCACCGCTGGTATCCAGGTAACAAAATATGTTTACTGTCTGGTTTATCGTTAGCGGAGTGGTCACCATTATTATAAACAAGCATACAGCCTTCCCGTACGCCTATAGACCCTTGCAATACCAGAGGGATCACTTATACGATACGCACCGGTTGTTCAAAACAGGTGTTAGGTCCATGAGCGTTGCCCCCTCGGCAAGCTGACCCTGGGGGGTTGTTCTTCTGTTGGTCCATTTCGGTTTTGATAAACTTTACTTCAATTTCCAAACTTCCCAATTGTTTCTCCTGAAATTGAAAAATAATTTATACAATTATTATTTGCTTTAATAAGTTACTCTTGAGCTAACAATATTTATTTTATTGTAATTAATAAAAATTTAGTACTTATAAAAAAATCAATGAATATAAATTAAAAATAGTGTAATTAAAAAAAATATATTGTAAAAAAAGCGTGGGATGCGTGGCGTCAATAGTAATAACTATTTAATTGACAGATAGGATTATATTGATAATATCTTAAAAAGCACCACGTTTTTTTTACTTGTTTCTTAATACAAATTTATTAAAATTTATTTTCTGTTTTTTATTTTCGATTTTCTATAAAAGCGTGGTTTTTAATTTTTGAAACTATTATTTATTTTTAATATAAATTTCGAATTGCCATTGGTCACTTGCAATTTCGCATACTATTGATATAAGTATGCCAAATTTCGAGTAATCAACGTTTTGAAGAGGGTCAAAATAATATTCAAAGTTTCCGTTACATACGTACGTATGAAGCTAATAAAAGCATGTTACAAAAGTCACAAACAAAAGAGATACGAACCAAATCTGTGGTAGAACTTTGGTATGTTTCAAGTCTGTTTATAAGTTCTTCTGATAGTTTTGTGTTCCCGTTCTAAAAATAAAGTTAAATACATTATATAGAGTCCCTGCTCCGTTAAGCCGGTACCTAACCTGAGTCGGGTGGTTTATTTTAATAATTAACTTAAACGTTACGTACGTACGTTTATTATGTACAAATTTAAGAGAGGTAGGACACCATGCTAGTCAGCAAAACTGTGTAGGCACTTAATAACTGTCTCAATATTTACAACTGCCTGCCACCTCAAAATGATTCAACAGCAATATTGACTGCCTTGGTGGTCCAGTGGCCGCAGTATGCGCCTGCTGTGCACGAGGTTATGGGTTCGATTCCCACACAGGATAAAACAGTCTGGGTGTAATTTGTGTCCGTTAATTGTATGTTTGTAAAGTCCCCCGCAACACAGAGCTTGTTCTCTAGTGCGGGAGTTGTCTTTTTAAAAGATAGAAAGATAGAATGTAATTGTGTTGTAACTAATTGAGGTTGCGGGCACGTAAATATTGAGAGTTTACTAAGTGCCTACACCTGCTTAGTAAGGTGGACCTTACAGAACCAAGACACACAGCAGTGTGGGTGCCTGTGTGTAAGTATAGGGGTTTCCAGAGCTCATTTAGGGATACGATTTTAACGAAACGTTTTCTTTATCCCAGGAAAATTTCAACATAAATCAAAGCAAAGCGCATAGATATTACTACTAAATACTAGAGTCGATGCTTTTGGTATTGAAAGCGTCTATAGGCTACGGTTTGCCACTAAAGTAGATAGAGAAATTTAAAATAAATGGAGCCGAACCAAAGCTTCTGACTGACATCGTATAAGTAAGTTAAAGTCAAACTCGTTTATATTTAGATCAAATGCATTAACGCATAGTTATGAACGCCATCAAAAAAACCAAATGCTAGCATATTTTTTTTCCTACAGCCAATTCACTAACTAGGGTAGAACTTGGAGAAGAATTGACGAGCTCATGCCACGGCTTTCATCTCAATAATCACGTTTAACATTTACAATATTTTTTAAACTATAAACTTACCTGTTCATCAACTACAGTATCTTGACATGGAGGCTTATTGTTTACCGAACTCGCATCCCCCTATGGTCAAACAATTATTATTAAAACTTTCGTCATAATGCCTGTGGCTGTGCACAGTAACCATGAAACATCGACGAAAGCACTTAAGTACTTATTTTTATATTAGGTATTAAGTTGTCCGTGTGGTGACGGATTTAGAATACAAATGTCACCACCCCGTTCTATCCAGAGGGTGTCGTAAGAGTCGATTACGGGAGTCAGGCTGACAATATCCACTGCAAGAGGGAAAACTGTAAACAAAACTCTATACCAACCCATGGCCAGCGTAGTATAGTAGGCTAATATCCCTCCAAATGTATAGAGGAGACCTGTGCCCAGCTGTGGGACGTTAAGTGTTCCAAAATGATCGTTCAAGAAAGTCCGTTCAGACCAAATGACCAAATGAATATGTTTTAAATATCTTCGTTTAGATATAAGTAATTTATCAATAAAGGACCCGGAAGGAACTCTCTTGTATTAAAACTACAGCAGACCATCTCCAAAGCTACTGCGAGAGCCACAGCATCGCTCTAGTCTAGACCTCCCTAGACAGCAAACAGTACAAATAATTCATGCATCATGGTACAGTACACAAGGCAATTTTATCCAAATGTACGTGTGGCCTGACCTCTGGGTTGTTTTTGCTCAGCCTCTCGTTAAGGAGAGAGTTCTCTTTGTTCATAAGTTTCAGTTCCCCCTGCAGCCGCTTGATCTGAGCGCGACACGTCTCCAGATTCTGGTCCTTCGTCATCAACTCCTTGTATAAAATATACCTGTAATACGTACCTTAATTTATTCATTGTTCCGTATTGTGATTATTTTATATAAAAGAACATTTTTATTTATTTATGAGCCTAAAATAAACTGTAGCAGCCGCGGACTTGCGTCTGAGCTTTTTTGTCAAATTCTAAATGGCATGATATCGTGATTCATGTTTCTAATTTTGAAATTATGACATGTGTCATTTAGTAGCCAGTATGTAAAAAAATAATGTTAGTCCAAACTTTTTACACAAAAAGTTTAGTTTTGTACTATCGTGACGTAACTATTATAATATGTATACTCTATAGATACGACCTGCACGTTCCCCTGGCGCATAAAAAAATGCTAGTACTATGGGCAGTCTTGCGACTTTCCAATTATATTGCCAAATGGTTTGGCACGTGACGATGGGAAGAGACCTGACGGTATGACATTATTGCCTTGGAAGATGGGTAGGCCTTTGGTGTGGGACGCAACGTGCGTCGATACCCTTGCGCCATCACATCTTCCGAGTACAGCGGGTTCGGCTGGCGCTGCTGCTGCAGCTGCTGAGGCCCTTAAACGGCGCAAATACGGAAACTTAATTGGCAATTACGTATTTGAGCCGTTTGGGGTCGAGACAATTGGTTCGTGGGGTCCGAGCGCTCGCTTTCTTTTTAGGGAAATAGCGAAACGACTGATCGACGCTTCGCGTGACCAAAAGGCTGGCCTGTTTCTTGCACAGAGAATCAGCATTGCCATTCAACGTGGCAATGCCGCCAGCCTTTTGGGCACTTTTCCGGTTGACAGTGATTCGGAGGAATATTATGACGCCTAAACTATTGCCTTTTATTTAATTAATTAGTTTTTCATATTTAGGTTTAGTTAGTATAAATAAGTTTTTTCATATTATTGTTGTATATATATAGTTTGAATTTTAATTTAATAAAAGTTGTATTATTGCCATTAGAACATCATATTGCTACTAAGTATCATGTATTTTTTTTTCAATTCGCGTCCTATTTGTATAGTTGTAGCTTTTAGCGCTATTCTATTCTATAAACGTGCACGTAAAAACGAAAATAATGTGATAAAATAAATCAACTTTATTTATAGTGGTAGTTTAGAGGATGATTTAATCAAAATAATTTTTAAATTTTATTTTACTCAAATAATTCAGACATTACGCGCTCATATATATGAGAGATTGATTAAATTGTTTAGTTAAATGATACTAAACCAATTATTCATCTATCGACATTAAACACCTATTGAAATATACATTGTAATTAAAAGAAACCTTTCATCTAAACAATCGTGTTTATATATGTACCTAAGATATAGAAATAGTTTACGTTTTGAATTATGTGGCCTATTACGCAAAGCTTTAATCACACTGCTAGCGCGCTGCAAAGCGTCTAAGAACAGAACTGTGCCCCTTTTTGATTAGGGCCCAGTTCTGTTAGTGCCATTTTTCGAGCTGCGATATTGTATATTTAATCTGATCACAACGCCATGCTCCAGCGCCATCGCGCTATTTATCTACTACTGTTTGGCGTGTCATCGGCACCTAGGTTTATCACATCGACACCTAGGTTTATCACATCGACACCTAGGTTTATCACATCGACACCTAGGTTTATCACATCGACACCTAGGTTTATCACACGGCACAAATATTTGTGTGATCTTCTTAAGTCTGGTTGCATGTCGTGTCCGTGATTTTAATGCTTGTGCAACTCCTCGCGACACAGGGATTATTTCCTAGTTCACGAGTCATGTTTAAAAATAAGTATTAATTACGGTGGGGGAAAAAAGCCTAACGTACATCGCAACTTTTGGTCTAAAAGGTAGTGAGCATTTCTAAACAAAAACCAATACTTATCACAATAATTGTGTATAAACAATAAAGCTAAATTGCCATATCGCAAAATTACAGCTAACTAGTAAAAAACAAAAAATAACCTCTTGACTTCTAGGTCGGCATTATCAGCAGCGAGTTTTTCTTGCATATCGTAACTCTCACTAAGCTTGCGCGTCAGGTCAATCTCCTTGAAATAAACACCAATTTGTTACAATTCTATATATTTTGCTATGTTTCAAATACAATGTAGTTTTGTTCTGGTACATTGGTGAGGACATACGGATTTGCTCCGAGTTGGCGGTTCGCAGGCCGCGAAGTCAAGAGTGTCAGGACGCCTGGTCCCCGCCAGCAGGATCGAAGGGTGACTCATTCTCATCTCGTGGTGCATAGCTGGCTCTGCAACAATTTTTTTTTGTTTTTCATTTGTTTGTAAAAAGGACAACTCCCGCACTAGAGAACAAGATCTGTGTCGCGGGGAACTTTACAAACATACAATTAACAACCATAAATTACACCCAGACTCAGAACAATTCTTTGTGGGGCACACAAAGTTTTGTCCTGTGTGGGAATCCAACCCACAACCTCGTGCACAGCAGGCGCATACTGCGGCCACTGGACCACCGAGGCAGTCAAAATATAATATTTCAAACAAGTATATAAGTACTCCTTCTGTGTAGGTGGGTGGTATATGCTAATTTAATGGACCGGTTTTTTAGAAGAAACTTCAAGAAAAAACTGGTAGCAGTAAATTTTTATTTATCTATTTACTTACTTAGTTGTTTTTTTTATTTTAAATTTTAGTTCTAGATACTGGGTAAGGCTAGGAACTCGCGGTGCGATATTCACCCGCGCCCTCCGCGGTGTGGCGGAACAGCTGTTTTATTTCTAAACGATACCGGTTATTTTTGCGGTTATGCAGCTGTCGCGGTTGCGGTCATCGCCCGCAAATTTGGCGGGCGACAATAACCGCGCGCGTAAAACGCGTCGCGATATGTGCTTAATTTTTTACATAATAGGTATCTGCATTCTACAGAAGCTGCGCGCTCGCAACCGCGGACGCGGGTGAAAATTTCCCCATGTGTTCTTAGCCTTAGGAAGAATATTAAAAAAGAAATCAATTTTTGATATCCGGAGTAAAAGTGTTTGTACCTAGTTCCTAGGTATTCAAAAACTTATTATTTTTTCAATTGTTTCAATGTAAGATCTAATTAGGGCAAGATAGTTATTATGACTTAAGTAATAGATGTTTTTATAGTCTAAAATTGTAATAATGAAAATAGGCTATGCTATGTCCCAGATGTAAGGAAAACTATAAAAATATCTTCCCAGTAATTATTTTTAATTATAAAACGTACATAAATGTTACTCTGGTAATTTGAGAATGTGGTCTCTTTTTAAACTATCTCTCTTTTTAAAATGTGGCCACATTTTAAATATCTCTTTTTAAAATGTGGCCACATTTTCGCTTTTTAGTTGCTCTTGCTATGCACACACTTGAATTCAGCTCTGTACTTTGGCATGAATGTCAATTTATCACCATCGCTTAGATGGCAGTATGAAATAACGCCTCAAACTATTGTTATTAACAAAAGAAATAAACGTGCCTTATGAAATTAATTTGAATTGAGACTCTTTAAGGCAAAAGCCCCTAGTAGGGCGGTTAGTTAAATAGTTAGTTTGACGGGGCTTTTTCCGTACCTGGCCGCTCAAGTAGGCCTTTGTGGGTAGGGCGGTTAAAACACAATTAAAATTGGTTTGGCTTGCGTATTTTTCGAAAATTTTAACATTGCGTACTCAAAGGGAACGCTCGCTCGTGGGGTACATTACCTGCTGATTGATGATGCCATCGACATTTGGACCTATATTTCTCTATATATACTCATGATCCATTACAACTTCATCATCTCAGTCAAAAGACATGCACTGCTGGACATAGGCCTCTCCAAGAAAATCCTTAAGTCTTAAGCTGACCTTGGCCGTCAGCTCGCAACCTTTACCTACACTCACAGCTAGAACACGACTTCGCACGGCAGCGGCAGCGGCGAGTGATGGCGGTAACAAATGTACTAATACCGCGCAACGCCTCGTGGCATCATAGAACGTTTTAGTATATACTTATTCAAATTGGTATAAAGCACACTGCAGCAGTAGGTACACACAGCAGCGGAGTTAGCTGTATAGCCCCTCTTATTATTATTTTATTTCAAAAAGACGATTCCCGCACTCGAGAACAAGCTCTGTATCGCAGGTGACTTTACTAACATACCATTAACGGACAATAATTACACCCAGACTCAGAACAACTCTTTGTGGGTCACACAAAGTTTTGTCCTGTATGGGAATCGAACCCACAACCTCGTGCACAGCAGGCGCATACTGCGACCACTGGACCACCAAGGCAGTTAAAGTCAAACCTCTAGACAAGTGGTATAAACGATAGTCGAATAGAAATGTCAAAGAACCAAATGTATGGGATTTGACATAAGTTTACGACATTATATCGTAGACTTACGTCAAATCCCATACATTTGTTTTTTTTTACTTTTCGATTCGACTAACGTAAATGCAACTTGTCTATAGGCTCAGGGCCGCTATATGAAGATTCGTTATTTAAGAAAACCATTGTACATATTGTATATAACCAGTGTACAATTAGACTTCATATAGCGGCCCTGTACATCTAACTCCGTTGCAGACCGTACGTATAGTAGTACAAGTACGAGCAGACAGCGCAGCGGATAGTGTTACGAAAACTCGGCTGTCCCAGATCAAAACCCAGTAAGTGTTTTTTTAACAAATTTTACAGGAGAGTGCAAACACTTAAATCGGAGTAACCTTACAAAATTATATATGTTAAACTGAAAAAAATATATTCACTGAAAGGCAAAAAAGGAAACTATTGAATACATATTATGAGATTTTTTTGGAAAATAATGTAAAATGCATGTTTTATGCCCCTTACTAACTTTACTACTAGGTTTTTGAATTGGTTTATGAAGGGTATATAGAACACTTACTAAGTTTTGTGGTATGAAAATAGATCAAATAATAAGTTTATTTCATAAGATATTTACATTAATAGTTATTAAAATTCAAGTAACCTAACCTAACCTAATTACAAACGATCAGATATTGTATTTAAAGATATTACCTATAAATAAAATATCTGATTCCTCACAGTTCTGAGGAAAGGTGCCCAAAAGACTGGTCACATTTCCACGCTCACAAAAATAGATCTTATTTATAAGATATTGAAGCTGGTGTATCTACAATTTGGTGGAACATACTTTGAAAAATCTAAATATGCTAAAAAAATATTTATAAAATTACCCTTACTGGGTTTTGTTCTGGGACAGCCGAACTATAACTGAATATTTCTACTCACCGTAAATGCTACCTGGCAAGTAATCCATGCATCTGCTTGTTTCATCTTTCCTCTTGTGCATGTCGCTGCCGACTAGCTTCTGAATGTTCCGTGTCATCCTGTCGAAGCGCTCCATCTCTCTAAGAAGAAGGTCATTACGCTCACCAAGCTCTTTCACGTCAGTTTTGGTTATAATTGCTTTCTGTAAAGTTATAATTATCATTATTATCCAATTAATTAACAGAATAAGTCAGTAACCCCAACTTCTTCTTCTTCTTATCGTTTAGTAAGTGGCCAACCTGGTGACAGAGTTATTTAGATCGCCCATATTTAGGCCTCTGTGGTGATCTAACGACTGTTAACAGCCGGGACCGACTTTAACATGCCCTCTGAAGCATTGAGACGCTCCGATGAAATACCACTATGCGTTCACCCATCTATAGGGGTACCGCGCCATTGGTAGCTTAACTCACTGATCCTTTACCGAACAGCGAGTGCACCTAGCTATGAGCGCCTCATAATTAAAATAGATTTACGAGTTGCATAAGATAAACAATTTTTACGTGGAGAAATTGAAAACAAAATTGCGCGCGGTGTTAATGGTGAGGAGACCACCACCATACCCTAGCACCTTACGTGAAATCATTTATTAAATTATTTCTACAATCATGAAGGATCCTCGGGTGCATTTTTTTTATACTACTTGGGTGTTGGTTAAGCAGTAACCGTAGCCTATGGACGCGTGTTGCGAACCCATTTTTTTACAGATGGAAGGAACCCTGGGCACAGAATACTTAATAGTACAGGTACTCTGGGATAGGAATACGTTTTTTTCAAAACGCATCCCTAAATGAGCGCTAGAGACCTGTACTCACACACAGGAACACAACTACACCACTGTGTGTAGTTATTTAGCTGTGATCTTCTGTAAGGTGGACGTCCTTCCCCAGTCGGGCTTGCTCGCTAGTAAGGTGCCCTGCCATACCTCTCTTAATATATTGCCTGTCGGAATCCTTTTTTTTTTTAAACATCTCCCGTACTATAGAACAACCCTGTGTCATGGGGACTTTACAAAATACAATTCACGGACACAAATTACACCCAGACTCGACACAAACATTTATGAATCACACAAAGTTTTGTCCCGCGTGGAAATCGAACCTACGATCTCTGATGTAATATTTCCTCTACTGCCACTATTGCCAGATTCGTAGTTTCATCTTGAGGACAACCAACTTTAACCCCAGAGGTCGGTTTAAAGAAGAGTATTGAATGTATGGGCATTCTAAGATAAGGCAGCGAAATGTAAGGGATTTGACGTGAGTTTATTATATCGTAAATTAACATTTGCTTTTTTGACTTTTTATTTCGACTACCGTTTATGCCACTTGTCTAGAGGGGCTGGTATACGACCCTAGCCATGCAGACAATTGAATAGGAGACAGATGTTACTCAAGGTTACACTGGGTGTATAAAATGAGGGTTTCTTTCGCCCGAAATTCTCATATTTATAAATATTTTATATGTGTAAGTTACACTGACCGATAGAATAATATTTTTACTTTTATATACTGATGTACATTACATATATACGTCCCATGCGCGGTGTACTTATACATATTATGACGATTACAACTCTATCAACTTTTTGAATCGTTATATCTTAAAAACGGTAGCTATTAGGAAAAAAGTATTTTATCATTTTTTATAGATAATTATCTAATCTACATTTTTTCTGGGCTAGTTTTATGATAAAACTTACCGTTTTGCTGAAAAACGTGAAAAACATTTGACCTCAATTTTTTTTTTCCCAGGTGTTAGATCGATAAGGACTTTTTAGATTTCATTAATGGTGGTGTTTTGAACAATCCTACCAATTTCAGCTGTGAATTTTTGTACCCTCGAATATCGCAATTGTAAGGACACATCGCTAGTTTATTATATTATAGACAGAATAAACTATTTTCTGCAAGATTTTCTTAAGGAAACTTGAAAAAAACAACAATTAATGAAATGAATAGTCATTTTTAAGTTATGTCGTTCCCAAGGGACCTCTCTATATAAGTAGATTAAGTTAAATACCTTTTGTATTTCAAGCAACCTCGCTCTGGAGTCTCTAATGATCCTGGTACTCTTCCTCGCATCATTGTATATGTCCCGAATCTGGCGCGATAGAACATCCTCTACTTCCAACGCAACTGGTGAAACTAAGGTAGAGGGGCATAAGCTTATTATTAACATTAACAGACAATAAAGGTACTTTACTTTCACATAAGACGTCCACTGCTGGACATAGGCCTCCTCCAAGGTTTTCCACATCATACGGTCCTTTACTTATTGGTATATAATTATTTCATATAATTGTATAGATTCATTTTATTTATTTACACTATACAAGTAATTTACGACTAAAACTATATTTACACAAATAAGAAAACAATTCTTATAAAAAAAAACCTTAAAAGGGGGAAGGACTGCTTAATAGGTGTCGTAAAATAACTCCGCATTGATGTCTACTGAAAACATGCCCAGGAGACTGGCAGCATTGCCACGCTGAAAGGCAATGCTTATTCATTGAGCCCAATATAAGCCAGCCTTCTAGTCACGTGAAGTGTCCACTAAACGCTTAAACACCGCGAGCACTAGCACCCCACAGCCCAAGCGTTTCGACTCCAAACGGCTCAAAAACAACCTCCGATAAGATTACTGTATTTGCGCCGCTTGAGAGTCTCTTTACTTACTTGTGTGTACTTACCTTGGTTTGATTTCTGAAACAATAAAAGATTGCATTAGACTATGTACAAATTTAAGCGTACACAAAATCAAGTATGTATCAATTGATCACAGATACTAAAACCAACATCGGGCTACAGCAGACATCGTTTTTTAGAAGTTAAACGCTGCGACCAAACGTTCGACCTAAACGGTTCCACACCGCACACTATAAAAACGTCAAACACGATTGAGTCGATTTTCGAAAGCTCTACACTACGAAAGCAGAGTCGCCGAAGCGCGATGCACTAAATGTAGCATATCTGCTTGAAGCCCTATGGCATGCTTAGCTGCTTAGCTGACGTCTATAATAGTGAAATGCGTATTTATTAACACCACTGTCCATGGTAAATTCGCATATTTACAGCTATCTTTTTCAGTCCAATATAACGTCGTAATAAACTTTAAGATACTGTTTCCATTGCAAAACGCAGTACAAAACTGTTTAATAATAATAATGTCCTCCTAACCGAATTTCGGTCACAGCGGCTTATCTGAACGGAGAGTAACCATCTGCGCGGGAGATATTATAGTGCTCAAGTGTGTGCGGAAACACTAGTGCACTCTTTATTTCCTCACTCTACTAGACCGATGGGATGGCAATCCGACATGACCGGAGAAATATGAGGCGCAACGGCTTGTAACGGGGTGTAAACACCATCAATATCCAAACTTCGGGCATCTATTGTGAATTTCTTGACAGAAAAACCCAATATCAATTTTTGACCCGACCCGGGAATCGAACCCGGGACCTCGTGATCAGCAGTCACACTCATCGATCACTAAGCCACCGAGTTAACAAAACCATATAAAGTATACCTATAATAAAACTTTAATAATTTTACCTTGGGTATATTTTGTTTTAAGCAGCATTTAACCCTTTCTTTTAACCCTTTTTGAGCTTCACCACAGTTGGACTTTTGCCTGACGTATCCTGTGGTTTCATAGTCGGGAATGGTGCGGTCCATAGCATCAGGCTTGAACATACACTGGTCACCAATAGTGGCTGTCGTCTGGTCTAGATGAGGCGACGGCTTTTTGTCATCATTGATGTCATTGGTGAGCTGATGGATAAAGATGAAATCATACAGATATTTATTACAGAAAAGGGACGTAGAGGTACGTCTTTAGAGATTATAATATGCCTTGATACATGCACGAATGCTGCTCGAAGTAAGTAAAGTAGTAAGTAAAGCATTGTTGCAGTCGATAACCGTAACCAAATCATTGCAATATCAGAGATATAACAGCAAACTATATATATATCTCCCACTGCCGGGCACGGGTCTCCTCTATCAGGAGAGAGAGGGTTTAGGTCTTAATTCACACACGCTGGTCTAATGCGGGTTGGTGAATCAGATATGTCTTTAAAGACATGTCTGATTCACCAACCCACATGTCTTCTTAATTAATAGCATAATGCGGGTGCATTAGGCTATTAATTAAGAAGACATGTGGGTTTCCTCACGATGTTTTCCTTCACCGTTAACAGATGGCGAATTATTTGATTAGTACATATAAACTCTTCAAAGTGAAATTCACATTGGTATTGCCATCCGGGATCGAACTCGCACCTCTTGCGTGCAAATTGGTTTCTTGCACCACCAGGACCATTCAGAATCTCAGAATATCAGTGGTATCACGCATACATTTTATAATTCAACATACTAGATTACCAGACACAGTATCATACTCAACACTTAAACCTCGACTTTGACTGCCTTGGACCACCAAGGCTGAGACCACTGGACCACCAGTGGTCTCAATATGCGCCTGCTGTGCAAGAGGTTGTTCGATTCCCACACAGGACATAACTTTGTGTGACCCACAAAGAGTTGTTCTAAATCAGGGTGTAATTTGTGTCCGTTAATTGTACGTTTGTAAAGCCCTCCGCGGCACAGAGCTTGAGCTCTGTGCCGCTTGAGCTCTGTGCGCAGGAGTTGTCTATATGAAAAAGAAAACCAGAACGTAGAAACATGACTTGAAACTAACCAATTGTGATTCCGAAGCCGACTGTCCATCAAATGTCTTATTGTAATCAAGACCCCTTCTGTTATTAATTGAGTATTGTTTGTCGAGAGTTATTTCAGGAGTGCTGATCGTCTGATCGACTGTCAACGGCGACGATTGATCTGTCCGAGTGGTTCGTTGCTTCAGGAGTAACTTCGTAGCCTAGAACAAATCGGTAACAATCATTTTAAGAGTCTACCAGTAATTATATTATTTATTAGTAAAGGATATATGTACGTTTCCCTCCAGGCATATGGAGGAGACCCGTGCCCTGCAGTGAGACGCTTATGGGTTGAGATGATGATACTATGTATGTGCAAATAAGGGAGGTAGGGCACCATAATAGCGAGCAAGCCCGACTGGGAAAGGTGGAGGACCTTACAGAAGACCATAGCCAAATAACTGTGTAGGTGTGTTCCCGTGTGTGAGTACAGCTCTCCAGTTTTCCTATCCCAGGAACACCCCATCTTGAAGCCCTGGTGTAAAAAATGGGTCGGCAACACGCAAGTGATACCTCTGGTATTGCAAGCGTCCATAGGCTACGGTAACTGCTTAACATCAGGCAGGCCGTATGCTTGTTTGCCACCTAAATAGAATAAAAATAAAAACAGTCATTATTTTACTGTTACGATATTTGTTAAATAGATCGCAAACATTATGATAGTTAATTTTTTTTACATAATTATTAATTTCAAAATATAGTTATCTTAGCTCTATGACTTAAAAACTCACATGTTACTCTATGTTTGCCGTCTTAATGCAATTCTAACAAATTGTGATCATTTTCACGTTTCATAAAAAAATTGTTAATATCAAAATGTCATATTGACTTTAGGATGACCTACTTGATTTATAACACCAGCGTGTTGTATTAACGTTTTTCATAAGCTAACAGCCCGGCCACGAACACGCCTATGCAGCGGGAGCGACGAGCGGCAGCGGAAGCGACGAGCGGCGGCGGCGAACGGTGAGACAAATATACTAAAACCGCGCACTGCGTCGCGCTTTTAGTACATTTGTTGCCGCTCGCCGCTGCCGCTGCCGCTGCCGCAACAAAGTCATGACCAGGCAAAAGACACAAAGCTTATAAAAAAAAACAGACATCGGCGGTCATTTGCTACATTGATACCTAGCACTTTGTCACCGACAGCTATATGTGTTTAAACGCAAACGCATTATAAACGAAGTTTACAGCTCAATTGCTCTCCTACCAGACTGACTACTCCAATAGGCATTAGACTATCAGGCCAGTAACTTCCCAAGTTCGAGTGGAATTCGCGTAGTCAGCTCCTTCAAAAATTTCGCAGCTACTACAGACTGCACATACTGTATCCTAAATCTTGATAACTTTATTTAATATGTACTTTTTGCACGTGCTTTATGTGTGTTAAGGGTTCCGTGAGATCAACTCATTCTCCAATATCAGCATTCTACGTAGAAATTACTTATTGCGTAGCGTAACCACTGCGCTAAGTGGATGGTAAACGCGCAAGACAGGGCGCCGGCAATATAGAAAGAAAAGTCGTTAATTGGCACATCATTACACATGAAACCTTACATAACTAGCTTATATCCTTACTAATATTATAAATGTGAAAGTTTGTGAGTATGGATGGATGGATGGATGTTTGTTACTCTTTCACGTAAAAACTACTGAACGGATCTGGATGAAATTTTGCACAGAGATAGATTATGGCCTGGAATAACACATAGGCTACTTTTTGCAGCGATAACCGACATCAACGTGGGCGGAGCCGCGGGCAACATCCATCCAATATGGTCAGATGTCATTAAGATGCCGTTCGGAGATAGCATGTACCGTACGGTCCACACTTCAGAAGACCGCATAGCTTGGAGACGCGTCGTATGTGGTCGCGATCCTCAGCAGTGAGGGAACGACGAAGATGATGAAACCTACAATAATGAAAATGCAAAAGCATTTTCTTTATTCTATTGAGAAGGCAACCAAGCATACAGCTCATCTGATGATAAGCAGTTACCTATGGACGCTTATAGACGCTTGCAGCAACAGACATTAGGTAATAACGTAATGTGGTAGTAGTGCCAACTTTGTCTGTCAATGTCGAGAGGAGTTGAACAGTATTTTGTATTCTTCTTCTCCTTATCGTTTGGTTAGTGGTCAACCTGGTGGCAGAGTTATTAAGATCGCCCATATATAGGCCTCTATCGTGATCTAACGACTGTTAACAGTCGGGTCCGACTTGCCATCCGAAGCATGGAGACGCTCAGATGAAATACCACTATGCGGTCACCCATCTACAGGGTTACCGTGCCTTTGGTTGCTTAACCCGCTGATCGTTTACCGAACAGCAAGTGCACCTGGCTATGAACGCTTCAGTATTTTATATTTACAGCGGTCGATCTATAACTCTGTGAGTAACAATTTTCCGGATCTTCAAAAATAATCACGAACCAAGTAAAATCGTTAGTCTTGCGCGTAATCTCTCTGAGGTCGTGATGGATTGCCATCCTAGGCCCTGCACTGCGGAGTCAGGGATTAGAGAGTGCACACACAAATCTGTTACGTAATTGGCTAGTCTCAGTTCACAAAACTCGACTATAAAGTATCTAAGTATAACAGACTCGTTGAAAACCTTCTGTCTCATCATCATACTACATTCCCGTGCATCAGGAGACGTCACTGGACACAATGTTTTGGAATAAACTGCTATAGTAAGGTAGGTTCTACCATGTTACGATAATTTTGCCTATACGAAAGCGTGTTTTAGTTAGTTTATATCAGAATCCTTCTTTTACATCAATACAGAGCCACAAAATACCTTATTTCTTGAATAGTGAGTGATAAAAATATTACACGTTTTCTGAACAAAATGCGTATATGCGTTTTACATAAACATACCTTCATCCTCCCTCTCCAATACAATAATGTAGAATATTTATTTAATTTGGTTGTTAATCTGATGCCTGGTCTATATTATTATAAATTATATTATTGACACATGACGTACATAATCACTTTTTCTGTACCGGCCAGTTTGTTGCTACTACTAAGGAGTCTATAACGCATCCACCTATTTATTTGAACACAGTACTTTTTTGCAAGTGCGTAAGTTGGCTGGCCTTAAACATGCGTCTACGCAAGTACACATTCGACATTTTACTGGGCAATAAAGTATTGAGCAAACCCGACTGAGAAAGGATCCTCCACTTTACAGCAGACCACAGCCAAATAACTACATAAGATTTAAAGGAAACGTATTCCTATGCCTGGGATACTTCATCTTAAAGCCCAGGTTTAAAAAATGGGTTGGCAACACGCAAGTGATACCTCTGGTAGTGCGAAGGTCCTTAGGCTACGGTAAAGTTCATAATTCAAATAGATAACTGCATTTTTAAGGCTTTTGGAACCACGAATGAAAAAAAATACCAAAATTTACTGTAATTACAGTAAATTTTTTATTGATACCATATCATATATAATGGTAAGATTTCTCGAACATACCAACCGAATTCAACGTCTTTAAAAGGCAATTCATACATATTTCTAAAGCTTTTCAAAGTTAAGTTAAGTGATTATATGGAATTAGTTAAGTGTTTCTTAAAAAATATTTCAATAACATTGTTTGCTCAAATACCTTGTTAACTTTAATGCATGTCGTGGCAACTTATAATTGAAACAGCACTATTGCTTGAGCCACTCAAAACATTGTAATTATGCTATCGAAGTGTATATTTTGTAAGTTGTCCTATAAATAAATAAATAAAGCCTAGTGACAATGAACAAATCATTACATATTACGACTTGCGTCATGAACCAGTAAAACAGCCTAGGTATTAGAATAAATGTCATTACTAAGGTCACTCGAGAAGCAAATCATAAGAACTAAATTATAGCTGTCATTCAAAACTGACGGTCATGGACACGAAGTGGATTTTTTTTTCTAGCAAGTGACAATATTAAGCAGTTGCCGTAGCCTATGGACGCTTGCAATACAAGAGGTATTCTTTACGTGTTGCTAGGCCTGACAGACAGCCCGCTCTGCAGGGGCTGCATGGACGCCAAGGAGACACCCGCTCACGTCCTTTTGAAATATAAGAGCGGGCACAGACCCTTAAGAAAACGGGCTCTCTACTGGAAGCCTGCGGCTACCTAGGCCGCCTGCTGGCTTTCTGGAAGAAGTTGGGCTGGATGGAATAGCCAAAGCGGCCAAGTGCGGATCACGCCCCGTCAAACTAACTAACGTGTTGCTGATCAATTCTTTTTACACCAGGTCTGATGGAGTATCTCTGATATAGGATACGAAAGTGTGCAGTGACTGTTTGAGATTTTGTGAAATGATAAATGTAAATTAACTTAAGCTACCTAATATATGTATATACAATAAATATAGTAACTATAAGGTTTATTTAATACTAGCTGTTGCCCGCGGCTCTGTCTGCGTGGATGTCGGTTATCGCTGTAAAAAGCCTATGTATTATTTCAGACCATAATCTATCTCTGTGCCAAATTTCATCCAAATCCGTTCAGTAGTTTTTACGTGAAAGAGAACAAACATCCATCCATCCATCCATACTTACAAACTTTCACGTTTATAATATTAGTAGGATAATAGCTTTGAGATTTAACTGTACATCGCTTTGGTTTTACGCGGTAATGTTGTGAATTTATTGTAATAAATAAATAGAAAAACGTTTCTTTCAAAGCGCATTAATCAGCTCTAGAGATCGGTACTCACACACAGGAACACAACTACATCACTGTGTGACGTGTGTGTATTTGGCTGTGGTCCTTCCCCAGTCGGGCTTGCTCGTTAGTATGGTGCCCTACCTCTCTTCAAATTTATTTTTTATATTATTTATTATAAACAATACTTTGCATACAGGGCCACGACTTCGTACCCGCCTGATGGTAATCAGTTACCACACCCTAAACACACTGTCATACTACAAACTAGGGGATCCAAGATTTTGTTTAGGGGTGGCAATTTAATTCACAGTAACAGTTAAACCTACTGATATAATCTACTATCTGATCTACTCGGGCAGTGATAATAATAACCATTGGATTGAAGACGTGCTGTTGGTCTAGTGGTTAGTGATTCTGACTGCTAAGACGTGGGTTCAATTCCTATCTAGTCTAGGACAAATATTTGTGAGATGAGCAAGATTTTTAAGTATTTATTTATTTATTTGGTTAACCAACAACTGTTTACACTATTACATTTATTTTTTAATAAACACAGGTACTTTTACAAGTGCAATAATTATTTACAGGTTAACATCGCATGCACAAATAGTATCGGAGTATAGGTATACCTACTTACAGGTTTAAAACCAAGTCTTAGTACAGATTAATGAAAATTAAATTAATACATATATAAAAAATGAAAGTATTTATTTAGAAATGTATAAGTACGTTTATCAGTTGTCTGGTTGCCATAGTTCAGACTCCGCCTAATTTGGTATCAGATGGCGGTGTGTGAGTTTTCTCAAAAATATTTTTTTAATTATTAAAAGGTCATAATCCAGTCATAATTTCATCTATGGCCCTCTCCCCAAAGTTCCGTATCTGCCAGGGCCAGAGCTACGCGTATAGCATTCTAAACGCCTAGATTTATTTTCATAGCAATCTATTCTACGCAAGTGATCGTGCTAATACTTTATTTCCCTATTACTCTATTATAATACTACAATTTAGTAGCTTACATTTGTTTCGCACAACCAAGCTCGTTACCCACTACGCACTAGAGAGTGCACTCTTAAGGACTCCTAGCAGAGTTGATTGTAGTAATCTGGCTTAAAGCGTGTTTCCAATCCATTATTTTTTACACCAGAGCCTCAAGACGCGACTATCCCTAGGATAGGAATACGTTTCTTTCAAAACGCATCCCTATATGAGCGCTGGAGACCTGCACAGTTGCGGGCTCTGTATAGTGTACAGCTGGGTAAATCCCACCCCCAAACGGCAAAAAGAGAGATAAATTTAAATATCGAAAAACTCAAATGTAAAATCAACGAATGTTCTAAATGGAATTTATATTTGTATTTTTTTTTATAGTTTACTACACGTATTGGGAAACTGTTTAGTGTAGTGAGCAGATGCAATAAATAAATAACCGACTTCAAAAAAGGAGGAGTACATCAATTCGTCCCAATATTCTTTTTCATATACCTACCTGAGTATGTTTTGTGCGAAAAAGGCAGGACCGATTTGGAAAAATATTACTTCTTTGAAAAGGTATACTCTTTCTATATATTATACTAGCTGTTACCCGCGGCTCCGCCCGCGTGGATGTCGGTTATTGCTGTAAAAAGCCTATGTGTTATTCCAGACCATAATGTATCTCTATGCCAAATTTCATCCAGATCTATTCAGTAGTTTTTACGTGAAAGAGTAACAAACATCCATCCATCCATCCATCCACTTTCACATTTATAATATTAGTAAGTATTATCACTATCGCAGATACAGGAAAGAGAAAAAGATCGCTAATTTATCGATTCGCTCGTTCACTGCTTAGTTACGAGCTCCTCAGTAACAGCAGTACAATACCTTTTGTATTACAAGATACAGATAAGGGAAGATACGTAAATTTATTTTTACGCAATAACTTTATATTCTCCAATATTTTTTTCAATTTTCGTAAATCAATTAAAAACCTAAACAAAACCGCCTACTTCAACTATATCAGTTTACTTATATAAATCGTTTACGCACAAAATTTGGTGACATCGCTGACACACAAATAAACTATAATGTACTGTAACTGTCGTCTTATTACAACCACATAGAGTTCACATTGCTATCTCAACTGTTGTAAATAAGACAGTTTTAGATAATTTGTGTAATGAAATTAGCCGCGCACTAAGGCTTCTAAGTCTTGAAGCCAGTGCATCATTGTCGAGGGCACAGAGTAGGCATACTGACGACAACATGGCTCAAGGTAAGATGCTTACTATTTTTAAATTTAAAAAAAATGTATTCAAATAACTTATCAATAGAAGGTAAGTGGGTAATTAGTATATGTATCTATCTGTCGTGCGTGTTAACATGCTAAAGGATTTCATTGTCATATTGAAATTTTCACGGTCGTTTTTGATAACGGATTTTTATTGCTGAGCGAATTTAAACCTTATTTTTTTATCTTCTATGTTAATTATAAACCTTGACAGTAAATTGTAATGGTAACTAAGTATTTACATTTGTCTATGACTGTGTTTAACACATCTGAAAATATTTTTCTTTAATTGCCGTGTTACTTTTTGTCTTAATATGTAAGCAATATTATTTTCTTTTTTACAATATTATTCTCGTGTTACTTTATATCGTTTGGTTAGTAGGCGACTTGTGGGACAGAGTTATTTATAACACCGTTATTTCGGGTCTCTGTCGTGATCTAACGACTGTTAACAGTCGGTACCGACGATTAATATGTCCTCCGAAGCACTTTGTTAATAACTAACATCTGCAGATTTTATTTTTGTAAGAAACTTAAACAAAACTTTTAAAAAAATGAATGAAATCGGTAAAATCGCTCTCAAATAATGGCGTGACCAAGGAAATTAGATATTATATTTTATGTATAAAAATATACCTATATAGTTTTAATTTAAGGCTTTTCTCTTTATATTATTTTGCTATTAGTTAGTGTACACACTGTACCTACTACCAAGTCTACCTACTACTACGTTTCTCTGTGACCAAAATCTGAGAAACGGTAGCGCGGTTATTATTTTACCATTAGAAAGCTACATCATCAGTGGGTAACATAGGCTATATTTTATTGAAAAAAAAACGGGACTAATGTCTAGTTTAATGTAATTTGGTAAGGAAATAGTTGGTATCGTATAGAAGGGCATAGGATACCTAATTATTATCGCTATATCTGACATTTACGTGGAAAATGATGAAAACATTTATTATAATAATTTAATAGGTACATAACTGATTGATTGGTTGACAGGCCTGTTGGTCTAGTGGTTAGTGACGCTGACTGCTACGCCAGAGGTTGTGGGTTCGATTCCCACCCAGGACAAATCTTTATGTCATGAGCATAAATGTTTGTTCTGTGTCTGGGTGTTATTTATCTATAACATGTAAGTATGTTTATCAGTTGTCTGGTTGCCATAGTACAGGCTCTGCCTAGTTTGGGATGGCGGTGTGTGAGATGTCCCAAAATACTATCTATACTATCTATGTATACATAATGCCGTAAAACACTTAATGTCAGTTAGGTAAATACCACGCCGCGTGCCGTATCAGTTTGTTAAATGCTTGCTTTTATTTAAGACTGGGACACACCGAGCCACAAAGTACCGATAACGTGCGATAGGATTATGGTGCCCTACCTCTCTTGAAATTCTTTAGAATTGCGTTTTTACTTCACAAAACGGGAATACGCATCAGGTACCTATGAGTAGGTATAATGCAAATCCGCTACGAGCTACGAGTGCTACGATCGATGTGAAGCAAATTATATTACCGCAGACACCGAGTAAGAAGTTACCGTAGCCTTTGGACGACTTCACTAGGAGCACCACTCACGTCAAACCTATACAGATGTATTTTGTCTCCCGCTTTGCTATGGAGGGAAGTGGAAACTTTTCTTTCAAACTCCTCCTATTTGCTTCTGATTAAATTCGTTGCGGGGTCCAAGACAGTAGCTTTAGTTGTCCACGGGACGCACGAGACTCGCACTTGCTGGTTATTAAGACATTTTTAACTAACTTTTAATTCATAGGATGGTCGAGCAATCGTCTTGGCTACGCTTACTGCTCACCACCGTCTCAATAAAAACATCGTAACCCAGTGTGCCACTAGCCGTACCCACGCTGCGAGTTTTATCATTGTATATCTAAGTGATAATGGAGACAATACGTATTTGTACTGTACTTGTACAACAATTGTACTTAAGTGTATCTAGTGTATGTTGATATTGTTTATCGCTATGTGGAAAGAAAGAAAGAAAGAAATCAATTTATTATACAGTTGTAAAATTTATGACGTTGTTAGGGGGTAATCTATGGATCTACTGAAACGATTAAAAAAATCTTTTACCAATTTTATTGACAATAAAATAACGGAACCCCGAAAAATATCTCCCGTGCGAAGCCTGAACGGTGCCGGCGGCTAGTCTACCTATCTATATAAATAAAAATGATACCCCCCAAATATATGTACGCGTATTACTTTCGATCGACTGCACCAAATTAGGAAGTTCTTTATTTTATGTTCGTTAATATCAGGACAAGGTTTGTATAGAAGAAAATTAAAAGAAAAAAAATATCTTATTTTATATGGCGGTACGAAGATCGCCGGGTCTGCTAGTTTAAAATAAAAGACAATGATTATAAGAACAAAAGAAATACCTACAAACAAAATGTACTGTATAAACAAATGAACAGTATAAAGGTTAGATTACGCTTTGTCTAAAGCCCCAAACAAGCATGTACTTACTTAATAATTAGGTTGAGATTACTAATCTCTTCTGAGGGTCACGCTCGCTAAGCAAACATCTCTAATAGATAGAAAACATGATAACAGTTTATTTGTACAAATAGAATTGGATTGAATAGAGAACAGAGCCTCTAGACAAGTGGCATAAGCGATAGTCGAATCAATAATGAGGGGGTTTGACGTAAGTTTACGACATTAAATCGTAGACTCACGTCAAATTCCATACATTTTATTTTTTGACTTTTCGTTTCGTCTATCGCTTATGCCACTTGTCTAGAGGCTCAGGAAAGAGACGTTTTGTGGTGAATAGATACCGTTTTATATTTACTATAAATAAAACTATTTAGTCCCTAAGCAATTTTTCAACAGAATGAAAGACATGAGTTATAGTTTGACCTACCATCTACGTAAGATATTATGTATAATGCACAAGTGTGTGCGCACACAGGTGCAGTTTTTATTCTCTCACTCTCATAGTTCGATGGGACCTCAAAGTGACACTACTGACAAGATACCACGCATAGGATAATTTTTTTATCCATCGTACGACGGTGAACACCGCAACTTTCTATACCACGGAGTACATATACCTATACTATCTATCACTTTCATAAATTAAATGTATTTATTTTTTTATTTACTTAATGTAAATTTCTTGACAGAAAAACTCAAAAGAAAGAACTTACGGAGAGTAACTACGGGAACTCGTGATCAGCACTCTCACTATTATCAGCTAGATCTACATTATTATCCTTACTAATATTATAAATGTGAAAGTTTGTAAGAATGGATATATGGATGGATGGACGGAGGGATGGATGCTTGTTGCTCTTTCACGTAAAAACTACTAAACGGATCTGGATGAAATTTGGCACCCAGATAGATTATGGTCGTACTTTTTGCAGCGATAACCGACATCCACGCGGGCGGAGCCGCGGGCAACAGCTAGTTATATATAAAAGAAGTACCTGACTGACTGTCTGACGAGTCAGCGCACAACCGAAACTTAGGCTTAGTGCTGATTCCCCCCGTTCTTGTTTCCCCCCGAAAGTTATTAAAACGATATTGTATAACTACACACATACATTAATTCTCGATTGCCCGCGAAATTCAAAAATGAGTACAGTCAAGCACAACTCACAATTTTTTACACAAGTTCTTACATTTGGCTTTACTTCTTTTATACACATAATTTTTGTTAATAATCTGTCGAGCAGTGCGGCATAACTCTAAACATATTTAAATTATATGAATATGAAAATTTGGAAAAGCTTTTGGCTAATATAGCTAATGAACAACACGGTTGAATGTTGTGTGGACATTACAGGGGCTAGAACTGTAAAAAATTGCATTTTTTTTATACGATCAAGGTGACAAACAAGCATACGGCCCGCCTGATGGTAAGCAGTTACCGTAGCCTATGGACGTTTGCAACACCAGGGGTGTCACTCACGCGTTGCCGACCCTTTTAAAACCTTATAACTCCTTTCTTTGAACCCCATTTCATGCTCTTAACTTTTTAACCGTCAATAAGAAAAGATTTTTGTGATGTGGTTGAATAGGTTATGAATATTATTGTTTATACGGGTAATAAATAGTTTTATCCGGACGAAGCCAGGGCGAGAAGCAAGTTTATCATATACATAGTTATATACCATTATATAGTAAAAACCACGTACATGCGCATACGCATTGCATAGTGTAGGTACGTGACTCTATGTGACAATGTATCCGGCGCCATTTTAATTACATGTTAGTTTCCGATAGTTTATAACATACAGTTTTTTGCTATAGAACAATTATTGTTGTTTTATATTAAACTTCCTCTTAGTTGATATTAAGGAAGTATTGTTGACACGACAGAATGATTTTATAACGTGACGGCAAAGTGAGAAGGAGAACTGATGAACACATCAAATGGCACAGCCAATTCAGACCTAAAAATAAGTTTATATCTATACTAACATTATAAAGCTGAAGTTTTTTTGTTTGTTTGGTTGAACGCGCTTATCTCAGAAAGTACTAAAAAATATTTTTTTGTTGTGCATTTATCCCGGAAGGTTATAGGCTATATAACATCACGCTATGATCAATAGGAGCGGAACAGTAGTGAGATATGTTGCAAAATCGGGAAAATGTACGTTCCAAATTACCAGCAACTCCATGGTACCATATCATTGCGGTATACCAAATTTCAGCTCAATCAAACACCGGCAAGTGCTTCAAATCTCGCTTACAAGATTTGACCTAAACAAACTAACATACTAACTAACATGCAATAAATAGCAAGCTATCATATATAATTCATCCTGAACTGTAAACTCGCGACTCACCCCTGACCGATTTGGCTCATCATGCATCATTCGAATACTTCGGTGCCAAACAAGGCTAATGGTAAATAGTTAAAGTAGCTTATGAACGCTTGTAATACCGGAGGTATCACTTGCGTTTTGCTGAGTCTTGTTTTGACACCAGGGCTTTAAGATGGAGTATCACTGGGATAACTAAATGAGCGTTGAGGTTCTGTACTCACACACAAACACATCTACACCACTGTGTGTAGTTATTTGGCTGTGGTCTTCTGCAAGGTGGAAACTCAAACTCAAAATTCATTTTTTCATTTAGGTCACAAAGTAACACTTATGAAGGACATAAATTATGAATAAGCCAAAAAGATGATGTAAACTTAATTTTTCTACGGCTAGTTCGCTGACGCGGAGCCTTGAGAAGTTTCTACTAGCAAGAAACTCAGACCACTCTTTTTAACCGCCAGGTAGTTACAATCTTTTGTAAAATACAAGTATGGTAGCATGCAAGCTGATGCAGTCAAAACACGATACTTACTTTATTGTGTTCAGTCTGCTTCGAGTTACATATTGCTATAAAGGAATAAGGCATTATGTGAATAGTGACAATTATTATTAGAAAATTAAACGTGTTGTCAAAGTCAAAGTCAAAAGTCAAAGTCAAACTCATTTATTCATTTAGATCAAATCCATGATACTTATGAACGTCATTAAAACAAATGCCAGCATACTTTTTTCCTAAGGCCAATTCGCTGACTAGGGTTGGGCCTCGAGAAGAATTGGCAAGAAACTCGGGCCACTCTTTTTAATCGCCAGAGTATAACATTTACAATTTGGTATGAGTTACAATAGTGGTAACAAAAAGGAACGGAAACCAATATACCATATGAGAAATTTAGATAAGTATTTAATTAATGGGTAAACAATATTGAAAAAAAAAAAAATGAATTTAGCTTTCCACTGTATGGTAATGAGGGATCGTTTCTTTTTGTAAGTATAAGATAGAAACGTGTCGAGATCACATTGCAGTTTTAGTAAATATCTAGAAACTATATCTTTAATATTTAAAAATAAATCATGCCTAGATTGACCAGCCACCCCAAGTAGCACCCGTTCACGAGCATGACGCACAGACCAGCCATCATTTCCTTCGCCATATTAGAGGGAAGGAACTGACCCGGCCAATACGACACCACAAGCAATGGCATTTCAGTGAGCATGACAATCCAGGACATAATAAGAAAAAATAAACTCAATAGAAAGCCAATAATGATCACAAAACGTCTCCTGACAAATTTTAAATGTAGTTATTATTCTTATATAATTCAGCATCAAAATTAGCAACTAACCCCATGACTTTTATCATTTAAAAAGTCATTAATAGTGTAATAACCCTTGCTTAAAAGATGATTTTTTACTTCTAGTTTGAATTTGTGTAAGGGTAGGTTCATAACTTCAAGAGGTAGTTTGTTATAGAAACGTACCCCGAGTCCCGCAAATGAATTGTGGACTTTATGAAGACGGTGATACGTACCAACTAGTTTATGTTTGTTCCTTGTGTTTAGTGTATGAATGTCACTGTTTTTACAAAACAGGTGTATATTTTGTTTAACGAACATGATGTTGGCAAAAATGTACTGAGATGCAACTGTCAGAATGCCTATTTCTTTAAACCTTTCTCTAAGTGAAACTCGTGCGCCTAAATTGTAGATAGAGCGTACTGCTCTTTTCTGGAGTATAAATATGGTTTCAATATCGGCGGCCTTTCCCCACAGTAGTATGCCATAAGACATGACGCTGTGGAAATAACTAAAATATACAAGCCTAGCTGTTTCTACGTCTGTAAACTGCCTTACCTTTCTTACTGCAAAAGCTGCGGAACTAAGTTTCCCTGCAAGACATGATATATGGGCACCCCACTGGAGCTTGCGATCTAAAGTCAAACCCAAAAACACTGTAGATTCAACGAAACCTAACGTTTCACCGTTCAAAATTATATTACTTGATGTAAGAGTTTTAGTATTCGGCATAGTAAACTTAACACACTTGGTTTTTTTTGAGTTTAACAGTAGATTGTTTGCATCAAACCAGTCCAGGACTTTCGCGAGTGAACCATTCACAGCATCAAGATTTGATTTTTTACGGTCTACCTGAAATATAAGCGACGTATCATCTGCGAATAGTACAATGTCACAGAAATCCTGCACATAGAAAGGCAAATCATTAATATAAACTAAAAAGAGAAAAGGGCCTAGAATTGAGCCCTGTGGGACACCCATATCTACAGATAATCCTGAAGATCTACTACCGTTAATATCGACAAATTGAACTCTGTTACTTAGGTAGGTGGCAACTAGGTTGAGTGCAGCATCTCTGATACCGTAATGCCTGAGTTTTCTCAGGAGCGTATTGTGTTCAACACAGTCAAAGGCTTTTGAAAGGTCACAGAAAACACCAATAGCATCCATTGAATTTTCCCAGGCTCTAAAAATGTGTTTTATCAATTTAACACCTGCATCGACTGTAGAACGACCCTTTCTAAAACCATATTGCTCATTATGTAATAATTTATTTAAATGAAAGTGACTCTCTAACTGCAACAGTATAATTTTCTCGAAAATTTTGCTAATAGCAGGCAATATGGATATTGGTCTAAAGTTAGTTGGATCATTTTTACATCCGTTTTTAAACAAAGGTATTACTTTACTGTGTTTCATTAGATCAGGAAATACGCCTGTATCAACACATCTATTAAATATTGCTGCAAGATGTGGAGCTATATTCAAAATTATATTATGAACTAGTTTAACAGATATACCCCATAAGTCAGCAGTTCTTTTTGATTTCAATGTTTTGAACGCTTTCAATATATCATTGGGGTCAATATATTTAAAACAAAAAAAGACGCTACACTCTTCCACGCTACCCTTTACCAAGTTTTCGGCTTTGACTGGGCAAGAATCTAAGGAGCTAGTTGTGTTAATTGGTATGTTCGTAAAGAAATTATTAAACATATGCGCTACATCTAAATTATTTGAGACCACTTTATCATCATGCTTAAGTTGAAAGTTGTCATCACGCAATTTGATTCTACCAGTTTCATTATTGATAATATTCCAAGTTGTTTTTACTTTGTTATCTGCCTGCTTAATCTTATTACTTAAATATAGAGACTTGGCTAAAGAACAAGCCCTTTTAAAAATTTTTGAATAATTTTTAACATAAATAAGAAATGTCGGATTACTATTGTATTGTTTCATACCATATAGCTCGTATAGCCTAGCCCTACTTTTATAGATGCCGTTCGTTGCCCAGTCACAAAAATTAACTTTGATGTTCTTAAAGAAAGTTTTAGGCTTAAAATTTTTTTCATATTCGAATTTGATTACATTAAACAAAGACTCATAAAGCTCATCTGGATCATCCAGAGTAATATCTATATTGATGATTTTGGTGGCTATACTATCACTAAAGTGTTCTAGGCGTCCAGAGGTCATTGGCCTACATGTGATCTTAGTAACTTTAGGTATTGTGTTTGTGCGAATTTCAACCTTTTGGCCACAATGATCTGATGTCAAATCATTCAATATAGATTTGCTTAAATACTGACAATTGCAAAAAAATATTGTCGAGGCATGTAGCTGAATGAGAGGTGATCCTTGTTGGTTCGAAAAATAAATGATGTAAATCAAATGACTTAAATAAGCTAATCAATCTACTGCAAGTAGCTGATTGTTCAAGTATATTGACATTAAAGTCTCCACAAACTACTACATATTTACTACCAACAGCTAAACGTTTTAATATGTCTTCCATTACTACTTCAAATGTACTAAAGTCACTCTGCGGTGGTCGGTATATACAAACTACGATATGTTGCTCAAGCTCAACACAGGATATTTCAATAGTGCGCTCGATAGAAAGTTTAACTATGTCTTTACGTTCTTTACATTTAATACTATTACAAATATATATTAGAGAGCCACCATGAATAGCTTTCTTTCTTACAAATGCACTACCAATAGAATAATACTCATTATTTATTAACATAATGTCACTCTTTAACCAATGCTCAGTGACACAAAGAATATGAATGTTATGTTCTTTTAAAAATAATTCTACCTCTAACATCTTGCCGGATAAGCCCTGAATATTTTGATGAAATATGTTAAGGCTATGTGTCTGCTTACCCTTTGTCGCATCTAGTAGTTTAAACTACGAGATGTATCAAAATTATTGTTAATAGTACTAGATACTATACTACTACTAATACTATGATTAACTAAGTCCTTCAATACTCTATGAGTACCTGCATCAGTGAATAAACTAAATAAACTAAATGCTAATAATTTAGCAACCTGTCGTTTGTCAAATAAGGAAAGATACATAGTATCTTCTGTTAATAAAAAAAAAATGTTGCTACTAATAGTCTCATGAATACGCCTACCAAAACGTAGACTGAGGCTGTAGACGATAACCACAAAATCATGAGAGTATTTTAACCCATCTTTCTTATACTACCTGGGTGGCAAACGGTTTTTTTCCGCATTCGCCTCACAAAGTTTTGCCCCAGTAAAAAAACCCGTATTCCTCATACATTTGATTCTAAAACGGAATAAAATGTAGGACGAATACGGAATTCATTTAAATTGAATGCGGAACAAATCGGCAAACGTACCATGATATTTTTCTAGAACATTTCAGAATCCCTTGCTTATAAAATAAAGGAAGTGGCACAGGTTATGTTTAAACATTACTTAAGGCAGCTATCATAAATGCATCAACTTATTATCTTGGCAATTAACCTAGTGGTAAAACTAATTCGAAATCTCATTAAAGTACACTTTGATACCTATATGTGGGCTCATTAATAATGAGGCATCATCGTCACAGACGGGGCAATATTACGTTTAGGTACCCAAATTGCGTACCAGTAATAACTATCTATAGGTGGCAAACAAGCATACAACCCGCCTGATGTTAAGCAGTTACCGTAGCCTATGGACGCTTGTAATACCACAAGTATCACTTGCGTGTTGCCAACCCATTATTTTTTTTACACCAGGGCTTTATGATGGGAGTATCCCGGGGATCGGAATACGTTTTATTCAAAACGCATCCGCGAACACAACTACACCACTGTGTAAGGTGGAGGTCTTGCCCCAGTCGGGCTTGCTCGCTAGTATGGTGCGCTACCTCTCTTAGATATTTAATTACTTGTCCCAAGAACAGCGTGTACGGGCCCGTCTCTACAGCCAAGTTTGTATTCTTTCGGTAGTTTTTAAAAACGCAAATAAGTGATAACCTGTTTTAACGAAATTCAGAAATGCATAGGGGGCATCAAAACGTTTTCAAGGTTAACTGGTTCCCCAATAGTATCTACAATTTACGAAACGGCAGTGTGAATACGGTGGTACAGGATCGAGCGAAGCTGAGGGTGAAGTATATTCACAGATTAAGATCACTAACCGGTTCAAACAAGAGTTAATTCAAGTTCAAGTTATTTTTATTATACATAATAAAATAATAAAAAGTATTTTATCTTTCGTAACGGTAAAATGAATTTTGACAGAAAACGCTGATCTACAGACTACACGTTCTAGAAATGGTTCGCTCAAATTTAAAACACAATCAATCTATTTTTACGATCAAAGTAGACTCTATCATGGAACCAAACCGCTCGCGCACATAATTAATTGTAATCCCTCAACCACCAATGGTGAATTGAGGGGTCCTAATCAATTCGCCTCTGTCACTATAATTAGGAAGGATGGAAGTCGAGTACCCGATTATGTTAAGTCATCGGATATTTTTACAGTCCAGGACAACGTATTTTAAGGTACCCTCCGTGGTGCTCCTTTTCATAGGTTACAAACCTATACAGATTTATTTTGTTTCCCGCTTTGCCATGGAGGGAAGTGGATACTTTTCTTTCTAACTCCTCCTATTTACTTCTGATTAAATTCGTTGCGGGGTCCAACACAGTAGCTTTAGTTGTCCACGGAACGCACGATTATCAAAGCTCGATGTATCGGTTGGTTACTCCGCTGTTAATCCTGGCTCACAGGAGTTACAGCGGTGGGCATGTGGGTGGGATGGCCTTGATAGTCCCTGGACTATTATCTAAAATCAATTTCAAAGGCAAAAGTTTGCCAAGGTGTTGTCACACCTTGGCAAACTTTTGCCTTTGAAATTGATTTTGCTGGATGTCTCACTAGCCTTTTCTTCAAACCGCTGTGCATATTGTATATCAATGACTATGGCTTCTTTGCAGCAGCAGTAGCATGACTGAGCCGATAATATTCATAAGTGGTGGTTACTACACACCATTAGATGTGCCGTTAGCTCGTCAGTAAGCAATTAAAATAATAACAATGCCAGGAAACCCGTATATAACTGAACAAACTGATTTATCAATGGTCTCCTTGCAGTCTCTTATGTAATTGTTATCTTAATAATTAATTACCGTCACTGCTAACAATGTAGGTACTGTGATAATTAAAACACAATCGTTACAATACGAGTTTACTACGTAAAAAATGGCAGCTGACTAAATATAGATTTATATTATAGTTTTTTTTTGTACAAGACAATATGAGTACAAGACAATACGAGTGTTATTACTATTATTTATACTTCTAACACACGTCCGAACCAAATTCGATCGTCTGTTTATACAAGTATAAACAGACGATCGAACTTGGTTTGGGCCGAACCACGTACATGGTGCGCCATCCTCATTCGCGAGGTATTCCTCGAAGCGCTACCATTTTGAAGCGCACCTAATGAAGCGCTCTTTTTTTATTCCTCGGAGCGCACCTTTTAGGAGAAATTGCTATCGGGAGCGCTCCTAAAAGGTGCGCTCCGAGGAATAAAAAAGTAGCGCTTCATTGGGTGCCCTTAAAAATGGTAGCGCTTCGAGGAATACCTCATATTCGCTCGTGTGGTGCACGGTCCGCCGGACATTACTATTATTAATATCATTATAATATGGTTCGGAGCGCACCATGTTCGTGGTTCGGCAAGAACCAAGTTCGATCATCTGTTTGAACTATTAGTACCTATTAACAATTACGTAGGTCGGGTAAAAGTCACCCTTTATTCAAACTGAGTAGGTATTTTGTTGTTATAAACAATGTTCAAAATAGTATAATATTATAATAATTGAATAATTATATTCTTAACTATAATAGCTGTCCTGTGCCCACTTCATTGGACGGATAAACATTTTTACTTATGTGATTAATTTTTGAGTGTAGTTCAGTTAGTACTGATTGCTATGATTTATTTCCTGACTGCTAAAAGGAGGCTTGACTATAGCATGGGGTTCATCAAGAAAGGAGTTACAAGGTTTCTAAAGCGTCGGCAACGCGTAAGTGATACCCCAGGTGTTGCAAGCGTCCAAAGGCTACGGTAACTGCTTACCATCAGGCGGGCCGTATGCTTGTTTGCCTCATTGGTAGTATAAAAAAGAAGGATTACATTTTTAATTTTCGAATTAATTTATAGCGCATGACACTCACAAATAAAGTGGCTTTCGGCTTTCTAAAATCGGTTTAATAGATTCTGAGATTACCCCATCTCACAAACTTTACCTATTTATAATATGAGAATATATTAATCGGATCATTGCCATTAGCCTGCGGTTGGGTGACACAAGCGCGACATATTCCTTGATTTCAGACAGATATATTATGTACTAGCTGTTGCCCGCGGCTCCGCCCGCGTGGATGTCGGTTATCTGCCTATGTGTTATTCCAGAACATAATCTATCTCTGTGCCAAATTTCATCCAGATCTGTTGAGTAGTTTTTACGTGAAAGAGTAACAAACATCCATCCATCCATTCTTACAAACTTTCGGTCTGAACGTATTATTATTTTTTTGTTTTCTTCTTTAAAAAGACAACTCCCGCACTAGAGAACAAGCTCTGTGTCGCGGGGGACTTTACAAACATACAATTAACGGATACAAATTACACCCAGACTCAGAACAACTCTTTGTGGGTCACACAAACTTTTGTCCCTGTGTGGGAATTGAACCCACAACCTCGTGCACAGCAGGCGCATACTGCACCCACTGGATCACCAAGACAGTCTCAAAACAATCACCGGTGCGTTTTTTGTCGAGTCGTACGGTATATAGATAGTAGATAGGAACCTACACATATCTAATTAAAAATCAACTTATAATAAAAAAGTCTAATGTAGATTTGTTTATAAAAAGAACCAGATGTGAACACTAATAGAACTTTCACTATAGTGAAGGACCTTGACAACGAATATCTAATAATAGCAATGCACAACTAGTCCTGGTAGCAATGTTGACAAGTGTACTGCCCTGAGCGAAAGCTAGCCAATTACATGTCAATTAATATCCTACTAATATTATAAATGCGAAAGTTTGTAAGAATGGATGGATGGATGGATGGATGTTTGTTACTCTTTCACGTAAAAACTACTGAACGGATCTGGATGAAATTTGGCACAGAGATAGATTATGGTCTGGAATAACACATAGGCTACGTTTTACAGCGATAACCGACATCCACGCGGGCGGAGCCGCGGGCAACAACTAGTATCTAATAAACATACCGATACATAAGTAGTAATGTGGGTGTAGTTGGGAAAATAATAAAAAATTGCACTCCGGAAGTGCCGACAGACGTGAAAACACTAGGCAAAAATGTTATAGCAATACATTTTTTTTTATTTATATAGATGCGTTCGCAGTCTGCTATATGTACATGCATATATCGCCTCTTTGCTTTAATAACGTGACAGTCCAATTTTTTTTTTCGGATATGTCAAGTTGCGTCTCGTAACTGTGTCGCGAATCCAGAGATTTAATCTCATCTAAAAATATGCGTACCGTGCTAGAATAAGTTTTCACTTCAATAAAAGAAAATCTAAAAGCACCCCTAACTACCTGACTTTTAGTCACCACAGTTTATCTCAAGAGGCTAATTTATATAATTCTAGGGGACGCCAGCGACTTCGTCTGCGTGGTAATTTGGAATATTTTCCCCGATTTTGCAACATATCTCACTACTGCTACGCTCCTATTGATCATAGCGTGATGTTATATAGCCTATAGCCTTCCTGGATAAGGGGGACTGCAATCGGACACGACCGAAATTAGATCGGGCATAGGATCAACGACTTTACGTGATTTACGAAGCACGGCGGTGTAAACAATTTGCAAACTTCGGCCAAATTTATTATAAATTTCTTGCCAGAAAATCCCAAAATCCATTATTGGCCAGTATAACATTGCTAGGTTTCCCATTTTACCCATCTACTCGACGTAAGAAACAAATACAGTTTAATTAATTAGACTGTCTCCGAAAGTAGGTATGTTAAATTCTAAATGTCAATGGTCAATGTACAATTTATTAAAAATATGTATCACCATGGAGCCCATTCAATAAGGAAAATCAAAAGCGAAATATCATCCGACAGGATTTTTTATGTTTATTTGGTCATTATGCAAATGTTTTGAGAGAGGTAGGGCACCATACCAGGCCCGACTGGGGAAGGACCTCCACCTTACAGAAGACCACAGCCAAATAACTAAACACAGTGTAGTTGTGTTTCTGTGTGTGAGTACAGGTTTTAAAGGAAACGTATTCCTATCCCAGGGTTACTTCCATCTTAAAGCCCTGATGTCAAAAAATGGGTTGGTAACACGCAAGTGATAGCTCTGGTATTGCAAGCATCCATAGGCTATGGTTACTGCTTAACATCAGGTGGGACGTATGCTTATTTGCCACTCAAGTAGTATAAAAAAAAATTAGTCTTTATTTTTCAAACTAAAGCCTACATTTTTTTTTATCTCCATACTTTTCAAACTTAACTCAAACTAATTATTTTTCAGTATACTTTCTACATACTTATAGAGATACTCCGTTTTTTTTCTACCATATTGAAACATATGTCATTGTATTTATCTCCGAATGCATTTGGATGCCTTACGGTAGAATCACTTGAAACATGTAGGTACATGTAATAACACCTTTGATTGTAACAGTGTTTCTTGCAGAAAATAAATGATTTGATTGGATTTGAAATGCCTAGTACACGTCAATGATAGTACGTATCGATCCTCGGGTCGGGTGGTATTGGGATTTTCCCAAACGAAAATAATTGTACCTCATATAAGACAGTGAGTTTCACCGCTTGTACACACATGTTATACATCTATATCTACTAATGGATGGAAATGTGAAGAAAAGTGTACTATTTTCATTTATCATATAGGAAAAAAAAAAGGATCTAACGACGAGAGAATATTATAAATATGAAAGTTTGTGAGGATGTGTGGATGGATGTTTGATACTTTTTCATGTAAAAACTGCTAAACGGGTATACTATAAGTATGAAATAGCGAATAGGCTACGTTTTATCGCGATAACCGACATCCACGCGGGCGGAGCCGCGGGCACAGACTAAAAGCTTATAAAACTATCCGGGCCTTAAATTATGTTTATCAATGTACACTACCAACCTCATTTTTGTATCTTAAAATCATAATAAAATCGCACAATTACACAATGCCAAATTGCCCCTATCAACTTTCTTTTAAGTCAACAATACATTAACAAAACATAATTGACTAAATTTATTGAATATTTACACTGAATAATTGAATAAAATTTGTGTAATTTACATATCTAATTCTATAATATAATTGTGATGGATGAAATAGTTAAAACATTGTCTATTTGGTAACCGACTCAACCGCTATATTCTCTTCTCAAAAACATTAAAATCACCGGATCGAATGTCTATTCGGTAACCGACTCAACCGCTATATTCTCTTCTCAAAAATATTAAAATCACCGGAGCGAACAGACGGACAAACGTGCTCATCTTTATCATTTCGCACGGACATTTTCCTCCGAATATAAAACCGGTATTTTCACAAAACAGAGTCAATCGGAAGCATCATTAGACGTGTGCCGGTGCGCAACACCACGTGAAACAATTAAAATGGGTTTATATAATAACGTGGCTACAGTTTTTATGCTGACCGTATTATCAGGTAAGTGCAATTTGTTTTTAATAATGCAGTGCCATGTAGGAAGTGATTACTTGTCTAGATTAAATTTTTAACTTTGATTTTAATTTGAGGGAGATTCAGAGCACGTGTTCCAAACTAAATAATAAAAAATTACTTATCACGTTGATATAGTTCTACATAGAGTAAGCGAGGCTCCAGCGAATATTTTAATGTTATCAAATAATTATTGTAATGTGGTCGTTACTGCTTGCGTTGCTTCTCTTTGACTCTAACTTAAATCATAATATTTACAAATAATTTTAAATAATATTAAGATTTTAAGAAAGTCAATATCACAAATAAAATGCAGTACAAAATGCAAGCAACTATTTGATGGTATATATTAGCAAAACCTACTCTAAGTTTTGCTAATATATATACTATCAAAATATGTTATGATTTTATACGAAAATGTAGATCATTAGAACATGTCATCATAAGATTTTTTAAATATCTATAGTATGCCTACCTATTATTATTTTTTTTTAACAAGAGTATCTAAATATTTCAAAATAAACTCAAACTCTTCACCACCTCTATGGTCCCGGATCTACTTTATACTAAATTATTGTCTGGAGCTATTAAACAGTTTATTATTTTACGCATTGAATTTAGAAAAAACACACGTTAAAAACGTATCATCATCATCATTATCTCGGTCACATGTCCACTGCTGGACATCGACCTCCTCATGATTGCCTCAGCATTTAGTACGAATTATACATACATGTAATTTTAGTTTATTTTAACCTCTTAGGGTGAAATTTCCAAAATAATAATAATATTTTCGGGACAACTCACACATCGATAACTGAACCCAAACTAGGCAGAGCCTGTATTATGGTAACCAGACAACTGATAAACATACTTATATATTTTTAAATACATACATATTATAGATAAATTACACCCAGACACAGAACAAACATTTGTGCTCATCATACAAAGATTTGTCCCGAGTGGGAATCGAACCCACGACCTCCGGCGTAGCAGTCAGAGTCACTAACCACTAGACCAACAGGACAATCTAAAAATCTCTTCTTGTTTCTAGCCCCAGCGGTTTAGGCTCCGCGTTGCGAATCTGTCAATCAGTTGGGTCAAGCAATTATATATATGTAGTACCTGGATGACCGAGCTTTGGTCGTTTTTTTTTAAATTAACGTTTGCTAAAAACGAAACCTAGCTAGATCGATTAACCGCCCCCGAAACCCCCTGCATACTAAATTTCATGAAAATCGTTGAAGCCGTTTCCAAGACTCAGAATCCTACTAATATTATAAAACGCGAAAGTTTGTAAGTATGGATGAATGTTTGTTACTCTTTCACGTAAAAGCTACTGAACGGTTCAGGATGAAATTTAGCACAGAGATAGATTATGGTCTGGAATAACACATAGGCTACTTTTTACAGCGATAACCGACATCTAAGCCGCGGAGCCGCGTGCAACAGCTAGTATCATATAAGAATTGTTCATTTAAAAGTATTAGATATAGAAAAACATAAGTATTTGTTCATGGGTAATTTAGCCACTATTTAGTGTAACCTTGTAACTATTATACAGATAAATGATGTGTTTACACTTAACAGATAACTCTACTTGTTTTACCTCTAGTACCTATTGCAAGCGTCCATAGGCTACGGTAACTGCTTATCACCGGCTGTAGGTATGCTTGTTTACCAACTAAGTAGTATAAAAACTTCTGAAGTATCTTATATACCGTCGAACTTATAATAATTTTACCATAATTAGAACGTATAATATTAATGTAGGTATGTTATTAGTCCTATTAATATTACTAGGGGTCGCCCGCGTGGTAATTTGGAATGTACATTTCCCCGATTTTGCAACATATCTCACTACTGATGTTATGAAGGCTATAGCCTTCCTGGATAAATGCACTATTCAACAAAAAATATTTTTTTCTAATTGAACCAGTAGGTACTTTCTGAGATTAGCGCGTTCAACCAAACAAACAAACTCTTCAGCTTTATAATATTACTATGGGTCACCCGCGTAGTAATTTGGAACATTTTCCCCGATTTTGCAACATATCGTACAACTGCTCCGCTCCTATTGATCATAGCCTGATGTTATATAGCCTTTCTGGATAAATTTACTATTCAACAAAAAAATATTTTTTTCTAATTGAACCAGTACTTTTTGAGATTAGCGCGTTCAACCAAACAAACAAACTCTTCAGCTTTATAATATTACTAGGGGTCGCCCGCATAGTAATTTGGAATATTTTCCCCGATTTAGCAACATAATTCGCAACTGCTCCGCTCCTATTGATCATAGCGTGATGTTATATAGCCTTCCTGGATAAATGCACTATTCAACAAAAAAAGTTTCTTTATAATATTAGTATAGGTATAATTAAGATAGATTATAGTCTGGATGGTCTGGAATAACACATAGGCTACTTTTTATCCCGAAACTCTGTTTCCGACGGATTATATGCGCGAGCGAAGCCACTGAAGCTACTCCATCCATATTTTATTTACTAAGATGTTTTCGTCAATCCTCGTCAACTGAATTCCAACAACGCTAAAGAATGTCCAGAGCCATAAAAGGAATAAGACGATATGTTAATAGACCTACAACAAAGCAAAGCCATGTTGAATCTTAAATGAAGAAGATAATGATAGCTTACTATCCTACCCAACAATGTAAACATTGATAGAATAACAACGTTTGCTCGTTGTATGTGCCATAATCGCACAGTAATAATAATAAAAAGTCTTTATTTCAGAAATCCTACTAATATTATAAACGCGAAAGTTTGTAAGCATGGATGGAAGGATGGATGGGTGGATGTTTGTTACTCTTTCACGTAAAAACTACTGAACGGTTCAGGATGAAATTTGGCACAGAGATAGATTATGGTCTGGAATAACACATAGGCTACTTTTTATAGTGATAACCGACATATACGCGGGCAGAGCCATGGGCTACAGCTAGTTATCCATATTGGTTAGTAGGTAATGGATAAAAGTAAGGGTGGCCATACACGGGTCACATGCGACATTCATAAAACGTCGCCATGTGCCACCGACCTTTTTCCATAAAACGTGTGTGGCGAGTCCATATATAATGTATGAAAACTGCAATAAATAGATCGGTGACGGTGTTTTGTGGTTGTCGCATGTAGTTATGTAGATAGATACACTTTAAAATTTTAGATGGTTAAACAAATGGATTGTAGCCGGTGGTAGCCTAGATGTGAAATAACTGACTTATAATGCAAAGAGGTACAAAGATTTATGACTGGCCTGTTGGTCTAGTGGTTAATGACTATGACTGCTACGCCTTCGGTCGTAGTTTCGATTCCCACCCAAAACAAATCTTTGTGTGATGAGCACGAATGTTTGTTCTGTGTCTGGGTGTAATTTATCTATAATATACACGTATCTATGTATTTAGAAATATATAAGTATGTTTATCAGTTGTCTGGTTACCATAGTACAGGCACTGCCTAGTTTGGGATTAGATAGCGATGTGTGAGTTGTCTCGAAAATATTATTATTATTTTTATAAAGAAATAGGTACGAACGACCATAATCCCAACGAGAAAAGTTTTTTGTGCGAAAACTTATAACGAGTTACATATGACGATATAATTGCTAAGGACTTAGAAAAAAAGCAAAATACAGAAACAAAAAGTATAATGACGCTCAAAGAATGAAACTTATTATTAAAAATAATTACTTATACAACAAAGTAAAACAATAGTATACAGAATAACAAAAGTAAGTTAGACAGTTGTTCAGTTGAAATAATTGAAGTTACGAGTATTTACGTGGGACAAGAGCGGAGCGTGCTGCGTCAGAGCAGGTCGACACATCATCGCTGCTGCTCTGTCGAGGAGTACCGCGGCCAGCAGACAATGCTGCGCGAAACACAGGGAGGCGCTCTGGTCACGTGAAGCGACGGTTGTTATGCTCTGCTGCTGTAAATAAGGAAAACATAAATTATGTTCAACTTGGTAGTATAAATAAAGAAACATAAGTATAATATTAAATTGTTGACTACGATATTTTTAACTATTATTATTATGTGTGATGGCTGATCATGAGGTCTAAGAGGTCGAGCCAAATATTTATATTGGTATTTTCTGGCAATAAATTCACAATAGATGCCCGGAGTTTGGAAATTTGCGATATTAACACACTCGGAGAGCATGTAAAGCCGTTGGTCCTACGCCTGATTGAAAAGGAGGGCATTACATCAGAGTACCTATGAAACAAACTTAGTCCCGACAAAGATTTGTTATCCAGTTAAGATTATAAAAATAATAACTTAATATTATTTTTTTCACGTCAAGTCAGGAGTGACAGATATTCCGTAAGAGCGAAAACCGAGCGACCGCCAAAACACCGCTAAATCTGGCTGTCAGATTGAAAATCGGTATTCCGTAAGACCGAAAATCGAGCCTTTTTGACGTTTAGCAATCGTGTGTGCCGTCACCGAGCAATCACAACTGTCAGTTTGCGATCGCTGTTTTGTAGAGAATCAGGGTTACTAAAACCCGAAAAAAAAAATTATATCCCAGAGAACCTCTTCGGTTTCCTCAATCAGTCACACTGTTTTGTGATAGTGCGATGCTAGGATGCGTCGCATTAGGATTAAACGTGAACTCAAGAGGATGTTTCCCCGTTCGATCACACTGTTACAATATCTGGGTGTTACTCAATGGGAATTACCCGCATTCATCAGACTAAAAAAACCGTTTTCCAATTTCTGTTTCTTTTATGCGGGTCAGGAAATTATATTTCATTTTCAAATACGTATTTAATGTAGTATGTAGTTCTTGTCTGGGGAATTGGCGACAATTTGTTTCAACAGATGATATTTACAGTAGGAACCTATTAACTACCTGTTTGATCAAATTATCTTTCACTGGCCATTGTCCGCGCCTACGCCCGCGAATACCAAAACTTTAATACACAGTTAGTTCAGTGGCTTAAGTGGTGACCTAGCCATTTACCAATGCGCGGCGTGTTATGGCTTTGATCCCCACACCGGACAAAAATGTGTATGATCCATAAATGGTTGTCCCGAGTCTGGGTGTACTTTGTGTCCGTGTGTGTTAATTGTATTTTTATAAAGACCCCCGCAAAACAGGGCTTGTCCCTAGTACGGGAATTGTCTTCAAAATAAAAAGAGGGACCCACATTTTTCCCGTAATAAAAATAGCCTATGTGCCATTCCAGGTTCGATAAGGTTGTGGAATGAGCTCCCTGCCGAGGTTTTCCCAAGAGACTATAACACATGGGGTTCTTCAAGAAAGGAGTTATAAGGTTTTTAAAGGGTCGGCAACGCGTGAGTGACACCCCTGGTGTTGCAAACGTCCATAGGCTACGGTAACTGCTTACCATCAGGCGGGCCGTATGCTTGTTTGCCACCTGGGTAGAATAAAAAAGGTCATTATCTCATTCATTCTTATCCGTTCAGCCGTTCTTATTGTAGCATTACACTTACATTTTTAAATTATGCTATAGTGACGAAACATTATAAATAATAATCATGCCACAAAATTGATTTGTTTCTTATTAACGCCTCCGCCGCGGTCGTTCGGTCAAGCAGGTTATTAAACTATGAGTGTATCCAAAATGAAAGTCTGATTTACTCTTTCTTATATGATGCTGTTCTGCTAACACTAATCCCTTAAGTGAAAATATCGGAAGTTAAGATTTTTTTCTAAGATACGTGTTTTTTCTCACGATGTTTTCCATCACCGTTACCAGGTGGTCGTTTGATCAGTAGGTACATATAAATTCTGCAAAGTGAAATTTACATTTTTATGAGTGCGTTACGTGATTTGAAAAAAGTGAAAGACCGTATCAACTCTTCCACACAGGATCGAACTCACCACGCGTCTGGCGCGCAAGTCGATTACTTTCCCACTCGACTACCATCGCTTAAGTCATCCTTACTAACATTATAAATGTGAAAGTTTGTGAGTATGGATGGATGACTGGATGGATGACTGGATGGATGGATGGATGTTTGTTACTCTTTCACGTAAAAACGACTGAACGGATCTGGATGAAATATGGCACAGAGATAGATTATGGTCTGGAATAGCACATACGCTACTTTTTGCAGCGATAACCGACATCCACGCGGGCGGAGCCGCAGGCAATAGTATAAAATAGTTTTACTAGAAATAGATACTTACTCAGTAAGAAGAATAGTTCGTGACATACTGAATACTGTTACCTATACCTATACAGTAACAAAACATTAACTGTATACTTAAATATTATAATCTATTGTTAGATAATGCTTTGAAAGAGTGCCTTTAGAATGTATTCACATGGACGTGTATAAAACATCCACGTGTTCTCATTATGTATTTGATAAGCAAAACAATGATGCATAGGTAGGTATAGTAATAATGGTAATTCTTTTGTCAGATAATAACCCAACGTAACTTGTTGTATATATGTACAACTAGCTGTTGCCCGCGGCTCCGCCCGCGTGATGTCGATTATCGCTGTAAAAAATAGCCTATGTGTTATTCCAGACCATAATCTATCTTTGTGCCAAATTTTATCCAGATCCTATCAGTAGTTTTTACGTGAAAGAGTAAAAAACATCTATCCATCCATCCATACTCACAAACTTTCACAGCAGACATGCTGTTAGCATCGGCGATCTGGGATTTAATCGCTTTTTAGAAGCTAAATGCTTCGACCAAACATTAAACACCGCACATTTGGGAACGCCAAACACGGCGAATGAGTCGTTTTTCGGGCTCGACACAGTGACGAACGCTACACTACGCACACATTCAATATTACGAAGTAATAATCCTTACTAATATTATAAATGTGATATTTTGTGAGTATGGATGAATGGATGTTTGTTACTCTTTTACTTAAAAACTACTAAACGGATCTGGATGAAATTTGGCACAGAGATAGATTATGGTCTGGAATAACACATAGGCAAATTTACAGCGATAACCGACATCCAAGCGGGCGGAGCCGCGGGCAACAGCTATTTCAAATATTACGAAGAAATCTGCGACGAACGCAGGCAATCGCGAAAACATGCATAGATACACTCGCAAAATCGCTGATCGCCGATTGATAGGGATTGAATTTCCTTTCTTAACTAATACTTACTCTTTAGACATAGTAAAAACTACTATGTTGTAGGTTGTGCGTTGATTGTCAGTTGGGACAAACGATTTAATATACGAGTACATACACTGAGCCTAATATATTTTAAAAACATAACTACAGAAGCAACAGGTTTATGAGATAATAAGCCAAATAAATGCTTGGTGAGTTTCGGGCAGAGGCCCGAAAAAATCCTAAACTTGTTTTTGTTAAGGTACCGAATGGCATCATTTTATTTGTTGTGAGTGTGGGTTATTATTAGTATTACAGTCCAGGTTGTTGGGATAAATATTAATATTCGATACTCATTTTATCATTGATTTTAAGACATATAATAAGGTTAATCCCCCTGAAATTCAAAATCTGTTAAATCGATAAAATATTCGATACCTAAATTTATTTAACCAGTAGAAAGTTGTAGGTGCTGTTTACGAGTGTTTTAAAACTTCAAGTGAACCCGCGATTAGAAGCTAGTATTTTAATAAACGAAAACACGTTGTACAGAACGTGAAAATAACTAAAGTACTTATATGTATCCGATCTATTTTTTAGTCAAGCTTGCCGAATTTTATGAGTACATAGTTAAGATCGATTAAAGTCGTAAGTACCTGTCAATGTACGGTGTCAAAAAACACAAAAAAAAAAGAGCTAATTTTCGTCTTATTTTTATTGAGATAAATTTTCCTTATATATTCGCATACTTTGTATGTTATAATAAAATGAGCAAGCCCTGTATAACGAATAACATTACAAATCTATACTAATATTATAAAGCTGAAGTGTTTGTTTGTTTGGTTGAACGCGCTAATCTCCAAATTATTAATATTTCAAATTACCACGCGGACTAAGTTGCAGGCGACCCCTAGTGCTAATCTCATACCGACCTAAACTCACAAACTTTACCTCTTTATAATTTTCTTATTTCTTATTAAAAAAGACAACTCCCGCACTAGAGAACAAGCTCTGTGTCGCGGGGGACTTTACAAACATAAAATTAGCGGACACAAATTACACCCAGACTCAGAACAACTCTTTGTGGGTCACACAAAGTTTTGTCCCTGTGTGGGAATCGAACCCACAACCTTGTGCACAGCAGGCGCATACTGAACCCACTGGACCACCAAGGCAGTCAAATTAGAATATAGATATGCCTTGAAAGACAATAGATACTTTGAATATCAGAATCTAATTAACGTTGCGTTGAACTGAATAAGTAATATTATCATAAATTTGTAATTTCAATTGAAAACGCATTTCAGATGCAAATCCATCGATAAATTAAAACAAATAACTGTCAGCGGTGAACACGACATTCGTGCGCGATGACCCCAAGCACCACGCCTTCTAATTATTGTGTAAATATTTTTTCCTGATTAGTCTGAACAATGAAGTATTAAGACAAAATGCTCTAATTATGAAAATTACTATTTGTTAGATTTATCGCACAGTGTCACGACATCGACTGATTTTCCATCTAATTCTTAACATTGCCTTTATGTTTATACTAGGAGTCGCCCGCGACTTCGTCCGCGTGGTAATTTGGATCGTACATTTCCCCGATTTAGCAACATATCTCACTAATGCTTCGCTCCTATAGATCATAGCGTGATGTTATATAGCCTGTATTCTTCCTGGATTATGCACTATTCACAAACAAAGATTTATCTATTCGAACCAGTACTTTCTGAGATTAGGGCGTTCAACCAAACAAACAAACTCTTTAGCTTGGTGACATTGCTAACATTGTTGTTTTTTTCCTATTGTTATTATAGTACTGTATGTTTGTTATACCTCAATAATTAAATATGTAAATAAATGAATGGCGCCGCGGGAAACAATTAGTTACCTATAGATGCGTGTATTTCAATAATATAAACAGTATTATCGGTAACACGGCCACCAGTCAAAATCTAACTAACGGAGTGACATATTTATGGGTGAGAAATAATATTACCTTACAATAGAATTGTAGCAAGGTCGTCCAAGTCATTTTACATAAATATTTATATTACTTATAGTCTTTGTTTTTATCATGACGATTGAGATGACTACTGGTGTTACCATAGAACACAACATTTTCGGTCAATATACTTGCCAAATATTGTCCCACTGCTGGGCACGGGTTCCATGAGCTTCTCTCCTTTATCTAATCTATCTATCTAATAATATCTAATCTAATTGTGAAATACTTGTTATGGAGAAGTTCCTGTGGCCGTAGTTAACTTCACTAGATATTTTCTGAATGCAATTTTTGTATATTATAAGCCACAAAAAATAAGAACCGACGAAAAAGTGAAGATCAGAAAAGTAAAAAATAATAAAAATAACAAGCCATTATCTCGCTTTATGTAAAACGGCCTGCCACAAAATTGCCTGGCAGAGGTATACCGTAAAAGCGACCGCGAAAGCGGAGCTAAATCTGGCTGTCAGATTGAAAATCGGAGCAACATCTGCCTGTCAGATTGAAAATCGGTATTCCGTAAGAGCGAAAACCGAGCCTTTTTGACGTTTAGCAATCGTGTTTGCCGTATTTTTAACAATTTTTACCCGTTTACTGAAAACGTAAGAACCATTGAGTACCAAAATCTATACCAATATTATAAATGTGTCAATTTGGATGGATTAATATTTTTTTACTCAATCACGGCAAAACGGCCGGCGAGATAGCGGGCGAAGCCGCGGGCAAAGACTAGTCTAATATAATGCACGAACACTTACATCCCTCCTGTTCTATAAAAATAATAAAGCTTCTAAATATTTGTCCCAATGTTATATCTAGTTTATCGGATCTCTAAACAAATATAATAAATGAACTGCCCTAACGATAAAGCTACTACCATATAATGTAAGTGGCAGTTATGCCGGGATGTTTCGGAAGGGTCTTGTGACAAGTTGAAAAGATCTTCTTTTTTAAAAAAGACAACTCCTGCACTAGACAACCAGCTCTGTGTCGCGGTGGACTTTACAAATATACAGTTAACGGACACAAATTACATCCAGACTCAGAACAATTCTTCGTGGGTCACACAAAGTTTTGTCCTGTATGGGAATCGGACCCACAACCTCGTGCACAGCAGGCGCATACTGCGGCCACTGGACCAGCGAGGCAGTCGAACAGCAGATCTGAAGGTACCAACATCAAGTTTGAAGAACTGTCCGAAGAGGTTCTGTGCACCAGCTGACCTACATAGTAGGCTAAGGCATATCCTATAACGGGCTGATTATTCCACGACTTCGATACAGATCATTTACATTAATATTTATATATAAATAATTGGCGTGCCTCGCTTGCACCGGCCAGGTCCGTGTCATGGCTACCTATTATTAGAATACTCAACAATTATAAGTTTGTCACTAATTGGGTGCCCCTAAGATATGTATCAAGTTTCTATTCAGATTTAACTCATTGTATTCAAAAAATTATCTCCGCTCGGCATTATGAATCATCGTATACAGTTTCGTTGGTTGATTGAATGCGACCACTAATCACTAGGTTCGATTGCCGGGTCGGACCAAAATAGATATTAGGATTTTCTATCAAGATATACACATTGGATGGCCAAAGTTTTGAATATTATTATAAACCATACTTTACTCACTTGCTGGAAAAAAATACTAATATGTACTCAACAAAAAAAAAGTATTTTAGGTGTCTGTTTGTCAGCCAGTCAACGCCGCCGAAAGCAATGTAGATGTGGATGCGTCTAACGATAACTGAAGTTTTTTGTTATTAAGTATTTTAAACTAAAAAAAAACTATTAGCATAAAATAAAAAAGGGTAATTAATGGATTTCAGTTTCTTATATATACTAATCTATACTAATATTATAAAGCTGAAGAGTTTGTTTGTTTGGTTGGTTGAACGCGCTAATCTCAGAAAGTACTGGTTTGATTAGAAAAACTCTTTTTTGTTGAATAGCGCATTTATCCAGAAAGGCTATAGACTATATAACATCACGCTGTGATCAATAGGAGAGGAGCAGTAGTGAGATATGTAGCAAAATCGGGAAAAATATTCCAAATTACCACGCGGACGAAATCGCGGGCGACCCCTAGTTTATTCATAAAATTTCAAGGGAAAGCTAAAGTTATTACCCATAACTTACAAAATCATAATTATTAATCTTTGACATTCTAAATCCATATTGTCAAGACACAAAACTCAAAAATTAAAGCGTTTTTATCTACTATCAGTGTAATTTAGTTTTCTTTGTAGACTTTATAATGTACACAACCCATTGCATCACTAAAGGCATGATTTTTAAATTTTCTGAAGCAGGACTAATCTGGCCGTGAGCTAATTTCCATCTCAGCCACAAGACGTCCACTGCTGGACATAGGCCTCCCCCAAGGTCTTTCACATCATTCGGTCCTGAGCTGACCTTGTCCATCGCTGGCCGCGAACTTTACCAGATCGTCGGTCCACCTTGTTGGAGGCCTGCCCACGCTGCGTCTTCCAGTTCGTGGTCGCCACTCTAGAACCTTTCTCTGCCCCAACGGCCATCGGTTCTACGAGCTATGTGCCCTGCCCATTGCCACTTAATTGAGCTAATGTATCGACGAGAAATTTTAGATTTATGTCATAGATACATTAGATTATTCTGTGACCTAAACAAAACACTAACTATCTAGACAAGGGCATAATTAACCGTCAAATCGAACAAAATCATTGTTAACGCTAACAATAGAAATATCATCTCTTGTGCCGTCGTATTTTCCGCTGTACAGAGATGACAACCAACATGACATGGAACGAAGTAATTTACTTAACTCTGTGTTGCAAAGCTGGCACAGTACACTGACGGACATACAGACAGCTCCATAGTTAACGTAAAGAATTCTTTACGGTATGAGATTTGCGTAATTATGTGCTTATTAACATTGTCAAAGTCAAAGTCGAACTCATTTATTAATTTAAATCGAAAAATTATGAACATCATAAAAACAAGTGCTAGCATACTTTTTTCCTAAGGCCAATTCGCTGGTAGGGCCTCGAAAAGAAGGCAAGAAACTCGGGCCACTCTTTTTAATCGCCAGAGTATAACATTTACAATTTGGTATGAGTTACAATATTAGTGGTAACAAAAAGGGACGGAAACCAATATACCATAAGACTGAAATTAAGATAAGTATAATGATTAATAAAATAAAAGAATGAATGAAATTTTTCTTTTCATTTTTTTTTATGTCTATAGGCGGGTATCCGACATAAAAAAAAATGACACTTGGACTGAATTTAGATAGATACAAAAGATTCTCGTACGGTATGTAGTAGGTATAATGTCAAAGTCAAACTCATTTATTCATTTAGATCAAATACATGATACTTATGAACGTCATAAAAACAAATGCCAGCATACCTTTTTTTCCTACGGCCAATTCGCTGACTAGGGTTGGGCCTCGAGAAGATATAATAATAATACAGTGGACCCTAGATAATCTGACAAACGTTATGCAGACCAGTGACGGCTATTGCCTAAGACCTAGACGGAATTTTTTGAAAAACAGTACCCTGTAATCTGACAAATTATATATCTATTATATATATATGTTACGGTAAGAGTGAATAATTGAAGATTATTAATAATTATTTATTATTATTAATAATTACCGAAAGTCGAGGTTAACCTGATAAATTAATCACATTTGTCGGTTATTATTAATAATTTAACCCCAGTAGTGATAAATGTAATAAGTGGCCAAGGATTGCGGGGCAGGGCGGTGTGTGCGACGTGCGAGAGGCGCGGGGGGTTAGGTTAGGTTAGGTTAGGTTTTTTTTTTTTTATATTATAAAATAAATAAAAACCTAACCTAACCTATAAAGGTTAGGTTAGGTTAGGTTTTTATTTATTTTATAACTCTTACCAATATGTGTCGTGAATTATTAATAATTACACTTGACTACGGCTCACATAAGGTTAAATAAATAAAAACCTAACCTAACCTAACCTAGGATAGGTTAGGTTAGGTTAGGTTTTAACTTTTACCAATATGTGTCGTGAATTATTAATAATTACTACTAAAAGTAATAAATTTCGATCGATTATTCACATTTACCAAAACATGTGGTTATTATTAATAATTTTGTAAAAATATTAATAATTTTCAATTAATTAGATTTACCGTAACATATATATACATATATGAACTGTAAATCATACTACAAGATTATGTCCACTGTATTTTGTTTTTAAAATGTGGAGCACAATTTGTAGTATTAGTAGGTACCTATTAGATATGATAACAAGTCACTAAACTAGCTATAATGTTGAGTATTGTCGTGATGCGAGCGCAATTCGTCCTCGACCGTGACCAAGGCCGCTCGCGCTGTTCGCGAACCGTTTCTCATTCATTATGTTATGATACAAGTTTATAGTTACGAGCGATTCCTATTCAATATGTTTATTATATAAACTAGCTGTTGATAACCTACCCCCGCGGGCGGAGCCGCGGGCAGGTCGGTTATCGCTGTAAAAATATAGCCTATGTGATATTCCAGACCATAATCTATGTCTGTGCTTTGGCAAAAACTACTGAATGGATCTGGATGAAATTTGTTTCATCCAGATCCGTTCAGTAGTTTTTACGTGCAAGAGTAACAAACATCCATCCATCCATACATCCATCCATACTCACAAACTTTCACATTTATAATGTTAGTAAGGATATTATTATTCTGCTTCATGGCAATCTGTTTGAAAAACAATAAGCCACTATTTGTTTGACTTCGAGTCTGTTTGAAGTTAATTAATAATTAAGAGCACATTATTTTTGAGTCGTCCCAATTTGGTGCTCTCATTTTATACATTTAAAGTGGTTTCCCAGGCTGGGGATGTCGCTTTGCTTCAACTTTATACGACGTAGGCCACCCTCATTTCATTCATTTATGAAGCAATAATGCGCTTCGTTCTGATTTAACCTTATTTATTTGCAATGTCCGAATTATGAACTTTAAAGGTGTCTTGTCGCGAGCAATGTATGTTACAGTAATACCTAGTTTTAGGATTCTGTAACAAAATAAGTAGGAAAAAGTTTTTTTTACTACTAAGGAGGCAAACAAGCATACGGCCCGGCTAATGATAAGCAGTTACCGTAGCCTATGGACGGTTGCAACACCGGGAGTATCACTCACGCGTTGCCGACCCATTAGAACCCTTATAATTCCTTTCTTGGAAGAACCCCATGCTATAGTCTCTTGCAGGTTAACACTATGAAAATGTTGTTTCTAATATGGCTGACAAAAGAGTTTCGCGTAAAAAACTGAAAGCCCTATTCAACAGGAACGGGTAGGCTGGATTTTTTTAGTAAATATAATAATTACGAATACAAATAAATATCTCTGTCTCTCTTAACTTGCACCTTCTATAACATTTTACCTAGATCTACACGAGCAATCAACTCTGCAGTTACTATTATGTACATCTTGCGGTTTGCCTGCACACGATGCGATGTTGTGGTCATCGCAGGGAAAGAACACACAATACCTACGTCATCATCCCAATGTTAATACCTATTGAGGATTACTAAGAACTATCTCTCGCACAATGTACTAGGCGGCTGTTTGTGAGGTAAAAAATAATACCATTTTTGTACTGCTTCGGTAGCAAATAAGTATACGACCTGCCTGATGTTAAGCAGTTACCATGCCTTATGGACGCTTACAATACCAGGGGTAACACCTGCGAGTAGCCGACCCATTTTTTACACTAGGGCTTCAATATGCCGTATCCCTGGGATTTGGCCGCCATGTTTATCTGCGTAATTGCTTATAGGTTGATCGATAAATAATAATGTAATGTTGGTAAGTACGTTTATGTCGGTTATCGTTGTAAAAAGTAGCCAGTTATTCCAGACCATAATCTATCTCTGTGCCAAATTTCATCCAGATCCGTTTAGTAGTTTTTACGTGAAAGAGTAACAATCATCCATCCATCCATCAATGCTTACAAACTTTCGCGTTTATAATATTAGATAGGATTTTTTTGGTAGGATAGACCTTAATAAAATAAACAAAATAATCCCTGGTTGTAAGGCAAATACAAAATATAGGAAAATGTAGCTGACGTCATCTTTGTGGCTTACCTATTCATAATTTATTACCTTCATAAGTGTTAGGTACTTTGTAACGTAAATGAATAAACTAATTTTGAGTTTGCGTTTATAAATCTAAAAGGAAAAGTATCCGAAAAGGATCCGCCACTTAGACCACCAAGCGTAGTGCATTCTATACAAACGATCAAAGTCAAAGTCAATCTCATTTATTCTACATGATACTTATTAACGTCATAAAAACAAATGCCAGCATACTTTTTTCCTACGGCCAATTCGCTGACTAGGGTTGGGCCTCGAGAAGACTTGGTAATTGATACTGAATTCATCAATTCTTCTCGAGGCACAACCCGTAGATAGAAACTGTTCTATCTACGTCATATATCTACAGTTCTCCTTACAATAAAAACAATTATACTTTTAATAAATCGTTGATGTTCAATCCTTCCGCCTGGTCTAACCCAATCATTATGAACTAGTTATTTCAGTTGGTCTAGTGGTTAGTGACTCTGACTGCTACGCCGGAGGTCGTGGGTTCGATTCCCACCCAGGACAAATCTTTGTGTGATGAGCACGAATGTTTGTTCTGTGTCTGGGTGTAATTTATCTATAATATGTATGTATTTAGAAATATATAAGTATGTTTATCAGTTGTCTGGTTACCATAGTACAGGCTCTGCCTAGTTTGGGATCAGATAGCGATGTGTGAGTTGTCCCGAAAATATTATTATTATTATAAAGCGACCCCACTGGTCAAGTGGAGCGGACAGCCGGTGGCGCATGGCGCGCCGGCTGCAAACAACTCTACCTACCCATTTATTATATAAAACTCTTTTGTAGATGTGCAGCTGTGTCAAATTGCGTAGCAACAATTACCTTACCATACATATTTATTTATTTAATAACTAGCTGTTGCCCGCGGCTCCGCCCGCGTGGATGTCGGTTATCGCTAGCCTATTATGTGTTATTCCAGACCATAATCTATCTCTGTGCCAAATTTCATCCAAGATCCGTTCAGTAGTTTTTACGTGAAAAAGTAACAAACATCCAACCATCCATTAGAAACATTCGCGTTTATAATATTAGTAAGATATTAATAGCAGTCCATGTGGTGACGGATTAAGAATACAAATGTCACCATCTCCTTACATCCCGAGAGGGTGTCGTAAGAGTCGACTAAGGGAGTAAGTCTAGCAGACAATATCCACTGCAAGAGAGTAAAACTCAAAACAAAACCCTCTACCAACCCGTTTCGGCAGCGTGGTATAGTAGGCTAATATCCCTCCAAATGTTTGGAGGAGACCCGTGCCCAGCAGTGGAACGTTTATGATTAATGATGATTGAATAATAGCAACCCATATATGTCCCACTGCTGGACACAGGTCTCCTCTCCTCTATCAAAAGAGAGAGGGTTTAGGCCTTAATTCGCATGCGCTAGCCTAATGCGAGTTGCCGAATTTCTTCTCAGACATTATTCCTCACGATGTTATCCTTCACCGTTAGCAAATGGTGAATCATTTGATTAGTACATATAAACTCCACAAAGTGAAATTCACATTGGTACAGCCACCCGGAATCGAACTCGCGCCGCTTGCGTGCAAGTCGGTTACTTTCCCACTCGACCACCACCGCCTTCTGTATTTATTTATTTTATATTTTCTAACTGCAGATTTCTACATTTACTTTTATGTATTTTGTCTAAATAGTTGATAGCATAAAGTCCTTTCGTCACTAGGGGTTACCACTGAAAATCAGCGTTGTGTTGTTATCACAACATAGCATTATGCTGAGTGGTAAATTCAATGGCTCACGTGTGTTATTAGTAGCTACGTAATCTATACTAATATTATAAAGCTCAAGAATTTGTTTGTTTGTTTGGTTAAACGCGCTAATCTCAGAAAGTACTGATTCGATTAGAAAAAAAACTTTTTTTGTTGAATAGTGCATTTATCTAGGAAGGCTAGGTTATATAACATCACGCTATGATTAATAGGAGAGGAGCAGTAGTGAGATATGTTGCAAAATCGTTTTTTGGACCACCAAGGCAGTCAATATAATCGTTTGAACCCATAGAACTGAATATTTAAAAAAAATATAGGTTATATACTATACTTATATACAAAAATGATATTATCTAATAATGCTCGTTATACTAGTAGTACTTTTACAAATGTTCCAAATTTGTTTGTTCGTGGAAAAACATATTTCTATTAAAATGGTAACAATGGCCAAATATAATTGTTACCATGCGAAAATAAGAGTGTAATTACAATATATATAATTATCCTATACAATCGCCATGCACCCGGCCTACATTTTCATTGTGAATGTACCAATCTGGCGACGTCATTCACCGTGCACACCTGGCCATTTATTTTTTATCCTAAATAGAGGTTCTCAATAAAGATAATACCTACGCATGTGTACTGGACTGAACCATTATATTCCCATACTACTTTACATAATAACGGACGAATTTGCTCAACTGGTTAAATCTCTTATTTATATAAAACTGATTGACAAACTAGTATGGCAGCTGTACAAATGACCCCAATACGTCTTTATTTGCAATGAGGGTATTTCTATAGTAACTGTTTACACATGTGTTATAATTGAGACAATTGAGATGAAGTCTAACAAACTCTCGCGAAGATTGTAAGTATTCATCAAAAGCTTTTAACAACTAACCTCTCAAATAGAATGTTCGGTTTTGTTATGAGATCCTCGCGTGATTTTAAAAGACCGACCACATATCTAACTCTATTCAATACTCTTATTCGTTCTCAACTTGAATACGCGGTACAGATTTGGAATCCTCTTTACGACAAATACAACAATAAACTTGAAATGGTTCAGAAAAAGTTTTTACGAAGCATGAATTATAGATGTCATTACAGCAAATTGTCGTACAAGGACTTACTAGTAAAGTACAGATTATTAAGCCTGGAGTCCAGACGAGTCCTACTTATGGCTGTAACGCTGCATGGCCTATGTAACAACAAGTTCGATTGCAGTGCTATCACGAACCAGTTATGCTACATTGTGCCAAGAACTGTGCATCGAGGGGTCCGCACGAACCTCGTGTTTTACACAGTTAAATGCAACACCAACGCTGGTGTGCGCGCTCCTCTTCGCCAACTTGTTCAAGCGTACAACACACACTTCACAAATATTGACATATTTGCTCTCTCGGACTTTAAATTTAAGACACAAGCACGTAAGATACTAGTAAATAAATAATTTAATTTAATGATTCACTTCCTACTATAATAACTTACTACTTTATTAAATATCTTTTACGCGCACTTTCAATCTTCTGCCCTTTACTTCTGCTGAGGACAATAGTGTGGGTTGTACGTTTGATCTAGATTAAGCTAGCTTTATACTGTGGGTAATATTGTAATGTGCAACCGTTTTTTGTCCCAATAAAGAAAAATAAAATAAAATAGAACGTTTCGTCGTATCCCTTACCAATGATAAAATCTTTTATGCTTTCTTAACTATTTAATTAGACAACGGGTCTAAATGTATACTAATATTATAAAGCTTAAGAGTTTGTTTGTTTGTTTGAACGCGCTAATCTCAGAAAGTACGGTTTCGATTAGAAAAAATCTTTTTTTGTTGAATAGTTCATTTATCCAGGAAGGCTATAGGCTGTATAACATCACACTATGATGAATACGAGCGGAGCAGTAGTGAGATATGTTGCAAAATTGGGGAAAATATTCCTAATTACCACGCGGACGAAGTCGCAGGCGACCCCTAGTCGTATAATACTTTAAAGGTTTCGCTTTTCATACCTTTTGTTATCCGACGTTTCGATTTATTCGACCGAAACGTCGGGTAACGACATTAAAATCCGTGAATTAGACCCGATGTTTATTATACCCATGGCAGCCATATAAGTGTGTACCCATACACGTGTGTTAGTGCAAACATAAGAGCGTCGGTACTATAAAAGTGTCTTCGTGTCCCCGTCAGCGGTAAGTACTAGGTGACAACCAGAATGTCACCATAATATGTAAACATCAACCTTGACTTAATCTATGACGTACGGTTGCATTTTTTAAAATTAATGACTTCGGTGACGCTCAATATGTCCATTACAGTACACCGTCGACTGTTTTTGCATTAATTTTACATACATTTACATTTTGAATGTTATTCTAAATATGTTCACGATTTGGTGTTTGGTAATGTCGGTAATGCACGAGCCTTCCGTATTGCTTGGAAAAGAGATTATAATTATATTATTTATTCTATTTTTGACTTTACAAGCTGCTAGGTATTAAAAATTATTTATTTGTCTTTCACCGATATTCGCCTAAGATCTAACGATTTTATGATCGAGAAATATAATAATGTCATCCAAACCGACAAAGACTAGCCATCTACGCGAGTGATGTGTCTTATAGTGCACTGGTGTGTGCGCAAACAATCTTCATTCCTACAGTGCAAAGGAACGGCAATCCAACGTAACCGGAGAGAAATCAGACGCAGGACTTTATTAGGTCCAGGTCTTGAAATATTCTACTAATATTATATACGAGAAAGTTTGTAAGTGCGAATGGATGGATGGATGTTTGTTACTCTTTCACGTAAAAACTACTGAACGGATCTGGATGAAATTTGACACAGAGATAGATTATGGTATGGTATATACTTTTTACAGTGATAACGAACATTTAGGCGGGCGAAGGCGCGGGAAACAGCTAGTATACCTATATAATAACATGAAGGCGAAATTATGGTCGCGGTCCCGCGAAGCTAATCCTGTTTTACGAAAGCCCTAACAACAGAATGATCAACAAACACAAAAAAAAATGTTCATAACTTATTATACAAATTATATAATAATAATAATAATAACATAATGACGTGTGAAACCAGTTGTCATCATAAATTATTTGGTACAATATTTGTTTGTCTAAATATATACAAATATACAAATTGTGTCGCTTCAAACCTAGATATATCCAGTTTTTAATTGAAATACCGTGTATTTATATTTATATCGTATTTAATAATAATATTATTGTTACCTATATATTATTTATTAATGGTTTAAAACTGTGACATAAGATAACGATGTAGATTGAAAGATGTAGTGACAAAAGTTGAAAAGGGGATGTGAAGATGGTTTGGACATTAAGAAAGGATGTATGAAAGAAGAATAACTAATATCGTGCAATAATGAATGGAGATGTCGGTAGAGGCCGCACTAGGAGAACATACTGCGACCAAGTATTACTATTATATGTTAAAAAAGGGCCAAATTAAAAGTACCGACAGGGAGTTCATCCTCACATCCTTGCACCTCAAACTTGCCGTACCGTAAGATTCCAGAGAAATTTCTTACCACGTACGATTAGGCTGTGGAATGAGCTCCCTGCCGAGGTATTCCCAAGAGGCTATATATATAGCATGGGGTTCTTCAAGAAAGGAGTTATAAGGTTTTTAAAAGGTCGGCAACGCGTGAGTGACACCCTTGATGTTGCAAACGTCCATAGGCTACGGTAACTGCTTACCATCAGGCGGGCCGTATGCTTGTTTGCCACCTTGGTAGTATAAAAAAAAATCAAAATCAATGTTCATGCATGAACAGGTTGATGAATGTAGAGGAGGCGAAGGAAGTATGTTTGGATCGAAGCAATTAGGTGTACCATAGTCTCTGCCTACCTCACTGGGAGACGGGTGCCGGGCGTGATGATATGTATGTATGAAAAAGCTTTCCGCGCGATGCGTGCCGCGATTGCTCAAACTCGACCATAAGCACAACTGTGTCACCACTTCAAAGGATTGTTTGGCGATGTTCAGCAACAATCCGAGTTTTATCCTCTCGTTCGGATTGTTGATGAACATCATGACAAAACATGGATACATCACAATACACCAGAGACCAAGGAACAATCAAAACGGCGAGTTTCTCGAAGTGAACGTGCACCAAAGAAGGACAAGAAAGATTATGGTACAAAATTGAGAAAAAAAAATTATGATGGGTTCGCGAACTACTTCGAATGTATTCAGGGACCACCAGTGATCCACGGATTATCGGTTAAGAACCACTATTAGATATACCTACTCAGGTAAATTCTTGACTACCTACGCTTTATTAAATACTAGCTGCTGCACGCGGCTCCGCCCGCGTGGATGTCGGTTATCACTGTAAAAAGTGTTAAGCCTATGTGTTATTAAAAACCATAATCTATTTCTGTGTCAAATTTCATCAGATGCGTTCAGTAATTTTTACGTGAAAGAGTAACAAACATCCATCCATCCATACTTACAAACTTTCGCGTTTATAATATTAATAGGATCTTTTCCTACATAATATTTCTACAAAATGGCTGTAATAGCAACCCATATATTATGTACCACTGCTGGGCACGGGTCTCCTTACCTCTACTAAGAGAGAGAGAGGGTTTTAAGCCTTCATGCCCACACGCTGGCCTAATGCGGGTTGCGGGTTGATGAATCAGACATGTCTTTAGAATTACTTCTAAGACATGTGGGTTTCCTCACGATGTTTTCCTTCACCGTTAGCAGATGGCGAATCATTTGATTATTACATAATAAACTCAACAAAGTGAAATTCACATTGGTACCTACTGCGACCCGGGATTGAACTCGCACCTCCTGCGTGCAAGTCAGTTACTTTCCCACTCGGCCATCACCGCTTATTATAGCTGGCTTTATCCTACTAATGTTATAAACTTGAAAGTTTGTAAGTATGAATGGATGGATTGATGTTTGTTACTCTTTCACGTAAAAACTACTAAATGGATCTGGATGAAATTTGGTACAGAGTTAGATTATGGTCTGAAATAACACATAGGCTACTTTGTACAGCGATAACCGACATCAACGCGGGCGGAGCCGCGGGCAACAGCTAGAATACCATACTTACAAGCCTATACTTGTTAGGTTTCGGAACGCAACGAACTAGCTTTAGTATAATAATAGCAACCCATATATGTCCCACTGCTGGGCACGGGTCTCCTCTCCTCTATGAAGAGAGAGAGAGAGAGGGTTTAGGCCCTAATTCACACACGCTGGCCTAATGCGGGTTGGTGAATCTGACATGTCTTTTGAATTTTTTCTAAGACATGTGGGTTTCCTCACGATGTTTTCCTTCACCGTTAGCAGATGGCGAATCATTTGATTCGTACATATAAACTCCACAAAGTGAAATTCACATTGGTACTGCCCGGGATCGAACTCGCACCTCTTGCGTGCAAGTCGGTTACTTTCCCACTCGGCCACCACCGCTTTTAGCTTTAGTATTATCTACAAAATAAGTAAATAATATTGCAACTTAACTTGACGCTAAACACCTCCCGTTCCAAATCCTTGATGACGCGACAACGCAAGCGTAAAGCAATTTGAAACATAATATTATGGTTGGCATCAATATAATTAATTAAAATCTTATTAAGCTATCGCATAGCTTCTATCGCGGGCCTTGGGCGTGGAGACCGAATATAGAAATTCCGTAACGAAAATAATAAACCTAACACCCCCCACACCGACCGGCACAGCGGTGATACTTTTTTAATGACGAATTCTCTAAATGGCCAATAATAATATGTAAGTATGTCAAATTTGTGTAAGGAGGTTTTGATCTAAGAGCATATTATGTAATGTGAAAAAGATTATAGTATAAGAAGTCTGAAGGAATAATTACAAGTATTCATTTTTATTATTATATATTTTTATGAATCATTGAGAATAAAATAAAATGATTTAGATAATTCTGTAAAGTATTTTTTTATTTGTTAGATAAAAAAAACATACTAAAATTTGCAATAGCTTTACCGCAGCTGTCCCCGAGTGCCACACGTATTTTTTTATTTAAATTAAAAGAACTAGGTTGTATCAGTGATTATTTACTATATTTTTCAAAACAAATACTTTACCTACTACCACTACTTTATAACACTTTTTAAGTAGGTAGGGCACCATACTATCGAGCAAGCCCGACTGGGAAAGGACCTTACAGAAGACCACAGCCAAATAATCACACACAGCGGTGTAGTTGTGTTCATGTGTATGAATACAGGCCTCTAGCGCTCATTTAGGAATGGGTTTTGAAAGAAGGGTATTTCTATCCCAAAGATACTCCCATCTTAAAGGTTGGCACCACCTTGCTATATACCTATGGACGCTTGCAATACAAGGTGATACCCTTGTATTGCAGGCGTCCATAGGCTACGATAACGGTTGCCACTCAATTAATATAAAAAAAAACTTTACTTGACGGGACTTAACCGAATATTTAAAGAGACATAATTATGTTAACAAGTTTAAGGTTAATTAAGTCGTATCTCAAAACCCATTAACATTAAGTGCCGTATATAATGCCGTTATCACTTACAAATCAAATCTCAATAAACATTATACTGATAGTACGGTGTACAAGCAACTAGGGCTGCCATCTTTTGTAATTAAAGTACGTTGGTTATTTTACACAAGAAAACGAAGTAGGTACACAGTATCAAACTAAAGTACAATTTATTTTTCTTTATGGCGCTGGCTTTCTGTGTTTCAAAATAACTACTAAACTTTTCAAGAGCATAAAGAAATCACATCATGCGAAATAAAGTATTTTCGTGTACTTAATTGTTCTCATAAAGTATAAAATTACCTGAAATAACGTACAATAATTTATTATAAAATACGGGTGGCAACCCTACAAGCAACTGTGCAGTTTCTAATCACGTGACATTGCGCCCGCGCCGCCGCCGCCCATTATCGCCGTGCATATCTAACACTAAACAATTACCTAACCCGGAAAATTATAAAAATAAAAATAAAATTGTCTAAAATATAATATAATTAAGTTTGTAAACGAATATAATGACATTGTTTTACTTTATCATTATAATAATTATTCATCAACTACTTACTTATAATCATTTGTTTGTTTCCGTATTTAGTCTCAACTACCCTACTTGAAGGTTGCGTAGGTAATAGATGAGAAATAAAAAAAACTAAATAATTTGATTTAGATTTTTTTATTTATTTTTGTTTTTTTTCTTTTTAAAAAGACAACTCCCGCACTAGAGACCAAGCTCTGTGTCGCGGGGGACTTTACAAACATACAATTGACGGATACAAATTACACCCAGACTCAGAACAACTCTTAGTGGGTAACACAATTGGCGTACCTACCTCAGTCTCTGCCTACCCCAAAGGGAGACCAACGTAACGATTACGTATGTATATGCAGACAAAATGTAGGTAAAATGCAAATGGTAGTAAGAGGCCGCTAAGAGCTGTATCAAATGTCTTATAGATATACTTAATTATAATTATGTCATAGGTGTTTAGTTACCTAGCTGCATGTCTGCTGATATTTGAGATTCAAAAACTATAGGTACGACAATAATAATCGATGCACAACATTGTAATTTTTTGCAGTTACATATGAAACGCGTTGAGGACCTGGAGTGATTTTGAACTTTTTAGCTATAGCTCGAAATAATTTTTGATTTATAACATGCAATTATAATGTAACTAGCTGTTGCCCGCGGCTCCGCCCGCGTGGATGTCGGTTATCGCTGTAAAAATGGCCTATGTGTTATTACAGACCATAATCTATCTCTGTGCCAAATTTCATCCAGATTCGTTGAGTAGTTTTTACTGAAAGAGTAACAAACATCCATCCATACTTACAAACTTTCACGTTTATAACAGTTTATAACAGAATACTTAATAAATAGTACCTACAGGTAAAACTACCATTTTTTTGTTTTACATAGATTTCTTTTAAAGTATACCTAACTCATTGATCTTATTTACATTGAGATTAGATTTATTTTAATTTTGAAATCCCCCACTGCAATTTAATAAATTAGGAAATATATGATTATCAGTATCCTAAACCACTTAATATTGTCTTATTACTTATTTGATTTGTATCTATTATAATGTTATAAAGCTGAAGAGTTTGTTTGTTTGGTTGAATGCGCTAATCTCAGAAAGTACTGGTTCGATAAGAAAAAATATTTTTTTGTTGAATAGTGCATGTATCCAGGAAGCCTATATAAAATACTAGCTGTTGCCCGCGGCTGCGCCCGCGTGGATGGAGGTTATTGCTGCAAAAGAAGCCTATGCGTTATTCCAGACCATAATCTATCACTGTGCCAAATTTCATCCAAATCCGTTTAGTAGTTTTTACGTGAAAGAGTAACAAACATCCATCCATCCATTCTCACAAACTCTCACATTTATATTAGTAAGGATGTAATTCCTGAAATAACTGATTATTATTATAACAACACGCTATGATCAATAGGAGCGGAGTAGTAGTGAGATATGTTGCAAAATCGGGGAAAATATTCCAAATTACCACGCGGACAAAGTCGCGGGCGACCCCTAGTCTATCTTTAATCACCGATTATGCTGACAAACAACAATTATGGTGAAGTCTTCCTTGTAGAGCACGGCCATGGACTATGATTCGGTTAGGTTGTTATGACGTGTCGATAGCGATCAATAACACCAATTTGACTGCCTTGGTGGTCCAGTGGCTGCAGTAACCGCCTGTTGTGCACGAGGTTGTGGGTTCGATTCCCACACAGGACAAAACTTTGTGTGACCCACAAAGAGTTGTTCGGAGTCTGGGTGTAATTTGTGTCTGTTAACTGTATGTTTGTAATATCCCCCGCGACACAGAGCTTGTTCTCTAGTGCAGGAGTTGTATTTTTAAACAAAAAAAAAACTCCCTGTGGTGACGGATTAAGAATAATGTCACCACCTCATTCCATCCCGTGGGTGTCGTAAGAGTCGACTAAGGAAGTAAGTCCGGCAGACAATATCCACTGCAAGAGAGGGAAAACTCGAAATAAAACCCCATAAAAACCTGTCTGGCCAGCGTAGTATAGTAAGCTAATATCCCTCCAAATTTATGGAGGAGACCCGTGCCCAGCAGTGGGACGTTTATGGGTTGAGATGATGAATTATTATTAGCATGAGCAAGGATTAAAAAGACGGAGTCCCAACAGGCTGTGGGGAAGATAGCAGTATATTTTTTTATACTACTTGGGAGGCATACATGTATTTAGAAATATATAAGTATGTTTATCAGTTGTCTGGTTACCATAGTACAGGCTCTGCCTAGTTTGGGATCAGATAGCGTTGTGTGAGTTGTCCCGAAAATATTATATTATATTATATTATATATAACCGGGGACCACGGCTTCAAGAAGTAAGCAACATTTGCTGCAGCCAATTCTGCGGCATTGCGAAACCTACTTGTTGTTACTTTCCTCACTTAAATATGTAGATACCAGCTATTCTGACCTCAAAAAAAGTCAATAACGGCTAACGTTTTGGTGAAAAGCTCAAGTACTTACAAACACGACTTCACTGGTATGCCCAAAGCCTCACAATGTTACACAGTATTGCTTAAACATCCTTACACGTTTCGATTTTGAACGACTGGCCTGTTGGTCTAGTGATTAGTGACTATCACTGCTACCCCAAAAGCCGTGGGTTTGGTCTCCATCTGGGGACAAAACTAAAACTTTTCGTGATCCATAAATAACAGTTCTGAGCTTAGGTGTAATTGATGTCAGTCCGTTGTATGTTTGTAAAGTTAGTCGTGGTACAGGACTGTTCACTAGTCTAGGAGTTGTCTAAAAAAAATGTTATAGTTGCGATCATCGGAAAAAAAATGTTTTATAATCTGATTACAAACTGACAAACATATTTATTTTACATACATAACTTATATATAGAGTTCTCGTGTCACGGTGTTTGTAATTAAAATCCTCTGAAATGGCTTGACCGATTTTCGTGAAATTTTGTGTGCATATCGGTTAGGCCTGCTAATCCGACTATATATATTTTTCATCCCCCTAAATGTTAAGGGGGAAAAATTATTAGACAACATTTTCAGCATTAAAAAATACATACAACTCTAAATTTTCACCCGTCTACGATCAACCCCTATTATTTTAATAGCAAAACAACGTTTGCTGGGTCAGCTAGTCTACATATAAATATATCATCAGACCCATCTCCCTTTAGAGTAGGCCTTTACCTATCTGGGTCGAAGCAATTGGCATACCATTGTCTCTACTAAACTGTACACCAATTGCTTCGATCCAGACATACTTCTTTCGCTTCCTCTACTAAACTTCACTACAAAGATTTGTCCTAGGAGGGAATCAAACCTCCGACCTCCAGATAAGCAATCAGGGTCACTAACCACTAGCCCAATAGACCAGTCAACATGATAACTATTGCACAATAAGAAGCAACAAGATTATGTTAATTTTTATTAAGATTTACCACTACGGATATTATTAACAGCTCATTATGGTAATCGTTACTTGAAGCGTAAGATTCGTCCGTTCACATTATTGTGTTTATAAACTTGGGTTCAAAATTAATTATATATCTAACTATTTATTATGATTATATATAAAACTACGTATTAATATTATGCAAAAGAAAAAAAAGACGTGTGGCACTCGGTGACTGCCGCGGTAAAGCTATTGCATATTTTTAAGTATGATTTTTTTATCGAAACAAATAAAAAATTACTTTACAGAATTATCTAAATCATTTTATTTTATTCTCAATGATTCATAAAAATATATAATAATAAAAATGAATATTTGTAATAATTCCTTAAGACTCCTTACTATAATCTTTTTCACATTAATATTCTCTTAGATCAAAACCTCCTTACACAAATTTAACATATTATTATTGGCCGTTTAGAGAATTCGTCATTAAAAAAAGAATCACCGCTGTGCCGGTCGGAGTGGGGGGTGTTAGGTTTATTATTTTCGTTACGGAATTTCTGTATTCGGTCCCCGCCCAAGGCCCGCGATAGAAACTATGCAATAGCTTAAAAAGTCTTAGATTTCTATATATTTGTAAGGTACCTGCGTGGTTGTCCGTGTGGTGACGGATTAAGAATACAAATGTCACCACCCCATTCCCATCCCGAGGGTGTCGTAAGAGTCGACTGAGGGGGTAAGTCAGGCAGACAATATCCACTGCAAGAGTGGGAAAACTTGAAACAAAACCCTATATCAACACGTCTGGCCAGCGTGGTATCGTAGGCTAATATCCTTTCAAGAGCATGGAGGAGACCCATGCCCATGCCCATGCCCAGCAATGCCACGTTGATGATGGGTTAAGATCATAAAGGTACCCACGTCATGTATTGTGTAAGTTTCAGTTTAAACCGAATGCACACTATTGTTTTCCATGAGCACCTACCGCGCTCAGTATGATATCCATGCAAATTTACCACTCTTCAAGACAATCAATTGTCTTGAAGTGGGTTAAAATTAAGAAAATTTAACACGTAGGTATGTAACAACGCAATCATTTCTTGAAAGAAATGAAGAAAAAAATATTTTTATGAGGTTCGACTAGAAATTAAAATATGATTGATAGTTTTAAAATTACGCTATCGAACTAATAAGCATAAACATAGTAAGAAAAAGCGTGCGGTGCATAATTGTAAATATATCATTAGAAACTATTTAAACCATGTTTTTAAGATTTTTTAAACTATAATTTATTTCTATTGGCACACATCCTATAGGTACTTGTTGATAACAGCATACCAGCTTTTACCCGCGGCTCTGCACGTGTGTATGTCGATTATCGCGATCAAAAGCTCTATCGCTATTCCAGACTTTATCTATCTATCTATTTTATTTTAGTAGGATTATTTTAAATCGCTTTGGCCGCGTACCGCAATTGAACTATATACAGATACAGCCACGCGATTTAACATGTAGGTATGGGGTAATGTCATCAAATAATTTGATTGATATATTTCTATAATTTTAATCAAGACGATACTGATTGATTTATTGATATAACGCGAATAAGGAAATATAAAAATAATAATTAAAACAAAACCAAAATAAAGTTTATTCATTAAACATAGATAGGACTACGATAAACCTAAGCTACATAAAATGTTTGTTTAACTTATACATATTTATAATGCCACAAAATATATATTATTAAGTGACGTCACACGGTACCTACGTAAGCAGTTATTAACATAGACATACATTATTAATTAACAACATGATTCTATGTTGCGTTGGTCTTATATTAAGTCAAAGGTTTATTTCCGAATTCCCAATCACTGATTTGAATTGACGTTTCACCGTTATTATAATATAACATCGTTTTAGTAAAGTTAGTTTTCATTGCCGTTTGTGAGCCAACAGTTCCGGAATGATCCAACATTAATTATGTGTTTATGGGTATAGTCACAGATTATTTTGATATAACTCAGAGGAAAATTAGCATATAGCTATACAGCCCGCCTGATGATAAAACATGCGCGGTCGCTGCGACGCTCTGTATTCCATTTGGTAGACAAGCGGCCTTGTCTACACAAGTGACATAAACGCTAGTTAAAACGTATTCCTATCCTAGGGATACTCCATCTTAAAGCTCTGGTGTAAAAAAAAATTACTCAACACTTGGCAACACGCAAGCGATACTTCTGGTATTGCAAGCCTCCATAGGCTACGGTAACTGCTCAACGTCGAGCGGGCCGTGTGCTTTGTGGAGTTTATAATCTAATCAAATGATTTGCCATTTGCTAACGGTGAAATTAAACATCGTGAGAAAAACCACATGTCTTAGAAGAAATTCTAAAAGATATGTCTTATTCACCAACCCGCATTAGGCCAGCGAACCCTCTCTCTCTGGCTTGATAGAGGAGAGGAGACCCGTGCCGAGCAATGGGACATATATGGGTTGCTATTATTATATTATTATTATTATACTAGCGTTAACGCCAATTGTCTGGAGAAGCAGAGAAGACAACAGTAACGACAAGTGCAGCAGTAAGATGGAGGTACTTAACCGGACTGTTCAATTTGATCGAAAAATCTTGCCGTGACCTATATTTGATCATGTGTGACTACACAACACGCATGATCAAATATATTGGTTCAACTCACTACAGACCAGACACAATAGAGTCGAGTTGTGTCTGGGTTATAATCGCACGTGTGTGTGTCCAACGTCATCATCACGCACAGCATGCCAATGCGTATCGTACTGCGGATTTAACATCGCACGTATCATTATTGTTTCTTATAAGTCTATGTTTGTAAGATGTCGTTCTTGCGTTAATAAGTATTTATTTTATCAGTTCAGCAGCGACCGATTCAGGGTTCTTCTTCTTATCGTTTGGTTAGTGGCCAACCTGGTGACAGAGTTGTTTAGATAGACAGAGGCCTCAATCGCCCATATTATTAAATATGGGCGATTGAGGCCTCCGTCGTGATATAACGACTGATAACAGTCGGGACAAGTCTGACTTATAACGTGCCCTCCGAAGCACGGCGACGCTTAGATGAAATACCACTATGCGGTCACCCATCTATAAGGTTACCGCGCCCTTGGTAGCTTAACTCGCTGATCGTTTACCGAACAGCGAGTGCACATAGCTATGAGCGCCACTCTGTTACTATCCCACTTCTATATTTAGCTTGGCACTGACTTATTTCTGTAATTCAGTTACAGCTTGCTGTCTTTTGAAACCGTTTTAATTTTTTACATTAAATTTGTTGGTAAATCGCATACATTATTTGAAGCGTTCATGGGCTACGGTAACTGCAAGCGGACTGTACACCTGCGATTGTTTACTACCTAAATTATCCTTACTAGTAGGTATTATAAATGTGAAAGTTTGTGAGAATGGATAGATGGATGTTTGTTACTCTTTCACGTAAAAACTACTGAACGGATCTGGATGAAATTTGGCACAGAGATAGATTATGGTCTGGAATAACTTTTTGCAGTGATAACCGATATTCACGCGGGCGGAGCCGCGGGCAACAGCTAGTATTATACAGTTCTAAATTATTAAGAAAGTTGTAATGCATGCAAATCTTTAAAACTGAGGAAAACTTTGTTTATATTATAATAAAACAATTAATCATCAGCTTAACACAATCCGCTGCGTGACTGTTGGCTGAAGCGCACACAACTTGGTACGATCCTCGACTTCTTCAGTCAAGCAGCATCCAGCCATTTTTAAATGATTACTTTTAAAATCAACATGAATTTTTAACGATCCTACGAACATGTCATAACAAAGAATAGTTTAGATTCATTCAATTTATTTATGTACTGAACTGAAAATTAACATACCTCATACATCCTGTATTCATATTTAAGAATCAACATTAGGTACAATTTTAAATGAAATATTTAGTTTTTAAAAGAATCGAAATCATTTTTATCTGACTAACGGGAAAAGACTGGGACCACGAAGAACTGTGACCATGGTAAACATTATTTTACCCAATAGTACCTATTTGTGAATCAGTCGATTGGGACCATAAACCACATGACGAAAATTGTAATAAACACATTTTTATTTTTATAATAGTAAAAATAAAAACATCTAATTAATCTACCTATGTGAGTCTAAAAAGACCATAAACATTTTGATTTTATTTTGGATACCAAAAGCAGTTGCTAGAAGAAAAATAAAAATATATTATGTATATACTAATACGGCATTTATGACTTTGGTCCTCGTTTCATTCACTCACTGCTTCTGTAGCTATCCTACTAATATTATAAACGTGAAAGTTTGTAAGTATGGATGGATGGATAGATGTTTGTTACTCTTTCACGTAAAAACTACTGAACGGATCTAGATGAAATTTGGCACAGAAATTGATTATGGTCTGGAATAACACAGCGATAACCGACATCCACGCGGGCGAAGCCGCGGGCAACAGCTAGTATCATATAAAAATATAGTATTTATACTTCATTTATCTTATAGGCCCCGTATTGTCCTATATACATTATTGATATAATATCCTCACAGGTAACAAGTTCCGAATCGCCGGTAACTCTAAGTTGTGACTAAATGCAACATCCTTGATAGAAAACAGCTATATTAGACAGAGCATTGTATAAACTAACGCAGTATAAACCAATCCGTCGTCGTACGACATCGTTCTGTGACACTCTTCAACAATAACAACCTATTAATATAATATTTGTGATCGTATACATTTAATAATACTGGACATAAACAAAAAAAAACGTTTAAAAATAATATTTTAATTGTGTTCTGTTTTTAAATAGTTCGTATACAATGAGAGGACTAAATGGTGAGTGTTTAAATATAAATTAAGCAGTTTTTTTTTTGTTGTTTCTTTGTAAACAATGCTTGGATATTTGCAATGTTTGCGATTTTAAATATTTAGAAACTTAGCTTAAGCGTATTTTTATAAAGCTTACAGTTACCTAATTTGGTTTGCAAATAACTGTCAATTGTTTAACTAATATGGGCGTATATCAGCCGCATACTCCAGTTGAGCTGCTAGATACCTGCCTAGCCTATGCAGAACCTAATGTATTATGACATTATTATGTAGGATATTTAAGTACATAACCGTTTTACCTATCTGTCAATAGCATTTATTGTAGAGCAATTTAGCCGATCGATAATGTTAAATTTTAAAAGAGCAAATTCATAACAACTTTTAGGGCAGTGAATATAAATCGACAATTAAAAATTTTGCAAACACATTGTAAGAATAAGTGGAAACTTTTCTTTAAACTTCTCCTATTTACTTCTGATTAAATTCGTTGCGGGGTCCAAGACAGTAGGTTTAGTTGTCCACGGAAAACACGTGTGTCAAAGCTCGGTGTGTAGTTGGTAAACTACTGAACGGATCTAGATGAAATTTGGCACAGAGATAGATTATGGTCTGGGATAACACATAGGCTACTTTTTTCACATGCGGGCGAAGCCGCGGGCAGCAGCTAGTTTGCCATAAAAATACATGCGAGTCTTTGGGGACTGCCGATAAAAGTTAAAACTAGTAACTAGTTTGTGAATTGTATCGTCGAGCTATTAGCTTATTATTTTTGGTTTGTCTCATGGAATGCGTTCGGTGACGATGACGCGACTTCCATAATTTTTGATCACCCAAAAAGTGCTCAACGAAGCTTTCACTTCAAAAAACTTTTGTATTTCTTACTTTTGCGCTCTATTAAATAATAATGAAAACACTTTTTCCTACAATAATTAATTTGACTGACAATAAATTGTCATCTATATAAAGCTTTATAAATTTATTTGTAGCTCAGGAGCAATGCATATTATGATGTTGATATCTGATCTTGTTTTATGTCTATGAATAAAACTATAAGCGCTAGGTATACTAAGTAATCATGACATTTGCTTGATTAGGAGAATTTGTAGCTTTGTTTTTTGAAGTAAAACCTTTTTTGGCGCGTAATTGAGCACTTTTAAGATGAACAATAATCATGGAATTCATATATATAATATTATAAATGTGAAAATTTGTGAGAATGGATGGATGGATGGACGGATTATAAATGTGAAAGTTTGTGAGTATGGATGGATGGACGGACGGATGGATGGATGTGTGTTACTCTTTCACGTAAAAACTACTGAACGGATCTGGATGAAATTTGGCACCGAGATAGATCATGGTCTAGAATAACACATAGGCTACTTAATACAGCGATAACCGACATCTACGCAGGTGGAGCCGCGGGCGACAGCTAGTATGTATATAAAACAAAGTCGGATTTATTCGAACACTTATAAGCGAGAACGGCTGGACCGATTTTCATGGTTTTTATTTTGTTGGATTTGTCTCCATCTTGAATAGCTGTATAACTTCAAAAATTTAAAAAAAATCCGAAGCAAATCGAAGACTGGTCGCTAGTTCAAATATAATAATCTAATAGCTCGACGATACAATTCACAAGTTACTTAGTTATCACTTCTATCAGCAATCCCCAAAGACTGCCCCGCATGGTTTTTTTATAATACAAGTCCCTTAGGAACAAACCTGTGTTGCGGGGGACTTCACAAACATACAATTTCATCATTATCATCATCATCATCTCAACCCATAAACGTCCCACTGCTGGGCACGGGTCTCCTCCAAACATTTGGAGGGATATTAGCCTACTATACCACGCTGGCTAGACGGGTTGGAATAGGGTTTTATTTCGAGTTTTCCCTCTCTTGCGGTGGATATTGTCTGCTAGACTTACTCCCTTAGTCGACTCTTACGACACCCTCGGGATAGAAGGGGGTGGTGACATTTGTATTCTTAATCCGTCACCACACGGACAACATACAATTTACGAGCTGCATTTATTACAAGCTACACTCGGAATCAAAAAAAAAAAGGATCGTACAAAGTTTTGTTGAAATCGAACCCACAGTATTTAGCGCCTTGTTGGTTACGAGGTCACTTTAACTACTTAACCACACGTGTATAGGCTAGGTCAACAAAATAGATTAGTCCTTCGTTGTAAGGTTTTTTAGGTTTTAATATTTAATTACCTGCTAGTGTTATTTATTGAGACACCAATTCTAGATACTATATCCTTATAGCAGAGTTGTGGTTATTAGTTTCATGTTAGGTATACTTTACAATTTATTGTAGCTTATGTTTGAATAGAATACGAATTAGATAATGAAAATTTTTTAAAAAAGACGCGTGGCACTCGGGCATTGCCGCGGTAAAGCTATTGCATATTTTTAGTATGATTTTTTTATCGAAACAAATTAAAAAAATACTTCACAGAATTATCTAAATCATTTTATTTTATTCTCAATGATTCATAAAAATATATAATAATAAAAATGAATACTTGTAATAATTCCTTAAAACTCCTTATACTATAATCCTTTTCACATTAATATTCTCTTAGATAAAAACCTCCTTACACAAATTTGACATATTATTATTGGCCGTTTAGAGAATTCGTCATTAAAAAAAGTATCACCGCTGTGGCGGTCGGAGTGGGGGATGTTAGATTTATTATTTTCGTTACGGAATTTCTGGATTCGGTCTCCACGCCCAAGGGCCGCGATAGAAGCTATGCAATAGCTTAAAAAAAATCATTTATTTTTTCATCACAAGGTTACATAATTCTAGGTAGGTATATGATACAGTTAGTGGTTACCATTGTCAATACCTATAAAATTTAAGGGTTACCCTCGATTTACCTGGGATTCTATCATCAGAGCCTGACTTGGTGCCAATGGGACCACTTTAAGAGTATACTCTTTCAATTAAAAAAATAATTTTGAGAATCGCTTCACAAATGGCGAAGAAATCGCTGAACATACATTTAAAAAAAACATACAGTCTAACATAGAACCTCCTCCTTTTTTGAAGTCGGTTAAAAAATAAATAGCGTACAAATGTCGCGATGTCGGTCTCATTGGATTATGCTACAAAAGTGGCAAACAAGCATACGGCCCGCCTGATTATAAGCAGTTGCCGTAGCCTATAGACGTTTGCAATACCGGAGGTATCACTTGCGTGTTGTGTATCCATTTTATACACTAGGTCTTTAAGAAAGAGTATTACTGATGTAGGAGAACGATTCTTTCAAAACGCATCCCTAATGGAGCGCTGGCGACCTGTACTCACACACAGGAACACTACACTGCTGTGTAGTTATTTAGCTGTGGTCTGCTGTAAGACGCAAGGTCTTTCTTTCCCCATTCGGGCTTGCTTGCGAGTATGGTGCCGTACCTCTCTAGTTAACACTAACTTTTAGTTTATTTATCTATATCTATACTAATATTATAAAGCTGAAGAGTTTGTCTGTTTGTTTGTTAGTTTGTTTGAACACACTAATCTCAGAAAGAACTGGTTCGATTAGAAAAAAATATTTTTGCATTTACCCAGACGGTTATAGGCTATATAACATCACGCTATGATCAATAGGAGCGGAGCAGTAGTGAGATATGTTGCAAAATCGGGGAAATGTATGTTCCAAATTACCACGCGGAAGAAGTCGCGGGCGACCCATAGAGATACAGTAATCAAGTATATATATTATTATACATTTATTTTTTTCTTAAAAAGACAACTCCCGCACTAGAGAACAAGCTCTGTGTCGCTGGGGTCTTTACAAACATACAATTAACGGACACAAATTACACCCAGACTCAGAACAACTTTGTGGGTCACACAAAGTTTTGTCCTGGGTGGGAATCGAACCCACAACCTCGTGCACCAAGGCAGTCTATGATGGTGTGCAAAACGTGGGTAATAATACGACACATACACACGTGACCACACTCGTGACACATTTGTACGTCAATAGATGACCTTGACTTTGAAAAAAACGTAATGAGAAGTAAATTACCGATGGTTAACGTTGTTTTTATATTTTTTGGTAGAATTTGATGAATTTTAAAACTGGTTATTTGCATAATTTTCTCGTTCTATTAGGTATACGATGGTTATACCCAATTTAGCATAATAATTGGTATAATTGGTATTGGTTCCTGCCTACATTGTTCTGTGTGAGAATCGAACCCAAACCCACAATGGCAAGCGATATATGTATTTGCAGTGAAAATGTTTTCATCCATACTATCCTTATTAATCTACACTAATATTATAAAGCTGAAGAGTTTGTTTGTTTACTTGTTTGTTTGTTTGGTTGAACGCGCTAATCTCAGAAGGTACCGGTTTCATTAGAAAAAATCTTTTTTTTGTTAAATAGTGTATTTATCCAGGAAGGCTATAGGCTATATAACATCACGCTATGATCAATAGGAGCGGAGCAGTAGTGAGATATGTTGCAAAATCGGGGAAAGTATTCCAAATTACCACGCGGACGAAGTCGCGAGTGACCCCTAGTATTATAAGTGTTCCTTTTCACTATTAAACGGATTGTTATGAAATAAGGTAAAAAGTTACTATCTTGCGAAGAGAGGTAGGGCATCATACTAGCGAGCAATCTCGATTGGAGAAGGACCTCCACCTTACAGAAAACCACAGACAAATAACTGCACACAGCGGTGTAATTGTGTGCGTATAGGCTACGGTAACTGCTTAACATCAGGCTGGCCGTATACTTGTTTGCCACCCAAGTAGTATAAAGAGAAAAATAAAAAAACCATAAAAAACCGAGCTGCAGTCAACATGTCAAGTCAATATGCCAATAACTGTCAAAATGATAATAAGGAGGTGGACAGGTTTGTTTTTTTAAAACACTTCTAAGGCTGGCCTCACACAGCCGGAATATCTGTCTAAATTCAAATTATTAATTCAGAAAGCCCAGAATTCCATACAATGTAACTACATACACACACTGATTAGATTTTTTCAGATTACGAATTTCTCAGATCGATCTGTAAAAATGATATTATTGTATGAAATTTCGGGCTTTCTGAATTAATAATATGAATTTAGGGAGACATTCCGACTGTGTGAGGCCAGCCTAGTACTATATACCATTATTTCTATAGGTATTTACCTAATGACGACGAGCCATTTAGATAAATTTATGATTATTAGGACAGTGATGCATTCCAATACCCTCACGAATGAATGACTGCCTTGGTGGTCCAGTGGCCGCAGTATGCGCCTGCTGTGCACGAGGTTGTGGGTTCGATTCCCACGCAGGACAAAACTTTGTGTGACCCGCAAACAGTTGTTCTGAGACTGGCTGTAATTTGTGTCCATTAATTGTATGTTTGTAAAGTCCCCCGCGACTTCTCGTCTTTTAAAAAAAGAAAAAAAAGTGTCATGCATGTCTCATTTTGTAACCTAAACATGCGTAGATATAAGGTGTATTTAACGACAACTCCTACATTACTACAAGTATTGTGAACGTTACTGAAGTCGCTCTAACGACGCGAATTCCACAGGCAACATGGCCGCCGCAAACGCGACGAACGCCTTCAGTAAACATTGCCGCAAACCCACTCCTTGCTACATATGGCTCTATCCTTATTAGCACATATTCTGATTGTAAGCAAATGTGCTATTGAGAAAGGTTTTTTTGTACTACTCGGGTGGCAAACAAGCATACGGCCCACCTGATGTTAAGCAGTAACCGTAGCCTATGGACGCTTGCAATACCAAAGGTATCACTTGCGTGTTGCCAACCCATTTTTTGACACCAGGGCTTTAAGATGGAAGCAACCATCCTCATAACATAACGCATCCCTAAATGAGCGCTGGAGACCTGTACTCACACACAGGAACACAACTACACGCGGGCGGAGCCGCGGGCAACAGCTAGTTTGAAATAATTTTCAGTTTGATACCGCTGTGTCTCTATGACAGCTATGGTTTTACATGTTAGGTGCCAGTAATAGGGTAAGCCGATTCGCTATGTTTTGCTACTTACTACTTGGCGAACTAGCATACGGCCCGCCTGATGATAAGCAGTTACCGTAGCCTATGGACGCTTGCAATACCAGAGGTATTATCACTTGCGTGTTGGCCATTTTTTTACAAACAATATGGAGTTATCTGAGTATTTTGTCGTCACACTATGTCAATACCACAAGATCTAATCCGGAATCTCTGCAGTCATGCGCACTACCTATCAGAAAAATATAATATAAGACCGACGACGTCTACCGTTTTTTCTTAAGACTGGGCTTGTAATTCTGTCAGTCATTACGATAATGAGTGCGTGAGTATAATACATAATTATGTAGGTAGATATAATACCTACTCATTGGAGTTGTTTGTTTATAGTTGTTTTAAGAAAAAAAAGACGTGTGGCACCCGGGGACTGCCGCGGTAAAGCTATTGCATATTTTTAGTATGATTTTTTTATCGAAACAAATAAAAAAATACTTTACAGAATTATCTAAATCATTTTTTTCTCAATGATTCATAAAAATATATAATAATAAAAATATATACTTGTAATAATTCCTTAAGACAGTTAGTTAGTTAGTATAAGGAATACTATAATAATCATTTTCGCATTAATATTCTCTTAGATCAAAACCTCCTTACACAAATTTGACATATTATTTTTGGCCTTTTAGAGAATTCGTCATTAAAAAAAGTATCACCGCTGTGCCGGTCGGAGAGAGGGTGTTAGGTTTATTATTTTTGTTACGGAATTTCTGGATTCGGTCTCCACGCCGAAGGCCCAAGATATAAGTTATGTAATAGCTTAATAACAAAAGCGAATGTTTACAATAAATCATTGTATGTTAATTAAGTTGCGCTTGCGATTGTACTGCTCACCCATGCATACGAATTATGTTAATAATTAAGTATAATTATTATTAGATATGTTTATGATAATAAATCTGTTATGTTACCAGCGACAAATATAAAATACTAGCTGACCTGATGAAATTAATTCCGCCATTTTTTTTTCTTGAATATTTTTTTTTTTACAAACCTTGTCCTGACATAGGTATAACACAAACAAAAAATAAACTAATTTGGTGCAGTCGATCGAAAGTTATGCGCGTACATACATTTGTGGGCTTTCATTTTTATTTATATACTTAGATAAAATCTGCTTTCGTAACTATTTTCTAGCTGTAATTACCAAATAATTGATGTTACGTTTTGTTTCTGTCCGCGGTTTCGCCCACGTGTGTAATCCCAAGGGAGCAATGTGTTTCTGAGATTAAAAGTAGCCTATATGCTATTCCAGACACAAATTTCCAGTAGATCCAAAACACACAACATGCAGGTCTGGCGTGGTTAAGTAACACAATCAATTCACAAATTTCTATCGGATAGGCAAAGTTGGCCGCGGCCCAACGGTTCTGCGTTGTATATTATATCTATACTGAGTGTCTGTGTAAACTTAGATATTGCGATTCAGCTTCTCGAACATTTGTTCTATGTTTCTAGGTATACATCTGTGTTTTCTTTGTTGAACTTCGCTTCGCTAACGCTAAGATTCAAATGATCGCATTTATATAATACTAGCTGTTGCCCGCGGCTCCGCCCGCGTGGATGTGTATTATCGCTGTAAAAAGTAGCCTATGTGTTATTTCAGACCATAATCTATCTCTGTGCCATCGTACCCAGTTGTGAGCGCTTCAGCCAACAGTCACGCAGCGGATTGTGTTAAGCTGATGATTAATTGATTTTTTATAATATTAACAAAGTTTTTCTCAGTTTTAAAGATTTGCTTGCATTACAACTTTCTTAATAATTTAGAACTGTATAATACTAGCTGTTGCCCGCGGCTCCGCCCGCGTGAATATCGGTTATCGCTGCAAAAAGTTATTCCAGACCATAATCTATCTCTGTGCCAAATTTCATCCAGATCCGTTCAGTATTTTTTACGTGAAAGAGTAACGAATATCCATCCATTCATCCATCCATACATACTTACAAACTTTCGCGTTTATAATATTAATAGGATTAGCTTAAAAATTCAAAATATGTAAGTACCAAAAATTTTTATGAATGCGATTTATAAATTGGACTATACCGATACTTAATCCGGATTTAGAGATAAAAAAAACTGGATATAGCAATCTAGTAATACTTATTATTGTGCCCAAAGTCATCAAGTTAAAGCTGCCATTTGTTTTTATGACGTTCATGAATAAATGAATTCGATTTTGACTGACTTACTGGATTATCATCGTTTAAATGAAAATACCAGTTAAGATCAAGTAGTATAGTAGTATGGATCTTAATAATATAAACTCCGAGAGGTTATATTCACTTGCGGAAAATCATATCACCGACTTTTAACTTCTGACGTCATACGTACAACGCCATCTAGTAGCGCTTTATAGAGCCTCCACTGAACTACTACAATAAGAACTTAGTCTATCAATAGGATTGAATAGAACCAGTACCTACAAAAATAATATTATTTATTTTATTAGAAACAAATAATATTATTTTTGCATTTTGTAAAATGCAAATAATATAATAATTCATTTATAATAATAATAATTTAGACAGCCTTGGTGGTCCAGTGGCTGCAGTATGCGACTGCTGTGCATAAGGTTGTAGGTTCGATTCCCACACAGGACAAAACTTTGTGAGACCCACAAAGAGTAGTTCTGAGACTGGATGTAATTTGTGTCCGTTAATTGTATGTTTGTAAAGTCCCTCGCGACACAGAGCTTGTTCTCTAGAACGGGAGTTGTCTTTTACTTTAAAAAAATAGTATATAATAAACGAAGCTGTTGAAAAATCTGATTTAATTTTTAAAATAACGTAGCTAATGTTTTATTATAATTTTATTTGTTTATATAAATAATTATGTGAATACTAACGCGGCTGATGCACTTTATATTAAAATTTTAAATCTCACACGTTCGTTGAATAAATGCAACTATAATACCTAATGTAAATGCGCGTACGCATATAAAATGTTTATATCATAGACGCTTGCTATGATATAAACATTTTTAGCCTATGGAAGTTTACCTGCGTGTTGTGCGTATTATTTGCGTGTTGCCGACCCAAAAATGCTAACACCAGGGGTTTATGATGCGGTATCCCAGGGATAGAAATACGTTTCGTGGAAAACGCTTTGCTAAATGAGCGCTGTAAACCTGTAAGGTCTGGTAAGCAAACTAGAGTGGGGCAAAAGTAACAAAATCCTATACCAACCGATAGAGGGATTTGTTTCGAGTTTTCACTTGCAGTGGGTATTGTCTGCCTGAATTACTTGTTTAGTCAACTCTTACGACATCCTCGGGATGGAACGGGGTAGTGATATTTGTATTCTTAATCCGGCACCACACGGAATGAGCTAGAAAAACTTTCCTCGTTTGAATAGCCATTACATTTTCCAATTAGTTTTCCTCTCATTGGTTACCCATTGGAACCCTTATAGTTCGCTATGTCCGTCCGTCCGTCTGTCCGCAGCTTAGCTCAGAGACCCTTTGTCCTAGAAAGCTGTAATTTGGCACAAATATAAACATTCGTCATGCCGACAAAGTAGTGAAATAAAATCTCTATTTCTAAATTTCTCTAAATCTATATTTTTAATTTTTAAGATTTTCCTGTTGGTTTAAGTTTTTTCTCAACTACCCCATAGTGTGGGGTATCATTGAATAGGATTTTTAAAAATATTACCAGTCGGCTGAATTATAGGAATCTGCATAAAATGGAATAAGTCCGAGTTTTTGTAATATTCGTAGTCTGTAATGGGGTCAAGGAGTAAAAATACCTGACCATCCTTACTAATATTATAAATGTGAAAGTTTGTAAGAATAGATGGATGTTTGTTACTCTTTCACGTAAAAACTAACGGATCTGGACGAAATTTGGCACACAGATAGATTATGGTCTGGAATAACACATAGGCAACTTTTTGCAGCGATAACCAACATCCACGCGGGCGGAGCCGCGGGCAACAGCTAGTGTAATAATAATAATAAATTATCAGTAGGTTAGGTTAGAACTGCGACCCCCTATTATGTTACGCTGTCAGAAACTAACATTTACATACAAAGGAGAAAAAAAACATATTAGGTATCATATAATTTTATACCTACCAAATTTAAAATTGCACCATTTAATTTTTAACGTCAACAATGGTAGGGTAGGAACTCCCCTCACCCTTCCTCTGCTACCTCCTTCCCCGCGGCCCTTTAAGGCAACTTAGAAAGAAGGAAAAAAGGAAAACTTATTTCAAGACCAAAATTGTTACCACCGTCCTGCGTTCTCAGATGTCATGAGCTGCTGAAACCGTATTCTTAGTCCAAATTATTGTTTCTAACGATTTCGGAACCCTACATTGTGCGTGACCCGGCACGCATTTCGCCGGTTTTTTGTTTTTGTTTTTCGGCCCTGATGTTAAGAAATACCGTAGGTAGCCTATGTATAGCAATACCACTTGCGTGTTGCCGACTCAAAAATTATAACTTATAAATGTTTGTTCCTAGTCGGGGTGTAATTTGTGTCCGTCAATTGCACTAACAGAATAAATATTTTGTTACAGGAGTGTGTGCGGATATATCGATAGGAAGGAGGAAGGCTGTTCCCGTACTCTACGTCCAAGGAACGCACTATGAAGTCGGATATGATATTGTAAGTACCTACGAATTAAAATAATAAATAAACCAAATATTATAATTAAAAAAATATGCATTACATTCTATAGACAATATTTTTCTACATATATAATTATAATATGTGTAAATTTTGTGAAATCTAATGCGAGATATCCGGCCGTTCTTCCCAATCGATTTCAAATGCAAGGTATGATGCACGAGTTTGTCGTGAAGCATTAGCCCTCCTATTCATTTCTTATGTTTTCATAGCTTTTTTCTCTTAATATCGAATTCTAATTCAGGTACGAGGTTTGTTCTGGTCTAAAAACACTCGCTAGAACAAGCACTTCATTTAAGCATATTCCCACTAAATTGGTTGAGTTGGAGCCTTGGAGCGAAACTAGATGCGTATCATATTCAACACGGTATGGAGCAGCACGGGTACATTTTTCTTTAAGTATAATGTTCTGGTTTTAATCAAAACACTCATTTTCTCATCCAGGGTCGCACATTCTCTTCAATCATCCAAAATTTCATAGCTACGTATGAAAATTTGCGGTCCTTCGAGAGGGAGTACAAGACAGAGACGGGCAGAAAAGTTTACGACAAGACTTTGGCTAATATGAAAAAGAGAATGCCTCAGTATGTGAAAGAGATACAGGGAATCGCTGATGGAGCTAATGTGCCGTTCCAAAAGGTAGGTAAATTAAACTAAGGTTCATATTGAGCGACAACGACCATCACCGGCACATATTATAGTCACACACATTGACTCTGACAGCCAGATTTTGCTCGGTTTTCGCGGTGGCTCGGTTTTCGCTCTTACGGAATACCCCTGCAAGTGTAGATTCCAGGTCGCCGATGGACAAGGTCAGCTCAAGACTGCATACCGTGGCATTTCTTAAGAAAGGTCTATGTTTGGGAGATCCAGTAGTTTTAATATACATTATATATATATATATGGCCTTTACGTCTACGTCTATAGCACACGATTTATGGTGCAAGGTCTAAAAGGCATCGCTTTTGATGATCAAACCGATGAGACCGGACCGGACTTATACCACAGGCCTGACAAGAGGTTTTTACGAGAAAAAACATAAAAACATTATTTCTTTCCTTATCGTTTGGTTAGTGGTCAACCTGGTGACAGAGTTATTTAGATCGCCCATATTTAGGCCTCTGTCGTGATCTAACGAGTGATAACAGTAGGTACCGACATTTAACGTGCCCTCCAAAGCACGGAATCGCTCAGATGAAATACCACTATGCGGTCACCCATATATAGGGTTACCGCGCCTTTGGTTGCTTAACCCGCTGATCGTTTACCGAACAGCGAGTGCACCTGGCTATGAGCGTATAAAAACATTTAAAATATCGAACAGAAAATAGTTTAAGCCGGGCGAAGTCTGGGCAGGCCGCTAGTCTAGAAAAAAAACAATAGGTATTGAGAGGAGTCTTGAGGAGATTGTTTTTAGTCCTACAACTATATAATGTAGTATATACAGTGTTTTGTGTTTGATTCACATATAGGACAAATATTCCTGAATAGGCCTGTTGGTCTAGTGGTTAGTGACTCTGACTGGTACGCCGGAGGCGTGGGTTCGATTCCCACCCAGGACAAATCTTTGTGTGATGAGCACGAATGTTTGTTCTGTGTCTGGGTGTAATTTATCTACAATGTGTATGTATGTATTTAGAAATATAATAAGTATGTTTATAAGTTGTCTGGTTACCATATCCCGAAAATATTATTATTATTTATGTGGCGTAATGTGGTGGTAAAATGCCTATTCGTTATTGTATTCAAAAAAATACAGCATGTATTTCTTTTATTGAAGATGATGGCGAATATGCAAGTAGAATAGAATATAAATTGTCAAACAATGATTGGGATTTGACATAAATTTACGACATATGTCGACTGCCGAGGTTCTCCCAAGAGACTATAGCATGGGGTTCTTCAAGAAAGGAGTTACGGCAACGCGTGAGTGACACCCCTGGTGTTGCAAACGTCCATAGGCTACGGTAACTGCTTACCATCAGGCGGGCCGTATGCTTGTTTGCCACATTAGTAGTATAAAAAAAATACAACTTTTCTATTCTATTCTACAACCGTTTGTTCCACTCATCTAGAGGTTGATAACCTTTAATCGAGAACGATACAAAGTTAATCTGGTAAATTTCTGTTTCCAGTTGTTCCTGCTCCAAATGGACGACCTGATTGGTACCGTCAATGATAACCATATTCCACGCAATGACACCGGTGGTTGCAGCTCCATCGCTTTCAAGAACCCACAAACCGTAAGACACTTTCTTTATACAGCTATTGCCTGCGGCTCCGTCCGCGTGGATGTCGGTTATCGCTGTAAAAATAGGTAGCCTATGTGTTAAACCAGGCCATAATCTATTTCTGTGCCAAATTTCATCCAGATCCGTTCAGTAGTTTTTACGTAAAAAGAAAATAATAATATGATACGAATCCATACTCACAAACTTTCACATTTATAATATTAGTAAGGATGACTACCTTGTTGGTCTAGTTGTTTTTGTGTTTGTTATTGTCAGGACAAGATTTATATAAAAGAAAATATGGCGGTACAAAGTTCGCCGAGTCAGTGAAATAATCTGATATTAAAGTAGGACTGAAATTAAGTACTCGTAATATACGAGTATATTTAATTTCAATCGTACGAGAATATATGTCTTTAAAGAATATCATATCTAATACACTCATGGACAAATTTAGAGGAACGCAGTAAAAGTGTGGTTAGAATAAAATCTTATGGATATTTGTTCAGTTTGGTAACAGCTCAGTTCATAAATTTAGTTTTTACTTATTATTCGATCATTTAGCATCGCAAACCTCGAAAACCAAATGATCAAAATGACAAAAATGAACCAAGTTAAAAAAAAAGAAAAAAATAACTAGGAAGAAACATTTTTAATGCTTAACTTTTATTACATTTTTTTCATAGTGCATAAAAAAGGCTATGGCGTGGATTCCAGTCAGTATTTAGTGTTGCCCCTTCGAGCTCTTCGCACTGCTTCCAGTCGCATTGGCATACCTCTAATCAGATTATCAATAAAATCTTGAGGGATTGCGGTCCATTCTTCCAGTAAAGCATTTTTAAGGTCACTTAGATTAGCTGGGACAGGATTTCTTTTTTTAATTTGTCTACCAAGCTTATCCCATACATGCTCTATAGGGTTCAAGTCGGGCGAGCGCGCTGGCCACCCCATAACATTGATTTCCACGTCTCGAAGGTATTCGAAAACCACGGCCGCAGTATGAGGACGTGCATTATCATGCATAAAAACAAATCAATCCCCTACAAAAGGGGCAAATGGCATTACAATTTCTCCCAAGATCTCAGTTACATAGCGTATCGCTGTTAGAGACCCATTCTCAATGACGTAGAGTTCCGTACGTGCCCGCATACAAATACCTCCCCGTACCATAACTGACCCTCCACCATAAGCCTCTTTTCCAATAATGTTGCACTGAGCGTACGTCTCTCCTGGGCGTCTCCACACTTTAATCCTTCCATCATCAGGCTTCAGGCAAAATCTGAACTCGTCTGTGAACAACACTTGACTCCAAGCTTCGTCATTCCAGTATTCGTGATTGCGAGCAAAATTTACTCGAGCTACTCGATGGTGTGGGGCGAGAAGGGGGCCTCTAGCAGGCAAGTGGGAATTTATGCCTGATGATTTCAGTCTTCATCTTACAGTTTTTGAGCTTATCGTAATTCCTCGAACCTTTGGAGCTTTGTTCTCACCTCAGAAGAAGTTAAGGTCCGGTTTCTAAGCACACTGGTAACGATGAACCGGTCATCTCTGGCCACAGTTTTCCTTTTTCGTCCTTGTCCTGCGAGTCTCGTATACTGTCCGGTCTGCTGATACCTCTTGACAACTCGGTGAACCACGGATTTTGATACTTCTAATGTTTGGGCCACATGTTGATAGGTGTGCCCAGTTTCAATTAAAGTAACAGCCCTAGCAACTTGAGTGGCGTTTAGATCTGGCATTCTCAGTTTATTTGCAGTAACAACTCACCCTCAATACGATAAACAAGATAGTCAAGGCAAAAATTAAAACAATATCTAAATTTAAACTTAAATTCAAACTTAGCAAACATTTTCGTAGTAGGAAAGAACGCTTATTAAGCAATTATTACAGAAAAAAACAAATGAAATACGAAAATAATAAATTCCAAAACATTGTTTTTTAAATAGGATTTAACAATATTTGTGGCCCAGTATGTAGGATAATTACAACGTGAAATATTAAACCTTTTTTTTGCGTTCCTCTAAATTTGTCCACGAGTGTATATAAAATTCTCGTGTCATAGTGTTCAACTTTGAACTCCTCTGAAACGGCTCGACCGATTTTCGTGAAATTTTGTGTGCATATTGGGTAGGTCTGAGAATCGGACAACATCTATTTTTCATCCCCCTAAATGTTAAGGGTGGTCCATCCCTAATTTTTTAATTTCATTTTTTAGACAAAAATTTTTGTTTTTATTTTTTTTTGTGATTCAGCATTAAAAAATACATACAACCCTTAAATTTTACCCTTCTACGATAAACCCCTAATTTTTATAGCGATATTACTATTTTAGTAGCAAAGCAACGTTTGCAGGGTCAGCTATATACCTATAAACTATAATAATTAACACTGATAACATTTTAATACATAATGCCATTTCACACGACACACATTGTCGTCTGGAAACAATTAATTAATTACATTTAACGAGCTATTCTTATATAATGACTAGCTCTTGCCCGCGGCTCCGCCCGCGTGGATATCGGTTATCACTGTAAAAAGTAGCCTATATGTTATTCCAGACCATAATCTATCTCTGTGCCAAATTTCATCCAGATCCGTTAAGTAGTTTTTACGTGAAAGATTAACAAACATCTATCCATCCATCCATCCACTCATCCATCCATCCATCCATCCATCCATCCATCCATCTATCCATCCATCCATACTCATAAAACTTACACATTTATAATAATTAGTAATGATGTACCTATACTTCCAGACGCTACTAGGACACACAGAGGACGCATTCAGTGAAACCTTGAACCACTTCTACATCATGTCAGCTCATATCACACCCTCACCCGAGGACAGAGAGAATGGCGTAAGTGTCTGTTACAACCACTATTTTTTTTATACTTTTGGGTACCAAACAAGCATACGGCCCGCCTGTTGTTATGCAGTCACCGTAGCCTATGGACGCTTGCAATTCCAGAGATATCACTTGCGTGTTGCTGACCCATTTTTTACACCAGGGCTTTAAGATGGGAAAAAGGATCAAAACGCATCCCTAAATGAGCGCGGAACACAACTACACCGCAGTTTGTAGTTATTTGGCTGTGGTCTTCTGTAAGGTCCTTCCCCAGTCGGGCTTGCTCGCTAGTATGGTGCCCTACCTCTCTTATTCATTTCTAGTTTTTCGCGAACGATACAAATAAGAAACAAACACAAGTGTGGATATAATGACATAATAATGTAAATTGTATATCAATAGTAGGTATGATGGCCTTTTAACAGCTATTGCCACGTAACCCACCAGTTGGCACCACGTGCCAACGTATTCATGATTTACCTTCCTGGATTTTTAGCCTAGAACAATGAAATTTTCACTCGATTTAGATATCAGGTGTGACAATGACGAATGGTTTCATTTTTTGGATAAAAAAGGTTTTTAGAAGTTATGACCAAAACAATGATTTAAAAAACATTTTAAACGGTGAATAAAACTAAAAAAACGAATGCGTCATACTCTCCGAATCATTAGTAAAAAAAGTTTTTGAAATCCGTTAAGTTTTGAAGGAAGAAAATCTGGAATCGAAACCTCGTATTTTATGTTTTTGTTATCGGAAATCGGTCTGATCTGCAATAAGCCCTTTCACACAGTTTGGAAGGAGGGATAGGAATACGAGCGGATTGGAATCTCTATCAGGAACAGTATCAACCATGTGCATTAATTTACCTTTTTATTACAGGCAGTAGAAGAAAGATTTGCGTCACTATGCTACGCCGGCTCGATGCCTGGCTACACAATGGGCTACAACCAGAATGGGCTGGTTTTCTCTATCAACACCCTCAGCCCTATGAACCTTAAGCATGGCAACACTCGTAAGTAATATTTTTTAGAACTGATTGCACTGCACTCATTCGCCTTCAGATTGACAAGTCATCATCATCATCTCAGCCTGGTAATGTCCACTGCTGAACGTAGGCCTCCCTCATATGTCTCCACAATTGCCGATCTTGAGCTGCCTGCATCCAGTGCTTCCTGCAGCTCTGATGATGTCACCTGTCCACCTAGTGATTAGTAGTAGATTGACTAGTACCTACTTAAAATAGATATGTTTTCTATTTTTTTTTTTAGAGAGGGCTATAATTGACATTACAACTAAATAACTACACACAGCGGTGTAGTTGTGTTCCTGTGTACGTGGACAGGTTTCCAGCGCTCGTTTAAGGATGCGTTTTTAACGAAACGTTTTACTATTCCAGGGATATTCCATCATAAAACCCTGGTCTTAAATTTTTGGGTCGACAACACGGAAGTGATACTTCTGGTATTGCAAGAGTTCATAGGTCACGGTATCTGCTTACCATCAGTCGGGCCGTATGGCCCGACTGATGGTAAGCAGATACCGTGATACGAACAAGCATACGCTTGTTTGCCTCTAAGCAGTATTTTAAAAACTGCCTCAGTGGGTCAGTGGTCGATGTGTATGACTTTTGATCACGTGGTCCCGGGTTCGATTTCCGGGTCGGGCCAATAATAGATATTGAGTTGTTCTGTCAAGAAATTCACAATAGATGCCCGGAGTTTGGAAATTGGCGGTGTATACACCCCCGTGTCTCGGAAACACGTAAAGCCGTTGGCCCTAAGCCTGATCTCTCTCCGGTCATGTCGGATTGCCGTCCCATCGGGCTCTGAGAGTGACGGAATAAAGAGTGCACTTGTGTTTGCGCACACACTTGTGCACTGTAATCTCTCCCGCGCAGATGGCCAGGCTCCGTTAAGATTAGCCGCCGTGACCGAAATTTGGTTAGGAGAACATTAGTATTCTAATAAAAACTACTGAATCAATGTCACATTTGACCCCGTGACACTTATCCATGTTACGACCAGCACTATTCGATGGCGTCTATCAATTGCGATCCTACTTAACCAAACTAAATTGATATACAAACGAAATGTATCTATTTTCTAGCAAGAACATTTATAACCCGAGCGATGCTGGCCGCCAAGAATTTCGCTGAAGCCGAGACTATCCTACGAGATGAGGGGCTTGGCATTGGCAACGGCTTCTCTGTCAACATGATCTGGACTAACTCCTGGGGTGACCGGCAAATCTACAATATTGAGGTTGCACCTGACGTCAAATCAGACAGCTCCCAATTGAACATCCAGAAATTTGATCGGGAAATCCTGGTGCATTGTAATAGGTTAGTATTTTAAGTTCTAAGTTTTTGGTATAAGAGATGTAGGGCACCATAATAACGAGCAAGCCCAACTGGGAAATGACCTTACAGAATACCACAGCCAAATAACTACACACAGCGGTGTGTAAATACAGATCTCCAGCGCTTATTTATGCCTTTTGAAATAAACGTATTCCTATCCCAGAGATACTTCATCTTAAAGCCCTGGTGTAAAAAAATGGATTGGCAACACGCAAGTGATATTCTGGTATTGCAAGCGTCCATAGGTTACGGTAACTGCTTAACATCAAGCGGGCCGTATACTTGTTTGCCAGCCAAGTAGTATAAAAATAACAGAGAAGGTGTTGCACGATAGAGGTATTATAGAGTTGTAGATTATAATCATATGAAAAGTGGAGAGCACGTAGGTCTGACAATAATTTATCTATGTTTCAGATACTTAAGAACAAATATATCGGAGGTGACGGGTGCGATCATAGACAGTAGCCTGGCGCGAATGAAGTCTATCCACTCACATCCCTCGCCTAGGAACCGCAAGGACTTAGCAGAAATCCTATCAGATACCTCCGGTACAGATTTCCAGCTGTTTCAGGAGAAGCCTGATGATGTCATCAAAACTATAGCTGCTGGTAAGATATAACATAATATTAAGTATTAAAAGACCATTCCGCGTCTTGGAAAGCCCATAAAGTCGTCGGTCTTCCCAATCTCTTTACGGACGGCAATCTAATACAGCCTGTATTAGATTGCCGTCCGTTCGTGGACGGCACCTCGTGACCTCGTGATCAGCAGTCACACACATCGACCACTGAGCCACCGAAGCAGTTAAAGCAGCGCTGTATACTAAATATGCAGCATTAAAAAATATATTTGACACAAATTCATACATCGGCTTTCCTTAAAAACTAATCTTCATATAGCTGCCCTGTACAGCTATCTCCGTTGCCGACCGAGTGGGTGGGTGGTATGGGTCGTATAATTTTTTGTTTGTAGGTAGGTATTTGGTGCGAATTTTAAACATTTCTTTTTTTTTTACTTGATCTCTCGTCGCATACGGCGTTTTTAAATATAATTCATTATTGTTACAGGTATCTTTGACCTCGACAAACGCACCTGGAGCATCTACATCAACCAGCCAAAGTCGTCGGAGCCGGTGGCGGTGCTACCGATTACCTTCACATCACTTGACTACTAGATAGACGTAGCTGCGAGGAGTGATACAGTATTGATAGTGTTATGGAAGTGTGCTGTAGCTTGTAGCTATATATAATAATTATATTGTTAAAATGTGTGTTAGTTTAATAGCTCACGGTGAGAACAAATGTAGTAAAACTTTGAATGACAACAGGTTGTCGCGCGGTTTTAGTAAATTTGCTACCGCTGCAAGCGAAGTTGTGGCCGGGCCGGTAACTAGCGGCCCGTTGAAGAAGGGAGGGTTAAACTAGTTTTTACCAGTTCAGAAATTGAATTTCCAAAAATTCTTTCTGAACGGATAGTTTCGTGATGTTTACGTTATAAAATAATTCTTTATTCCAAATTTCAGCTTTTTAAACATGGTCGTTAACAGTGCCTCAGTACAAACAATTTAATGAAGATTCCAGCGGAATTTCTAACCACGTACGATTAGGCTGTGGAATGAGCTCCCTGTCGAGGTTTTCCCAAGAGACTATAGCATGGGGTTCTTCAAGAAAGGAGTTAAAAGGGTTTTTAAAGGGTCGGCAACGCGTGAGTTGACACCCTTGGTGTTGCAAACGTCCATGCGCTACGGTAACTTACCATCAGGCGGGCCGTATGCTTGCTTGCCACCTTGGTAGTATAAAAAAATGAGTTGTTCCCAGACATCCACCACCCATTGTTTTCGAAAATTAAACTTTCATACATTAGTTCCCCCGACCTCTACGGCAAATTAAATAAAAATATGTATTCATATTTACAAAATGCAAGTTTTGCAAACTAAGTTGCGTACTACATCTGGTTAAGACAAGGATATCATAAAGTTGTCGACGTGTTAGTGTATCATATTTCCGTAACCATACTTGGAGATGATAATTTTGGTGAGATATATAATATTAAGATATTTATTTATTTTCTCATCATGACATAATAGTAGTTTTAATGTAGTACATGTTAAAGGCCAACTAAAGTAACCGACATAGCTCGAAGAATTGCCTCCATTAAGTAGCAATGGGCCGGGCACATAGCTTGCAGAACTGATGGCCGTTGGGGCAGAAAGGTTCTAGAGTGGCGACCACGAACTGGAAGACGAAGCGTGGGCAGGCCTCCAACAAGTTGGACCGACGACCTGGTAAAGGTTGCAGGCAACCGATGGACAAGGTCGGCTCAGGATCGAGAGTTGTGGAAAACCTTGGGGGAGGCCTATGTCCAGCAGTGGACGTCTTTTGGCTGAGAAATCTCAAAAAGAAAAGTCTTTTGTAGGAAATCCTGTAGAACAGATCACCAGGCTTAATGTTAACAAGCGCGGATCCACCGTTGTGGGCACGATCCTAATAGACTTGTGACGTCACACTTTTACGGTCTATTGAGATTGATAGGCTAATGATATAATAATTATGTTTTATAAACATCTTTGAATATATTTATCTTAATTTTAGTAATGCACTATATCGATCATGATTGAGTTCATACTCCGACTCACGTTTGGTTTTCGGTGGCTTTACCCACAACCATTTTTGAGGGCTGGAAGGATATTATTCTTAAATAACATAATTAAAATCCCCATCCCCCACCTCAGCCATAAGATGTCCACTGCTAGACATAGATCTCCCCCAAGGTTTTCCACATTGTTCGGTCCTGAGCTGACCTTGTCTATCGATTGCCCGCGACCTTTACCAGGTCGTCGGTCCACCTTATTGGAAACCTGCCCACGCTGCGTCTGCCAATTTGACATACATAATTAATATACCATATAATAATTATGTTATATACCAATAAATTATATAGTATATCTTTTTATCGTATGGTTAGTGGTCAACCTGGTGACAGAGTTATTTAGATCGCCCATATTTAGGCCTCTGTCGTGATCTAACGACTGATAACAGTCGGGACCGACTTTTAACGTGCCCTCCGAAGCATGGAGACGCTCAGATGAAATACAACTATGCGGTCACCCATCTATAGGGTTTCCGTGCCTTTGGTTGCTTAACCCGCTGATCGTTTACCGAACAGCGAGTGCACCTGGCTATGAGCGCATATGAATATTGTTAATTGACTATGGAAGAGCGGTTTCCTCTAACACAGGCATTGATTTTCGTAAAGGAGGATCCCAAATACTAGCAAATTGTTGAACAATAAACTATTATTATTATTAACCGCGCCTGAATGATAATTTACTTAATTATTATCTACTTAATACAGTTGCATTTAGTGCACTATACGTTTAGGTACCTATTATTTAATTCACCCCTATTTATCTACTAACTTATGTGTTAAGTATGTTGATGCTAATAAAATAAGGGTGTATTGAAACCCTTGTGTTACTATTATAACAATGTATGTCCCACTGCTGGGCACGGGTCCAGCTAAGAGGGTTTAGGTCTTAATCTACACACGCTTGCCTAATCTGATTGGTGGATCAGACATCCATTTGAAAAAGTTAAAAAATGTAGGTGACTTCGCATTGTTTTATTCCTTATTAATAAAAAAACAATCCTCTAAACTACTGGTTATTTACCCACTAGGCTACCACTGCCACCGTTCCATATTGTTACTTATATGTATTAAATAAAAAGCTATATAATAAAAAGCTATAGTTATCTAGTTCGCAAATTATAATATTCTAATAACTGCTATTTAATAAATATATTAGTACAATAATTTGTTTTATTTTTAACTTTTGACACGCCCTAGCTTCGCTTCGGTATCTTCTGGATTTCTCTACTATAATATGCATGTATTATACATATAAATCTTCCTCTTGAATCACTCTATCTATTAAAAGAAAACGCATTAAAATCTGTTGCGTAGTTTTAAAGATCTAAGCATACATACCTAGATACAGACATACAGCGGGAAGCGACTTTGTTTTATACTATGTAGTGAAGATGTAGTTGTATTAGAAATTTAGAAAGATTTAGATTCCTGATAGGCCTGTTATCATGGTGCACGGTGCACCCCTATAGAACTAACAATAGGTACGTATACCTAATACTACAAGAGTTAGTGGCGCTAGTGTGACTACGGTCTTATTAGCAGTTAATTGCTTATGATTATATACTTAGTCTGGCCATAAATACTGTTACAATAAAAAAAAATATTACATTTGAATTTGGAATCTGTCATTCTTATATGAATATTCATTGTGTTTTCTCATTTTCGCGCCAATCGGTTTTAAATATGATTGTGATATTAAAATGTTGTTGGATGATAAAGAAAACCGAATAGCTGTGATTGCATTACACAAATTAGGTAAGTAATAATTGAAATGCAATATTTGAAACTCTCCATTCGCTTGGTATTAGTCGAATGTGTGTGTACCATACTATTGACTTTATATATAGTCGACCATATACTTAATTGCTTTATTACTTTTTACAAAAAATCCATCAAAATTAAAATTCAATAAGATTCGTTATTAATGTTTATGTATGAGATTGACGTCATTGGTTGACCGTAATTTTCTCACCAATCTATGCTTAGATTAAAAGTGCAATCTATTTTAACCTTTCATATCAACACAATAAATAATTATATCTAGGTATGTACTAACACTATACAAATGTCACTATATTAAACTGTAGAATTTATATGTGAAAAACCATAAAATAATAAAAAACTAAAGTCAACTTGTTACTTGTGATATTACTAACTTGTCATTTCAGAAAAACTGATAATTCGAAGAACAATTGTTTTATATTAGAAAACTACAAAAATTAAAAAAAACAAAAGACACACCAATGACGTCATGCAAGAAATGAAAGATATCTATCTTTATAAATATATGTATATAAATTACATAAAACTGCTAGGCAGTGCTATAAGCTTGTCCGACTTGCAACAGCTTGAGTTGGAAGGGCGTAATGAGCGTTACAAATCTTTATAATAATATGGTGACTTCGATGCATTACAGACGGTGATCGAGTAGCTGTTAGACTCGCCCGACGACTCGATTAAGACTCGTACCGAGTTCGAGGACCAGTACCAGCCAGCCGCTGCGCTGGCACGGAGCTTGCTGTCTTCTGCTATGCCCTGCTCTCAAGAGCGGTCAGGTAAGGCACACACAAATGTCCGTCTACCCAAAATTGATTTGCCACATTTTTACTGCAGCGTTCAGGGTTGGCTCGAGTTTAAAGATATTAACATTTCCCTAATTCATACTAATGAATGTAATGATGACATCATGACATTTCATTGTCTTCCTTCTTATTTACGCGGTGTTTATTATTCAGTTATTCAAAAAATTTACTTTACTGGTGAAAACTATCAAAATGCGTGGGACTTGTTATGTCAGCAGTCTGACAACGATCAGCTGCTTCTAGACAACCACGTACAGGCATTATTTAGCGTGCAACCGTGCTCAAAGGAGTGTAGTAAAAGTTTGCGATATCTGATTGATGTTACAAATAAAAACATTAGAGTGCTAAAACATTAAAGCAGCCGACTGAACACTGGGACACCCTTATTATTCATATGATGTCTCAGAAACTTGATAATAGCACGAGTCGATCATAGGAAGAATATCGTAATACCTTATCTAAGCCTTCCACATTATGTCAATTCGTTAAATACATTGAAGATCAAATTAAATTATTAAAGAAATTAGAAGAAAATAAAAATCAATCTTAAAATAGTTACAGAAAATTATCATAATAATAGCAAGTCTAAAAGTTTTATTGTAGAACTAGCTGTTGCCCGCGGCTCCGCCCGCGTATATGTCGGTTATCGCTGTAAAAAGGATCTGGATGAAATTTGGCACACAGATAGATTATGGTCTGGAATAACACATAGGCTACTTTTAGCTGGGGAGCCCATGAAGGGATTTCGGGATTTACTCAAGCGCGGCAGATTAATATACAGGGGGATACCTTGTATCCTGTTAAGTACCTCCACTAAATATGAGCACCATATATATGGCCGCCCGTCAAGGATAAAGGATCAGATTAGTAAAAATAAATTAATCATCAGATTTTCTCGAGCGCGTCAGATTAAGGTAGGGTGAGTTAATTACATGCTAAAAAGTGTATATTCCACTAATCTGACAATTTTCGAGTGACGTAAAAAAAAGGGAGGACTTCAAAGTTGTAAAAAAAAACGTCATCTTGACATTCTCGAGCGTAGCTAATTTTTTATTTATTTTGAAGGAAATAATTCAAGGATGACAAAAAATATATAATCTGACGATTTCCACAAGCCGAAGTAACAAAAAATTGTCGATGAAGTTTAATACGTAAGCTGCGTGATGCCTCATTTTCATATTCCCCTCTCCGTGTTTCTATTCCTCTCTCACTTTTTCTCTATCTATTACTCTCTAACTCTGTTCCCACTCTGGTTTCTGTTGCCATTACATGACTGTAGATAGGATGTTCCAACATTTTGGAGCCCACTTTTTGTATGGCAGCCATCGGAACTTGCGCCTTGTGAACGGGTGCGTTGTCGTGTAAAAGCAGTACCCTTTTGGTCAATTTGCCCCGCCTCTTCTCCTTCACAGCATCTTGCAATCGTTCTAGCAGTGCTTTCCGGTTATATTGACACCCTTTTCCTTATAATCTATCAGCAAAATTCATTCTGTATCCCAGAAAATCGTCGCCATGAGCTTTAACACCTTGAATTTCTTTGGAGGTGGTGTACACTTTTTATGCCACTGCATGGACTCCTGCTTTGACTCAGGCTCATAATGGTAAACCCAAGTTTTATAGGCCGTTCAATAGGCCGCCCTACACTGGGGTCGTCTTCTAGTGAATCTTTGCCGTGCATGAAGAGGTTGTGCCAGTTTTAAATCATAGTTTTACCAGGGCAAGGCCCCGTAAATTTATAGAAGACATCTCTTCTAAAATGGTTTGAGGAGGTTTTTCTAGTTTTCTTCCGGATTGACTTGTTTGATCGATGATAGCTCAATGAATAATGACCCGATTTTTATGAAATTTGGTATTTATACTCATAAGTAGTTACACAGTTAGTGCAGGTAAAAAAAATTACTCCACCCCCCAACAACACCCCAATTCCGCAAACTTTTTGACCGATCCTTGTATATATATTTTTTTTAAATTATCAGATTAGGCGAATCCCTCCAGATAATCGTCAGATTATGAAACAGCACGTCTAGGATATAAAGATGAACCATATATATCTTAATCTGACGCGCTTGAGTATGTCAAAATGGTGATTTTTTTTGCCATTTTCTAATAATGGCCACGACTTTGCGTCACATCCAAATCGTCAGATTATTCGATGAGAGCTTTTTTTAGGTTCACTTAACATCCCCTTAGAAAATCTGACGCGCTCGATTAAATAATTTTTTTTCTCATTTTCAACCCTTACGTACGACCACCCCCATCATGCAAACGATCAGATTAACATACGTACATTATTAAAAATACGTAGGACATGGATGGCTATCAATATCTGACGCGCTCGAGTATGTCCATGCAACCGTTTTTTTTTACATTTTGGAAAGTCTATAGCTGCTTCCCCCACTGATGAAAAGGATACATTATATACCTAACATTTTTTTCTTTTTATCATCTAAGCTTCGCAACTCTATAGGTCTCTACGACGCTCGAGTAAATCCCCATTTAGCATCGTGGCCTCCCCTAAGCAACAGATAGTTTATAATAAATTACAATTGGGGTATGTTTTCTTTAAATATTGTTTTCATTATCGTATTATTTGATAAAAAGTAAAGTCATAAAATGGTTACATCTCAATAATTTGGTGCTGATTCGATGATTTTTTTTTAATTATTTAAAACTAGCTGTTGCCCGCGGCTCCGCCCGCGTGTATGTCGGCTATCGCTGCAAAAAGTAGCCTTTGTGTTATTCCAGACCATAACTATCTCTGTGCCAAATTTCATCCAGATCCGTTCAGTAGTTTTTACGTGAAGGATTAACAAACATCCATCCATCCATTCTTACAAACTTTCACATTTATAATATTAGTAAGGATCTTATGACAATAAAAATAAAATTATAAGTGTCCACTTTGTTCTGGCAGTCACTTACTTTACATCTGTGAAACCACAGAAATTGAAATACGTATTGAAAAGGCTAAGCATTTCAATGTTTGCATGAATTGTTTACGTTTAGGCCATATTGAAAAAACGTGTAAATTATCACATTGTAAATATTGCAAGGCACACCATAATACCATCTAGCAACGCTATGTCCTAATTAGCTGTTGCAATACAACACGACTTTTGTTGTCCAACCAACCAACTACCGCGACAAAATTTAAACACAGCTCTTTGAATGGAGCTGTCCTAACTGGCAACCCGCACGGACATGCAACATCGTGTTGGTTGGCCGACGAATTTGAATTTCAAACTGGTTCTATTTTGTCGTGTCGCGATGTCGGTCGCACGGAACTCATGTGTTGTTTGTTTACAAAAATCACTGATGTACTCGTATATGTTTTACTAGGTTAAACATTAAAATTAGATAAAGAAAACACGCTACCACTCACATACCCAGGTTATTGTTTTTATTATACTACTTAGGTGGCAAACAAGCATACGGCCCGCCTTATGTTAAGCAGTTACTTTAGCCTATGGACGTTTACCAGAAGTATCACTTGCGTGTTGATAACCTATTTTTTTACACCAGGGCTTTGTGATGGAATATCCCTGGGATAGGAATACGTTTCTTTCAAAACACATCCCTAAATGAGCGCTGGAGACCTGTATTCACACACAGGAACACAACTACACCGCTGTGTGTAGTTATTTCGCTGTGTTCTTCTGTAAGGTGGAGGTCCTTCCCCTGTCGGGCTTGCTCGCTAGTAGAAAGTGTCTTTTGTTTTGTAATCTAATGTAAATTCGCCTAATTTCATCCTATCTGAATATTGTTTGTACTCGTTTAGATTTTTGTTTCTTCGTTATTAAATACATTATTTTAAATAACAGTTATCACTTAGGCATTTGCCTTTGATAACGCCATTTTGACGACTGACGACCCGATTTTCGGTTTGGACACAATGAAACTGTCGGTTGACCAACTTGTTGTTCGCCAATGCGACCGACCGATTTTGTCGTCGAACGACTTGGCAATTAGGACGTAGCGTTAGAAGTAAATAGAGCAGCTGCGTAGAGCTAAATAATTGTCAAGTTTAAACTCTTTTAAAAATGGAACAAGTGTTTTTAAAAGAGTTCAAATTATGGTTCGCATGTAGCGCTGAAATAATAATAGTCGTCTAACTAAATAGTACATTCATGCAGCGCTTTTTCGCTTTACGTCAATTTCTATCAGCCAATCAGCTGCAGCGATAACAAAAATATAAACTGCAGGCTACAGACTGGACAATAATAGTTTTATGCCTATCGAACTTTATTGGAATTCGGAAACTTTTTATGGTTTTTATTTGTGTGATTAATTTCTTCTTTTTATTTATTTATGGTTAAATACTTTACAAAAAAATAAAGGTTAAACCGATTTAATTATTTGATTTCACATGTTGCATTTCTTCTTTTACTCATAACTCAACCATTAATTAAATATACAATGAAATCTAATTTAGATAAAAAAGAATATTCAAAAACAGCATTTAGATACACGGTGTAGGAACGATACTATGTATATGTAGTATTGTACCTACACGGTGCATAAGAATGTTTTCAGTCCTGTGAAACTCCGAACAAAATGTATATTGTACTGAATTTGTAACAAAATACAGCCAACATAAAGTTCATTACCAACATTACCCCACAAATTGATGCCATGTAGACATTATTTCTATTATAGTAGAAATTATTTCTATATTTTTTTCACTTAACTTTGTAAAATATAATTTTTTCAATGTATTATACCAGCGGATTTTTAATACAGATAAATAGTAGAGTAAATTATTTGTAATCACTTTATTTTTGTTCACAACCACATTATACGTAAAATTACTTTGCGAGTCGTAGAAGGAATCGATTTTTTTAAGTAGAAATACTAAACCAAAATGGCTGACTTATCATAAATGGCGGCTTTGTGAATTTTCTGTTCGTTTGTTTCGTTTTTCTATGTAATTTAGAAATACCTATAACATACCTAACGGAATTTTTACTGTGATAGTGTGATTATATCTATAACGTTGAGTTGAGCACCTGTTCCTCCATTTCATCCTGAAATAATCATTCTTATTTGCTAAGTGATTTATTTGGTAATTGTTAAAAAAATATTGAATCTTTTACGAGTTATAGACGCTTAATTAGTGCTATCGTGACCCTAAAGTTGATAAACAACCATGGGTAAAGGTCATAGAAAATGTGAAGCTTGCGGTGTAATGGAAGCCAGACTTGTTGAAACTAGTTTACTTTTTTCCAAGTTTCCATTGGATCCAGACCGGTGAGTACATAATGATGACTAATTAAACTCAGGAAGCTAAGTTTTTAGCAATACAAGCAAGCAGAAATAAGCTGTATTTAGGTAATTAATAATTTAGGTATATTGTTACAACTGATAGTAGGTAAGTACCTTACTTGTTTCTATTATTCAACATAGCTAGTTGCTTCAACCTTCTTAAATCAAATAAGGTTGTCTATAAATCAATTAAATCATATAAGGTTGTCTATCTATGACTGTGGCTCCTACAATAGATAATTATCCTGCCGAGCTAGCATATATCATCATCATCTCAACCCATAAACGTCTCACTGCTGGGCACGGATCTCATCCATAAATTTGGAGGTATATTAGCCTACTATACCACGCTTGGCAGACGGGTTGGTATAGGGTCTCGTTTTGTTTTCCGTGTGGTGACAGATTAAGAATACAAATGTCACCACCTCATTCCATCCCGTGGGTGTCGTAAGAGTCGACTAAGGGAGTAAGTCAGACAGACTATATCCACTGCAAGAAAGGGAAAAGTCGAAACAAAACCCTAGCATATATATGTGAAGTGAAATACATGTTTACTCATTTAACTCTACTATCTAACATAATTTGCATAGATAGAGATAATAAGCTGAGCCAACTAATCAACTGTTGCGTAACATAGACTAGAGATACCTTGATAGGTCTAATATAACTTTGATTTATAATAGTTATATAAAAAGTAACCTTCTTAATTCTGTATGTTCCAGCTGTCGAGAATGGGTAAAAGCTGTTGGCAATCCTGAATTGGTACATTTACCAATAGAAAAATTGCATGAGCGGCGTTGTATCTGTTCAAAACACTTCACAAAAAAAGATTTTAACAAAAAGGGAAATCTACTGAAACGTCATGCAATCCCAACTGTGGATTTGAAGGCCTTACCTCTCACGGAGAGTCAACTGGCGGAATTTCCACTACATGTGTATCACTGCACAAAATCTGAAGGTAACTATAATTAATCAAGTTTATTCACATAAGTAAGCGTAAGGCACAGGGGCCCCCAGCTAGGTGGGCCAACGACCTAAAAAAGGTTTAAAAAACCTAAAAATGCGGAAGGCGGAGGACCGTGTGACATGGCGCGTTTTGGGAGAGGCCTATGTCCAGCAGTGGACTGCAATAGGCTGATTGATTCACAAAAGTAAGAAGGGGTGGAAAGGGATGGAGGAGGCTTTTACCCATAACAGAGACAAAATTACACAATCAAAATGACAGAATATCAAGATGGGTACTGTTGGTTATGTGGAAAAATTAACCTATGATAATAATAATTTACAATGTTGGCATCCTTACTAATATTATAAATGTGAAAGTTTGTGAGAATGGATGGATGGATGGATGTTTGTTACTATTTTACATGAAAACTACTGAATGGATCTGGATGAAATTTGGCACAGAGATAGATTATGGTCTGGAATAACACATAGGCTACTTTTTGCAGCAATAACCGACATCCACGCGGGCGGAGCCGCGGTCAACAGCTAGTATGATAATAATAATTCACAATGTTGTCATTGTCAATAAATGGCAATAGTAGCTTAACCATTAGCCCAAGAGAACTATAATATAGCACAAATGCTTAATAGAAATATATTGTGCCAATTTAGAAATATATTGTAAAGCTTCAAGATGTTATTAAGTAATTTTTTGTTCTAGATTTTGAGCCGCCAACAAGTAACCAGAAAGAAAATGTCCCTGATGTGCAATTTGGTAGGTAAATTTATATTCTTTTCATGAACTGATGGACTCTGAAACTATTGAATTTAATAAATCATCCATCACTACTAATTTGTTTGTGCCTGCAATAGCATTTATATTAAACTAGTGGCCTACCCCAACTTCGCCCGGGTTAAACTTATTTCAGCTCAACTTTCTTAATTTTTTAAATAAATTTCATAGCAAAATCGGTTCAGCTGTACTCGAGATTTGCGCTTAGCAACACATTCAGCGATTCATTTTTATTATATTATAAATTGACTTAATGCAGGTTTCACTTTTCATTTCATATCATTAGGCCAATTGGGTTTTTATATAGTTTTTATAATATTGTGATTATTGCTTTGAATTACATTACTTTCCTACAAGACTCATGCCTAATAGTCTGTTAATGTGGTAATTTGTTAATTTCAGATCCTTTATCAATGCCATCTACGAGTCAGCAATCCAACAACATCCTTATGGAGCTGTCTCAAAATGGTATGTATGTCAAATTATTAATTATAATTACACAAGTTGACACAAATTTTGAGTCTACTTTTGAGTATAGTACAAAGGTAAGACTGAAAATTCTCTGACATCAAAAATAAAACTATATAGACTGCCTTGGTGGCCCAGTGGTCGCAGAATACGCCTGCTGTGCACGAGGTTGTGGGTTCGATTCCCACACAGGACAAAACTTTGTGTGACCTACAAAGAGTTCTGAGTCTGGGTGTAATTTGTGTCCATTAATTGTATATTTGTAAAGTCCCCCGCGACACAGAGCTTGTTCTCTAGTGCGGGAGTTGTCTTTATAAATACATACTAGTGGACCTGGCAGACGTCGTCCTGCCGGAAAAAGCTGAAATACCGACAGCAGCGCCACCTACCGGGTCCAATTGTGAATCTAAACCATCCAGGGCCCTACCCGAACACACACACAAAATTTCATCAAAATCGGTCCACCCGTCTAGGAGGAGTTCAGTCACATACACACGCACACAAGAAATATATATATTAAGATTATAAAACATATATATTGAATTGAAATGCTTTTTGTGTAACTTGTTTACTTGATTTTACCCAAATTAGCAAAATGCTACTGATATAATTATTATAGATACTTGCAAGGACTAAACTGTTATAAATGTATTTTTTTATATATGTATTTTTTGTGTGAGTAAGAACTTTTTCGTATTAATCAAAGTCAAACTCATTTATTCATTTAGATCAAATACATGATACTTCGTCATAAAAACAAATGCCAGCATACTTTTTTCATACGGCCATTATTATGCACTCATTATATTGAGACAATTTGTTCACAGTTGTTTGAGAGTAGTAATAATTACACTAACACAATTAATCTGTGGTACTCATGGTAAGCTTTAAGTTGTATTATGGGTACCGGACCGGTTCCCCTCTGAGAGTTGCAATTTTCTTACACATGTTTTGTTCCAATTGTTTTGCTCTCATATTGTTAATGTTTCTTAATTATTGTTCAAATAAGGTGCAAACACACCCAAAGGAGTAAACTAACTGACTAACTGAGTTAAATTAATGATATCCCAGAATATTTCCAAGGAATGTGAATGATACTTCAGTTAAACTAATTTTTTTTTAATAATTTCATTATATTTCATTTCAGATCTTCTTGCCAAATCTGTGCGATCTACAAACAGACAATCGAGCAGTAGCCTATTGCGGCAGTCTCAAAAAGGTATGTATTTTAAATAATTACCAACTTTTTCGAATAAAACATTTAAATGAATGTTACACCCAAACATCTGTAAAACTTAATAGATATCTTCTAATACTACTAAAAACCTTTACAGATTTGACACCGAGAGAAGAAATGCTGATGGAGCAGTTGCAAAAAACGAAATGCAGCTTGGCATCACTAAGACGAAATGCCAATCTTTTGGAAAAGATTGAATCAGAAGTGCTAAAAGAAATTGTAACTTGTGCATTAAAAAATCAAAAAAGAAAGCCAAAGGGTCGGCGTTGGTCAACAAAAAATAAGATATCAGCCTTGGCTATATTTAAAAGATCACCAAAGGCCTATCGGTATTTACAACATCTCATGCCATTGCCTAGTACGAAAACCTTGCATAATGTTTTGAAAAAAATTCCAGTTACTTCAGGTATAAATAAAGCTGTCATTGAACATTTGAAAACAATTGGTGTTAAGAAAAATGTCAATGACCGATACTGTGGGCTGGTATTTGACGAAATTGCTTTAAAGCGACGGCTTCTCTTAGATGTCACCACTGACAAAGTTGAGGGCTATGAAGATTTCGGAACAGAGTCAGGACGAAGCTCTCAATTGGCTGACCATGCATTAGTATTTATGTTACAAGGTATAAGAGCCAAATTTAAACAACCCATTGCCTTTTACTTTGTGAAGGGAACAGTTTCCTCACAAAAACTGTCTTCTCTAATTAAAGAAATTATATCGGCAGTAGAGCAAACCGGTTTTAATATCCTGTGTACAATTTGCGATCAGGGCCCAACCAACATGGGCGCACTAAAGTTATTAAGGTCATTGACTCCGCCTTGTACCATTAACGAAAATTATTTTTATCATAATAATAAAAAAATATATATAATATATGATGTACCCCATTTATTTAAATCTATTAGAAATAATTTTCATAATTATAGGGAAATGTCGATGTGTGGAATAAAGGCAAAATGGGATCATTTGGAACTTGCAGAAGAAAAGAATAGAAATCTTTTATTCCTTAGCAAAATTACACCATTACATGTGCAGCCAAAATATAGAGCAAAAATGAAAGTTAAATACGCTGCTCAAATATTGAGCAATACAGTAGCCGCAGTGGTAAAACTGTTAGCACAGAGTCAGAATGATGCTGTAATTTCAGAAGAAATGATGCAGACTGGCACTATAATTCACGACCTTGATCGGCTTTTTGATAAAACCAATGGTCCATCTTGTCCAGATGATGTTAAAAGAGGGCGTCGGGAAAACGTTTCTAATAAGACAGACCACCTGGAAGCTTGGGTTGAATACCGGTCTAAACTAGAAACAATGTCGTTCCAAAACTCCAAAGGCATCAAGGCCAAGAATGTTCGCTGTGTAGAAGGTTACATAATAACTTTAAAATCTTTACGCGACATTTGGACCGAGCTAAAGACACGTGGATTTAAATATTTAAATTTACGCCAGTTAAACCAAGATGCTTTAGAAAATTTATTTGGAGTGATACGGCAGCACAGTCCTACGAATAGAAACCCAACCTGCTACTCATTCCTCGCTGCCCTTAAAACTACAATAATTTCAGGGTTGACAGCTCCTCATAATAGAGGCTTCAATTGTGAAAAAGACTTTAAAAATCTTCTTACAGATTTTCACAGTATAGTTTTTGAGGACACATACAATAAGGACCTGTCAGACATTGAAATGGAGGAATCGCAAGTCGAATTGGGTGAATGTACTGCTGATAACCGGAATCAGGATTTTCCCATGCTAAGTATCCCAGAAGAGTTTGACATGGAAAACAATTTAACAAACATGGAACAACAACCCATTGTCTATGTAAGTGGGTACATAGCGTCACGCATTTTAAAAAATAATACATGTAATTTGTGTGAAAAATGTTTAAAGGTTGAAAATCCTGATGATGACCCTGCTTTTAATTACATCAAATTAAGGGAATGGTGGCCCGATAAATTGAGTTTGACATATCCTACAAAAAGCCTATGTAAGTTGGTTGAGACAGCCTGTAACATATTTGAAAATGAAGTTTTACCTTGTCTTCATCATTTAAATATCTGTCAAATTACCATAACATTATTAATGGCTAAATGTGATGATACTTTTGTTACATGTAAAGACCACCAAGATAAAATAAAACGTGGTATTTATAATCGCCTGGCTCTTCTTCTGATCAGAAGACAATGTCAGCGTATCAACCAAAACATAATGGTCCAAGAAGAAACTGTTGCAGATATAAACAAAAAAGCACAACAACAGGGAATAGGAAAATAAAAAATATGTACAATAAATTAAAACTTGGATTACAAAATGCCTTCACTTCACATTTGACTGTCTTAGTATTTATGCTAGTTTAGTTATAGCCGGAGCTTTCAACAACACCAGATGACCCATGCTGCTAGTAAAAGTGCAGTAGAATGTATATTCATCGGACATCTTTAAAATTCTGATAGACACATATGGCTCATGGGAAATCAGGTGATGTGGAAAGTATCCACTATATATTGACTCTTTGTGTTAGCTAGCTCTCTGGGACCTCTTGCTCGAAAACATTCTGAAATTACCGATACCCGATGGCGTTTACTAACGACATCTCACTTTATTAAGGCGCCATCCAAAGCTGCGGTAGAGCGTAACTCTTTGTAATAGCGTCACTCAGTGTAAGTTTAAACGATCCCTAACAATATGGGTGGCGCTTCAATTATACATATGACCCATGCAAAATACGCACCTTCGACGTAGGGTTGCGGAGAATAACGCGCTATGCCCTACCATACACAGGAACCAATATCAAATTATTGAGTGTGTTAGACGAGACTAGCTCCTACGTGCCACATGCAAATTTTGCCGGCCCTTGAGCTGTGAACTCCTTTGGGAAAATGTCGGAATACCGGCATCGTCCTAAAGCGTACGGTACAAGTCCCTTAGGATTCTTACGGACCTATGTGGCAGCGATTACCTATGCTGCGGCCGTATGGTGGCGATGTTCGTCTCATTATACTGTGCAGAGCGCTTTTCTCCGTACACAATACCCGGCCTTGACCCTGTTGTATGTAAGTATACAAATCGGTAAACAGGATCAATTCGCGCAGGAAGTACTAGGGTTAGTTTGGAAGGAGAGTAGATGCAAGTTGGCGAGCAATGAAAAGTATTACATTTCAGGGGAGTGTCCAGTACATGAGGGATTACTGACTTTCCCGGGTTAGTTAACTTAATTATTTGGGCTTCGTCTGAATTGTTCTTTTTGTAATTCTGATTTGTTATTTATAAATTAATAAATGCTTGAATCTTATCTATAAGTTTTATTTTACCCTTTTATTCTACGTAAAATAGATAGCTATTCTATCGATAAAATACAATAAAAGTAGGATCGATATCGATAAAATATGATATATTTTATCGATATCGATATTTATGTTACGATGTCCAATCCTACTTTTGACAGTTCTTTGAAGGTCATGATATTCTATTGTTTTACGTTGGCAGAATTGTATTTTTTGTATGCGGTTGGCTAAAGATGGTTACAAACTTGCTTAAACAAATGTTCTAAGTTCCACCTCTTAAAACGTAGTGATTAGTTACTCCATAGATTAATATGTATAGATGGGTGTCTTGTGTCAAAAACTTGTACCACCTACAGCGCCCCAAGCGGGCGTAGTTAAAACTAAATTTATATGTACGTATAATACGTATATTTATTTATATGCATACGTATAGCTAGGCTGTACGTTGACACTGTATACATATTTATTTATCTAGGGTATGTTTGAAATATTTTGCGTAATAATTAACTAAATTATCACGCAAAATATATTTCAAACAATACCCATTAAAAAGTATGGGTAAAACACAATAACAACAAATGATATTTTTTATAACAATATTTATTCACAAGTAAATAGATATAATCTTTGTTTAAGCATTACTTCTACATTAATACCAGCACATTCATGAACACAACACGTAATAAACGACATTTGATGGTCAAAATCCAGTTACACTAAAAAGTCTTTTCTCAAAAGTTTTAAAAGTTCTAATCTCCAACGACACAGCTAAGACAGACGATAATTCCACTCGACGTCAATAGCAAGCTCACAACTACAGCGGAGGATAATTCCACTCGACGCTAATACCAATGAAACCACTTTCAGATATATAACAAATTTAAAACTAAACTGAAAGTTAGAAAAAATTGCCTGTGCGCATGAAATCAAAACTAGCAGACATATTTAATATGTTGCCGTGATTAAAATACACACATCTATGTTCAAGAAATTCAATAAATAAAGCCTTAATTGTGTCTGAAACTGTATTTTTGTTACCAAAGCAATAAATTATTAATAAAAATGATTGAAATTTATTTTTGATTAATCATTTAAAATTATAAATTAAGTTATTTTATGAATCTCCATATGCTTTTAAGAAATAGCAACATTGATGATTACTTGTTGTAAATAATTTCAACTACACTTGTTAGATGGCGCTAGGCAAAAATAGATCTGGCAGATTTGTTCTAAGATAATACACCATGAGTTACTCTGTGAATGTTTTAATCTATGTCAAACAAAGCAATATGGCGTCCGCAAAATATTTTCTTCGTATTTCATTTTAAAATAATTGTTTTTGTTTATTAACTTATGCAAACTGATTGCTTTGGATGCTGTAGTATTTCTTGTGTTATTAGTGCACTATCTTAACGCACACCGCGGTATATTCAAGGAGTTTACCAGTTTTTTAACAATGGTAAAAATTTCAGCGCCCAAAAGCTAGCGAGAGTAACAAGTGACTGACAGGTATTGAGAGCGTGCACTTAAAATGAACGGCCTTCAATTGGCAAGCAAGTGTCGACTCTATTTAAATCTAACTCAATGCATAATACTTTATTGCATTTAGATCCTGAACGTAGTACTTACACCTTCTAATCCCATGCCAAACAATGACAATGTTACCTTTTCAACCAATTCAGATCATCAAATTACAACTGGTTTTGTATTATTTTCCACAGCCCTGGTCTGAGTGCGTGGTGCCAAAGCACTAAGCACACCGCCCGAGTCTTACTGGACAGCGTTAGTACTACAAACTTTGTCACTAAAGCTTTCTCATCCCGATTGAGCTTGTCACGACACGGTACTGGCCCAACTACAATCACAGGTATCAACAATCAGACCTCTTAGAGTACAGAAGGGCTGGCAACACTGTGAATGCCAGACGTCAAATTTTTCCTTCTGAACAAATAAATTTTATAAAATTTTATCTTTAACTACTATTAAGTAATATTTTTTACATTATTATATGTAATTGGAACTCTAGAAGTGACATAATACAGTTTTTACGTGTTTGCTGCTAAATCTACAGTACAAAAACCGTTTACCGGTCTGCAGATTTCAACGGACAGAATTTGAAATTATCGTGTAAAACCTGGGGAGTATTTTACTTATTAACTACCCCAAAACTCCACAATACATACATATAATGCTGGAAGCTTACATTTAACAATCTATAAGGACAAATTTTGTCATTTATGTGTGTCACAACCAGCATTTAACATAACATAATATTATAGGTAATAATGGAGAACTATAATATTAAATATAAGCTATTTCCATTGTACTGAATTAACAGAATAATACATGAACGAAATAGAACAGAATACTATCAACTAAGACAACTAACTTCACGGAAACACTGGCGCGTTGCACTATGAAGTCATCACTTTTTTTTCGTGCACCCCAAGCAAGGCGGTAAACCTATACCTATCTTATCTGTATTAGGTAATATATTTATTTTTATGAAAATATAACACAAGACAATTTTATTTTGATTTTATTTTTATCAAATTTTGAGTAAATTTGATAAAAATAAAATCAAAATTAATAAGCCACGAAACACAGTTAGTAGGCAGCCCTTACGCGTATTTGTCTACCAAGATAGTAGGTAATTATTTCAAGAACACTGCCGAGACTATACTCTGTGTCAATTGAATATAAAAATAAGGTAAACACAACCCGACCATTGACATTTTAGTGATGTCCACCTGCACTGACAAATAATTATGATATAATTATAATATTATTCGATTCGATAAATTCAATTATTTGAAATAACAGTTTTTTTTATTTCGTTGTTTAAAGTCAATAGGTACTTACTACAAACAAACTTTTTTCGATACTCAGTGATAATAGTTCAATAGAATTAGGAAATAATAATGTGTACTTATAGGTTGTGTACGTACTAAATTCTGCACATTGACCGCTGCAAAGACAGAAAAAGGTAGGATAAATAAATAAAACTGTTCTTCAAGTATAAATATGTATGTATATATTTTTTTAATTATTAAAGTCAGTTATAATAATATACAGATAGGTACGGAAAAAGTCTGACGTATGGATAAGACGACCTCATGTTGTAAATAAATAAATAAAATAAATAATTATAATAAAAAAAAAAAAAAATTACTTTATTTCTTATTTATTTAAAACTTTATTATACACAAAAACATTAATGTATAAAGGCGGACTTAAATTTTGGTAATATACATTAGTTGATTGTTAATAAAAAAATCTACTTTGTTTTTTTTTATATATTTTAATTGATCGGAAATGCGAAATTCGATTTACTACAGACATAATCGATCACTAAAAACTTAAATTGAGCGCGTCGATTATATTTATTCGCACATCACTATTTTACACAATGGGACCATAGACAATACATCATTTTGCGGGTTCCCTATCCATTTGCCTAAAATTTTAAGACCTAATATAACTTAGCATATTTTTGTTAGGCATAATTATATTTTCGCATAATATAATTACGCATAACAGCTTACGCATAATGTTTTAGGCATATTTTTTCAAACCATAACAATGATTAGGCATAACTTTCTAATGCATAAATATATTAAGCATAAAGTTCTATAGCATAACTTTTTTAAGCATTATATCCTAAAACATAAATTTATTTACGCATAATTACATTAAAACATATTTTTATAGGTATAACATTGAAATAATTATTAACACCTAGAATATTAGACACTATACAATACTGCTAACACGTTTATACAATATTGCTCTAATGAAATTTGTAGGCACTTGATATTGTAGGTAGAATAGAAATTATTTTTTATTTTTCTAAGAAGACGGTGGTGTCGTAAAACTATTGTGTCACTAAATGTATTATTGCAAAGTTGTAATTTTGATGATTAATTTAATTGTTTTTTTTAGTAATTGTAATAAATAAAAGTTGATTTAATGATAATTATTTGGTTTTTATATCCTTGCCCATGAGAGCATGTTCGTTTCTGGCACAAGAGGCATAAGAGGTCACAGTTCTAACCTAACCTACGCATTTTTAAAGAAGAAAGTAACCCAATCTATATTATTCTAATTGAAATTCTATGATCTTCATAGTATGCCTAGTCAAATTATGCCAAGTAAAAAAGATGAGTATACTTCTAAACTAGTATTTTTACAAGCAATTGCTAAAAATATACACCTAAAATAAATAATTATACATAATTAAGGACCACTGTTTCAATAAATTAACTTCTATCTGAGAAATAACCGCCATATTTATTCTCATAATAGGTAGAAGTTAACTAATATATTCTTCAGATAAAAGTTATCTCGCGATTGAAAAATCGTTTAAGTTACATAATGTTATGTATAATAAATAATTTGCATAAAAAATATTTTTGTTATTTACCTAATTAATACCTATTAATTATATGCTTAAATATTATTATGCTAATAGTCATTAGGCCTACTAACGTCATGCTAATAGTCATTAGGCCTACTAACGTTATGCGAATCTAATTTATACCAACACAAATTAGTCTTTAACATGATTGTGCCAACATAAAAGGTATGCCATAAAAAATTAGGCCGAAGTATTATTATGCCAAAACAAATTGTGCCAAAATCGTTATGCCGAAGTATATTAAGACAAAGAACATTATGAGAAAAGAAGGGATCCCCATTTTGCGAATGACAGTTATCCAAATTTTACGACTTAGATTTTTCAAATTAGTTTATTTAATTGATTAAAAACTAATTTTGGTGTAAACAGTGCTAGGTAATCAAGTTGAAACTTTCGAAATTCATGTAAATGTGTTTCCATTTAGTGACATTATGTGTGATAACTTTAAACAGATAAGTTTTGTTTACCTTATTTATATATTCAATTGACATAGGGTATACATACTGCTTAACTTTTTTGTATTGTGGTATTGAATATGTCAAAATAATTTGTCATTTTTTTTAAGTTTATGTTACAATACCACATCAAAAAAACACTACTAACCCGCTACGTAAAATAGTACTCCGAAAAGAGACAATGTTTGCGTTATAAATATTTATTTATAATAGTAATTTATAATAAAATTGTCGACGAAGGGACAACGTCATGTGCCCGCGTTTCAACGCGGACTGATCGTACGAGTCATTGTGAAACTTTTCCTAATGTCGAAGTTTGCTTAACACGATTATGGCGACTGTGAAAATAGGCGCTGCATCGCTGCATGTTCATGATAATTTAAGGTTTTCATTCAATATTGTAAAAAATATAGATCAGAACAAAAAACTAAACGATTCATTCTCTAAGATACACTAGCAGGTACTTATTTCTTTAAAAAAATATCATGCTATCGCTCAAAATGTGTAGATATCATAGAAGTAAATTTTGAGGTTAGTGTAAATTCACTTTCTTTTCTGCTCTAAGGTCTTTTTTTAGGAAAATCAACTCGATAAGGTCTTTTATGCAGATTCTTCAATGTCTACTGTATATTTTTTTGGTTTAGTACTTATTCTGAGGTGTGAGATCAGAAATTTCTAAAAGGGGCTTCTAAATGAGTTTTCACCTACCACCTCGCCTTAAATACCACTGAAAAAGATATTTTGCAGTTAACTGAAGAAATGACGTCACTTCACAATAGTTTAGGTTGTAGATTTATTTTCTGTGCCTTGCCATATTCATATGCCTTAACTGAAAAACAAAACTGGCATATTGAAAAACTTAATTTATTAATCTTTTCGAGGCCCAACCTTACTAAGCGAATTGGCCGTAGGTAAAAAAGGTATGCTGGCATTTGTTTTTATGACGTTCATAAGTATCGTGTATTTGATCTAAATGAATAAATGAGTTTGACTTTGACATACACAGTCTTGTAATGTCACGCTTGAGTCTCATCACCATTGAGGTAAACATATAGAGATGCAATTCCATACAGTTTATATCAAAATATTGAAGTCAGCTTTTCACTCGCATCGACAAGCTCGGTGTTGCACACTCTATAAAAAAATCCCTTAATTTATTAAATTTTTTGATCAGATGTAATTTAATTTTTGAAATAATTGTATTATTGAAATTGGAACATATTCAATTAGAACTGACAATAAAATATATTGCGAAATAAAATAAAATAAATAATAGCATCATTACATATAGATATTGACGAGTAGGTTCCATCTACCCCGGTGGTCCCACCCCGGTAACGGGACAGTTGGGAAAAATTGTTTCATCGACCCCGGTAGTGTCGACCCCGTCATTTAACGGGGTGGATGGTACCAGTAGGTTCCATCCACCCCGGTGGTCCCGCCCCGGTAACGGGACAGTTGGGAAAAATTGTTTCATCGACCCCGGTAGTGTCGACCCCGTCATTTAACGGGGTGGATGGTACCAGTAGGTTCCATCCACCCCGGTGGTCCCGCCCCGGTAACGGGACAGTTGGGAAAAATTGTTTCATCGACCCCGTCATTTAACGGGGTGGATGGCACAGATCAAGTATCATCTACCCCGGTGTTTTTTTGAACGGGGTGGTTGGCACAGATTGAGTAGCATACACCCCGGTATTGTTTAAAACGGGAAGAATATACTATTATTTTATATACATAAAATATCAACTGAAAATAAAAAGAGTTTGTATGTAACAATCAGTTTTAATTATGGGTATATAAAATAATATTTACTGATAACATATAACAATCATATATTTCAAGACATAGGTATATACATATATTTAAAAAATCTAGAAAACATTGTGTTAATATTTCTAATAAATATTTATTACGTAAACAATAATCACAGATTTTAACATTGAAAATCACAGATAAACATGTTAAGCACTAATTATACCAAGTATACTTTGTAATCAGTCTTATAATGTAATCTAATAATATTTAAAAAAATACAAACAAAGGAACATAATTATTTTCAACTAATATTATACCTATAAATAATTACTTTGATTTATTATAATCACAGATTCGTTTCATCAGTCTTCATTTGTAAATCAGTATTAATGGCATATATTACGATACGGAGTAGTAAGGAAAACCACTATTTTTCGTAAGGTTTCCAGAAAATGACCTATTGTTATTTGTCCACTCATAAATTCTTCAGTTTTTTCACGTATGAAGTTGTCCAAATTTATTGATTTCTGCGAACGATTATATTGGGTTGATTCCGAATGATTTTGTTGGGATATTACTTCGTAATAGGAGGCGTCGCTATCCAGTGCCCTAAGCAATTCAATTAAATTCGGATTTTTCCTTTTAATTACTTTATTAATTTTGTTGTGCCAAGACTCAAGGTTATTGGTAGTTTTATGACGCTCCCCAAATACACACCATATAGGTATAAATTCGTCGCGAATCCACTGAGTTAGCATGTAGTCACGGAAAAGCTTGCTGTTTTTATCGTCAGGGCTCTGCGAAGCTATGTAGAACCAACCATTTATTATTTGGTGCTGTGGCAAGTGTGAGAGTACTGCACAAAGTGCAACTTGCCTACGGGTTATTTTAGACTTGGTTAGTCCTAAATCTTTTCCCTTTTTCCATATAGCTCTAGTAAAATGAAAATAGCAACCTTTTCTTATTACAGTAGGAAACACTGAAATAATAGCATTAATGGCCGCCATCTCAAAATCTGCTTTAAAAGTAATCGGATTCCATTCTGGTATTTGAGATTGGAAAAAATTGCATACAAGGATTTGGCAGAAGTAATGATACCAAAAACATATATGGATTTTCTATTGGCCGATTACTCATATGAAGGAAAGCGTATTTTAGTATTTTCTTCTCAAAGAAGCAGAATAGTCATATCTAAGGGTAAACATTTTATGGGAGATGGCACATTCAGAAGCTGCCCAGTTCCATTTCTACAGCTCTACACCATACATTGTGACATTGGTAGTACCACCCAAGCAACGAATATTATTCCAGTTGCTTATGCATTACTGAGCCACAAAGATACTGAGACATATGAGAACCTGTTTCATATAATCAAATCTCAAATACCAGAATGGAATCCGATTACTTTTAAAACAGATTTTGAGATGGCGGCCATTAATGCTATTATTTCAGTGTTGCCTACTGTAATAAGAAAAGGTTGCTATTTTCATTTTACTAGAGCTATATGGAAAAAGGGAAAAGATTTAGGACTAACCAAGTCTAAAATAACCCGTAGGCAAGTTGCACTTTGTGCAGTACTCTCACACTTGCCACAGCACCAAATAATAAATGGTTGGTTCTACATAGCTTCGCAGAGCCCTGACGATAAAAACAGCAAGCTTTTCCGTGACTACATGCTAACTCAGTGGATTCGCGACGAATTTATACCTATATGGTGTGTATTTGGGGAGCGTCATAAAACTACCAATAACCTTGAGTCTTGGCACAACAAAATTAATAAAGTAATTAAAAGGAAAAATCCGAATTTAATTGAATTGCTTAGGGCACTGGATAGCGACGCCTCCTATTACGAAGTAATATCCCAACAAAATCATTCGGAATCAACCCAATATAATCGTTCGCAGAAATCAATAAATTTGGACAACTTCATACGTGAAAAAACTGAAGAATTTATGAGTGGACAAATAACAATAGGTCATTTTCTGGAAACCTTACGATAAATAGTGGTTTTCCTTACTACTCCGTATCGTAATATATGCCATTAATACTGATTTACAAATGAAGACTGATGAAACGAATCTGTGATTATAATAAATCAAAGTAATTATTTATAGGTATAATATTAGTTGAAAATAATTATGTTCCTTTGTTTGTATTTTTTTAAATATTATTAGATTACATTATAAGACTGATTACAAAGTATACTTGGTATAATTAGTGCTTAACATGTTTATCTGTGATTTTCAATGTTAAAATCTGTGATTATTGTTTACGTAATAAATATTTATTAGAAATATTAACACAATGTTTTCTAGATTTTTTAAATATATGTATATACCTATGTCTTGAAATATATGATTGTTATATGTTATCAGTAAATATTATTTTATATACCCATAATTAAAACTGATTGTTACATACAAACTCTTTTTATTTTCAGTTGATATTTTATGTATATAAAATAATAGTATATTCTTCCCGTTTTAAACAATACCGGGGTGTATGCTACTCAATCTGTGCCAACCACCCCGTTCAAAAAAACACCGGGGTAGATGATACTTGATCTGTGCCATCCACCCCGTTAAATGACGGGGTCGACACTACCGGGGTCGATGAAACAATTTTTCCCAACTGTCCCGTTACCGGGGTGGGACCACCGGGGTGGATGGAACCTACTGGTACCATCCACCCCGTTAAATGACGGGGTCGACACTACCGGGGTCGATGAAACAATTTTTCCCAACTGTCCCGTTACCGGGGCGGGACCACCGGGGTGGATGGAACCTACCCATATTGACTATAAATAAACAAAATGAAATTAATATAAAATAATTATAAATGAAATGAATAGCTACTGTTGACGGTAACAGTTTCCACATGCTAGTGCGATTACGTCATTTCATCCTGATCAGTTAAGCTGTTCTGAGGCTTAATTGCGTAAAAAACATCCACCAATCAAAACTAATATTACAAGAGCGGAGCGCGGACCACAGCCCTCCGCGTGCCCACCACCTGCTTCACCCCTTCACTTCAGGCCTAGCGCTTGCCGACCAAAGAGACGACTTAAGAGACCTACGCGCACGGCGCAGCGCGGCGCCTTCACAATGCGCCGATTTTATGCGCAGAGAGTCCCTGACAGCTGATAGTTGTCAGGGAGACTTTTGCTTATTTATATTGTGTTTTTGTGTTTGTGTAAATATTTTTGTGTTTTTTTATGAACGTGTGGCCCGGCAATGGTGATACGGATACGTCCACGGGTCAACCGACCACATCTTTGGTAAGTTGTCCTCACTGTTCCCAAACTCGTCTCTTCAAGGGTGAACGGGGCTTAAAAATACACATTGGGAAATGTCACAAATCCCAAGGTGTACTTTGTAGCCCCGCACTTTCACCCTTGCATCAAAATTCACAAATTCCCTTTTGGCAAACACTTGCAAATTATAAACATTCATATCCAATTTTAAAGCGAATTCCCCGAGGCGCGAGACCAACAGTTGCCCAAAGTTTGGCCAATTGTATAGGTCTTGTCGTCCGGGAGAATTCCAAAGCGGTTTGGGAGCAACTTTTATCTTTCCCTTACCTTACTCTACATGTACCCAAAGACCAGAATTCTAAAAGAACTTTAACTGCCCCAATTTAAACATAATTGTCATGTCTCGGCTGCAAATTTCGACTCAAAATTACCTTTTTTTAATAATAAGTCAATTTTCCATCATGTAGAGTCAAAGTTAAGGGAAGGCGACATAAGAGGAGCATCAAGGCTTCTTTTTAGCAGTGATGTGGTAGCGCTTTACTCTCCAGATACACTTGAGGGTCTAAAGAGTAAGCACCCAGCGCCTTCGAATGATCTTTCTTTCCCAGATCCTCCAGACGAGGATTTGGAGTGCATCACTGCCACGGCTAAGGACGTTTTTGCTGCCATCAGCTCCTTCCGGAGTGGCTCCGCTGGCGGTCTCGATGGTCTCACACCCCAGCATTTGAAGGACCTACTGTGCCCAAGTGCTGGGGAAGCTGGTGAAGCCCTCCTGAGGGAGCTGACGAAGCTGGCAAACTTAATGCTCTCCGGCAATGTTGACGATGGCATCATCGACATTTTATACGGCGCAAATTTATGCGCCCTTAACAAGAAAGATGGTGGCATTCGTCCCATTGCCGTTGGGTGTACATACAGGCGTATGGCAGCCAAAATTTGTTGTAAATTTTATAGCACATATTTAAGTACAAAATTCCAGCCCCTACAGTTAGGCTTCGGCTCTAAAGGGGGCTGTGAGGCTGCCGTACATGCCTTGTCTACGTACCTTGGTTGTGGTCAAGGAGAGGTCATTCTTAAGGTTGACCTAAAGAATGCCTTCAATTCAGTGAAAAGGGACACCCTGCTGACACAGGCAAAATTAGAAATACCCAAAATTTATAAGTTTCTTTGGCAATGCTATAAAAAACCTTCTAAATTACTATACAAGGATAACCTTTTAGACTCTGCGGTTGGCTGTCAGCAGGGTGACCCTCTTGGACCTGTCATTTTTAGTTTGGCAATACACCCAATTATTAGACAATTAAATTCTAAATTTAATTGCTGGTACCTTGACGATGGGACCCTTGGAGGTGATGTAGACACAGTACTACAAGATTTGGCTTTTTTGAAATCAAAATTCCAGTTAATTGGTTTGGATTTAAATCCCACAAAATGTGAAATTTTTCTGAATGAAAATGTTAGCAATAGACAATTGGTCATTTCAAAATTTAATTATTTGGCTCCCAACATTAAAATTATAGAAAAAAGTTGTTTACGCCTTCTTGGGTCCCCAGTCTTGGAAGAGGCATATGACTCCTTTATAGAGGAGAAAATACAAAATTTTAGTGAAATTTCGGATCGCCTACTCAAAATTAACATACATTCGGCTCTCACCATTATTAGATATTGTCTTTTCGTTCCAAAATTAACTCATGCTCTCAGATCATCACAATTTTGGAAATATATATCCCTTTTAGGCAAAATGGACAAAATTATTCAAATTACATTAAGCAAAGTTTTAAATGTGGCCATGAACGACCGAACTTGGCTCCAAGCTTCACTTCCTATTCGTTATGGTGGCCTCGGCGTTCGCAAAATTTCTGATGTTAGTTTACCAGCGTTCCTATCCTCGGTCCACAGCACGGAAGATTTAACCAGGAAAATATTAGAACCTACACTGGTTGATTCGGAAGTGCCGTGCAAGACCGATGCAGTGAACGCTTGGAAAATGGCTTGTCCAAACACTGTTTTGCCTACTAACCTGTTCTCTCAGAAACAGTGGGACGGGCCGCTCTGCAGCTTGGTAAGAAAAAATCTTATTTCTACAGCTTCCAGTGCTGCTGAGTGCGCCCGTTTGCTGGCTGTGGGTGAATGGGAGTCAGGTCAATGGCTACAGGCACTTCCGTCGCCCAACATAGGCACTATGATGGACGACACGACGTTCCGCCTCGCCACTTGCCTTCGTTTAGGTGCTCCGTGTGTGTCTCCGCATCGGTGTCACTGTGGCGAAGCCGTCGACAGCCTCGGACACCATGGCCTATCCTGCAGCAGGAGTGCAGGCCGTATCTCGAGGCACGAACTAACAACCAACTCAATGACATTATCCGTCGTGCTCTTGTCACCGCCGGCGTTCCATCCGTACTTGAGCCAAATGGTTTGGCACGTGACGATGGGAAGAGACCTGACGGTATGACATTATTACCTTGGAAGATGGGTAGGCCTTTGGTGTGGGACGCAACGTGCGTCGATACCCTTGCGCCATCACATCTTCCGAGTACAGCGGGTTCGGCTGGCGCTGCTGCTGCAGCTGCTGAGGCCCTTAAACGGCGCAAATACGGAAACTTAATTGGCAATTACGTATTTGAGCCGTTTGGGGTCGAGACAATTGGTTCGTGGGGTCCGAGCGCTCGCTTTCTTTTTAGGGAAATAGCGAAACGACTGATCGACGCTTCGCGTGACCAAAAGGCTGGCCTGTTTCTTGCACAGAGAATCAGCATTGCCATTCAACGTGGCACCGCCAGCCTTTTGGGCACTTTTCCGGTTGACAGTGATTCGGAGGAATATTATGACGCCTAAACTATTGCCTTTTATTTAATTAATTAGTTTTTCATATTTAGGTTTAGTTAGTATAAATAAGTTTTTTCATATTATTGTTGTATATATATAGTTTGAATTTTAATTTAATAAAAGTTAGCAGTCATTAGATTAATTACATTGAATGTTATAATTTTCAACCTACATATTATGGAGGTCAGCAGGAAAATTTTGTTAAAGTAGCTTTTTTGTTATTTTGTTTGTTTTTCATTTGACAATATAAATTTAATTATTTTCTTATTTAATATTTGATTTAACTAATTTAAAAATTGGTATTTTTTTTTAAATTATTTAAATCATTTTTTTAACTAATTTTAAATTTAATAAAAATGAAACAAATCTTTAAATATATTTCATTTAAATTTAAATATATTTCATTGAATACAAAAATCTCCCATAAATACAGGGAACCCGAACGAGGTTTTAACTGACAACCCTGAACTATGTGTTAGCCACCAATATCTTTAATTAGTTTTTTTATGATTTACAACAATAATTAATTGAAAACACAATTATCTCACATGTGAAAAGTAATTTCGTTTGCCTTGTTACACTTTTGCGAAACGTGCGTTTCGAAAACGCAAAATTTCACCATACATTTACTCGTTTTCTTGTTTCGCGCCATTCGAACGCCATGCTCATGACAAAACAAAAGACAGTCGGACACATGCCCCGGGGCATGTGTTAGGTGGTAGTGTGTTTTCGCGGTTATTGCATATCTAGTGAAACATATAAATCTATGCTTATCACAGTGACTAAATTATTTGTCGACTTAAATTGCCTTATTTTACCTATTATGCTGCAGCAAAAATCCAATTGGCAATCATCCACTGACCAACTGAAGCTGGGGACTCTGGTTCTCGTTAAGGACAAGGCGCTACCCCCTCTACTATGGCCTTTGGGACGCATCACCAAGGTGTACCAAGGCAACGATGGCATCACACGGGTCGCTGAGGTCAAGATGAAGGCAGGGACCGTCATACGGGGCTTTAACTCAATTTGCCCCTTACCACTTAATTGTCACAATCCATAAGATTGGCAGTGAAGATTTTTTCCATGGAGAGAGTGCGTGTTTGATAACTGGCGTCTACGTTTCAAGGACTGTATTAAAGCCAATGGAGATCATTTTAAAGTTATTATATTAATTTACTAGCTGTTGCCCGCGGCTCCGCCCGCGTGGATGTCAATTATCGCTGCAAAAATGCCTATGTGTTATTCCAGACCATAATCTATCTCTGTGCCAAATTTCATCCAAATCCGTTCAGTAGTTTTTACGTGAAAGAGTAACAAACATCCATCCATCCATTCTCACAAACTTTCACATTTATACCTAATATTAGTAAAGATAAACATTACAGTAATAAATATTTTATGCAATAGAAAAAAAAAGAATTTTTCTTGTAACAATATTTATGGCAAGACTAGGAACTTATATCAATGTCGCTTTAAAAACTATAAAATACTCGTAATTTTAAAAATGTTATGCTTATTATAAGTTTCATTATATCTGTTGGATATAGATACTGAACTGTCTAAACTAAGGCGAAGTCTCATTTGGCGGCAGTTGACAGATTCAACGGCTGTGCGAAGAACACACCGAGACGCACTTCACTCGCAGCGGTCACGTAAAACGTAGTGATTAATTACTCTGTGGCACTGTGGCAGCGGTCGTCGATTTCGGACGCCTCGAAAAGTAATGTTAGAATCACCGGTCGTCATATAAGAGGAATTATTCTACCCTACATATCCGTCATATCTACCTATGTATTGTGTCTATTCTTTATGTTACCTACCTATTTTTAACCTATTTAATATTTATTTATTATGACTGCCTCGGTGGTCCAGTGGCCGCAGTATGCGCCTGCTGTGCACGAGGTTGTGGGTTCGATTCCCACACAGGGACAAAACTTTGTGTGACCCACGAAGAATTGTTCTGAGTCTGGGTGTAATTTGTGTCCGTTAATTGTATGTTTGTAAAGTCCCCCGCGACACAGAGCTTGTTCCCTAGTGCGGGAGTTGTCTTATAAAATAAAAAAAAATTATATACCTACTCATTGTACGACTATAAATTTTATATGCTCTAAATATGTATTCTGTGAATAACGATCGTCGATAACGCAATTATTAGTTTGAAGTTCTTAGCATGTTTATTATTATTTTGTAATTGTTTGTTTTTCTAAATAAATAAAAAATATATGTACTTGTAAATTGTTTAGATATACGGTATTAGGTACCTATTTATCCACAAGAGTCTGCATACACCTGTAGCGTGTTGCTCAGCAGTCGAAGGAAGGAGAAGACCGGAGCTCGACGACATTAAACGCCCGCTATTTCGAAGACGGCTGTGGAAAGCTGAAATTGATAACATTCTCATATTATTGTTAGGTATATGTAATAAAATATTTTATTTTGTATGGTATACTGATTTCCCTTCCATTTTTGTTACCACTAATATTGTAACTCTTACCAAATTGTAAATGTTATACTTTGGCGATTAAAAAGAGTGGCCAGAGTTTCTTGCCAACTGGTCAGCGAATTGGTGGTAGAAAAACAATGCTGGCATTTGTTCATAAGTAGGTATAATAATAATAATAAAGTTTTTATTTCCACTCATACATTGTTTTCATTCATTAATTGAGGCAGCTCCAGTAAGTTACAAATGTACTTGTGTGGGGAGCTGTCTCGCCCTTCCCTTAGACTTTATTTCTTATAATGTTGAGATCAGTAATGCGAAGATAAATTATTTATTTATTTATTTATTTATTTATTTATTTAATTAAGGTTAGCCAACGATTACTTACACTTATACATTCAATAAATAATATCATAGAAAACATTCGTAAGCGTAGCAACCACTTGCACTTAAATTGTTAACAATAAATAGAGTGAAGTAAATTATATAATATAACATGATTAAATTTAGTTACAAAACTTAAATTATAATTGAAATTAGATAGAATATAATTAAATAGGTTAATACAAAATTAAATTAATATAATAATTACAAATTAAATATTTCTATAAGACTAAGTAGCATCTTTAATGGCATTAACTATTGATTTTTAAATTAAATTGAGTTAATTTAGGAAGGGCTGTCTGTGAAGTGTTCAGTAATAGTCCTACGATACTTACCTAAACTGTCGTGGTGTATGTCTATCTTGTCACTAAAACTATTAATTAATTTACACATTCTAGGTAGGGGGGAGTTAGCACCAAGAACAGACCGTCGTAAGGGTGGGCATAGAGTTGTAATTTGATGCCGAGGGTATCTGGCAGGGGCGTGGAGCCTTAGGAGACTCAATAGGCCTGGACAGTCTACAATACTTCTTATAAGTTTGAACACAAATAAGGCATCCACAATCTCTAGTCGGGTAGAAAGGGCCAGTATCTTGAAGTGCTGCAGGCGAGTTTTATACGAGGGCAGTAACTTGGCTTTTCCTGCAGAAAAAGCAAGATGCCAAAGAAAGCGTTTTTGTATTCTCTCAAGACGGAGAGCATGTACCGCATAGTGTGGTCTCCAAACGACGCTGCAGTACTCCAAGATGGACCCTACGAGCGTGTTGTACAATGAGACTCTGGTCTTTACCTTTTTAAAGCCTTTGCTGGTTCTAATTACAAAACCCAGCATTTTGGATGCCCTACTTGTCACATACTCAATATGGGGGATAAACGTCATTTTTTTATCGAAGACTACACCCAAGTCCTTTATTGTGTCCACCTCTTTTATCTTTGCTTGTTCTATATAGTAACCTGTTCCTATAGTTTGCATTTTCCTAGTGAAAGTTAAGTGGTAGCACTTTTTAGTGTTGAGAGTCATATTATTAACACTACACCATTCTATGAGTCGGTTCAAGTCACTCTGTAGCTGATCAGTATCGCTAGGTGATTCTATTTTTTTTGCTATCTTTAGGTCATCAGCATAGAAGAAATAATTTGAATAATGGAAACAACTAGGGAGATCGTTTATGTAAATATTGAATAAAGTAGGAGCTAAATGAGAGCCCTGTGGGGCTCCTGATGTTATATTGTAGCCCTCAGATCGGAAGCCATTTAAGACCACATAGACTACTCGATCAGTTAAAGAACAGAACAAGATCTAATTTATGTTATACAAACAAACTAAATATATAAAAATATATGTGTGTGTGTGTGTGTGCGTATGTGTGTATGTGTGTGTGTGTGTGTGTGTGCGTGTGTGTGTGTGCGTGCGTGCGTAGCATTTGATCTAAATGAATAAATGAGTTTGACTTCAAAAATTATAATTAATACCTTGTACATTTATGTAAGTTCAGGGTGTCTCGGTGGCGCAGTGCTATTTAGTAGAAGATACCACAGCCGTGCATAGCTCCTGGATTCAATCACCATGTTGAGTGGTACTTACAGGCAACTGGCCAGCGATAATGTGAGCCTGGAATTGTGCCTAGTTTATAATAATAGGCTTGCCTAGCTCTAGCTCTTTCTTTCTCCATCTCCCTGATGATATCTACTAGTAACACAGCATGTTGTTCTTCATTATAATGTGTAGTGAAACTAATCAAACAATGCTCCAAAAATTAATGAATACTCATAGGTACCTGCTGTCTTCAATGGCCTGGAGTGGTCCACGTCGGTACTCGTCCTCATTCTTTTTTCACATTCCGGTTACAATCTGAAACACCATGGCGAGTTTGTTAATCTAAACTGGTTTACATAGAGAATGCATAAGCCATCGCTACCTGTACACCATAGTGACAGGATGAATCTTTCACTATATAGTCTGGACACAGCTGCAATCTGTCAAAATAAATACCTACAGGACCTATTCAGTTGGCATATACTTACCCACTGGCGTCGTGAAAAAAATCCAAATAATAATAGGTAATACTTTTGGGACATCGCCATCTGATCCCAAACTAGGCAACGCGTGAGTGACACCCCTGGTGTTGCAAACGTCCATGGGCTACGGTAACTGCTTACCATCAGGCGGGCCGTATGCTTGTTTGTCACCTTGGCAGTATAAAAAAAAAAACAAAAAAAAAAAAAAAAAAGCCATGGTGCCATATGCTATGGTAACCAGACAACTCATAAATATATACTTATATATTCCTAAATACAGAACGGTGGTGGCCGAGTAGGAAAGTAACTGACTTGCCCGCAAGAGGTGCAAGTTCGATCCCGGGTGGCAGTACCAATGTTGATTTTAGTTTGTGGAGTTTAAATGTACTAATCAGATGATTCACCATTTGCTTACGGTGAAGGAAAACATCGTGAGAAAACCCACATGTCTTAAAAGAAATTCTAAAGACATGTCTTATGCAGCAACCCGCATTAGGCCAGCGTGTGTGAATTAAGGCACACCCTCTCTCTATTTTGATAGAGGAGTCGGGGAGGAGGAGGGGTCTCCTACCCGTGTTCAGCAGTGGAACATATTATGGGTTACTATTATTTATACATACGGCACGGCTTATCAAGGCATCACGCGTGAACGGCTGGACCGATTTCGGTAATTCTTTTTTTTGTTGTGTTTGTTATTGTCAGAAGAAGGTTATGTAAAAAAAAAGTTGCGCAGAAAATTTTAAGGCGGTACAAGGTTCGCCGGGCAGCTAGTTATAGATAAATAACACCTAGAAAAGACACTGAACAAACATTTATTCTCATAACACAAAGATTTGTCCTGGGTGGGAATCGGACCCACGACCTCTGGTGTAGCACTCAAAGTCACAAACCATTAAACCAGCCAGTCAATGATAATAATGTTTATGATGAACTTTTATTTTTATCTACGTTCTCTCGATAGAATAATATAAGATACTTAGGTACAAGGGTTGCTATTAATATTATTTACCTACCTATTATAAAGAGACGATATTGATGATGTCCCAGCGCCGAAAACTTTGAATAGACTGCACTTCAAAGACCACAGCCGTTCCATCTGAAACGTACAATTGGTAGCTTCTTATTTAATAGCAGTGTAAGTACTTAGGTACCTAGATAGTTACTTGACTGCCTTGGTGGTCCAGTGGTCGCAGTATGCGCCTGCTGTGCACTAATTTGTGTCCGTTAATTGTATGTTTGTAAAGTCCCCCGCGACACAGAGCTTGTTCTTTAGTGCGGGAGTTGTCTTTTTAAAAACAAAAAAAAACCTATATAGTAGTTGTGTTCCTGTGCATTTTCGAAGAAACTTTTTCCTATCCCAGGGATACTCCGTCTTAAAGCTCTGGCGTTTAAAATATGGGTCGATAACAGGCAAGTGATACCTTTGGTATTACAAGCGTCTATAGGCTAGGGTTATTGCTTACCATCAGACAGGCCGTATACTTGTTTGCCACCCAAATAGTATAAAAAAAATACTTGTTTTAGTCACACTATTGGGTATGAAACATATACAATACCAGAAGAACTGCATGTATATACACATAAATAGTTTAGTTTTTAATTCGTTTTTAAAACACAACTACCGCATTAGGGACAATCCCTGTGTCGCGGGGGACTTTACAAACATAATTAATGGACATAAAGAACAACCAGACTCGGAACAACCATTTATGGATCACACAAATTTTTGTCCAGGTGGGGATCGAACCCACGACCTCTGGATTAGCAGTCAGGGTCACTAACCGCTAGACCAACAGACATAATTATAACGGTATTCATTTTCAGTAACATAGGTAGTACTTATCATGCTGTAACTAATTTGATATAAAACAGATACTTCAAATTGCATGCGTCACTTACAATACACATAGAAAATAACATCCAACAGCTTACATACCTACTTGCCAACTTAATTACTTTCTGCCAACTAGCTTCTGTTTCTGCCAAAATACTGCCAACTAGCTTCTGTTTCTGCCAAAATATTGCCAACTAATTTATCTACTTAATATGTAGGTACTAGGTACCTAAAAGCTTACCTACGCAGTAATCAGCGGGCCGTATGCTTGTTTGCCTCCTTGGTAGTGTAATTTTTTTAAATTTATATTCTCAATACCTGCGCTTTTAAAATTTTAAGAATAAATTTCAGCCATATTTTACAACTAGGCATGCGGAATTGGCTAATTGATTGATTATGAAAAAAAAATGTATACTTACTAGCGGCCCACCCCGACTTTGCCCGGGTTAAATTGAAGGCGCTTATCGAGATAAAAAATATCCTATCTTTTAAGTTCATAAGAGAGGCTACACATTGTCATAACACCATCCTAAATCTTTTTTCATTTTATTGTATTGTACGCTTGATACCCTACGCGTACAATACAATAATAATTTTAGGATGCTGTTGGGGCTGCCCTGTTATTGCAGCGCATCATGTATGTTCGCGGAAGCCAGCACAGCTGGTTTTCAGGCCATAGTAAGACAACGTGTAGCCTCCCTGATGCACCGCGTGCGGAATAGCGCCAACGGCTTCCTAAACACCATGTTGTATAGAGCTGAAAGTCCAGTGGTGCGTCACTGGAACTCAGTACATATGAGAACCAGGGTCGCTATATTTAATATAAGATGGTGTTTGTATATTTATTTATTTTACATACATATGTTTACTAATATAGTTACAAGTGTGTACTAACAAATAATGGATGAAAATCTGATCAATAAATATATTATTAAGTTGGATAAAACGACACAGTGTGCTAAATTCTATTAAAATCGTTTCAGTAGTTTAGGAGTCCATAGCGAACAAACAACGTGACACGTAATTTATATATCGCAATCTTAGTAGAAAACTGGTGCAACTTGTGAAATATCACTGGGCAATTTTGAACCTTAGCTGTTGTCAATAAGATGTAAATTGCAAAACAAACACGCTTCCACTTAATTCACTTTTTAACTGTAAGCGCGATATATTAAGATAGGAATAAAAATGTTGCTATTCGTTGATAACGGCAATACTGAAAGACGCTCTTTCATTTCAGATGAACCTAGCCAATGAAATCCCTTCAACTCAAACAATTTGAGTAGGCAATACTCAAATTGTTTGAGTTGAAGGGATTTCATTGGCTAGGTGTTAACATTCTACTTGACTTTCATTAGTTATAATTACTTATTAAATAAGAGCGTTATTTTGAATTAAATTATCGACACAATAGCAGCAAAGGGGCAGCATGGGTGAGCAACCCGTGCTGCCCCTTTGCTGCTATTGTGTAAGTGTGTTAAGTATAAAATAAAAAAAGAGTGAAATTGTGGTCAACCATTTTATTAAGTTTATAAATTGTCATAACTGTATTATTATTTAGTGAATATACAGATAAATAATATTATTATTTAGTATGTATTATTTACAGTCAAGTTTAAAATATTTAAAACATTTTTTTTATTTTAAAACATCATAACACAATGTAATTATTATAAAAATTGCAATTATTCATGTTGATTATTTTTACAATTTCAAGTTATTTATGACACATTTGATTTTTTTATAACTTACATCAAATTTTATTATTATTGTTAAACTATTAGGTATACATATTTTTATATAGTAAAATGAATAAGCAATTTCTTTATTTAGTAATATTTACGTTTAAAAGCAATAGTTAAGTTTATAACTATAAAGTCTATGGTTATTAGTGAAATGTTAACAATACATAGTATCTAAGTTAACATTGTATCGGTACAAGTGGTACCGTTGTTTATTAATTTATTATAAACATATTTATGTTTATGAATATGATATAAGGGGGGGGCTGTAATATAAGATAGGTCAGTAACAGAAGCTACCTTAATTTTATTGTTTGTGAGTAGTATTTCAAAGTTATTTTCTGTAATTTTTGACGTGTCTAGAATTTTAGTTTAAGTTTTTTTATAAGATGTAAAAGCCAATGGCAACACAATTTTTTTTTCAAAGACAAATCCCGTACTAGAGAACAAGCTCTGTGTTGCGGGGAACTTTACAAACATACAATTAACGGACACAAATTACACCCAGACTCAGAACAACTCTTTGTGGGTCTCACAGAGTTTTGTCCCTGTGTGGGAATCGAACCCACAACCTCGTGAACAGCAGGCACATACTGTACCAACTGGACCACCAAGGCAGTCAAAACTTAAGAGTCAATCGTCAATGATTTTGTTGACGGTACCTTGTTTAAAAAATATACTATCTCTCTGTAGTAACAATATGTTAAGGTGCCTTTACTGACCCATCTAAAATGTATATATGATATAATAATTTATACTTCTTGTCTGTCTTGTACATACAGCACTACCTTACAAGTTATACTAGGCTCTCCATCTTGTCTAATCAGAATGTAACTCTGAGGAGACCAATGATACAGCTCCTTCTATTGTCTATAACGCCAGATTCACACTACCTTAAAATAAGTTATGTCATGAAACATCAGAAGAATATTAAATTATATTTGGGGTCGAAACTCTACGATCATGGAGACTGTATCGTGAGATGTCTAAGCGTTTAGTCGAGTCATATAAAATGCCAATAATAATATATACCTAACTTAAGACATATTGCACTTAATTGATATTATTGTAATGATAATATTGTAACATCTTACCAACAATCTTCTTAGAATCTATTCTATTCATCTCACGATCCTAAGGCAGACATTTGCTTAGGACCACGCATTAGTCTTGCGATTCAGCGTGTCAATGTGGCCAGTCTTTAAGGCACGTTTCCGAACTGCGACCTCCATCAGATATTTTATTTATAGCTAAATGAACTTTTAAATACAATATCTGATTGTTTTTAAATAGTATAGGTTAAGTTGCTTTTGCTTTAATAACTACTTTAGAAAATATCTTATGTAAATAATTTATTGTCATTATATATTTGGTAGTTCTTAATTGTGTTTCGATAAACCGAGTCAGAGTAGTGTGAATCTAGAGTAATTGTTCCTCTAGTGTGCGTAGAGTAATGTTAAACAATTTATGATGAAATCATCGAGACATGCAGACAATTTGCAGGCAGAGTGAGACACTACTGTGGAGTTGTAAGCACAATCAGATCTTTTACAAATATCACATAAATAATATGTTCTTCACAAAAAGTAGCATAACAACAGTATGTTATTATTATATATAAATGAACAGATTCAAAAGCGATAATGTTCCTACACATGCATTCAACCTGCTTACTTTATTCTTTTATTACATTTAAAAGCAAAATAGTAACATTCTTGGAATACATATATTCCAATTACAAATTTAACCGATTCAATGCAGATAAAATAAGATCTCACCACGTAAAGAGGGTATTGTAAAAACTCCTTTGAATAATAATATTGTTCTATAATAATCACTTTATCTAAGATTAATAACCATTTTTATTGCTAAGGTTTATTTCGACGATGATGGAGAATACCAATGCGTACACTTTTCTTGTACCTACGTATAACTTGACAAAATATATTGGCGATATACAAACAATTATGATAATTGTAGTCTCTGTTGCTAAGGCGCCATTTTTTGCAAATGGTGGCAATGAATCGGTTAAATTGAAATAAAATACTTGGAAATAAAGAGTTTACAGGATAATTATCCGCCGCAGCCGCATCCACCCATTGGCGGCGGGGAAGGACCGGAGCCTGATGGTCCGAAGCCACCGAACTTTCTTGAAGGAGGTTTTGGAGGGCTAGAATTGAGAAAATAAATAATTGAAAATCAAAGACCATTAATATCATCATTATGATTGCAGCATAAAGACATTTTTTTATACTGCTTAGGTGGCAAACAAGCAGACGGCCCACCTGATGTTAAGCAGTCACCGTAGCCTATGGAAGCTTGCAATACCAGAAGTATCACTTGCGTGTTGCCAACCCATTTTTTTTACACCAGGGGTTTATGATAGGAGTATCCCTGGGATAGGAATACGTTATGGTTATTTGGCTGTGGTCTTTTGTAAGGTGGAGGCCCTTCCTCAGTCGGGCTTGCTCGCTAGTATGGTGCCCTACCTCTCTTGAAAGCAGGGACCGTACGGATACCCCCTCAATGTATTTTTAAACAAGATTAAATAAAATGACCACCATAAAATGATATCAACCCTTAGTTCTTTTACCAAAAATATATACTTAACACCAGAAAAATGAAGTCTAAAATTACAATATTACTATCTATTTTAGTCACGACTGCACTGCAAATTGTATTCGAACACCAAATGTAGTAAATGATCACCAAATTTTTGTTTCCCTCTCGTGATCTCGTGACCAGATCCACCTCTATTAATGGTATGGTAATCAAATCAATTGTATACCTTATATTTCATTGTTTAGCGCTTAAATAGCCTGTGATACAGGATTATCTCTATCCTAGTACAGGCATGTATAATATTGTATTAGCCATTAATTATAATTTTATAAGAATTTTATTTATGTTGTAAGTACTTCCTTATTGAAATTTAATAAATGATTATTATTATTATTATTATAATAGTTCCCTCTATTGTTGGTTAAAAGGAAAATAGGTTCATTTTTACAATACTTTATGAAAAACAATTTGGTGAGCATTATCCATTCTGGCAGGCATTTTCGAATTTTTGGTAGTTAAATAGGTAGCGAGATGTTAAAACTTTAGTTATAATTTTACATTAAAATGCGGGTATAATTTACCCGCAATTTAATGACCCGCAATTATTATTGTTGGCGCCGCAGCATTATGCTGAGCAGAGTCCAAATTCCCGCAGATGTGACATACAGTAGTTACAAAAATATATATATATATACTAGAGGTTGTGGTAATTTTGAATATTTTCTCCGATTTTTCAACATACTGCTCCGCTCCTATTAATCATAGCGTGATGTTATATAGATGTTATATAGCTATATAACATCACGCTATGATTAATAGCAGCGGAGCAGTAGTGAGATATGTTGCAAAATCGGGGAAAATATTCCAAATTACCACGCGGACTAAGTCGTGCGCGACCCCTAGTTTAAAGATAGTTAGAAACATAGGACACATACCCACTGCCCGGCGGTCTGAAGTCCCTTACATACTTGTTACCATGCTTGTTGTAGTTTGGGTCGATGAGAGTTTGAAACCTGAAACACCATGGCAAATATGTTAAAGCTAACTGAATTACATTGTAGTTTTAGGCCATCACAGTCTGTACATTGCTATTTGATAACATCCATAATAAGAACTCCAGGTCGCCAGCTGTATGTAAGATATATTTTTTTAATACAACATACAGCATGCTTAATGTTAAGCAGTTACCGAAGCCTATCATCATCATCTAAGCCAAAAGACGTGAGACCTGTACTCACACACAGGAACACAACTACACCGCTGCGTGTAGTTGTGTCTTCTGTAAGGAGGACCTTCAATAGTCATGCTTATTCGCTAGTATGGTGACCTACCTCTTTTAAAGCTAAGATGTTTTTTTAATAGTTTTTTTTGTTTTACAGAATTTCTTCATAAGTTTGCTACCAATTTGCTAAAAATCAATGCAGTGGTACCCAAGTGATAAAGTTAGCAACTTAACAGCAAGAGTTAGTTTGATCATAACTGGTGGTACCAACATAAATTTCACTTTGTGCAATTTATACATACCAACAATTAAATAACTTACCATTCTCTAACGGTAAATGAGAGCATAATACTAAGCACAGGGTTAAGGCTTAAATTCACACAAGCTGGCCTAATGCAGGTTGGTGATTCCGATATGTCTTTAGAATTTCTTCTAAGGCATGTGGGTCTCCTCACTATGTTTTCCTTCACCAGAAAACATCATAAGGAAATTATCAACATGTTTCAGGTGAATCAGACATGCCTCACAATCTTTATTTTGTCCTTTAGCAATTGGGCGCTAGACATGTCATAAAGACAAGTCATAAGTAATTTATTTCTTAACAATATACATTGTGTGGAAAACGATTAATAAAACTACATATTTTTTTAATGTAAGGGTCATGCTATATTCTAAACCGCTGGGTATTCCTAAATCTTTCGTTTATAGCATGAAAGAAAAGGAATTTCTAAGAAACTTTGCTCTAGACATAATTAAAATTGGAGCAGATAGTAAAAAGTTATAGACAGATTTACAAAAATAAAATCATTTTTTGGCTCTCTCGAAAACCTGTGTTTTGTCCCTTACATTAATTGATACTTCTGGTATCGATATATAGGTACCTAGCTATTATACATTTTAAATTAAGTAGGTTTTGCTATTCAAAGAAAATATTAGACTTGCTCTGATATTTTCTTTGAATAGCAAAACTAGGTTGTTTTAGTATAATTTAAGTGAGTACTTACAGTAAATAGATGAAGTTAACAATGCCCCAAAACCATCCAAAAATGCTGAACGGTGTGCGCTCCACAACTGTACCATCTAAAAATTGTTTTAGGAAAACTTTTATTGGAGTACCATGTTTCTTGTTAACAGCACAATCTAGTGTTGCAAAGAACTCAAGTCGTAATTTTCAACACTCAATTCAATTATGCAAGACTCTGAGTGCTAAAAAGGCTTGGAATCTAAAGTCAAGCCGAGCACGAGTCTTTTAACGGTCATTTGAAAATGACTGTTAAATGACTCGTGTTGGTAAAGGACTCGAGTCCTAAAATGAACTGGCTTGAAAATGAGACTTAAAGCTCATCATCTGAAAAGACTCAAATACTATTTGATTCTTTTTGGATGATTAGCTATCTATGTCTTTAGTAATGACCTCAAATATAATAATTATAGAATTATACACTCTAATTTAAACTTTTACTTGTGTCTTGCATCATGGCTGATGTTTAATTAAGTTTACCCATTTTGCATTATATTTATAATTAGTTAAAAATCCTCTTAATCACACACACACACAGAGCCACAATTTATAGCTAGACTCATGCACAAAGAGGATTAGAATGACTCGCCACATTAAAATAACTTGCGCGTACAAAGAGACTCGAGCTCTCATATCACATTCTCATAGTGAACTGAGTTCTCTAGGCTTGGGAGTCCTGTTGTAATGAGATATGACTTGTTAATTTTTCACCAGAGTCTGTTTATATAGAAATCGACTCGTGTTCTTTGCAAGACTAACACAATGGTTCATATCTATTTCAGACATTATATACATGTACATAAACTTACATAAAATATATACATAATGTTTGAGAAAGTAATTTTTGTTAGGTAAAGTAATAACAACAAACAATGCCACAGTGCAACAAGCTTTCTATGATTGATTCATAGAATTGAGAAATAAATAACAAAAAAAAAATACACATTATGCTATTTCTGTTGTAGCAGTAATAACTGATAATTGGAGAGCTTTACGTGACAAAACAGCGATAATACAAACTTCCTCAAAGATTTACTCAATATTTAGTTTGATTACATGCACTGACGTGGCCTAATATAATAAACAAGATCCTTGAACTACAGTTTATGAAAAATGTTGTGAAAATAAATGATATAGATACACTGAGAACGTACCTCCTTTAACGTACACCATTGTGTTTATTTGATATAATAAATTATGTTGACGAGTATTTTTCTAATGTTTTCCAGACTTTAAACAACAATTTACAAAACACTGGCGGACGACCGCGGAAGGTCCGTGAATGAAGTGACAACTGACAGCTATCTGCTATTGTCTTACTGACAGCCAAGCCAGTAAAAATAGTAGAGTTTATTTTCTTTAACAATTTTTTATCATTATTTAATATTTTGACTAGAAGATTTTATTAATTTCAAAATTTTCAGATTTGACATCGAAGTCGATTGTCAATAAAATAAATAGAATAATAAATAAGTTCAGTATAATTACTGAACGATAAGTGTGACCAGAAAATGTACCTACGAAATGTACGACTATTATGAATGCCGTGTGTCTGTGTTGTTGACCGCTGTTGTAATTTTGAGCTGAGACGTTAATGTAATAATGAACATTCTAGCATAAATAATAATTATTTATGCTAGAATGTACTACCTACATTAACGTCTAAATAAAATCACTCCATTAAAATCAAATACCCTAAACTCAAGGAGTCAAGTTTTGATTTCACTAATAAGTATAATCAATAATCAACATAATTATTATACTTAACATCAAGCTAAATACAAAAAAAATATAGTCACCTAATTTCATTATAATATAATAATAATAATAACCTTACAAGGCTCTCGTTAGACGGTTGGATTCTGGGCCTGATGCAGAAGGCGGTTCTCTTGGACTCGGCGAGCATTTTGAGGAGGTTCCTGTCTCTGGAGCCCTAACCACCGGTTGCTTAGTCCCTGTACCCGATACCGGTGGGCCTCCTTTTTTATATTTTTAAATGTATATTTTTATAATAGGTATGTATTTAAAAATGTAATTATACTGAACGAATAGTGTGACCAGAAAATGTACCTACGAAATGTACGACTATTATGAATGTCGTGTGTCGCCCCTGTCGCGCGTCGCAGCGTCGCGTCGCGTTCACCGGGCGTCTTCGTCATCGACGTTGGTTCGCTGATCACGTATCTACCTATGTATTACTGTAAGAGTTTGTAGCTGGAGCTGACCTAAATATTTTTTTTTCTACTCGAGGAACCAGATGTCACAACTTCCAGACGAATGATGAAACTATCTTAGTTCATTTTTTTATACTCCCAATGAGGCAAAGAATCATACGGCCTACCGCGCTGTCTGTTGGTATATAGTTACCGTAGCCTAAGGACGCTTGCAGGGGGGTATCACGTTGCCGACCCTTAAAAACCTTATGACTCCTTTTTTAAAGAACTCCATGTTATAGTGTTCCAGGAAAACCTCGACAGGGAGCTCATTTCCTTGAGTGTGTATTTGATTGTCTATAGTTTTCAACTTCACGAAATGCCAACTTCTCGAAATGTCAACTTCTCAAAATGCCAATTTCTCGAAATAACAACTGAAAAATATATTGACCGCTGTTGGCATTCTGAGCTGAAATGATAATGCAAGAGTGGTGAAAATTCTAATTCCTTTTTTGGATTGCCTAAGCTATTATTATTCCCTTTGTTAAACTATTATCTCCAAATTACATTTTTAAATATTATATTATAAAAATATACATTTAAAAATATAAAAAAGGAGGCCCACCGGTATCGGGTACAGGGACTAAGCAACCGGTGGTTAGGGTTCCAGAGACAGGAACCTCCTCACAATGCGCGCCGAGTCCAAGAGAACCGCCTTCTGCATCAGGCCCAGAATCCAACCGTCTAACGAGAGCCTCGTAAGGTTATTATTATATTAAAATGAAATTAGGTGACTATATTTTTTTGTATTTAGCTTGATGTTAAGTATATTTATGTTGATTATTGATAGGATAGGATAGGAGTCAAGTTTTGATTTCACTAATAAGTATTTATTAGTTGAATCAAAACTTGACTCCTTGAGATTAGGGTATTTGATTTTAATGGAGTGATTTTATTTATTATTATTTATGCTAGAATGTTCACCACTACTGCATTAACGCCTCAGCTCAAAATTACAACAGCGGTCAATAAGTGAGAAAAGACATTTTGAGAAGTTGGCATTTGGAGAAGTTGGCATTTCGAGAAGTTGACTTTTTGCGAGCGGTTCGCATTTTGCGAAGTTGGCATTCGGAGATGCAACGATACCAATCTGGAGGTATATAAAAGAAGGTCTTCGGAAGATTTGTTGGATACTTACCTGCTCTTGTATATTTTGTGATCTACCTACCTGTCATTTTAATTGCGTTGAACATACTTAATCTGAGCTTTACTTTTTACTTTTTATTTAACATAATTTATATTTCTAGCCTTCTGGATCAGCTGCAGCCATGGTCATGCCGCAGGGATAGTCTTGATCCCACAGAAATAGATCAGGATCTAATTCTGTGCTTGGTCCTTTCCCACTATTTATTTACTTATCTATCTATCTCTTAATAACACTATACCTAGACAGTGCTGTATTTCTGCTGGACTAGGATTTCTAGCGCCAGGCTAGTGTAGCTGCTTATCGACATGTAGGTCATTATATATCTTATTAAAACATAATGGTATTATTTAATTATGACCTTTTCCGTCCATCCAATGCTGATTTAGTTACTTTATGGTACATAGTACCTACCTACCTACTTATAACAGGTTTGGAAATTTGGATGCGGTCATGGACTTTGGCACTAACTGTAGGAATCGAATAAATAAAACAAACGATTATCACATCAATAATATTTATGAAACATCAAATGACATGTATAGGTTATAGCTTAAAATCTATGGTTAACTGTTACCCTAAAACTATTCGCTCGTAGAGAGCTGAAAGAAGTAAAATGACTCAGAAACTATTTATTTTTTAATTTAGTCTACGCTACTCGCAGAATAATGACAGTAGGGGTAAAGGCTGGTCAGACATTTTATTTTTCAGTAGACATACAATAAATTGGTTTACTAATTTACCCCTTTAAAGTCCTATGTGAAAATTAGCAGAGCTTTGGGCACGTAGGTACCTAGCCACGTAGGCAAGTACCTTACGCGACTTTATAAAGTAACACCATGATACCTGCTAAACAAACAGTTACTTTGATCAAGAATTATAATATTTTGGAGATTAGTATTTGTAATTCTTAAAATTAAAATCTACGACCAATCAATTGGTACACAGTTATTTAAATGATATAGGTTACTACTACGCCTACACCAATATCTACTCGGTGTGTACAGAACAAAGGAGTCAAATACATTATAATATTATGTAGTTCAACTATTTCATGTTTGATAAATAGACACACATTATTTAAAATTTTAAGTTCAAGATCAAAACTACTTGTGATATATTATGCAGATTCTCTATTTAAAAGCTCGAAACAAATAGTAAGACTTATACAAATACAAGGGTCCCTACAAAAACTACGTTTAGTCATTCGCCACAATAAAAAAATAATAACACGTCCCTGAGCGATTAGACGTCCTGTATATTATGGACAATTAAAGGGAAAAGTATACAATCCAAGTACTTACATCTAATAGGAATTATTAAATCATACTGGCCAATTATAACAAATGACAAAATAGATATAAATACCAGACAATCGTCATGAGGACAGGAAGAATGTCTACCCCTAGTGTAAGTTTATAAGAAATTGAAATATGTAGGTAGGTACTTAAGAGTTTTTACTCCGTAAAAACAATTACTATTTAGATTGTTGTTTTTTTTTGACCTACAATATAATATTATAGTGAAAATAGCAGGTACAATCAATGTAAGTAAGTAACATAAGTATATTTTTAACGTGGTCCTGTTAATGTAAATGTTATAATTTTGTAAACTTTTCATTAAGTTGGTATCATAACTATTATACGATTAGGTACATTACACTAGGAGTGACGTATAATCAGAGAGATAGAGACCAGTTGCCTACCTAACTCACGATTAGCGTAAACGGTTTATACAATTTTAAAACTCATAAGTATATAACTCACTGTGCTGAAAGGTTGCGCTGATTCTCCAAGAGGCATAACCACTAAGGTATTTTGATTGAATAATATTTGCCAATAAGTATATTAGATAAACATATAAAATACATAGATCCTAGCCTAGATTAGATAGACATTAAGTAAGGTTTACGACATCTATTACCAAAAGTAGATCTCAAGGATTTTCTGTTTTAAAAATCATAATGACATTATGCGCTTAAAAATAAATAAAATCATAGATTAATTATTTTTTGTTTTGAATGTATGTTTAAAACATTTGCTCGATTTTGAATATTTTATGTAAATATAACTAAAATAAGAGAACTTATTCTTGTACCTAGTACAATAAGCTCGACATTATGAAGAAACTCGCACAAATACAGATGGCCGGACTTATATAATAAGTCCGTAGATACTTTGACTAAGTTTAAGTATCCAAATGGATATGAAAAGTGAGGTGTTGTATTTGTACATTGGAAACTTCAATTGTTTTTTGGTTAAAATTAAGTGTAACGACAACATAATATGTTATAATAAGGTAATTGAATTGATAATAAAATTAAAGGCTTGAATCCCAAGCACTGCTGGGCACTTCATTCATCGGGTAAGACGGCAGGGTTTCAACTATGACTTTTACGCCTGAGTCTTGAGTAACCTCTTCATCCTCGGGGATTGTGTTATTTGCCGAATTTTCATCGATTTTATCATCTCCTAGGTCCATGTCAAAGATCTTACTTATGTCGGTTATATCATTTGTGAGGTACCGGAATCCGTCGATAGCTTTTGTTAAAACTTTACCTGCACGTTGCTCTGTAGCAAGCTCTTCATCTTGTTCATCGTCGTCTTCGTCATCTGTCGTTGTTATATCAGACACTTCGCCATCCACTAAATCTGAATCCTGTGAGGTATCGTGGCCATCGTTATGTATATCATCGCGATAACTAGGTTCGTTATCTATGTCAGAGCACGTCATGGAAATCTCATCTTCGTCGCTCTGATCACCCTCTCCGTCATCTTCTTGTTCAGATTCGCTTTCGTCGCTGTACTGAATGTTATGAACATCATTCCAACCTAAAAAACGTAGAAAGTCGTCACGTTCGTGTGCAGGCATTGCTGATTCATCCAGCTCATACCCCTGCGATGAATTAGAATCATCAGACCAGAGGCTCTCGGGCGGGCCAGGTTCATGGTCGTGATTTTCCTCATAATCCAAATTATTGGGCCCCCAGTCGCCATCGGCAACCGTCTCATTGTCCCCTTCACGTATTTCGACGTCCTGATCGTTTTCTGTATAAGGGACTAGGAATTGCTCCTCATGATTAATGTCATATTCTTCGTAAAATATAAAATTGTCATTGAAGAGAGGAACTCCAATCATTGTAACGCCGTCTGGACCCTCTGAGTCTTGTGACGATTCGGAATCGGAATAATTCTCTATATCCATTGGTACCTCAAGATACGGCCCCAATAATAATAGTTTACGACGATCTGTAGAAGGGTTGTTAAAAATTTCTTCTTCTGCGTAAACCTCAACAATTGGAGAGGGACCCGGTGATCCGTCTGAATTTAGGTTAATTAATGGTGGTATGTTTAATAATCGTTTAGCATTTTCGTTTAGACGAACTAAGTTTCCTTGAGGTACATATGCGTAGTTCGGTATTGTCTCAACGTTGCCGTTATTATTGCACGAGGGCATCGGATTTATTTCATGTTCTGGAGCCGATAGAGGTCTTAAAGGCGCACCGTTGATAGCAACTGGTCCAGCCTGAATCTTCAAAACTCCACTGAAGTTGATCCTGAATAAAAAATAAAATGTTAATAATGTAGAGTAGAAAGCATCTATTAGGGACATTCTTATAAAAAGGGCGGTATTTTTAGTCATAGAACATTCAATTGCGGTGTTATCGTATGCTCGCCCAAGTTGAGGGTGCCTTGTGATACTGTTATTGTTTCCAATTATAAAAAAAGGTCGTCGGGAGAAATGTAAAATAATGTTTTTATTTGTCAGCTATAGCCGACATTTTGTTTAAAAGTTTAATTTAAATTCTGTTTGCGTAACAATCAAAGCGATGATTGCTGAAAGAGACTGTAACCGACTTGTACGCATGAAGAGTGAGTAAAGAGGGAGATTCTTGTTAACACTATGCCTATTCGTTTAGATCATACGCTTAATACCTACATGAACGTAATAAAAGTATCAAAGTAACTAGTTAAGTATCTAAACACTGGGTTAAAACGGAACCCTATTACTAAGACTCCGCTGTCCGTCTGTCTGTTTGTCCATCCATCTGTCTGTCTGTCACCAGGCTGTATCTCATGAACCGTGATAGTTGAAATTTTTACAAATGATGTATTTCTATTGCCCCTATAACAACAAGTACTAAAAACAGAATAAAATAAATATTTAAAGAGCCCCCTTTAAACATATATAAACGTGATATACCCATACAACAAATGTGATTTTAATGCCGTTGTTGCTCGATATTAATAATGGCAACAGGTAAGTAGACACTTGAAATATTCACAGAATATTTTGTTCTAAGTATATTAATTTCAAAATAAAATAAATTAAGGGGCTGTCACACAACAGGCGTGTTTATTGTTGTTTTTTTCTCGATCTTAACGACGACAGAAATAAGCTTAAAATATGTATTTACAGAATATATAGATTTATATCCACTTGAAAAATAAATACCTACTTATTTAAAATTTATTAAAGGAATTTTACGACGCCTCCACTGGAATTTAACAACACAAACTGACTGCTGACCAGTCAGTTTGTGTTGTTTTTATTATTAGAATTTATTTTTAATGTATGTGTTATTCCAGACCATAATCTATCTCTGTGCCAAATTTCATCCAGACCCGTTCAGTAGTTTTTACGTAAAAGAGTAACAAACATCCATCCATTCTCACAAACTTTCACATTTATAATATTAGTATGGATATTATTATGTCTTTACTAACAAAGAATGAGATAAAGTATTACCCTGTACTATTAAGTATTCTGTGGTATTACTAACAGCAAAGAGTAGGTACTGGTCACTTGAAACAAATGATTATTATGATTTTTATTTATCTTTTACCTAACATACATTTTTAATTATATAAAATCAAAATAAAAAAACCCACCGGTATCGGGAACAAAGTCAAAGCTACCGGCAGTTAGTGCTCCTTTATTATTATTATAACAATTAGGTTCGCCTAATATTGCAAAGAGAAAATAGCATACATATAAGTAATAGAGGTAGGTAAGTATAATCAAATAAATATTACAAGAAAACGATATATTTTATTTATAGGGCAATACCTATGGATGAATACATTTTAAAAATGTTTAGTATTTTAAGTTTGAACTTTTTTTAGGAAATATCTTTGGATAGTTTAACCTCCTTGGATTGTAGTTTTTTTATTTAAAGCTCGTGTGATTGGCCTCCGCCAGATTGTTGCTTGATTAGTATCTTGCATATTACATGGTGTCCCGTAATCTCGCTTTAGTCTTCATTGGCTTCAGTAACTTGTAGCGAGCTGGAGTATAACTAAAACAAATAAATTAAATTAATTTATTTATATATAACTAAGATTGTTTAGTTGCGGGTTGCAGTCAGTCAGACACCAGTCGTATTACCAACAATCGCAGCAGCCATTTTGATAAAATTTTCAATGTTGTCGCCATTGCAGCCACATAACTATAACAATTTATACCTACATGTAGACTAAGTAAGCATTATAGTTAATTCAATATAAATACACAGTACAGTATTAGAAATATTCAAAATCATATACTCACCGCTGAAACGTTATAAAATAACAATTAGGTAGGTACCTTAACGATCGGGTGCAACGGTGCAGGGCTGGGTGCACAAACTGCACAATGGCGGCGCGAGGGCGTGGCGGCGCGGGCCGGCGGCGCAGTATGCACTTGGCGCAACAGCTACATTGACCCGAGCGCATCGCGCATGCGCCCTATGGACATTGCGTTAAAATAGCCACGATTTGAAAACCCCTGATATTTTTATTAGTAGATATTTTACAATTTATTAAAGTATTTCAAAATTAAGTTTTAAAAAAGGAACATAAAATATTTTACTTTACAGCCGAGACAGTGGTAAGCTCATTTAAATAAATATAAATATACCTATATGTATAGGTAAAATGTCCCCACTCACCTTTTTAATTAAAAAGGGGCAATTCAGTTAAACTTAAAAGTCTGATTCATCACATATCTCGAATATAAAATATCGCACCCAGTATCTTTTGTTTTTTTATTTATATAAAATAATCTGTATGATCTCACACATACACTGTTTATTGTTATTTGAGCACAATGTACACATAACTCAGAACAAACACAATTAGCATTTAGATAATAAGTTCACAGTCACTACTCCCAACCGTCCTTTACTGGCTTGCTTGACTTCCCGACGGTTGTGACGTATCTACCGTCTCAGAAGAAGAAGAAGCTCCAGCTGCCCCGCCATCTTCGCCAGGTCTATCAGCATTAGCTTCTCTAACAAACATATCTCTCAATTTTTCTAAATGCTCCCTTTGCTTCTGTAACCTTTTCCTTTGATCTTGCACCTTTTGTAGAGCTTGGACTAGTACATCTTCTTCAGCTTGAAGCACTCTTTCTTCTTCAGCTTGCCGTTGTATGCGTCGACGAGATGTGCGCCGTGACATCGTAATTAATAAAAGTACTTTATCACTTTATAATATTTCAATGTTCTTATACACTTGTAATAAATAAGACCACTCCCTATAAAATCGTAACGATAGACTGCAAAATGCGTCCAGACTCCAAGTAGCCGTATTGATTTTGTCCGCGTCGACCGTATATATGAGGTGGGTGGGATATTCGCGCTTTTCACCCTCCCGTACCTCAGACGAAATGCAGACTGCGCGCGCAGTGGCGTATTCCGCGTAATTTCTACGGCAGGCACCTACCATTGTTCAACGAAATAGACTTGTCAAACTTATTTGCCCGCTTGGATTGGATTGCAATTTTAATGTTGGTAGGTACCTAATTTAGTTATAACTGAATTCACAATATTATTTTTTTATGAAGGTAAGTATGTTACCCGAAGACGGCTGGAATTTATACGTAAACCGCATAATATCATTGTAAACAAAGACATTGGGTACCGTAAGTAGCGTGTAATAGGTACTTGAGACAAATTAGGCACGCGCGCCTAGAGGTGCGACGACGGCGTAATAAGGAACGCGGGGAGTTTTTAAACAAAAAAAAACATTATTTTTATCGTTTTTTCCTAATGTGCAAGTATTTAGATAAGTCTAAATACTTGCACGTAATAATTATTAAAAACAAACGAACCTTATTATTTTATAAACAATTTTTATCTAATGTTATAAAAGTTTATTTTCAAAATAAGAAAAAATGGTTATAGAAATCTATACTAGATTGTAGTATTTGGCAGAGTATCTACACTTAAGTTTATTATGTTGGCAGCTATGACCAAAAATCCAAAATGGCGACCTGGTATCCGGTTGTTCACTAACAGTTCACGCATGCGCTATAAAGTCCAAATCTAGGAACATCCGCCCGCCATCTTGTAAATGCACTTCGTACTTGCATCCCTATATTATTTATAATATGAACTGAATTACAAATGTAGAATAAAAAAATGTGAAAACCAACGCGCATAAGACTGAAACTTAGACATTTAAACTGGCCGTCAATTAAAAATATAATATCATATCAAAACAGTATGTTATGCAATGCAGGTGTATGTTTTTATTTTATTAATTAATTAATTACAAAATAAGAACGTACTTAGGTCTCCATCTTAAATTTATATTATTTTTTAGGCACCTAGTACAACAATTGAAAATAAATGAATCAGTATATACTTTCCCTGCCTCAATCAGTCAAAATTAGGTAGGTACTGTATATGGTATTATCAACAGGTTTATTCGATAAAAAATGAAGTATCTACTTATATGTCTTAGTTATAGTTAAAACTGGTAGTAGATATATTTTTTGTTTGTACCTACTACCAGTATGTATGATATTATTAGATATTATCTGAAATTTTAAGCAAAATAAAAAAGGAATCCGCTAGCAACGCACAGCCTACTAAATTTCAATTGTATTTTTTTACCTACGCTAGCCAAAAAATAACAAAGAAACAATGATTAAAATACCCTAATCGAAATATTAGTTAATCAAAAAACATTTTCTTCACTCCCCCTCTCAAGATGATAACAACAAATGCACCAAGACGCCATTTTTGTTCCAAAGTGTGACAGCCACAATAACAATCGTTGCTTGAAGATGTCCTAAAATCAAAACAAACACTTACCCCCAACGTGGAGACTCGCCCGCGGCTCACAAACAGCTCAAAGCACAAACTTTCACCAATTATAACAACAATTTTAATTTATTCGACAGCTAATGTTACTTGCAGGACGTTTAAGATGCGAATAAAGCAATATATTCAGCTCGGTCTAGCTTCCTGGACATTGACGCATGCGCGCCTTCTGGATGCTGATCAATAACACCCCCCTCAGATATCCAGGCTGCGAGCTAGGTGCTAGGTGTCTAGACCACATAGAGCATAAGGTTCCGGTCCACTGAAAGTGAAATACATCGCTCGGATATATTTTATATTTTGGTATTATTTTGCGCGTCTACGTATCTGAACATGTAAAAATAATAATTTTAATGAATTTACTGCTTACTATGAATGCATAGCTAAGTAGATCTGCTTTCACAGTAATGCGGAAATAAGTAGGAGTGTGTACTCCCCTCTGTTTGAAGACAAGCGGTGAAATGCCGGCTCCTAGGGGCTCTATATAGGTACCCGGTTCTACTGCGCATGTACATTATTATATCCCCCATCAAAGAAAACAAGGAGCCACTTTGGAGATTACGTCATTGTTAGGCATTTGTTTACTTACGCGATATCGTTTACAGTCCGGTACAATTTAGCCCAAAAAATAGGTAATAACATCAATATAAATGGAATGTAAAAAGTCCCCATCGATGCCGCGCGTGCATAACAATTTATACAAGGATCAAAGTTTGCAAAAATGTTTATCTTAGATAGATTTATTGTAAAAACAGTAAAATAAAATTAGATATTCAAAAAGTTGAAAAAGTCTTATTCATCATAAAATGTATAAGTACGCCGTGTACATACAACACTGGAGCTATAAATGTTTCTAGCGATCTGTTTAAGTTAATATTTTATTTTATTACTTTAAAAAAATACAATATCAACTCAAAACTCGAACTGGAAGACGAAGCGTGGCCTTCGTCATCTTAGCCAATAGACCTCACCCAAGGATATCCACAACTCTCGATGGAACTCAAAAGAAATCCAGTCCAACCGTACCCCAGTATAACCTTGAGCGACATCTGTCTCGTATTCAATTATATTGCCCGCATGGCTAGGGTCGTGACCTGCTCTTTTATAACCTACTTCAATAAAGAGGAGGTTATCAATTTGTGTGTATTTTTGTTTTTTATGTTTGTTATCGCAGAACTCCGTCATTTATGAACTTATTTGTAAACATTTTTTTTTTAAAGGATATATATAATATTTCCAATTTTGCCCCATATTCATCAAAAGCCAGTTCTAATGGGATGGGATCCAAGAGGAACCGAGGGAACTCCTCAAATATTATACGCATACATATAGTGATTTTTATATTTTCTACAACAAATCAAATATTTGCATTCAGAAAATAACCACAGCGTTCAAACAGCGTTCCTATCCTCGTTCCACAACACGAAAGATTTAATCAGGAAAATATTAGAACCTACACTGGTTAATTCGGAAGTGTCGTGCAAGACCGATGCCGATAACTTAATCCGTGGCTCAGTAGTCGATGTGAGCGACTGCTGATCACGAGGTCCCGGGTCCGATTCCCAGATCGGACCAAAAATTGATATTGGGTTTTTCTGTCAAGAAATTCACAATACATGCTCGGTGTTTGGAAATTGGTGGTGTTTACACCCTTCCTCGGAAATCGTTGGTCCTACGCCTGATCTCTCTCCGGTCGTGTCGGATATCCGTCCCATCGGACTATGAGAGCGAAGGAATAAAGAGTGCACTTGTGTTTGCGCATACACTTGTGCACTATATATTATAGTTGCAGCAGCAGCATCCGCGCACATGGCAAGTCTCAAATCAAAGGAGGACATTATTATAATTATAAGACCGATGCAGTGAACCCTTAGAAAATGGCTAACATGTTTTGTCTACCAACCTACATAATTATACTTCCAAAAAACATAGGAACGGGCATTTATTCAGCTTGATAGGAAAAAAACTTATTTCTAGAGCTTCCAGTGCTGCTGAGCGCCTTCGTTTACTAGCATGTGCCCTATGGGTCAGTTATACACAAAATGGTACAGAGCCCTGCGTGTCCAGTACAACAATGGCTTCAGAGTAATGTTGGGATTTGCAGAGCACCATGCAAAATAGAATAGGTACCATCCCTAATGCGGCGAGTGTGTTGGAAATTGGTTTGAGAGCTCCATTATGTGGAATTGGATAACGAGCCACCGAGCGTCTTCTCAATACAAAATATTATAATAAGCACCTAATTTTAGTTGTCAGTCAACTGTATAGATTGAATATGTGAAAATAATATTTTGTTATACTTAATTGCAACACCTTTAAAATAAATATCGTAAAATCTAATTTATTGCGCAACAAAGCTCAGCGGCCTGCGCCGGCAGTAGGTACGCCACACTGACACCACATTTTTTTTTTTAATGTTTGTTACCGCATAACTCCGTCATTTATGGACCGATTTGAAAAATTCTATTTTTGTCTGACTGGACATACTTCCAGTTTGGTCCCATTATCATCAAAAGAAAGTTCTGATGATGGGATCCATGAGGAATTGAGGGAACTCCTCAAAAGGTATGGGCACACATATAGCAATTTTAATATTTTTAACAATAAATCAATCATTTGCATTCAGAAAGTGTAATTTGGTGAAGTAAAACTGATGAAGAAGACCACAGTTGGCCATCTGAACTTCTCATAATAAGTATTTTACTGATGGCGATTAGATAAGTTTCGGTTATTGTTGCTAAGCAACTATTAATAAGAAATAATGACGTGAATTAATTGAGCGCGGATTGCACAGATTAAATATAGCTTTTAATATCTACCTACTTGACCTGTGTTCAGCCCGACGCTCAGTCGATTTTATTCAATTGTAACAAACAAATATTTGACAATTTTACAACTTGCCGTACTGAAGTCGGTTTTTTTTTGTTAAAATTATTCAATAAACATTGCACATGTTTTTAATTATTCTGGCTAATATCGGCAATCACTAAACAGTGTACATTTTATTTGTGTAATCGATTTAGTAGTTTAATAGATTACCTCATTACATACTAATAAACATATTAAATGCCTACCCAAATATTGGTATAAAATTATAGATGGTTCATTACATAATTATATGAGTAGCGATAATATATTATTGTTTCCAAAGCGATAAGTAACATTCGCAAATAGCTGTACTCGGGCACACGCCTTATTTGTAAAAATGTATATACATCATAATAGACAGTTGCATGATGGCCATAACCATTTATCATAGCGCTCCCAGGTACTCTGCCTCTCCCGCCATACTTCATCCACCGTTTGAACAAAGAGCTAGTACGCAATATAGTTCTAGAACATTCCGCCCCGGGACTCCTCACTACAATGCGCCGTCGATAACTATTACATCTAAATGATATTAACGACACTTCATCACCAAACGAAATTGAGATTTATAACTATTAGCAGTAAGAATCAAATTTGCTTGTTGTATAAATGTCTTTTGACGCTATGTAACATAGAACCACTTTTGATTATGCACAGCACACTAATGCATTTTCAGGGGTTGTTGCGGGGTGCGAGAAGCAAGCGGTGGCCGAGGTGTGTCTGTGCAGTTCGGTATTTATAGATACGCGCATACACCCCATCCCTCAACGACACCCACTCGCCCGCCTCGTGCCTCCACATCCAGGAAATATAGGTACATGTTTCTATAAACTGAAATTATGTTTGATTTACAAGTTGCCTATTAGTATAGGGATGTTGTTTTAATACCAAATTCTGTCTGCTTCTTTGAATGCGCGGTATTGTCGAAAGTTTCCAATATGTGTTAAGCTTAATCTAAAGAGGTAGGGCACCATACTAGCGAGCAAGCCCGACTGGGGAAGGGCCTCCATCTTACAGAAGACATTTTTAACTACTATAATTAAAATTTATATATATAATAATAAGTTATTTTTGGAATATATATATTATATATTTGGAATATATTCGACTTAATAAAATTTGAGCAAGTAAAAAGTTGCCAAATTAATACTTGGCCAAGTGAGTAAAATATTTAAAATACGAAATATAAATATACTAAAGATTCTTTTGGGAAATGAAACTAGTGCGATAAGTTTTTTGGGAAGTATAATTTGACGAAAAATATTTTGCCAAAAGGAATTCTCGCGTGGGAACCGAACACACAACACGCTGATCAGATAAAATATGATGGGCTACAGTGAAACCGCATAAACCCAAATATGCGATTGCCAAATTTCATCCAGATCCGTTTTAGGCGTTACTCATATCTCAAAATATACTAAATGATGTTAAATATTTTTATTTGGATTGTGTTAAAATGTATCAAATTTAAATAATTGATATGATTATGATGATATCACTATAGTTATAAATTATTCGCCGGACTGAAAATGCTTGGAAGGCCTATTGGTCAATGAAAAACCTCATGAAAGGAGACCTTCCGATTTGTCACAAGCGCAAATTAATGGACATGTGCATTCTCCCCATTCTTACATACGGCGCTCAAACCTGGTCTTTGACAATTCAGCAGAGATCCAAACTCGAGGTTTGCCAACGTGCGATGGAGCGCAGTATCCTTGGATTTCGATTAATAGACCGGATACGGAACACGACACTGCGCTCCATGACCCGAATTGCCGACGTTACCCAAAAATACTGTGGGACTGGGCCGGGCATATTTGCCGCATGTCAGACGAGTTGTGGGCGAAAATTACCACTATGTGGGTACCAAAAAATTTCCAACGGCATCGTGGTAGGCCCAGACTCAGATGGCGGGACGAGCTTGATGCGTACAGGAAATACTGGTCTATTCTAGCACAAGATCGGGTTGAGTGGAAAGAGGAAAGGGAGGCCTTTGCCCTGCAGTGGGACAGTACAGGCTGAAAATAAATAAATAAAAACTATAGTTTGCCTTTCTGTGTGCAAAATAATAAATAATATATACCTACATATTGCTACTGTCAATGTTATTCAATTAAAATCGAAATAAAAAGGTACTTCCACATTATTAAAAAAAAAACAATTTAGATTAAATAAACAACACAAAATAATAACATATTGATCAGAATCCATTCATTTAATTATAAAAAATATTCTTAAGGTATAATATATTATTTCTAGCAGAAGACATACTAATCTATTCTTAAATATATTTCTAAAATTGATTTCAGTAGGTAGGTGATTTTAAACAAATGGAGCCATACACAATATGCTCTTTTTTTATATGCTGTGGTGTGTTAAACAAGATATGAAAGATATCTGAATTTTGCTCTTTAGTCTATTAATGTTACCACTTATTATAAAATTACTTATTAGACTTGTATAGATCATAAGCTATTTTTGTTATAAGTATACAAATTTTATTACGTTGAACCTTGTATTTAAATTAATAAATAACAAGATATATTTTTTTCCTTACAAATAAGACTTTTTCCAAAATATAAATACATGGTAGGGTAAGGTATCTTTAATGCTAAGAAATGGGGTTCACAACAAAAGGTTTATAAGGAGGTTTAATATTACAAAATTAGTCATTATACATTTCTATTGGGTTCTAACCGCTCTATTCTTTCTCAACTCTATTAACACTCTACTAACTATAGACAAATATTTAATATTGATTTTAATGATATATTTGGATTTTGCAGAAAATTGTGTAGCTAGATGACCATGCTAAATAAAAGTTAAAGATAAATATTACTATTATACTACTACTATTATACTTTTTTATACTACATACTTGGATGGCACACAAGCATAAAGCCCGCCTGATATAGAGTAGTTACCGCAGCGGGCAGGCTACGGACGCTTGCAATACCAGAGGTCTCACTTGCATGTTGACTACCCATATTTTACACCAGAGCTTTAAGATAAAACGCATCCCTAAATGAGCGCTGGAGACTTGTACACACATACAGGAACACAACTACACCGATGTGTGTAGTTATTTGGCTGTGGTATTCTGTAAGGGAGAAGTCCTTCCCATGTCGGGATTGCTAGGTAGTATAGGCCCTCCCTACCTTAAATTATTATATTTTTGTGTTGTACAAATAGTGATTACTCATGCAGATATTGATTGGAGATACGTTTTCCTATCCCATTTTTTAACAATCATTAATTTATAAAACGCTTTTAAAAAAACACGTAAGTGTTGCCACAAGTAATTCATATTTTTTTATATAAGGTTTTCTTTCAGAGAAAATAGCGCGTACAAGCAAACAAAGTTGCTCCTCAACTAATTTGTCTGTCGCCTCATCAAGTTGTCAGGTAATTATGCTCGTTGGTCTATATAAAATATTATGTCAAATTAAGAGTAGTTTGCAGCAGGCGACAACACAGCTATAAATAAATAACAATACTATAAATAACAACACAGAAAACGTTCAAAATATGTATAACACAATTTTGAACGTTTTCTGTGTTGTTATGTAAAAATACCGATATTATTTTATAACGAATGCGAGGTCACAGTTATACGATACCTACGCCTACTATTTCAAACAACACGTATCTCTATGACGAGTATTTCAGTAACAGAAATTTCCGACATCACAGTTACGCGGCACGGCTAGTATTTCTAATAACAAGTATTTCTGAAACATTTCTCAGTCCTAACTCCATAGTGCCCCAAAGGCTAGACCCTATAAACCGGTATTTCCATAACAGGTATTTTCTTAACAGGTACTTTAGTAACAGGTATTTCCGACATCTTGTAACAGTGACAGGCTGTTATTTTTTTTGTAACCTAGTATTTTAAGAGAGATAGGGCACCATACTAGCGAGCAAGCCCGACTGGGGAAGGACCTCCACCTTACAGAAGACCACAGCCAAATGACTACACACAGCGGTGTAGTTGTGTTCCTGTGTGTGAGTACAGGTCTCCAGCGCTCATTTAGGAATGCGTTTTGAAAGAAACGTATTCCTATCCCAGGGTTACTTCCATCTTAAAGCCCTGGTGTAAAAAAAAGGGTTGGCAACACGCAAGTGATACCTCTGGTAATGCAAGCGTCTATAGGCTACGGATACTGCTTAACATCAGGCGGGCCGTATGCTTGTTTGCCACCCAAGTAGTATAAAAAAATAAAAAAAAAATTTACCTGTTACGATAAATACGCCCCAAGTTAGCACTGTTTCATTTTCACATGTCACAGTTGTCAGTTGTCACATTGTAATTGACAGTGTATTGTCAATGTCAGTAACTATAACTATATGTTAAATTTCAGCTTTTCAGCGGATTTACATAGCAAAAAAAAGAGAAGGGTTATTGTTACAAGTAAATTATATAATTTACAAACAAAACATGTGAAATGGTGAAGTATCATCTTGTGTAAAGGATTCAGAAAGCTGCTATCAAGAAAAATGAGTTTAATGGGTATAAAGTTAGTAACATTCGATGTTACAAATACACTGCTTAAATTCAAAGTACCTCCATGGCAGTATTATACAATAGTTGCCAAAGATCATGGTTTTGTAGGTACTGCGGATGATATCAAACCGAGATTAGTTGACAACATGAACATAATGAGAAAGGAATACCCAAACTATGGCAAATCTACAATAGCTTGGAAGAGATGGTGGACTGAACTTGTTAAAAGGACTTTCAAAGGATTTCTGCCAGGTACGGCAAATATGCAAATGATGGCCAATCGAATAATCAACGATTATAGTACTTCTAAATGTTGGTACATTGCAGATGGTACAGACAAAACCATCAACTATTTCAAAATGCAGAATATAACTGTTGGTATAATATCAAATTTTGATCCAAGGTTAGATTCCATATTGCAAGATATTTGTTTATATAATAAGTTTGACTTCATTTTGTCATCATATGACATTGGGTACAGTAAGCCAGACAAAAGGATATTTAAAAGTGCCATTAAAATGAGTAAGCAGAACATTGAGCCACATGAGGCTCTGCACATTGGAGATGATCTGGAGAAGGACTATGAAGGGGCGCGGGGAGCTGGGTGGCACGCTATACTAGTCAACCCAAACATGAATACTGAGACACCACCAGCACCGCACCATGTGTTTGAAAGCCTAAAAGTTTTATATGAAGCTATAGAACAGAAAAAACTGAAACTTTAATTGTCCCAATGTTAAAAATACGGTAATTAATTTGAAATAGTTACCCAATTTACCTTGTCGTTGCATGACTATTATAGTGGTAAGACCTTATTCATTAAAGTGCCTCATATACTTACTATCAGCAGTAGTAGAGTGGTCCAAATCATAATTTAGCCCAAGCGGGACTGACGCTCGTTAGGTAACCCATGTTAAAAAACATTGAGTCAACTTTACAGAAAAGTGCCTCGTAAGTTCCAATAATTTACAAAATCATTGAAATTCATATAATTTTTAGATTAAAATGATTTTAACAGTTATAATTATCTTTTACAGTGTTATCCAAATCTAATACTCTTATAAGAAAAGCTACTTATATTGATAACTTAATTTAACTTTTATACTACTTGGGTGGCAAACAAACATATGGCCCGCCTGATGTAAAGCAGTAACCGTAGCCTATGGACACTTGCAATATCAAAAGGTAACACTTGCATGTTGCCGACTCATTTTTTTCACCAGGGCTTTAAGGATTAGAAAATATTTTGTGTAAAACGCATCCCTAAATGAGCGCTGGAGACCTGTACTCACACACAGGAACAACTACACCGCTGTGTGTGGTTATTTGTCTGTGGTCATCTTTAAGGTGGAGGTCCTTCCCCAGTTGGGCATGCTCGCTAGTATGGTGCTCTACCTCTCTTAAAGTATTTGATGAATAGGTTGTCCGCATACTTTACTATGTTGTCAGGTCACCTTGTTGGAGACCAATGACAGGCAAGTTATGGACAAGGTCAGCTCAAGTCTGAATGCTGTGGATATATTTGTGGAGGCCTTTGTCTAGCATTGGATGTCATTCAGCTGAGATGATGATGAAATAGGTAAAAATTATCTCAACTATAACTTGAAGGTTTGCAGTTACAAGTAGAATAATAATAATAGTTATAAATTTCTGTAAAAACATGCACATATTGATCAAGAATAGAATAGAATAGGAAACACTTTATTGTACACCAATTACATTTTGATAACAAACATTATTTATACTTAGTTATGTACAATGGGCAGCCTTATCGCTAAAAAGCAATTTACATGTACATGGAAAAACTAGTAGTAGACACAGTTTAGAATTTAGATACAGAAATAATTATTTAAAATGTTCTATTATATAATATGTCAACAACAAGTTTAGTTTTTTTTTTAACAGAGCACATTAATTAATCAATTTATCCAAAAGCTACAAAAAAATCAACTCGTCTATAGCTCATAATTAATTCAATCTACCTACTACTAACCAATTTCAAATGGAAATCTCATGACAAATATTCAATAAAATAATTGTTGTTTATGTATAGCCAATTCACTATTTTTAACCGACTTCAAAAAGAGGAGGTTGTCAATTCGTGTGTATTTAAAAAAATAAAAATTAATGTTTGTTACCGCATAACTCCGACATTTATGGACCGATTTGAAAAATTCTTTTTTTGTCTGAGAGGACATACTTCCAGATTGGTCCCATTATCATCAAAAGAAAGTTCTGATGATAGGATCCATGAGGAATTGAGGGAACTCCTCAAAAGTTATAGGCACACATATAGCAATTTCAATATTTTTAACAACTAATCAATAATTTGCATTCAGAAAGTGTAATTTGGTGAAGTAAAACTGATGAAGAAGACCACAGATGGACATCTGAACTTCTCAATAATAAGTATTTTATTGATGACGATTAGATAAGTTTCGAGTATTGTTGCTAAGCAACTATTAATAAGAAATAATGACGTGAATGAATTGAGCGCGGATTGCACAGATTAAATATTGCTTTTAATACTTACTTGACCTGTGTTCAGCCCGACGCACAGTCGATTTTATTCGATGACAAACAAAAAATTTACATATTTATTCTCTTAATTTTTTCCTAATATTCTCAAACACATATTTAAAGATATATTAGGTATATTCTGTATCATAAATGTGTGGTGTACAATAAAGAGTTTTCTTCTTTCGAGTTTTCAAATGAATTACCTATATAATTGACCGAAACTTCACCAAGGCCTGTTCAGAATATCAGCGCTGCAGTTTTAAATGCCACAGCACAGAGCTGAGATTACGACACTTGCTGACATCACACAGGATAACCTGGTATCATGTGTATGTTCGAATAAATGCTTTTCTGTCTCTTTCAAATGTAATGCAGCAAATTAAAAATGGTACATTTGAACTGAACAAAGTTTAAAGGTATTTGAAAATTTTACAACTTGCCGTACTGAAGTCGGTTTTTTTTTTGTTAAAATTATTATTATAGTAAGGATTGCCTTTATTTTATTTATTTATTTATTTATTAATTTTTACATTAGGATATTAAACCATATATTGTTAGTAAAGACTTACACTTTTTATATATATATATATATATATTTTTTATTAATACGTAATGGAGGCACAACTTATCAACTCTCGAATGCTATATGGATGTGTTTTTAAGAAAATGTTTTTGTATCCCAGCAATATCCCAACACATAACCTTGCTGTAACAACTTTTTGAGTCAGTATCATGCAAGCAATGCTCCAGATGTTGCAACCCTCCATAGGCTACAACAAATGATATAAAGAAGTGTAGTGATACCAGAAGCAGCTGTCGTAGCTCCCCACCTCCACTCATCATTATCCCATAAGACATAGAAAGGCTTAGGCTCGTATTTATAAACGCATCTCAGGTATTGAGTACGCGTACTTTACGTACCGTCTAACTACGGTCTCGGACGCCTAGTTAGAAAGAGGCAGGGTGTCAAGTGCGCATACTCAATACCTGAGATGCGTTTATAAATACGGGCCTTAGTCCATTTGTTTGATCAGTCATTTCAGCTTGTGCAGTCAAGAGTTAGGAGCCTTACACATTGTAGTTTGTACAATTTTTTATACAGTCTCACTCTCCATGTGTGAATAAAATGGGTTGGCAAAAATACCTCTGGTATTGCAAGCATCCATAGGCTACGGTAACTGCCTGCCATCAGGTGGACCCTATACTTTTTTACCACCCAAGTTGTATAGGGAGAGGTTGGAGAGACATCCCAACATACTAGCAACACAGCTGACCTTGCGTAGCTATGTTAAGCGGCTGAAAAGAAAGGAAATCCTGTAGAAAATAAAAGAGTAGATGTCCTCACTGGAGGACACACTCGACTCAATAAATAAACTATACCATCTCATCTGCATCTCATCTTGCGGATAAAGCAAGCATAATTTAAAAAAAAAATTGTATAAAAAAAAACTTTCCCATCCATTATATCAACTCGCGCTGCTCCTGAGCCATTGGCTTGCAACACCTTTGGGTGGAACCAATAAGTATATAATAATTTATGTTTAACATTTAAATTGCAGTTGCTGTCATCTGACTAAACATGGGGATATATGAACAATATCACCAATTGAACAGGCACTAGGAATACCAGTGTTCAGTGCTATAACAACAGTATCAAGTTGAAAACACAAATTATGATTTAAGTTCTACTGACCATTTGTATAGTTAAATAGTAATTTATTATTAGTCACAAATTATATAACTAGTTATGTTTAATGTAAATAAATATAGAATAAATGATTTCATTTATTATCATTTTTTTTCTCACAATTACTGTCTTCCACTTTACATACTTATATTTTCACTCTTGTCATCTCAAAATTTGTTTTTCTTTATGTCTCTCAGCTGTTTCATTTAATTTTAAGGTACTATACGTGTATGTGATACAAAAAGCCTTGTTTAAGATGAATACCCATGTTATGACCTGTAGAACAATGGCAAAAGAGACTGAAACCACAGAATACGTCTTAAAGGGGGTTAAACAGTGTGGTGGTATCAGTGGTTTTGTTTTTTGCTTTGATTAATTTAAAACTCACTACAGATTAACTTTAGTGTAAATAATAAAACTCCTATTGTTTATTTTGCCAAAACTACCTTTGGGGGTAAAAATAATTCATACAGAGCTGTACTTCCACACCAAGCACAGCTCTGTATGAATAATTTTATTCCTTGGTTTGATTTAGGTACTCAAAACCCAAAAATAAAACATTTTCAAGTTTTATAAGACAGGTAGATACTTAGTCTTGTAAACAAATCGGAGGGTGTTCAATGGTTCTAAAATCGTATGAAAAATATTTTTAATAAATGCGAAAGTAGGTTTGTTTGTTACGCTTTCATAACATAACTGTTAAAGTTGAACGGATCTTAATAGAATTTGGCAAGGAGATAGATTGTATCCTGGGTATTGACATAATATGGTATGGGATTTTTACAGCATTCATTGGCACCCACGATAGATTTGAAGGTACGAAAACATTCAAAATATTACCCCTTATGATTTAGACCCATCGTTGGCATCGTTCATTGTAGTAATAATAATATGTATGTACAAATTTAAATTATTTTAAAACGTGAAAGTTTAAAAGAAGCTTTATAGTTGCTCACTAGATGGCGCTCTTATACTGCTACAATATTATTATGGCAATATTATTATTTGAGCGTCATCTAGTGTCTCTGTTACCATTATTCGCAATATAATATATCTGCGCATAATGGTAATGGTAAAACAGAGAGCAACACCTGTGTGATATGTTTTTTTTTTATAAGGAACAGGAGAATCAAATAACCAAGTCTCTATAATAATAAAGTTTAAATCTAAGATGGTGCCACCTGCAACCTTTACAAAATGTACCAAAAGAACACAATACCGAATCAAATACTATTTAACTGAACTGAACTTTGTTCGTAACATAAGGGGTTATTTGGAAATAAAAAAACCACAACCTATCCTTCGTACCTACCTTTCCGTAATGAACTTTTACTATGACTGCAAAATATTTTTAAATTGCAGACTACAGTTATTTTATGCATTTTCTATTTACAATAGAAATATTTTGACTATACATAAAACCAAATAATGTAAAATAGACTAGTATAATATCTACTGCCTAAGTGCCCGGTGAAATCGACTAGCTTTGAGAATTTTACTACAAAATATGAAACAAACAATAAACTATGATTAATTAGTTTACTTAACAGTAGATTAGTAGAACGTATTGGCAGTGGCAGTAGAATGGAATGTAAATGTTACGTATTATGGTACTTTCTAAAATGCATTTTTATTCATATTTTATCAGTATGGCAACACACAAAACTGCTGCGCGTCCATGTCAAGTGAGTCTCATCTGTGTAATACAGGATCAATATAAATTAAAAATGCGGAATCCTCACACAGAATAGTGTTATTTGTGTTCAAACATTATCCAGTGCTACAACACAAAACATTTGCATATCAGTTGCCGCCCCAAAACGACATTACGACACATCAAATTCCAGACCACTCTGAATACATCGCAGCAAAGAGAAAATGACCGAGCCATCCTTTATCTCCAAAGTGAAGTGTTGAACGTAAAGTGAATGCAATAAGGTGCATTATGTAGAATGCTCGTCGGAGATTCGCGTCAGAAGCGTGTGAAGTGTTGTTTGGAGTAGACGTGTTATTATGTGGAGGAGATGATGTGGTCGTTAGCGGTGGCGGCGGCCACGGTGGTGATAGTGCTTAGCGTACGCGGGGAGCAGGTGCTGCTACTCGACACCACCACGGAATCGACGCTCGGTTGGACGAGGTTCCCGTACGGCGCGCAGGCGAGCACTCCTGGCTGGTTGGAAGAGTCCTACACAAACTTTGAAAAACAAATCAACTGGCGCTCCTATGTAGTTTGCGATGTCGCGCATCACAACGTCAACAACTGGCTCTGGACACCGTTTATTGAGCGGAGAAATGCTAACCGAATCTATATTGAGATCAAGTTCACCATCCGAGACTGTTCATTGTTCCCTGGCAATGCTTTGAGCTGCAAGGAGACATTCAGTTTACTCTATTACGAGTTCGATGTGGCGACGCGCGAGCAGCCCCCGTGGGAACCGGAGAGCTACAAACTAGTTGGACGTATTGCATCAGGTGAGGGCCGCTTTAATACTAATGCAGAGGTCGACATTAACACTGAAGTTAAAAGCATTGCGGTTACCAAGAGAGGCGTCTACTTCGCGTTTAGAGATCAGGGGGCCTGCATATCTATTTTGGCTGTGAAAGTTTACTACATAACTTGTCCAGAGGTTACTATCAATTTTGCCAGATTCCCAGCCACACCTACGGGTCGCGAAGTGACTGTTATAGAGCAGGCAAACGGAACTTGTGTGGAGAATGCAGAAACAGCATCAGGTGAGGCTCCTCCTGTATATTTGTGCAAAGGTGATGGCAAATGGACTCTACCCAGTGGCTCATGCAAGTGCCGACCTGGGTTTGATCCTGACCTCAACAATCAAGTCTGTAATGAATGCCCACCAGGTAAATTCAAATCTCACACTGGTGATGACCCCTGTGTGACCTGCCCTGACTATTCTGAATCTACAGCTTTTGCGGCTGCAGAATGTAAATGTGTACCTGGTTTCTTCCGAGCCAAAAAAGATCCCAAGAATCTACCGTGTACTCAACCACCATCTGCACCTGTCAATCTTACTGTGACATTTGCTGATCAATTTTCAATATCACTTGCATGGCAGCCGCCTCATAAGACTGGGGGACGTAATGACATCACATATAGTGTGTTTTGTTCTAATTGTGGACCGAGTGTGGAGTACAGGCCAGCTGCAACAGGTTTGAATAATACCAGAGTTATTGTCATGGGTTTAGATCCAGTAACAGAATACAAATTCCAAGTACTTGCTGAAAATGGTGTAACAGAACTGACTGGTGAAGAGCCTAAAAAAATTGACATTACTGCTGTCACTGAAGCCTCCGTAGTAAGTGTTGTGTCCAAATTGCGTGTGCTCAGTGTAGAGAGTGACAAATTGTTATTAGCTTGGACTCCACCACCCATAGACTTGACAGATCCTGATGACACAATAGAGAGTTATGAAGTCAAGTGTTTTCCAAAGGATAACTTGGAAAAAAGTGCAAATGCTACACTAAAAAGTACTAAAGAACCATATGTGACCATTAATGGCTTGAAAAGAGATACTGAGTATGGGATCAGAGTAAGAGCAAAGATGAAGCGTGGTTGGGGTGAATTTAGTGGTATAGTTTATGCACGCACTGGATCTGTGCCGGAGACTACATTTGTTGGTGAAGAGGAAGGTGCCCAAGTGCGGCTAGTAGCAGGCGTTATGGTGGCGGTCGTTGTGTTATCAGTCGTTGCCATTATAGCCACCGTGCTATTTTTACGCTCTCGTACCGATGATGAATGCGACAAGAAGCAACCTAGTGACTGTAATGCTCTCAACTACAGAAATGGTGAAGTATACACAGGGCCTGAACGCCCTGCTAAAACTAGCAGCAACGCCACCACGCCGTTATTCGCAGGCACTGGGTCAAGGACTTACATTGACCCCCACACATATGAGGACCCTAATCAGGCAGTTCGAGAGTTTGCACGTGAAATTGACGCCTCATGCATTACAATAGAAGCTATTATAGGTGGTGGCGAATTTGGTGACGTTTGCCGTGGAAAACTAAAACTACCAGCTAGTTGCGGCCAGGAGATTGATGTCGCCATCAAAACCCTTAAACCTGGCTCCACAGAAAGAGCAAGACGTGATTTTCTCGCCGAAGCTTCGATAATGGGACAGTTTGAGCATCCTAATGTTATTTTCTTGCAAGGCGTCGTAACTAAATGCAATCCAATAATGATTATAACGGAGTTTATGGAAAACGGATCTCTTGACACATTCTTGAGAGCTAACGACGGGAAGTTTCGCGTGGTGCAGCTAGTAGGAATGCTCCGCGGCATTGCGACTGGGATGCAGTATCTCTCTGAAATGAATTACATTCACCGCGACCTCGCCGCTCGCAACGTGCTCGTCAACTCGCAGCTTGTTTGCAAGATCGCCGACTTCGGTCTATCGAGAGAGATCGAATCGACGGCGGATGGGGCGTATACAACGCGCGGTGGCAAAATACCAGTGCGATGGACCGCGCCGGAAGCTATCGCGTTCCGAAAGTTCACGTCGGCAAGTGACGTATGGTCGATGGGCATAGTGTGCTGGGAGGTGATGAGTTTCGGCGAGAGGCCATATTGGAACTGGAGTAACCAAGACGTGATTAAGTCTATAGAAAAGGGTTACCGCCTACCCGCTCCGATGGACTGCCCTGAAGCAGTTTACCAATTGATGCTTGACTGCTGGCAAAAGGAACGTACACACCGTCCTACATTTGCGAGCATCGTAAAAACGTTAGATAAGCTCATTCGCTGTCCAGATACACTGAGAAAAATAGCTCAGAATCGTTCTGCAGACCCGCTGGCGGGTGATACTCCCGACATGATCCAATTCTCGTCTGTTGAGGAGTGGCTGGAGTGCATCAAAATGTCTCGGTACATTGAGAAATTCCGCGCGGCGGGCATCAGTGACATGGACGCGGTGGTGGACCTCACGGTGCACCAGCTTGCGTCGCTCGGAGTCACGCTCGTCGGCCACCAGAAGAAGATAATGAACAGCGTGCAGAGCATGCGCGCTCAGATCCGCGGCAGCGGCCCCTACGGCTTCCTTGTGTAAGTGAACTCTGTGTAAGTGAGTGGTGGAAATTGGATTTGATCTCGACGCGCAGCAACGTTAACAGTGATCTTAAATGATAAATGATGCATTTTGTATATTTTTCTAAAAACTGCCATAGCGTTTAGATATAGGAGTAAAAAAAACTTCTTTTTATAGTGATGTTAAGAAGTTTCTCTATTTTATTGTGCTGTTCATATTTCTTTTGTTTAACTATTGTTTATGATACTGTTGTACTTGTTTAGTGGTGCAGCTTGAATAGCAGCTACAGACTTGCCGACCTTACCTTAGAAATACACTCTTACTGACCATGACCATCCAGTTGTTAGCTTTGTGATTAACCTCATGTAGAGAGTACATTACAACGAATAATCGATTTTTGATTTATTTATGTAGGCAAAAGTTTAATTTTATTGATAAGGAAGGAAATTTTATGAATTATGGTGATAACATTATTTTTAATTAATTACTAGCCAGTGTAACATACACAGACATTATTTATGTAGACTGATGTATGTTGTGATTAATATTATTTTATGTACTTAGATACATTCTCTTTGGTATGCTTTTGAAGCTTTAGTTTCTTTTACACAAATACACAATGATGAAAAAAGTAAATAGATTTCGAGGGTAAATGTTTTGTAAAAATAAGATATATCTAAATTGTAGTTAGCCAATTATTGTGTAACCTTTTGGAAGAATATTATGTGTATGATATTCACAAGATTTCAATTGAGAAAGTTGTATAAATGTGCTTTGAACATTGTGTGTCTCATTTGTGATAGGGTTATCATTGATGCTGTCTATGTTTCAGCATATTTATTGTATATCGATGTTAACTTTAGCCAAACAAAGCAGTGAGCCATTGTCATATGGATATATGTAGATTTTGCAACATAAATGCTTTTCTATTGTGAAATTCTCTAATACTCAGTATGTCTGTTTGTTTGCTGAACCTCAAAAATATGTGATTGAACTGAAGTACTTAACTAAGTTTATAAATAGTAGATTTGCTACAAATATGATATTTCGTTTATACGTATTCCTTTTTACATCACATGTATATAAGGCTGAATAATTTAGTGTTAAAATTTGCTTTAAAATGTAACATTTTTTTAAAATATATATTCGAATAGATTATTTTTGTGATTTTCCAGTTTGGTATGGACGGTACACATGATTAAATTATGTAGAACATACTTTGTTTGAAATGTTTCAGTTTATAATGAATTATATATTTTCCTTGTGGTGATAAAATAATGTAAGAGATCGCAAGACACTGACTCGTTTTTATATTGTAGTGTTGAATCAAGTGTTATTATCAGTAATTGTGAATATGTTTTTATTTTCAACATTACGCATATTTGATCTAAACCTAACTAAGTTACTGTTTTATGTTCAACATAATTTGTCTCATGTGTCCCTAGCCTATCACTGCCTGTAAACATTAACAATGTAAGGTTATTTTTATTATATTTTTGAACAAATCAGTTCATAAGTTTACCTATTGAAATGCCAATATAGTTGTAAGGCTTTGCTTCCAGCTTACGATGCCTTGCGATTGGGTACAAGTTATGCTAAGCGACTGTGACATGCTGAGCGTCAATAACGTCACAGACTAAAACATCAGGCAATTTATTAAGTAATAATAGGCGGGAATATCTTTGGGTCTAACATAGAACTACATAAAGCTCCAAATAAAGTAAATATGTACGTATACATCCATGTCCATAGATATTGCCGCCAATTGACATTTATTTATAATTAATAAACAATAAGGATTAATTTCATATTTTTATACATAAAAATGTTTGTATATGGCAGCTCTTTTGTTTATGTCATCATCATCAAAATTGCTCAATTACCATGTCATTGTACATAGCATTTTGATAGCAGCGATAAGTTCCGATTGACGAGTATACTTGCTGATGTTTATATATATATATATATCTATATATCTATAGATATTTCTAACGTGGTGCATATTGGCTGAATTTTTTTGTTGATAAAATGTTGCCTCGGCGAATAATTTGTGTGCGGGTCTCAGTATAAAAAAGTAATGATCAAGCAGTGTTTCTCAAATAGGTTATTCGATCGGCAGCTTAACTGTTTTTATGTTATTATTTAAATACCTACCGAATGTAAAATAAGGCCATGTTCAAGTTTTACATCATTAAATAAAAAATAATATGGCCGCATCCTTTTTATTGCCATTGACGAAAATTGCATTATTTTGTCATTTAATTCGGACGATGCAAAGGCAACAAGTTTGGGATCCTTTATGCAAATTTCAAACTTTAGTTTAACATATCGTTGTTGGTTTTTACCTTTTTTTACAAAATGCACGGGTTAAGGTGAGGTAGTCGGACCTGTTTAGAAGTCGCGTGTGCCCATTCTAAATAGCAATTATACTGGCTGCACTAGTTTATATCTCTACTACTTATATTGATTGTAATTACTACATTATTTGATTATTTATGTTTATAAAGATATAATGTGTCATGTAAAATGGCTTAACGATTGCTAAAAGCATCGTCACGTTGCTCGCACAGTCGTCGTCGTCACTTATATAATGTTCGAGCAACTAGGTTCCATTTCAAATTCAATTTTATTGAAGCTTTCTCACGTGGATTTTACTCGATACTAATATGATCACGTCTCCGGTGTGCTAGCTTACTGAATAGGTGCTGGCGCGACACGTGCCTATTATATGAACTTATTGCAACATATCGAGTTTCGCAACGTCTGCTTCAAAAGGATGTCTAGGAAATGAAATTGCATACTATTGACATATGAAATGCAATTCAAATTCTCGTTTGCAGGTGATTTTTAATATCAAATATTTTGTATAGCAATCGAAAACGTGTCGCGACTGGATTGTGGAATTGTTATTTTAGATTTGTCTCTCTATTTTCAATTGAAGTGTAGGCATGCGGAGATTGCTAATTAGTCACCAAACTTTCATTTATAGTTCCATCAGTTGTGGTGAGGACTAACCGCAGGTCGCAATCAAACTTTGTAACATTTATAGAATGAACTGCATTTACGAAGATTAAATATGCATAGGGCACATTGTGCTATAAAGAGCGTTGTATTCGTTCCTAACATGTTAATACTGCATCGACTAGCTTTGTTTATCAAAAGCAACCTTACACAAACTGAATAGGATCTAATATGACTTGGCACATTGATCGTTCGTGCTTGTATCTCTTTAAAATGGGGTTGTTTGTCTTCGATTAGAATAGTTTGATTATTCCTTTGACTTTTATTCAAAGCTAAATGTATACATTTACTTATTTCAAAGACTTATCCGCCTGTTTTTTTTTTTGTTAAATATATATTTTTTTAATGCAAAGCGAGCTCTTGACCAAAATAATCACCTGTTATATTATTCCAGTATTGATTTCAATCTATTTCTCCAGTTAGTTTGGTCATTTTCTATTCTCGTACTATTCCGAATCCGATCCGTATCTGTCTATGTCAAAGCCACACGCTGATCGACTTCCAGTCTTGTTCGAACTGGGATTACCCCTTTGAGCATGTTTCGTAATCCGATTGAATCATTTATACCTTTATGAAGCCTACAAATTGAGAGTCTGAAAGCTTTTCTAACGAACGTGTGTTCGTTTCGAGTCTAGACCTAACTAAATATAGAAGTGCAGTTGAATTCGTTGAATGTTTGAAAAGTTGAATTGATTGAATAGTCTACTTTGCTTCTGAGTACTGATCCAATTCAGTTCCTAGTGCTTTTTCAGTTCACTGTAAAGGCTTTAACATCTTTTTGTGAGGAAGTTTTAAAATGCTCTCTCTGTTGTCTAGCATTGTTTGTATCGTGGGTAAAATGTTTTGGGTAAGTAGGATGCGACACCTGTCCGTATAGGTGGTACTTACAGTTGACTAACAAGCTTAAATTATTGTGCCACTGAAAGCTTTTATGTGAGTAGAGCGCACCTCGTTTATTTAAATGCACTATTAGTAATGGGACACCGTTTATTTGATTTTGAGAAATACACTATGATAACAATTATGTTACTCTGATGTATTTGTTCAGAATTATATTGTAATTATAATTATACATAACTGAGCACATAGTAATTACTTATTATCACATAGCTGTTGACTGGCCTGTTGGTCTAGTGGTTAGTGACTCTGACTGCTACGCCGGAGGTCGTGGGTTCGATTCCTACCCAAGACAAATCTTTGTGTGATGAGCACGAATGTTTGTTCTGTGTCTTCGTGTAATTTATCTATAATATATGTATTTAGAAATATATAAGTATGTTTATCTGGTTACCATAGTACAGGCTCTGCCTAGTTTGGGATCAGATAGCGATGTGTGAGTTGTCCCGAAAATATTATTATATTTTATTATTTATATTATATTTTTCAATTTTTCAAAAGTTTAAATCGATAAGCCACTTTACATGACAATAAAAGTTTTGCTATAGTATATATAGACTGCTGCATTTGGTGTCTGACAAATGCAAGGAAACTGTTGTTAATATAAGTATTGATATGGGCTGGGCAGCTATTTTCACATAATATTTATGTTTGATTTGATTGTATCAAAATATTAGTAAACTTCTTTATAACACTAAAGGCCCGCTCACAAAATATTGTCTGCATTATTTATCTGTAAAAAAAAACATTCAACCAATCCATGCTAATATTTTATCTTAATTTTATATTTACAATATTATTGTCGGTTTTTAGCGAAGTATTTATTATATCAAACTTGTCCGACGCAACAAACAAATGGCATTTCGAACATATGAACAAAATAATAAATATAATTATGTAAGCACAAAACAGAAGCATATTATACAAGACGAGATAATTAAATGTGAATTATTTTTTACGTTGATAATGAGAATACAAATGACTGAAAACTGTTTAGTGACAGGCTCCAACAGTCATATTACTACTGTACCAAGTATTTGTTTTAGCAGGCCATTATATAATAGTGTTTAAGTCCTATATTATCATATACAATGAACCAATTTTGGAAAGTACTTAACAGTATTTTTTACAATACATTTTTTTTATTTCACTGATACGCATGATTTTATAAAGATGATCGCATTTACTTAATACAAAATCCTGAACTGAATTTTGAATTATCTACATTGAGTTCGGGTAAATATAACTGCGGCCACCACTTCTCATCTAATTATAATAAACCGAGATTTTGGGCTAAGCGATAGTTAAGTACAAAGTTCGCGACCCCTCTCTAAATAACACTCGAGTCTGCTTATCAAACTCCTTCCTACATACGTATTATTTTCAGAACAAATGAGACTTTAGATGCATTTACTTTATACCTTTCAATCTTTTACTATTTCTATTTATTTCACGAGAAACAAACAAAAAGTCGCAAAAAAAAATTGTGACGTAGTACTTGGTGGCTTGTGGATCCTTTTATGGCGCGCTGCGCTGTTATTTACTGAAATTTCACATGAGCGCAACCGCGACGCCATTCTATTCATTTGCCGCGAGAGATACACTTTCGCACTTGAAGACGTATCTGCAAATGGGTGTGTATATGCCCTTAGTCACACATTTCCCGAATCATTTTTATAGTAGGTGGATGCACGAGTGTAGATTATCTCCAATGTTTTGTATAATTGTGATCTTATCAACCCGCGTTTATTATCTATTCCCACTTTGCTGTGATCTTACATATTTATACATAGTAGAAATAATAAATAGAAATGCCTTCATGCTACGAAACACACCAATTAAATAATAATAATATTTATATAGATATACTAGCGTACATTCATGAATTTTTGACATTCATTTAATAAATTTATACGATACATTATAGTGATATAGTCCAGTTTTAATATAACGATGATGACATCTAGCGAAACGTAAACACAAATAGCTGATGTTCTTATTTACATTCGTATTGAATAGCAATAATTAGTATAGGTACATATAGTGCGAATTGCAGAAATTCATGAATGAAATACCTATTTACCTGTGACGGGATGGTCACTGTCGTGTGTCGTTGTTCATTTACAATTGCGTATGAGTCAATGCAACGTAAGTACATATTAGATGTTTGTAGTATTTATAGCCGATGCCCACAACATGTGACTGTCTCGACACATCAACCATAACACCAAACCGAACTTTCAATAGTTATAATCGATATACTTATTCAATAGATAACAAAAAAAAATGTTTATTTACTATCTTAAATTATTAGCTAGTATAAATGAAGAATATAATAGATGTTTTGATACTTGAAACAGATAGAACAATGATTATTATTAAAGTAAAATGTCCAGTATAACAAAGTTAAATATTTGTTTGAAAGACTTTTTATCTCACACCAATGGCACAAATGGCGAATAGATACGAGTTTAATATTGTCTATTTATTCGCCATATGTGTTACGTAAAATGAATCTTATTATTAATTGAATAAAATGTATATTGTATTTGATAACAATGTATTCAATTAAAGTAATGATAACAATTAAACACAGATGTCGATCAGGTTAACATACGCCATCTTGAAATGTCACAAATGTGTTCTCTTATTCGTATGCGCTGATATTTTATTACAATGTATACTATTGACGTCATTGGTTTATCTAGTTGACGTTATTTGTTGTATATCTACGTCACAGTTGTGATAGCGTTAGATAATTAATCAATAAACGGTGTAGGCATAAATACTATGCTAATAAATGTCCAGACACAGTATTTAAAAAAGTAATCTTGTTAACATCATTACAATTACAGCGCAAACGAATAACCCCGGTTCCCTGATATGTGATACGCTCTTAAGCCATAACTTTTTTCGAATTAATTAGTTTATATTGCATACGCAATAAAATTAGGTATAATTTTTTCAACAAGCAATTGGAATAGTAACAGTAGTAACACCAATCATAGCCTAATTAATTATAATACATAGAGTGATGTTAGATTTTATTTATAAGTATTCTTTTTATATAGATTAAGCGGGCGCGCGGCCGATGACCGTAATATCGGCGCGATTATATTTTGATGGTCGGGCGCTTGTGGTATACAGAGATAGTATTTAAATTAGCGCAGTTATTAAATCTTTACTACGAATCAATATAGGTGAAAGAACAATGAAAATGTAAGCTTGGCTATAATTTATGTAATAAACTATTGATATTTATGACGTGTTTTTTATTTACCCTTAACCCCATACTATATAAGTTATGCTTTGATTTCTTATGATTATAATTGTAGTAGTAATGCAGTGTAGGTGGTAAGGCTGATCTGCGTGTAACTTGAGTACGTCTGAGGTGGTTAATAATTAACCTTCTTAGTGTTACCTCTTTCAAAAAACTGCTCTAGATCAGATGGAAGAATTAACCATTCTAAATTCTAATATTTGCTGTGCGATATAAATAATAAGCTCTGTAGTCTCTCTTCTATTGCGAGCGTTTAAAATATCTTCAGGTTATTTAATTTGTAGCTACAAATTTGTATATTATTATACCGATTTGACTGCATTGGTGGTCCAATGGCCGCAGTATGCGCCTGCTGTGCACGAAGTAGTGGGTTCGATTCCCACACAGTACAAAACTCTGTTACCTACGAAGAGTTGTTCTTAGTCTGGGCGTAATTTGTTTCCTTTAATTGTTATGTTTGTAAAATCACCCGCGACACAGAGCTTGTTCTCTAGTGCGGGAGTTGTTTTTTAAACAAAGAAAAAATCGTATATTTGTCAATGGAGAGGCCCATGTTCAGCTGTGGACTAAAATAGGTTGATTGATTGATTGATATCAATCGTTTAAGAGTACTCACCTCTGTTTTATAAATTACCTGATCTGGTAAAAAGTTTTCCATAGCTATTATGCTGTGCTGGCACTTAAACATATTTTAACACAGCCTCCAACACGATGCAAAACATATTGAAATGACTTAGTCTAGATAATAGAATTAGTCGGTCGACTGGTCGACCGCGACTTCGTCCGCGTGGTTATTTGAAATATTTTCCCCGATTTTGCAACATATCACACTACTGCTCCGCTCCTATTGATCATAGCGTGATGTTATATAGCCAATAGCCTCCCTGGATAAATGCACTATTCAACAAAAAATGATTTTTTCAAATCAAATCTACTTTCTGAGATTAGCGCGTTCAACCAATCAAACTCTTCAGCTTTATAATATTAGTATAGATTAGCTGTTGCTCGCGTGGATGTCGGTTATCACGATAAAAAGTAATATTAGTAGGATATCTAAGATACGATACGATATGTCTGTCCTATGTATCGAAATATTTGAATGAAAATTTCACCCTCTTCAATAGTTACGTCTGTATGATCTGATAAAGAAAAGGTTGTTACCACAGAAAGTTGTTACACTATTTTCATTAAGAAATGATTATAAATTTTAAATATGAAAAATATACTTATGGTATTGCATAAATACTTTTGTATAATAATGGTATGGTAATGATACTTATGGTATTGCAAGCGTCCATAGGCTACGGTAACTACTTAAAATCAGGCGGGCCGTATGCTTGTTTGCCACCTAAGTAATATAAAAAATAAAAGTAAACTAATTAAAAAATATAAAAAAACACGCTTTAATAACGAATAGAACTAAAAAGCAGAAAATAAAATAACTGATCAAACGAATAACATAAGAAAAGGCATGATATCGGTTGTTGTAAATACCTATGTATATAATAATATTTTGGGAAAATTTACACACCGCCATCTGATCCCAAACTATGCAGAGCCTGTACTATGGTAACCGTGCAGACAACTGATAAACATAGTTATATACTTCTAAATACATACATCCCATCCCATCTCAGCCATAAGACGTCCACTGCTAGACATAGGCCTCCCCCAAGATTTTCCACATCGTTCGGTAAATACATACCTACATATTATAGATAAATAACACCCAGACACAGAACAAACATTCGTGATCATCACTCGAGATATCATTAGTAGCTATTTGTAAAAGTGTAGGTGATTAGGTCTATCTGATAATAGTGACACCTGTGACGTTTATGCCGCAACTTCATTCCGCCTGGTATGTGGCATTGCTAGCAATGCCACATACCAGGCGGAATGGCGTCATCTATCGGGCTACTAGTAGCCCGATAGATGGCGCCACAACAGTTTTGATGTTTTTAAATAAGTAACTGCTTCGTTAGTATTGTCGTCATTACTGCTGATAACGAGGTCCCTGGTACGGTTCCCGGATCGCGCCAAAAATTGGTCTTGGGTTTTTCTGTCGAGGCATGCACTTTCTTCTCTTTGAATGGACATCTTATTAATTTATAATAAATTACAATTTATACTTGTTCTTAATATAACATAACCAAATTATAGGGGTATGTTTTCTTTAAATATTGTTTCTTTTATTGTATTCTTTGATAAAAAGTAAATAAATAAAAAATAAAGTCATAAAATGGTTACATCTCAATAATTTGGTGCTGATTCGATGTTTTTTTAATAAATTATTTAGAAATAATATACAATTTATGACAAAACCACATTACGAAACACATATTGTAGATTAATAATGTATTTTTTGGACAGTCATTTGCCTATAAATGCCAACAAAAAATGGTTTCATTTACACCTCTTTTTCATCATTTTTTGAGATAGGGGCCCGTAAAAACGTAACAAACATATCCATACATTCTTACAAACTTTTGCGTACAAAATAAAAATATTAGGAAACAAACTATTAGATAACCATCTACAGAAATTTGGTTTTAAAAGATAACAATCATTATTTAATTTTGTTGATCTAATAATTGTGTACTTACATGTATTGATAAGATTGGTACTGCCTAGAGCTTTATCGTTCAATAGAAACATTTGTGGTGACCTTGGCATGAGGTAACTAATAGAAGTGATGTGAGCATACAATGTGACCTTATAAAGTTACAAACTTTGGTATGACCTTGAATCGTGTTGTCTGATACTACTATACTATTCGCGGCCTATAGATAAGTTTAGGGGACGTAGGGCACCATACTAGCGAGCAAGCCCGACTGGGGAAGGAACTACACACAGCGATGTACTTGTGTTCCTGTAGTGAGTACAGGGTTACAGGTCTCCAGCGCTCAATTAGGGATGCGTTTTGAAAGAAAGGTATATCTATCCCAGGGATACTCCCATCTTAAAGCCCTGGTGTAAAAAAATGGGTTGCTAACACGCAAGTGCTACCTCTAATATTGCAAGCGCCAATAGGCTACGGTTACTGCTTAACAGCAGGCGGGCCATATGCTTTTTTGCCACCCAAGTAGTATAAAAAAAAGATTTAGGTGGGTACTTGATATATTAAGCTCACCCTGGACGCACAACACTGTGGTCTGCTACCTTGATCACCTCATTTCCTTATCTTATTGCAATTGACTAGGTATTTCCATGTAGTTATTGACAAATTTAAAAAACATTATCCTTACTAATATTATAAACGCGAAAGTTTGTAAGTATGGGTGGATGGATGTTTGTTACTCTTTCACGTTAAAACTACTTAACGGATCTGAATCAATTTTGGCACAGGGATAGATTATGGTCTGAAATAACACATAGGCTACTTTTTGCAGCGATAACCGACATCCCCGCGGGCGGAGCCGCGGGCAACAGCTAGTATAATATTATACAAGTAATTTATAATCAGTTGTTATATCAAAAAGACAAACAAATCAACTCATCATAATTGGTGGTTTTGGCAGACAAAGTCCAATATGAGTTCTTAATAAGAGACCTCCTAGAAACATGTTTGGTGGACTTACGGATGCAGTACATGAGTCAAAAATGGGCAAACACGTGAGTTGGGTGCAAGTCTTTGGAATCATCGGATACAGATATTTCTCTGCACGTAAGTAAATACATAAGTACCTACTTATTTGAAATATGCAAGGCAATCACTTCTATAAAATATACTAGCGGCTAGTCCCGGCTTCGCATGGGTAGAAAATTCACCCGTATTTATTTTTCAATAAAATATAGCCTGTTACCCGCTGATTATGTAGCTTTCTAATGGTGAAAGATTTTTTAAATCGGTCGCTTAGTTTTTGAGTTTATTCGTTACATACAAAAATTCAAATCTTTCCTCTATATAAGATTACAAATCTTTCCTCTTTATAATATTAGTATAGATAAATAATATAATTAGTGTAGATGTATAATCATACTAATATTATAATAATATAAATTTATGCAAAAGATTGTACGAGAGTATTTTGCTCAATCACGCCAAAACGAAAATAATGGATTTATAAGGTTTCTAAAGGGTCGGCAACGCGCGCGTGTTGCAAGCATCCACACTCCACAGGCTACGGTAACTGCTTACCATATGGCGGGCCGTATGCTTGCTTGCATCCTTGGTAGTTTAAAAAAAAACAGCTCAACGGATCTGGATGAAATTTTGACACAGAGATAGATTATAGTCATGTCAGCCCGTATATGCTAGGTACTTTTACCCCGAAAAATCAAGCAATCTTCCCGTGTGATGATGTATAAAGTTGCTTATTTTTATTTTTTATTTTGAACACCGTTAGCAGATTCTCCATCTGCTAACGGTTAAGGAAAACATCGTGAGGAAACCCACATGTCTTGTATGTTGTGTTATGCGTATAAAAGGAAAGGATCCCTCATTGTCATACAGTGGAAAGCTAAATTCATTATTTTTTTTCTTAATTGTTTCCTTATTTATCAAATATTTTTACCTAAATTTAATTTTGTATGGTATATTGATTTTCGTCCCTTTTAGTTAACACTAATATTGTAACTTATATCAAATTGTAAATGTTATACTCTGGCAATTAAAAAGAGTGGTCCGAGTTTCTTGCCAATTCTTCTCGAGGCCCTACCCTAGTCAGCGAATCGTAGGAAAAGGGTACGCTGGCATTTAAAACAGCTCAACGGATCTGGATGAAATTTTGACACAGAGATAGATTATAGTCATGTCAGCCCGTATATGCTAGGTACTTTTACCCCGAAAAATCAAGCAATCTTCCCGTGTGATGTATAAAGTTGCTTATTTTTATTTTTTATTTTGAACACCGTTAGCAGATTCTCCATCTGCTAACGGTTAAGGAAAACATCGTGAGGAAACCCACATGTCTTAGAAGTAATTCTAAAGACATGTCAGATTCACTAACCCGCATCAGGCCAGCGTGTGTGAAGTGAATTAAGGCCTAAACCCGCTCTTTCTTATGATAAAGGAGAGGAGATCCGTGCCTAGCAGTGGGATACATATGGATAGCTATTATTATTTTTAACTTAAGTATGTAGTAGGTATTTACTGCTACTACCAACCTAGATATCTACCTACATCACTAACTGTACTTACATAGGTACCTATAATATAAAGTTAATAAAACATTGTCGAGGCACTTAAATCTTTATTACACCCGAGTGTAATAATTACCTACGATAAGAATAACATAAAAATCTTACTCAGTGTTTCATGTTGCCAATTTGGTATGATTGAAATAGCATAACTTTAAAAATATGATTGATTGAGTAGGTAAGTTATATGTAACAAACATTGTATAAAAACAGAAACATGTTGTACCTACCTATAGGTATGTACCTACATATTGTAACATGTTTTATGTAAGTATAATATTATGTCATTTAAGCAAACTAGGTGCTATGTAGGTATATGCATACTTTTGCAAAGTAATCGAAGTCTTATGCAGGTACACTAGATAATTGGAATGTTAAGGAAAACCTATAACATGTGTTTTAAAAATCTAACTAAATCCATTTTTATTTTGTAACAAATATGTTATTGTTTAATATTAGGTTTTCTATTTTGTAATATATATATTTTTAAAAATTATACCAAGAAATCTAACTACGCATTTTACGGGAATCTCCCTTCTCTAAAATAAAGCGTACAAATAAGTAAGTAGGTACAACGTAACACGATTTTCACGCCACGCATCTTGAAATTAAACGCTTTATTGTTGACAGAGGGTGTCAGCTGTAGAAAAAAATATTAGATACCTACCTACTCGTCTCCTTACATTACTTATTGTTTTAAATTGACCTTACCTATCTATGTCAAATTATTTAGTTATTTACATCTATATATACAATATACCTAATATATTTACACTTCTTAAAAAAGGATCAAATACACGAAAAACGGGAGAGACTGCTTAAAAGGCGTCATAAAATTCCTCCGCATCGACGTCTACTGGAAACGTGCCCAGAAGACTGGGCACGTGTAATTTAGTTAGATTTAATTATAACCATCATAATAATTATTACGTTAGTAGGTAAGTACCTAAAGACCACTTCTTAAACCTAATAATCAGAAAAAAACGAAGCAAAGGAGAAGAAGAAAAGGCTTCACTAGCAAAACCTACACAATGCGCTTAGTAACGTTTTTAAGGAAACGTTTTCCTATCCCAGGGATACTCTATCAAACCGCGGTGTTGACAACACGCAAGTTATACCTTTGCTACCTATTCGGAGCATCAATAGGCTACTTGGGGTGGCTGGTCAATCATGGCATGATTTATTTTTAAATAATAAAGATATAGTTTTTAGAATTTTACTAAGTTCGCAATGTGATCTCGACACGTTTCTATCTTATGCGTATAAAAGGAAAGGATCCCTCATTGTCATGCAGTGGAAAGCTAAATTCATTATTTTTTTTCTTAATTGTTTCCTTATTTATCAAATATTTTTACCTAAATTTAATTTTGTATGGTATATTGATTTTCGTCCCTTTTAGTTAACACTAATATTGTAACTTATATCAAATTGTAAATGTTATACTCTGGCGATTAAAAAGAGTGGTCCGAGTTTCTTGCCAATTCTTCTCGAGGCCCTACCCTAGTCAGCGAATCGTAGGAAAAGGGTACGCTGGCATTTGTTTTTAGGACATTTATAAGTATCATGTATTTGATCTAAATGAGTTTGACTTTACGGTAACTGCTTATCATCAGGTGGGCCGTAAGCTTGTTTGCCACATAAGTAGTATAAAAAATACCTGGTGACAGAGTTGCTCAGTTTGCCCATAAAGGCCTCTGCCGTTGTCTAACGACTGTTTGTATCCTACGTAACCGATATGTATTTAACAAATGAAATACCGGTCCTATGCGGTCGGTATACCTATCTATAGGGTAAATAATGAAAATAATACCTACTTATGGACCAAGAGCCAGCAACGTATTTACTTTTGTCATTTTATTAGTCATGAGAATTTACAATCCTATAATAATATACTTGCAGAATAATAATATGCTCTTCAGACAACCCTCTGCGGTCACAACTTTAATCTGGTTATAGTCGGTACCAATCCTTTATAAAAAAAATTCAATCCTAAAGTGTTATCTTTTAAATTAATAGGAAAACTATCACAGCGAAGAAATAGATCAACTTATGAAATATTACTCCAATTAACTTATAAAATATTATCGGAGGGGTAAATATCTGCAACTGTCTGAAGCGTGGAGTGTCAAGGAAGTTGTCTCAAGCCTTTCCATATAATCATAATTTATAAATTAAATAATAAAAACACTAATAGTGGAAATCAGTCGGAGTTTTTGTTAGTTTTGTAGTCTGTAATGGGCCTAGACGTAGAATTGTACCTAACCATATAAAAAAATATCTGTAAGTTAGGTTAGAACAGCAACGTGTGCGTTGCCCCAGCGGAAAAAGTTCGAATTTCGTAATTTGAAATATACAGATTTTCAGTGTATGACGTCGTGTAATTGTGTATGGTAAGTAATCAATTGTGTATCCAGCCATTGGGAAGTTATTGAGCAAAATCTGATTCCGCCAGGACAACGTTGTCCCAGCGGAATTATTTTTTTTAAATGGGCCTAGTAGAAAAAAATTAGGTTTCATTTCTTGCTTGTGACGAGAGGTAATTGTGTATGCCTAAGGAGATTTGTGTGTCCATAAACACCGAAGATATTCAAGTTTCCGCTGGGGCAACGTTTGGCAATTTGCTAGATTTCATATTAAACGTTTGTATAGAGAGCTGTAAATTTTTACATACGTTGTTATGCATTTGTGTATAATGTTAGTGGAAACAGATTTTGAAATAAACATACCGTTCAGTAGATAAAAATCTAAACATAAAATAAGCTTATTAGGTCCTAGTACTTCAAGTATGTACTTCTGGGTCTAGTTTATAGTAGCATGAGCCGAGCGAGCGAATCGAGCGTGCAGTGTCAGTCGGGCAGACCGCCCGGTCGAGTGTCAGAATATAATATTTACACGAACAAGAAACAAATAGGTACCTACTAGCTTCTGCCCGCGGTTTCCCCCGCGTAGATGTCGGTTATCGCGTTAAAAAGTAAATTGTGCCTTAGCATTCCATCTACCTCCTTGCCATATTTAGTTAAGATCTGTTAAGCCGTTTATTAGTAAAAAAGGTAACTAACTAACATAGTTACTTTCGAGTTTATAATATTAGTATGGATTTAAGTTGAGCAACTTTGTCCGTTTATCATCAAAATCGCTAAAAGTGATCGAGCGCTAACTTGGCCAATGGTACCTACTTACTTCTAGACAGTTCTGTATTTTTTATATGTCATATTTACAAATAAATAATTATAATGCATCTATAAACATTTTTCTTAAAGTAATAATAATAAAATATATAATACAAGTTATTTACAACTAAAACTATATTTACACAAATTAGAAATAAAAAATAAAAAAAAACACAAAAAAGGGGGAGACTGCTTAATAGGCGTCGTAAAATTCCTCCGCATCTATTATCTACTTGTTCATATTCCGTTTCCATACTCAAACTCATTTATTCATTTAGATCAAATACATGATACTTATGAACGTCATAATTTTATGTCCGACGTAGGGGCAATTATACCCTACGTCGTCGTCGGGGTAAAGTATTCACTACTACTATGTTATAATAATTGTACTAATTATACAAAGAATCGTTATAATTATTTTAACAAACTCTTATTATTTTAAGACCTTATTAAATCGACGGCTCCTAAGTATACTGAGTCAAATATACTTCTAATAACTTTACAGGAAGGCGATAAGAAGAGCGAATGGTCAGTGCCGGATTAAGCCAGCGCGGGGCCTGTAGCAAATTCTGTCAAGGGGCCCTTAGTTTGATTTTTAACCGACTTATAAAATGTGTTTTATTTATGTTTGATACTCCGTCATTTATGAACCGATTTGAAAAAAACATTTTTTTGTCTAAGAGGACATACTTTCAATTTGATCCTGTTTTTATCAAAAAAAGTTTTGATGATGGGATCCCTGAGAAATTGAGAGAACTCCTCACAGATTATAGGCGGGCATATAGCAATTTCAATATTTTTTACAACAAAACAAAACGCAAAAAATGTGTTTATTTACGACATAGGTATATCTTATATTATAAAAATTAATCTTTATTTCCATTTGTCACGGCGTCGCGCGTGAACGGCTGGACCGATTTCAGTAATTCTTTCTTTGTTGTGTTTGTTATTGGCAGGAGAAGGTTCTTATGTTAAAAAAAATTAACCCGGACGAAGTCGGGGCGGGCCGCCAGTAGTAGATATATTATGCATTATACATATAAACCAAACCGTCCGGCCAGCGTGGTGTAGTAGGCTAATATCCCTCCAAGTGTATGGAGGAGACCCGTGCCCAGCAGTGGGAAATTAATGGGTTGAAATGATGATGATACATATAAACCTTCCTCTTGAATCACTATATCTATTTAAAAAAAACCGCATCAAAATCCGTTCCGTAGTTTTAAAGATCTAAGCATAAATAGGGACAGACATTCAGCGGGAAATGACTTTGTTTTATACTATGTATTGATCAACCACAGTAGATTGGATCGTGACTGAGTTTATAAAATTTAAATAGTTCCTATTTCTCGAAATATAATCGATATTCGTCGTGCAGGTTTAACGACTTCCAGCCTCCCAAACAAGCCGGTTTCCGAAAAGGGTTTAGTACCATAGACCACATACTGCGGTAGGTTATACAGAAGACCGAGGGGTATAACCAGCCCCTATGTCTAGCGTTTGTGGACTACGATCGAGACCTGGGTTGTGTTACAGACTCTCCTGCGGTGCCAAATTGACACTCGGTATGTTAAAGTGTTAAAGTGCTTGTACGAAAACGCCACCATGTCGGTCCGTTTCCATGATCAGAGCACGAAGCCTATCCAGTTGCAGCGAGGTGTGGGACAGGGGGCTGTCATATCCGCTGCATTGGAAGATGCTTTCAAGCTTCTGGATTAGAATGGACTCGGAATCAACATCAACGGCGAGAACATCAATCACCTTCGATTTGCCGACTATATCGTGTTAATGGCTGAGACCATGGAAGACCTTGGCGCAATGCTCGATGGCCTCAGTAGAGTCTCATTACAAGTGGGTCTTAAAATGAATATGGACAAGACCAAGATTAGGCAAATGTCCATGTCGCACCTGCCTCTGTCACAATTGGAGGCTCTTCAGTAGAAGTTGTCGATGATTATATTTACCTGGGACAAACAGTTCAGTTTGGTAGCTCCAACTTCGAGAAAGAGGTCACTCGTCGAATTCGACTCGGATGGGCAGTGTTTGGGAAGCTAAACCATATCTTTTCGTCCCAAATTCGTCTTTGACCAGTGTGTGTTGCCATTGATGACATATGGATCTGAGACGTAGTCGTTCACTGAGGGTCCCGTGTGAAGGCTCAAAGTCACCCAAAGAGCAATGGAGAGAGTTATGCTTGGAGTTTTCCTACGAGATCGAATCAGAAACGAGGAGATCCGTAGTAGAACTAAAGTAACCGACATAGCTCGAAGAATTGCATTCATTAAGTGGCAATGGGTCGGGCACATAGCTCGCAAAACTGGTGGCAGTTGAGGCGGAAAGGTTCGTGGGCAGGCCTCCAACAAGGTGGACCGATGACCTAGTAAAGGTTGCGGGCAACCGATGGACAACCCTGTAAATCGGTGGCCCTCAGATCCATAAGGCTCAGGATCGAGAGTTGTGGAAATCCTTAGGGGAGACTTATGTCCAGCAGTGGACGTCTTTTGGCTGAGATGATGATGATGAATCGATATTATATAATAATCGATTTAAAAAGTATAATCTCGGCTATGTAAACTCGCAAAACAAATGTATACCTTTATATAAAAAAAATCTGGCCGCTTGAAGAGTAGAAATGTGCTATAAATGCTAATCTAAATATATCGATTATAATTATAACGAAAAAGTAAATAGGCAAAAATAAGAATGATTTTTCGGGAATTGTAGTGTTTCCAACATCATAAACATTAGGACATTAATGTTAAAAAGATAGTTAAATACTTATTTTTACGATTAAACGCGCCGAAATTGATTTTTACATTTTGGGAGTGAAGCATAGCCAGCGCTTCACGTTTAAGACATGCAAGATATTTTACGCTCCTATCTAAAATTTTTTTCGGTCAGAAAGGCTTTGGAGCGCGGGGCCCCCCAGGGCGCGGGGCCCGTAGCATTTGCTACTCTTGCTACGTGGCTAATCCGGCACTGCGAATGGTTATGTTAAAATTGTTAATACAGCCAAGAAAAAATAACTAATCAAAGTGAATTAAATATAATAAAGCCTATCCATCTGTACATAATAAATTTCATATTATTTTCTGAGGTAATGTAGATATACTAGTATACGGCGATTATTTATTTATTAAAAATGGATCTATACTATACTTGATCCAGTATACGCTTTTTTTGTTATTTATGCAGATATGAATTTAATTTTTTACAGGTAAATAGGAAATGATTTAATTGTTGTTAATATACTAAAAAGTGCAATTCTCAAAATTTGTTAGTTGACTGAGTATACTTAGGAGCCATCGAAATATGCTACCGATGCAGCATAAACAGGTGTCTAGGATCATAGTAGTTTATGTTTAATAACGCAAACAGTGCAAAAGAGTATCCTTTTGACCCGAATGACCATAAGAACTACGTAACCTGTTAGACCCAACCTGACCTGTTAGATCTTTGGTTTAATTAACTATATTGGCCAAAATTAAATATTGTTTTAATTTTAATTGATATATTTGACAGCCACCTTGGTGGACCATTGGACCACCAAGGTCTAATGGTCGCAGTATGCGCCTGCTGTGCACGAGGGGGTTCGATTCCCACTTAGGAGAAAACTTTGTGTGACCTACAAAGAGTTGTTCTGACTATGGGTGTAATTTGTGTCCTTTATTTGTATGTTTGTAAAGTACCCCGCCACACAGAGCTTGTTCCCTAGTGTGGGAGCTGTCTTTAAAAAAAAAACAGTCTTAAATATATTGAAAGATTTATTTATATATATAGTGACATAGTTTGCATGGTCTTCAAGTTTCCTGAAATTGATAGTTTTACGCGCGACAGGGCCACATAAAGCTGATAGTACAGAAAATAATTTGTACCTAAGATCTATATCAGCAACAATGTTGCGAGTTGATTCAATTCTAAACAATTTTCAACAATTAACAACGCTCATGACCAGACTGCTATTTCTATCACATTTCGTTGTAAATTGTTAACTTTCTAACCAACTCCAAAAAAGAGGAGGTTGTCAACTCGTAAGTATATTTTTTATCTATGTGTGTTACCGCAGAACTCCATAATTTATGAACCGATATAATATATAAGTGGGATTAAAATTTGTATGAAAATTCATCCTGTTTAAATACTTCAGAATTGGATTTAGAAAATTCTACAACTTGCCCTATTGAAGTCGATTTGAGGATTAATTTCGGTAGATTATTATGAGTCGTAGACATGCGCTAAGAAAAGGATTACTTAGCGGAAGTCTACGGCTCCTACTTAATACCACATTCCCCCGTGCTAAAATGGTCAGCCTAGACACAAAACCATAACATCCTATCTTAAAAATAAGGACTTCCACACAATCTTTCATCCCCTATAATATTAATAACCCTCTAAGGGGTGCTAATTCCAAAAATTCTGAGACACGCTTAAATTAATTTGTGAAATGACCTTCCTGCCGAGGTTTTCCCAAAAGACTATAGCATGGGGTTCTTCAAGAAAAGAGTTATAAGGTTTCTAAAGAGTCGGCAACGCGCGAGTGATACCCCTGGTGTTGCAAGCGTCCATAGGCTACGGTAACTGCTTACCATCAGGCGGGCCGTATGCTTTTTAGCCTACTTGATAGTATAAAAAAAAACCTTTAATCGTCAGCCTAAACACAAAACTGTGAATAAGATCGTAACTACGAAATTAACGGACTTTCATAGAAACTTTCATCCCCTATTTTCAGTATGCCTGATATACTATTCAATGGTCACCCTTACTAAACACAAAATTTGAAGATCCTAAGTATTAGACTGAAGGACTTTCATACAAACTTTCGCGCTCTATTTTACCCGGTTAGGTGTAGTATTTTACAAAAATCCAGAGACAAGTATAGATACTAAGTAGGTACAAGAATATATTATGAAAAGTTCGCAATGATTATATCTGCGTGGTATTAGATAACGTCATCAGTTCGGGTTAAAAAAGAATTAAATGTTGTAAAGATAAACAAATTATCGAACCTGTTGATACGTACTCGTACTTCCTACTTCTTTTTAGTTCGTCAGGCAATAAATTATATTATTGGTAATACCTACATAAAATCGGAAATCGTGATGTACTTATCTACCTAAGTATTTATAAGGTTATACTTATATCTGAATTGAACCTTGGCTTTTTTTATACTAATAATGTCCTCCTTACCAAATTTCTGCCACGGATCTGCGCCGGAGATATTATAGTGCACAAGTGTGTGCGCAAACGCAAGTGCACTCTTTATTCCCTCACTCTCATAGTCCGATGGGACGGCAATTCGACACGACCGGAGATAGATTATGGTCTGGAATCACAGCAATAACCAGCATACACGCGGGCGGAGCCGCGGGCAACAGCTATTTATTGATAAAAAACAAATCGTAGTATATAATTACGAGCGAGATAATTAAAAATAGCATGGTGTACAGTCTGCTTCATTACATAATAATAGTAATAATAATGTCCTTCTAACCAAATTTCGGTCACGGCGGCGGCTAATCTCAACGGAGACTTGCCATCTGCGCGGGAGATATTATAGTGCACAAGTGTGTGCGCAAACACAAGTGCACTCTTTATTCCCTTACTCTCATAGTCCGATGGGACGGCAAATCCGACACGACCGGAGAAATATAAGGCGTAAGACAAACGGCTTTACTTGCTTTCCGAGGCACGGGGGTGTAAACACCGGCAATTTTCAAACTCCGGGCAATGTGAATTTCTTGACGAAAAACCCAATATCAATTTTTGGCCCGAACCGGGAATCGAGCAGTCACACACATTGACCACTGAGCCACCGAGGCAGTTTTTATACTACTTAGATGGCAAACAAGCATATACAGCCCGCCTGATGTTAAGCGGTTACCGTAGCCTATGAACGCTTGCAATACTTGCGTGTTGTCAACCCATTTTTTTACACCAGTGCTGTAAGATGGAGTATCCCTGGGATAGGAATATGTTTCTCTCAAAACGCATCCCTAAATGAGCGCTGGAGACCTGTGACACAGAAACACAACTACACAGCTGTGTGTAGTTATATAGCTGTGGTCGTCTGTAAGATGGAGGTGAATTCCCAGGCGGGCTTGCTCGCTAGTATAGTTTCTCACCTCTTGAAACTAGTTAATCAAAACCCCTGTCGAAAAACCAGGCGCCTCCGATATCGTATGACAACAAGTTTGAACTGAGCTCTGAGCGTTTCTCCCCTGTGTATGACATGTCGTATAGATAGATAGATAGAGAAGTACTAACCTAAGTAAGTACCTATACATTTTATTCGTCTAGTTTTCGAAACAATAATAGCTACTTAATTATAATTTACTTCGCTCGCGGCATCGTCCGCGTGGTAATTTGGAATATTTTCCCCGATTTTGCAACATATCTCACTACTGCTCCGCTCCTATTAATCATAGCGTGATGTTATATAGCTCATAGCCTTCCTGGATAAATGCACTTTTCAACAAAAAAATATTTTTTTAATCGAACCAGTACTTTCTAAGATTAACGCGTTCAACCAATCAAACAAACGAACAAACTCTTCAGCTTTATAATATTGTATAGATTAAGCTTCGCAACACTCAGTTCGCGGGTCCAACTAGCATACCACTATGCGGTCACCCATCTATAAGGGGTCACCCTACTGTATAGTGGTATTTTATCTGATCGTCTGCTTCAGGAGCAACGTTAAAAGTCCGTCCCGACTGATAACAGTCGTTAGACCACGACAGAGAGGCCTAAATAAGGGCGATCTAAATAATTATGTCAGCAGACTGAGAACTAATCAAACAATAAGAAGAAGAAGTCTGCTTTTAATTTGTAGATAGCAATATTCATAACAGGGAGTTTATCCTCAAATCCTTGCACCTCAAACATGCCGTACCGTAAGATTCCAGAGGAATTTCTTACCACGTACGATTAGGCTGTGGAATGAGCTCCCTTCCGAGGTTTTCCCAAGAGCCTATAGCATGGGGTTCTTCAAAAAAGGAGTTATAAGGTTTTTAAAGGGTCGGCAACGCGTGATTTACACCCCTGGTGTTGCAAACGCCCATAGGCTACGGTAACTGCTTACCATCAGGCGGGCCGTATGCTTGTTTGCCACCTTGGTAGTATAAATATATATATATATATATATATATACTCGACGTACTTATATGTAGTAGGTACCTAAGTACAAGTCGCCTGCGTGGATATCATTACGGCGCAAAAAATATTACTTATTATCACTCTCTGTCACCTACACAAAAACTATACTTAGGTACATGCTTACTGACATTATAAAAAGAGACCGAATTATGTAAAGGATAACGTCCGCGACGTATTTAAAAAAACTTTTACCATTTGAAAGGTTAATAATATATTCTAATTATTTATATATAGGTATAGATGGTATATTAAAATAGAAGCTGACTGACTGACATATCAACGCAGGGCCTAAACTATAAGGGTTAGAAACCTGATATTTTGCACAGGGGTTCCTTTTATAATGTAGGGAAGCACTAAGAAAGGATTTTCGAAAATTCACGCCCCAAAGGAGTAAAACGGGGGTGCAAAGTTAGTATGAAACTTTGCCGTTTTTCAAGTTATTCGAGTGAAATTCAGTATGAAGGTTCTTAATTGAAAGTCGTATGAAAAATATTTTCAAAAATCATCCCTTAATGGGGTAAAAGGGGGGTGCATAGTTTTTTGTTAGTTACGCTTTCGCGACTAAACGGCTCAACGAATCTAAAGGAAATTGGGCTAGGAGATAGTTGGTATCCTGAGGTGGAAAATATTTTTTATCGTGATAGATAACATCCACTCGGGCGGAGCCGCGGGCAACAGCTAGTATTTTAAACACGTCAAAACGCGAGCGTGCTTATCTACCTATGCATAGTGAATTAGGAAGACATTTGCCGCTATCATTTATTTGTATTACATCATATCGTCTAATTTCAAATATTTAAATTGCAAATTGCCGCAATGTTGATTATGTTGAATTTAATAAGGAGTAGTAGGTAATGTATTGGTATTTTTTACACTACCAAGGAGACAAATAAATATACGGCCCGCCTGATGGAAAAGCAGTTACCGTGACCTATGGCCTTGGTATAAATTGATAGACTCAAATTACACACCAGATTTTTATTAACCGTCTACAAAAAAGGAGGAGGTTATATGTTCGACTATATGTGTTTTTTTTATGTATGTTCACCGATATCTCCCCCATTGGTAGACCGATTCTCAATTTTTTTTATTTTATTTGAAAGAGTATACTCTAGTGGTGGTCCCATTGGCACCAAATCAGGATCTGATGATGGAATCCCAGGGAAATCGAGGGCAACCCTCAAATGTTATAGGTATTAACAATGTTTTAATATATCTTTTACTTTTATTTTATCACTAAAAATAGAAAAATTTTTTTTTGAAAAATAATCTAAAAGTTAAAAATAACTGAATACAGATTGAAGTCGGTGCCAAGCTTAATATTAAGTGACAGGATGAACCTAGTACCGACTTCAATCTGTATTCAGTTAGTTTTAGCTTTCTGAGGTCGGTTTAATTTTGTTTCTTAATTTGTTTATAAAGTTTTAAAATAAGTAGGTAAGTATCCTACCTTTATATAAATGCATTTAGATAATTGAATAATTTACATAGGTTTCTCAGTCCTGAGTTATTTATTTAAACAGTTGCAGCATTTAGGTAGGTAATTAAAGTTGCATAATTAGGTTTATTGCGATTTTTAAGAAGATAAAGTTTTTAATAGGTCGTATGGTACGCACTATACTTACCTACCAGTGAGAACTACTTTTCGGAGCTCATCTAGGGATGCGCTTTTAAAGAAACCTTGTTCTATCCCAAAATATAACTCCGATGTTACAATTTTTGGGTCTGCACACGCAAATTATATCTTACTACGGTAGCGGCTTACCATCTAAGCTTGCTTATTGCCATAGATAGCTCAAATACATGTACCTACTATTAAGTATTAAAACGCGAGCGTGCTTATCTACCTATGCATAGTGAATTAGGAAGACATTTGCCGCTATCATTTATTTGTATTACATCATATCGTCTAATTTCAAATATTTAAATTGCAAATTTCCGCAATGTTGATTATGTTTATTTTAATAAGGAGTAGTAGGTAATGTATTGGTATTTTTACACTACCAAGGAGACAAATAAACATACGGCCCGCCTGATAGAAAAGCAGTTACCGTGACCTATGGCCTTGGTATAAATTGATAGACTCAAATTACACACCAGATTTTTATTAACCGACTACAAAAAAGGAGGAGGTTATATGTTCTACTATATGAATTTTTTTTATGTATGTTCACCGATATCTCCCCCATTGGTAGACCGATTCTCAATTTTTTTTATTTTATTTGAAAGAGTATACTCTAGTGGTGGTCCCATTGGCACCAAATCAGGATCTGATGATGGAATCCCAGGGAAATCGAGGGCAACCCTCAAATGTTATAGGTATTAACAATGTTTTAATATATCTTTTACTTTTATTTTATCACTAAAAATAGAAAAAAAATTTTTTGAAAAATAATCTAAAAGCTAAAAATAACTGAATACAGATTGAAGTCGGTGCCAAGCTTAATATTAAGTGACAGGATGAACCTAGTACCGACTTCAATCTGTATTCAGTTATTTTTAGCTTTCTGAAGTCGGTTTAATTTTGTTTCTTAATTTGTTTATAAAGTTTTAAAATAAGTAGGTAAGTATCCTACCTTTAGATAAATTCATTTAGATAATTGAATAATTTACATAGGTTTCTCAGTCCTGAGTTATTTATTTAAACAGTTGCAGCATTTAGGTAGGTAATTAAAGTTGCATAATTAGGTTTATTGCGATTTTTAAGAAGATAAAGTTTTTAATAGGTCGTATGGTACGCACTATACTTACCTACCAGTAAGAACTACTTTTCGGAGCTCATCTAGGGATGCGCTTTTAAAGAAACCTTGTTCTATCCCAAAATATAACTCCGATGTTGCCATTTTTGGGTCTGCACACGCAATTTTTTTTTTTTTTCTATTTTTAAAAGACAACTCCTGCACTAGAGAACAAGCTCTGTGTCGCGGGGGATTTTACAAACATACAATTAACGGACACAAATTACACCCAGACTCAGAACAATCCTTTGTGGGTCGCACAAAGTTTTGTCCTGTGTGGGAATCGAACCCACAACCTCGTGCACAGCAGGCGCATGCTGCGGCCACTGGACCACCGAGGCAGTCAGTCAGTCAGTTACCGTTGTAATTATATCTTACTACGGTAGCGGCTTACCATCTAAGCTTGCTTATTGCCATAGATAGCTCAAATACATGTACCTACTATTAAGTATTCTGTAGGCTCTGTGGCTGAGTATAAAAAAGATATATTAGGTACGTCAGAACAAAAGATTTACCTGATAGTGATATCACAGTGTAAATAAATCTTAATTCATTCACAAGGAATTCCTTTGACTGTTGTGACATTGAGACAGTTTCAACCAGAAGGTAAGTAAACTGATTAAATTTGAAAGTAATACAAATATGTAAAAAACACCAACATTTTCTCAATTTTATCTCCGGCAAGATGACCAAATGTTGTTTTTTTTTTATACTACCAAGAAGGCAAACAAGCATACGGTCCGCCTGATGGTAAGCAGTTACCGTGGCCTATGGACGCTTGCAACATCAGGGGTATGACTCGCGCGTTGCCGACCCTATAGAAACCTTATAGCTTCTTAGTTTCCACAGCTTTGGATGCATCGACCTGTCATGTACCTATCAGAAGTGCACACAATGCTTACTCCGCCGTGCTGTTGGCCGCGGCTTTTTATGGCGATAACCGCGGTTATCGCGATAAAAAGCCTATGTGCTATTCCAGACTATAATCTATGTCTGTGTCAAATTTCATCCAGATCCGTTCAGTATGTAGTACCTATACATTCTTACAAACTTTCGCGTATAATATTATATTAATAGGAAATAAATGTAGACATATTTCGAGATTGTTCGTGATGGTGGCTGTGCCGAAATAAGACCTAAATACCTACTTCGAAAACTGGTGATACCAGAAGTATCACTTGCGTGTTGCCAGCCCATTTTTTTTACACCAGGGCTTTATGATGGAAGTATCTCTGGGATAGGAATAGCGTTTCTTTCAAAACGCATCCCTAAATGAGCTGGAGACCTTTACTTACACACAGAAACACAACTACACCACTGTGTGTAGTAATTTGGCTGTGGTCTTCTGTAAGGTTGAGGTCCTTCCTTAGTCGGGCATGCTCGCTAGTACGGTGCCCTACCTCTCTCTTGTTTAGGTACTGCCTAATATTTTTAAGTCAGTCGACCGACTAGTTCTGTTATACTACGACTTAGTCACTGTGTGTAGTTATTAAAGGGTACTTAGGTAGTTGTATGAAATAAAAAATATTTAATGAATTATATGCATGTTTATTAAATTTATTATTATTCTGAACAGCTTAACTCAGTGTATGATTTACACAATAAATTCTGGGCTTATGAGAATAAAATAAAAATAATACATAACTCTAAAACAATACATGATACAGTTTATATATACTCACAATTCAAAAGCAACGGAAGCAATGAGGTATGACTTGATGGTTCACAACGAGACCATTTTATCACATGAAATACTTTTATTTATTTATTTATTAAATTAGAACTTAATATACAAAACATGTATAAAGGCGGACTTAATGCCAAAGGCATTCTCTACCAGTCAACCTACAGGGTGATGCAGAGGTGAAACATAGTAGGTGCATATTAGTGTGAGGTCTAGAAAGAAGCAATTATATATAAAATAATCTTCTTATATATAAAAATGGATCCCTATTTCCCTTGGTCACGGCATCACGCCTAAACGGCTGGACAGATTTCAGTAATTCTTTTTGTTGTATTTGTTATTGTCAGTAGGTTCTTATGTTAAAAAAAGAAAGTTGAGCTGAAAATAGTTAACCCGGGCGAAATCGGAGCGAGACACTAGTTATTTTAAATTAATAATTTTCAAAACCAATATATGTATTCTTTCTTTAGACAAAACGTAAGCTGATAGTCACTGCAGGTACCTACTATCCATAGTAACATTATTAAGAAGCCTAGGGCCTGATGTGCAGGCGGTGCGACCGAATCGTACCTACACAGTTTTCAGTCGTGTGCGTGAATAATACATCAAAGCACTCATACAACACTTTTTTACACTACTATCGAAGCTACAGCAAGCAAACTGTCTGCCTGATGTTAAGCAGTTACCGTATCCTACGGTATTGCTTGCTAGATTTGAAACAGCATGGTTATTTGTTCAAATTCTTTTCATTACGTACCTAATCAATTTGATAATGTGTAACTAGTAATTACCTACATTGTATAAAAGTACCATTTCTAGAACATTTATAGATTGCAAATACGCATAATTTAGCTGTTTAAGTAAAGGAGATTCATAATTTTATTTAACATAATTATTATTAAGGTTAAACCATAATAATAATAGTCTAGCTTGCTCGCTGTGGAGCTATCAAAAAGTTACAGAGTCGTACGTTTTAAATGTGTCGGATAACAAAAGGCATAGAAACTACAAACGCAACAGAAATAAGATACCTACAATGTCGGGCGCATCTAATGATTTATTTATGGGTATTATTAACTTAATACCTACATAATGGCTGTATATGTATTTTTACTGTTATCAAAATATCTTAAAACGTGCTAGTATTTATTTTTAAATTTTGCGACACGGCAGTAATAAGCGCCAAACCAGGCATTGTTGCTTGCAGAATATTTGATCACATAAACACTTGATCAAATGAAGGTATTTCAGACAATAAATTGGTCAAACATTGGATGGAATAATTTACATAAATATGTTATACTTACAACAAACAGCTTAAAAATAATTGCTATTCTTATTGCTTTAGGCAATCATGCCAAGGCACCGATCAGGCATCAAGCAAAACACAGCCCTTTGTTGTGCATTCACTATAATTGAGTAACGAGTAGCTGGAGTAAGTAGAGGTGCAGGTCAGCCAGTGGATCGGATCAGTACCAGTAACTAAGCCGCGATCCAAAGACACATTTCATAACTTTAACCACAAGATTCCAGACTCGAGTAAAATTAAAAAATACTATCAATAAATTTGAACTAGGTATATTAAATGCAATAATATATTATAATTATTAAATTTTCCACAACAAACTAAGGCAGTTTTTTTGTTTATATAAAAAAATATGTTTAAAGGTTTTTATTGTATTTAATTGCACACGTTGAGTGACTGTTAGTGCAGTGACTGCATCTATTTAAAATAATAAATTTAAACAAGTATTTATGTAGTAAACTAGTAGTTAAACATGTGCAATGAGTCATCAATGTTAAATATTAGTTACAAATGGTACAACATAACATCAATAATGTGATATGCTTTGTAACAAAATGAAACACAAAATAATTGTTTTTTTAATGTTCTCTTTACTTGTAGCATGAAAAATTAGGCACAGGGTGGTTTTTGATTGTGTGAGCCACAAATTATTGCTAACAGAGCTTTGTTTACACTTACAGCGCGTATACATAGAACGTCCGATTTTACAGGATCCTTTTTAACTGATCCGTCGCTACTGGAGGTAATATTCATACAGCATTTACAGGAACGATTTTAAGCCTCGCGCGGTTTCGATCCGATAAAAAACATCAGTATTTCCGTTGTGAGTGAGATTTTTTACTGGATCCGGAATAGGTACTGTCATGTGTCTAACAACATACACGTTTAAACGGACCTGTTAAACGGACGGTTCTATGTGTACGCGCCCTTACACTGTCTTATATATTTACACATTGGTCAAAGTTAGAGAATTAATCAAATAACTTATTTTCAAGTGAATCATTTACTACATTTAAGTAGTCTATTTCAGAATACTAACACAGTACCTACAGTATTATTGCTTATATGTTATCATACAAATTTAACATATTTCTTAACAAGAATATATATGCAATATTGTTTGTAAATTTTAATAGTGACAACAATTGTCAAATTTCTTCAAACATTGAGATCTGTGACATTTCCATAGCCTCACTGTATAGTGATATATATACATAACATAATTATACATGACATGTATAATATACAACATATTGCATGTACAAATAATAAATTGTTCATTATATTTAGTCAAATTACACATAATATTGAGTGATTTAAATTATTCACAGCAAAAATATTAGTACAAAACTAAATTAAGATTTAAAAAATATATATACTTTCTCAAACACACCATACATCTGGCTTTAAAAAATGAGATGCTGAGAAGTTAAGGGTTATAAATAGATGATATAAAAAATAACTCTTAAACAGCCAAATATAAATATTGTTGTCACAAAAAACCCTTCTTGAACCACATTATTTTAGAAAAGTAGGTAACGACATATTTTTTACTATATAGATTAAAAGTAACAATGTTCACATTTAAAATATTACAGATTTAATATTTTTAATTTGTCAGTTACCTTATTTTTAAATATATTACATTCATATATATTTATTATTATTTTTATACATATCTTATGTAACAATTCAAAGTGTTATTATTAACATGTTAATGTTAACTGAGAAATAAATACACATAAATTGTAAATAATGAAATCAGTGTTTAAAAAATCAATATAGAAAATATAATTAGTATTAGAATATCAACTGCTTTTTAATAATACTTTGACAAAGTATTTTTGTTGAATTAATATTATGTATGTGAATACATAAATGACACAATTAATGGTTTTTATGTAACATAAATATTACTTATTACAAATAAATCTCTTTATCTAAGAGTTCTAAAGAGTCAAATTTGACTTATTGGTTAATTTCAAAGGTTTCAGTGACCACCATATATTTATGTTGCAAATACACACAAATGGTAGTGGAATGAAACTATATTCCGCTATAAGCCCACACAGATGGCTAGTCTGCGTTGATTAGCGACCGTGACTGTAATTCAGTTCAGATTTTTTATTTTATATTCAACATTTGTTTTATTTCTTTAATTTTGTATACCTCAGTAGGAACTGCGCTTGCATGTATACAATAAATATATTATTATAATATATACATTTTTTTACGACAATTAACTACTACTTTAATGTGCTACATAAAATATAAAAATTCGAAATACTTAATAAGAAAACAATTAATTTAATTGGTGTTCAATATAATAGTTTTCTACCTATCTAATTTATACTTTCAGTGTCAACTCATAGAGACCACTAATACCTTAACAATTGAGAATATTCCTTACAATATAGTTACATCAGATACTTTTATATAAAACATTGTCATAACACAAACAATACTTATAATAATATACAGTCCACTTTAGATCACATCACACTATTATTGAACATACTATGTAACTACTAGGAGAGTGGTGAATGGCCACATTGTGGTCTGTACGAGTTAAAACAGTTCATACGCCCTACTCATGTCGAGTGTCATCTTTGGCACCTCCTCCAATACTATACTAAATATGTAGAGCACCAAGTCTTCTTTTTAGGTAATGCTATACAACATCCACTTTAGCGTTCTCAACCAGCATGTAGGTCTTTGTGGGCTTGCGCTTGAATGTAACATATGTGTACAAAAGACTGGCAAATACACTGATGTTGAGCCCAACAAAGTTCAACCATGAGAATACGTAGTCACCACCTATCACCATACCCAAGTATGTCACCAAAATGTTTTTCAAACAACCAATGATAGTGGTGGTAAGTGCACTATTGTGCTGTGTACACAACATCACACTGTATGATAGCACAAAACCCATTATACACGACATGAAGAACTGTGAGAGGAACAGTGTGTCACCCCAGTGTTCATATTTAGCTGAACGGTGTAGGTCACCTGTAGCCCAAGCTATTATTGTTGCTGGTGCAATCATAAATAAGGCATTGTAAAACATCAGACCATATTTACCAAGCTCTTTAGAGTCCAACTTCTTCTTCATGTACACTCCATTTGCAGCAGTGAAGCCGTCATTGAGAAGCACTAGGGTGTAACCTGACCACGAGAATGTGACGTCATCAGCTGCTGCAAGTAGGGCGCCACCCACCATGGTCAACACACTGGCCTGTACTGACCAGGAAGCTCTCACTCCCAACACAAACCTCTCACCAATCATAGTCATGAGAATGCTGAAGCGACGCAAAGCTGTGAACATCGGCAGACTGAGCTCCTTAGTACCGCCGAGTCCCGTTGCCATGTTGCCAAGGTATATTACTGGTAACGGCCATATGCGGTGCGCTACTCCGCTGTCCAGCGGCGGAAACTGCACTAGCTGAATAAGCCGGCCAAACCACAACACCACGATCGTCGCTATCATCTGTCCCAGACCGAGCACTTGGTACGACGGAAACGCGTAGGTCGTCAGAACTGTTTTGTTCATCACCGTGATCATGAATGATGCGAGCGCATAGAAAACTGCGCTGAGTACTTTCTTAGCGAGCTGCGCCCTATCCGCAGCTTCCGCCAGCTCCTGCACGCTCAGAGCCGTCATTGTGCCACAAGGTATATAATTAAACTAACGAGTAACGATAACGATGAGCTAAACTAACATGATCGATTAACTGGCACGTCATAAAACCTCGCGGTCGGTCACGATATTTATCATATTACGAGTGTTCGTTCACGCTCATCACACTTTCATGGCCAACTCAATGATCCTTTCATTATATGTAAATAAAAGAAATAAAACCTTAATTACATACACTACATGCTGAGCCGTATGTATTATCAATAGCGACTGATGGCTGACCAGATGACAGATCAACGACTTGACGTGACATTGAGAGTAAGTTGACATTAGGGCGGTCATAAAGGTTGTTCGGCAGTCTACACACGAGCTTTCAACGTTTAAATAAATATTAAGTTTATTAACTCCTTGCGTTTCCCCGGTAACACTCAGTGGTTGGCCTTTGGCTAGGGTTAGTAAGTTTATACCAGCATATTTATTTGTTGAATTAGCACAACAAATACAAATAAATAATACGGTGGTGCATTTAATAGAAACAGATAAAACTCAACACCCTGTGATGTATATTTAATAAATAATTAAGAACGCTGGTCTATACTTAGATTAAATGTAATAAAATTTAATTTTGACTTTTATGGTGGAAAATTCTAATTATTATTTCTATATTGTCATCTGCTGATATTTAAATAAAAAATAAAAATAAAATAAGCAACAATGAATATTGTTAATATAGCTAAGTACTTATTGGCTGCAATTTTTGATATTTTTATAAACTTTTAAGTACAAGTATATAATTAGTAATATATACCAATTATATTATATATAATCTATGCACCGATTTTGTAGAAATTTTGTTAATTGACACAAAATCACATAGTTAAAAGTCTATTTGTCTCTGTTTCTCATAAGACATATCGTTCACGTGAAAAGAGAGATCCGATGATAAAAGTTTTGTTTAAAATGTTTTGCCCATTCTAATGCTTAGTCCTTGGCTAGGAATTAAAAAAAAGTTGTCTATGGTTATAGTTTTAATAAATTAAATATTTTAATTTATCATGATAAAACTAAACTAATAAATCAAACAAATAAATATCAAAAATATTTTTTATATTTATGTTACATTAATCAAATACATCAACATTTTCGCACATTTTTCAGTTTTTTTCATACATTCTGACATAATGATAATGTTGTTTGTCGGACAATGAACGGTGCATTGTGAAGAATCCATGTAGCAAACCAAACCAAGCGACATTTTGATTATTATTCCATTGTATTGCCATGTCAGTCAATATTGTTTGTTTTTTCTAAATAATTGCGGGTAACGTCGTAGTGATGCGTTGTAAATAATGTTAGAGGACTAGAAGGTATCTACCCGAATAGTATACGTGGGCAATAATTCGTGTTTTAGTTTTCAGTTATGTATTACTGTTGGGACGCGTAGCTGTTCTGAAAGTGTTACAGGCTGTGTTAGGTGGGCGTCTTGTGATTTTTTATTGTGTTTGCTGGGGTTTGTCGGCGGTATGGCAGTGCCTGAACAGTTTTCGCTTCGATGGAACGATTTCCACTCGAATTTATCACAATCATTTCACGCTTTGCTGGAAGGCGAAGACTTGGTGGACGTGACCCTGGCAGCTGGAGGACAGTATGTGCACGCTCACAAGTTGATCCTGTCAGTATGCAGCCCCTACTTCAAGGAGCTGTTCAAGGTATGACTTGTATTTTATCACTATTTTTTATGATGATGCTTGCTGGAGCTGAGCTAATGTAGTCCTAAAGCGCATGACGAATAACATGTTTTCTCGTTGTTTACAAGTGTAGCATTGTTTTGTGAGTGTAAAGCATTGTCTGGTAATACACAGCATTGTTTGGTATAGAATACATAATTGTAATATATTATTCCACTTAATTGGTATCCATGGAGACATAGTGAGAGTTGAGCATTCACTATACTATGGGTGTAAATGTAATTTTGTTTACTAATTATTGATTATCTAAAGTAAATTGCCCAAGCTAGTCTTTATAGTAACTATCCTTTTTTTTTACTAGTTCAGATAATTTATTATTGCTTATGGTAATGACCATAGCCAACATTTGCATATTTGAAAAAGTACACAAACTTTTAGATCTGCAGAAACACAAGGTATACTTATAGAATTTCTTTCAAATATAGAAGGTACCTACATAAATTTTCATGCCTGCATTTGTATTTTTGATTAAAAACCAACAATTCTAATGAGAAAACAAAGAACTTTAAATGGCAAGTTATCCTTATAAGCCAGAGATCCTTTAGGATTTCTAGTGTAGCATATTAACTTTATATTCTAGAATATATTCCCTTTGTCGCAGCATCACGCATGAACAGCTGGACCAATTTCAGTAATTCTTTTTTTGTTGTATTTATTATTGTCAGAAGAAGGTTCTTATGTAAAAAAAAAAGTTGCACTGAAAATAGTTTAACAGGGCAGGCCGCTAGTCATTATATATATTTGAGTTATTTGAGACATCAACAAAATTTAACTAAACAACATACGTTAGTTTACAATAATCGGCTAAGCCATTCAAGAGACTATGTACATAAGGTCTTATTATCCACATACTAAAAGGTTGATATCAAATCCTCATAAAGCTTTGTTCAGGCTCGTCTTACAGTACCCTTTAATGAGTTTATAATTATAAAAAAAAAACAATCTATCGTTGTTTATTTGTGTTAATTGTAAGGTATTACTTCTAACTAGCCAAAATGCGATGGAGGCATCATAGGAGAAGATATCATTATCATTACATCTTCGGCACCATCTAGGATTTAGTACTCGCTAAGACTAAACCAATAAGCACACATGGCAGAGCTATCATGTTTAATTGCCAAGTCTCTGCTTGCTGTTTGCTGTCTGCTTCATCCATGTCTATAATACCATATTATTGAATTATCACCAAAGTTAGATATACCAAATTTCAGCTCCAATACAGATACCGAGAATTGGTTTAAATCTTGCTTGCAAGATTTGACCTAAGCAAATTTACTAACATACATTGCAAACTACAATGCAAAATGCTTTTTATTTAAAAACAGAGCCTTCAATTTAATATTATTTGAAATAATAAAAGATGGACCATAATTGTTTTCTGCTGTCCTTTTCCATATGATCTATAACTATGCCGAATCTCGGAATCCTCTGTGCACACCATGTGCTTATATCTCAACCCATAAATGTCCCACTGCTTGGCACGGGTCTCCTCCAAACCTTTAGAGATTGCTACTACACTGTCTCTACCCAATAATTTGTATTTTCTGTGGAGGCCTGGTGATCCGTCACTCATGATTTTTCTAGAACATATTGTTAAGAGAAGAGAAAATATTATTATTACTCTTTAACCCCGCCTGTGAGATGAAATACATACTTGGTATGTGTTAACCACTCAAATGGAAGCTTGCACCCCATATTTTTCAATTAATCAATCAGTCTATGGCAGTCCTCTGCTGGGCATAGGCCTATCCCAACACGTGCCACAGAACACGGTCCTCCGCCTACCCCATGTTTTTGCTTTTATCTAAATATTATTTCTGCAACAAATATTCTGAAATACCCTTGCCTTAAATCAATAGTAACCACACATCCCCAAAACTAAAATACATGAAGCATTCACTTGCTGGGGTTAGGTAGGATTGTCATTAACCTGGAAACGCTGACAAAAAACAACTTAGTTATAATATATAATTACATACATAAATTTTATAAATAGGTACACATATTTCGATCTTCATTTTCCTACATTCCATTGGCGAGAATTTTATACAAAGGTGAAACAAATGAAAAAATTCTTTGTGAGGCACAAGTCTACTTGCATAGTTCTGAAAATAGAATTTTAAAATATTTATAATAATGTTAGTAAATTACGTCCAGTGTAATATTACAGTTCAGTCAGAATAACAGAGACAGAATAAGTCTTATTGTGAGATACACATTACAACACACAACATCATGTATAATAAACAAAAGTAAATAAAAGCTCTTATTACTCTGTTCCATACCAAGGGTATCATAAGAGTCGACTAAGGGAATATGTCAGGCAGACAATATCCACTGCAAGAGCAGGAAAACTCGAGACAAAACCCTATACCAACCCGTCTTGCCAGCGTGGTGTATTAGGCTAATATCCCTCCAAATGTATGGAGGAGACCAGTGCCCAGAAGTGGGACGTTTATGGGCTGAGATGGAAACAAAAGCACCGGTTAAAGAATATTTATTCCTCAAAAGATATTACAATATCACTTACTTAGAAAATACATGGTTTCTTAAAATAAATTAAGATATAAGTAGGTAAGTTAAAAATATGCCGATTAGCGTTTGGACTTAGGTTCTATACAAAAATAGGACAGCTAGGTTAAACAGTAATAAGTAAACAAGTTCTTGCTTAAATGATCTTATACAATACAATACTTATGTAAAGTTATGGTTAAATATTTTAACTAAGTATACTTAATAAATCAATAGTTTCTTTTTCTTTTTATACTACTTGGGTGGGAAACAAGCATACCGCCCACCTGATGTTAGCAGTAACCGTAGCCCATGGACACTTGCAATACCAGAGGTATCACACTTGCGTGTTGCCAACCCATTTTTTTACACCAGGGCTTTCGGATGGAAGTAACCCTGAGATAGGAATATGTTTCTTTCAAAATGCATCTTTCAATAAGCGCAGGAGACCTGTACTCACACACAGGAATACAACTACACCGCTGTACACACAGCTGCAACAGCACAGCAGTTGTTTGGCTGTGGTCTACTGTAAGGTGGAGGTCCTTCCCCAGTCGGGCCTGCTCGCTAGTATGGTGCCCTACCTCTCTTTATACATGCACAAGTAAGGTAGGATGAGCTTCATTAAAAAAAACACATTTTTACTAATTTCTGCTAGCGAGTATACAATAAAAGTTTACTAAAGCCTATGACACAGTGTTCAAACTCAAACAAAAAGTAAAGTATGGTGTTAAAGTCTGCTTCAATTTACATATTGCTATTAAAGAATAAGGCAATATGTGAATAGTGACAATTTTTATTGTAAAATTTAACGTTTTGCTACTAAATAAATAAACAACGAAAAAAAAGAAAAAGTACAGAATTATCACTAGAATTCATAATGTGCCTCACGTCACAAATTAGAAGTTATGTACTAAGCTGATTTATTCTAAATTAAACAAACAACTATATAATGCAATGTTGTTTTTGTATTTATTACATAGAATTATATCTAAACGTAACATAGTAAAATTGCAAAGTAAATAATCCTTACTTCCTTACTAATATTATTAATGTGAAAGTTTGTGAAAATGGATGGATGTTTGTTACCTTTCACGTAAAAACTACTGAACGGATCTGGATGAAATTTGGCACAGACTTAGCCATAATCTAAGTCTGTGCCAAATTTCATCCAGATCCGTTCTGGATTAACACATAGGATTAACGCAACTTTTTGCAGCGATAATTGCCAACCACACGGGCGGTGCCGCGGGGAACAGCGAGTATAAAATATAGATATATATAAACTGCATGGTTGGTTCAGTGGCTTAAGTGGTTACCTCGCCATTTACTACAGCGCAGCGTGTTGTGGGTTCGATCCCCACACGTGACAAAAATTTTTGTTATCCAGAAATGGTTGTCCCAAGTCTGGGTGTACTTTGTGTCCATAAATAGTATGTTCGTAAGGCCCCCCGCGACACAAGGCTTACCCCCTTGTGCGGGAGTTGCTTCTTAAAAAATATATTTATATAAACATGAAGACCTGTAATTGGCTCACTGTTGCTATACTAATTGTATATCAAATTAGAATAAGCTGTTAGTTTTCTAAAAATAAATACACACATGTTTGTAGTAGTAGTAGTGTTATATAATAAAATGGGTATTTCTTTACAATGGATACTACGATGTTACTACGAAGACCACTTACATTACTCACCAGTAAATGTGTGCCCGACTATCAGTAGGGTTGTCACGCAACTGGGTTACTCTAAAGTCATTTATTCATTTAGATACCTAAAAAATAGTATAAGATGTAGTTTACTAACATATTTTGGTCTACTTTAATTGTCCAGTGGTCTCAAAACGAAACTGTGTTACCCACAAAGAGTTGTTCTGAGTCTGAGTGTAATTTGTGTCCGTTAATTGTATGTTTGTAATACCCCCGCGACACAGAGCTTGTTCTCTTGTGCGGGAGTCGTCTTTTTAAATATTAATAATAAATAAAAAATGGTTAGCACCGAATTTCAGTCACAGCGGCTAATCTCAACGGAGACTTGCCATCTACGCGGAGATATTATACTGAACTAGTGTGTACGCAAACACAAGTGCACTCTTTATAGGAATAAACAGTGCACTTGTGTTTTGTCGGATTTGCTGTCCTACCGGACTATGAGAGTGGGAGATCACTCTCATAGTCCGATGGGACGCCAAATCCGACACGACCGGAGAGAGATCAGGCGTAGGACCAACGGCTTTACGTGCTCTCCGAGGCACGGGGGTGTAAACGTCGCCATTTCCGAACTCCGGGCATTTATTGTGAATTTTCTAACAGAAAAACCCAATGTCGATTTTTGTCCCGACCCGGGATTCGAACCCAGGACCTCGCGATCAGCAGTCTCACACATCGACCACTGAGCCACGGAGGCAGACGAAAATTTAAAAAAAATAGAAAGTACCCACACACTAACACACTACAAAATTATTATTATGTTTATTTTATTATAAAATATATGAAATTGAAGTGAATAGGTATAACATATAATAATACATAGGTAGAATTACTACTCGTATTTAGCTTCAAAAAAGGAAGATGTTGGTAAAAAGTTAATCGGCTCTTTTTGTAGGAATAAGAAAACGAAAAACAATAAACTGAGATTTATTTTATTTGAAAATGAATTGCGCTAAGATTACCCTACCCCAGGTACCCTTCACGAGCATGACGCACGGTAAGACAGACATGTTTGGCATTTAGCGCACATATAACGCTATTATATATTTACGTGGCACGCCTGCCTGTCCAGTTCACTTTTAAAAGTCATGTCGAATTTACAATGGTATATTTGAATAAATAATGACTGTCTGGTTGCCTGGCAACCCTATGCATGCCTGTGCGTACGTTTGATTTACAAGTTGTAGAAGTGTATACGATGAAATTGAATTCAATTTAGTTCTTGTTACGATCGTTATATTATTCTCTTTTGTTTATTGTAAGATTGCGTCATTCATATGTAGGTATAACATATTCTAGTTTGGTACGACATAACTTATAGCCATTGTGAACTTATGACTGAGTGAAATTTAGGCAGTAGTGAGTTGAAGAACTATTCAAGTACCTACTAGTAGTCTTAGCAGAGGCCTATGTCCAGCAGTGGACTAAAACAAGCAGATTAATTGATTGATTCAAATGCTTTTGTCAAAAAGACCATTTCGTATCCCCGTGGAAAAATGACTTAAGTTTAAGCGTTTTTTTTTTGCAATTTATATCTTATTCTTAACAGCTAAAGTTCAAAATTGCCCAGTGATATTTCTCAAGTTTCACCAGTTTTCTATTATGAATGCGGTTTTTGTTTGTTTGTTTAGCATCTACGATATTAATTTTGTTTATTTTAGTAATCAATACCAATGTATATGATAACATAGAACTAGATATATTATACTATTGGTTAGCCTCGCTCGAACTGTGAACTTGCTCGCGCCCTTTGTTCTGCAATGGAACAATGAATAGTCTTGTGGACGCTGTCACACACCTCCACCAAAAAGGGATCCTACGGACCAGGCTAGGTGATCGTGCATGGCGGGCTGCGGCCCAACAAAACTTTTTTAATTTTTTTTTATGTGTGACGTCGTTGTTGGCCAGGTGGCCATCACAACTTTACCCGGACTGTGGTGAGGACTAATGGCCCTCGACCTAATTCCAACGGTTATTCATTGGTCGTTCTATATATACTGAGTGTCTGTGTAAACTTCGATATCGCGATTCAGTATCTGGAACATTTGTTCTGCGGTTGCGTGTTTCTAGTGATAGTGACATCTGTGTTTTCTATGTTGAACTTCGTTGCTTGTTGTGGCGTTATTCTATTGGTCTGATAGATGACGCTACAGGCTAATAATAATATTGATGAGAGACAAATCTTAAGTTAGACTTAGACTGGCCTGTTGGTGTAGTGGTTAGTGAACCTTAGTGCTAAGCCATGGACATGGGTCCAATTCCCACATAGGACAAAACTTTGTATGACTCATAATTGTTTGTTGCGAGTCTGGATGTAATTTGTGTCCGTAAATTGTATAGGTACTTGTAAACGAGTTCAACCTTTTTTTTTTTTCAATAAAGTCGGATTGAGAAAAAATAATCAAAAGCAAGGATTGATATTACAAAGATGATTGATATCACCTTCCAAGCAAAGCACCGCCGGCATGAATTTAAACATTTGTCCCAAAATTCCACCCCTAAAAGGGTGAAATAGGGGTGTGAATTTTCTGTGAAACTTTTTATTCCCTGGGTCGATTGACTTGAAAATTGGTACTATTGGTATTGGTAGAGACATCTGTGTCACAGGTTTTTAAAATCATCCCCCAACAGAATCAATAGGGAATCGGGGGAGTCTGGGGACTGCTAGTATTTTACCTATTAGCACACTCTAAGTTCTTTACACTATGCTATTAGTAAGTAGGTAGGATTTTTCTGAGACAGTGAAATCCGTTATACATTACAGACAAGGGGTCGCCCGCGACGTCGTCCGCGTGGTAAATTGGATTATCAGACTTCGGTATTATTAAATTTGATTTCTACAACCTACCAACATAATCAAAGTGCCGTATCATAGTGGAGCTATATTGATTGTAATAAAAATACTATTCTAGTCTTAACAATTTTGATCGCGCATCGAATTCACCGCCATAACTGCCCGAAAATAGTTTCTATAGAAAACTTTGTCATCATTATCTCAGATGAAAGTCCACTGCTGGAATTACGCGTCCCTCAAGGATTTCTGCAGTATTCGGTCTTGAACTGACCCAGTCCATCGGCTGTGCGCAACCTTCACTAGGTAGTCGGCCCACCTTGTTGTTGGCCTACCCACGCTGCAAATCGCAGTATTATCCCGTAACTGTAATATATCTTAATAAGTGATGTGCATTTCATCATCAGCACACCAGACTTATAGTTCCATCATCAGATCTCAGGATCTGAGCAAGGAAAGTGCTTTTACCAAGTCAGTATTGGATGATGGAATCTCAGATACCTGGTTTATGTTTTTAATTTGGTCCACAATTCAGGAAAAAAAATGGTAAACTTTAATAAAAATAAATACATACCGAAAAGCATAGAACCTACTTTTTATTCAAGAAAAAAATTGCCATATTTTGAAAAAAGAAATGCATTTAATTGTTATTCCATTGTTAAAACAACTTTGTCTTGTATTCTTTAGAAATTAAATTTACCTGTTTCAGAAAGAGAATCTCAGAATATTGTTTTACAATAACTCGCTGTATGTCTATTAGTAAGAAAATTATGCAAATTTATTTATTTATTCTCATTTATTGTCTACATTATGTCATTTAAATATATAAGAGCAATACACTATGGACAGTGTTATACAAAGCAATCAAAGTGAGGCTTTGTGAGGAAGTATGTACATTGTGTAAGAATATTGTAACCAGTCTTAGTATAACCGGGATTTTGAGACCATTCTTCGACATTCGTTGCTCCGTTCACGAATAGATCAAATCGCACACGATAAGATGAATTTATAATGAGTGTGTCGTCCATGAAACCTTTTTACTATTCAAGAGAGGTAGGGCTCCATACTAGCGAGCAATCCCAACTGGGGAAGGACCCTTATACAGGACCACAGCCAAATAATCACATGCAGCGGTGTAGTTATGTTCCTGTGTGTCAGCACAGGTCTCCAGAGCGCCTTTAAGGATTTTAGGCGTTTCAAAGAAACGTTGTCCTATCCCAATGATACTCCATCTTCTAGCCTTAATGTAAAAAAATTGGATCGGCAATACGCAATATAACACCTGTGATATTGAAAGCGTCCATAGGCTACGGTAACTTGCTTGGTTTTAAACCCAAATAAAACAAAGTACATATTATTTGGCACAAAACATCAGATTGCTAAAATCCCTGCAACACTAAATGTTAGGCTCATGGGAGAGACAATTGACAGGGTTGATGAAGCTCGTAACCTGGGTCTGTGTATGGACTCGAGTCTAAGATTTGAAAAGCACGTGGCTGATTCTGTTCAGAATTGCTTTTATCGGCTCAAGGTACTTTATAAGATGAGGCCATATCTAACCGAGGAACTAAGAGTGCAGTTAGTTGAATCTCTAGTGTTATCTAGACTCAACTACGCAGATGTTGTGTATGGCCCGCGTTTACTGTCACGAACGGATAGACTCATTCAGCGTGTTCAAAATGCCTGTGCGCGCTTTTGTTTTACGATACCGCCCAAAAGTCATGTCACACCATTCTTAAGCGATCATTCAATAATAAAAATGAAATCTAGGCGTAAAATGCACCTGGCATGCCTTCTGTTCGGTGTCGTCAAGTTTGGGGAGCCACAGTACCTGTACAGCAAACTCAGCTGGGTAGCTAGTAAGAGGGAATGCACTAGCAGGCAATGTTCACAACAACTCTCGGTATATCCACATAGGTTGTCCTCATTTAGAGGTAGCTTCCGATACGCAGCTTCTAAAATATGGAACAATTTACCGCCACCTTTGAGAACGCTTAAGTGTGTTATCACATTTAGAAAACGCTTAAAGCAACATCTTCTGGAAGCGCAGCGGAAGCTAAGCTACGTAAATATAAACATCTCCTTAATTTAATTTCAAATAATTTAATTTAATAATAAAAATATAAATTAATACCGAATAATAATAATAATAACTACTATAATATATAATAATATACACAGATTAGTTAATAATGTTACACACTTTATAATATGCAGCACACACACTTACACAAACACACACACACACGCACATTTATGTAAAATATACGCATTTACACTGGGTTCGGCGCCCACGAGTCACATACCATAATATATATATAAGTAGGTTCCAGTTGAAAACCAGCGCCAAGCTTCTGCTTGGCACACGCTGAACTGGACACCTATTTGAGGCAGCCGTGGGGCATGCAGTGCACTATATGCTAGTTTTAGTACCTAAATAGTTTTTTGTCATTTCAATAATATTGTGCTGTGTTCTTCTTTGGTTGTACCAAATAAATGTTTCTTTCTTTCTTTCTCTTTCTTTAACTGCTTATCATCGGGTTGGCCGAATGCTTGTTTACCACCCAGGTAGCGATTTTCCATCGCATCCGTTCGTCTATTAGATTTTCGCCTGCCTCGTTGTTCTCGCATGTGTGCGGCCAATCGTGGGGTTCTAAGTTTGCTGCCCGAGTCAGGTAAGAGTTCTGTTATGTTGTTTCACAATAGTGAAACAAACAAACTCTTCAGCTTTATAATATTATAATAGATACACCTAGGGTTGCCACCTTTTTTTTTGTAATTAAAGTACATTGGTTATACCTATTACGCAAGAAAAAAAAAGTACACAGTATCAAAATACAATTTATTTTTCTTTATGGCGCTGGCTTTCTGTGTGTCGCTGGCGAGTGGCAACATCGATTCAGCGCCAATCGATAAATTCCGTTTAACGAAAAAATACACATAGGTAGGTATAAAGTAGTTAAAGGACTGCCTTGGTGGTCCAGTGGCCGCAGTGTGCGCCTGCTGTGCCCGAGGTTGTGGGTTCGATTCCCACACAGGACAAAACTTTGTGTGAAACACCCACAAAGGGTTGTTTTGAGCCTGGGTGTAATTTGTGTCCGTTAATTGTATGTAGGTATGTAAAGTCCCCCGCGACACAGAGCATGTTCTCTAGTGCGGGAGTTTTCTTTTAAAACAAAAGAAAATAAAAGAATCATAATAACCTAATAAGGTTTTAGTTAGTTTTTATGATTTACCTACCTTATACCTAAACTTATTTTAATTGTCACTGCACAGGTGATTCCCATGGTTTATATGGTTACCTCGATAAATATAACTCTGCGATTTAAAATCTAGGTTACATACCAACTCATTTGACTTATAAATAGTTTCCACGAGTCGACCGGATGTTATGCAGTGTTGAACGATGGCCCCCTCGCGTTCTAGGGTACCTAATAATACGAATTCGCACCCTCGCGTCATAATTACATTCAATTACATAGACACCTGCGTTAGGGTGCTTTTGGTAACACGTGTGCTTGCATAAACAATAGGCACCTAGCCTGCGTATTTACATGTCGAAGTCAAATATATAAAAGTGAAAAATATTCATTTAGATCTAATACATGATACTTATGAACGTCATAAAAACAAATGCCAGCATACTTTTTTTCGACGGTCAATTCGCTGGCTAAGGTAGGGCTTCGAGAAGAATTGGCAAGAAACAAAACAAAAGGTTTGGCTTAGTTTGGGGCCAAAAAAAACTCAGTTTTGAATCATGTATTTTAATATCATCATCATCATCTCAATCCATAAACGTCCCACTACTTTATTTTAATATAAATATAAGTAATTTGATTTGAATTGTAACTCAGACTACTTTGTTTATAATCGCCAGAGAATAACATTTGCAATTTGATATGAGTTACAATATTAACCATGCAAGTTGGTATCGATCCGTAAAGTGCCAACTTAGTGATCACACATAGTGCTAATAAGTGCATGAATTATAATAATTTATCTGCCTCTTTGCAAATTTGCGAGTAGACGCTTGTTTGAAAAAAGTAAGAACATAAATAGTCTTAAAGACGTTGCCCGCACTACGGGTAACAAACCTTGTGTTGCTGGGTCTCAACGGTGGTTCAAGAACACAAAGTCACCCAGCCTAGGAACAACTACAACAGCACTTGGGAATCATAATGTCAACCTTGCACTTGTAGGGATATGAGCCTTCTATAACACGTTGGCCAACGGGTTGGTATAGGTAGGGGTTTGTTTCGAGTTTGGATATTGTCTGCCTGATTTCATCCCTAACAAAATGCAGACACCCATGCTCGCCTCCGCAGCCTCGGCTTGCGCAATGCCTGTGCTTTGTTATAGCTGGCGGATGGTTACCCTTTCAACGTGCCACCGCCGCCCACAAACACGTACCACGGTGGAAGGTGGCCTATTAGGCTAACTAACTTCGTCACAGATTTGAAGCTCACCTATACTATTGTCTACCTATTTATTCACAGCACGTGGTGTAGGTGCGTAATGTTATTTCCACGCTACGGAATACGGACACTGCGCCGAGTGTTATGGGTTATACAATATTCAGACTCGGATAAATTGTACTTTTTTAAAGACTTGCTATAGTCTATTTCACATAGCATGGGTACTGAGACGTTTGACATTTTATTAATGAAAATGATATTAATTAAAACCTATTGATTGAATACTCTAGGCTCTTAATCATTTAATTAGGGCTAGTATTTAAACGAGCGACTATAAATTAAATTTATGGGTGTCAAAATTACTTAATATGGCGTACAGAAATACTAAGTGAGCGACAAACTAAGGGCGAACACAAATTCAATTTATGCGTGTCAAAATGACTGAATATGGCGTACAGAAATACTGTATATAGCGTACAGAAATTCTAAGTGAGCAAAAACTTAGGGCGAACACAATTTATCAAAATTTGCGCTTCGCCGGCCGCCGCGCTGCCGCGCCACGCTCGCTTCGCTCGCTCGGCTCGCGCGTTGTTGGGGTCACAGTTCTAACCTAACCTAACCTACTTGTCTGATAGCATCTCGTTTCTGGTAGCAAATGCATGAATATATAATTATATTCAAATGCATGAATTTTTAGTCGCTCACCTATTAATCATCAGTCGCTAAGTTTTTTTTTATCCGCTCGTTTTATAATTTCCCTTTAATTAGCTACTTGGTTTGAGATTATAATAATAATAAGTTCCAGACTTCCTAGAGAAAAAAAACTATTGAGAATGCTCATTTATGACTAAGATTGCTCATCAGTGTAGTGCCACACAATAACTATTATTGTTACATGTTAAAAATATTATAAAAGTTTTATTTACAAGTAATTTACAACTACAACTATAAAACACATAATATAAATAACACAAAAAAAAAATTGGACAAATCTTTAAAAAGACAGCGGGCACTTGTACCCCACGGCCCAAGCGTTTCGACTCCAAACGGCTCAAATACATAATCTCCGATGAGATTACTGTATTTGCGCCGCTTGAGAGTCTCCGCGGATGCAGCAGCAGCACCAGCACGTTTGAGATTGATTTAATCATTTTCTTATATCTTTATCGTAAAATGTTAAACGTCACAGTACCGTACACTATAGTTTTTAGCGCACTTAGGTAACACCACCGAACAGTCGACTCTTACGATACCCTCGGGTCAGGGGTGGGTCTATTCTATGCCACACAGCTAATATATTTATAAGTTTGTTTAGTACCTGTTACTATTATTAATATCATCCCTACTTATACGTTTAGTTAGTTTAAATAGTCATAATGATTTATATAAGGAATTGAAAAAATAAAAAATAAAAATTGCCTACTTATTAACTCACACTATTTCTAAATTGAAAACAGAGTCGTTCTTTTTATACCCAAATTACTAATAATGCCTATAAGGATGTGCTTCGGTGAATGTGTCTTTGTGCAGAATTGTCTTAGCATATACCTATAACCTTTAGCGCAAATGAATTCACGCAAGTACTTTTTGCGTGCATGTCCATCGCGCAAGTTGCACGCTACGCTTAATATTGGCATCATCATCAAAGATGCAGGGCGATGCATATAGATAACTTATTAAAACTACCAAATAACTAATAATATAATTGGTAGTCACACTAGAATAAATTATATTAATGCCAAAGGTAGAACAGTGACGTTGTTTGATAGAGCAAATCATATGTTGTTTTTTATTTGGTCTATGTAAATATGCCTTGATGGTCCAGTGGCCGCAGTATGCGCCTGCTGTGTACGAGATTGTGGGTTCGATTCCCACACAGGACAAAACTTTGTGTGACTTACAAAGAGTCGTTCTGAGTCTGGGTGTAATTTGTGTCCGTTAATTGTATGTTTGTAAAATCCCCCGCGACACAGAGCTTTTACTCTAGTGCGGGAGTTGTATATGAACACAAAAAAAAATATCTACGCTGCCAGCGATGTGAACTTTTGTAAAGGCTACCCAGGTGACCTGCGTAACAGATATAACGTTGCTGGTGAGTAGGGTTCCTTTGAGATCCGTCTCGATCTGCTGGTAACATGGGAATATTTATTTATCCCCGCCATCCATCTAAACCCATATATGTCCCACTGCTAGACACGGGTCTCCTCTCCTATATCAAGAGAAAGGGTTTATGCCTTAATTCACACACGCTGGCATAATGCGGGTTGGTGAATCAGACATGTCTTTAGAATTACTTCTAAGACATGTGTTTTCCTTTACCGTTAGCAGATGGCGAAACATTTGATTAGTAGATACATATAAACTCCACAAAGTGAAATTCACAGTCGTACTGCCCGGGATGCAACTCGCACCTCTAAGTCTTGCGTGCAAGTCGGTTACTTTTCCCCCACTGAGTTCTCGGCCACCACCGCTTTTAGCAGATTTATATAATGTCATTAATTGTTTCGAACTTTGACCTTGGTCAAGTATTAAGTACGATATTAACTGGTAAGATGGAGACAAAGGTGACTCAAGTGGTCGCGTCTTCGGGAACTTTTGGTCAGAAAAATGCATGAGTAATACAAGTGCAGTAATTGGCATAGTTGTTATAATAAAATATGGGGTAAATAAGTTTCACATTTTTATTTTTGCAAAATAAATTCGCGATTTTTTTATCTGTGGATTTTTTTACCTACTGAAACTCGGGCCATATTTGAGTATCATACGACGCTACATTGTAAGAAATATCTGACATGACAATAACTTCCTCGTAAAAATCGAATTAAATAGTTTATAATATATTTGCATAGTGACGTCACAGTGTAAAAGTCACGTGATCGACTCTATGATAAACATGAATGACAAATGTATGAACAAAATCTACTTTTTTTCTATTATTTTATAACGTTTTTCCAACAAAAATATATTTGTGAGAGGTATAAAATAAACAGCAGTAAACTTAAAATACTTTTTCAAAACCTTTTAAGTAGCTAATTGTATTACTATTTTATAATTGGTGATACCTAAGCAACTGTAGAATAGTAACCTTATTTAAATAGGTTTTTTGGCTGATCATAATTCAACCGAATTCCATAAAATGGGAAGAAACGTTACCATTTTTTCTGTTTGATAGCACTAAAGCTCGGCAATAGCTATCACATAAAAAAAAAATAGTTTTGTCTTTACCTTCTTCTTACCGACATCCACGCGGGCGGAGCCGCGGGCAACAGCTAGTTATAATATAAATTAATGCCCTCCTACATACAATAAATGTCATACTACAAATTTTGGATCTGTATATCGAAAAGACAGTACTTAAAATAAGAAATATTCACGTAAAGTTCTGATTACAGTATCTCCCGACACAGCGGTAGTAAATCCACATTTAGTGATATTTTAACCGACTTAAAAAAGATAAGGTTATCAATTTGTGTGTACTTTTTAGGATACCGTACCCAAAGGGTTAAAACGGGGCCCTATTACTAAGACTCCGCTGTCCGTCTGTCTGTCCGTCCATCTGTCTGTCATAAGGCATCTCATGAACCGTTTTTTGTGCTTGATATAAATAACCGCAACAGTAATCACTTGAAACATTCACAGTATAAAATAATTTTTTTTACACTACCATGGTGACGAATAAGCATACGGCCCGCCTGATGGTAAGCAGTTTTTGTTCGATATTTATAACGGCAACAGGTAGACATTTGAAATATTCACAGAATATTTAGTTTCAAAAGCATTGAATATGAAAAAATTAAATTGAAAAATAATTTCTAGGTATTTGAAAAATATGCGCATAAATGGAAGATTTTTCTGTAGCAGATATCATTGCCGTTCTGCAATACATATTCTCTATTGAAGTTCGTCGGAAAAATGTTTAGAATTAGGATTCATTTCGCTTTGAAAACATAAATGTTTTTTTTTTCTAATTAACTGATATACGTCGTTCTTTGAGCAGATTTATTTGAAATAGTGCATATACGCTGCTTCGAAGTACTGAAAGGGTTTTATTTTTAACAAATAAGTAGAAATATAATATGTATGGTTCACTGTTATATAATCATTTGGCATAAAATAATGTTTATAAATGTCGCAGGATAATGATGGGTTAACATCCGACTCGGATAGGTTAAGCTTAGCATTAGGCCTTGCATTTCATTGTTTTTAAAACCACCAAAAAAATATTTCAAAATCAAAATCAGAATTACGATTTATTGCGCTATTAATAGGCATTATTATCTTAGCAATAATTAAGCCCAATATCTTATTACATGCTGCCCAATTACACATTACTCCCTCCCCTATTTGGTTATTTTTACCGACTACTAGAAGTAGGTCAGTTTACTTTGTTGCTGACAAAACAAGTATAGAAGCTGATTAATACCTCTTTAACTGTCCGTTTAAGGCCCCTCTCTCAAAAAATGATGAAAAAGGGGTGTAAATGAAACCATTTCTATTGGCATTTATAGACAAATGACTGCCAAAAAATACAGTATTAATCTACAAGATGTTTCATAATATGGTTTTGTCATAAATTATATAGTAATTCTAAATAGTTTGTAATAAAATCATCGAATCAGCACCAAATTATTGAGATGTAACCACTTTATGACTTCAATTTTTATCAAATAATACGAAAAAAAACCAATATTAAAAAAAAAAACACTCCTATAATTTGGAAATGTTATATTTAGAATAAGTTTAAATTTTAATTTATTAAAAATTAAAGAGACGTCAGACGACGACACAAGCCTTAAATGATAGCCGAGGCGGTCGTAGCCAGGTGCACTCGATGTTCGGTAAACGATCAACGAGTTAAGCTGAATGCGATGGGTAATCCGCATAGTGGTATTTCATCTGAACGTCTCCGTGCTTCGAATGGCATGTTAAAAGTCGGTCCCGACTGTTAATAGTCGTTTGATCACGACAGAAGCCTAAATACGGGTGATCTAAATAACTCTGTCACCAGGTATAAAAAGAAAAAGAATTATAGCCGTTTTTGAACTGGTCTTTGTTTGAGAACCAGCGTCAGATGTTTGTGGTCTGGAGATACTAGCTTTTGTTTATTATTCCTTTCATTTTACATATTGTGTTATTTTTTTTCTTTCTTTAATTTCATGGGTTCAATCAGTAGTAATAGTGTCACAGGAAATAAAAACATAATTTCATTGGATCTTTTAATTTTGTTTTTGTCCCACAACTGGCGATTAATGAGTTTGATTGGTTTTTCGCAAGTGTCATGTGGTTCCAACATTATGTTAACAAAATGCACGCTATGCTATACCGGCCGGCTGATTCTCTAAGAAACAGCGATGGCAAACTGACAGTTGTGATCGCAAAATTGACAGTTGTGATTGCTCGGTGACGGCACAATCTATTGACTAAACGTCAAAAAGGGCTCTTACGGAATACCGATTTTCAATCTGACAGCCAGATTGAAAATCGGTTTTTGGTCTTACGGAATACCCCTGCGGAATTGTTGCTTATTGTACATGGGTTTATTTTATCTGAAGTTTATAATTTACTGCAGCTGAAGAAACTTATAACGAGGCTAGGTTTACAATGACGAACTGTATCTAAAGCTTATAATTATGCAAGTTGTTGTCGTGAGGTGTACTTTATGTACGGGATTCGAACACACGGCTATTCAATATAAATTTCTCGTTTCTCCTTAGAGAATGAAATATTTACTCGTGATCTACTATAGTTTGTTTCATTTTCGTAAGAATGGAAAGGTCAAACTAACGTACGAACACGTTATAATTTGATTAATGTGAAATTGAATGTGTACCTATCCTTATTAATATATATTTATATATTCTATATTTAGATATATAGTATTAAGTGAATACTAAATATTACTGTTAAGTTTAATTCAGTTAAGTTTGCAGTGTAAATGATACTTAAGAGCGAACGGTAAATTACCTACAGTTTTAATGGAATATAGATATATTCCTTTTTTCCTTCTTGCTGCTTTTAACTAGTTAATGAAGCGGTGGTGGCCGAGTGGGAAGTAACCGGCAAAAGGTGCGAGTTCTATCCCGGGCGGCAGTAGCAATGTAAATTTCACTTTGTCTAGTTTATACATATGTACTAATCAAATGATTCGCCATCTGCTAACGGTGAAGGAAAACATCGTGAGAAAACCCACATGTTATTATTATATTCTAAAGACATGTCAGATTCATCACCCTCTCTCTCTCTCTTGATAGTGGAGAGGAAACCCGTGCCCAGTAGTGGGCACGGGTGCTATTACTATTATATTATTAACTAGTTAATATTAACTTTCATTTGCCAATAAAATTGCCTGGTAATAAAAGTAATAATTTTTAAATACTCTTTTATAACTGGAATAACGGTTCTGGTATTCATATTATCCCCCTAACATTCTCCGTAACCTCCAATCACCCCACGTTTCTTTAGAAAGCAAATAATTGGGGAACAAAATATGAATCCTTGAAACAGGATAAATCGCGTCCCCATCTGTTTATCGAAACACCCCATGTACCTAATTGAGACATTATGTGTCTGCGATTCCCTTATACAATGCTCTAGACTTGTTTTGGCTATGTGTCCCAGACCCCTCGTATCCATGACGACCGCCGTCCGCACTCACCTGGGGGCTAAGACGCACCCGGCGAGGGTTTGGCGGGCGGGAGGGTTGGTATTGCAAAGCGGAGCTGTGTAGATTTGCTAGCGCGCCGTGATTCCACTTTGGGCTCGCGTCGAGTACGCACGCACCTCTCCCTCGTGTAAGAATTTATTGTACTATTTTATTAGAGTTGCGATTTTAGTTAGATGTTCGGAAATTATTTTAAACTAGCGGCCCGCCCCGTCTTCGCCCGGTTTAATTATTTTCTGTGCAATTTCCTTAATTCTAGTTTGCGTAAAAACTTAAAACTAAACAAAGAAATCCGTAAAATTCACAACATCATTTAATTTTTTTAAACTTCCTATTTTCAGGAGTTTGTTTAGTTAATTCAAATAATTAATTTACTTTCTTTATTTGCAGATGAACCCGTGTGAACATCCTATAGTGATACTAAAGGACGTCGCGCACCAGGAGTTACGCCAACTGCTCCAGTTTATGTACCGCGGAGAGGTCCACGTCAGAAGACAGGAGCTCTCTGGTTTTCTGCACACCGCTGAGTTATTGCAGGTCAAGGGACTTACTGGAGGACGAGAGGTTAGTATATTTTATTGTTTTATCTCTTTTTACTATTTAGGTTTTATACCGACATGTAGAAATGTGGTGGGTTTGATGCCCGCACGAGCAAAATTGCTTTCCAAAAATCACCGTTACTAATGGACAATATACACTGGACAGGACACCTAAGCAATGTGACATTTTGAATTTTATTTGGACTTAAATCAGTGGACGCACTTGTGAGCAGATTCGATTTCTGTCTGAAAACTAATTTAGGTTTTAAATTTACTTAGCGGTATCATTGTGTACTTTACTTCGACATTATTCGACGGATGACGCGGGTTTAGTTCTCGTTTATTTGCAGGTTTTGCTTTTACGTCTGCAGGTATATGAAGCGGGTTCAAATCCCAGATTAAAATTTTGTTGTGTGTTACCTTGACTTTATCGACGCACAATATGTAGCGCGGGTTCAAATCCTGCATAGGTGTCCAGTTTAATTTTGTGCGTATTATTTATTTGGAATTTATTGACAGATAACATGTAAAAAGTTTTCATGTATTGTCAGTTTCACTATATCTACATTTTATCGAATTTTCATCGGGAGTTTTTTCGTTTCGTGATTTTAGTGTCAATATTTATCGGATATTCCGGCATAGAGTTATGTGCTATTGGATATCTGTTTCATACTTTTGTTTGTGTTCCTTTGTTTACGGACATTATTTTTCGAATACATAAAATTCCGTTATAATTATATTATATACGGACTCGACAACGCTCTTTAATTTATCTACATCAATGTACCTATGTTATCAGTTTGTTTACGTATCTACAGTTAAGAACAGACATTAAAATAATGCTTGTGCTATGTTTCTAAATGCATAACAAGTAATAATGGTATAGTGTAGCGGAAAGCAAGTAATTAAATTTAAAAAAATATGTTTCCCAAGTGCTACATTGATCTTGACAAATTTCTTTGACTGCAACTTTTCTTTATAAACACATCCCAAAATAAGCACATGAACCCTGTATGAGTTATTTTTCGCCTTCTGCACGTCGGAGGTCCTTCCCCAAGCGGGCTTGCTCCTTTGTTTCATCGACAAAAGCTTTATGTGGTGTGTTTTGTAATGGCTAAACAAATAATCGTTTCAATTAGGGAATGCAATCTCAATCTCGGTATTTGCGGGACTGGAAATTGGTATTTGCTGCATCGCACGTGGGTAGTAAGGGCGCCTTAAAATTTGTCGCTCCGTGGTACACACTTGCGGCAAATTTTTTAGGCGCCTTAAGACTTCACAAATAAATTTTGAACAATTGCAACATTTGAAAGAAGTAAAATGAAGCAAATTAAATTGAAGATAGTTAAACATTATGTTGAAAGTAACTTAAAAAAGTTAAAGTATTTATTGTTTCGTCAGCTAAACGGCCTCTGACTTGCATACCTATTAATAAAGAATAATATAAACGAATAATATAATACGAGTATAATATAATACAAACAACCTCTCTCGCACGAGATCCCGTTCAATTGACCGGGGTTAGGCCCGCCCATTTCCCGGTATTTCAGGATCCCGGTATTGCATTTCCGATGTCGCATTGAAATAAAATAGCAAACCAACATAAAAATAAATACAATAAATCAATGAATATGCATTAAACTGTTGGTGATATACTGTTGGAGTTTTAGTTGTTTTGGAGGACCGTTGTGGGAGCAAGAGTAGATCGTGAAAACTTCTAAATAACTTAATTGGATACAAAAGTCAGAAGTGACTAAGATTTTAAATTAAAATGTGCTACTTTATGTAGGCGTGGTTTTTTGTTATAAAGGTGCAATGCTAGGATTTATTTTTACTTTTGCTCAAAGATTATTATCATAATCACCCACCACTTGATGGTGGTACTAAAATTACTCAAAAAATATTTCATTTTATAAATCCTACTAATATTATAAACTCAAAATTTTGTATATACCAGAATAACACATAGGCTTGTAAGCCGCGGGCAATAACTAGTACTTATAAAATCACCGTAGTATCATGCATTTTCCCCGAAGGATAAGGCAGAGTAGAATCATTCCCTTTAGTCAGCTATGTTAGGTTCCTAATAATAGGTAGATACCGAGCAAACAATTCCTAACACCGAGTTTCTACCAGGCATTTTCGACGGAAAATCCAAGCCCGGGGATTGAACGCTCTAAACCGAATTCACTAAAACAATTTGGTTAGTCAAAACAAACTTCGGCAGTTTTACAAATATTAATTAGACACTCCTGTATTAATACTGTTTAAACTCTTGCCGGCTGCGGCTTCTCGGCATAATGAGGTTTAATGTTAGTATTCGGTAACTGCAAAAAGTCGCATCGCGTCATAATTATTCTATTATAGACATAAAATGCAGTCTTATCGATTTTAAACTTGCAAAAACCATTATCCAAATCAATGCAAGCGCACGACACGAACGGCCCACGACACTTTTATTTGTAATCCATGTGGATCATCTCCCAACACGGCGATATATTGATTTAGACGGTGCACTTTGGAAATTTTAAAATATTCTGACGAATTGATCCCCTTGTAAAGTCCATTAAAAAGGAATTTCATACTATTACTTTGATGTCCATTCGTTTGACTAAAAGTATGAATACTGAAAAAAAATTTATTTTGCCAGTACAGAGTCGTATAATGAACCTGGCAAAGGAATTCTATAGTGATTGAAGCACTAATTGACGACTCCTTATTGAAAACCTACAAAGTGTTGTAATTTTTTTATTTTAATAGATTTCTATTGAGGCAATCAAATCAATACCCTATGAATGCTTGCAACTGACCTTTTAAAAGAACCCCATACAAAATCTCTGTGCCAAGCTTCACAAAGGTACGTAAGTACCTACCTTTTGTAATCTTATATATAAAATTTTCATGTCACGGTGTATGTTATTGAACTCCTCTGAAACGGCTCGACCGATTTTCGTGAATGTTTGTATGCATATCAGTTAGGTCTGCGAATCGGAAAACATCTATTTTTCATACCCTTAAATGTTAAGGGTGGTCCACCCCTACATTTTTTATTTTATTTTTTAGACAGAAAAAAGTGTTTTAATTTTTTCATGATTCAGCATTAAAAAATACACACAACCCTTAATTTTCACCCCTCTACGATCAACCCCTATTTTTGAGTAGCAAATAACGTTTGTTGGGTCAGCTAGTAATTATATATGAAAGTGTTTCAGTCCAACTACATTTATAAATTCACATGTAAGGGTAGGCAGAGGAGTATCGTTAGCTATGGTCCGGAAGAATCTTAAGACCCCGTCTCATACCCCGTCCGACTAAGCATTTTCCGATGGAAAAACACAAAGCGCGACGCGAATAACGAACCTGAGACCTCTCTCCACGGCAGTCGCACTATAGCGCACTCCGCTATCGCGGCATCGAATGAAATTAAAAAAAAAAAACAATATTCAACACCCGATTCCGTACACGACTGTTTTGTTGGAAGTTTTTGCTTTTCACATTGCTTTTTTGTATCAACACTCAACACTATTTCGAATATCCTGTGTGTGGACCGAGAGGCCTGCACGTTGAGTGTGCAGGGTGGCAGTGGACAGTTTTACAGTTGGGCGCTTCCATTCCAATGAATTTTCACTTGATTTTAATTCTATTGCACCTATAAGTCTCGCAATATTTATAAAATTGTTTTACCTTTAGATAGGTTATTGTTGAGTTTAGTAAATACAAAGAGAAGACAGATTAAAAATATATATTATATCTGCCCCCCGGGAGTGCCCACAGAAGTGAAAACACTAGGCAAAATATAGTTGTTATTAATTTTGTGTTTTTTTTAACATTTATTGCTATAAAATCTCTTTGTTCGCTTTAATAACGTAAGTCGAAAAAAAAAAATTCGGATATTTCAAACTGCGTCTCGTAACGGTGTCGCGAATCCAGAGATTTTGTATCATCTAAAAATATGCGTACCGTGCTAAAAGAAGTTTTCACTTCAAAAATTGTCAGACACATTTTAGTTTTATTAACTCTGACATGTAGAAATAATTTGCATGACAAATTGGACAAAATGCGATGGTCTGTACGAATATAAGATACCCATCCTTTGTGCCACATTTCATGCAAATGATTAAATTTTAATTTGAATGGGATCCAACGTTTAAAAGACTCCCCACGCGACGACGTCCTGCCGTGCGCTAGCGGTTTCAATAAAACAGGAATGCTGCTAAATATCGATCGTCCTCATATAATATGTAAAAGATTAATTTTGCTGTAATGAACACCAGCGTGAGTTCTTGCATGCATTCTTGTTTGTAACAACTCTCGATCAGATTAAGACATCGACACGATCGATCGATTTTTTTTGAAAATAATCCACGTTACTAATAGTCTTCTATCACCTCGTCAGCCACAGATAGTGGCTTCGAGCCTGGGTGTACTTTGTTACCATTAATTGTATGTTTTATGGCTTGAAACTTAGTGCGAAAAGATGTCTTTTAAAAAATAAATGAATTTTTGTATAAGTTAGGGAGTAGTTAGGGGCGGGAGAGGAGGTTAGCTATAGGTTTTCCAGGTAGCGCTCGGTGTCGTAATTTTGAAAATATTGTTAAAATATTGTCAAGTTAAGAGAGCAGAATCACCGAATAGGTGTATTGGCTTTTACCACGTGACCGAAATAGCAGACTAATTTGTCACACTACTAAAAAAAATAAATTATTATGCTTCTATGGGGTTCTTCGCGAAAGGAGTTATAACGTTTTTAAAGGGTCGGCAACGTGTTGCAAGCGTCCATAGGCTACGGTAACTTCTTAACATCAGGCGGGTCGTATGCTTGTTTACTACCTTAGTAGTATAAAAAAATAAACGTCATGGGTTTAAATCTGTATCGCAGCAATAAACTACAATTTAGCCGCTTAGTGCCTAAAGTTAGATCATTCATGAATGTTCTAGAAAAAAAGTCGAAATAATTTGTATAAAGGTTAGTTTGAGGTTAGTTTTTAGAACTGGTTTACATATTTTGATGCAATTACGTTACGTGGTATAGTTGGTGATATTAAATTGTTTGACTATCTATCGTCTAAGTACAATATTTCAGCATTTATAGGGTTCCGTACCTCTTAAGGAAAAAACGGAACTCTTATAGGATCACTGTTCGCCGTCTGTATGTCTGTCAAGACCCTTTTTCTCAGGAACGCGTGGAGGTATCAAGCTGAAATTTATATCAAATACTTAGGTCTAGTGTCCCTTAAAGCTGTGAAAAAAATAACCCACAATAAAATCAAATAAGCCAACGCAATCAGAGGAGACTGCCGTTTATGCCGCAAATTTCCGAAAATTTTCGATTACCTAGGTAGTATAAAAAAAACCGGCCAAGTGCGAAGAGGTTTCGTACAAACCTGTAGGTATGTAAGTTTATTATATGATGTTATTAAAAATTGAAGGTTTTCGCAAGGGAATCAAAACCTACAGGGTTACTTGCCGTAAACTAAGAATCTTGTTTGGTACAAAGCATCGTCTTATAGCACAGATAAAGGAAAAATTGCGAAAACCGTAATTTTTTAGTAATATCATATAATAAACTTATATACCTACAGGTTTGTACGGAACCTCTTCGCACTTGGCCGGTTTTTTTATACTACCTAGGTGGCAAACAAGCTTATTTATTTATTTATTTATTTATTTAAATCTTCCTGCACAAAGTTACAGAGGCGGACTTAATGCCTTAGGCATTTTCTACCAGTCAACCTTAGGGTGATGCAGAGATATTAATGGCAGGTGTTAAAATTATTAAAAATTAAGAATAGATTATTATAGTGTTATACACATATATTTAGTCGATACTATTATGTTGTCGATATTCTCTTTAATCCAGGTAGTCTATATAATACTTAGGCAATGTATAGAATACTTGTCCGAACCCAATTGCAAAATTAGTACCGTACAGTACAGTAATGGGAATTATGTCGATACAGTCTTTGTACTTAAGGACTTGTACATTTTGTTTGAACAATTTAGAAAGTAGTAAAAATGTATATTTATTGGTTGCGCGTTGTTTTACAGACAATTGTTTCATAGATTTCCGTTTTACATAATTTTTTCTTATATTTTCATTTCAAAGAATAATCAATACACAGAATAATTACTTTAAATAATTTCAACTCGAATATTTTTATTTTTTTAAATATTCTTATCATAGAAAACCAAATCAAATATTCTTTATCCTCATATTGTTTAGTTCATATAAAAGTTATTACCAAGAAAAACCATTTTGTAGATCGTCAGTTTCTAAACGTTAAGAGAGGTAGGGTGGTAACCAACATAATATACATATATCTTTTAATTATTATGTTTATGTAAATTTATTTCAAGTACGTAAGGTATCTGACGGGGTCGCAGTTCTAACCTAACTTACTTTTCTATTAGCGATTTCTAACTCATTCTCACGTATTATACGTCAAGCAAATTTATATTTAATTTATAAAATTAAAGATAGCATAACGTCTATTTTTACATTTTCATTGAAAAAAAAAAAACCATGGAAAAAACATCGAACAAACAACATTCGTTAAAAAATAATTCTACTGTTTGAATATTTTGTAAAAAAAATGATGAATATCAAAATTCATTGAATTGTATTTCTGTGAAATATGTTTCACTAAAGTCACTATGAAACAATAATATTCGAAATGTAAAAAAAAGAGACTAAATATTATATAAAACATTTTTTGCGAAACAAAATTCTATGAAATTTCTTTCTGCGAGCGTTCTACCTGTGGGTGTACCTACTAAATAGCTTTGCATTTTCTTAATGCCACAGAGAAATATTGCAAAATAATATTTTTCCATCTTTCCGCTTACTATGAATTGCAAAAAAATAACAACTTGATAAAGCTAAAAATGAAATATATGTATAATTCGCGAGTAGGTGTCTATATTTCTATGCGTCTTGTTCCTCAAACACTTGTTAATAATCGGTTTATTTAGTACTCTTACTCAAACTCAAAATTCATTTATTAATTTAGCTCATAATTATGAATAAGCCAGAAAGATAAACATAGAGAGAACTAGCAAGCAACTTAGGCCGCTCTTTTTAATTGCCAGATAGTTACAATCTTTTGTTAAATACAAGCATGCAAGCTGATGCAGTCAAACAAAACACGAAACTTTATTGATAATAATTTTAACAAAAAAAAAAACCGACTTCAGTACGGCAAGTTGTAAAATTTTCAAATATTTGTTTGTTACAATCGAATAAAATCGACTGAGCGTCGGGCTGAACACAGGTCAAGTAGGTATTATTGAAAAGTTCAGATGGCCATCTGTGGTCTTCTTCATCAGTTTTACTTCACCAAATTACACTTTCTGAATGCAAATGATTGATTAGTTGTTAAAAATATTGAAATTGCAATAGGTATGTGTGCCTATAACTTTTGAGGAGTTCCCTCAATTCCAAAAAAAGATTTTTTCAAATCGGTCCATAAATGACGGAGTTATGCGGTATCAAACATAAAAAAAAAATACACACGAATTGATAACCTCCTCTTTTTGAAGTCGGTTAAAAAAAGCTAATCGTACTTAGTACTCTACGTGCGAGAAAAAAAATAGTATATTGTAAAGTCTGCTTCAATTTACATATTATTGCTATTAAGGAATAAGCCACTTTCACAGACACTTTAAATGCTTCAATGAACACACAATGGAATTGTATACAGTAAAATCAAACACAACTTTGATTTTACTGTATACAATTCCAATCGTATACCTAGTATCCATTAATCCCGGGCGTGCACTCACTAGACTTACCTGGTTGGTATTCCATGATTTAATAGGATTAAACTACTCGCTACTGTTGTTCAGAGAAAACCATTACGTTAGATGGAATATTGACTATTCAACATTTACTGCTAATTTCAACTCGAATTTACCTAGAGTTATGCCGAGGGATTTGCCCTCGTGTACTCTCTTTGTGTGTGTGTGTGTTATGTAAATAATATAATCTATGCCGAAACTATCGACAATAAAGATTGTTGTCTTTAACGGGACGCACGTGTGTGGCACTGTGGGTACATTGTTTTTATACTGCCAATGAGGCAAACAAGCATACGACCCGCCTGATGTGTAGCCTATGGATGCTTGCAACATCAGAGGTGTCACTTTATCGACGACTATTGAGTTTTGATACTTTTGATACGGTTTAGTTTGTTCGACTTTGATACTTTATTCAAATTTAGATTTAATACCTAAATTTGAGAAAAATATATGAACTGGCTTGCTATTAAGAAACTCTTGTTAATGTCATCATCCATCAATAAAAATGTTTTATCCTAACAAGCGACTAACGACGTCTCACGGCATAGATAAACTTTAACGGATTTCGAGGTTCTCAGAAACAGTATCCTTAGGCACAAAATTCAATTTTATTTACACTTAAATGCTATCTCCCCAAACAGCGTAGCGAATCACCATCAACTATCCCAGAAGAGCCACCGAAGACAATGTTGCCACCTGGAGAGCCAGCAGATGCGGTGCCCGAGTGGACGGCCAATGTCGAAGATACCAACTCCTCGGAGCCGCCGCCGGAACCCACCGAAGACATCACGGTAAAGGAGGAAGCCACTCGGAGCCCCCTGAAGAGGTAAGACCTCCTTTATGTACCTGATGCTGTATAAAATCTATAATATACAACGGTAACATATCCATCAGAAATTATATTCTTATGAGAGTGAGGGAATAAAGAGTGCACTTGTGTTCGCGCACACATTTGTGCACTGTAATATTATATCTCCCGCGCAGATGGCAAGTCTCCGTTTAGATTAGCCGCTGTGACCGAAATTCGGTTAGGAGGACATGATTAAATTATATTCCGTATATCGTACAAAGTACACATAAACCACAATTATCGTTTCCATCGAAGCGTAAACTAATGGAGATGTGTGATCTGAGGTGTTAACTTATGTGCCGCAATACTGACCATAAGCAGCTAATGTAGCACATAGGCGGTCTGCCCTAGGCTTTAGAAGCGTTACTATATGTCGTGTATATAAAGTTTAAATAAATAAATTAAACTGTAGATTTTAAACCCAACAGTTGATACTCAAGTGCTTTCTATAATACATAATTGCCTAAAAAAAATTAATATATAGTAAAATTTATTTTTAGGCAATTATGTTTACTACTTGGGTGGCAAACAAGCATACGGCCCGCCTGATGTTAAGCAGTTGCCGTAGCCTATGGACGCTTGCAATACCAGAGGTCTCACTTGCGTTGCCAACCCATTTTTTTTACACCGGGGCTTTAGGATGGGAGTATCCCTGGGATAGGAATATGTTTATTTGAAAACGCATCCCCAAAATAATAACAAACCTACACTAAACAGAAATAATAGACTACAAACGAAACACCCTTCGTGTCTAACAAAGGGTGGTTTTTTACACTCAACTCACAACTAGTTATTACAATCGGCTAAACTGCAGACAGAATATTCGTGACATGTATGTATGTATATATGCAGATGTATGTATATACCTGTATTATAATACCTCGATATTCAATATGTCTCGTTACCGGGGGCAGTCAACTGTGTATTTGGAGTTCCCGTGTTTCGGTCGAGGGGGTTGCCTAGGAGATGCGAGGGCTTCGTCTAGCCTTAGCGATGCGCCTTCCAATTAATATCGATATTGCATAGGTACTCGTACCTCCTTTCTAAGATCGTTCGTTGCTCGTTGAGACTTGAGAGGCAGTCTTTTGTGTAATATGATATACTAAACCTTTTATTATGTATATTTGTACTTATAGTGTACAAAATATAGGGGGATGTCTGTCTGCTACTTACTGAAGTGAAGGCAAGGGCATTGTAGCGTTAACTTCATATTGATCGTATTGCAAATGAAATGTTTTGCGTAGTCGTGTTTACGATTAGAATTGTTTGTGTTTGACACATGATAAACAAAAGTATGTTGTTGGAAGACATTTAAGAATAAAGTGGGGCGATTTTTGTTTGAGAAACGATTTAGTGTGAGGGAAGTAGGGACATATTTATATACTAAATAATTTGAAGTTTTTGTTTGTTAAGATTGAGGGAAGTTTGGACATATTGAAATTATTTGGAGTTTCTGTAGTCTTCTTCTTGTCGTTTGGTTAGTGGCCAATCTGGTGACAGAGTTATTTAGATCGCCTATATTTAGGTATCTGTCGTGATCTAACGACTGTTAACAGTCGGGATCGAGTTTTAACGTGCTCTCCGAAGCACGGTGACGCCCAAATAAAATTCTATGCACCCATCTATAGGGTAAGCGCACCCTTCGTTGTTTAATCCGCTGATTAGTGCCTGTTTGGGATTAGTGTGAGGGAAGAGGGGACATATTAAATAAATTGGAGCTAGAGTAAGGGAGAAGTAGGAAAGGCTTTTTTGACACAGACAGAGACAAATATATTTATTGCATTAACTGTTTACATAGGTGTTAAAAAAATGTATCAACAGTATACCCAATCGGTCATTGCAATGTAGTGCAATGTGAGTTATTGTAGTTAGTTTGAGAGATTTAAGAAGTGAAAATTGTTTAGATTTTTTTGTAGATAGTGTTAGAGAACTAGGGACATATTATTTGTAGTTTATTTAAGAATTGATAGGCTGATTGATTGATGGTCTTAATTTGATAATGATGATAATACAATCAATATTGTCTTGTTGCTTCTCATAATAACTTTATTAGGGTTTATGGTGACAATATAATGATGTGTGATTTCAATTATTAATCTATATCGATAAAAATTAAACCCCCCAAACGTATGTACGCGTATTAACTTCCACCGACTGCACCAAATTAGATAATTTTTTTTTTGTGTTTGTTATTGTCAGGATAAGCTTTGTATAGAAGAAAATTAAAAGAGAGAAAGATGAAAAAAAAATTGGCCGTACGAAGTTCGCCGGGTCAGCTAGTCTTAATATCAATTAGCTCGCGCTCACGTGTTCTTGTTGTAATATAATAAAAAACAAGCTTTATACTACTAGCGGCAATATGAAAACCTTTTTACGTCCTTTCTGGAAAAAACCAATTAGAAACCAATTAGCTATATTAACTGAACGTTGTTGCAAACAAGAGGAGTTGGTACACACGGGCAGAGGCACTTTTCTTTTTGTTTTATAAACAAAATATCTTCCATTTTGAATACAGTTTTATAAAATATAAAATTCTAACTTTAAAATTCGTTTAGGTTACAAAGTAAAATGAATATTAGAGCCAGAAAGACGACGTCAGTCAATTCACCTTTGGTCACTTTGCTGACAAAGGTTGTAATAACTTAATCTTTAGATTTAGAAAAAAAAAACTTGATGAAGATCTGAATAATATAACTTCGTTAATTTATTGATGGAAGTCTTCTTTAAGAAAGAAAAAGAAAATGATAGTCTAGGAGCAATTTAGACGCAGTCTTTTAATACTATATCAATGCTGGTAGGTTGTTGAAGAATACACCGACTAAGAACAGCCAAGTGGTGAAGAAGAAGCCCCGTCCCATCAAGGATAGTCCCACGCATGCGGAGAACTCGGAGTACGCTTACGATGGGTACGTCTATATAACCCTTTATTACACTTTTGGATTCACAAGTTATATCTTTTAAGCGGCAACTTATGACGACAAATAATCCTTTTGAAAATTACGGTGAAAAGAAACTCGACTATAATTGTAAGGAGGTTTTTTCTTTTTCATGGCCGGAGGCATCGCGGTGACTTCGCGACTTTCAGAGCTTTTTTATCCTTATTTTCGTTTGTTTGAGGACATTGGCTCCGGGCTCATAATTTAATATCCTTGATTTTGCTGGACTCGAATCTGTTTTTTATTTGTTGTAGTATAAACCTTAGCCGTTTTCGCTATTTTTACGTGTGACTTTGCTTGTTTTCAGCGAACCGTTGATCGACTTTGACAACGATTTGTTCCACAGTGTTCTCGTGTTGCCCGACTCGGCCAAGGAATCTGGTAAGTCTCATTTGATATCTACAGTCATTTTATAGAAGACGATATACCTATACTATATTTTAAAGCTGAAGAGTTTGTTTGTTTGTTTGAACGCGCTAATCTCAGAAAGTACTGGTTCGATTAGAAAAAATCTTTTTTTGTTGAATAGTTCATTTATCCAGGAAGGCTATATAACATCACGCTATTTTTACGCGTTCCCACAGGTATTACTCGTCTACCATATCTACTACCAGTGCTAGCCATTGATGAAAACCTGACTTTAAGTATTATAAAAAAATACTTAATAATATTTGGTCATGGTTGGCTACTAAGATTAAACCAATAATTGTGCTTCATTAATTTGTGAAGTAACGACGAGTTTATTCGTGACACACGAGACAATTATATACGAGACAATTATATATTATCTATTTTGAGTAATTCCGGTTAGAACGGATCAGGCCTTTGTCGTACAAATGTTATTTATATAGAAGTAACAAAAGCTTATACACTTTGACTCATTAACATGTACAATAATATTTCGTTTGTTTGTAAGTTTGTTTTAATACTACTTATGTGGTGAATAAGCATACGGCTTACCTGGTGGTAAGCAGTTTTTAAGACAACTCCCGCACTAGAGAACAAGCTGTGTCGCGAGGGACTTTACAAACATACAATTAACGGACACAAATTACACCCAGACTCAGAACAACTCTTTGTGGATCACACAAAGTTTTACCCTGTGTGGGAATCGAACCAACAACCTCGTGCACAGCACGCGCATACTGCGGCCACTGGACCACCAAGGCAGTCAAAATGGCAGCACTCGTTAGCATTTGTTTTTCTTGTACCATCCTCGTCTAGGGGACACAATATTGATAATTTGAACTTTGTAGAATAACATAATATTTCCTCATCCAGCCGGTTGGAACTGCAAAACAGGTGGCGTGAAATGTCCATCCTGCCACCGATACTTCGCTAACCGCTACAACCTGAAGGTCCATATTCGGGACAAGCACGACACCCGCGAGGGCACGCTGCAGTGCGACATCTGCCAGAAGCGTATGCGCAACCCGTCGTGTTTGCGCGTCCACATGTACCATCACCGCAAGCAGGCCGCCTATTTGGCGCAGCTCAGCTCACAGGGCGAGCAGATGAAGCACGTGTATGTATTATAAATGATTTGTTATATGTGTGTGTGTGTGTGTGACAAATTGATTTAGGTTCTAAAAGTAGCACTTATAATCCTTAATAATATTACAAATGTGAAATTCTGTGAGTATGGATGTATGGATGTTTGTTACTCTTTCACGCAAAAACTACTGAATGAATCTGGATACTTTTAATCGCGATAACCGACATCTACGTGGGTGGAGCCGCGGGCAACAACTAGTCATTTATAAATGCAACAGGTATAGTCTGATTTTTATAACTTGGCAGCTGTCAACGTCAAAATATTAGCATGTTGGCTGCATTGGAACAAAATTTCAATGATATAAGCAATTTTTATTATAACAATATTATAGACGACACGAAAGTTCAGGCTGTACTGACAGAGACAGACGGCTGCGGGGAAGTAGGAAGAGAAGCGGGCGGGGGAATACAATCATGACAACCTAACGATTTTGACAGCTCCAACTACACAGTTATAGAAATCGGGTTATATAAGCCTTGTTTGCTGATAACTGTAGAGCTATGAGCACTGTTGTTTTTATATACCATCATGCAGAACAGTGGCTAGAGCAAATTCTCCCTTGCCCCGCACTCTTCATGTACCTATTAAACCGATTCCTGGACACCAACCATGAGAGTGATGTGTTGTCAGAATGTTTGAAGTTCTGCGAGAGAGATGTATAAGTGGTTTTTTATAACTTTTATTTTACATTATATACCTAATATAAACTTGTCAAATATTGTCAATAGTGTAAGTGGACATTGTACCGTTCTATTCAATAAATAAATAAATAGGAAGAACTAGCAAGAAACTCAGGCCACTCTTTTAGACCGTCTTTAAGCCCTACATCATAATTACACCGCTGAGTGCAGTTCATTGGCTGTGAAGTCTACTGTAAGCAGGGGAAATCATCCATCCTTTGTTATCCTATTTATAAAATATTTTAGAACTTCATTTATAATATAGTGTAATGTGTTTTAATGTGTGTTTTAATAAATTATGACTAACGAAGGAAACGAAGCCGTCGTTGTAGGCGCCGCCAAAACCGCAGGAGGTGGGTGATCGACCTGCACCATAGATATCATCATTTTAATTTTAGCTTCCACAATATTGGTTTTTTTTCTATAATATTTTTTTTTAAAGTGGCTAGTTTTTTTGTTTATTCTTTTCATCATCCTAGTTTAAAAGATTAAGTTTGTAGTATCATACTAAATATTATGAATGCGTTCATTAATTAGATTTTAATTTTTATCATTTTTCTTTAAGAGTTGGATTGGTTAGATATAGATACATTGAATGTTTTTGGTTTATGTGATTTTTTTTAAATGTTAAAATTTAATACTCTTAGACCATTTTGGTCGATTGTCTTATAAGTTTTTCATTGAAGCAATGTAACGAATCAATATTGAGAATTGAACACCCTTCCCAACTTAGTCATGGTTAGTATCTACGTGTGGCTTACTGTGAGATTCAACTGTATTTTTGATTCAAATTTTAAACGCTGTTAGAAGAAGGAAACACAACACTGCCTAAGGAGTGTTGTGTTTTTGCTGGAAAAATAGAAAGTAAAAGATTTGACTTTGTCTTTTGAGTTGCAAGATGTCCCTTTTCTTTAAAGTGAGTCAATGACGATTAAATAAATTTACTGTCTTTTAAAATTTGTGTGTTAGTGAGGTTGTTTGGGATAATCTCTAGATCTAATAAACCGATTTTGAAAAGTCTTTTACCAATAGAAAAACCACGTTATTTGTGAGTGTCATAGGCTATACATAAACCCGTAGAATAAAATATATAACCCTCCTTTTGTCAATCGTTGAAATAAATCATAGCACTCAGTACTAACCGAACCACACTGTTTACTGTCCAACGTGCGTCTGCTAGTGTTTAATAAATAAACATTCTACGAGTGATTGAACGCCAACTTTGCCGATAGTACTTGGTACTATCAGCAAAGTTGGCGTTCAACCGTCCGTCCGTATCGTCGTGAACCTAATATCTGCTATAATTTGTTTCAATTGTACATATTCTAGGGTGCAGAACATGGTTGGTGGTAAATGGCGCGCCGACGCCGCTCCCGCTTTGGGCGACTTCAAGGATGACCAGTTAGTATTCATTATAATCCCTGTTTGTTAATTTGTTCGTTACCTTTTCACCAATAAAAGGCTGAATGGGTCGTTATTAAATTTGGCGAGGAGATAGATGATATGCGCGGGCGCAGCCGTGGGCAACAGTTCGTTTTTTAAAATGGGCTTATTGAAAGCAAGCGCATTAAAACAATGCATTTTACTTGTTATCCTTACTTAGAACAATTGGTAATAATACATAGAAAAAATTTAGTGTATGCGTTTGTGTATTATATATTTATAAGGTATATTATTTACACGATTTTTGTTTTTTGTTTGTCCAAAGCGATTGTTCCTTTGCGGTTGAATTTATTTTGCAAAGCAAATTATGTTGTTGCTTATTTTTGTTTTATGTCTTGGCTTTTGTTTTATTTTATCTATTAACTGTATTGATTAGCATTAAGCGACTGTGTCCCTATAGTGATAATTGTGGTACATAGCGTGTCTATGCACAAAGTGTTTTTATTAAGTTGCAACGCTAATTATTCTTTTATTTAGTTTTTATTGCTGCTTTTTTATTTATTTTGTTTGTTTTAATTGTTTTAATTTATCCCAGCCCACTGCTGGACATAGGCCTCTCCAAGTGTACGCCACTTGACACGATCCTACGTTCAGCAGTGGGTGTCTTTTGTAGACGAAATTAGGATTATAATATGTTTAAGCCTTTATGCATTTGTTTATTTTTAATTGCTATTATTCATTGATTATATATTTGATTTGATATTGATTAGATATTTCATTGATGTTTATGAGTTTTGTCCCACAGATATATTTGTATAATTTGTTTGTTGACCGTTATATAGCTCTATCATATATGCTGTGCCCCTGATGATGATGTGACAATACCCTCCTTTTTAAACTACCAAAGAGACAAGCATACGGCCCGCCCAATGGTAAGCAGTTACCATAGCCTATGGACGTCTGCTATACCAGAGGTACACACTAGGGTTTTTTGAATTTCCCTGAAAATGTTCTAGAAACGTGTATTCACAAATAAGAACACAACTACACCGCTGTGTGTAGTGACTGTGGTATTCGGTCATCCGCCAGTCAGGCATGGTCATTAAAATGGTGACCTAGCCCTCTTATCAAAATAATAGCTTAAAAAACATGTTTTTTAAATTTAATAGTGGTTTACAGCGTTCTTGCGTCTGCGGCCTGTAATGTATGCATTAGCTAATATGCTTTTGAGAAATAATAAGTATTGATATATGCAAACAAGCATATGACCCGCCTGATGGTAAGCAGCTTATAAGTGCTTGCAACAACAGGGGTGCAACACGAACCTATGCGACATAAGATATGCGAATAAAAATATATCAATTTAATCTGAGCCGCAATGCCATAACGCTATTGTATTATTGTCGATGATTTTGTTTATATTGAGCAAATATTGAGTTGGATATGTGATTTGTCTGCAGGTACCCAGCGAGCTCCACCCCCGAGGCCAACAAGGCGTTCTTGGCGCAAATGAACCAGGCTGAGGCCATGCGCCCTGCGTAAGTATCTGAATGATGGATATTAACGTTTAGTAAAGGTTAAACCTAGCTAGATCGATTAATCGCCTCCGAAACCTCCTCCATACTAAATTTCATGATAATCTTTGAAGCCGTTTCCGAGATTCAGATTACAAATCTATACTAACGTTATAGAAAAGAAAGATTTGTATTTTTGTGTTTGTTACTCTTTCACGCAAAAACTACTGAACGGTTCTGGATGAAATTTGCAACAGAGATAGATTATAGTCCGGAATAGCATATAGACTTTTTATCGCGGTAACTGACATCCACGCGGGTGGAGACGCGGGCAACAACTAGTATATTATATATATATACAAGAACTGCTCGTTTCACGGTATTAGATAGATAGATATACTTAGAACGTCATAAAACATAAATGTTACTGGATACGATTAATAAGCAACTGAGAGATTCGTCTTATAATGTAAGTATATTATAGAATATTTTCCACAAAATTTCAGCTACCAATCCCCGCCGGAATCCAAGCCTGAAACCAACAACTTTGCCGGTGAGGAGGCCAATTCCGTTGTTGTTCCGAAGACAGAGACGGACTCGGAGACCCCATGATGCGAGGCCCCCCCCCGCTGGCGCTCGGACCCCGACAACGACCTTGTTAACGCTCACCGTATCTTCCGCAACTTTACCAAGAAAGCCTTTTGGAACGGCCTGGTCTTCTCCATGGGGTACAGTACCACCTTTGGCCCACGTCTTCTCTAAATAACCCATCTAAATAACACGACGTAGGGCGAGCCATCCCTGAACACAGCTTTAGATAGCTTTAAATATGTTTTGTTTTGCTACATTATATTCTCGATATATCTCGATCATTCAGTTCAATTACTTTTCACACTACTGCAACGAAAAAGAACGTAATGGTCATCATCTTTGCATTTTTATAATAATTGTATTTAATAGTTAAAGTTTGTATTTGGATAATATACAAAAAAATGTCTTTATTCAGATGAGACGTTTCGGTTATCATTATAATATTTATTCCATAAGATATTTACATAAATAGTTATTAAAATAAAAGTAACTCAACCTAAACTTTTCACAAACAATAACCTATGAATGAAATATCTGATTGAGGTCGCAATTCTGAAGAGAGGTGCCCAAAAGACTGGCCACATTTCCACGCTGAATTGCAAAGCTTATAAAAAAAAGTAAAATAATAAAATTTATTAAAGAACATTTCTAATGCGGAGGTGAAAATTAAATGCGTAATATTGTGTCGGGGAACGCTCGCCTGACTGAATGATAATATCAGTTTGTAATATCGTACTTATACCATATATTATATGTAGATATTTGTGGCCAAATGTAACATGACCACATATTATATATGTTAACCTTGTATCAATGTGTAATGAAAATAATAAATTTGTGCAATATTCAACTTAATAACATAATAAAATTGAATGACTTTAATAACATAATAAAATTAAATGAGTTTTAAGTAAAGAAACAATTAAACGAACTGTAAAATTGATTGATTAAGAAAATGTTAGAAATGTAATGGTTATGTAGTTACACATTGATATTTATGTCTATTCATTATGATAATAAGATTAATTGGTGTCTATTTATCCACTGTAATACTGAAATTCTCCGGTGTCATACCCTACTTTGACGCTTTCAAGTATGTATTATCATAGCATTTTTTTTATTGTCAAAGAGCTAACCGGCTACCGTACATATTTAGTTGTTTTTATAAGTATTATATATAGGACTGTACCTCGAATTTATTCGATCTGATGATTCCTTGATGTGAGTTGTATTAAGTATGTGTTGACAATTTAATTACGTCGTTTAAACGACCACAACACATTGTGGGATAAATATTTGAACGGTTCAATTGACAGTATTTTAAAGCATTTTTTAAAAGTTAATTTTTATTTACATTATCGGAAATATCAGGAGCATCAAGGAAACTATACTGTATTTCGAATTTAATATTTTTCTCTTATATAAATATTTTTTTCATTCCAATACACAAATTCCAAAGACTGAACAATATTACGTAGTATTTTAAAAAGCGCAGGATTAATGAAAGCTCGATAATACTCGTTCGGACGGTACATCTGCAATCTCAAAACCCTGCAATATAATCTATACCGATCTAAGACTGAGATTGATGCCATTCTATTCTTTTAATTAACTTTACACACTGTGCTGAAACTTACTTATATGCTTTAACTTTAACTCGTATTACATAAGGAATTTTTTTGTTAAATAAATCTGTACGTAAGTCACTCTGCTTGATATAATCCTGCGCTTATATTTTGAGAGATTAAATAATAACTTGTACTTTTACGACCATTTTTTTCAAACGTACAAAGCTAATAATAAAACAAGCCGCTCTTAAATAATATATTACAAATAATTTATTATCAAAACAAGTCAGTACAAAAGAATAATAAGGCCGGCTCACAGGGATGTCTCGTATTTTTTTTTAAAATCAAAAATGGCCAAGTACAAGTTTATTTAGGCAGCTAGAACAATACAGATTAGATTATAAACAAACGTTGCCATTCTATGATGAGTGTACAAAAAAGAATTCACCTTGATTTATTATTTTTCACCATGGGTCTCTCCATGGAAAGGTCACCATGAAACCTTACAGTACAAATAAAAATAATATCGTTTATTAATCATCTTATGTATGCTTTACTTAGCGTTAAGTACTTTTTGTGTTAAGCATATAATTTTAGTCTTAAACATGAACAATTTTATACGTACAATATAGTTTTAGTGATGTATACATTTTTTTTTATATACGAGGGTTGTTTAGGTTCGTTAAGGAAATAAAAAAATTATACCTCAATAATGAAATGACTGTTTATGTAAGATATAACTGTCCATCGCCGACAAGGTTCGGTGCTTACATTCCAATTTGGTAAGGTATTAAATTTTTGATTTGGCCGGAATACCGCACGGGTCGTTTATTTTATAATTAGTTGATACTCGTGACAAGTCTCTGGTCAGGCTTTAAAGCATCTATAGCTTTAACGTTGTAAGAATCGTCCCATCGTTTTGAAGTCGAATTGTATTGTAGTCATTAGCTCTCTTATTAACGAGGTGCAGCACGCGAGTCTCGAGCGTGCACCGTGCACCGTGCAACGTGCACCATGCAACGTACACCGTGCACCGTGCAACGTGACCCACATTCATTTGTATATTTTGTACTGAGGCGCGTTGTCCCCCGTCATTAAAACATAAAATATATAAAAAAAATTAATAATACGTTCAATGATACGTATTTAACAAAAAAGGTTTGGGTTCTAACCATTAATTTTAAGGGGTATTGTGACTAACACTATGATATTTGAACATTCCACTAGCTGTAAGCATACGTAATCTTGAAACAAAATCGTTTTTAAATTTTTTAGAAGTATACATATATTATATTTTATAATTAAGAAACGTACGTTAGCGATCTTAAGGATTGATTTTAAAAGAGATTATTAAGAATTATGTTTAAGTTAACATTCCATAGTAACGGTAGCTCTTGTAGATTTGTAGCATTTATTGATATATGATGTGTTTTTACCAAATTATTTTTATACCAATGCTATTTACATTATAGTATATGTTGAGATTTTAAGGTGCAGCCATTACGGCGTCCGTTGAACACGATACGCTCACAAAACCTTGGATTAGTTATATACGTTATATTTTGAAGACGCATTGGTCATTACTCAGCGTTACACTGCCTTCAAAACGTAACGCGTCCGCTCAAGTCTTTGTTACTCAATGGAAGCGCTCAGAATATTATCTTTTACTCTTTATTCTTTATTTAATACTCAGTGTGTGTTGCCAAATAGATGTACTTTCAATAGTATGTATATTGTGAACTGTAGAGACATTTGTGTCTGTTGAACTAATATATATAATTAAGCTCGTGTCACCGTTGGAACGGTTTTGGTAGTATATATATATATATGTAGTGTTATATATGCTTTGTATGTATCGTTGTGATGCGGCCTCTATATGATGTAAACTTTTATAATATAGTACGTAAGCTCATATGTCTAATTATGTACTACAGTGTCAATCATTTTTTTACTACATATACTATATATATATAAGCTGTGCTCATATAATCGTTAAGAGTACAGATAACCCATGACAAATCTCAATTGAAGTAAAGAAGCAGGTGGAAATGTCAACTCGTATGTATCAAGTTAAATTTACAGATATATGTATGTACCTGGTGTTGCATCGGGTATGTGTCACCATAGGGGCACCCTAAAACTATATGAAATATGTATTGTTCTAAACAACGGTTATATTTTTCCCCTTTTTTGTTTGAGATCGATTGAACAATAATGACCAATGGAAATAAAGTGATTTAATTATAATATAAACCTTACTCAAGTACAATACTCTTTAATTTAATGAAGCAGATTTGTATTTTTGATCTATTGCTATTGTTTTTATATTCAATGGTTGGGGAGAAATAACTTGAATTGAAATTCAAAACAAGATTATATATATAATAGTAGTACTTTGACAACGTTGACGCGGCCATACGAAGCGTTTAGGCATCTTATCAAACGTATTAATATAAAATGTCCGTCTTTAACATTTAAAGTATTTTCTGGAAATCAAAATAACCAATTTGATTTATATATTTAGATACTAACTATATAATTTTTCTAAGACAATCGGTTTGTTTACCCCGATATACATTCCAATATTAATTTACATAAGATTTTAAGACTATTTATATAATCGTATATGTATATTTCGAACAAGAAAATTGTATGTTTAAATTGACAATAAATTGTCGACAAAATCGGCCAGTATTGTATTCGTCGAGAGTAGAATGTAATGGCGCTGCGTGTCACTCCGCCGGTGTCCAACTACGTCGTGGTGCAGAGATAAATATATGTAGTTTTTGATATACCGGGTATGATGTGATGTTTCATAATGCGGAGTCGGCGAGTGGCGAGTGACGCGGGGCGACGGCAGTGATATGTCTTCGTCCATATAGAGATGGAATCTCGTGAAAGGCTGCTATGAGAATGACTTTTGTAACAGTTTTTGTAGACGCATATATAATCCAATTATGTTTGCAATCTAGGGTCGATGTAGTGGTCTTATATTATTATGCATAATGTATTTGTCGTCTGCGTTGCAGAACTAATCGTGATGCCAGTTATGCCTAAATGATCCCATACCAATTATTTACAAATAATTGTGCCAAAAATTGACAAAATTTCAGCTATTTTATCAACAAACTAATCATACAATAATTTTTTGGTGCATGTATTCATGCAAACTGTTGGTCTTACACAAAAAAACGAATGTCAAAAATATAAAATGAAATTTCCATGTGCAATATATAACTATCGTGGCGTAAGACTGAGAAAAGATGAAATTAATCCGAAAGTCATTAGGATAGAATTATGTCGTCACGGTGTGGGTAAAATTACGGCATGACTAGGTATTCTCTGTATACGGACATAATTTGACAATTAAGCACACGATTGTCTAAAGTGCTCAATATTTATGACATTGAACATATTAATATACTTATATATGTATCTCTCGATGTAAGTTTTTCGAATTTAATCTACAGTGTGTGTTTAATATATTAACTTTATATGTATTCTGTGGAACAAGCTTTCATGTGTCGATATTGTACAAAAGTTACTGACGTCACTCGAAAAATTGCCATGTTGAATTGAAACTTGGCTGGTCATGACTGCTGCATGACAGATGATCAATGGACCGAAGTCACGAGCCAGTGGGCACTGGCACTTCTGTATTGCAAGCGACGTCGCGCTAGACTCAGGCGGAGATCGCGGAATGAGCTGAACGAAGACAGAGAGAAGTGGAAGCGAGTAGGGAGGCTTTTGAGCTGCAGTGGGACAATACTTATAATAATATTGCACAAACGTTGATTTGTTTTAAAACTGACGTTACGTGACGTAAAACACAAATACATTAAATTCAATATTAGCATAAAGGGACTATAATAGAAAGACGTTCAAATCATATGAAAGTCCACTAGTCCACTGCTGGACATTTATTTTTAAGTTTTCCATCTCTTTGTCTCTACCGCTGGTCAAAATTCCGCTTCATATCGCATTTTGTCTAGGCATCCAGGTCATCACGCGTTTTCTAACTACAGACACAAAAAATCATTAGATTTTCTGACATCTTATATTAATAATCTTAATTGTCAAACACAGGATCCCAACAAATAATAAAAGCAGTCTTTAATTTTTTTAAAGTATTAAATTGTAGTATTACACATTCCTTTCTTAAAGCTATTTCTAGATAATATGTATCTAACATGTTTTTGTGGTACGTATATACTTACCAACCCTGGACATGGCTGATGCATTTTGACTCTGTTATATAATGTTGAATGAATTCAATCTTACCTCTGTCAAAATACAGGGACCCTACAGCGACGTGCTAATACGTCTCAATTCTAGCCTGGCTATCATACTAATAAATCTTCTTAGTAGTGTTTGTTTTCTCATCATCTCAACCTATAAGCGTCCCACTGCTGGGCACGGGTCTCCATCGTCTGGTCACGGGTTGGTATAAGGTAATGTTTCGATTTTTCCCTCTTGCGATTTTGTCTACTAGACTTACTCCCTTAGTCGACTCCTACGACACCCTCGGGATGGAGAGGGGTTGTGACATTTTATCCTTAATCCGTCATCACACGGACAGGTTGTTTTCTAAATTATTATAATTCTGCACTTCAAATAATATTTACGTTTACTATTTTGCTACTGTTGCTCAATTTTTTATTTTCTTAACTTTAAATTCTTGGTCAGTTTACAAGATTGGTTAAGCCGTACAAGGGAGTAATAATTTGTTTGAAGATATTATATATAGCGACACATGATGGCTTGTTGTAACATGCTTCTTAATTATATTAATTATTGAATACAACGAATATTTGTCTGCATTCGTTAAATCTCTTAAGCTCTCTAAGTTGTGATTTATATGATATTATATAAGTTTCCCGCTCGTTTGTCAGTTTTGTTGATATACCATATAACTCATATAAATGTCGATAAGTGTCTATGATATCAATTAAAGAATTTAACAAAAATGATGATCTTTTGATTCACATTATTTTGGTTTGATTTTATTTTGTTATCAGTTTAATATCGATTTATTTTCTGTTAATTTTTGACCCATAATGTTTAATAAGTAAACGCATAATAAAGCCAACGATTGAACATTTTATAGATTGGGTGCGAAAAATGCGCGATTTAGTTTTTTTTAGTGTAATTTTGTGCAAAAACCAATTGTATATTTTACATTTAGCTTTATTTTATTTATGATTATTTTTGTTTGATAAAAGTGAATACAAAGTTGTAGTGCAATTATATTAGTTGTGATTAGCATTTGAAGTCAAATAACAAGTTCTATCGTTAGTTTTATTGTTAATTGCTGTAGAGAGGATCGTGCGGCCATTTGTTAAAAGTACAGTAGAATGCCGATTATCCGAATTAATTGGGACCGGGCTCGATTCGGATAATCGAAAATTTAGATGGATTAAGTTTAACAAACACAGATTTACAATAACGCTTTAGCTTTCGAGCTTAACAATTGAAATATGTATCTGACAACAAAACAAAAATTACTTGGTTTGAATTTTTTATATTACGCTTAGGACCGATTCGGATAATTGGCGATTCGGTTAATCGGCGTTCGGATAATCGGCGTTCTACTGTATATTAATATTCGACATTTGCGCGATTGTCGCTCAATGAAATGAAAAATCAACCTGTGCTTATATAAACATCGCATGTTCGTCAATAATGCTCTCTGCTTGTATCTGCAAAGTCTACACCGAAAATCATGTGCAAAAAATTTGACTGCACAGTTTTCGCAGATGCATAATATCACTCGATTCTCAATTCATTAGTCTGTAAAATTTAGTGTTGGCGTAGAATATGCGGTGTTTAATAATATCATAGAGAATTAATTGGGTTTTAGTTTCAGAACACACTGTTATACAACATAATTTTAAATAATAGAAGTTACCTAACATGTACTGACAAATATCTATCGACATTTATAACTGTGATTCAGCTAGCAGTCGAACAGGTCGCTCCAAATACTTGTTACAGTATTTGTATATTATTCCAACCATATTTTGTAATAGTATCGCAAGAAACATTATCGCATCCTTAGTAGAAAACTGGCGTAACTTGAGAAATGTCGCTAGGCAATTTTGATCCTTATCTGTTAAGAGTAAGATGTAAATTGCAAAACATACACGCTTCAACTTAAGGATTTTTTCTGCTGTGGGTGCGATGCATGTGAGTTTTTGTACCGCTCACTGTTTCATATAGGCGTAGGTGTCCGTATAGTAATGTCGACAGTGCTGAATCATATACGTTTTTTATATTAGTAGCTTTACTGAAACAATAAATTATACTTTTTTGTATTATGTGTTTCATTTTCATCTCCTGGGTATTAGTGTGATAGAAATGCAGGCTGACTAAACGCATGAGAAAAATATTGCATTTTTTAATATAAATCATTTTTTATATTGTCTGTGAATGGTTTAAGAAAAAGATCATAATGTCAGCAAAAAGACGTCCACTGCTAGACATAGGCCAGAAACAACCCTCGATCCTGAAACTTTGTCCATCGGTTGCCCGCAACCTTTACCAGACCGTCGGTCCACCTTGTTGGAGGCCTGCCCCCGCTTTGCCTTCCAGTTCGTTTGTGGTCGCCAACGGTCATCAGTTCTGCGAACGAGTTCGACCGTCAATGCCAACTTTCTTTCGATGACTATTTATAATTATTTCATACGTAAATTCCTGACATGCCAACTTTTTGTAAAATACCAAACCTGAGTTCTTTTATGTCATCTCTTACAAAACGTTAGACAATGCTAACTTTATAATAATAGGTATAAGTATTCCCGTTTTGCCATTAGAGCTACAGACTAATACAAAAATTCATGCAGATCAAAATATTCAGAGCAAAAGTAGGATATGTCGGCTGTTATATGGCCCTAAGGGGCTTCCAATTGTATCGATGCAGTACTAACAAAAGGACAAGTATAATAAAACATAGTATTTACTAAAATAAATATAACAAAACAAATTAATTTTACAAAAATTAATATCTCAACCAGTACATTTGGCCTCTAAGTCTTTGGTACTCCATCAAACCTTCAACCTGGCCTATAGCGGTGACCACTGGGCATTTGTTGTAAATGTAAAGAGAGGCAACTTCACGCATGTCTTCGACGGTCACGCTCTCGATCAGAGAGATTCGGTCCAGCAAGCTCGGCCGGCATCCCTTGTACAGTGCCCACCTGCAGTAAATAGTTCCAGTTAGGTAAATATAGTTAATATCATCATCATTTCAACCCGTTAAAGTTCCACTGCTGGACACAGATCTCCTCCATACACTAGGAGGGAAATTAACCTACCATACCACGCTGGCTAGACCGATTGGTATAGGGTTTTGATTCGAGTATTCCTTCTCTTGCAGTGGATATTGACTGCCTGAATGAAGAACTGGCGAACAAGCCCGACTAGTGAAGGTCCTACAACTTACAGAAGACCACAGCCAAATAACTACACACAGCGGTGTGGTTGTGTTCCTATGTGTGAGTACAGGTCTCCAGCGATCATTTAGGAATGCGTTTTGAAAGAAACGTACTCCTATCCCAGGAATATGTCTTAAAGCCCTGGTGTAAAAAAATTGGTTGGAAACACGCAAGTGATACCTACCTCTGGTACTGGTATTACTAGCGTCTATAGACTATGGTAACTGCTTAATATGTATCAGGCGGGCCGTATGCTTGTTTGCCACCCAAGTAGAATAAAAAACTATCTTGACACGTTAATTGTAAACAAATTACCTTCCCAAATCATGGCACGTTCCTTTTGCCGTCTGCATTTCTGATAGAAGCTTACATTTATAGAATCTCTTGGCTCTGTCGAGTTCTGGCTTGGTGATGCAGAGGCACAGGTACATCCACGCTTTTTGAACGGCAATAGACATATCATCGAGGCTATGACCGTCAGCGAGGAATTGTATGCCCCACAGTCCAATGTCTCTGTAGGTGATGTTGAAGGACTTGAAGCTGTCACAATGGTAGGAAGCGGCTGATTTAGCTAGCTCCGAGGTCAGCATGTTACCGTCGATAAGCTGCGATCGATCCCACGAGCCAACTGCATACTTTGCAATCTGGTTTAAAGATTATTTCATCAATAAGAGTGAGAGAGCTAGCAATAGTCTAAACGTAGCAAGCAAGTTACACGACTTTGACGTATTCAACGTAGGCCTGGCATCGGTAATAAGTAAAAATTAGTGAAAACTAAGTGGAAATTGGTTAGAGTACTTGCTGTCTAACTCAATTCTTTAATGTAAGTACCTACACAAAATAAAATACAAGATAGATAAAAAAAATGTTACATTAACTAATCTCTTTATATAGTTAACGATGTCTTCATATAGTTATACCAAAGCCTATTTGTGAGGACCTATAATTGGCTACTTGTTGTATATTTTTTTTTGCTGTTTAATTTCTTTGTAAAGCTGTTGGTCTTTCACTAAGATAATAAATAAATAACACATGACAATAATTGTGTATTTGAACGGCACCGGTGATCTTCTGTTATGTAAATGAGAACATAATATTGATATAAAATAGGTAACTACCGCTTAATGTTTTACATTAAGTGGTATCTAATAGGTAGTGGCCCAGTGGGAAAGTAACCGACTTGCACGCAAGGGGTGCGAGTTCGATTCCGGCCAGTACCAATGTAAATTTCACTTTGTGGAGTTTATTGATTAGTGCAATCAAATGATTCGCCATCTGCTAACGGTGAAGGAAAACATCGTTAGGAAACCCACATGTCTTAGAAGTAATTCTAATGATATATCAGATGCACCAACCCGCATTAGGCCAGCGTGTGTGAATTAAGGCCTAGACCCTCTCTCTCTTGATAGAGGAGAGGAGACCCGTGCCCACCAGTGGGACATATATGGGTTACTATTATTATTATTAGATAGTGGGGCAGAATGGTTTTGGAGAAGCGACGATAAAGTGGAAAACTCAGTGCGGGTAGCCGATATACATGCTCTGCTCAGGATCAGATGCTGCAGATATCCTTGAAAGATTGAGACCAAAAGACGTCCGGACTTTCGGTTGAATAGATAATATGCCTCTTAAGTGGCAAACATAGCAGATAGCTGCCGACGATGATATGGCATATTATTATTATTAGCATGTCGCCACCCAGTAATTGCATATATTTCTATTTGCTACTTAAACGTCGCCATCCAGATTTATTTACGCCGACGTATTTTTTTTTATTATACTACTTGGGTGGCAAACAAGCATACGGCCCGCCTGATGTTAAGCAGTAATCGTAGCCTATGAACGCCTGCAATACCAGAGGTATCACTTGCGTGTTGCCAGCCCATTTTTTGACACCAGGGCTTTAAGATGGAAGTAACGTATGTATGAACTAATAAATAAGTCCCTGAATTGCACTACATTTGAGATTACCGACATACCTCCATACAGATATTCTCCTCCGCAGTGAAACTCGGGCCCTCCACCGCCATGATGATGTTACCCATCGGTGACGAGTCATCGCGATAGCGGACCTCGGCGCCAGTGAACCTTTGGTTCTCTGACGGTGGGCAGTGGGCGATCTCCGGTTTGTTCAGGAATCGTAACGCCAGTTGTACCATCTTTTCGTGCTTCACAGCGCCGCATGAGGCCAACACTGACCGATGTGGTACGAAGAGCCTGTTTAGATACAGAGCCAAGGTGGTTTGGTCGAAGTTGTACAAGTTAGTACTGGGTCCCATCACGGTTTTTTCGAGCGATGTGCCTTGAAACGCAGCGCTGTGTAAATAATCGTAGGCCAATTCGTTATAATCCTGGTCGTGCTCCAACATTTCGCTGTAGACGACTTTCTTTTGTGCCTCGATGTCAGGTGGTAATAATCCATTGTTGAATACGCAGTCGATTAAAATTTGAGTCGCGTCAGGCACTTGTCCGGGCGGGCACTGAAAGTAGTAGCAGACCATTTCTCTGGTAGTAAAGCAACCGAAAGTGGCTGCCAGGTAGTCCATAGCATTGTGCAGTTGCATTTTATTACGCATTCTTGTACTTTTAAAAGCTACGTGCTCGAAGAAGTGTGCCATTCCATTTTCGAAATCAGACTCGTACCGAGACCCGCCGTCAATATAGAAACCCACACACGCGCAAGGCCAGTCTGGACGCTCTTCGGTTGCGACCATTAGACCACTCTCTAACCTTTCGTGCTGTGCACCGGGATAATTATTTTCTAGGAATTGTCGAAATTCTGTAGGATAGCAATAGTGGCGGACAACAGTTTTAGATTGATTCCATATTTGTTTTAATAATTTGGATGATTTATTCATTATTTTGAAGAAAATTAAATTACAAAAACGAAACTCCTCAAAGACATTGCTTTCTGACAAATTGTCAAAGATTTACTGAAAATAGAAAATACTTTGTAAACTATCATAGACCATTTATTAAATACTTATATGTATATAATGTTTAAGAGCTAAAATAAAAATAAAATTTTTTCTATGAAAGTTATATAGTGTGCTTTTTCTTGTAGGTTCGTGGCAGTGTCTACCGAAGTTAAATATAAATACAGTCTTCGTTTTGTGTTCTCCAGTTATTATATTATTTTTCAACAATTTTAAATCAATGTTATGATATTATAAAACGAGTACCTATCATTCAAATATAATTCGTTTGTTTGCTATAAAAATGAAGGTACGTCACAATTTTCGTCACTCAAGTGATTTCAATTTAATATTTTATTTGTCGTAAACCGTCGATAAAATATTATGATGTATTGTGTACCAACCAATATAAGTAAGTTGGTGATCCATTGTAACTTGATCACGATGCGTTTTATTTACGAGTGTAACTGGTTACTTTTATTTAATTAATGGAGACCGCACAAAAACACAAATCTGGAAAGCTCATTTAAAAGCGTCTTTTCTTTTCATAGTAAAATTCCGTGCCGTAAGAAGCAGTCACTAGTCCTCGTGCTAGTGTTATTGATATGTGCTTATCAGATGTGTGCACGCACCACGCAACACTTCCTAACTCGGAGTAATCGGATCTTCAACGGCATCAACGTTAAGAATGGGACCTTCAGTTATGTCGTCATCCTTCTCTTGATGTGGGAACGAATGTGCACCGGCACACTCTTATCTCAAACGTGGGTACTCACGGCTGCCCACTGTGAAAGTGACACAATCGAGTACGGCGACCTTACAGTTTTTCCAACTCATATAAATAAAACAAGTAGAATTATAAAACGTATAGTCCATCCTCATTATAACTTTTGTGAATACAATAACGACTTGGCTTTGCTGGTAGTGGAACTAATTCCTTTGAATAGCTTCGGTAAGTTGTCAGCCATCGATTACAAATCACTGTATGGGCTATCGGTGCAGTGGGTTGGTGGCGGCCTGACCACGTTCATCTTGGATGCCAGCCACGTGTTACAGGATTATATGAGGCCCCGGCAACTCGGCGTCGGAGTTATAACATCGTGTGACAATTTTAAGCAGACTCCCGGATCGCACATATGTGTGTCACCGCCGTGCTCGTCTCTGCAACATCTCATGCCTGCTGACTCCGGCGGGCCACTGATAGTCGACGGGAAAGTTATCGGAGTAGCATTCTCCTTACAATATACACCTAAAGTATCTGTCTTTACGGCCATTAGCCCGCACTTGACATGGATCTCTTATGTACTCAATAATAATAAATAAAAGTTTTTTTAAGAATGATTTAATAAGTACCTTGTTTTTTGTTTTTGTTAGGTACATAAACATTAGGTAAAAAAGCTGAAAGCACTTCAAAAGCTCTTTGTCTCTGTCATAATTACAGACAAGACGCCACAGGCGTCTGTCAAATTATCCCACATGACTCAATTAGTTTATAAATGCCGTATACTGGTTTACCTCCTTGGTAGTATAAAGAAAGTTATTTACCTACGTCGTTTTTTGATTTAGAAATCCAAATTGATTAAAATTTAAAATACCTACTTTCGTGTTTAAAAATCTTGTCAATTGTATTTAAAAAAAAATAGTATAAGTGCATTTAGTCTGTACTTGTTAATATCATAGCGTCATCCTTTTTTAACCGACTTCAAAAAAGAAGTAGGTTCTATGTTTGACGGTATGTATTTTTTTATATATGATCACATGTGGACCGATTCTCAAAATTATTTTTTTAATTGGAAGGAATATACTCTAGAGGCGGTCCCATTGGCACCAAGTCAGGGTCTGAACTCTGATGATGGATTCCCAGGTAAATCGAGAGCAACCCTCAAATGTTATAGGTATTAACAATGTTTTTTATATATTTTTGACTTTTATTTGAGAATCGGTCCTTAAATGGGGGAGTTATTGGTAATCATACATAAAAAAAATTACATACAATCGAACATATAACCTCCTTTTTTGAAGTCGGTTAAAAACGCAGTACAGCCTTTTTTGTTCAATGACATTGGGATTATTTTTGTTATATGATTTTTTTTCAAGTCTGTAATATGACTCTATGCTATAAATAGTTGAAATGACGTTATCACAACCGAAGAACATTTTCATTTATATATTTAATTTACATCATGTGTGACACCGATTAATTTCTGATCAAAATATAACTATTGCTTTATTACACAATGTTTAAAGTGATATCTAGAAATGTTTTGAAGCTAGCCGCACGCTTCAAAAGAAGATACGCGGACACATGCTGGTGTCCCGAAGAACCATTCGACGAATACACTAGGTGCGTCTACTTGCCTAACGGGGTGAGGGTCGTGACGGAGGAGAATTCTTCGCCCCTGACGTGTGTTTCATTGTTCGCAGTCGCCGGATCCAGGTACGAAACCTCTTACAATAATGGAATCACTCACTTTATCGAACATATGGCATTCAAAGGATTTAAGTCGCTTAGCAGAACAGAACTGGAATGTGTTATTCTCAATGAGGGTGCCAGGATGGACGTAAGAACGGACAGAGAGATGCAGATTTTCTCAGTCATTCTACCTTCGAGTAAAGCGCAGCTCGGTATAGAATTTTTATACAAAATAATTGCAGAACTCGACATCAGTACTACAACAATGGAACAGGAAAAGCAACAAGTGTGTTTGGAGTTGATGGATATTGACTTGGACCATAAAAAGACAATGTTCGAGTATTTACACAGTTCTGCTTTCCAAGGTACGCCTCTCGGACAATCTGTGATCGGTTCTTCCCGCAATTTGGTCAGGTTTGACGCCACCATGATGAGCACTTACCTCAATGAAAACTATTCAACTTGTAAACTAATAGTAGCTACTTCTGGTGGTGTGAAGCACGACGATATAGTGACACATGTTACAAAAACTTTTGGGTCACTAAAAGCTAGTACATTGTATGAAGCGGACCCTGGACCCTGTCGTTTCACAGCCTCGCAGCTTATGTTCCGAAATGATGACATGCCCCTTGCGCACGTGGCCATAGCATTCGAAGCCCCGGGGTACAACAGCCCTGACTACCTAACAATGTTAGTGATGAGTTGCATCTTAGGATCGTGGCACAAGAGTATGGGTCGACCGGCGAACCAGCAGTTTCGGCTAGCAAGAAGGGCAGGCGGCGCCAACATGTGTGAGAGTTATGAATCATTTTACATTGTATACAAGGATGTCGGCCTTTGGGGCACGTACTTCGTTGCCGGTAAGCACGATTTGGATGATATGGTATTATTTTGGCAGTCTGCGCTGTGTGCAACGGCTATTACTTGTCACTCGCAGGAATGCTCGAGAGCTATAGAACTGGCGAAGTTAAAGGTGGCCAAGAGATATAACGGTGTAGTCAATTCTAGTCGTGACATAGGCATTCAAATGATGTACGCCTGCACGAGGCAGTCATTGCGCATGATGTATGAGCGCCTGGATAGGATAAAAGCGTTCGCGATCAGAGAAGCTGCTGAAAAATATGTATACAATAAGAGCCCTGTAGTGATTGGGTTGGGGCCCACAGAATGTCTGAGTGACTACAATAGAATAGAATCTGGTACGTATTGGCTAAGGTGGTAGTGTAGCAGTGTTTTAAATTATAATTCTTTCGTTTACATTGACTTTTTGAATATAAAAGTTTTTTTTTTACTTATGATGTCGTTTTTGTTTTCAATTCTTGAATTATTTTTAGTTTTCGTCTTAACTTATTGACATTTAATTCTATACATTTAATAAAATCGTAACCATTTCGTATCTGTAGATTCAATTTTCTTTTTTAAATCATTTTTTACACGTCGTATTTATGTTACGGAGGCAACTTTTTTTTTTAGAAATGTTGTCTATTTGTTTGCTCTTGCTTTTATGCAAGCTAATCTAAGCATCTCCCTTACCGATTTGAATGTGGTTTTAACTAGTGTATTGTGACCTTTCAGTAACATTCAATGATTTTTTTATTCTAGTCGCAGATAAAAACGATAATATATGTTAACTTTAATAAAACGTTCAATTTTACAAACGCCCTTCGACCGATTAGCTGAAACTGTTGTTAACTGCTAGTTAACACCAGGAAGTTGATGTGAAAAAAAATACATGGCTTCGGTGATATAGAAATTTCCAATTTAAGTTGAACTCTAATCAATATGGTCAACTATATTAAGTAGGGATTCACTTACTGGTACTTCACGCATGGAAGTTGTTAAAAGTAACCAATTTACAACGAAATGTAATTGAAGCAGAAGCAGAAGTGTTTTGATTACAAACAATTTTTCGTTTAGTTTTCAGTCAGGGCAATTAACAACGCTCTGGGCCAGACTAAGTGTTTTTGGTACAGATCTTAAGAGCACAACGTTTAAGGTTATAACTTAGGGTCATTCAGGTCAAAAGGATGCACGATTGCGTTTTTTGCTTAATTAAATAGAAACTAATATTATACTAGACACTAGTTTACGGTGCATCGCTGGCATCTATACTAATATTTTAAAGCTGAAGAGTTTAAGACTACAAAAATAATAGTTTGTTTGTTTGGTTGAACGCGCTTATCTCAGAGGGTTCTGGTTCGATTAGAAAAAATATTTTTTACCTACTTATTCATATTCCGTAATCATAACAAATGCATCCTTTTACACTATATGCTCACTTTTACCCTAGCCTATAGGTTATTATTATTATACCTATAGGCTATGCAAATAGCCTATAGGTATGCAACCCTTTGGGTAAAAGTGAGCATATAGTGTAAAAGGATGCATTTGTTATGTTTACGGAATATGAATAAGTAGGTACATAATAGGCGCATTATATATTTTTTTAAATATTAAATGACAACAAATAGAACTGTCTAGAAGTAAGTTCCACAGTACCATCGGCCAAGTGTGGGCTCCATCACTCTTAACATTTAAATTTAGCGATTTTTATCACTAACGGACAAAGTTGCTTAACTAAAATTCATACTAATATTATAAACGCGAGAGTAACTATGTAAGTTTGTTACCTTTTTACTACTAAGTAAACGGATCTTAACAAAATTGGCATGGAGTTACATACATACATATAATCCTAGGGAACAACATTTTGTCGCGAAATTCGACATCTATGCGGGCGGAGCCACGGTCATAACCTAGTCTTAAATATACTCGTGATTGTCATAACTAGTCAAAGTCAAAACTAGTCAGAGTCATATAACTAGTCAGAATAATAACTAGTCAGAGTCATAACTAGCTTGATATCTGAATGTTCCAAAATAATCACATTGTCAAACAGATCAAAATAGATTGACACTAATAACTTCGCAAAAGTGTATGATAAATATTATACAAAACTTCATTTTTGCGTCAGATTATTCTGATAACACTTTTTTTGATTATTTTGAAATTCTCCTCAGTGGCTCCCTTTACCTAGTACATTGAAAGTATAAATTATTTCCTAGGGTTCAAACTATCTCTCGCAATTCGAAATGAGTTTCGTTCTATTGCTTTGAAGACAACAGGGCTGCATTCGCATTTATAGTTGATACACGAGATACCTACACGTGAAAACGACAAATCGCCGCTAACTGACCTATTTCTTGTAGTTTTCATACATTTTATATTGACTCGCCGCATACACTACGCCGGCGGTGGTCGCACTTGCTGCTAGTTAAATGTATGAAAACAGGTCGATGGCGGTGTTTTGTGGCTGTCACCTGTGGCCTGTGTGCGGCCACCCTTACAGAGTGTCTGTTGCTTCTATTTTATCAGTAGGTACAAAGACTAAAGTTGTTAAGTCATGCTTAGTTTCGGCGGAAGGTGCGTTGATAAAACGTGACCGTAAGCAACGTATCGAACAGTTCCTCGTACAGGCGGTAGAACACACATAAGGAGGCATAGTCTCTCCTTGGACTCAGTGGATCAATACCGCCTGTGAGTTTAGGATCGTCAACAATCCTCATAGTCCTTGGATCGAGTCAAAGAGGCCAAACTGGTATCCAGGTGCGCCCGTCCAGAGGTAGCAGCAGTACTCCATGTGTGGTCTGACTTGCGTTTTGTAGAGGAACAGTCTTTGGTCCACGGTGAAGTACCGCTTTTCCCCGTTGAGCACACCGAGCTTCCTAGATACCTGCTCAGCCTTCTCTTCCAAATGATGTCGAAACTGGACGTCGCTGGAGATGTCAACGCCCAGATTCCAATACTATTGGATATTGTAAGGGCTATAGCAAATGGGATTTTTTTACATATTGTATTAAAATAAAATAAGTAAACCAAACGAGTTTCAAATAAGTATATAATAAAAAATACATTTTTACTCGACTTATAAAATATTTTATTTTATTCCTTATTAGCATTACTGTTCGGTGTGTGAGTGTGTGTGGTCTAATGAAGAATGTTCAAAATGTATGGGCTAAAAACCGCAGCAATCGATACCAATAAACTGTATTATGTCAATAGATTTTTTATTCTTATTAAGTTGCAACCTTCACATCCAAAAATCCAATGTATAGGATTGTTTTATTAAAAGCCTTCAATTGTCATAATTAATAGCTAGTGCTAAAATCACATGTAACACAAAATGTTCTCGACTCTCGTCGACTGTACATCATTGTCACTGAATGTCAGTACGATCAAGCTTTGCCAGTCCATACCACCACTCTCTAGTCCCTAGGGCGTGGGGGTTGCAACTCGTTTCGTTCGTCATTTTATTGACACACAGTTTGTTCGTATCGATTGCTGGCTCAATTATAATGCTAACTTCCCGTTTAAGAATACACTTCGCATTCTTTGTTGGCTCCGTACCGGAGGCCTGGCATATCTTACAAAATGCCTGATCCAATTCAAATAAGGACTAACAGGAGTAAATTTTAAAGTATTTTCATTGATATCGGCGGCTAAACCTAATACTTTGTTATCGTAAGTGATTGGTGTACCAAAATCTGGTATTATTACAGTTCTTTGTGGATTTTCAAAACATTTTATAGCAACGCAAATGTATGGCCCCATGTTCAGTTTGTTCGGGCAAGGGGCAACTACACCTGAGCTGAACTGCACAACACTTGTGTTATCATCTGATCTCTTTATTTTATCTGATGATAATAATTGCACCCGTGGTATAAAATGAGGTCTATCAATTGATGGCATTGGCCGTACAACACGTTTTGCTGTTAAATTAATATGTGTCATAAAGTATTCCCTTATATACTTTCTTTTTCTCATGAGTATATGATTTAAATTAATTGGACTATTTCTCATCATTATTTCATCTTTTTCTCTAATTTCTGCTTTCGGTACAGCCTGATTTTGCGGCTGTGGTAATTCGGGCATCATTTTTTTGAGATTGAACGAGTAGAATTGAACCTCTAGTCCGTAAACAGTTTTATAATCGGCAGCTAATAATCTAGCGAACCTGTAGACGGGAACAGCATGCACTAAAGCTAGAGCTATGTTGTTTGAGCCACTGACGACGTTTTTGTTCACACGATTATCTGTGATCAGTTCTGGATGAGAATTCATGTGATACTTTCTGGTTAGTATTTTGCTGTAGGTTGCCGCAGCGGTGTGCATGTCACCATATCGGATCTTGTACGCGTGGTTCGGTATACAAAACCGTGTGCTGAGCACACAGGTATTCGTGATTAAGATCCCGGCACATAGCGGGTACGCTTTCCCAGATCCTGTGTGTTTGTTATAGATAGTGACAATGTATTGAGTCTCATTCGCTTGCCCATAATCAAGATTTGCTAAACGTATTGCTACTATTGCTAACACTATACAAAATGTATTCATATCGACTGTTGCAAATGCTAACAATTACGATTGGATTTTTATTGCTTATATTTTTTTTATGTGTCGTTTCTTATTACCAGACGAAGTCACTTCGGTATAGCTAACGAAATTGCGAATTGTAGTAGGTACTAGGTATAACATTAGTTCACAAAGGTATTTACTTTGACTATTTGGGATTAAATTCTGTTTGCGTCTTACTAATCTTGACTGATAGTAATAACTTGCGCTAATTGATGTAAGTTTTAATGAATTAAATAGAAACGTACGTTTTATTATAATATCTCTAATATATAAAATTCTCGTGTCACGGTGTACGTTATTGAACTCCTCTGAAACGGCTTGACCGATTTTCGTGAAATTGGGTAGGTCTGAAAATCGGACAACATCTATTATCAACGGCTATTTCATCCCCCTAAATGTAATGGGTACCCCTAATTTTTTTATTTAATTTTTTAGACAACATTTTTTGTTTTTATTTTTTACAAGCTTTTATTTAGCTTGCAATGTATGTATGTTTGTTAGTTTGTATGTTAGCAAATTTTGTGAGCTAGATTTCAAGTACTTCCCGGTGTTTGATGGCGCTGAAATTTGGTAATACCTACGTAACTTCAGTGACAATGCAATAATATGGTACCATGGAGCTAGTCTGATGATGCAGTCGGAGGATGGCCATAGGTACTCTTCAACGAAACAAGATAGCCACGTCGGGTTTGAGTGTTTTGGATTTATCTTGACGATAACTTTATTATTAGATGGGTGTTCCGGACAAGATGGTGAAGCCGAAAGGTGGCCATGGAAACTCTTCAACGAAACAAGATAGCCGTGTCATGTTTGGGTCTTTTGGATTTATCTTGACGAGTACTATATTCCTCGGTTAGTGTTGAGGACGTGATGATGACGTCGGAAGGTGGCCATGGCAAATCTTTAATGAAACAAGATAGCCGTGTCGTGTTTGAGTTTTTTTTTAATTTATCTTGACGAGTAGTATTTTCTTAGATGGGTGTTCAAGAAGTGATGATGAAGTCGAAAGGTGGTCATGGTAACTTTTCAACGAAACAAGATAGCGGTGTCGTGTTTGGGTGTTTTGGATTTATCTTGATGAGTATGAATGAATGATGAAGTCGGAGGATGGCTCTGATGAACTCTTTAATGAAACAAGATAGCCGCGTCGTTTTTGGATTTGTTGATATAGCTTCATGGCTAATATATTTTTAAGTGGAGTTCAGTGTGTGATGATGATGTTCAAAGGTAGTCATAGAAACTTTTCAACGGAACAATACAGCCGTGTCGTGTTTGGGCTCTTTTAAGAATATTAAAAGCATAAACACCCATGTATTACATAAATACACTATAAAAGCTTGTATTTAAAAATATTTTAATTTTTTTAAATATCAGCATAAATTATCACAAAATACATCACACTGTGACACTTATGCAGGTCAATGAAAAATGCTAAATGAGACGTCAGCTAATTTGCCTACTGCCGGGTTCGCTGACTGAACAGACAGAAATTCAAGCCACTCTTTTTAATCGCTAGATATGTGGTTATTTATTGTTTAAAAAAAACAACCCCTGCACTAGAGAACAAGCTCTGTGTCGCGGGGGACTTTACAAACATACACAATTAACGGACACAAATTACACCTAGCCTCAGAACAATTCTTTGTGGGTCACACAAAGTTTTGTCCTGTATGGGAATCGAACCCACAACCTCGTGCACTGCAGGCGCATACTGTGGCCACTGGACTACCGAGGCAGTCAACTATATCTATGAAATTCGTCACTCATAGGCTCCGCTTACATGGTGCCACGCAACCACTACCCCACCTCTATAACGAAGAGCCTACCGGAGAGACTGTTCTGTCTGTGACGTCGACGTTCACCGCGTGCATACTTAGCTAGAGTGATGGATTTTAAATTGATCACGCTGTACTGCACGCGCCTTCGTAGGGTTTTATTATGGGAATTTGGTATTCTTAATTATTTATTGTACACACAAAATATACAGAATGTACAAAGAAAATATCATGTACAAAGGCAAGTTCAACTCATAATGAGTTTTCTACCAGCAAACCTCAGAGTGGTAAAGGAAAAGATAAAGGTATGCATTTATTTATTAAAAAAAAATTGAACGCTCTAGTTCAGTGGGCAAAAAATATAATAATTGCGCATTTTTATATATTTTTTGTTTTTCCGCTTAGAAAGCTAATAGTTTGTCACGTATAGAGTATTTTCGATGTCTCCCATATCGCGCGTGTTAAGACTATCAACGCGCTTCTGGAGTCAACTTGTGGACTTGATTTGTTTGTTGATGAATGGAAGATGATTATGTCGGAATGTATAAGGTTCTGTGAGATGACAGAATGAAAGGTATTTTTCTATTTCTGATTAATCAGTGTAATTGATGTTTTTTGTCGTTCTGATTATATAAATAAATTTTGTTGGAATACCCAGGAAACTTTTTATTTTGTAAAAATACCTAGAATAAAAAAAATAAAAATGCAGCCCGCGGTGTTTAAACTCCATGTCTACATGAAAGTCACTGAACCGACTCCTGACCCAAGTGGAAAGATGCAGATACAATCTAGTTAAGTGGGGTTATACCGGTGTAACAACAACAGGGTGCGAATGCGGTACGGACCCGCAAACAATGTCTCACCTCCTGTCCTGCCCTTTGTGCCCTGCTACCTGCACCCTGAGTGACCTCTGGTCAGCAACTAATAACGCCGTAGAGGTGGCAAAATTCTGGGCTTGTTTAATTTAATTACCGTCGACACGTAGAAGAAGAAGAATAAAAAATGTTAACGTAAAATAATCGCTTCACTCGGCTATTCGTTTCAACAAATCGCCTAACAAATACCACCTATTAGGTACGGAATTTTGTTTGTTAACAGCTAAAGAACAAATCTAACTGTTCCTAGCTACAGTAGTAGTATTAGTAACATCGTTTGGGTCCCGCGGCGCGTGCGTTTATAACAAAGTCGTTGGACCGTCGACCGATAGCTAACTCATACATTTAATCTAGTTATCAAAGCTTTTAACTCGAGTGTACGTGAGCCCCAGTTTGAGGTTCTTATCCACAAATTGTAACTGGTGTTACAGATGTGTATCGGTTACATACAACAAACATAAATAAATCAGAGAAATAATAATTGTAGTTTAACTCAACAAACGAAACATTGCATTGATTGTTGGTAAGGGCAAAATGACTTTATATATTTGAATATGATAAAACTATAATAGGTGTTTACGGTGTGCACCATATTAAAATGTATACAGATACTTTATGCAAAAGTTATAGGCTATGATCGATTGTCGATTGAATTTTGTTGTACCATACAATGAAGCTTGTCGATCCGCCGTAGATGTGCACTAGACTTAGACATAGGCATATAAACCATCGGCTGGTATATTTCTTGAATAATAATAAGTACCTGAATGACCGAACTGTGGTTGAGTTTTTTACTATTGTAAATTTATGTTTTATAAAAATGGAACCTAGTTACATCGATTAATCGCCCCCGAAACCCCCTGCATATTAAGTGTCATGAAAATCGTCGGAACCGTTTACGAGATTCATACAATATACTCGTTTAAAGGTAAGATATATGTAGACAAATATATAGACTGTTATAACATAGCTTTCATATGTTTTTGATTGCTAATTATATATTCAGTGTCCAACTGCAAATTGTTAGGGTTGCCAAACAGAATAAACAATTGAAGTGCGGATGGAAATGTCCACGACAGCTTCGTTTCAGCAGCTTGTAATATTAAAATTATTCGCATAAAACTCCACTGTCTTGATGGTTCAGAACTTTTAGTTAAGTTGTTAATCATGACTTATTTTATTATAGCTAAACTTAGCTAGGTAAGTTACGGCACAAGGTAACATATGAAGTACGTTGAGTAGGTTAGGTACGTTGTTATTCCAGAGGAATTTCTTACCACGTACCTACTATTAGGGTTGTGGAATGAGCTCCCTGCCGAAGCAAAGCATGGGGTTCTTAAGAAAGGAGATATAAGGTTGTTAAAGGGTCGGCAACGCGCGAGTGACACCCCTGGTGTTGCAAGCGTCCATAGGCTACGGTAACTGCTTAAAATCAGGCGGGCCGTATGCTTGTTTGCCACCTAAGTAGTATTAAAAAAATATACCTTAACAGCCTTACAAATAAACGTGGTATAACACTATACTCGAGTATAAACAGAGAATTAGCAAAATGTCTACAAATAAACAAAGAATAACTTATACCAAGTATAGCGCTGACATTTCTGTTCATACAATCGTTATTCTGAAGTTATACGCGCCCATACCCTAGTATAAACCTAGTATAATCATAAACTACTACGATACAGGCTTGTTTACGTATTACGTTCAAAAAATGGATTTAAAAGCAATAGAAGAAGTAGAACAAGTAAATAACGTAATTGTTTTAATACAGGCTGGAAGAAAAGTCAAATAAAATGTCGGTTTTCTAAAAGTGGTATGATGTTTTTGGATAAATTATTTGGTAGATATCTCAATATGGAGAATAGAAGGTAATCCACCCGGATTACCTGTTATTCTACAATTGATTATTGGTTTGAGATACTGGGGACGTAATCAGGTAAGAACATTTGAATATTCACACTTGTAACTAAATCTGTTCTATCAGTTTCACAATTTTAACTACCTACTCGTTTCTTGTTCCTTCAAGTGCAAGAAGATGCTGTGGACATTCACGGTTTGACTCAGCAGTCTATATTAAAGAAAAAAATCGATGACATTTACATGCCACATACTATAAACGAACATCTTCATGTTATGGAAAATTTCAATAAGATTTAAAAATTAAAAACTGTAGAAAAAAGTTTTGTTGACAAATAGATTCAGTTGTCATAGACAAAAACGTTTTTTTATGAAGTTTCTCTTTGGTGGTGCTGTTGCCAAATCGTGCAATTTGACATAACGGATGTATAGTATACGAAAGTTATACCTGCTTTATTTGTTAATAAAAATTTTTGATTTATTCTTAATTTATAACTCGTATAACTATACCTCGTATAAGAATGAGATAAATGTGATATAACAAATTTTTATTTGTAAGGCTGATAGAGAATTTTGAGATACATTATACATATATCTTTGTCTCGTATTGTGATGCAAATATTACTGTTTCTATGAAGGGAGCTAGCTTCTAGTGGTTTGTCCGTAACTGTAAACTTGAAACCGATTTAGCTCATGTTCCAACTTAAAAATATATTTTTGTCCTCTCAAGTAATTCGCATTAAAAATTTCACGACATTTCCACCAACGATAGTTATGTTATTGGCGAACTAATATTAATTATCAAATGATTCGCCATCTGCTAACGGTGAAGGAAAACATCGTAAGGAAACCCACATGTCTTAGAAGAAATTCTAAAGGCGTGTCTGATTCACCAACCCACATTAGGCCAGCGTGTGTGAATTAAGGCCTAAACCCTCTTTCGCTCTTGGTAGAGGAGAGGAGACACGTGCCCAGCAGTGGGACATATATAAGTTCCTATTATTATTTTATAAAATATTATTACATTTACACAATCACAGGTTTGTTTCAGTTTCTTTTCTTTTTCTTTAGAAAGACAACTTCCGCAGAGAAGGTTCTAGAGAACAAGCTCTGTGTCGCGGGGAACTTTACACACATACAATTAAAGGACACAAATTACACCGAGACTCAAAACAACTCTTTGTGGGTCACACAAAGTTTTGTCCTGTGAGGGAATCGAACCCATAACCTCGTGCACAGCAAGCGCACACTGCGACCACTGGACTACCAAGGCAGTCGAAGTCAGTACACTCGGATAACTTTTAAGTTCTCGTAATAACATTTTACATTTAATTTTAATTTACTCATAAGTAAGTCAAAGAGTCTCTATAGAAGCACTACCTGTCGCTGTTTATAAACTTGATGTTCTCTCATAATTTAGTCTGAAATGTACATTGTAGTTTGAAAGGCTGTAGGCATAACGTATCAAACTTTACATTCTAAGTAAGACGGCAACAGCGAACTCATTACAGAATGTAATACACTAGTTAATGTACTTAAATATAGTTTTTATTTATATTTAATTGTAATATTACAGTTTGTATTGTGATTCAGTTGGTGTGACAACTTGAGTCATTCAGGTTTTACTATAGGAACATCATCATCATCATCGTCGTTCCCTCACTGCTGAGGATCGCGACCACATACAACGCGTCGCCAAGCTATGCGTATACGTCTGACCATCTTGCCGGCGCCCTGCCTTGAGCGCGTTTACCTTCCACTCGGCCCAGAATCAAAACCTTTTTCAGACGATGCTTAGGTGAACGCATTATATGTCCGAACAAGATAAATGCACGCTCTTTGCAAATCGTAGATATTCTCTTTTGGATGTTGAGTTCTTGGAGTATCAATTAATTCGTTCTCATAAAAAAAAAATTCTTAAAAAACTTGTGTCAGAAATCAGTAGCACTCTTTCCAGAGTCTCTGATTGGGGACGACTAAATTTAGTCCAATTTAACCCCAGTAAGACACAAGTTTGCGCGTTCACCGCTAAGAAAGCCCCATTTGCTATGGCTCCACAATTCCAAGACACAGCCCTTACAATATCCAAGAGCATTGGGATCCTCGGCGTCGACATCTCTAGTGACGTCCAGTTCCGACATCACTTGGAAGACAAGGCTAAGCTGGCATCTAGAAAGCTAGGTGTGCTCAACAGGGCAAAGTGGTACTTCACCGCGGGCCAAAGACTGCTGCTCTACAAAGCGCAAGTCCGGCCCCACATGGAGTACTGCTGCCACCTTTGGGCGGGAGCACCTGGATACCAGCTTGGACCCTTTGATTCTATCCAAAGACGCGCTGTGAGGATTGTTGACGATCCCAAGCTCACAGGCGGTATTGATCCACTAAGTCTAAGGAGAGACTTCGCCTCCTTGTGTGTGTTCTACCGCCTGTACAATGGGCTGTGTTCTGAGGAATTGTTCGAGATGATGCCCACGGCCACATTTTATCAACGCACCTCTCGCCACCGACAGGGAGTTCATCCTCACATCCTTGCACCTCAAACTTGCCGTACCGTAAGATTCCAGAGGAATTTCTTACCACGTACGATTCGGCTGTGGAATGAGCTCCCTGCCGAGGTTTTCCCAAAAGACTATAGCATGGGGTTCTTCAAGAAAGGAGTTATAAGGTTTTTAAAGGGTCGGCAACGCGTGAGTGACACCCCTGGTGTTGCAAACGTCCATAGGCTACGGTAACTGCTTACCATCAGGCGGGCCGTATGCTTGTTTGTCACCTTGGTAGTATAAAAAAAAAAAAAAAAAAAAAAATAAAAAAAATAAAAAAAAAAAAAAAATCTACGTTATGTCAAATTGTTGAATATTGGAAGTTTTCTTTTTTTTTTTTGCTACAAATTGTTTTTTTGTGTATACATAATATATTATTATTACGTTGCAATCCAGTTCGAAAATCATGTATCTTCTATTTTAAATAAATTTTTAGATGTAATGTGTATTGTGTGTAGGTACACAATACACATTACATCTAAAAATATATAAATAAAATAAAAATAAAATTGTATATCAATCGTTCGCCAATAGTTTGTAATAGTTTTCTCAAAATATAGTTTTTCCAGTGGGGACTGCAGATTAGATTGTAGGGGTGATAAAGGCTGGGGCATTACATATATTATGAGGTCAAGTTATAGTGTGGAAGTAATCCTTCCACATTATAACTTTTTGCTTTGATGCTAACCCAATGTACTTGCGATGGACAATCGATAGTAGCTAGCCGTCAATCTTTACAAACACATTCATATTTTATTGCTAATTATTTTTTACATTACATAGTACATGTTGATGTGAGATTATAGGTTCATTTTAATATTCTGTTCAGGCATTGGATGAAAGCTTGTCCGGTATGTTCATTACGAAGCCGATGAAAATGTACTGAGCCGATACTTCTTTTTGTTCTGGACTCTCGATACAGCCGAGCGAGGGATATTGAAAGGCTTAATTGGAGTTATGCACTGCTTTAATGAGAACCTTGTCGATATCGCTAGTTCAAACTTTTATACTCATTTCTAGCGTTTTTGCTAGAATCAAAGTTCTCTTAGTTGAATATTTAACATTTAAATTAACAATAAACTGAGTAAGGAAAACATCGTGAGGAAACCCTTAGAAGAATTTCTAAAATCATGTCTGATTCACCAACCCGCATTAGGTCAGCGTGTGTGAATTACGGCCTAAATCCCCCTCCTCTCCCATCTCTAACCCATATATGAGAATATGGGTTGCTATTTAATAGATATTAGGTACTGTAGGTAGGTATGTAAATTATAACAACATACACCAACTGAATAGTGAACTTCAAAATAATTTTCAAACAAAGAGAAATGCGTACTAGTACATTCACACAAAGGTTTCAGCTTGAAGAATTGCAGTTTCAATTTTAATTTTAATTTCGACGAATGAAACAATAACCAGTGAAGTTTCGTCGTTTCGCAAGATTCGCAATTTGTTCATTGTTTTGCTAGTTTGTATGTTCCAAATAATGATACTTCAGTATGAAATATTGCTATGAGCGCTAACAATGGATACGAAAGTTCCTACCATAGAACGCCGATTATCTGAATTAATAGGGACCGGGGTCGATTCGGATAATCGAAAATTCGGATAATCGGACATAGACTGGTAATAAAAAAAAACGAACTGTCACACATAGAATAAACTTTATTAAGTTTAACAAACACAGTTTTACAATAACGCTTTAGCTTTCAAGCTTAACAATTGAAATATGTACCTGGACTCCAACGAGTTCCAACTAAACAAACATTAATAATAGTATAAGGAGTTATAAGGTTTTTAAAGGGTCGGCAACGCGTGAGTGACACCCCTGGTGTTGCAAACGTCCATAGGCTACGGTAACTGCTTACCATCAGGCGGGCCGTATGCTTGTTTGTCACCTTGGTAGTATAAAAAAAAAAAAAAAAATACTAACCCATATATGTCCCACTGCTGGGCACGGGTCTTCTCTCCTCTATCAAGAGAGAGAGAGGGTTTAGGCCTTAATTTACACACGCTGGCCTAAAGCGGGATGGTGAATCAGACATGTCTTTAGAATTTAATTAAAGACATATGGGTTTCCTTACGATGTTTTCCTTCACCGTTAGCAGATGGTGAATCATTTGATTAGTACATATAAAGTCCACAAAGTGAAATTTACATTGGTACCTACTGCCAGTCGGTTACTTTTCCACTAGGCCACCACCGCTTACAAAAATTGCTTGATTTTATTTTTTTATATTACGCTTAGGACCGATTCGGTTATTCGGCGCTCTACTGTATATCAAAGAATGTCGTATACTTACAATTATTGTGGTAAAAAAGTCATAACCTAATATGTACAGCCTACAGTAAATAACCTTCGCGCAAAAAACAAAAGACATTATAAAAAATTAGCCGACACGGCAATTTATTTTTTCATACTTAGGTAGCAAACAATCATACTACCGCTACTGATGTTAAGCAGTTACCGTAACCTATGAACGCTTGCAATAGCAGAGATCACTTGCGTGATATATGTATTTAAAAAAAGAAACTTTTTTTTTTATCAGGGCTTCATGATGGAGTATCCCTGGGATAGGAAAACGTTCCTTTCAACATACACCCCTAAATTAACTTTTAGTTTTAGTTACTCACATAGTATAAGATATTGTTACTAACACTATTTATTTATTTAACAATTCTAGGAAAATATACAGCTAAATTAATATTATAGACAGAGTTGAATAGAAAGAAGAAGGCCAATTAAAAGTTTTCGCAGATAACAGAATATGGATCTCATGTTCTGAAAATAAATGAGTTTTTTTTTTTTACATTTATTTTATAAATGAGCGCTGGAGACTTTTACTCACACACATTGACATATGTAACTACACCGGCTGTGTGTTGTTATTTGGCTGTGGTCTTCTGTTAGGTAGACGTCCTTTCCCACTCGGGCTTGCTTGTTAGTATGATGCCCTCGGAGTGGCATATTTTAACTGCAATAGCTTTTATCATAAATCTCGGAAAAAAAACTGTACATTAACTATCTATACTTGTGATACCTATTATAAACGCAAAAGTTTGTAAGAATGTTTGTTACTCTTTCACGCAAAAACTACCAAATGGATACGGATTAAATTTGGCATAGAGATAGATTATAGTCTGAAATAACACATAAACTGCTAAAAACTGCGGAAAAAAACTCAGTTCCCGAGGGAATATACGCGTGGGCTATATGTCTAATAGTAATAGAAACGTATGCGGTGTATTTTTCAACCCCCACTACCCCTACGTATAAATTAAAAATGCATTGTAAGCACAGCAATTTCTGTGTTGTTAGCTCATAAACTTAACAAAAGACTCCACCCGTTTCACCCCCTTGTTAGGAGCGGGTGTAAGGGTGGAAATGAAGTAGGCACGAAATGAAATTGACCGTAATATGTTAACTAGCTTATAATTAAATGTGTAATATTATTGTACTAGCTGTTGCCCGTGGCTCCGCCCGCGTGGATGTCAGTTATCGCTGTAAAAAATATATAGCCTATGTGTTATTCCAGACCATAATCTATCTCTGTGCCAAATTTCAGCTAGATCCGTTTAGTACTTTTTACGTGAAAGAGTAACAGACATCCATCCATTCATACATCCATCCATCCATCCATACATCCATCCATCCATACTCACAACCTTTCACATTTATAATAATAGTAAGGATGACACTAGCTGTCCCGGCGAACTTTGTACTGCCTTAGAATAAATAAATGTTTATGTTAACTTATTAACTGAATTAAATATAGTTATTAAGCCGCAATTTATCCAATTCTGTACAGCCGTTTCAGGGTGGAGGAATAACAAACAAACACATTGACACTCAACATTTGTTTAAATTCACGCGTCTACTACTTCTCCTAATCTTTCTAACTTCTGATGGTATTCCAATTAGTACTTATTCATCGATATTTTCAAATTAAAACGCATCTTCCGCATTATAAATTAATACTTACTGAAGGTCGCCCGGTGGTCGAAATTTGACCATAATTACTTTACTTGTCCCTATGTACTTTAACTCAACAATTTTTGCATTCGGCAGTGCCTGCTATGTGCTTAAAAAGAAGTACAAAGCTTTTTTTCTTCATGTATATAGAAGGTAATATTATAAAACTGAAGAGTTTGTTTGTTTGGTTGAACGCGCTAATCTCAGAAAGTATTGGTTCGATTGGAAAAAATCTTTTTTTGTTGAATAGTGCATTTATCCAGGAAGGCTATAGGCTATATAACATCACGCTATGTTCAATATGAGCGGAACAGTAGTGAGATATGTTGCAAAATCGGGGAAAATATTCCAAATTAGCACGCGGACGAAGTCGCGGGACCCCTAGTCAATAGATACGAGTATGTATCACCATCACTAACTAATGATATCTCGGTACCGTAAGTCTTGGGTGTGCAGATCGAAATCAAAGTCAAACAAAAGATATTTACATGAATAGTTATTAAAGTTAAAGTAACCTAACCTACTTACAAACAATCAGATATTATATTATTATTTAAAGGTACCTATAAATAATAAAATATCTGATTGAGATTACAGTTCTGAGGAAAGGTGCCCAAAAGACTGGCCACATTTCTACGCTGGATTGCAAGGCTAATACGTTGACCCAAGTAAAGGCCAGCGTTAGGATCGTGCGATGACTCGACCAAACGCCTTGATATCTCACGATACAATTTGTGGGCACTTGGGCCCCATGGTCCTAGAGTTTCGACCCCAATAGGCTCAAAAATGTAAGTCGAACCGTGACTTTCATATTTAAGTCAAACTCATTTATTCACTTAGATCAAATGCATGATAATTATGAACGTCATACAAACAAATGCCAGCATATTTTTGATTCTAATTTGCTGTCTATCGTAGGGCTTCGAGAAGATTTACCATATTTGAGTGGTAAAAGCAGGAACTACCGTATCTTTCAGGGTTATACTAGCATAGTTGAAAAATAGTCATGTTTAGATAATATTTGGAGTCAAATTGCGACACTTTACGCATCTTTACTAACGGGATTACTAACTGATCTATACTTTTTAATGTACTTTACACAGTATCTAATACATCCGTAGTATAATATTTGACCTGCAAACATAACCTACCTTTTATAACAGTAGCTATGGACCATTTTTCCATTACCTTATGGTACTGCTGGTGAGTAGGGTCCTCAGAGCCCCTTGGGAAAACGCTGTTTGTCTCTTTATTATCAACACGAGCTACATGCTTACTGTTTTTATTAAAAAATCTTAACGAAATCATAACCAATATGATTTTTTTTGCGAATGCATTTCATTTGTAATAAAATCAGAAGAATACATAAAACTAACTTTTAACGAGGCAACACATTTACAGTCGGGTTTGGATCAACGCGCCGTTCACTGCGTCTATATTGTATTATTTAAATAAATAAAGTAACTACATTTATTTGAAGCTTGTATTGTGTAATACAGAGGTAAGTCTATTTAATCAAATCAAATAATTTATTTGCATTAAACATGTTTAATGCAAATAAATACTATTGATGAAAGACTAGATTACAAAGAATGAAAGTGTGTGGACTTATGCACGAGTTTGTGCGCTACATGTAACTACTTGGGTGGCAAATAAGTATACGGCCCGCCTGATGTTAAGCAGTTACCGTAGCCTATGGACGCTTGCAATACCAGAGTTATTATTTGCGTGTTGCCAACCCAATTTTTTACACTACGGCTTTAAGATGGAAGTAGCCCTGGGATAGGAATACGTTTCTTTCAAGACGCATCTCTAAATGTAATTGTATCCGCTAAATAACCTTGTCTAGAGTCCACAAAGTCATATAGACTTTAAAGACTGTTAAATGTCACAAAAATATGTGGTAATGTTTCAGATCAACACAAGATGAGACGAATAATATTCATGCTCCTGCTATTGTTGTTGAGCGCGCCAGTCTTGTTCTGCTCGCGGCGTCGTTCTGTGCTGCGCGTCATGTACGGGCGTCAAGACAAGATTGGCCAATATCCCTTTGTCGTAGCTCTAGTGTCAAAATATTTTCGACAATGTACTGGTACCCTTATATCTCCCGAATGGGTTCTCACAGCAGCGCATTGCATCCAATGTGATGATTGCTTTACAACTCATATTCAATACGGCAACATGGGGTTATTACCAAACTCTTCGAGAATGAAAAGTGAAATTCTTCAGAAGTTTCGTCATCCGGGATATCGAGATTATGATTTATTGCATGATATTGCACTGGTGCGTGTGGAACCGGTGTCTATGGCGCAGTATGGGAAAATATCAGCCGTAGACTACAATTCTCTGATAGGTCATACCGTGATATATGCCGGCTACGGTACAACTGAGAACGATACTGATAATGATGGTGATCGGAGACCGTTGATTATCGGCGAAGGTGTGGTGAGATCCTGTCACGACTTGTACACCGAGGATATTACTCCCGCTCCATATTTATGTGTGGCTCCAAGGTGTTCTAATAAAAATGGTGACTCAGCTCCCGGTGACTCGGGAGGTCCGCTGTTCTACGACGGTAAGATTGTCGGTGTAGTGAGCACTGGTTTAGAACCAATCGGATTTTACGCATCGCTTAGTCCTTATATAACATGGATTTCTGAAGTATTAGCTAAAACACAAAACAATAATGATCTAACTTAAAAATGCATCATCAATTCATATCTTTTTTCAAAAAGAACATGTAAAGCAGACAAAGGGAGAGGCGAAATCACGTAATTACCGAGTATCTCCTGACAAATAGATCTGTTTCAATTTTGACGATTTTCGACGCAAAATTGAAGTATCGATGTGCGTAGTTTCGTTTACGGCATCGAATCGACCGGAGCTGCGGAGGAAACCTTCGTTTGTGAGCTAGCATAATGATCCAATCGAAATAACAGAATTCTGCTACTCAAGCAGAAATATGCTACACGCGTGTATATGAATAACACGCGTTTAGTATTTATATAATAAAACCTGATTAATTTGATTTCTGACTTTTATTTCTACAAATTACACACTACAGCATTGCATCTATAATATAAAAATGAATCGCTGATTGTGTTGCTAAGCGCGTATCTCGAGAATAGCAGAACCGTTTCGCTTATTATTTTTTGCTATGTTCGTTATTTTCAGGAGAAGGTACTTATGTAAAAAAATATGATCCCAAACTGCGCAGAGCCTGTATTATGGCAACCAGTTAATATTTGAGTAATTTGAAAAAATAATAAACCGGCCAAGTGCATGTCGGGTCACGCACAATGTAGGGTTCCGAAATTGCCATTCCCAATTATGCGGACTAAGAATAAGGTATCTGTGGTTTCAGCATTTATGACTTTTGAGAACATAGGACAATGGTAACAATTTTGGTAGTCTTGAAATAAGTCGCATTAAAAGGGTCGCGGGATAGGAGGTGGAAGAGGAAGGGGGAGGGGAGTCACTCCGCAAATTTGGTCGGTATAAATAAGGGAGTAAGTGTTATGCACCGCAAGAGAGGGAATCTTGAAACAAAACCAACCCGTCTGGCCAGCGTGATATAGTAGGCTAATATCCCTGTAAATGTTTGGAGGAGACCCGTGCCCAGCAGTGGGACGTTTAAAGGTTGAGATGTATGTATGTATGTCCTCCTACATATATTACAGAGTACGAAAAATTACAAAAAATCAGACTCCTGCAATTCGTGTGCTTGAGACAACACCCCACAGTTACAAATTTCTATAATTCAGGTGACTTGATTCAAGACCCAATCTTATTTTAACTTATCCGATAACATGTTATAAGTTAATCGGCTATTACTCGTAAACTTGTAAAGTCTACTTAGCTGTGATAGTTTTCCTTTAATTTCATTATATATACTACTGTAGCGTCATCTATCAGGCCAATAACGCTACAACAAGCAACGAAGTTCATCATAGAAAACACAGATGTCACTATACCGAGAAACACGCAACCGCAGAACAAATGTTCGAGATGCTGAATCGCGCTATCGAAGTTTACACAGACACTCAGTATATATACAACGCCCAACAACTAACCGTTGGGCCGCGGCCCGCCAGGCACGATCACCTAGCCTGGTCGGAGGATCCTCCCTTTTCGTTGGAGGTGTGTGACAGCCTCCACATTGGTGACCCCGACGTGATCATCATCATCAGTCCGACGTGATCATCATCATCAGTCCGACGTGATCATCATCATCATCAACTTCACGACCAGCAGCAGCAGCAACAACGTCTCTCCACCCCCTAGCAACCAGATGAGCAGTAACCAAGTCGCAGCCAGCCAGCATCTTCGGCCACTCCAGGATACTCCACACGCCTGCGGACGCGCAAGCCTGGACTACCCCTACGGCCTCATCCAACGTGGCACCGCATACTGCACCCCACGGTTCCTGTAAGCAGAGCGCTTTTCCTCTCACCGTACGCAGCAGTCGGCCACTACGCAGCACTCGTCCCGACTCACTGGGACCAGCACCGCACCTCGTCCTACGCACTGGACCTACGCGGCAATCAGTTCCGACTCACTGGAACTCGACTGTGGCACTGGCACTTCACTGAAGCACCGACAGCTGACTCATCAAGCGGAATAGTCAGGATCGACCTCCGGTCTTGGGGGGGAGTACTGTAGCGTCATCTATCAGGCCAATAGAATAACGCTACAACAAGCAACGAAGTTCATCATAGAAAACACAGATGTCACTATACCGAGAAACACGCAACCGCAGAACAAATGTTCGAGATGCTGAATCGCGCTATCGAAGTTTACACAGACACTCAGTATATATACAACGCCCAACAACTAACCGTTGGGCCGCGGCCCGCCAGGCACGATCACCTAGCCTGGTCGGAGGATCCTCCCTTTTCGTTGGAGGTGTGTGACAGCCTCCACACTACTACCGTAAATTTTTTCACATGTCCAAAAACCACCAGTGATGGGGGGGGGGACACTTGACTCTAACAAAAATTAGCACTTAAAAGCTTAATATTTCACAAACGAATCCCTCAATCAAAAAGCTGTCTTAACAAACCTACAATAATTTTTAAAGACCTATTCAACAATACCCCACACCATGGGCTAGTTAAGAAAAAAAATAAACATTCCCACTTCACATGTACAGGAGATACCCTAGAAAAAAATATTTTTCAAGATTTTATTCTACCACTTTGTCGGCATGAGTAATATGTATATTTGTGCCAAATTACAGCTTTCTAGGACTAAAGGTCTCTCAACAAAGCTGCGGACAGACGGACGGACGGACATAGCGAAAATATAAGTCGTCGTAGTCGTGGGATACAGCTACTTCAATAATTTCGATTAGTATACCTAAATAGACCAATAACAATATAGCTTAGCTTTCTATTGAAAATAGGTATGATCGAAAGCATTCAACACGGTGAAGTGAGAAATGCTCTACAAAAATATATTATATCTAGCGTTCAACAAAATGTAACTACTCGTCGTTCAACTAAAGCCCCGGAGCTTATATAGCTCCCATGTGAACGAAACCATATCGTGAATTTAAATCGAGCAGAGACATCTAGCGTTATGAAAAGGTGACTGTTTAGTTCTTTGAAATAAAGGTAGATGGCATTAGAGATGTCTGCGAAGATCTTTGAGTTTCTTATTTGACTACAGTATTAGTATGATAGACGCAATATTTTGAAGTTTACATTGATAAACCATCATCATCTCAGTCAAAAGACGTCCACTGTTGGACATAGGCCTTCCCCAAAGATTTCCACAGTATTCGGTCTTGAGCTGACATTATTATTTTTTTGCGAATATCCACTAGGTACATTCGGTTTGAAAATATATAAATAATAATAAATTTTTAAATATATAAATTTGGAAGTTTATATTGATTTTTTCACGTACTGTCTTATTCCTTAATAGCAATAATATGTAATGAACTGCCTCCGCGGCTCAGTGGTCGATGTGTGCGAATACTGATCACGAAGTTTCGATTCCCGGGTCGGGCCAAAAATCGATATTGGGTTTTTCTGTTAAGAAATTCACAATAGATGCCCGGAGTTTAGAAATTGGCGGTGTTAACACCCATGTCCCTCGGAAAGCACGTAAAGCCGTTGGTCCTACGCCTGATCTCTCTCCGGTCATGTCGGATTTGCCGTCCCATCGTTCTATAAGAGTGAGGGAATTAAGAGTGCACTTGTGTTTGCGCACACACTTGACCACTATAATATCTCCCGCGCAAATGGCAAGTCTCCGTTGAGATAAGCCGTCGTGACCGAAATTGGGTTAGAAAGACATTATTATTACTATTATTATGTAATGAAGCAGACTGTACATCATGCTATTTTTAATTATCTCGCTTGAAATTATATACTACGATTTGTTTTTTATCAATAAATAGCTATTGGCCGCGGCTCCGCCCGCGTGTATGTCGGTTATCGCTGTGAAAAGTAGCCTATGTGTTATTCCAGACCATAATCTATCTCTGTGCCAAATTTCATCCAGATCCGTTCATTAGTATTTACGTGAAAGAGTAACAAACATCCATCCATACATCCATCCATCCATATTTACAAACTTTCACGTTTATAATATTAGTAGGATTATCGTGTTCACACTGCATCAGCTTGAATGCTACCATAATTGTATTTTACATAAGATTGTAACTATTTGGCAAACATACGGCCCGCAAATACCGTAAGTAACTGGCCGTATGCTTATTTGCCACGTAAGTAGTATAAAAAAAATTGTTTAAAGGGACCGAGAAGGAGAGGAATTATGTGAAATTTATTATAAGGTACTATCGGTTACTTTCTGGTAATGATGGTAGGTATTCTTTAATCTGCTTTTCCAGTATATTTGGCGTTCACCTCCCATTGTTTGGAATTCGTTGTCTTATTTAAAAAATGTTCTCTATTACCGTTATGGGGCATATTAACCTGATTCCCTTTATACTTTCCTCCTACCCATCAAGATGTATTTACGAGAACGTTATGAAGACTATGGAAAACATTTTGTGATGTTTTCTGTGACTTTAATTGTTTGTGGTTGGTTTTAGTTACGAGATGAAGCGATTTTGCATTTGGTCCAAAACTGCCGTTGTTTATCGTCAGCCTACATCGATACAGTGGTCAACCTCTTTGGGAGGTCGGCCCACTGCGTTTTTAGTTCGTGGTCGCCACTTTAGAACCATTCTGCCCCAGCGGTCATTTGAATCGGAATCGGAAATTTAAAGCAATCCTTCGAGATATGTCCATCGCTTAGGTTCTCCTACTAATGGAGAGGGCAATGTGCTTAAATATAATTAAAATAAAATTGATGTGAAATTCATAATTTTTATTACCTTAACTGCCTGTCTACTACTACTTTTAAAAATTGTTTGTTAATCAAAAGCATTAGCTGCATTGTAAAAAGGTTTAACGTTCAAAGTCGATTTATTTATTTTTATTTATTATAAAAATACATAATGTCTTAATATTAACTAACAACTAAAAACAATTAAAAATTAATAATAACACACTAAATAGATCTCCTCAAGAAAGGTATTTAGGTCTGATCCTTGACGACAAACTCTCATGGAAACCACAAATTGAAAAAGTCAAAAACAAAATATTGTCTCTTATCAGCGTATTACTCAGAATGTCAAATTGTGTTCCTATTAAAACGCGGCTAATGATTTACAATGCGCTAGTCAAATCTAATATAGACTATTTAATTGAAGTATGGGGTTGTGCACCGAAAACTAGTCTAAAGCCATTGCGAACAGCACAAAACAAAGCAATCAAAATTCTCTTTCACTATGACAGGCTTACCCACACACCAACATTATACAAAAAAACCAAATTATTCAACTTAAAACAGACATACACGTATAATATATGCATTTTAGTAAAAAAAATAATGTCAGGACAAATTCACACACAAATTACTTTTAAAAAAAGGACATACACACACAGCCTACGAGATACAAATAAAATAAATCAATACCCTCCTAGAACCGAGCAAGGGAAAAGAAATACTTTATATAACGGTGCTAAAATTTTCAACAATTTACCTAAGGAAATAAAAGATTGCTCAAGTTTATCTCTTTTCAAAACAAATTTAAAAAAATATGTAATGGATAACATCTATGACTAGCAGTATCAACAATAGCTTACTTGGATCGCTGATAATATTATAATGTGTGTATGTTAAACATGTTTTTTATTTATTTCTATTTTTATTTGTATCTAGCGTGTATATATATATATATGCTTTGTTCAGTGTCGACCACCCACAAATATATTAAGATAAATATGTATTACTCAATTAAGTAAACTGTAATGTTTTTTCGAGTAATAAAGATATCTCTAAACCGAACTTAAAGTTAGCAGTGTAACATAAATCATTTTAGATTTTTTCGTACTAATATACATATATATAAACACCGTAGTAGGGGAACGCTCTCGGAAACGAAGACAGGTGATAGGGGTAGTGATATATTATCAAACAACTAAACCATAAAAAAACGCGGCAAAAAAAATATTTTTACAATTATTTTCACGTTTTTTATTCAATAATTCAGCAGTGAAACCAATAAAATCAGTGTTTTCCCAATGAAAGTAATCAATTATCTATTAAACTTATCTTCAAATCATTTATTTTGCGAATATAGGCACATGAGAAATTAAAGTAAAAATCGACTACATTCGGTTTCAAAATATTCAATAGGATTTAGATGGACCAGTTCGACGTCGTCACTGCGGCTAATCTTATCGGAGAAAACCCAGCTGCGTAAGTCGGACAGCTTTATTCATTGTCAGTCTGCTATTCACCTAGTAAAATGATAACTGTTTACTTCTTAATCACATATAATATATATAATAACAGCAACCCATATGTCCCACTGCTGGGCACGGGTCTCCTCTCCTCTATCAGAGAGAGAGAGAGGGTTCACACGCTGGCCTAATGCAGGTTGGTGAATCAGACATGTCTTTAGAATTTCTTCTGAGACATGTGGGTTTCCTCAAGATGTTTTCCTTCACCGTTAGCAGATGGCGAATCATTTGATTAGTACATATAAATTCCACAAACAAAGTGAAATTCACATTGGTACTTCCGGGGATCGAACTAGCACCTCTTGCGTGCAAGTCGGTTGCTTTCCCACTCGGCCACCACCGCTTTGATGTAATTCATAATTTATCATACATTTAATAAAACCAATCCCAGGGATACTTCATTTTAAAGCGCTGGTGTAAAAATAAATGGGTTGGCAACACGCAAGTGATACCTCCGGTGTTGCTAAGTGATCTTTAACTCCAAATTAAAGGAAAAAACTAAATGAAAACGTAATTATTAATTAAACAGACGACTTACTATAATAATACATATAAACTCCACAAAGTGAAATTCACATTGGCACTGCCACCCTGGATCGAACTCGCACCTCTTGCGTGGAAGTCTGTTACTTTCCCTCTCGGCCTTCACGACTAAACGATGACTTATTAGTAAAATGATAAATACCTGTTGCCCGCGGCTCCGCCCGCTCGGATGTAGGCCTATGTGTCATTCCAGACCATAATCTATCTCTGTATATTTCATCCAAATCCGTTCTGTAGCTTTTACGTGAAAGAGTAGCAAACATCCATCCATCCATCCATCTATCCATACTTACTACACTTCAGAAGACCGCATAGCTTGGAGACGTGTCGTATGTGGTCGCGATCCTCAGCAGTGAGGGAACGACGAAGAAGAAGATCCATACTTACAAACTTTCACGTTTATATATTAGTAAGAATAAATGGTCATTAAACGCTAACCGTTTATGTCGTATACCTATGCCACTATTCACATGCTCTTTTATTTGTTTTGTAGACACACTGGCATATTGCCAAATTGAGTACAATAACCTTGAGTTTTCGTAACAATATTATCCTAACCTAATCCTTTGGGAGTACATACGCAATCTTCAAAAATAGCCTACAGTTCCTCAATTCCTCATGGATCCCATCATCAGAACTTTGTTTTGATAAAAATGGGACCAAACTGGAAGTATCTACTCGTTGCCAAAAAAAAAATATAATTCAAATCGGTGCATAAATAACGGAGTTCTGCTGTAACAAACATAAAAAAATTGATAACCTCCTCGTTTTTGAAGACGGTTATCTATGTTTGTTGTGTGTGTGACGTGACGGTTGTTTGTGTTAAAAGAGGAGGTTAAATTTTTTTTTTAAATGTTTGTTACCGCATAACTCCGTCATTTATGGACCGATTTGAAAAAATATTTTTTGTCTGAGAAGACATACTTCCAGTTTGGTCCCATTATCATCAAAAGAAAGTTTTGATCATGGGATCCATGAGGAATTGAGGGAACTCCTCAAAAGTTATAGGCACACATATAGCAATTCAATATTTTTAACAACTAATCAATCATTTGCATTCAGAAAGTGTAATTTGGTGAAGTAAAACTTATGAAGAATACCACAGATGGCCATCTGAACTTTTCAATAATAAGTATTTTACTGATGGCGATTAGATAAGTTTCGATTATTGTTGTTAAGCAACTATTAATAGGAAATAATGACGTGAATGAATTGAGCGCGGATTGCAAAGATTAAATATTGCTTTTAATACCTACTTGACCTGTGTTCAGTGTGTTATTTATTCTCTTAATTTTTTCCTAATATTCTCAAACACGTATTTAAAGGTATATTCTGTATAATAAATGTGTGGTGTACAATAAAGAGTTTTCTATCAAATCAATTACCTATATAACTGACCGTGACTTCACCAAGGCCTGATCAGAATATCAGCGCTGCAGTTTCAAAGGCCACAACACAGAGCTGAGATAAAAGAGAGAAAAATTATCCTGTGTGATGTCAGCAAGGGTCGTACCTTGCTGACATCACACAGGATAATTTTTTGTTTTGTTATTGTATGTCTATTGTTTTTGTTTATATCTGTTATCCTGTGTATGTTCGAATAAATGCTTTTCTTTCTGTCTTTCAAATGTAATGCAGCAAATGAAAACTGGTACATTTGAACTGAACAAAGTTTAAAGGTATTTGATAATTTTACAACTTGCCGTACTGAAGTTGGTTTTTTTGTTAAAATTATTTAATAGGCTTCCTAGAATTCCTCCTCATCACTGTATAATGGAAACGTGAACGTCGAATGGCAATACTTATTCATTGAGCCAAATATAAGTCAGCCTTCTGGTCACGTGAAGCATTGATTAATCGCTTTGATAAATCTTTATATAGACTATAGACCAAGCGTTTTGCCTCCAAACTTTATGCTGAACTTTATATTTTCTACATCTGTTAATTCACAACGTCTATCCGTAAAGATATACATTTTATTCCCCATCCATTTCACAATGTACTGTACATGTCACGGTATACGGAGACGGGCCACAAGGGAACACGTTGAATGTACGAAATTCTTCGCTACGAATTTTTCCATAAACATTTTTCAGAGTGAAAACATTCACATTTATATAAACAACGTTACCTACATCGATGCGGTGACGGCTGATAATAAATAGATTTAAATAAATAGATTATACCAATTATTATAATAATAATAATAAATTATCTATATAAAGAGAGACATAATAATAATAAATTGTTTATTTGCTTAAAATGTGGTACAAACATAGGATGGCACAAATGGTAAAAAGAGCAGGACACATTTTGCCAAAATTAGTAGCATGCAAATATTTTGTAGTAGTTTGTAAGCTAAGCTACGTATATTATTTTTACAAACTTATTTTTTTTTTTTTTTTTTTTTAATTTATAAATTATGTCAATATTGTGTCTGGGTGTAATTTATCTGTAATATTAATGCCGAGTGGGAAAGTTACTTGCACGCAAGAGGTGCGAGTTCGATTTCGGGTGGCAGTACCAATGTGAATTTCACTTTGTTGAGTTTATATGTACTAATCAAATAGGAAACCGAATACCGAAACAGGCAGCAGCTTGGCCGGAACTATCCACCTATCATCACGTGCGCAGCTTGCTGTTTGTTACCTTTAGCATACAATTTATTAAACAAATTTAGATAAAGCGGTGGTGGGAAAGTAACCGACTTGTACGCAAGAGGTGCCAGTTCAATTCCACATTGTGAATAAATTTCACTTTGTGGAGTTTATGTGTTATAATCAAATGATTCGCCATCTGCTAACGATGAAGGAAAACATCGTGTGGAAGCCCACATGTATTAGAATTAATTTGTAATGACATGTCAGATTCACCAACCCGCATTAGGCCAGCGTGTGTGAATTGAGGCCTAAACCCTCATCCCTCATCTAAGACCCGTGCCGAGCAGTAGGGACATATATGGGTTGCTATTATTATTTATTATAAGAGGAAGCGGAAGAAGTATGTCTGGATTAGAGTACCATAGTGTCTGCCTACCCCAATAGATAGTATGTATCTATTAACTAAACAACTAGTTTGTTTTGATGCATTGCATGCTCTTGATAACCACACATTTTATCTGAAGTTTTTCATATTTTGCTGCTACTTTTTATATGACTAAAGTCAAATCATTTGAAAGATTTCCAATTTTCAGCAACGATACATCTTTTCGATTCGGGCTCGTGGAAAAGGCTTCGATTTTCATTACGATGCTAAATGCAACAAAGTTTTCGGCACGCTACAGTAAAACAGTCAAGTTGCCGACGAGCAACTCTGGCTAAGGTAAGGGGACACTCGCACTTGGTAAACAGTATCTGGATAAACTATAGGTACTTGCCAGAAGTCACAACACAAATTGTTTTAGGTGAACAGTAAAATGGTTTCCAGGTCTAAAATAAAAAACATGTATTGGAGACCCGTGCTTAGCAGTGGGACGTTTATGGGTTGACATGATGATGATGATAATCCTTCTTAGCATGTCGATGGCAATCTAAATTGTGTCGGCCCAGAACCTAGCTACGAGTTTTGCATTTTCAGTAGCGTCCAGCTCCTTTCAGGTGCAGGTATCAGGGCACGCGGTATATAATATCAAATGCTTCATGGTTTGTGGCTCAACACCACATTTACACTCCAGGTTGGAATCGTCTATAAATCCCCACCTAAGTAGGTTTTAGTCCGAAGTCTGTTTAAAGACTTCCAGGTAACTCATGTCCAGGCGAGATTTACGGAGGGTGGGACGAATGGGGTAGGTAGAGAAGCACTTTCTTGCCAGAAACTAATTCTTTTCAGCGACGGTTCGCTAGTGAGTGAAGTAAACATGTCTACTACTTCATAGCCAGTGGGGCTCGGCTTTTATAGCTGTGAATCGTCACATTTAATAGTGAGATAATGACAAATTTTTATATTTTTTCGACTAGGGCTTTAGGCCTTGGGATATCGCCAACGACCTTCAGCATTTGGGCGAAGCAAACACGACCTAATTCTCTAGGCGAGCGCGGGGATACAAACAGATGTACTCTTTGAATGGACGTCTTTTTAATTTTTAATAAATTAAAATTTAAACTTATTCTAAATATAACATTACCAAATTTTTTTCCTATTATTTGATAATAATAATTTGGTGCTGATTCGATGCTTTTTTTTATAAACTATTTAGAATTGCTTACTATGTATATATGTAATTTATGACAAAACCATATTATGAAACACATCTTGTAGATTAATACTGTAGACTAGGTTTCTCTGTCTACGATTAATACTGTATTTTTTGGCAGTCTTTGTCTATAAATGCCAACAAAAAATGGTTTCATTTACACCATTTTTTCATAATTTTTTGAGATAGGGGCCTTAAGATGGAGTATTCCACACAACTACACAGTGCACATGTGGCGTACTGATTATAGCAGTTGCCTCGCTGGTTATATACTGCCAAGTATTCCATCTCTACACTATACAAATATTAACCACATAGAGTGGTATGGAATCAGGGTGTATTTAATGAATTAAGAAATTCTAGTAATATTGAAACACAACGACTGTTTAGCAAAAAATAAAATTATTTCTTTTAGAAAAAAATGCCAATAGTATTGTAGTTATATAATAGCAACACTAAGTACATACATAAATATAGGGTTATATAAATATAGTGTTATATAAATATGGTGTTATATAAATATAGTGTTATATAAATATGGTGTTATATAAATATGGTGTTATATAAATATAGTAATATAGAATTAAGTTAGTTCATGTTTAGATAATATAAAAATAATAGTGTTTAAGTAAGTTAATGTTAAGTATAAGTACAGAATATTAAGGGAGTTTACATCTGCCAACAAACTATTATTCAGTTTGGCAGAAGTCTTAAAATTTGTATTTTCTGTTTAAAAAAAACGAAATAAATGCTTTTTTCATTTCATTTTAATTTTTATAATCGCGCTAATAGTTAGCTACATACTATTATCTCAATACGAACAGCGCATAGCCTTACCTATTCTGCTCGAGCTAACGTATCGGTACAGTTTTAACTTAATTAAGTAGCCAAGTTAGTTTCAAATTGTACATTAATTTTGAAATCATTTTGCTACAGATTTGGGTATGCATTACGTGGTACATATTACTTTAGTGGCAAACAAGCATACGACCTGCCTGATGGTAAGCAGTTACCGTAGTCTATGGACAAATTAACGTTAGGGTTTTATGATAGGGTATCCATTAGATAAGAACGTTTTGTAAAAACGCATCACTAAATGAAGAACATAATTGCACCACTGTGTGTTATCATTTGGCTGTGGTCTTCTGTAAGTAGAAGGTCCCTCCCCAGTCGGGCTTGCTTAATTGTATGGCCCTACCTCTCGATTATTTTCAATTATTGACTTATTTTTGTTCTTGTAGAGTAAAGATAAAAATATACTTTGCCGCATATAAAATTACTATACCTATATAATACAAGCTGACCCAGCAAACGTTGTTTTGCTACTAAAATATAGGGGTTGATCGTAGAGGGGTGAAAATTAAGGGTTGTATGTATTTTTTAATGCTGAATCACAAAAAAATAAAAACAAAAAATGTTGTCTAAAAAATTTAATAATAAATTTAGGGGTGGACCACCCTTAACATTTAGGGGGATGAAAAATAGATGTCCGATTCTCAGAACTACCTAATATGCACACAAAATTTCACGAAAATCGGTCGAGCCGCTTCAGAGGAGTTCAATAACCGTGACACGAGAATTTTATATATTAGCTTATAATAACTATTCTGTTCTGTACGTTGCTGAAGTGTGGAAGACCATAAGGAGAACTTTGCCCAGCAGTGGGACAGAACCGGTTAAAAAGCGGCTGGGCTGAATTTAATGAAACTATATTGGCTTCGGATGGTTTAGATTGACACATATGGCACTGCAAAACAAGGTCTGATGGTTACGCTAGTTAACTGAGATATTGCATATACAAATATGTGTATGTTCGCAAACGTACTATTTGGGAATCGGAATTAATGTTTGGGCATTGTTCAACAGGATTAATACCATCCGATGTCATTTCAAATTGTTGACCATTTACGTCAACACATGCGCTACAACATCTTAAAAATGATCTTTTAATTAATCTCGCATATCCCTGTTAATTTCTTCTGCAGCCTCCCAGATTCTTTGACGCAGTTCGTCAATTGTCGCGATTGATTTGGCATATTGTCTTTCAGGCAACCCCAGTAAAAAAAAACCAGTGGATTTAAATCCGGAGAACGTGGCGGCCATACAATGGGACCTAGACGACTGATCCATCGGTCTGCATATTCTTGATCCAAATAAATTCTTACTGAACGTGCGTAATGAGCTGAGCAACCATCGTTTTGGTACAACATTATCTCTTACAACGTTTAAAGGTACTTCCTCCAGGAGATACGACAAATCATTTTGCAGAAAATTTAAATAAGTTTTACCATTCAAAATTGCTGGCAAGTCAAATGGACCGATAATCTGACCATTTAATACTTATAGCCCGTCCACAAATTTATCTTGAACTGGTACTGCGACTGGTATTCTCGCATTTAGTGCGGGTTCTCCACACTCCAACTGTGTAAATTGTGAAGATTTAAATAACCATATTTTTTACAGGTTGTTTCGTTCGACCATAAAACTCTATCTAAGAATTGTTGGTCTTCTAATTCTTCCTGATCATCAAACGGCAGAACTCTTTTCGAGCAGAATAGTCCCGGGGTAATAAATTTTGCACACGTCTTACGTCGTATGCATGAAATCTGTGACGTTGCAGAATACGCCGGGTGGTACATTTTGGTATTACCGTAGATTGCTCTATGGCTCGGACGGAAGTACTAAGGTCATTTTCGATCTCTTGTATTACTTATTCTTTGCGCTTTGATCTAGGTCTGCCTGCATTTCTTCGAATGCTTGGTAAACGACCTTCACAAAATGCTTGACGCACATTTATAAATACTCGATAATCCGGATATCGTTGAAGATTTGGATATCTTTCACGATATAATCTACTTGCAGCATTTGCATTGCATCTGCACTCCCCAAAAATTAAATGCATATTCGCGTATTCCAACGCTGTATAAGTGTGTCGCATGGTATAATATCAATTAATCAAACTAATTAACAAATCCACTTTTATGTCCGATCACTAAAGTTTTCCTTTTTAAATCACTTAGTAATGGATTTCTTAAATCTAGCCAATGTCGTTAGTACGAGAGCTACATACATTTGTATACGAATGGATGCGCAATAAGCGAATTAAGGAAACGTACTGACCCAAAACTACAATTTTGCAATAGTTCGGGCAGCCGCCGGCGGTTCTCCCAATTTAACCAGAAACGCCGGCCATCCATCTATGATAGCCCCACTACCTGTCTCTCTCTAATTTACCAATAGTTTTATTATCTACTAGTGTGATGCCCTTCCTCTTTCTTTTTCTCGCACAAACGACTCACGTCTTGGTAAGCTATCTATACAGCTAGTTTTTCCCGTTTTAAACCAGATTTTTATACTAAAGTGCATACGTTTTATTATTCCTTCACCTCGACGAGAGTGTGCCGCCTCTGAAGAGACCCCACGTCGCCTCTGTGCCTCCGCACGAGGGAACCAGCCTATGATTTCTGACACTTTTTGTGTAGTTTTCACCGAATTTCACAGTTTTCGTGGAATACCTCGACTCCTGAGCGCTCGACAGTGCCCAAGACCGCACCGATTTGAAGCCCGGACCGGGACGCGTCTTTAGATACCTCTCCCAATCCGCTAGGACCACTAAAAATCTGAATCAAAAACCCCAGGTCTCCAGTACTCAGATGGATTGCGTAGCTCCTCTATATGATATACTTGCTGATGCCCACGGCTCCACCCGCATGGATGTCGGTTATCGCTGTAGCCTATGTGTTATTGATGATGGTTTTCTACCTGAATCTGTAACCCAAAACCCTTTTTTGAACAATAGGTATTCTTAGAATTTTGCAAGTGTTGACATAGTATCGCACCATTTTAGAATCTTAATGAGTTGCGCTAACTTTTGTAATAACATGCCATAGTACATTTCATACATATTTTTTAAACAGTAGCTTGTCAAAGTCGATTAAAAGTTAAAATATTCTAAAATTACAAGAAAAAATATTTTTGATTTTATTTTTATAGAAAGAAAGAAACGTTTATTGCTACAATTAGAGACATGTAACATGTGAACATAGAGGTGTATTATACATATTTAAACAAAAATTAAGAAACTATCTTAAACTAGACATAAAACAAAGTGCATGTAGCCTACTACATGATTATATATATATACCTTCACTGTTCACCCCCATATGCATGTGTCTCATAGTTGTAGCAATCAGGTGTCCAGTTCACCATTAGTCAGATCTTCGGGACCTGACTGGTTTTCGACATAGGTATCATCTCTCAGCCAAAAGATGTCCACTGCTGGACATAGGCCTCCCCCAAGGTTTTCCACAACTCTCGATCCTGAGCCGACCTTGTCCATCGATTGCTCGCAACCTTAACCAGGTCGTCGGTCCACCTTGTTGGAGGCCTGCCTTCGTCTGCCTTTCTAGGTATAATCAGCATCAAATGACATGTTACATTAACGACATGTCAGCATTTATATTAAAAACTATAAATGTTTTGGTTCTATACGGAACTGTAATTATATAGTTATCTTATTAAGGTATCTAATACAAAAAAAATGGTGATATGAGTATCTAATCATATGGTGAAGGGTATCAAAATATATATTTTTTTAAAGTTACGTGTAACTTTGAAAAAAAAAGAGTTGGATTATTTTTTCATAGGTAGTTATCGACCCGACCATACACCGGTTCCGGCTTATCGTTGAATTTTGGGACATGTTGTATACATACCTCATACAACATATTTTTTTGAAGACACCTCCCGCACTAGAGAACAAGCTCTGTGTCGCGAGTGACTTTACAAACATACAATTAACGCATACAAATTACACCCAGACTCAGAAGAACTCTTTGTGGGTCACACCACAGAATACTTAATAGTACAGGTAGTCACACAAAGTTTTGTCCTGTGTGGGAATCGAACCCACAACCTCGTGCACAGCAGGCGCATACTGCGGCCACTGGACCACCAAGGCACTTGCTACTCTGTACTACTACTTTCTTATTCACAAATCTGTAAATTTGCAGAAAATCTATGATATTTTAGGAGAGTTCACAAATCTGTAAATTTGCAGAAAATCTATGATATTTTAGGAGAGGTAGGGCACTATACTAGCGAGCACCTCCACATTACAGAAGACCACAGCCAAATAACTACACACAGTGGTGTAGTTGTGTTCCTGTGTGTGAGTACAGTCTCCAGCGCTTATTTAGGGATGCGTTTTGAAAAAAAACGTATTCCTATCCCAGGGTTACTTCCATCTTAAAGCCCTGGTGTCAAAAAATGTATTCGCAACATGCAAGTGATACCTCTGGTATTGCAAGCGTCCATAGGCTACGGCTACTGCTTAACATCAAGTATGCTTGTTTGCCACCTAAGTAGTACAAAAAAAACTGCACCCCGGGAGTGCCGACAGAAGTGAAAACAGTTGTTATACATTTTTTAGCAATAAAGGTTTTTCTTTATTTATCAAGACGCGTTCGCGGTCTGCTACATGTACATGCATATATCGCCTCTTTGCTTTAATAAAGTTACAGTCGAAAATAAAAGATTCGGATTTGTCAAGCTGCGTCTCGTAATGGTGTCGCGAATCCAGAGAATTTATCTCATCTAAAAATATGCGTAAGTACCGTGCTAAATGAAGTTTTCACTTAAAAAATCTATGCGGCACACAATATAGACACGTGGGTATACGTACTAGTAACCACTTTATCGGTCATTGACCTGCGTAATCGCCGAAGCTAACATAGACGTCTGGGAATGACACATCTAATCACATTCTCCTATTACGTAGCCCCGGCTTCAATGCTCTCGGGGTTACAACGACAATTTAGATGACCTGAACTATCGTCCCATACGACTGACTAGACACTGCAACTAATCAATATCGTATTACTTAGTTTAGTAATATTAATAGTATTGCCTCGGTGGTCCAGTGGCCGCAGTATGCGCTTGCTGTGCACGGGGTTGTGGGTTCGATTCCCACACAGGACAAAACTTTGTGTGACCCATAAAGAATTGTTCTGAGTCTGGGTGTAATTTGTGTCCGTTAATTGTATGTTTGCAAAGTCCCCCGCGACACAGAGATTGTTCTCTAGTCCGGAAGTTGTCTATTAAAAAAAAATTAAAAAATCTTCTTAGCCGAATATCGGTCACGGTGACTAATGTCAATGGAAACTAGACATCTTCGTTCGGGAGATATTATAGATAGATAGATAACTCTTTATTACATATTTTTTTACAAAAAACATTATTTTTAAAAAGGTAATGTACAATGGGCGGCTTTATCGCTAAAAGCAATCTCTTACAGGCAACCTTTATAGTGCACAAGTGTGTGTGCAAATACCAGTGCACTCTTAATTTCCTCGCTCTTATAGTCCGGTGAGACGGCAATCCGACACGACCGGAGAGAGATCAGGCGTAGGACCAACGGTTCTGCGTGTTTTCCAAGGCATGGGTAAACACCGCCAATTTTCAAACTTCGAGCATTTCTTGTGAATATTTTCGTGGTCACGAGAATTGAACCTGGGACCTTGTGATCAGTAGTTACACACATGGAACACTGATCCACCGAGACTATTGGCTGCCAAAGTTACTAAGTAGTTACCGTAGCCTATGGACGCTTGATTGCTTGGTACTCTTTTTTTTATACCAGCGGTTTGAGAAGGAGTAACACGTAGGATAGAAAAACGTTTCTTTCAAAATGTATTCCTTAATAAGCGCTGGAGACCTGGGCCCCAATTCTGATAATTTACAGATGGCTCAACTGAATCTGAATTGATCCTCAATTGAATCTCAGTAGCATTTTTGGTATTCTGCAAATAAATTTAAGACCAATAGTTGGAAAACCATTGGTATTATAATATTTAGCAGAATACCAATAATGTAATACCAAAAATGTTAATGCAACTATGTATAATATCACTCTACGATCCAAGAGGAACATGGTAGTAACAAAAAACGTCACATGATACGAAATCCAAACATAACGCGGGTAAATCCGCAGGGAACAGCTAGTAATCTAAAGGTGAATATAGACTAGAACATTTTCTCGAGCATATCTGTGGAATGTACCGTTCTTCCGAAAGGTATAATACAGTTACAAAAAAGCTCAGTTTTCAAAGAATTTCCATGTGATGTAACGTTCCTGCGAATGCTCGGCGTAATGCTCACAGCGAGCGTGCATTTATTATGTTGTACCACGTTCATTCTCCCTTGAAATGTCGGACCTACAAGGCTCGAAGAAATGTTACACCGTTGTGTGTATGTCGTTGGTTTGTACAATTTATTATTGTTGTAACGAAACGGCAACCGTGCTCGACGTCTGGTTTGTGAAGGTGTGACGTCACGCCGACCACCTATACCAGCCCAACAACAGCGCGCGCGCGCCGAGCCTATATATACGTCGGCCGCGGCCGCCGCGCTCTATCGTTTCATGCGCAAAGCTACGAGGGCATCTTGGTTCATGAGAAACGCAGATCTACACATAAATCTTGAACTGCCGACCATCAGGCAGTACATGAAACAGTGCCCACGTAGATATTTTGACTCTGCACCTACTCACCCCAACCCTCTGTTGGTTGCGGCTGTTAGTTACACACCATCTAATATTAACCGCATACGCAGACCTAGACATATCCTCGGAGAGCCGGACGATAGGATTACTCTAGCTCAAGACAGAGCATACGCAGCTCGCGTAGCCACTCCGTTAGGACCGCGGTTTCGTCCTCACCGTCGAGGTCCTCACCACAGTCCGGGTAAAGTTGTAAAGTACACTCGGCCAACAACTACGTCGAAAAAAAAAAACGCTGCGCCGGCAGCCTTCTTTTCCTGCACATCATTCACTACATCTACCGGCTCTCGATAAACTTTGTGCCTGGAACCCTTCGACCCTCAGTGTCTAGTGTTCTCTCTCTCTTGCTGTAATAATCTAGTGTTGTGAAAAATATACATATAGTCTGTTTTATAGTGTATTCTTTGGTGTGGTCGTTAAACATTTAATTACGCCATAAAGGGTGATACACTATAACATATCATAGAGCAGCTCGTTGTTCTGTTACAAGTAAATGCTCTAGTCTATACTCACCTTAATGAGTTAGAAGCTTCGTGATATATACCATCACGTACTAGGTTTAACATAACGGTAGTAAATCACTCCTCATTCCGTGAGAAAGTAAAACAAGCCGTAAATAACGCTAACACATAAAATATTAAAAATGCGGCCGACAATTTAAATATTTAGTATCTACTTCAGGAGATATCTAGTGAACATGATCATGGTGACTAGGGACACTATAAAATCTAATAAAGTAGGACAGAGACAGAGCCATAACGTTCCAACCGAATGCTGACCGGGATATCTGAGTAAGTACATACTGTAGAGGTTTATAGGTCACACACTGACTATAGAAAATATAGAACTACTGACGACTCATAGTACCTACCATTTATTTATTTTTCATTGAAACTTTTTATTTTTATTTTCAATGGTGGTAGACGAGACAGCTGATATATTTAGACAAATAAATTAAGAATTAGCCGTAGAAAAAAATATGCTAGGTAGAGCACCATGCAAGCGAGCAAGCCCAACGGGGGAAGGACCTCCACCTTACAAAAGACTACAGTCTAATACACACAGCGGTATAATTGTGCTCCTGTGTGTGATTGCAGGTCTCCAGCGGTCATTTATAGTAGCGTTTTAAATTATTTTTTCCTATGTCAGGGATACTACATCGAAAAGTCCTGGTGTATAAAAAAGGGTCCACACACGTAAATGATACCTCTGGTATTGCAAGCGACTATAGGCTATTGTAACTGCTTAACATCAGGCGGGCCGTATGCTTGTATAAAAAAAATATTATAAAAAAATGACGTTCATGATGCATTTGTTCCAAATGAATAAAAATGAGTTTGAGTTTTGAGATCAATTTAGTAAGTAGGTACGTGCAATAATAACGCAACAAAAACGGCTCACTATGAACGTAGGTTATCTACATCAATGGGTCCATCCATCTCAACCCATAAACGTCCCACTGCTGGGCACGGGACTTCTACATACATTTGAAGGGATATTAGCCTACTACACCACGCTGGCGAGACGGGTTGGTATAGGGTTTTATTTCGAGTTTTCCCTCTCCTACAGTGGATATTGTCTGCCTGACTTCCTCACTTAGTCGACTCTTACGACACCCTCGAGATGAAACGGGGTGGTGACATTTGTATTCTTAATCGTGTGGTGACGACCACACGGACAGTCAGTGGGTCAAAAGCAATTAATGTTTGGATCGTTTCACACTAATCCTTTAATATGGTTATCCTAGGCAACACATGTTCAGCAAAACTATAACGGGTTGAAGCTCTGGGACATGACTAAGTTGCCTTGTTCCTATTAGCTGTGAGTTGGGCACTGGAAGTTATAGAAATTCACCTACTTATGTCTGTATTTGTGTTGTTTAACTTATACGTAGATAAACACCGCGGATTTGTGAACTAAAGTCTTGTCTCGACAGTAGGGATAGGTTTAGGCTTAGCATTGTGAAGTAAGTGTGATGTCTTTGGACAAGATTTGAGGCAAGCACTGGATATGAAGGTACTGCGGGTAGTATGCCTGGAGTGTTCTCGGGTATATATTTATTGATTTTTATTTTTATTTCATCTTCATCAACACACTTCTGTTCTGGTCCTGTCCTAAACTTATCCATTGCTTTACCGGTGTCCTTTTTCGTCCGACTATCGGACGGGAGATTGAAGTTTCGCTGTCACCGTTCTGTGACTGCTTTAGCCCTTTAATCTGCCCATCTGTAAAGGTGGCTAGCTAATTTAAATAAAAGTTCGTTTTCTAGGTATAAGACTAGTTGCGTACGAAGAGTATTCTTTCTTCTATCGCAACTGGTTGCGAATCACAGTTGCCATCGCAACTGTGATTCGCAACCAGTTGCGAAGTTCGGAGGGAAATTGCTAGTCAAAAAGAGGTATTTTAAGAGAGGCACGGCACCGAGCAAGCCCATCTGGGAAAGGACCTCCACCGTACAGAAGACCACAGCCAAATAACTATAGGTACACAGCGGTGTAGTTGTGTTCCTGTGTGTAAGTAGTAAAGAAGACCTGTGTCTTCAGTGCTCATTTAGGAATGCGTTTTAAAAGAAACGTGTTCCTATACCAGGGATACTCCATCTTAAAGCCCTGGTGTAAAAAAATGGGTTAGCAACACACAAATGATACCTCTGGTACTGTAAGCGTCCATAGGCATAGGTAACTGCTTAACATCAGGCGGGCCGTGTGTTTGTTTCCCTTCCAAATAGTATAAAAAAGGTATCAACATTTAGCCTGACAAACAAACGGGAAACCTCAGAATGCGTTGTCGAGTTCACAACACCTAACGATGCAACTCAGACATAGTTGAGTACGTGTACCTACGTCATCGCATCGTTAAATTGTGTGGAACAGAGAATAGTTAAACATGCACTCTCCAAGTTTAGTCAAACACTACTCTGGCGACAGCCTTTAATAGAACAAACAAGTAACTAGGACCGGTAATAGTCACGTGCTCACGTAACTAATGGAGACTAACAATGTTTCACTATAGTACCTATAGAAATTATTTACTTACTTACTTGCCTCTTAGTCTAGTGGTTTGTGACATTGACTAATAATTCTGAAGTCATCGGATTGATTTCCACACGGGACAAATTGTGTGATTATTAAATTTATTTAATTATTAAAGCAATGTAGAAGAAGACAAGCCGGGAGCAGGATACGAACCTGCGTCTCTCGGGCTCCGGGTTCGTCTTTTTCCACATTGCTTTGCATATTTGAGCTGATTGCATAGCAAAAATGCTAGAAATATTTAATGATTCTTAAATTTGTTTGTTTCGAGTCTAGGTGTTATTTGTATTCGTGAATTGTGTTCGAAAAGTCCCCCGCGGCACCGGAATGGTTGCAGGTTGAATAATAATAGTGTGTCCCAAATCTAAGTGTATCTTGTGCCTGTGTCCGTCACTACTCGGAACTCAGGGAATGTTTGTAAAACAAAACAGTGAATCCTCTTGAGAGATACGAGAGTCGCATTAAAAAGGAAAAAGAAAAAGCAATCTTATCATCGTTTAGTTCCCAGGTTGGAGGTCGTAACGCCTATTTATAAGTCGATGTGTTGTTCAGAATAGCCCGAGGACTACCTAAGTATCGGGCTATTACACTGTGCTGCAGTATACTCAATCCTCATTACCATTTAGTGCACCTAAAGTTTACTTTGTTGCGGCGTTAGAACTAACTTTGTTTGACTACCTGGTGTAATAGAGCGATAGAACTTATTACTTTGACGCCATGGTTTAAGGTGGGTGACAGTAAAGTTAGCCTTACTAATATTATAAATGTGAAAATTTGTGAGTATGGATGGATGTATGTATGGATTTTTCTTACTCTTTCACGTAAAAACTACTGAACGGATCTGGATGAAATTTGGCACAGAGATAGCTTATGGTCTGAAATAACACATAGTCTACAGCGATAACTGACATCCACGCGGGCGGAGCCGCGGGCAACAGCTAGTAGTTTTATAATTGTAAAAATAAATTGAAAAGTAAATTATGTCAATAATTTTAGCACTTTAATTCAATAACATAATTCGAAAACAATAATGTCAGATGAGTTGTATGCTAAAATTACGAGTTTATAGGTACCAGAAAATTTCCAGCGCCATCATGGTAGGTCCAGGATCAGGTATGTACAGATGGGATTAGTATTTTAGCACAATATTAGGTTGAATGGCGAAAGGGAGGTCCCTGTCATACAGGCTGAAAATAAGTAATAATAAAACAATACATACCGAAGACCACACTTAAATAAATACCCATATTAATACCTACTTGTGTTCTTGAGAGTAAAGTGAAGAAGTCCTATCCATTGATAATCATTTTTACGAAAAAGTTTCTAAATTACATTTTTCTAATCATTTTCTTAACACATTACCCTGTTCAATTCGCTGACCAGGGGTATATTATATAACAGGGCCCCAATTCTGCTAATTTACGGACGGCTTAATTGAATCTAAATTGATTCTCAATTGAATAGCAGAATATAAAAATGCTACTGAGATTCAATTCATATTCAATTCGGCCATCCGTTAATTAGCAGAATTGGGGCCCAGATATGTAAGTCCTACTCTGTTATGCAAGGTTATATCACGAATTGTCTGGTTGGCTGTTGTTTTTAAAATGATAAACACAACTTAAATGAAGATATGACACTGACAGAAGTTTAAATTTTTCTCACTTAGATAATAGTAGTGTATCTTTCTTCTGATCTGTGTGTGCTGCATATGTATATGTGACCCCAAGGCTAGATGAAGTTTCGCGTGCACGTACATGAGTCTATCAGAACTCAGCACGGCAGTTGTAGAAACTTTCAGTGCGTCGAGGCAGACATGTATTACGTTCATTTAATTTTTTTCTACAAATGTTTTGGACACTTTGTTTTGTTTATTTTGAGATTTAGTAATTTCAAAATAAGCACAAAATTTATTAGATTTCGTTTAGGTATTAAAGGTAAGAACAGGCATGGTCGGTTTATTTTGTTTTTTTCATTATATTTTCCAAGTAATGTTTCCAATTCTTTTTTACGTAATAGAAATTTTCTAACTGTGTAGCTGTCATTGTAAAAAAATGCAATGTTGGAACAAAATTTGAATGACAATAATAATAATTTTAATTGAAAGTTAAGTACAGTAATGTAAATAAAAATCAACTTGTGGTTTGGAAAACATCCAACGTCAATAAAGAAAACTGACAGTTGCTTTAAAGTATTAATTAATTATTATTGCTGTTAATAAATCTGTTCGCTACAGCTAATTAAGTCAATAATTTAACTTTAAATAAATGATATTATTCCATCATTATTTTCGTGTCGAAATGTAAACATGTTTAAATTCATTGAGTAGTTTTAATATTTACAGTGTAAGGGTTGATTCTCACCGGTATCAACGATTAAAGAGTTCAGTCATGGTAAAGTGTCAATTTCAAAATTGACGCTTTACTGGAAATTGACTACACGGTTGGTTCAGTAGCTTGAGTGGTAACCTCGAGGGTTGAGGGTTCGATCCTCATACGGGACAAAAAATTGTGTGATCCATAAATGGTTGTCCCGAGTCTGGATGTACTTTGTGTCCGTGAATTGTATGTTTGTAAAGACCCCGCGACACAGGGCTTGGTTTCTAGTGCGGGACTTGTCTTAAAAAAAATCTTTCTACTTGAGCCGCAGGGGCTAGGATGCGCTCGTCTTTTTTATGTAAGTGAAAAACAATGTATTATGTTGTGACAATATTTCTACCTATATTAAAAATAAATACGAAAGTAGCTCTGTCTGTCAGTCTGCGGCCTTGTCACGACTAAACAGCAAAATGTATTTTAGAGATATTTGGTAAGGATGGTGGGTATTATGGGGAAGGACATAGAGATGATATATATATGTATATACTTTTGTCACGGTAATCGACATACTCGAGCGGCATCTAGTGTTATATAAAATGTTTGATTCTCTTTACATTGCCTCTTGGTCAGTGGGAATTGAACCTAAACTTGTATTGTTCCACCAATTAAGATTAAAATTACACTACTCACTTTTACCATTTAAATCGGTGTTTATCTTTATATTGTACCTATTTAATGGTAAATGAAAGTAGAATAGGTACTATTGTTACCGAAAAAGATAACTCTCTGACACATTTTTAAGCGAGGTGGCCATCATACATGTCAGCAAGTCCGACTGGCGAAGGACCATCACCTAGCAGGAGACCGGAGAAGGAGGTTATATATTAATATATAAATAAGGTTTGTTACAATAAAACAAAATATAAGATTACAGCAACGTGTTTATTGATTATTAAGTGTAGTTAATATATTATAAACAGTTAAGAGTTTTAGTTGATTGGCGCTTTGCAACACCCCTTAAAGACGGGGATCATTACGTCATGGTTGGTACCTCATCAAAGCTATAACGCAATGCGCCAAACAACTCACAAATAGGCGCACGAAGGTCCTTCATTCAATTAGAACATTTACCCCCAGACAATAAAGTATGTTCTATCTTCGTAAAGATAAAGTCGCTTGTACATTGCACTGTAATGTATTGACTTAACTTCGGCAGAATATACGTTAATTTATTAGGCGCTTACACAGATAGGTATTTTAAAAATTAGAATTACGAGTTACATTAATATGCGTACACAGATTTGAAATTACGTTAGGTCGTTCCAGAAACTTTTGTTTTGTTCTTGATATTAAAGGACTAATCATATGTAATAGACATAATGAACGCCAAGAAGACCATTTTATGCTTGACCTTGACGTTAATCAAGTGTGGTAACAAAACGCACACAGATCCGTTAAGTCCATTAGAAATACGACGTTTTTATATAAAGACCCTGTAACAAACCCATCGTGCGCCTAAGAAATGACAAGTTCGTAGTCAAAAGAATACCAAAATAACAACCAGTAAATCCTAAGTATAGTTCAAATACAGGTCAAAAATTGTTCAGTCACAATTTATAAGAAATAGTCGCTTTTTAAGTTCTATTTTTAAAATATTATTAGAAATTCACAGCATCTTATTTACGGATGGTATTATTGTCGCTATGACAAATGCGTTACGGCTTCTTTTCTTACACTCCATTATTAAAATACAAAATTATAAAACAAAACAAAACGTATAGGTAACACCCAGTTCAATAGTACTCTGTGTTAGTGAGATTACAAAAGATTAGGTCATTTTGGCACAACATACATCACAACTCGACCTTATTCTATTTGTATACGGGCTTACAGTTTTATTCGGTAATTTACTTAGTTGTTCAATAAGATGAGGCGAAGTTGTCTCACACATTTTACGCGTTGGTATGAGATATTATGATGCCACGGTGACAATCAAATTTGTTCTGTCAAGTAAATTCCGTCCGAGTTATGTAGCAAAACATCACCTTCGCCTTTCTTGTCCGAATTAAATTAACTTAAAATTAGAAATTCGTATAGTCATACGTTGAGATGTTAAAATTATTATTTCAAATATAATGTTGTAACGTTACAAGCGATGAAGTTAGAACGAACCTTTATGAAAACACAAGGTATCAAATTCGACCATCGTCCATCTCGTGTATTTTCATTTACAACTTGTAGCTTTCAATTCGTTTCATTAACAATTTTTAAATCATTATAATGCCCAATTCGATTGAACTAATAAAATTTTATTCTTTTACAATTTTTATTCGCTACCTACATACTTCCCTAGATCGAACCGTTTATATTTTTTAAATTTTAAATTACAATAGTAAAATAAAATATTTTAGTTTATTTTTTTATCTATTTACGCAGTAAATTTTACTTCCCACCCATAAAAGCCTTCCCTTTTATTCCAATTTTGACTTCTCTATCTAATTACTCTTCCCTGATAATGCAACCTTTGGAAAATGATACAAAGTGAATAAAGATAGATAGAAACTACTTGATAGGAAGTCATATTATCAGAAAGAGTGTGAGTTAACATCAGCCACTGTGTACTGTCCCAGCCGGTGATATGTGAACGCAACCTACGAGTCTGTTGTATAAGAAGAAAGAAGTGCACAGTTCACAATATAACACCTATCATGCATCTACAACATTGATTAATATATTTCAATTACCTAAAACAGTTACCACATACAGACGGTTGTCATATTTCAAAATTTTCATGTATTTTTTTATTGTAATCAGATATCGTTGTAATCAGTATCAGATTTTACGTCACTTGAGAGTCCACTGAATATACATTTAAAATATTAAATCCTTTCAGAACTTGCTATTCGTTTTCTTAAATATCAATTTCCAAAAAGTCTATTCTCATCATTGTGTCACAGAAATCAGAATTATTTTAAGTAAAAGTAAACCGTAGTATATGCTGCGGTGAAGTTATTTGGCACTCACAGACGTACTTGTCACTAGCTCGTGCCAAAGTTGGCTTTGGCCTTTCAGCTTGATACTTGAAACATACAGTAGTTATTGCTTAAATTATTAACATTTTATATTTTAACAAAGTTTCTTCTTTTTAAACTGTGATTGGTAAAGAAATGCCAGTATTAATTTTGTCTATTACATTATTTATCTCATTCAATTATAATTTTCTACGTAACCTTACCTTTATGTAATTCAATTAAATAAAGATGATTTCAAATATTGAATTGGAGTCGAAACAATAATGCAATAATAAATTGCAGTTTCGTACAAAATTGCTTTTGTCGACCTCGGATCGGGTATAATTCCGATAATTGAATCCTGTAGAAATTGAAAAAGGACCGGATGGTTTGGGAAACAGATACCAGATGTCAAACCAACTGAGGGTGTTGTAATTATTATAATTCAAATCATTATAGCACACATTTTCTAATATTGTAAATTATCTTTAGAAATATTTTTTTCTTAAGTTACCGGATTTTACCATTTCTAGTTTTGGTTGTTTGAAATGTTTGGAATGCTTTTTACACTAATTGGCTTTACCTTGCTTGCATTACGATGGACCAGACTTTGTAGAGTAACTTATCTCGTGTTTTGAAACTTTCTTATAAAACGTAGTCTGCAGCCAAAGGCGAAGTTTCTGTGTACGAACTTTTTGTGTTATCAATAAGTTTGGTTAAACAGAGAAACTATTTAATATTTTAAATGAATTTCAGGTTAAAAAATATATTTGAAGTTTGTCATTGAATTTTCATTTCTCGAGGCTGTCTGAACAGCCTCGAGAAATGAAAATTCAATGACAAACTTGAAACTGTTCAAAAGTAAATGTTTTCTATTGATATAAATTTCATTGCAACGTCAATTTGATTTGAATTTTACACTTTCATTATTTTGAAATATGACCTCCGCCATCTTGAATAAGAACTAAATAGACACATATAGACGCTAATACGTCATCGGTTAAAACTTATTCACACTTGTCAGGTTTCTTTATTTGTATTTTATTCATTTTGTCAACTGCATTAATAGCGAGTAATTAGCCTTTATAAATTTAGTTAGCTTATACACATAAGCTAACATCATTATATTCAATCATTTTAGCAAAATTTGTGATTGAAAGTATATACTTATTAAAAAGATTTTAGAGACGAGAACTGCAAGGAAAGGGTTATGTTTTTTTACGCGTATCTTGTAGGTATGTATGTATCTCATATCTTTTAAACAGATTAAAGGTTTTTTTATCTATTGTGAAATATTTTAATATCATATTCATTACCGAGACGAGATATAACACTCGGTTTAGGAGACCTAACAAGTGTGAAAAAGCGCTACTATTGATATACAGACATTTATCAAGTTAAATACGCATCAATTGGAATCAAACTGTCAGATTAAATTTATGGCCTGACTGTATCGGTTATACGCTTCTACGCGACTGCAAATTTGAACATAAAATACCTATTTTCCGACCAAAATTTATTATATTTGTAAAAGTAAATTTCATCGCCATACCTTATTTGGCAAAAGTTGAACGTTTGTGTAAATCACAGCATGATTCATCTTCATTATCGCAAATTTTTGACACTGAGTTGCAATCAAATTTGCGAAGTTAATATACGTGAAATATGCTGCAGCTTAATCACAACGTTACACACAAACGAGTTTGGAAATTAAATGAAAATTTCGAGACTATCAGCATAGTTGGGGTCTTTAATGGTGATTTTGCTGCTGAATATGGACGGCTGCATTGTGTTGCCAGCGTTAGTTCATAATTAGTTTGATTTGACGAACCATATTCATGAGGCGCTCGTGACGTGCATTAAACTGATAAGTATGGAACCGTGGGTCACGTTGATTTTGTATTTAGAAATGGTATATATTTATTTTTTATATTGTTTTCAAATTTGTCATTTTCTATTAAATCTAAGCAAAGTCTTAGGTATGACCACGGAATTTTTACAAGACATTATTTTAACAAAACTTTTGCAATTTGTGTGTGTCCAAAATTTCTAATGTCATTAGTGCCAATGTTGGATTCATTAAGATATATATTTTCTGTAGTTTCTTTTTCTTTGGTAATCGGTTCCATTTCAATAGACGAGTAACAATTTCATGGAAATGGTTTGCGATATAGTGTTGATTTGTTTCGTAATCTTTACTGTTTTAGTTTGTCTTTAGTTAGATTTTGATTACCAATGATAATTGTTATGCCATTGTAACGAAAATAGTGCAATAAGGTTTAATACACTATAAAAAGTTAATCAGTTCCTAATAAACATCACGTCTAACATCAACGCTCAATCCAGATATTGGTATATTTAAAACGTTTAATCAAGTTAGGTCGCATGCAAAAATAAACTCTAATCTGCAATGGTAATAGGGATCAAATTGGCAGTCGCGTTAAAGTGAGTGGCGATTTACACGTATTCAGTGTAAAACGCATTACTGGTACAATTTCCGTTGTCGTTGGGCGAGTCCGGGTGCTCCTCAGGTTCGACGCCATTAGTTCGCATCTCGTCACGAACCTGCAAATTTAATCCAATTTAGTTTGTGTTGTTCGGGATATACACCTTATTAGATTCTTAGTGATACTGTACTGCTTATTTATAGTCTTAGTCGTATTGTCTTTTGTGTGAGATAGAAAATAATTGTGACGTAAAGCGAGCTTTTGCTTCTCTTGGTAGATAGGTAAATATATTTTTTATTTTTTTTAGTAGTAGCTGTTGCCCGCGGCTCCGCCCGCGTGGATGACGGTTATCGCTGTAAAAAGAAGCCTATGTGTCAATCCAGACCATAATCTATCTCTGTACCAAATTTAATTTAGATCCGTTCAGTAGTTTTTAGGTGAAAGAGTAACAAATATCCATGCACCCATTCAAGTTCTAGTGGTTATCGAGTTTGTTCTATTATTCTAGCGAGTTTCGATTTATCAAATTTATATAGAGGTATATATTTAAAAATGTTAAAAATACATTATAGTATTAATTAGAATTAAATAAATTGTTTCTGGCCATTATTTATTGTGGTTGTTAACTATTCTTGCATTAATATTAATTATATCTAAGCCTTTAAATAAGCACTGCATTCCTACTACATAATAAAAATGCGAGTACAAAACCCAGTTTTCTGGTAAGCACTATAAGCCAATATTGGCAATGTTTGTGTAGCCACCGGCAAAATTTTCATATATTTACAAAGTTACGGGCCTTGACCCTTTTTGTTTGGGTCAGATCAAAACCCCCGCAGGTCAAATCGGTCCCAAAGAGACTATGTTGCTTATATTACTTTGCATAAACTATCACAAAATTGGAAAACATTAGCGTATAACTAGTGTCTTTGGAGTTATAATGAGATATCGTAAATTAATAAAGTGAAAGTAGCTTAGTTACTCGTTATTACATCTGCTCACTGCCAGTGAAAGTCCCGTTAAAATCGGTTCAGCTGTTTTAGAGATTTGCCGGAACATACAGACGGACAGACAGACAAAAATTGTAAAGAATGATATTTTGGTATATGTGCGGTAAAAAGAGGTTATTTTAATATTACAAACAGACACTCAAATTTTATTTATTTGAATGTATAGATAACTATAATAACTTTTGTTTAGTGTTGGATTGTTTGCAGACTATACACGTATCATGTATTCGTACATGTTCTCTCGTGACGACTAGACACTTGGACTTGAGACAGTGAGTGACGTAAACGTGATTTAGAGCCCTCTCTGACAATGCAAAATTTTGAACTCACATCATCCTGACATTATAGTCTGAGTCATGTTTTCTTGTAATTAGTCAAATATGTAATGATTGATGTTGCTTTATAATGTTACTGTGTATTCAAGTTTAATCTTTTACGATGCAAAAAGAATTGTGTTTTTAGTTTGAAGTCAAGCAGTTTCAGATACATTTGTATTATTTTGAGATGAAATTACAGCACGACCAGTCTTATTAAGAACAATTTTCCCTCAGGTTTTTCTGTGTAGGGATCGATTTAAGCAAAGACTCACGTTAAGACTAAGCTGCGCCGATTACGCAGTTGCTCATCTTTGACTTATTATCTTTTTTTACTTTACGTTCAATAAAGAGTATGATTATTATTATTCTTACTTTATTGTCCGACTTAATACAAGTACTTATAAAAGTTTTTTATTAATTTCTAATGTGTTGAATAAAAGCTAAATCCATATATTGTTCCCTACCGCTTAGTTTTCTTAATTAAACTCTACTTTTATTTATTCCCGAGGTTGCCTGTTAAAAATGTGACTTGAGGATTAGTGAGAAACGTTTTAAATTGAATAGTGGTATTTATATTATTGTAACTGAAGATAATATTGAATTGTCATTATTCATGTACCATGACGGGGTATTCCTCGAAGCGCACCCATTTTGAAACGCATCTAACGAAACGCACCATTCAGGTGCGCTAAGGAAATTATAGCGCACCTGAATGGTGCGTTTCCAGGAATACTTTAGGTGCGCTTCGTTAGATGCGTTTCAAAATGGGTGCGCTTTGAGGAATACCCCACCATGACGTGTTAAACGTGAGTCTTTGGAACAAGAAAGAGCGCTATATAGCTTCGTCCCTATCTCTAGTTCGAACTACTCACGTTTTATCATGGTACGGTCCCTGATAATAAATATTTTGATTACGTTTCTATTTCAATTGCTTAATTTAAAAAAAAACATTGAATGTGTAAATGTAAATATTATGTATCGTAAGATAAAATATGAATTAATCAATATGTTAATACAGTTATTGAAAATTATGCCAAAAGCTTTCTGTTATTTCGATATCGAACTGAAATTATAATAAAATGAATAATGTAACGACTCGATCGTTTTGGTGACTAATGTGTGGTAACCATTCACTAATTGTGATTTAATCTGACGTACACTCTGACTTTATTTAGTGTTATGTTGTGTTAAAGTATTGCTTAAGGCGTACTCAAGTTTTCGAGTTTAGTTTTCTAAAAAGTCAGTGAGCGGTGCCGCCATCTTCGTTGCGAAGCGAGTTGTGATCAGCAAGTTTAAGTCTCGCCGTAGTGACAAAGTAGACCCGTGTATGGACGTCATTAGTGTTGTGTGTAGACGTTCTAACAGTTTCGAACATTATAAATACTACGACCAAGTGAGGGTAGCTACTAAACCCCTCGTTTCGCATCGAAGTCAGCAGCACCGGCATCGATCAAACGCACCAGTCAACCCGGAACCACGGTCGGTGCAATTCGACCGTGGTCCCAGGTTGCCTGGTTGACCCATGTCTCAATAGGTATAAAAGGCAATCCATTAATAAAAACTTATAGCAATAGTTACAAAAGACACCACACTAAGGTACAGGTAGGTCGTCCTATTATTTTAGTCTATACCGCCCGTAGCGTTGATGAGTTCAAAATGTTGTTGCAAACGTCCATAGGTTACGGTAACTGCTTACCATCAGGCGGGCCGTATTCTTGTTTGCCACCTTGGTAGTATAAAAAAAAGCCTTTTTGACCCACCTTCTCGACCTGCCTCATGACGCGCAGCATGTTCAATCCAGCGAGATTCTTCAGCTCTTGCACGGTCCACTGGCCACTGCGAAGCAGTTCCGCAAACAGTTCCGGGTATTTCGATACGTCTTCCAATCCTCGCGGTACCCTGATTAAAAGAAGGTATTAGAATTATATAGGTACTCCAGCCCTATTTTAGTCAGGGAGGATAATGTCTACGGAGATTAGCTTTAGGTATTAGGGATAGTATATTATAGTGGAAGTATAATTGTGTCCGAGATGGGGTGGTGACATTTGTATTCCTAATCCGTCTCCAGGATTAGGAATACAAATGTCACAACCCCATTCTATCCCGAGGATGTCTTAATAGTCGACTAAGAGAGTAAGTTAGGCTGGCAATCCACTGCAAGAGAGAAAAATCTATATATATATATAACTAAAACCTAATATCCCTCCAAGTATATTGAGGAGACTTATATGCCAGCAGTAGGACATTTATAGGTTGAGATGATGATAGTAATGTTCAAATACAGGTGCACATTCTTTTCCGTTCCTTTTATAGTCCGATGGGACGCCAAATTATTCTAATAGTAACCAGTTACCGTAACCTATGAACGCTTTCAACACCAGGAGTATTACGAGCGCATTGTCAACCATACATCTTATACCACCAGAGTTTTATGTTATTGCTAACCTTGAGATAAGGGAAACGCTTTTAAAAAAACAATTTCCCTTTAATCAGTAATCTTCTTCTTCTTATCGTTTGGTTAGCGGCCAACCTGGTGACAGAGTTATTTAGATCGCCCATATGCCACGACAGATGCCTAACATCTGTCGTGATCTAATGACTGATAACAGTCGGAACCGACTTTTAACGTGCCCTCCGAAGCATGAAGACGCTCAGATGAAATACCATTATGCGGTCACCCAACTATAGGGTTACCACGCTCTTGGTAGCTTAACCCGCTGATCGTTTACCGAACAGCGAGTGCACCTAGCGCACTATGAGCGATCAGTAATCGGATCTGGTAAAGATCACGGATAGCCGATGCTCAGGAGCGAATGCTTTGGAAATCTTTCGGAGAGGCCTATGTCCAGCAGTGGATGTCTTTTGGCTGAGATGATGATGATGATAATGAAGTAATGGAAACCTGTACTTCTTCTTCTTAGCGTTTCGATGGCAAACATCGTTAAATTAATATTATTGCGGCCCAAAATTCAGCTACATTGACTGCATTGTCAGAGGCAGCCATCAAGTCCGCCTGCGTGCAGGTGTTAGGGCATGCAGGACATGATATGAGGTGTGCCATTGTTTGGGTTACACCGCATGAACAAGCCAGATCTGTATCGTCTGTAAAACTCCACCTTAACAAGTTTTCCTTGCTCCGGCCGGCCTGAGTCCGGAGTCTATTTAAAGACCAGACCTACCACGGCAATGTAACCTGTACTCGTACTTACGCACAGGAACGCAAACTAATCGAAGTACTGTATTTAGTTATTTGGCTATGGTTTTCTGCAAAGTAGAAAATTATCTCCAATCCAATCCAATGTAAATATTTTTCTCATGCAAACATTATTGTAACACATATAATATGTCTTTAAGCTACAATAATTATATTTTCATTTCATTTTATTTCAATAAAGGTAAAAAGATAAGACTAAGTATCTATTCTTGTTAGCTCATTGGACCATAGTCAATACTGTCAATAGTGACAACAGTAGTTAATAGGAATATAATATAGAAACAAAATATCGATATTTTTAACCTACTTCAAAAAGAGGAGGTTATCAATTCGTGTTTTTTTATGTTTTTTTACCGCAGAACTCCCTCATTTATGGACCGATTTGAAAAATATTTTTTTTGTCTGAGAGGACATACTTCCAGTTTGGTCACATTTTCATCAAAAGAAAGTTCTGAGGATGGGATCCATGAGGAATTGAGGGAACTCCTCAAAAATTATAGGCACACATATAGCAATTTCAATATTTTTAACATCGCATCAAACATTTGCATTCAGAAAGTAAAATATGATGAAATAAAACTGATGAAGAACACCACAGATGGCCACGTGAACTTCTCAATATATAATAAGTATTTTATGGATGGCGATTTTCCATGATGGTTGCTAAGGTAGCTAGGCAACGGAACTTCATAATTAAACTATGTAATCTAGCCGTTTTTAATGTTTTTTGAAATTCTGCAACTTGCCGTACTGAAGTCGGTTTTTTTTGTTAAAACTATATTTTATCGATAAGTTATGTGCTAAAAATATTGTAAGAAATAATGGACATCATATTTGTTATTTTTTTGTTATTTGTCGCATGGTGCCCACCTTTATTAAAACTTATATCTTATAGGTATATTAAATTTGCCCCAAAGTTTGTTTCAACTTTCATACTAACTTGAATATTCTCAACTATACGTAAGTTCAATTCAAGTTAATGGAATATTAAGTTTGGCAACGGTCTAGTTCCAACCTTAGAGACAAGCTTGTTTCTTGTGATAAACTCGCGTTACTAGCAAAAAGTGTTCTTTTGTATATACAGGGCCATCTGATCCCAAATTAGAGAAAGCTCCTAGCAACCAGACAACTGTTTTTTAAATTATTTTTTTATAAAAAGACAACTCCCGCACTAGAGAACAAGCTCTGTATCGCGGGGGACTTTACAAACATACAATTAACGGACACAAATTACACCCAGAATCAGAACAATTCTTTATGGGTCACACAAAGTTTTGTCCTGTGTGGGAATCGAACCCACAACCTCGTGCACAGCAGGCGCATACTGCGGCCACTGGACCACCGAGGCAGTCAACTAACTCCCAAGTATATGTTAAACATATACTTGGGAGTTAGTTTATTAATAACTTAATGCAAATATTGACATTGGTATGCCCATTTTCAAAATGACAAGCTGTGACTTCTGGTAGGGCTAGGCACAAAACTTCATTTAGTGTCCATACTTCTGGAATTCCCATTCTCTGTTATCAAGAGGGCAGACTTGTCTGGTTTTCAGCCAACCTGAGATACGATGGAAGTGGAATGCTTGATTACAAACACCCCAAGCAACTGTGCATTTCTCGCTTGTAGCTGAAGCTTGGTTGGCTTGACATTTTATACACAGATCCATTATATGGTTACGGCAAATAGCGCAGTTGTCCACCACGATATCCCAAGCCCAGAGAGCGACAGCATTCCATTTTTGACCTCAAATCTCTTTTTATCACCTTTACCACTACTCAAAGAAGCCATTTCGACTTCTTCTTCATCTACATCCATTACAGAAGACATATACATATATATATATATTTCTAAATACATGTTAACTTATATAACACTACCGCCCGCCCCGACTTTGCCCGGGTTAAATTGAAGGCCCTTATCGAGATATAAACTGTCCCATCTTTTAAGTTGGATAAAACTGCACACAGTGTGCCAAATTTTATTAAAATCGGTTCTGTAGTTTAGGAGTCCATAGCAGACAAACAACGGGACACGTAATTTTTTTTTAACAACCTGTGTCCCCCGCGACACAAATCTTGTTCTCTAGTGCGGGTGACTAGAAAACAAGCTCTGTGTCACGGGGGACTTTACAACGGACACAAATTACACCCAGATCCAGAACAACTCTTTGTGGGTCACACAAAGTTTCGTCCTGTGTGGGAATCAAACCCACAACCTCGTGCACAGCAGGCGCAAAACTGCGGCCACTGGACCACCGAGGCAGCCAAGGCAAGGTATTAATATTATAGCTAACTTTTACTCAGACAGAACATAGAATCGCGGTCCGTATGCTTGTTTGCTAACCAAGTAGAATTAAAAAAAATGGCGGTCTTTGCCTATCCCTAAGGGAGGCGGGCGTCGTGATATGTATGTATATACGAGTTGTTGTTATACCTGTTAACTCCATCGAAGTCTCCACCGATGCCGACGTAGTCAGCTCCAAACATGTTCTTGATGTAGTGGAAGTGTTCTGTCAACAAATAATGTATCATCAGTAATTGTGGAACATCACACAAGCTTAAACTTGAAATCCATTTCTTCTTTTGTTTTTAAAGACAATTTTCGCTCTGGAGATCAAGCTCTGTGTCGCGGGGTTCTGTCACCAGGTTGACCACTAGCCAAACGACAAGAAGAAGAAGACGACTATACATACAATAAAAAAGATTTAAATTTATTTTTAAAAACATCTTTCACTAACAAGTTCGTAACTTCGAAATGGCTAAACCGATATCTAAGAATCATCCTGTTAAAATAAGCTTTCAAACAACAAAAACACGCATAAAATTCGACTATCTGTTTTGACAAAAATATACGCCAAACTTACAGCCTCCCCTCGTATTTCTATAGCCACTTTTATTTGACTTGCGGGGAGGGTAGATGTTGATAAAATAATTTATGTACGTCAATTGCCTAGTTTGATTCCGAGTAAAAGATTGGATGTAGTTTATGTATTCGTTACGGTTCTGTACGGATGATAGCTATAAATCAACCCTCGAGTAAACATTGGGGAAACTAGGGTTACACACGATGCTGTCTGCAAAATTTCATATCTTTATTTGTAGTTAGAGAGAGGTAGGGCACTATACTAGCAAGCAAGCCCTACTGGGGAAGGACCTCCACCTTACAGAAGACCACAGCCAAATAACTACACACAGCGGTGTTCCTGTGTGTGAGTACAGGTTTCAGGCGCTCATTTAGGGATGCGTTTTGAAAGAAACGTACTCCTATTCCACTAATACTTCCATCTAAAAGCCCTGAGCCTCTAGACAAATGGCATAAGCGATAGTCGAAACGAAAAGTCAAAAAAAAAATTTATGGGATTTGACGTAAGTCTACGATATAATGTCGTAAACTTACGTCAAATCCCATACATTAAGTTTTTTGATTTTTCGATTAGACTATCACATATGCCACTTGTCTAGAGGGGCTGGTGTAAAAAAGTGGGTTGGCAACACGCTACTGATACCTCTGGTATTGCAAGCGTCCATAGGCTACGGTTACTGCTTAACATAAAGCGGGCCGTATGCTTGTTTGCCACTCAAGTAGTATAAAAAAAATGCATATAAGTGCAAGATGTTTTATGATAATCTCTTGGTTATGACAAATAGGTTGTTTATATGGATGAGTGACCACGTACCTACTGGTATTTCATCAGAGCATCCCCGTGTTTTGGAGGGCACCGAAGACAGATAGAGTTATTCAATTCTACCATATTATAGGCCACATGGGCGATCTGGCCACTAACCAATCTGTCTGGTACATTAGTGGAAACCTTATTCAATCAGAATAGTTTTTAGTTATCCTTACTAATATTATAAATTGGAAAGTTTGTAAGAATGGATGGATGGATGGATGGATGTCTGTTACTCTTTCACGTAAAAACTACTGAACGGATCTGGATGCAATTTGGCACAGAGATAGATTATGGTCTGGAATAACACATAGGCTACTTTTTGCAGTGATAACCGACATACACGCGGGCGGAGCCGCGGGCTACAGCTAGTGTTTCATTATAATCTGTTAAGTTATTTTATGAGCATGTATTTGTTTATTACCGATTTGTTTATTAGCGACACGGGTAGATATTAATTTGGTTATCGTAGAGATCCTGTATGTTTCTTTAAATAAAATATAGCCTGTGTTACCCGCTGATAATGTAGCTTTCTAATTGTGAAAGATTTTTTAAATCGGTCGAGTAGTTTTTGAGTTAAATCTTAAAAAAACAAACAAAGTTTATAAAAACGAAAACTTTATAATATTATTATAGATAAACTTTATTGTAAACCATTTAAAATAATTTTATAAGAACTCTTTTATAAATGCTTACTAATATTATAAATGTGAAAGTTTGTGAGTATGGATGGATGGATGGATGTTTGTTACTCTTTCACGTAAAAACTACTGAACGGATCTGGATGGAATTTGGCACAGACATAGTTTATGGTCTGAAATAACATATAGGCTATACTTTTTACAACATCTAGTAAGTCTATCCAATAGGCGGCGTTATCGCTAACAGCGATTTCTACCAGGCCACATTTTTATCATAATGTGTTGCAATAAATAGCCTAGCTTAGTAAAAAAACTGAATTTATTTAGCCAATTAGCGGCCAGCTACGTTCTCAATTTTTTTTTAAAGACAACTCCCGCACTAGAGAACATGCTCTGTGTCGCAGGGGACTTGACAAACATACAATTAACGGACACATATTACACCCAGACTCAGAACAACTCTTTGCGGGTTACACAAAGTTTTATCCTGTGTGGGAATCGAACCTACAACCTCGTGCACAGCAAGCGCATATTGCGGCCACTGGACCACAAAGGCAGTCAGAATTAAAAGATTGAAAGATGAATATAATTCATCTAATTAGCCGTCAGCCAGCTAGCGTAATAAGAAACTAAATCTTATTAATTATGCTGGCTTAGCTAGAATTGATAAATGCGTATTTTTAACCTAGGTATCTATTCTCCGTATAATAACAAAGTAAAAAGATGCGTAACAAGACAAAAGAAATAAAATATAAATAGGTATTTTCCAAGAATAAAGAACGAAATGTAAAAAGAGAAAAAAATGTAGCTGTATTCATATGTTTCTATTTTTTAATCATTGTTCCCGCTTTCATTAGTTGGGTCCCCTTCGCGGAGAAATAACTAGAGCATGTAAGACTTATATTCACAAAACAAAGTTTCACAATCTATATGTTAATATATCGCATTTAGGCTGTTAACAGTATTCATTAATCTAGTTGGCACATAATTATCACAATACCGCACTAAGCACAGTTCGACATTTAGTCTTATTAGTTAAATTAATAGTATTTAGATTAAGCTCGTCGATTACTCTCAGTAATAATTACTCTAGGACAATAAGATAGATACTGAGATATACTAAATAGGGTGTGATTTGTGTCCGCAAATCGTATGTATGTAAAGTCAAAAAAATAATATACTGTACTTAAAAAACAAAGAGTCTACAGTTACACAGTCATCTTTTGACCATGGTCGATTCATTCGATCCAGATGTCAAACTCAAACTCACAATTCATTTAGGTTACAAAGTAACAGAAGGTCATAAATTATGAATAAGCCAAAAAGATGATGTCAGCAAAATTTTCCTACGGCTAGTTCGCTGACGTGGGGCCTTGGGAAGAATTAGCAAGAAACTCAGGCCACTCTTTTTACAATCTTTTGTAAAATACAAGTGTGATAGCATGGAAGTCGATGCAGTCAGAACACGATACTTACTTTATTGATAATCATGAATGATGTCAATGTCAAGGTATCAAAACTATAATCACCTAAATCTTTACAAAGGCAAAGTCAAATTCATTTAGATTAAATACATGATACTTATGAACATCATAAAAATAAATGCCAGCATACTTTTTTCCTACGGTCAATTCGCTGTCTAAGGTAGCTTATTACAGAACTAATGTTCGTTTCATAAAAAAGGATAGCAATTTTACTTTTAAATGAAATGCAGTGGGCGTACATTTGAAAAGCGTAACTATTTCTGTCATGTTACCAACAAACCTGCCCAAATTGAACACGAAAGAGACAGCTGCACTCAGGAAAATACTTTCTATATTATTTTGATTTATTTTCAATGCCTCAAAACCATCGAAACCTTTAAAAGAATCTGATAGAGATTTCATTCGCCGAAGATAACAGATAAAATGTCTACTCTTTTCTAATCAAAAAATCACTGTTCACTTTATCAGACGAAATATAAGTAATTTACTATACATTTTTTACACTTACCTAATACATATAACTAATTTTAAGCGACAGTTTTTGTGTATTTCTTACTTTGTAAAGAAATATACACAAAATAGAAAACAAAAAGACTGTCGTTTAAGCGTCAAAATATGCCTCAATATTAATGTCTATCGGGAACGTGCCCAGAAGGCTAGCAGCATTGCCACGTTGGATGCCAATGCTTATTCTCTGTCAAGTAAGTTATTCACTTACTTAAATTTATTCAAAGATAATTTAAAAAGCAACGAATTTTCTTAGCTTTTAACGAAAATGCGAACCTATAAGTAATGATCAATAAAATAGGTACCTAATTAGTTTACTCTATACTTGGATTGGTTCGTGTGGTGACGGATTAAGAATACAAAAGTCACCATCTCGTTCCATCCCGAGAGTGTGGTCAGAGTCGACTTAGGGAGTAAGTCAGGCAGACAATATAAACTGCAAGAGAGGGAAAACTCGAAACAAAACCCTATACAAACCCGTCTGGCCAGCGTGGTAGGCTAATATCCATCCAAGTGTATAGAGGAGACCGGCCGGCTGATTCTCTAAGGAACAGCGATCGCAAACTGACAGTTGTGATTGCTCGGTGACGGCACTCACGATTGCTAAACGTCCTAAAGGTTCGGTTTTCCCTCTTATGGAATACCGATTTTTAATTTGACAACCAGATTTTGTTCCGTTTTTGCGGTCGCTCGGTTTTCGCTCTTACGGAATACCCCTGCCGTGCCCAGCAGTGAGACGTTTATGGGTTGAGATGATGATACTTGGCTTAATTGTATATTTTAACGAAGACTATATCTATGTGTGTGTAGGCACAAACTAGAAGCTCTTAATTCTGAACAATATGCCACAAACACAATAGTATTTCTTCAACAAACATACAGTCCAATATTTCTTCTTAACATTTATTCGTATGAAAGCAAAAAGTCCGGATACATGTATATGGGCCAAATAAATAAATCATACTTGATTTTCCTGCGTGTCTTGATCAGAGGCGAGTTTTATGGATTTATACACATTTGTATGTGTGTATGGTTTATACGTTTGTGTTTACTGTTGAGATGTTGGGTAAATATTTTTCCGTCTCTGTTACAATTTGATAAGAGGAAAAATTTTGGCACTATGATGATGAAGGAAGAAGAAGAGTCGTTTTTAGGTCTTGTAGAAGTTCGTGCTTAGAATGAGAGCGATTAGTGTAAAGAACAAAGAATCAACTTTACTGTGAGCAAGCCCGACTGGGGAAGGACCGCCACCATACAGAAGACCACAGCCAATTCACTACACACAGCGGTGTAGTTGTATTCCTGAGTCCGAGTACAGGTCTTCAGCGCTCATTTAGGGATGCGTTTTAAAATAAACATATTCCTATCCCAGGGATACTCCCATCTTAAAGCCTTGGTGTAAAAAAATGGGTTAGCAACACGCAAATGATTGCAAGCGTCCATAGGCTACAGTAACTGCTTAACATCAGGCGGGCTGTATGTTTGTTTGCCTCCCCAATAGTATATATAAAAAAAGCTCACAACGTCATGTAAAATGAAAGGGCTGGTTCGAGTGACAAATTTTAAGATCATATATAACTTGAAACAAAACCCTATACCAACCCGTCTGGCCAGCGTGGTGTAGTAGGCTAATATTCCTCCTAATGTATGGAGGAGACCCGTGCCCAGCAGTGGGACGTTTATGGGTTGAAATGGATATAACTTACACTAAATTACTTTTAATAAATAAACGATCATTTCCAAGCGAAACTTAACACTACATAACAGCACTATGATATCATGAAACTGGTGTAGTATACCATTAATCTAGCAAACGCCATATATCCGCTAAAACAGCTCGCTCGGTGGAAGTTTCAAGTTTATTGCTAGGGCTGCTGTGCAAGTTTCCACTCTAACTTGCATGCCACACCAACGCCGATATTAATTATATCTATGTCAGTATATAAGCTAAGTTATAATTGAACTACTAATTGGTTCTGATAGGTATTGGTACAGCTATAATAATTAATACAACACAACTCCGAAGTCATGCAAGATATTGGCAATCAATTCTCACTGTATACCTATAACTTATAGCCGCTAATGCCAAGGTAATCATAAATCAGGCAATAATAAATATACGAGGCTTTATTAATACCAAGCTGTTGCCCATGGCTCCGCCCGCGTGGATGTCGGTTATCTCGATAAACAGCCTATGTGCTATTCCAGACTATAATCTATCTGTATGCGAAATATCATCCAGATATTTTCAGTAGTTATTGCGTGAAAGAGTAACAAACATCCATCTATCCATACTCACAAACTTTTACATTTATAATATTAGTAGGATGTATCGATTGTTTGTCTGTCTTGCTACTTGGGTGGCAAACAAGCATACGGCCCGCCTGATATTAAGCAGTTACCTACAGCTGATATACTACGAGCGGTATCACTCATCCCAAAATGTGCGCTGGAGACCCGTACTCACACACAGGAACACAACTAAACCGCTGTGTGTGCTAGGTATTTAACTACTGGAGCGACAAACTTAAAATTTTGCACAAAGCTTCCAAAAATAACGTAAGTGAGCATGAAGGGATTTTTGCCAATGTTGTATGGAACTCATGTCATTTTCAAAGTAAAATGCACGAAACTTCTTATACCTTTTTATTGCGATAACGGACAACGCGGAGCCACGGGCAACAGCTAGTATAATATAATGTACTTATAGATGCTATTATAAAACATAAAAGAAACCATTATGGGAATGAAAAGGCACTGCAAGAAGAGAGAAATTTACTGCCTTTCAAAAGTTTTATACCTCGCTGCATCCTACAAAAACATATTTTCACCAATAACAAAATGAAACACAACTCCGATCCCATTACGACAAAATCAATTAAAATGTTGAAACAACTTGTTACTGTCAACAAGACAAACTTAAAATAGCAGCAACCCTAACCGCTGCACAGTTTGAACGCAACTTGTAGCCAACTTGATACTATATTAGTGATAAAGTACAGCCAAGTTAAGAGCAAGTTTCGAACAGTTTTCGGAAGGAAACAAATATTTGCCGACATTAATATCAGTATCTTTAGTTTAAACTGTGCTGAGATAGCTTCATCCATAACACTAATATACATGTTGTGTCAAATAATAATTATGTACCTATTAGCTGTTGCCCGCGGCTTCGCCCGCGTGGATGTCGGTTATCGCTGTAAAAAGTAGCCTATGTGTTATTCCAGACCATAATCTATTTCTGTGCCAAATTTCATCCAGATCCGTTTAGTAGTTTTTACGTGAAAGAGTAACAAACATCCATTCATCCATCCATCCATTCTCACAAACTTTCACATTTATAATATTAGTAAGGATTAACCAAACTAAAACTGCCCTAGATTCTATAGATACAAATTTGGTAACCAAACACATTTGGTCAAATGTGGCAATGTGTTAGTATCTCTATCCTACTAATATTACAAATGTGAAAGTTTGTGACGATGTATGGATGGATGTTTGTTACTCTTTCACGTAAAAACTACTGAACGGATCTTAATGAAATTAAGCATAGATATAGATTATAGTCTGGAGTAACGAATAGGCTACTTTTTATTGCGTTAACCGACATCCACGCAGGCGAAGCAGTGGGCTTCAGCTACTTTGCTATATATACAAATCATTAAAAGTATTAAGCACTAATATAGTTTTGTATTTAAACAATTTTATCATATTTCGCCTGTGATTATTACAAAAAACATCAGAAATTTGTTCCATTTATTCCATTGGTGAGGTCTCATTTCGTACAATATTTGGGTAAATTCCCAGTTGGACGCACACAATTTTACCGGTACCGTTGCACACGCAATCATCAGAAATAACGGTGAATTGGCTTGTCAAAGTTCAGGTTTAGCTTTTGAAGTCGTATATGACGGCTGTCAACAGCATAAACGACATGATATTGTATTGTGATATTGCACAGAGCACATGTGTGCATTGGCCGCAATAAAAGTGCTACTTAAAATAACACAGAATTTCATTAAAATATTTTAGAAAGTATGTTTGATAAGCTTGGTTGACAGCCTTATCGTATAGGTTTCTATTTTTTTAAAGACATCTCCCGCACTAGAGAACAAGCTCTGTGTCGCGGACGACTTTACAAACATACAATTAACGGACACAAATTACTTCCAGACTCAGAACAACTCTTTATAGGTCATACAAAGATTTGTCCTGCGTGGGAGGCAGGCGCATACTGCAGCCACTGGACCAGCAAGGCAGTCAACTTAGAAAATAAATTGACACAGGTCACTCACTCAATAATCAATCATCGTGCCTAAGGAGGCCTTGATGGCTGCTTTCAACGATGCAGTCAGTATGGCAGAGTTTTTGTCCACGAAAATTTTAATTCCTATTGATTTTTGTATTTTTAGTTTTTATCTTGTCTTTTTTATTATCTATGGCTGTGAGTCACGGAGTAAAATAACCAGCTGTGAGTGCATAGTATTTTTGTTAACTACTAATATATTTTTCATGTCAACATTCTAAGTATAAACTCTCATTTTTTTTTAATTTTAGTTAAGTGTTATTAAGTAAATGCTGTGCATATTTATAATTGGTATGGCACGTGCTATTTTGTAAAAATGTATGTATATTGTGATAATGTTTGTGTCTATACTGTTAATATGCCTAAATAAATAAATAAAATAAAAATGCGATGTTTGCCATCGAAACGTCAAAATTATTCATCAAAGATATTTTATATACATAGGCTTTTAAATAATAACAATAGCAACTAATATGTGGCACTACTAGGCACGAGTCTATCTCTTCTCTATCAAGATCGCTAGGATGGTGGAGGTCTTAATCCACACTCAATTAAATTCATTACAACTATCAACTGACCCCGTTCGGAAACCAATTTATTGACACATTTGAATCGATTTCGTCTAACATATTGTGTGACGTTTAAAGGGTCGACGCTACGTCGGCGTCGCCGTCGTCGTTCAATCAAACATCTGTCAATCTCCCAGTTTTATTAAAATTTTGTGTTCGATAACATTTTGACGTTACTTTGAGTTATGTGTGTAAGAAAATATAATAGTCATACTATATTGCCATTCAACGTGGCAATACTGCCAGTCTTCTGGGCACGTTTCCAGTAAGAAAGAAAGAAAGAAAGAAACGTTTATTGCTACAATAAGAGACATTTAACATGATGAAATGAAAGTAGAGGAAATATTATACATATATAAACTAAAAATTCTCAAACTAAACATAAAACAAAGTGCATGTGTCTCATAATTGTAGCAATCAGGTGTCCAGTTCAGTAGACGTCGATGCGGAGAAATTTTATGAGGCCTTTTCAGTCGTCCCTCCCTTTAAGTGTAAACATATTATTACTAGCTGTTGCCCGCGGCTCCGCCCGCGTGGATATCGGCTATCGCTGTAAAAGTAGCCTATGTGTTATTCCAGACCATAATCTATCTCTGTGCCAAATTTCATCCAGATCCGTTCAGTAGTTTTTACGTGAAAGAGTAACAAACATCCATCCATTCATCTATCCATCCATCCATCCATCATCCATACTCAAAAACTTTCACATTTATAATATTAGTAAGGATAATAAAACTTCAAATAAAGAATGACATATTTTTTTTAGACTATTTGTGTGACAAACAAGCATACGGCCTGCCTCATGTTAAGCAGTTACTGTAGCCTATGGACGCTTGCAATACCAAAGGTATCATTTGAGTATTGCCAACCCATTTTTTACACCAGGGCTTTAAGATGGGAGTATCCTTGGGATAGGTATTCTTTCAAAATGCATCCCTAAATTAGCGCTGGAGACACTCACACACAGGAACAACTACACCGCTGTGTGTAGTTATTTGGCTGTGGTCTTCTGTAAGGTGGAGGTCCTTCCCCAGTCGGGCTGGTTCTCTAGTATGGTGCCCTACCTCTCTCAAAACGTCTGTAACAACGTTTTTACTTTTAATATTAAGTTTTTATTATATTCGATAACCATAAATATACTGCACTCCTAATATAACCTCAATGATATATTATCTACTCCTGACTCCAGAGAGTACTTACACGTACTCACCAATAGTCTGCGATTAAATACTCCAGTAATTAGGGTTGCCACCACGATAGTATAATAGGGTTAGTTTGGTTAGTTTACTTTTTGTTCACCCTGCCTTAAGTTAACTTAGTTTTCATAAATGCTCGTTCCATGATAGATTATTAATTAAAACATATTGATATGCTTGCACGGTTGTTTCAGTGGCTTAAGTGGTTACCTCGCCATTTACCACAGCGCGGCGTGTTGCGGGTTCGATCCCCACACGGGACAAAAAATGGTGTGACCCATAAATCTTTGTCCCGAGTCTGGGTGTACTTTGTGTCCGTTAATTGTATGTTTGTAAAGACTCTGCGACACACACTTGTTTCTTAGTGCGGTAGTTGTCTTTAAAAAAACATCAGCATTAATATTATTATTGCGACAGTAACTCTGTTTGTTTGTATGGTAGTTTGTTTGTTACGTTTTCATAGCTTAACAGCTGAACGGATATTAATGAAAATTGGCAAGATGATAGATGGTATCTTGTGGTACGACATAGAGTAGCTACTTTTTACCGCGAAAAATGACAACCACGTGGGTAGAGCCGCAGGCAACAACTAGTTTGTTATGCAATTTGAGATACTTCATTCATTTTCGGGAGAATTATATAGATTTTTATTTACCTTTTTAAAATTTAGATGGTTTAAGAGAGCTGATGTCTTTTCCCAGTTGGGCGTGCTTGCTAATATGGTGCTCTACCTCTCTTAAATTAATATTTTAATATTTTTGCAATTGAATTAAAGGTTAAGATTTAGAATTGTATACACCTATGTGTTTCAGTGTTTTAGAACATTGACTACATCATATTACACACAACACATAATATAACATTACACCTAATTGCCTAAAATGGTAAGTAGAAATGTAGCACATCCATGTCTTGCATAAATTTGTGTTACCCTCAAAGAGTTGTTCTGAGTCTGGGTGTAATTTGTGTACTTTAATTGTATGTTTGTAAAGTCCTCCGCGACACAGAGCTTGTCCTTTAGTGCGGGAGTAGTTTAAAAAAAAAACTCTAATCAATTAACTAATCGCATGATCTAGAGCCTAGAGTATTCAATCGCTAGGTTTTAATTTAATCGTCTTACGTTATCATTGATATTTATTTTCTAATGTTAAACGACACAGTACCCATACTATGTGAAATTATACACTATAGGAATCGATCTGCTACTAAAAGGAAAATATATTTTGTATTTTATTACATTGTATTCGGAGAAGTACTTTGAACGCTAGCTCACAAGTTTTCAAAGCTGAATCCGTCAAAGGGCGTAACATCGTCGCCGTTTGTGAATAAAATTCTTATAATGTACATTTCTGAACCGTCAGACAGATCATTTTTCGAAGTGAAAACTTCTTTTAGCACGGTACTTACGCATATTTTTAGATGAGATAAAATCTCTGGATTCGCGACACCGTTACGAGACGCAGCTTGACATATCGTAAAAATCTTTTTTCGACTGTCACGTTATTAAAGCTAAAAGGCGATATATGCAAGTACATATAGCAGAACTCGAACGCGTCTTGATAAATATAAAAAAAAACATTTATTGCTATGAAATTTATAACAACTGTTTTACCTAATGTTTTCACTTCTGTCGGCACTCCCGCAGTGCATTTTTTTATATTAAAATATATAACATCTTGTCTGTGTTGTAAGTACTACTAGCTGCTAGCCGCGACTTGGTTCGCGTGTTCAGTCTTTTACTGTAATTAATAAAGACTGAGATTCCCGTACAAACATTCATCGGCTGTGTTTTTTAATTAGCAGTTAAATTTAATAAAGTCTTTCTTAGCGGATGGTTATATCATAATAGCTATCTAAGTATCCAGTGGTTTAAACTATGCACTGATTTATTAGGTAGTCACTATTTACATTTATATATTTAACTTCTGCAATTAATAAACTTCATTAAGAAATATCTCTTATTTTCATGATTGTTCTGCTCTTAGAATTGTCTTAATACAAATGTGAATTACCTTAATTGGCTAAAGAGGTATATTATCTTGTCGGTGATAAAAATATTATTGTAAAACAGTCAAAGCCAAACTTATTTATTTATTTAGATCAAATACATGATACTTATGAACGTCATAAAAACAAATGCCAGCATACTTTTTTCCTACGGCCAATTCGCTGACTATGGTAGGGCCTCGAGAAGAATTGGCAAGAAACTCGGGTCACTCTCTTCGCCAGAATATAAAATTTACAATTTGGTATAAGTTACAATATTAGTGGTGACGGAAATGAACGGTAACCAATCTTCTTCTTATCATTTGGTTAGTGGCCAACCTGGTGACAGAGTTATTTAGATCGCCCATATTTAGGCCTCTGTCGTGATCTAACGACTGTTAACAGTCGGGACCGACTTATTAACGTGTCCAATATACTATACACAATGAAATTTAGATAAGGACCTATTTTATTAATTAGGTAACAATATAATGCCTAAAAAAAAGAATGAAATTAGTAATGAGGGAATCTGGGTTCTTTTTGGAAGTATAAGATAGAAACGTGTCGAGATCACATTGCAATCTTAGTAAAATCTAAAAACTATTTTTTCATTATTTAAAAATAAATCATGCCAAGATTAACCCGCCACACCAAGTAACACCGGCCGGCTGATTCTCTAAGCGATCACAACTGACAGTTTGCCATCGCTGTTTGATGGCAAACTGACAGTTGTGATCGCTCGGTGACTGCACAATCTATTGACTAAATGTCAAAAAGGCTCGGCTTACGGAATACCGATTTTCAATCTGACAGCCAGATTTTGTTCGGTTTTCGCGGTGGCTCGGTTTTTGCTTTTACGGAATACCACTGCCGTTCACGATAATGTTCACAGTTACGTATCAACATGATTTTTGTCACAAATTTACCAGATCAGACCGTCTAGCGCCTGTTGGCGCCGCCGGGCAAAATGTTAGACGTTAATAGAATTCTCTTCAAAAATAACATTAAGTGAAGCAAATGTCACACTGATTGAACATATCCATTGTGAGACGTAAGTAGTTGTTGATATTGTCAGATGTGTAGAAATAACGTGTTTATTCTTCCAAGTGACATAATATTTTGACTGCCTCGGTGGTCCAGTGGCCGCAGTATGCGCCTGCTGTGCACAGGGTTGTGGGTTCGATTCTCACACAGGACAAAACTTTGTGTGACCCACAAAAAATTGTTCTGAGTCTGGGTGTAATTTGTGTCCGTTAATTGTATGTTTAAGTCCCCCGCGACACAGAGCTTGTTCTCTAGTGCAGGAGTTGTTTTAAAAAAAAACAAAAAAAAAAAACCCCATGTTTTGCTTCATCCAACTGTCTTACTAGTATCTCATTGACTTCTGAATGCTCTTTCTTTTTTTTATAAGACAACTCCCGCACTAGAGAACAAGCTCTGTCTCGCGGGGGACTTCACAAACATACAATTAACGTCACACAAAGTTTTGTCCTGTGTAGGAATCGAACCCACAACCTGGACCACCAAGGATATCATATCAATTAAAAAACCATCAAGAACGATAACGACATACCTAATAGCGAGCGATAAACATAAGGTTTTCATTATGATAAAAAGACAATACAACGCCTGCACTAGTGTCGCGGAGAACTTCACAAACATACAATTAACGAACACAAAATATACCCACACTCGGGATATGTACCAAAATTTAGTCCCCCGTGGAGATCGAACACGAGGCAAAACCAAATGTGCCGTCCAGTATAAAAGTTTAAAAATGTTTCCGGAGATCTTTTCCTTAGGAGATACTCAAAGAGGCACAGTAAGACAAAGAGCTAACTTTTTATACTACTTGGGTGGCAAATAAGCGTTCCCGCCTGATGCACGCTTGCAATATTAGAGGTAGCACTTGCGTGTTGCCAACCCATTTTTTTACTATATGATAGGGATAGGAATACGTTTCTTTCAAAACGCAATTCTAAATGAGTGCTGGAGACCTATACTAACACACAGGCACATAGGCACATCGCTGTGGCCGTTTAGCCGTGGTCTTCTGTAAGGTGGAGGTTCTTCCCCAGGCGGGATTGCTCGGTAGAATAGTGCCCTACCTCATACAAGATTTCATTAAATTTTGTATAAAAGTGCACATTTCTGAAACAAAAACTACTTTCTAACAACAGATTGGACCGCAGAGAGGTCTTCCGTACAAAAAACCGGCTAAGTGCGAGTCGGACTCGCGCAACGAGGGTTCCGTACAAACTTATATTTTTAACCGACTTCGAGAAAAGGAGGTTATCAATTCGTGTTTTTTTTTTGTTTTTTTATATGTTTGTTACCGCATAACTCCGCCATTTATGGACCGAATTGAAAAATTTTCGTCTGAGAGGACATACTTCCAGTTTGGTCCCATTATCATAAAAAGAAAGTTCTGATGATTGGATCCATGAGTAATTGAGGGAACTCCTCAAAAGTTATAGGCACACATATAGCAATTTCAATATTTTTAACAACTTATCAATCATTTGCATTCAGAAAGTGTAATTTCGTGAAGTAAAACTGATGAAGAAGACCACAGATAAAGTATTTTACTGATGGCGATTAGATAAGTTTCGATTATTGTTGCTAAGCAACTATTAATAAGAAATAATTACGTGAATGAATTGAGCGCGGATTGCACAGATTAAATATTGCTTTTAATACCTACTTCACCTGTGTTCAGCCCGACGCTCAGTCGATTTTATTCGATTGTAACAAACAAAAATTTTCTTTATTTAAACATAATATATTTATTATCTTAATTTTTTCCTAATATTCTCAAACACGTATTTAAAGGTATATTAGGTATATTCTGTATCATAAATGTGTGGTGTACAATAAAGAGTTTTCTATCAAATCAATTACCTATATAACTGACCGTGACTTCACCAAAGCCTGATCAGAATATCAGCGCTGCAGTTTTAAATGCCACAACACAGAGCTGAGATTACGACCCTTGCTAACATCACACAGGATAATTTTTTGTTTTGTTATTGTGTGTCTATTGTTTTTGTTTATATCTGTTATCCTGTGTATGTTCGAATAAATGCTTTTCTTTCTGTCTTTCAAATGTAATGCAGCAAATGAAAACGGTTTTTTTTTGTTAAAAATATTATTAAACGATGTAACATAAAATTTACGGTTCTCGCAATTTTTTCTTTATCTGTGCTATAAGACGTTGCTTTGTACTAAATTTCAAGATTCTGAGTTCACGAGAAGTACCTTGTACGTTTTTTCACAGCTTGAAGAGACAGTAGACCTGAGTATTTTATATATATTCCAACTTGATACTTGACGATGACAATGGGACATGACTTTATACCTCTACGCGGTCCTGAGAACTCTTTCTCAGGAACGCGTGAAGGGCACGTCTTAACATACAGACGAACGGCCGGACAACAAAGTGATATAAGGGTTCTGTTTTTTCTTCCGAGGTACGTAACCCTAAAAATCAACGGAGTGTTGCATGAAGGCGATACCTCGAAAATAAATTGTGGTTTTGTGGGCGTGGCTTAGCTTCCACGGCTGGCCGCTACGCGTCGCCTTCGTCCGTGTGACGTTGTCAAATAAGTGATTAGAAATATTTTATTGAGTTTTTAGGAATTTTAGCACAGGAGGCATGGAGTAGACAAATATAGAACAATTAATTATAAAATTAAATGTTTACCATTGGCAAAATACATAGATACATATTTATAAATATATATATTTAATTAAAAAGTTCAGAAAATATCACTCGATAAAATATTTTTCTTGGTAATAACTATTAAATAATATAACTACGATTGTGTTATTGTGTTTAATCAACTATAAGTAAATAAATAAATATCTATAATTCTTCTGTATGTGTGTATGTCGCTGAACTCCTAAACGGCAGGATCGATTTTAATGAAATTTTGTAGGGTCACGGATGGTTCAGATTCAGAATTAGACCCGGTGGCGCTGCTGTCGGTATATCGGACCTGGCAGACGTCGTCCTACCCGGAAAATGTCCGGGTAGGACGACGTCTGCCAGGTCCGCTAGTAAATATATATATATATATATTTTATAATACTTGGTTGGCAAACAAGTATACAGCTCGCCTGATGTTAAGCAGGTACCGTAGCCTATGGACGCTTGCAATACCAGAGGTATCACTTGCGTGTTGCCAACCCATTTTTTTTACACCAGCGCTTAAGATGCGAGTATCCCTAGGATACGAATACGTTTATTTAAAACACAATATGAGCGCTGAATACCTGTACTCACACACAGGAACACAACTACACCGCTGTGTGTAGTTATTTGGCTGTGGTCTTATGTAAGGTGGAGGTTCTTCGCCAGTCGGGCTTGCTCGCTAATATGGTGCCCTATCTTTCTTAAAATTACTCAGGCTGAGGTGATTTCTGTTTAATTTTCTTGTAACAAGTTGTTTCTGACGGCTCCGCAGTTATAACCTAACCAACTATTTTCTTTTCTGGTAACAAGTCAAACAACCTAACCTAATTTTCTAGTAGCTATTTCTAACTTAGTCTAACGTATTTTACAGTTAGCAAATTAATTTAGGTGTTTTAATCTAATATTTCCAATTATACTGCTTAATTAATCTGACTGAATATGGTGTTCCTTCATTTGAAGACAGAAATTTCATAGAATGTTAATAATTAATAAAATCTATGTATATATACGTAATGTATCTATTTCTACATATTTATTGAAATAAAATACCATCGAAAAATATACCGATCAAACAGCATGCGTTAAAAATTCTACTGTTTGATTATTTTGTTAAATAAAAACAAATATTTTTAAATTCATTAAGTTTCTGCAATGTCGAATATGTTTAATTGAAGTCAATTGTCCATTGAAACCATTATATTCAAAATATGGACATTTTAAAGTTCATTGAAACAATAATATTCGAAATATAAATACTGTTTCGCAGAAAATGTTTCATATAATATTTGGGCCATGTAGCTTAAATATTATATGAAACATTTTCAGCGAAACAAAATTCGATGAAATTTCTGTCTGTGAATGAAGGGCGTTCCCTTCATTATAAAAAAACGGCGTTCCCATCATTCGCAGACAGAAAATTCATAGAATTTTGTTAATACCAGAAATGACAATAGCAAGTAGGTTAGAAACAATTTTACATAAATAAAAAAAACTTACCGCAGCCTGAGAATATATAATTAATATTATTATTTAAATATAACATTATTATTTTAATTCAAAATTATACTTTACCTGTAAAATATTTGACTGAAGTGAAATTTGCAACCCTTTATCTCTCTATCTTTTTTTAAATACTCTTTGTATTTAAAAAAAGATCGTAAACTCGTTTTCTCGGTAATAACTTTTATATAAACTAAACAATATGAGGATTAAAGAATATTTAATTTGATTTTCTATGAGAATATCGAAAAATAAAAAGTAATTTTTAACAAAAAAATTTAGTTGAATTTGTTTAGAGTAAATATTCCGTGTATTGAATATTCTATGAAATGACAATATGATAAAAAAAAGTGAAACGAAAATCTATAATACTTTTATTTTTTCTTATTATTAAAATTATTTTATTTATTATTACATTGAAGGAAAAATAATCAGAAATATTTTTAAGATTGGATTTTTATAATCCAATCTTAAAATATTTCTGATTAGGACATAGGTACTTAATCATATTTTACTACCTACTATACTAATAGAACCTTACGTATATCATCAAAAAATACTAAAAATAATGTCGAAAATTTACAGTTTTTTTAAATACAAAAAGTTGAAGTGCTACTCCATCCCTCTTTTTGTTATTAGTCTGTCACTTTCGGTAATAGTTCCACTAGAGTTGGGAAAATGCCTGAGCATTTTAGGCAAATTTGGCAGAATGTCTATAAATGCCCAAAGAAATTCTATGTAAGTTGTAAAATGTTATACCATGTCCTCAGTTGCACTTTGAGACGCATTCGACACTTATTGTTAGTTATTCTTTGTGAATAACGCAATGAAGGGAAATGAAACGAAGGATGCGCAAAGGCATAAAGTCACGATTTAATTTTTGCCCTGTGATCGTGGCGTGAACTTGGAGAAGTTCTATGTTCAGCAGACGAATGCAAAAGCTGATGATAATTAGGAATTGATTCTGAACCAAAAATATATAATATCGGTATTATCGGGTTTTATTATTTTGCCCGCCAGGCATAAACACATTGGGCATCTCTTGCTATCATTTACTTTATAAAGTAGATCTTAAAAATATACTATAATGTAGTACATTCAATACGAATTTGTGATGAATTGAATAACTAATTTGGTTAATGACCTGTTTAATAAATTATAACATTTAAAACTACAAAAATCTGAGAGAACCGATCTGCAAAAAAGTAGCATACGTCCGTCGTTGGTGAGGCCTACCGGCCGACTAAAAGTGTGGCGAGTGAGAGTGATGCAAATACTTTTGTAAGGCAAAAGAAGAGAGAGCTATAATGATGCATGCGCTCAGAATAAAATAACGTATGTGCCAAATTGAATTTTCTACTTTTTATTAAAATACATTATCAAATCAAAAAAAAAATCTTTGCAAAACTTTGATACGATTGTCCTCTATGTTTTAAAGTAAACCCCGTTGAATAAATCTTAAGTTTTATTACATAATACAGAAAAAGGGAAAAAAATAGAATGGACTTCGCAGCTGTTTTCTATCGAGGATATTTCTTCCAATCACGTTTTCCTCTTACCATATGGTAGATCATAGAATCAAAAAATGTATGCTAAAGTTTTAACTTCCTATTTTAAATGCTTAGCGAATTACACTTATTATAATATCCTTATTATTTTCAATGTATCACCTGAATGTCGAGCTTCTAAAGTGATTGCTTAGCGCGCATAATTTAAAGTAAGCGAGGACACAGTTTAAGAAAATCCAGATAGTCTTTCTTGACTCTTTTTCTTGCAATGCATGATAATAAAACTAAAATAGCGTCGTTACTCATAATTAATAAAGGTCCTACGAGAATACCAGCGTTGTGGTACAGGCGACAACATTAGAGCTGACGCAGGGACCTTTTTTTATTTAATGTATTTTTTAAGACAACTTTCGCACTAGAAAACAAGCTCTGTGTCGCGGGAACATACAATTAACGGACACAAATTACACCCAGACTTAAAGTTTTGTCCTGTGTGGGAATCGAACCCACAACCTCGTGCACAGCAGGCGCATACAGCGGCCACTGGACCACCGAGGCAGTCAATTCTATGTGCTATTTCATATGACTGGCTTGACAAATTTGACTGCGCCTGCTGTGCACGAGGTGCACAGGACAAAAGTTTGTGTGACCCGCAAAGAGTTGTTCTGAGTCTAGGTGAAATTTGTGCCCGTTAATTGTATGTTTGTAAAGTCCCCGGCGACACAGAGCTTGTTCTCAAGGATTTTCAATCCGATCCGTTGAGCCGTTCTGGCGTAATTAAATAACAAACAGCCACCCATACATCCAACTAAACTTTCGCATTCATAATACAAGCAGTCTTAGAAATAAGAGTTATTTACACTGCAATATTGGTATAGATGTATTTTATTTTGAAAAATACTCACGGTATGTGTTTATTCTGACATTACATTTGACTAATTTTATTGACATGGCATTGATTTATTATTATTATTTTAATTTATTTTCAATTTTAAAGTATTATATAGTCAACAATGACATTTGAATTACAGTATACACACAATATTTTAAATGTATTTAATTTTTAAATATTACTTAAGTTGTAGATACTGTCTTCTACTGTTGAACCACTGTATTATTTATTTCTTATAAATAAAAAGTATTATGAGTATTATTATTATGTACTATTATTATTATAGGGAGTGACCTTGCTTTTATTTCTAAAGCTGTGGCGTGGATCTAAAAGAGTCGAGTTACAGTAGGTTGTATATACACGATATATGTAGTAACGTTGTTTTAAATTTGTGGAACAGAAATACTTTCACTACTATCAAAGAGACGTAAAGGATAAAATTAAGCTTTTAAATCTGATCTAATGAATCTTTTTTTTTATATTATAATCAGGTGAGTTGAAAGAGATTTGGGTTTAGTGAGTAAGAGCCACTGCTCTTTCTCTCCGTCTCTTTCTCTCTTTCAGTCTTCTAATTAGGTTAGGCTGCAGGAGCATACTTGATAACGGATTTGGGTGGATTTTCAGGCGGATCTAATGAATCTGAATAAAATAAACTACACCATCACTTTTCTGTCCATCCCAAGGTTGCTTGGAAGAAACCACACTTAGCGATAAGGCCGCCCATTGTACTAGATTATTGACTGTTTTGTATCATAAGTAAGCTTTTGTAATCGTATGGTGTTTACTTATTCTATCCTTTACCTGTTAATTTCTCAATGGTTGGAAATTTCATATAAAATCAGAGTGAAGTCTCTTGTATAACGAGTACAGCAGATAGAGAGACAGAGCTCCATAATAGCGAGCAAGCCCTACTGTGGAAGTACCTCCATCTAAAGACCACAGCTAAATAACTACACATAGCGGTGTAGTTGTGTTCCTGTGTGTGAGTACAGGTCTCCAGCGCTCATTTAGGAATGCGTTTTAAGAGAAACGTATTTCCATCTTATAGCCCTGGTGTTAAATAATAGGTTGGCAACACGCAAGTGATACCTTTGGTATTGCAAGCGCCCATAGGCTACGGTAACTGCTTCACATTAGGCGGGCCGTATGCTTGTTTGCCACTCAAGTAGCATAAAAAAAATGATTTCGGACAATATATCAACATCTCGTGCGTTTGTGATAAATGTAGTACTTACCAGCAACGTCAGCGATAGTAGCATTAGGAGCACACTTGACGAAGTCAGGGAAGAAGTTCACCATGATCAGACCGCCGTTTTCCTTCTGCAATCAAAAATACACTCTATAGGTATACACATAAAGTCTTTACGCTAAATACCGTAATATCATCATCATTGCTTAAGCATGTTACGATAATGGCCGATGGTTTTTACCTGAATGTTTGCGGCCGATTGTAAAGTCTTAGGTTCAGTTCCCAGATTGGACAAAGTGTTATTGAAGCACGGCTGGATTGGATATGGTAATGGCTTTTTAAACCTTTTTATAGAACACAACCCAACCTGCATTAGGCCAGCGTGTGTGAATTAAGGCCTAAACCCTATCTTTCTCTTGAGACCCGTGCCCAGCAGTGGGACATATATGGGTTGCTATTATATATCAAACATGCCGTACCGTAAGATTCCAGAGGAATTTCTTACCACGTACGATAAGGTTGTGGAATGAGCTCCCTGCCGAGGTTTTCCCAAGAGACTATAGCATGGGGTTCTTCAAGAAAGGAGTTATAAGGTTTTTAAAGGATCGGCAACGCTTGACTGACACCCCTGGTGTTGCAACCGTCCATAGGCTACGGTAACTGCTTACCATCAGGCGGGCCGTATGCTTGTTTGCCACCTTGGTAGTATAAAATATATATATATATATATATATATATATATATATATATAAAGAACATAACATAGAAGGTGAAATATCTCTATATACCCCTTTAGAAGAAAAAAGGGCTATATATATAACAACTCTGTTTAAGTTACTCTGAAAGATTTGACAACATCATTACTTCATCATAATATGTCATCCTACCGTAGTACATTTACTCACCAAAATTACGGTTACAGAAGTAATACCCGACAAAATTCTTGTATCATCAGAATTAGCAGAATATTTTAGTTAAATTGGGATAACTGCTTTAATAGGCTCACACCTGTTTTCTAGAGGGATAGGCAGAGACTACCTAAATAATAAGTAAATGGGTATCTAATATAAGTTTTTTTTAAGACAACTCCCGCACTAGAGAACAAGCTCTGTGTCGCGGAGGACTTTACAAACATACAATTAACGGACACAAATTACACCCAGCCAGACTCAAAACATTTTTTTGTGTGTCACACAAAGTTTTGTCCTGAAGAATCGAACCCACAACCTCGTGCACAGCAGGCGCATAATGCAGCCACTGGACCACGGAGGCAGTCAAAATTATTATTAGTTGAATAGCATGAAAAGTGTATTCCCTTGTTGCAAGAGTCACCTACTTCGTTTGTTAGCTAATTAGCTTGAAATGAACCAAATTAATTAATGCACAATATTCTATGCAAGTAGTGCAGGTGGGAAGTACTTTAATGGTGACTCTCTCTCCATTATGGACTGTGTTCCTGCTAGCTTAACACTGTGTGCGAGATTTCTTTGTTAATTATGAAATACTCACGTGGAAAAACTTTTTCCTCTATTTGCCTTTCTTATTATTATGAGGAAGAGCACATTGTTGTACATTTTAAATTTATGTTTGTAAATTTGAATAATAATAATACTGTCGGGACAACTCACACATCGCTATCTGATCACAAACTAGGCAGAGCCTGTATTATGGTAACTAGACAACTGATTAACATATTTATATATTTCTAAATACATACGTATCCTACTAATATTATAAATGCGAAAGTTTGAAAGAATGGATGGATGGATGGATATTTGTTACTCTTTCACGTAAAAACTACTGAACGGATCTGGATGAAATTTGGCACAGAGATAGATTATGGTATACTTTTTACAGCGATAACCGACATCCACGCGGGCGGAGCCGCGGGCAACAACTAGTTATAGATAAAATACACCCAGACACAGAACAAACATTCGTGCTCATCACACAAAGATTTGTCCTGGGTGGGAATCAACCCACGACCTCCGTCGTAGCAGCCAGAGTCACTAACCACTAGACCAACAGGCCGGTCAATGATGTAAATGTTGCATCCTAATTTATATTTTCAATGTAAAAAGACTGGCAAGATTGTAATGAAATTTAACCTTCCTTGTCCATTCCACAGTCCATTTTTTTATACTACCATCTTGGCAAACAAGCATACGGCCCGCCTGATGCTAAGCAGTTCCCGTAGCCTATGCAACACCAGGGGTGTCACTCGCGACCCTTATAATTCCTTTATATTCTTAAGAATTCCATGCCATAGTCTCCTGGGAAAACTTATGTGGTTTAATTTATTGAGTTTGAGAACATTTATAACTAATTCTGCTGGTCCGACATGAGGTGTCTAAGCACCAATCTACATTTTATTTTAAGATGTGATATAGATTAAGTATTTATCTTTAAAATGTAATCTGCCAACAGACTTGTTTCCGAAGGGCATAGCGTAATCTATCTTAGCCATAAGACGTGTAGACGTCTTATGGCTGGAAAGCCTATGTCCAGCAGTAGTGCTGGACATAGGCTTTCCTCAAGGCTTTCCACATCGTTCGGTCTTGAGCTTACCTTGTCCATCGGTTGCCGCGACCTTCACACACACACACACACACACAAACACACACACACACAGCTTCACTTAAATAGTTTTTACATTACATATTATAAAAATAATTATGTACCAGGGATTGTATGATGTCATCAGGCACATTCCTCTTGTGATTGCAAAGAGTGTAGACAGACGAGTGGCTGAAGATGACAGGGGCCCTGGAGATCCTTATAGCAGCCCTAGTAGTGTTGTCACCGACGTGAGAAAGATCCACCAGCATTCCGAGGCGGTTCATCTCGCGGACAACTTTCTGTGAACAAGAGAAAGTAATTTTGGTATAAAGAAGCTGTTGAAGATCTAGAATTTATGCACAGCCAAATTTATAGTTACAACTAGCTGGACCCAGCAAACGTTGTTTTGCTACTAAAATAGTAATATCGCTATTTAAAAGTAGAGGTTGATCGTAGAGGGGTGAAAGTTAACGGTTGTATGTATTTTTTTTTAATTTTAGGAGTGGACCCTTAACATTTAGGGGGATGAAAAATAGATGTTTTCCGATTCGCAGACCTAAACGATATGCACACAAAATTTCACGAAAAACGGTCAAGCCATTTCGGAGGAGTTTAATTACAAACACCGTGACACGAGAATTTTTATATATAAGAATAAAAGACTTTCAATGCATCCCCAAATGAACAATATTGCCTGTCCAGCTACCTCAGTTGCTGTGTGTACTTGGCATATCCTTTTATTATTTTATTTTATTTTGACTGCCTTGGTGGTCCAGTGCTGCAGTATGCGAACGAGGTTGTGGGTTCGATTCCCACACAGGGCAAAACTTTGTGTTTTAAGAATTAATTTTAATTTACAGGCGGTATTGATCCACTAAGTCTAAGGAGAGACTTCGCCTCCTTGTGTGTGTTCTACCGCCTGTACAATGGGCTGTGTTCTGAGGAATTGTTCGAGATGATGCCCACGGCCACATTTTATCAACGCACCTCTCGCCACCGACAGGGAGTTCATCCTCACATCCTTGCACCTCAAACTTGCCGTACCGTAAGATTCCAGAGGAATTTCTTACCACGTACGATTAGGCTGTGGAATGAGCTCCCTGCCGAGGTTTTTCTAAAAGACTATAGCATGGGGTTCTTCAAGAAAGGAGTTATAAGGTTTTTAAAGGGTCGGCAACGCGTGAGTGACACCCCTGGTGTTGCAAACGTCCATAGGCTACGGTAACTGCTTACCATCAGGCGGGCCGTATGCTTGTTTGTCACCTTGGTAGTATAAAAAAAAAAAAAAAAAAAAAATGTTCTGAGTGTGGGAGTAATTTGTGTCCGTTAATTGAATGATTGTAAAGTCCCTTGCGACACAGAGCTTGTTCTCTAGTGCGGCCGGCTGATTCTCAAAGAAACAGCGATGGCAAACTGACAGTTGTGATCGCAAACTGACAGTTGTGATTGCTCGGTGACGGCATAATCTATTGACTAAACGTCAAAAAGGCTCGGTTTTTGCTCTTACGGTATACCGATTTTCAATCTGACAGCCAGATTTTGCTCGGATTTTGCTCTTACGGAATACCCCTGCGGGAGTTGTCTTAAAATAACACAATTGCCGCACTAGAGTAAAAACATAATTTGACCACCGAGGCGGTCAAATTATATTTGTGAAGTCCCCGGCAACGAAACGATTGACCTTTAGTGCGGGAGTTGTCTTTTAAAAAGAATACATAACTACTATAACGTATGACGAAACATTACAAACTTAATTCAAGCGCCAACTATAAAAGTTGTAACATTTAGTACTGTTACAGTACAATATAAACACAGATTTGTTACTGTTTGTTGTACGTACAATCTATACTTTTAATATTATGAAGCTGAAAAGTTCGTTTGTTTGGTTAAACGCGCTTTTCTCAGAAAATACTGGTTCGATTAGAAAAAAACTTTTTTTGTTTAATAGTGCATTTATCCAGGAAGGCTATATATAACATTACGCTATAATCAATAAGAGCGGAGCAGTAGTGAGATATGTTGCAAATCGGGGAAAATAAAGAAGTAACGGGTGACCCCTAGTTGCTAATATTAGTCCCAAACGAGTCTATAACCTGTTAAAGGCTTAACAGGTACAACGGTGCGCGATATAGGTCACCGTTAACTCGCTACCGAAGTAATCGGATTAACAGAAATAGTTTGTCGTATTGTGAGTGTTCAATTGAAAAACACTTCGTTTTTTTAAATAAATTGGATGGCAAACAAGGATACAGCCCACGTTTTGAATACCAGAGATATCACTAGGTACGGTTGGCAACGGAGTTAGCTGTACAGGGCCACTATCTGAAGATTAGTTTTTTAAAAACACCAATGTATGAATTCGTGTGAAATATATTTTTATCTGTACATTTAGTCTAATTGTACACTGTAACCAAATTCCACAAAAATATATACAATGGTTTTCTTAAAAACTAATCTTCATATAGCTTCCCTGTACAGCTATCTCGGTTGCTATGTGTACGTGTTACTATTGTTTTACTCCAGGGCATGGAATATCTCTGGGATAGAATAACGTTTCTTTAAAAACGCATCTCTAAACTAGCCCTAAAGATCTGTACTCACACACAGGAACACTGCACTGCTGTGTGTTATTTGGCTGTGGTTCTCTGTAAGATGGAGGTCCTTCCCCAGTTGGGCTTGGTCGCTAATATGGTGCATTTCTTTTCTAGTTTTAAGGGGCTGCACCAAAATTATATAAAAGGACCTTAATGTGACATCTGTCTACTACAGGAAACTATTAAAGAGTTTGATTTCTAATTTACACTTATATAATAATATTATAAAGAGGAAAGATTTGTATTTTTGTATGTAACGAATAAACTTAAAAACTAATAGAAAGATGAAAAAAAAAAAATCACCACTAGGACACTTCATTATCAGCGGGTAACTTAGGCTATATTTTCAACATCTCAAACCATAAACGTCCCACTGCTGAGCTGAGCGTCTTCTCCATAAATTCGGAGGGACATTAGCCTACTATACCACGCTGGCCAGACGGGTTGGTATAGGGTTTTGTTTCGAGTATTCCCTCTCTTGCAATGGATATTGTCTGCCTGACTTACTCCCTTAGTCGACTCTTACGACACCCACGGGATGGAATGGGTGAAAATTTGTATTCTTAATCCGTCACCACACGGACAATTATTGTAAATAAAATATTTTATTGTAAAAAAAATACGGGTTCCATACGAAAACTAATTATATGTCTACCCGTACGAAGCCGGCACGTGCTACTAGTATTATATACTTTTGGAGGTGTTCATACTACCAAGGGCGCCGTTACCCTATAGATGGCGTGATGGGTGACCTAGACTGGTGTATCATCTGAACGTTTCCGTGCTTCGGAAGCACGTTAAAAAGTCGGTCCCGACCACAGAAATATCTATTTCTGTGGTCCCGACTGTTAACAGTCGTAAGATAACGACAAAGAAATAAATATGGACAATCTAAATAACTCTGTGTCCAGTTTGGCCACCAACAATAATAAGAAGAAAAATACTTTTAGATTATAACGAAAATATAATAAAGGAGATCCAATATGTATCGACAATAATTTTTGTCGACATCTACGATGAATACATATAAGAATGCTGGATAACAGATTTACGCAGACAGGAAAGAATTATGTCGATATTGAATTTCCTACAACCTAATATGATTTACTTATACACGTCCGTGCACATCTTAAATACGATTTTCTTTCAGTCGTCGATAATCGGGTATAAAATATAAATCTGGTTATTTTCCCACCGTCAGATTACTAGGTAAAAAGTTACCGTACTGTATAAACCGGCCAAGTGCGAGTCGGATTTGCGCACCGAGGGTTCCGTACAAATCTGTATAATATATAAGTCTTATTATATTATTATATGATGTAACTAAAAAATTACAATTTTTTCCTTTATCTGTGCTATAAGACGTTGCTTCGTACCGAATTTCAAGATTCTGAGTTCACGGAAGTACCTTTTAAGTTTTGATTCCCTTGCGAGTGTCGAAAATGTTTGCATTGCACAGATTTTTTCACAGCTTTAAGGAAAAGTAGACTTGAGTATTTGATATAAATTTTAGCTTGATAACTCCACGCGTTCCTGAGAAAAAAGGTCTTGAAAGACAGACGGACGAACGGACAACAAAGTGATCCTACGAGTGTTCCGTTTTTTCCTTTCGTGGTACGGAACCCTAAAAATGGTGCATTAACGTACTCACGGGAGCTGTGAATCGTCGGGATGTGTTTGTAATGCCACGTAATGCTTCCCTGACACCATTTCTTACATTAACGAACGAACTGCACTATTTATACGGCAACTAAGTATTTTTTTACACTACTAAGGAGGTAAATAGGGCCTGCCTGATGTTTAGCAGTTACCGTAGCATATGAACGCTGCATATGTAAAAAAAATGTTTTGTTTTCATTCTTTAAAAAAAAATCAACTCCACCAGGGACTTCACAAACATGCAATTAACGAACGCAAACTACACCCAGACTCGGGACAACCATTTATGGATCACACACATTTTTGTCCCAACCTAAAACCCAAAATTCATAATCAACACTTATGAAGGTCATAAATTATCAATAAGGGACTGCTCACACTTATTCATTCAGCTCCATTCGCGTTTCGCTGAACGATTTTGGTCACACTTATACAGCTCTGCTTCTATCAGCCGCGTACGGCGTCGTAAGAATGAGAAATGCCGTCATAGTGTGCTATCTCCGCTGAAACTCTTCTGTCTACCGCGTACGGCGCTGAATATGCTGCGAAGACGATAAGCTAGGTACTCATTTAGTATTGTGCCCTCAACATGGACAGTTGTATGTGCGATATTTTTATCGTTTCGCTTCTTGCAGAATAAATAGAAAACAATACCCATAAAAGACAGTGGGTCGAAATTTGGTTGGAGAATATGAAACATTGGTACCCCAATTAAAAGAAGATAGATAATATTAACCACTACAGGACATTATTCTTCATATTTCGTCCTAAGCATTATTTTTTCTCCGTTGATCGCTGTAATGTAATGAACTAATATCATACAAGCAAGAGTTTTTGCACTAACAATATAAGTTTTTTTTGTCGATCATTTTTTGTTATTATAATTAGTTTAAAACACGTCTGCACTCTTTAATCCTTGCGTACATAATGATTATGTAATAATAAATCAATTCAATGCACGAACAATACAGGTCGCTACTTGTCGACAAGGAGTAGCCAAACATCCCTGAGCCTCTAGACAAGTGGCATAAGCGATAGTCGAATCGAAAAGTCAAAAAAGCAAATGTATGGGATTTGACGTAAGTTTACGAAATTATATCGTAGACTTACGTCAAATCCCATACATTTGATTTTTTTACTTTTCGATTCGACTACGGTTTATACCATTTGTCTAGAGGCTCTGTAGAGACGGAACAGCGCTGAACGCTATCTATAGCATTCGCATGATAAAAACACATTTATCCTCATTTTATACTGGTTTGCCGCGAAAGCTGAATAGACGCGGAAAGCTGAATAGATGCGTACACGTCTCCATACAAAACCGTTGTTTTCTATGGACAAAAACTGAATAGAGTAGATTAAGTGTGCGTAGTCCCAAAGCCAGAAAGATGATGTCAGCTAAATTATCCTACGGCTAGTTCGCTGACGTGGAGCCATGTGGTAACCGAACCCTCAACACTCTGCGCAGTGGTAAGTGGCAAGGAAACCACTTAAGCCACTAAATTAACCGTGCAGTAAAAATCTATCTATACTAATATTATAAAGCTGATGAGCTTGTTTACTTGTTTGGTTGAACTCGCTAATCTCAGAAAGAACTGCATAATAGGAAGGCTATAGGCTATATAACATAACGCTATGATCAATAGGAGCGGAGCAGTAGTGAGATATGTTGCAAAATCGGAGAAAATATTCCAAATTACCACTCGGACGAAGTCGCGGGCGACCTCTAGACTTTTATAATACAAAATTTACGTGGTAACAGGCGAAAAGGCTACGGTAACTAGTTACCGTCAGGCAGGCCGTGTACTTCATTATTATCATCATCACCTCAGCCTCATGCCGTCCTATATTTTACGTGGGCCTCCCCGGTGCTCCCACAAGTCCAACATAATAAGATTATATTCATTTTATTCATACATTGCTATGAATACCAGATTCGGTGGAATTGGATATTACAATGCATGGTAAGTATTCCTTTCATGTGTTTGACCTTGGGGTTAGCTAGAATAATGTATGTGAGCACTTTAGGAATGCTTATTAGTACTATTATTATTATACTAGGGGTCGCCAGCGACTTAATCCGCGTGGTAATTTGGAATATTTTCCCCGTTTTGCAACATATCTCACTACTGCTCCGCTCCTAGTGATCATAGCGTGATGTTATATAGCCTATAGCCTTCCTGGATAAATGCACTATTCAATAAAGAAAGATATTTTCTAATCGAATCAGTACTTTCTGAGATTAGCGCGTTCAACCAACCAAACAAACAAACTCTTCAGCTTTATAATTTTAGTATAGATATCATGTATCTAGGACATGATACTTTAGTTACATAATTTATATTCTGATATGAATTAGAGAACATCTTTCATAATGAAGGCTGGTTTCTGCCTATTTTTTATAGCTTTTTCCTATCCCAGGGATACTCTATCATAAACTGAAGTTGTAATTTTTTTTGGATTGGCGTCACCCTAGTGACCTAGTATTGGAAGGCTACGGATACTGTTTGGTTGCCAACCTAAAAAAAAATACTACGGCATTTTATGATACAGTATCCCTGGGATAGGAAAAAGCTACAAAAAATTTTCAGGAACCAGTCTTCATTGTGAAAACGTTTCGTTAAAAAAATATCCGAACTTAATGAGAATGAAGAATGCTTTCAAAGAAAATGCATGAAATTTTAAAATTACCCCGTATTTTTATTTTTTATTCTTCAAGTAGCGGAACGCATATTTATATACATATATACACTATCCTAGTTTGTGAGGATGTGTTTGTTTGTTACTCTTTCACGTGAAAACTACTGAACGGATCTGGATGAAATTTGGCATAGAGATAGATTATAGTCTGTAATAGCGATTAACTAACTTTTTATTACGATAATCGACATCCACGCAAGCGGAGCCGCAGGCAACAGCTAGTTTATCCATAACGATAATTCGCTACATTTGTGCGAGACTATTGGTATTTCTGTTACTCTCATTATAAATGTAAAACCAGTAACAAACTGACTACTTCTTCTTTATCTTCTTTGCTTCAAATCCAATCTGAAAATCAGCGCTGCATCATGAAAACTATAAGACTGCCTTGGTGGTCCAGTATGCGCCTGCTGTGCACGAGATTGTGGGTTCGATTCCCACACAGGGACAAAACTTTGTGTGACCCACAAAGAGTAGTTCTGAGTCTGGGTGTAATTTGTGTCCGTTAATTGTGTTTGTCAAGTCCCCGGCAACACAGAGCTTGTTCTCTAGTGCGGGAGTTGTCTTAAAAAAAAAATGCCGCAGCCCAAAGCTGAGATTGGGACCTATTCTGACATGATATGACGCACAGGATAACAAAATTAAATATCTATAGTTATGTTGTTAATTTAATACCTTTTTTTATACTACTTAGGTGGCAAACAAGCAACCTGATTTTAAGCAGTTACACTTGCAATACCAGAGGTATCACTTGCGTGTTGCCAACCCATTTTTTTACACCAGGGCTTTATGATGGGAGTATCCCTGGGATAGGGTTACGTTTCTTTCGAAAACACATCTTTAAATGAGCGCTGGAGACCTGTTCTTACACACAGGAACACAATTACACCACTGTGTATAGTTATTTGGCTGTGGTCTTCTGTAAGGTGGAGGTCCTTCCCCAGTCGGGCGTGCTTGCTAGTATGATGCCCTGTCTCTCTTAATCTTTTATACTAATTTATTTTTTCCAAAGTATGTTCAAATAAAAGTATTTCTTTCTTTTAAATCCATTTTGGTGTACATTCTGTATCTAATTACTTTAATTCTTAATCATCCTTACTAATATTATAAATGTGAAAGTTTGTAAGAATGGATGGATGGATGGATGGATGTTTGTTACTCTTTCACGTAAAAACTACTGAACAGATCTGGATGAAATTTGGCATACAGATAGATTATGGTCTGGAATAACACAAAGGCTACTTTACATTCACATTCATTTACATTACTACTTTTTGCAGCGATAACCGACATCCACGCGGGCGGAGCCACGGGCAGCAGCTAGTAAACAATATTCTAGAAGTAATATCTTTATGATTCTCCATTTTAATGTTGATTATAGCTCAACCCGACGTTATTACCCACATTAATATAAGGTCACCATTTTAAAATCTCTTTTGATTTACATTTAAATAGCGATCTAAATCATCGTTATGACTTTGATACCTTAATTCATAAGTTGTAGCGTTTTAAAATTAATTTTACATGTATTGTTGTTTTTACTGAATTCTATGCCGGAGGTCGGGGGTTCGATTCCCACCCAGAACAAATCTTTGTGTGATAAGCATAAATTTTTGTTCTGTGTCTGGGTGTTATTTATCTATAATATGTATGTATTTAGAAATATATAAGTATGTTTATCAGTTGTCTGGTTACCATAGTACAGGCTCTGCCTAGTTTGGGATCAGATGGCAGTGTGTGTGTTGTCCCAAAAATATTATTATTATTATATCTACCATAGGATTGTTACTTTTAAGATTGAGGCTAACAATTTAAGTGGACTAGCCTGTTGGTCTAGTGGTTAGTGCATTTGACTGTTAAGCTGGAGGTCGCGGGTTCGATTCCCTACATGGAACAAAACTTTGTGTGATTCGTAAATGTTTATTCCGAGTCTGGGTGTAATTTTCCGTGAATTATGTTTGCCAAGTCCCCCGCGACACAGGGTGTGTTCCCTAGTGCAGAGATGTCTTAGAGGTGTCAAAAAAGCGGTTCCGCTCACGTAGGTGTCGGTAATTGCGATAAAAAGTAGCCTATAGCCCCTATTCCAAACTATAATCTATCGCTATGCCGAATTTCATCAAGACTCGTTCAGTAGTTTTTAAGTGAAAGAGTAACAAACATCCATACATACGTCACATCACAAACTTTCACATCTATACTAATCCTTACTAATATTATAAATGTGAAAGTTTGTGAGTGTGGATGGATGGATGGATGTTGACGCCCGCGACTCCGCCCGCGTAGATGTCGGTTGTTGCAATAAAAAGCCCGTATGGTATTCCAGACTATAATCTATCTCTGTGCCAAATTTCATCCAGATCCGTTCAGTAGTTTTTGCGTGAAAGAGTAACAAACATCCATACATCCATACTCACACACTTTCACATTTATAATATTAGTAACGATTACGTTCAGGCCTTTGTCAAGCCAGTGAGATAACGTGCGTAAACAACAAACCCTACAGTGGAAATAACATTTCTTCTTTATTTTCAAAACTACAAGAACGAATAATTCCTTTAATAAACAAGATTTATTTTTACACTTTTAAAAGTATGCTGCTCTGAAATTCCACTTCGCTTGTGTAATAGAATCTGAAACCTGTGGAACTATTATTTAAACTTTTTCTATCCGCAGCTCCTTGCAAGTGGTCTCGGAAGTTTCCGACGATATTTGTACGGTAGAGAAGGCTGCAGCATTAACTATTGACTTCCTAAAATTACTTGGAATAGTAAAGTGGATTTGAAACGTATTGTTGTAGTTCATTCAATAAATACGATTATGGAGTTTGTTTATTCCAATTTCCAACATGGCGGTTGTGATTTGATCACATTGATTTACTACGATATATTTTCTAGTTTAACTGCACTTGTAGACTTGTGGTGAAGGTGATCACCTTGCTACTAATACCATGCCAGTGTTGTAGGTTTAATTCCCACACAAAGCATTGCTAGATCCTTAAATGCTCCGAGTCAGAGTGTACTTGGCGTTAAAGATGGTGTTGTCTTTAAAAATAAATTACTGGTGTAGTAACAAAGAACTTATAAAGTTTTGATTTTATATGTTAAAATATTCATAAAGGATTCTAAAAATCACACTTATTATAATAATAAATACGACATTTTCTAGATTTTTGATAAAATACATAAATACAGCTTTCCGCCATGTTGCGTGAAACGCCATTACTGAGGAATGACGTCACTAATCCGTAAAAAAGTATAGAATAGGCGACGCCATGACACCTAACAGCGTTTTGATATGAAATTTAAATTATGATTTAAAAATATAAACTTGTTCTATTAAAGGTTTATTTTATACAGAAATACAATTAATTTTAGGAAAAGTAGACCCGTAGGTGCCTTGTAGTATAGATATTCAAAATTAGTCATCATGCCTATTAGACACTTTGTTATTTTAGGGTTAAACCTGGTTAAACATCCCGGCCGCAGAGAGTTTTAAATTTTCTTTACATATTTGTACATTTTCAAGACTTTTTAATAAAAAAGTAATTACTTCGCTGGCTCTGGGTCTATAAGTATATTATGAATTTGTTAAATAAATCTTGCAATACGAAAAGAATTGAATTATCCAAGCAATTTTTTACTTTTTCATTTTGTTTGTTGTCTTATATCTTTTTGTAATCCACTGATTCATGGATATTAAAAATCCATGAATCAATGGATGTAATACCAATTCTTTTTTATCCGGACTGTTGCATCATCTATTGAATTAAAGTCATTCATGGATCCGACTACCAATTACTGAAATACTGGGCATGCAAAATACACGGCATATTTTAATAATTTTCAATGAATATTACAAATATTTATCATGGGTAAAGCTTTTATAGTAAAGTTTTTTGTTTGTTTTTTTTTAAAGACAACTCTCGCATTAGAGAACAAGCTCTGTGTTAAACCCTCTCTCTTTTTTGATAGAGGAGAGGGAACCCGTGCCCAGCAATTGGACATATAAGGGTTGCTATTATAATAAGTAAAAACGCTTCGGTTTCAAGCTTTCAGAAATAATAAAACGTAACCCAAAAGATAGCTAGATAGCTAGATACAAGTTTTGGCATAATTAATTAGAACATTAATTTGAGGTATCCATAAAGGAGATAGTAGGTATGGTTGTGAAGTTATTTGCATATATTTGCTATTTTGAGCTTTATTTGTGTTTGTTTCTATATTTGCTTTTGTGATATAGGAAAACATCTCATTACTTTTGATGTCAAACCATCTCGCTTCGCTGGCTTGCTTAAAAAGGTGCCTTGCGTAAATACGACTTCTCTATCACCGACTGTAACAGGCGAATATAATTATATATGATGCTTGTAATTTGCTATTATATTTTGTACTTGTTGTAATAAAGTATCACGATTTTAAAAGGATAGGCAGGAGAGTAAGTTCCATGTTATTATCTGTGTAGCGATTTAAGAATACTAATGTCATCACCCCGCCGATTCCAAGGGTGTGGTAAGAGTCGACTAAGGAAGTAAGTCAGGCACACAATATCCACTGCTGACTGGGAAGGAAAACTCGAAACAAAACCCTATACCAACCTGTCTGGCCAGCGTAGTATAGTAGGCTAATATCCCTCCAAGTGTATGGAGGAGACCCGTGCCCAACAGTGGGACGATGATAAGCAGGATAGATAGATAAATAATAAAAACACAGAAGTATCTTATATATCGTCCACTGCTGGGCACAGGTCCCCTCTTTTCTATCAAGAGAGCTGAGGGTTAGTCCATTCACAATGCCCTAATGCGGGTTGATGTAAGGTTTTCTAACGATGTTTTTCCGATAGATTTATTTTAAAGTTAAGTGGAAAATAGAAACACTAGTTTGGAAGTTAGTACTACTATTATGACACAACTGTTATTTGACTTTGTCAATTCCAAAATTTGTACAACAAATAAGGTTTCTAGTAATTGTTACAAACGAGGGAATTTAATGAACAGTTTATTTCATCTGGAAATCACAATAAACATTTAACGAGGAACTAAAATGCCCGCAAATTGTCATCGCAGTGTCGTGGGCCGCGCTCGCGTCGTAACACCAAGCTTACCAGAACAAAAAGACGAAAGCTTACGACTCGTTGCTCTGGCCATTTATTTAGTACAATAACTTGCAAATGAGATGCAGACTCAACTGTCGTGATTATGTTTCAATTTCTGAACGATCGTTACTGCGAAAGTTTCTGTGAAAATTTGTAAATGTTAAACGCTGTCATAGTTTATCCATACAATTCTCTGCCGTATTTTAAAGACTGTTAATTAATTTTTGGCACAAATACCCGAAGATGAAAAATTAAACACAGTTTAAGGCTTGGGATATTGCGAACGACCTTGAGCATATGGGCTGAGCAAACACGACTCACCCCGCACTAGTCCATCAGGCGAGCGCGAGGATACAAATAGGTGTACTCTTTGAATGGACGTCTTATTAATTTATAATAAATTAAAATTCATAAATTTCCACCAAATTACAGGTGTATGATTTGTTTAAATATTGTTTATATTTCGTATTATTTGATTAAAACTGAAGTAAGTAGGTATCGCAATAATTTTGCGCTGTTTTTTTGCTATTTATTTTTCACAAATTATTTGGAAATAATATACAATTTATCACAAAAATATATTAGGAAAGACATCTTGAAGATTAATACTGTATATTATGGCAGTCATTTGTCTATGAATGCCATAAAATAATGGTTTAATTTACACCTATTTTTCATCATAGGAGAATGGGGCTGTAGTGTATGCGCTAAAGCATGCATTCGCTGTCTCGTGTGTACCTGTATTGGCTGTATTGGTTAACTAAACGTCACTGTGACAGTTGCACAAAAGCGTGGCAAAGGGTAAGCCACGGGCGGGTATGTGAACTGGGTGAGTGAGTTTTAAAACCGATTACCAAGTACAGGGCATTGTCGAGCCAGTGTGATAACGTGAGTAAACAACAAACACTACAGGGGCCTTAACGTTTAGTTCAATATAATAATTATTCAAGAGCTACTAAATAGCTCAAAGTAATTGGGAATTTCGAACTTCTAATAATCGTTTTGATTGCGAGTTTGCGGTGGCTGTATGCAAACACAATTGTTATTATTTAGATGTTGATGTTTGTTTTACAACTAATAGGATTTCAGCTATTTCGTCCTTCGGTATCTCTATTGTAATTTAATACATTTAAACGAGCAATTCTTGTGTATATAATATATCTGAATCTCGGAAATGGCTCCAAAGATTTTTATAAAATTTAGCATGCAGAGAGTTTCGGGGGCGATTAATCGATCGATCTAGCTAGCTTTCATTTTTGGAAATCCGTAATTTACAAAAAAAAAATACCGAGCAAAACTCGGTTATCTAGGTACAAAAATAATATTATGTCCTCGATGTATTTAAATTAGGAATAATTTGTGTGTTCAGCGGTATCAACCGCATCTAATCTGATGGTGGTATGGTAGCCGGATCATTCCCTCCAATATGGCGAACGGAATCTTGATAGATTGCTGTGTCATGTTCATGTCAATTTTGGCATAAAGAACTGTTCAATAATAAATATAAGACAAACTAGCTGTTGCCCGCGGCTCCGCCCGCGTGGATGTCGGTTATCGCTGTAAAAGTATAGTTTACTATACTTGTTATTCCAGACCATAATCTATCTCTGTGCCAAATTTCATCCAGATCCGTTCAGTAATTTTTACGTGAAAGAGTAACAAACATCCATCCATCCATTCATCCATCCATACTTACAAACTTTCACGTTTATAATATTAGTAGGATATTCACCCAAACAAAAGCATAGTATGTATCTGCTACATAATCATAAATGTATTATGTAAAGCATGGTTGCAGGTATATATTTTCGCTTTAATCTTGAAGGAGGTTTTTATACATAATGAGATGGCAACCTCGGCCCCAGGGATCCGTCTGGACTGACACGGAATTTATTCGGTAAATTAAATAGCTCTGCCTTGAGAGCAGCTACTTACAGCAAAAGGGTTTTGTAACTTGTGTTTTTCAAATGAATTAAGAGGAATTCTAAAGCGTATAGTATGTCAATCCAATTGTTCCTATTGTATCCTAGGCAATAAGGCTTAATTGACAATAATCGCACCTAAATGACACCTTTTCCAGAATTCTACAATCTTGTGTAAGAAGCTGTAAAATTAGTCTCTGCCTCACTTCAGTAAATAAACCATACTTAAGTTATTGAAATTCAAGTAAGTATTCGATTCAAATTTGGAACCGTGAAGTTGAAATTTAAATAGTCCAAAAGTAAGATTTAATTAGTATCTCCCGCTTCAAATGGAAGCCATTCGAAGACAATTAGGCTGCTATCTGGTTGGTTATTTAATATTTCTTCTATTTGGTTTAATTTAGCTCATTTGCATTAGGTAATCAACATTTTTATGGTTGGTTAACCGTTTCCGAAGAGTGTTTGTTCGAGATAAATTTGAGACGCTAAACATTTAACTGGCTACGGTGACCAATTTTACCTTTTTAAGACTTCATGAATATCTTCAAATGGTTATATTCCTGGTAATATTGCCAGTCATAGAGTAAACTTGCAAATTTTGTACATTATATTGACTTGTTCGCCTGTATCGCGGTGGACTTTACAAAAATATTATTTACAGACAAAAAATACACCTAGACTCATAAAAACCATTTTTTGGATCGAACCCACAACATGCAGCAGTGGTAAATGTCGAGGTAAACACTGACCGTGCAGTCATGTAGTATTTAGAAATATATAAGTATGTTTATCAGTTGTGTGGTTACTATAGTACAGGCTCTGCCTAGTTTGGGATCAGATAGCGATGTGTGAGAGTTGTCCCGAAAATATAATATATATTATTATTATATTATATATATATTAAGGAGGTAATTATAGGCGTTAAGCCAACTATAAACAAACGGGGTTTTAGCGTATCCTTTTTTTATAATACTTGGTGGCAAACAAGGGTATTGCAAGCCTATGGACGCTTGCAATACCAGAAGTATGACTAGCGTGTTGCTAAGTATCCCTGGGATAGGAAAACTTATCAAAACGCATCCCAAAATGAGCGCTGGAAACCTGTACTCACACACAGGAACACAACTACACCGCAGCCGCTGTGTGTAGTTATTTGGCTATAGTCTTCTGTAAGGTGAAGGTCTCTCCCCAGTCAGACTTGGTAGCTAGTATGGTGCCCTACCTCTCTTAAAAAAACTTCTATTTATTTATGTTCTTATGTTTTTTTATAAGTAAATATTAAAAGATTCTCAGTGATATTTTCGGCATCAATTTTAATTATTACTCTGAGTTCTCCCTTTAATAAGGAGCTGTCGCCTGGGGACCTAATACATCATATAGCCATTAGTCATTGTCATCTCACGACTACTGTACAGGTGTCAGGAAATTTATTATTTACTAGGTAACGCCTGCGACTTCGTCCGCGTGGTAATTTGGAATATTTTCCCCGATTTTGTAACATATCTCACTATTTCTCCGCTTCTATTGATCATTAGCGTGATGTTATATAGCCTGGATAAATGCACTATTCAACAAAAAAATATTTTTTCTAATCGAACCAGTACTTTTTGAGATTAGCGCGTTCAACCAAACAAACAAACTCCTCAGCTTTATAATATTAGTATAGATTTTGCTCTAAATATTCCTTTTTGATGAGGACAAAGAAATATTTCAAAATGTTTACACAATATTTGTGACAAAGATTTTATTTTATTCTACTTGGGAGGCAAACACGGCCCACCTGATGTTAAGCAGTTACCATAGCCTATGAACGCTTGCAGTACCATAGGTATCACTTGCGTGTTCCCAATCCATTGTTTTACAACAGGGTTTTAAGATGGGAGTATCCCTGGTATTTATTGCATGAACTGTGTGTGTAAAAATAAATTATATTATTATCAACAGCTCGGGCACTGCAATGTAGGTATTAAAACTAATAAAAAGTAACAATTAAAATAATATGAAACCTAGATCACTTATTAGCAAAATATTCCTGCAGATTATAAAATACATTTTTTATCAACCATTTTTTTAAACCCTTTTGTGTACTCAATATATTATCATACCTTACCTACAATAATACAATATCTGAATGTTTGTAAGTAGTTTACTTTTATTTTCATAACTATTCATATAATTATATCAGTATTAAGCTATTGCATAGCTTCTATCGCGGGCTTTGGGCGTGGAGACCGAATCCAGAAATTCCCTAACGAAAATAATATACCTAACACCCCCCCCCCCCCCCTCTCCGCCTGGTACAGCGGTGATACTTTTTTTTAATGACGAGTTCTCTAAACGGCCAATAATAATATGTCAAATTTGTGTAAGGAGGTTTTGATCTAAGAGAATATTAATGTGAAAAAGATTATAGTATAAGGAGTCTTAAGGAATTATTCATTTTTATTATTATATATTTTTATGAATCATTGAGAATAAAATAAAATGATTTAGATAATTCTGTAAAGTATTTTTTTATTTGTTTCGATAAAAAATCATACTAAAAAATATGCAATAGCTTTACCGCGGCAGTCCCCGAGTGCCACACCTCTTTTTTTAAATATGTGGGTTTAATCATCTGATCGCAATAAAAGCGTGTTATTACTCACATCGGGGCAGGTAGGAGAGTAAGAGTTTTATAACGATAGAGTCACAAAAAAAATCCTTACTAATATTGTAAATGTGAAAGTTTGTAAGTATGGATGGATGGATGGATGTTTGTTACTGAACGGATCTGGATAAAATTCTACACAAAAATAGATTATGGTCTGGAATAACACATAGGCTACTTTTTACAGCGATAACCGACATCCACGCGAGCGGGGCCGCGGGCAACAGCTAGTACATATATAAGGCAAGTGATATTAAAGTAGAGGCCAACTACTTCAGTCCCACATACACCTACAGATATTTACCAACTATTGTGAGGAGGCAATCTCTTGAGAAGGCTTTGGGTCCTGAAGCCCACTAAAGAGCACTTAAGTAAGCGTGCAAGCTCTTGTATCCATTACAGATGCCGTACTTATTACTAGACCAAACAGTCCATTTTAGAAAACATATCCCCAAAAGAATACAACAAATCGTCTGTAATACACATAGACAAAAAATCGCATAGCACTTATATTCTAAGCAATAAGGTTGGATGTCGCTTACCTCTCCGAATTCGGTCAGGCCGTTGGCAGACGGTGCTTCGTTCGCTGAGTCGGCCCTGGAAGAAAGGAATAAATGACGCACAAGGAAATATAAAAGAAAAGATACATGCGTTCGCTTTTGTTACTTCGCTTTGCTTTGGCAACCGATGGGCGTTGGCGGAACTAGGGCTTTTGATATATATTATGTTTTTCTTACACAAGTTTGGGTGGCTATTGATACTTTGTTTAAATCACTCACTAGTTACTTGGCAAATGACTTCACTCACATGTCGCAACCACAGTGGAAAAATGACATAAGTTGCAACGTGTTTGTTTTGCAATTTACATTTTATTCTTTACAGCTAATGTTCAAAATTGTCCAGTGACATTCTCAAGTTACGCCAGTGTCGCCTACTAAGGATGCGATATATTCTCATACAAAACATTTGACTTTTGTCCCCGAGAGAGGACTTACTTTTGTTTTTTGTGTCGCGGGGACAATATAATTCACGGACACAAGGCACACATAGACGGAACAATATTATCTGTGGGTCGTGTGTGTCTCGTGTCCGTATGTAGTTATCGAATCCACACTGAAAGTATAAACTGACGATCGAACTTGGTTCGGGCCGAACCACGAACATGGTGCGAACCATATTCGCTCGTGTGGTGCACGGTCCGCCGGACATTATTATTATTAAAATCATTATAATAATTATGGTTCGGAGCGCACCATGTTCGTGGTTCGGCCCGAACCAAGTTCGATCGTCTTTTTTAAATTGAGCGTGGTCTTATTGGTGTGGCCTCTATTAAGTTCAAGTCTTGCTATAGGTACTGGCCACTAATCATTTTTTTCTGCTAAAAAAATCGATCCGAGAATGGACTTCAAATTGTTATTTGCATAACTATTATATATACCAATGTGCCACAAAGGCAATCATAATTGGAACTATGTATATGCGTAAACCATGCCATGCAGCACTGATTTGTGAGTCCATATTGGACTGTTGCCATACAAATCAACATCGCCTATCTACACGTGTATGTATAACATACAAATGTTTAATCTTCATATAGGTATGTATGTGTGAACAAAAGACAAGGTTTGGCTGTCTTTAAAGTACCTACGTATATATTTCGAAAAGTCGCCAAGTACAATTTAATCTAATGAAGATATTTGACCAATATATATGTATAATATTAGTGTAAGCCACATTTAGCAAATACTAAATACATTCTTCAGAAAAAAAACATATTTTTTTAATAATTTCTATATTAAATAAAAAAATATGTAAAAAATGTATATGTGTAAATTCTACTACCGTATATGCCACTTGTCTAGAGGTGCTGTTATTACTTGCTTGATACACCATTTTGAATTCGAGTTTAAAATAATAATAACAGCTACATATAATTAACCAAATATATGGTTATTTAAATAAATGTAATGGTAATTGTTTGTAGTCATCACAAAATAATACAGAAATGTACAAAGTGATATAAAGTTTCGATTATTTGTCAGTCCCAATAAAAATAACTATGCATCTGGCATAGTTATTTTTATCGGGATTGACAAATTATCTAAACTTTTTTAAAATAACTATGCATCTGGCATAGTTATTTTTATCGGGATTGACAAATTATCGAAACTTTTTTAAAATAACTATGCATCTGGCATAGTTATTTTTATCGGGATTGACAAATTATCGAAACTTTTTTAAAATAACTATGCATCTGGCATAGTTATTTTTATCGGGATTGACAAATAATCGAAACTTTTTTAAAATAACTATGCATCTGGCATAGTTATTTTTATCGGGATTGACAAATTATCAAAACTTTTTTAAAATAACTATGCATCTGGCATAGTTATTTTTATCGGGATTGACAGACTAAACTTCAGGATCAACAAATCGTTTTAGTAAAAGAGTAGTTTAGAAAAATCTCTGAAGGAAACGCATACAAGCAACTTTTGATATTAGGTATATACCTACTACACAGATAATTTTATCGTTACTAATATTATAAACGCGAAAGTTTGTAAGTATGGATGGATGGATGTATGGATGGATGGATGGATGTTTGTTACTCTTTCGCGTAAAAACTATGAACGGATCTGGATGAAATTTGACACACAGATAGATTATGGTCTGGAATAACACATAGGCTACTTTTTGCAGCGATAACCGACATCCACGCGGGCGGAGCCGCGGGCAACAGCTTCATTTAAATATTTTGAAAATTTCTTTAGTATGTATTCATAAAAGCGTCGACATAATATTTGAATTATTCTCACTGGAATTTTAAATATAAAATTAAAGTTTAGATTAAAAAATAAATATGAAGGGCACCATACTAGTGAGCAAACCCGACTGAGGAAGGACCTCCACCATGTAGGAGACTACAGGAATTTACAACACACAGCGGTGTAGTTGTGTTTCTGTGTGTGAGCACAGGTCTCCAATGCTAAGGATGCGCTTTTAACGAAAGGTTTTCCCATCCCAGAGAAATAACACCATAAACTCTATCTATAGGCTATAGCAACTGATTATCGTCAGGCGAGCTGTATGCTTGTTTGCCACCTAAGTAGTACCAAGAAGATATACCTGGCACCTACCAGGTAGGTCTTAAATGACACTTTTATCTAGACAAACGACCAAAGCTACAATACTAACATTCAACTGGCAATATTCTATTCTGCAAATGTTTTTCTTTAACTTCTTGGGTGGAAAACAAGCATACGGCCCGCCTGATGTTAAGCAGTTATCTTGGCCTATGGACGCTTGCAATACCGGGGCGTATTACCAACCCATTTTTTTACATCAAGGCTTTAAGACGGGAGTATCCTTGGGATAGTATTCCTATCCGTATATATCGTTTATTTCAAAACGCATCCCTAAATGAGCGCTGGAGACCTGTACTCACACACAGGAAACACAACTACACCGCTGTGTCTAGAAGACCACAGCCAAATAACTACTTATTTGGCTGTGGTCTTCTGGAAGGTGGACTTATATATTTTTGGGGGTTTTGTTATTTTTATCAGAAGCTTTGTTTATTTGACTATCGGAATAGACTAAAGATTCGACTATTAGACCTTGATTTGTATTAAATAATAAATAAAATATGAAAAATGTCCGTAGCCCTTAATTCCGTGGCAAAGATCCTAATTCCGATGTATTTGGTTCCTAATTCCGAGGTAACAAAATGTAGCGGCAGAAAAGTTATATATGGTGTTCAAAAAAATCTCTATCCACTTTATAAATATGTTTTGTTATTTTTATCAGAAGCTTTGTTTATTTGACTATCGGAATAGACTAAAGATTCGACTATTAGACCTTGATTTGTATTAAATAATAAATAAAATATGAAAAATGTCCGTAGCCCTTAATTCCGTGGTAAAGATCCTAATTCCGATGTATTTGGTTCCTAATTCCGAGGTAACAAAATGTAGCGGCAGAAAAGTTATATATGGTGTTCAAAAAAATCTCTATCCACTTTATAAATATGTTATTGTTCTTTGAATCTTTATTACCATGGGGTGCATTATACAATTGATATAATAAAAATTTATTAATATAATAAGTATAATAAAAATAAATTAAAATTTATTAATATAATAATAAAATTATATCTTTAAGGGGTAATAAGGTTTGTAAAAAGTTTATAACGTTTTATTTATTTCAGTATAGGATATATAGGATATATCCCAAATTCCTAATTTTAAAATACTGAAATTCTCATACTATCAGTATTTACAGTTTTATCTTTTTTAATAAATTGAATAGTTTAGTATTATAATATAAGTACTATTAGGTAGATATAACACAAAATTGCTCTTAGATAATTTTAGAATGTTAATCTTGTCGAGTTTTGAAAAAAATATATTTACCAGATACAAAAGTAAAGTATCATCACTGATTTTATTTATTGTAAATTAAGAGAGGGCCAGGATTTATGGTAGGGCACTATACTAGCAAGAAAGTCCGACTGGGGAAAGCATCCTCCTTACAGAACACGACAGCCAACTAACTACACACAGCGTTGTAGTTGTGTTCCTTTGTGTGAGGACAGGTCTCCAGCGCTCATTTAGGGTTGGGTTTTGAAAAAAACGTTTTCCTATCATAGGGATCTTTAAGCCCTGATGTAAAAAATAGTTGGGCAATACGCAAGTGATACCTCTGGTATTGCAAGTGTCTGCTATGCTACGGTAACTGCTTAACATCAGGCGAGAACGAGTTATTATGTGAGTTGTTACGAGAATACTATGCAAATAATTTAACAGACAAAATAACTCAAATTAGAACGTTCCATTAGAGTGAAAAAATAATGAAATTTACAATATTAATAACCAAAATACAAACTTCCTAAATTAAATTTCGTCCAAGAAAAATAAACTATATGCTGCAGTGAATTGTGAACAGCCTGTATTTTACTTGTCTATAACACGGAATTAGGTGTCCATAGAACCTAATTCCGATGCACTATACATCGGAATTAGGTTTCATACTAAAAAACCACGTTTCCTAATTCCGAGTGTTAAAAGCTAGAACATTTTGGCATAATTTATTTACAGATTAGTGCACAATTGTAATATCTTCCTAAATATGTATCGCACTTGCTAAAAATTACATTGAATTATTAATAAACTTAGATATTTGTCTTGAAATATTCATACAACGAATTAACAAAATACCTAAATACACCTTACATAATACCTTTGATATGCTATAATTAGTGAATGCGATGCAAAAGTGTACCTCGTAATTAGATCTTATATTTAATGACTATTTAAGTTAGCAAATTTAAAGTGTGAAGTGCCTAATCCTAAAAACAATCCTGAAAACCAAAACTGAAATTAAGTCTATAAAATCCTTATTCCGTGGTATACATCGGAATAAGGATCCTGCGAATATTTATGGCACCTAATTCCGCGGTATTTTCAAAACGTTTTTTCACCTTTATTTATTTAGTAAAATACAAAAAAGTTAAGTAATACTTATAAAAAACATAGTCCTTCTACTAATTAAATGCAAAGAATTACACACACAGTACTAAAATAACAGGAAAAACACTATTTAAAAAAACGTGGTATTTACGTGCACAGAGTGCCAATTGTATGAAGAGTGAGTTTGGACCGACTATCTTTGCGAAACTTATCGATTATCTTAAACATCTTATACTTTAAACCTTATCTTGGATAATATATCCACATGTTGATATATTATCTACTAAATAGGAGATATTCTGGCAAAAAACAGCTTGTATATTGCAAGTAAATGCTGTTTTTTTAAATACCTCGGAATTAGGTGCCAAAATCAGAACCCCTCGGAATTAGGTGCCGTTACCTTAGTTGTACAAATGGTTAATAATTACTCATAGGTATGTAAGGATTTGAATAATTATTAATTGAAATAAATGTTTAAGAATTATGCATTTTTTTATTTCAAAAACCAACATTTACCAACCGTCACTGGTAAAACCTAGCATGTACTAAATTCTAATGGTAAAAGCCCGATATAATCGTTTCTTTTTTAGATATTCTTACATTTACCGACTCGTGTTGGTAAGCCCTAAGATTTAATGGTAAAACCTAAGATTTACCGTAGTTCGGGCTTTTACAGTAACATATCAAAACAAACCCATAAGATCTTTATTTCCTTAGGCGAGTAAAGCTGAGGCAACTCCAAATTATCTTTGTATTATGCCAAACATATACATATAGTAAGTATACGTAAACAATGTTTGTATAATTAATATTTTATGGTAGAAACCTTCCGCCGTCATCATTAGGAGGTGCCGCCATATACAAATATATGGGAATGATGAATGAAACAGCGGCACTGTGCATCGTTCATTCGCGAATGATTGATCTGCTTTGTTTGCGACTATCAGTCACGGAACAAATGATGTATGTCTACCCTGATAGTCTAGTGGGTAACCCTGACTACTGGACGTGAGTTCGATATCTGCTTAATGTATGGATACGATTTTTCGTTATAGATGTGAGTGTAAATTGGTCAATAAAAATAATAATTGAAGTATGTATTTTTTATACTACTTGGGTGGCAAACAAGCATACGGCCCGCCTGATGTTAAGCAGTAACCGTAGCTTATGGACGCTTGCAATACCAGTGGTATCACTTTCGTGTTGCCAACTCATTTTTTTACACCAAGGCTATAAGATAGCAGTATTCCTGGGACATGAATACGTTTATTTCAAAATGCATCCCTAAATGAGCGCTGGAGACCTGTACACAAGAACACAGCTACATCGCTGTATGTAGTTATTTGGCTGTGGTCTTCTGTAAGGTGGAGGTCCTTTCCCAGTCGGGCTTGCTCGCAAGTACGGTGCCCTTCCTCCTTAAACCTTGAGGTGTCTTAAGATATTAGATATAATTAATAATACACAGCTTGACTATTATAAGATAGATAGTGTGTTATTAACAAATTAATTCGTTACAAAATACGCTAATGAATTATTAAGATAAATGTATTAGGCTTACTTAGTTAATGTATCTATGTAGAATTTCTGTTTACTTAATGAATTGTTGGAATGAGACATTTGTTCTACAGGAGAACGGTAACATCTATCTATTTAAAAAGGTCTTAATGTACCACCAGTAAGAGGATATACATTGCCGTGGCAAGTTTGGAAGTCTTTAAACAGACGCGGGACTCAGTCAGAGCAAGGAAAACTTGTTCAGGTGGGGTTTTACAGACGATACAGATCTGGCTTGATCATGCGGTGTAACCGAAACAATGGCCCACCTCACATCATGTCCTGCATGCCCTAACTCCTGCACGCAAGAGGACTTGATGGCTGCCTCTGACAATACAGTCAATGTTGTTGAATTTTGGGCCGCAATAATATAAATTTAACAATGTTTGCCATCGAAACGCTAAGAAGGAGAAGAAGAGGATATAAACGTTCTATGACGAGTTAAAACGTGTGGATTGTTCAAGTGAGGGATGGACTTATGTAGTGTGTATATCTCTGTCCCCCTTTCTACCTCGAAAGAACCACGTACGGCCACTGGTCATGAAATAGTAAGCAAATACCCTCTTGCCACATTGGCAACTGGGTTTCGTAACCAGTTGCCAAAAGAGAAAAAATCTTTCTACTCAACCAGTTGCCAAAGACAATTGATTTTTCTTAAATTTTTGTCTCCGTTAGAAAATATAGAATTATTTTTGATTTTTATATTTGATCGGTTCATATATATACAAATCCACGAAGCAGAATAGAAAAAAATATTTTATGTTGTTTTTTGTTTTCTAATTAAATGGTGGTACGGGCAGCAAAAGAGTTAGCTGTACAGGGCCGCTATATAAAGATTAGTTTTTTAGGAAAATCTATGTATGAATTTGTGTAAAATTTATTTTTGTATATAGATTGAGTGTAATTTTACACTATTATCTAACGAATTCGACAGAAATATGTATATACATGCAATGGTTTTCTTAAAAAACGACTCTTTATACAGCGGCCCAGAGCCTCTAGACAAGTGGCATTAGCGATAGTCGAATCGAAAAGTCAAAAAATAAAATGTATGTATTTGACGTAAGTCTACGATATAATGTCGTAATCTTACGTCAAATCCCATACATTTGCTTTTTTGACTTTTCGATTCGACTATCGCTTAAGCCACCTTTCTAGAGGGGCTGTGCAGGCTGTGTTTCATAACAATGTGTTTCCACGTGCCTGTGAAAATAAACAGAACAAACCGTTTTGCTAACTGTCAACTGTCACTCGCACAAGCTCCAAAATACTTGTTAACCCAACAGATTGCAATTCCACAAAACTCCGGCTCTCCGCCACGTCGCTAAACTAAACCGTGTACATAGCCGACAAACTCGTTATACATACCGAATGTAACTCAATCAAACCAGTAGTGTACATTTAATTGGTTTGGCTCTGCAGCTGTCTATCGGTATAACGAGTTTTTCCGACTTTGTCAATATTGGAAAAAAGCTATTTATTATTTATATTTATTTTCCAAGAATATCTAGACTGCACCCGGGTTAAACAAATTACTCGGACGACGGGATTTTCAAAAATACTTTTTTAGTGTTTACTTAGTACCCCATTTAAGAAACCTTTCTAGTTCGTAGCCCCAGCAGTTAGTGAATCAATCTGTGGGGACAGGTAGATTAATCTATACTAATCCTAAGTACTAATATTATAAATGTAAAAGTTTGTGAGGACGGATGGATGTATGTATGGATGTTTGTTGCTCTTTCACGTAAAAACTACAAAACGGATCTGGATGAAATTTGTCATGGAAATAGATTATAGTCTGGAATAGCGAATAGGCTACTTTTTATCGCGATAACCGATATCCATGCGGGCGAAAACGCAGGCAACGGCTAGTTATTTCTGTTTTTGAAAAGGCAACTCCCGCACTAGAGAACAAGCTCTGTGTCGCTGGGGACTTTACAAACATACAATTAACGGACACAAATTACACCCATACATATTTATAGATTCCTACTATACAAAGTGATTTAAGTAAAACACTAGTCAATATAAATTCTTATCTTTTATTCTTGGAGTTCAACAACTAATGAATTCTTTATGAAGTTCTACAAGAAGTTCGGTGTTGCTCATCTTTTGCTTGCACTCGATCTACTCGGATCTGTTAGCAAACGCGGAGACGATCCAACTAAGTTTATAGCTGACAATCGACACTGAAATACTTTTATCATTCGAAGACCATTGCCAATTCTAAAGTTTAGTTTTTATTTGAAAGAGATATGTGCATCCAAAAGAGATATTACTAGTGAAGCTTGACAACGAATAAATATGCAATAGGGGTGGAAACGAGATTTACACTTGTATTGGGAGAGACCCCAAGTTGTTCCCAACGAAGCAATTTATGCGCTGTGGTGACATGATAACGGGGTACAGGGGGAGGACTAGGGAGGAGCGCCAAACTGTTTGGTTTTAGAAATATCTAATTTGAAAATTCATTTTGATGCATCTCGTGTTCTACTAAATGACTTGGCTAGTTGCCAATATAATGAGTTCAAAGATTATATAAGAACATCCACAGACGATAGTTTTGGCTGCAGTATGCGCCTGCTGTGCACGAGGTTGTGGGTTCGATTCCTACACAGGACAAAACTTTGTGTGACCCACAAAGAGTTGTTTTAAGTCTCGGTGTAATTTGTGTCCGTTAATTGTATGTTTATAAAGTCCCACGCGACACAGAGCTTGTTCTCTAGGGCAGGCCACATCGCTCGATGAACCTACAAGCGATAGGGATGAAAAGTTCTCAAGTGGCGACTACGTGCAGGTACATAGTGGACAGATGACATCGTCAAAACTGCAGTAAATAACTGGATGCAGGCAGCTCAAGATCGGTCAGTCGTAAGTATATGTGGGAGGCCTACGTTCAAGAGTGCACGTCATCAGGCGGAGGTGATATATGAGATGATGACCTTAAATCTCTTTGATTAGTGCAATATTATGTATTTCATTATATTGCACCCACCGACTTCAATATCATTACAAGAGCTAATCATGCTAATAAAGAATGAGGACGATTAAGAGTAGTAGGGCACCATACTCGCGAGCAGCCTGACTGGGGAAGGACCTTCACCTTACAGAAGACCATAGCCAAATAACTACATACATCATCATAAATCCAGGTGTATTATAAAGCAGTCTCTCTGGTACTGCAAGCTTCCATAGGCTACGGCAACTGCTTAACATCAGCAGGCAACCTGCTATGCTAGCCACCCAAGTATCTATACTAATATTATAAAGCTGAAGAGTTTGTTTGTTTGTTTGGTTGAACGCGCTAATATCAGAAAGTACTGGTTCGATTAGAAAAAATGATTTTATGTTGAATAGTGCATTTATCCAGGAAGGCTATAGGCTATATAACATCACGCTATGATCAATAGGAGCGGAGCAGTAGTGAGATATGTTGTAAAATTGGGTAAAGTATTATTCTTTTTCTGAGTTTCAAATTACAACGCGGACGAAGTCGCGGGCGACCCCTAGTGTACATTAAAAATAAAAAGCACAGTCCAAGAAGCTCTATGAAATCATTAACAGTTCTTAACACTGCCACTGTACTGTAATAGGATTGTGTATCCTCACGATAAAAGCTGTCCGTGTGGTGATGGATTAAGAATACAAACCACCCCTATCCATCCCGAGGGTGTCGTAAGAATCGACTAAGGGAGTAAGTTAGGCAGAAAATATCCACTGCAAGAGACAACTCGAAACAAAACCCTATACCAGCCCGACTGGCCAGCGTAGAATAGTAGGCTAATATCCCTCCAAGTGTATTGAGGAGACCTGAGCCCAGCAGTGGGATTTTTATGGGTTGAGATGATGATTCTCACAATGTTTTACTTTGCTATAAGCAGCTGTTAACTCATTTGTGAAACACATTATGTTCTTAGTCAAATGAGTATCTCTATGTAAATCATTCCACAAAATTCTTTTTCACATTTTTTTCCTTTAAGGAATAATTATTCCTACTACTTGGAAAAATCCACGGAAACCGAGTTAAACATAAGTAGCGGCATGAAGTACTTAAAGAGCTAAATAGTAAGTTTGTCTGCCTTTCCGCTTGCCTTTATTTTATTTTACTTTTTTTAAAGACAACTGCCGCACTAGGGTGAACGCCGTGTGTATCAGGGGACTTTACGAACATACGATTAACGGTCACAAAGTACATCCAGATTCAGAACAATTATCTATGGATCACACAATTTATTTATTTATATTAAGAAACTCGACAGCTTGTTTTTATTACACATTGATCAAAGTGTATGTGCTACCAACAAGAATAAATCAGGGCTTATTTATTACAGGCGAATAAATAGTTCTTGCTGGTAATACCTATTACAAAAAGGTCTTAAGCCAATTACTGAGCTGGCTGACATTCGAATAATATAAAAGTGTAGGTCAAATACAATGGAGAAAAAAAATAATACAGTATATAAGTAAATACGGAAACAATATTGGTTTAGTGGATGTCTGTAGCACAGATATAAACTGATAGTCAACAGTTAACAAGTGTGTGTACAATTTGCTTACGATAACTCTATTTGACCCGGATCGAACCCACAACACGCCGCGCAGTAATTTTTCCTATATCCCGTCCCTACTATCGAGTTAACTGCGCCCGCAGTGCTGTAAATTGAGACCGCAGCAAATTCTGAGCCAAGAGATACGTTTTAAAAGTGTTCTAGATAAAACCATGATGTTCCCGGCGTGACGACATCTGGCTTTGATACTAAAAGATAAATTATTCCGATCAAAAATCGGGGTCTTTAGGCATCTCGCACCACACGGAACTCGGACCGCGGTGCGACTTGCCTAAGACCTCTTTTTGAATGGGTCATATCGCACCGCGGTGCAAAATGCCTAAAAACTTTTTGGAATGGGTCAACTCGCACCGAGGTGCAAAACTAAACAGCTGTCTTTTTAGTAGGTAAATGCGGTCAGATTAAGATATTATTATTACACATTCCGTTTAGTACAGGCAGGCATAAAATAACATAGGAAAAATAAAATTATTTCTAAGTTTTTCTTGCGGACTACTAAATGATGCTATTAGGTTATTGTTTGCATTTTATTTACTTACCTAATGCGTATTGATTACCAAAGTTTATATGTATAGAACAACCTGAACAACCCTAGATTATGAAAACGTGCTTTATGGGTGAATGCGTTCATAGGCACAGATTACTAAAGAGTTACTACGTAACCATAGGTGACATTTCTAGGGATGTATCGTTATTTATTTATTTTACAGCATGCGTCACATTAATAATTTTCTATGATAGGACACTATTAACTTACGACAGTTGATAATTAGAAGTTTCATAATAATGACCTATAATCTAAAAATATTGACATATCGACTTAATAATTTGTTAATTATTTAATTCGAGGAACCACCGATATCAATGTATATACTTATATTATAGAAATTAATTAAATCCTAAATACAGTAAGTACAAAATTAGGGTCTAGTAAAATCAAATTGGGTAAAATATTGTTACTGGCAACACTGTCCGTCTTTTGGCAGATAAGAAATTACACTTAATAATACCTTTTGTTTTTATTTGTTATTTAATTTTAAAAAACGATTTATCCACGATAACTACATAATTATTAAAGTAATAATATTTCGATAACGACTTAGATCGATGTATTTTATATTGCAACCCTTTCTACTTCGCAAGTACCGGAGTCATCGAGAAGGTCACGTCACTGTGTCTTTTTTGTTTTGAGAGTGAGGTTGTGACGGTACGCGACAGTGTTCTTCGAAAGTTTTGAACTTCTGAAATCTATATGGTAAGTACTTAATTCTTATATTTTCGGTATATTTTATATATAAATATGACTATGTTTTACAAACCAACTACATTTGTTTTTAGTATCGTTGTACAAACTAATTTTAAGCGTTAAGTATGCAAAACTATATAATATGAGCACCTCTGTAACTTTAAAAGAAAATTAGGTTTATTTAGTAGATTCACAAGTAAGTATAACATGTATCTAATCTAAGTATCGATATTTAATCCAAGTAGTCAATGCTGCACAAATTGTGATTTCAGTATTTTCTCAGTAGCATTCACTACCGAGTGAAAATACTGAAATCACAATTTATATTATTGATACTTTTTTGTATGTAAATGACGTGTCCACAATAACGAAGATTGGGAGTTAACAAAATATAACTTAAAACATTTTTTACCTTTAACATTTAACATTATTTACCAAATATGTGGGTAATATTTTTTTAAATTCTTATTTTCGTTGATCTGTTAAATTTTACGTTTATCCATCTCAATAGAAAAAAAAACAAAATTTGACTCCTGTGATTTTACTGTGATTTGATTAGTTATAAGAAAATAGTGTACAACTATAAAACCTAAAATATTAACCTGTGATTTGCAATATTAGTCTTAAGTTAAAATGTGTGATGTTATAATTTAAAAAACAATTAGTACCTATTCAATCTGTGATTTTATAATTTTTGAATATACATATTACGAATTATATCGCAATTGTTTATTTTCCTAATACCCACTTTTCTACATACCGGTACCAATAAAAATTATAATCCCCTAAAGTGTTGATATGAATCCAAACCCATTGTTTCAAACAGTGGTGCGACATGACCCATTCAAATAGTACCTTAGGCCACTCGCACCGCTCCAGCAATGTGGTGCGATATGACCCATTCAAAAAGAGCTCTTAGGCAAGTCGCACCGCGGTCCGAGTTCCGTGTGGTGCGAGATGCCTAAAGACCCAAAAATCGGAAGTATGATATGAAAATTCCGTTTTATATATTTTTACATTCATTTTCTATATTCATAAGAGATGTAGGGAACCATACAAGCGAGCAAACCCGACTGGGGAAGGACTTCCTTACAGAAGAACACAGGCAAATAAGTATACAGTTGTGCATCAGTACAAGTCTTCAGTGTTCATTTAGGTATGCGATTTGAATGAAAAGTTTTTATCTCAGAGATACTCCATCAAAAAAATGGATCGGCAACACGCAGGTAATACTTCTGGTATTGCAATAGTACATAAACTACGGATCAGGCAATCCGTGTGGGTGTTTCTTGCCTAAACAGTATATTATATTGCTTTCTCTAGTGCTTAGAAGCGAACAGCGTCAACGAACCAGCCGTAGGAAAATTTAGCTGATATCATCTTTCTGGCTTATTCATAATTTGCGACCTTCATAAGTGTTACTTTGTAAACTAAATGCATAAATCAATTTTGAGTTTAGGGAGAAACAAAAAAAAATTGTCGTTTACTTAATTTCTAAGTAGTTCAAGGGTGGTGGTATTTTGTGGTTGTCGCGTGTGGCTCGTGCGCGGTCATACTAAGTCTCGTTAATAAGCCATAATATTTTTTTTCTATATGACGTCTTTTCTATATCAAAATATTTCACAAAGAAAAAATAAATATTTCAGAATAAGCAGCATTGCCACCATTGGATGGCAATGCTTTTAGCCTTCTGGGCACGTTCTCGATAATGAGTGAATCAGTGATGTTGAGGAATATTTTGACGCCTAAACGATAGTTTTTTTTCCAATTTTGTTTTTTTTATTTTATGTTTTTTTACCTTGTAAGTTTAAAATTTAGTTTGATGTATAAAGTGTAAAAAATGTATATTGTTTTTGTAAATTAATATAATTAAATTTAGTTACAAAACTTAAATTATATTTCACAAACTAAATATTCAACTCAATCGATCTGCGCATTATTCACTTACCACCCTCTCGAGGGACGAAAAACCTGATTTCATGTTCTGTACCAAACATATTTATATAGATATACCCTCCAGTATAAATAAAATGGCAACTCATTTGCGAGCAACGAATAAAATGAAACTCTGTCAAGAAATGTATTGTGTCTGTTCAAAGCGAAAAGAGGGGAATAAATGAGCCGACAATAGCTCAGCGGATGAAGACGGAGGGGTCGTGAATTTGAATCATGGGTGCGTGATGAATATTATTTCAGTTTATTTGACTCAGTTATGCTTTTGACTTTTGTTTGCATTAGGAATACGTCTCGTCGTTTTCTGTAATTATTTGCCATGACTGTGGGTTCAGTTGCCATAATAAAGATATAGGATGGATCGCCAAGAGCTGCCATCAACAAAGAGGCTCTCGTTTGATGGTTGATCGTGATCCTAGGATCACACAGCGCGCATCGGGAGAATGTCCCTGTCTCTGGAGTCCTAACCACCCGTAGTTTCAGTCTTCATATTTTGTTGTTTTGTAGATGTATATATAAAAAAAAGTAATTATGGGTGTTAAATGTAAAATAAAGATAATAATATTAACTACAGTAGGCCTTTACTGAGAAACACGAGCTTTCCTGCACAGTATAGCATAATTTTGAACGATTTACTTCTTTGAAAAGGTTTTATTGCCACTCTCTGATTCGCCACAAACGGATCAGAGACTGGCAACATTTCAAATATCACCTTACAAATATTATACGGGTTTCTTTACTAAAGTTTTCTTTTCATGTCGCAAGTTGCAATCGTTTTTCTTTTTATATACACTTTTATAAAATACTAGCTGCTACCCGCGACTTTGTTCGCGTGTTCAGTTTTTTTTTGTAAATCTGAAAACTACAGTTACCTTCATAAGTTAAAATGAATGAATGAAATAATTTTGAAAATAAATGAATAAATAAATTTTGAGTTTGAGTTTGAAATTATCCCCGTACAACCCTTCATCGGCAATTTTTTTTTTTTTTTAATTTAACCTATCTCTTAATAGTTGTCTTGTTAAAGAATAGCTACCTGTGTATCTAGTGGTTTACACTGTGCGTTGATAAATTAGTCAGTCACGTTTTTCTTTTATACATTTAGATTCTGCAATTAATAAACTTCATGCAGAAATGTCCCTTGTTTGTATGATTGTTCTGCTCATCAAATTGTCTTATATTATTAAAGAGTTCGCTGCTAAGTTAACGACGCGTATCTTTAGATAAGTGTACATAATCTAAAAGACACGAATACTTTGTGGGACACCTGAGCCTCTAGACAAGTGGCTTAAGCGATAGTCGAATCGAAAAGTCAAAAAAGAAAATGTATGGGATTTGACGTTTATTATCGATATCATATCGTAAACTAACGTCAAATCCCATACATTTTCTTTTTTGACTTTTCGATTCGACTATCGCTTATGCCACTTGTCTAGAGGCTCTGGTGTCTTGGCAAGTTGTTGAACGGTCGATCTTACGTCTTCACTTATGCACTATAATATTAATGTTCCGTACAGTAGGCTAACCTGCGTCAACATTTGCCGCTGCGCTGTGACCGAAATCGGTCCGAAGGGTATTATTTATTAATTATTGGGAACAGAGTTCTAAATCCACACTAACATTATAAAGAAGAATAATTTGTATTTTTGTAAGTAACAAATAAACTCAAAAACTCGACCGATTTTAAAAATTCTTTCACCATTAGAAAGCTACTTTATCAGCGGGTAACATAGGCTATATTTTATTTAAAAAAATATGGGATAAATGTCCACCCGTGCGATGCCGGGACAAGCCGCTAGTTATTTATATTCAAACCGATTGTTAGATATAATTTGTCTGTTGTCCTACGGGAAGCGGTCGCCTACGTCAGGCGTCTGCCGGACTTCTTCGAGAGTCAAAGAGATAGATTGATCCCCCAGCCATCTACCCGCACTTAAAATACACGCATCAGCGTGGAATTACGAACACCAACCCGCCATACCATCATTTGTCTACATAGATAAAAAAAATATATCTGCATACCGGGAGTGCCAACAGAAATTATAAATTTTATTGCAATGTTTTTTATTTATTTATCTAGACACGTTCGCGGTCTGCTTTATGTATATGCATCTAACGCCTCTTTGCTTTAATAACGTGACAGTCCTAAAAAGATTTTTCGGATATGTCAAGCTGCGTCTCGTAACGGTTTCGCGAATCCAGAGATTTTATCTCATCTAAAAATATGCGTACCGTGCTAAAATAAGTTTTCACTTTAAAATATATTTGGCTAGGGTTACAAACAATCTAAACTAACTATTAACCATGGAATGTATTTCTCAATTCCCTACAATATAATCTGAATAATGCAGTATCCATTGTAACGAAGTATGTGTGTACCTGGTACTTGATTACGCCGAACACAACACCGTAATTACTGCTACATATCTGTCCTATCTGTTGGTTCACACGTGTTTACATACCAATCAAGTTATATACACACCCGCATTCCAGTCTTAACAGCCTCCCGACAATGTACCTCATGTCTTCAATCTACTAATTTGTCTACTGGGTGTTACTGATTACTAATACTCTCGAATTGCCTATTGAATTGCCAATACATAGTTTAAGCACCAATCTAACACCAACGCGTAACTGACTGGCTGTTTTCTCATGAATTGTAGTGCAAATATTTTGTGGTAGTGATGGAAGTTATTATAAAACAAAATGTTGAGCGAATCTGTTGGCGGATTATATATATGAGGTATTCACATTTCTAAAGCGATTGTGGCGAGAAGTGCGAGTTCGATCCCGGGTGGCAGTACTAATATGAATTTCACTTTATGGAGTTAAATGTACTAATCAAATGATTCGCCATCTGCTAACGGTGAAAGAAAAACACCGTGAGGAAACCCACATGTCTTAGAAGAAATTCTAAAAGCATGTCTGATTCACCAACCCGCATTAGGCCAGCGTGTGTGAATTAAGGTCTAAACCCTCTCTCTTAATAGAGAAGAGGAGACCCGTGCCTAGCAGTAAGACATATACGGGGTTGCTATTATTATGTTCATATTTCAAAAAGAAAGAGTAACTAGACCAGAAATTCAACAAAATTTGTATTAGTACACACCATGGCGCGTGTGATTGTTTGGCGCATTACTGCTTGTTTTACATAAATATCATAGTTTGTGGTATGAGTCACAGCCAAGGGGCTTTAGAGTAGTGTGTCAGATAGTTTGGACTGTTGTTCCAACACTATGCATAGTTACAGCACAGCTATATACGTTTGCATAAGTAGAATTGATAGTGTGTCGCCTTTTGAGGTGCATTGCATCGATATCTGGCCTGCCCCGACTTCGCCCGGGTTAAACGACTTTCAGCGCATCTTTCTTATTTTTTTTCTTACATAAGAATCTTTTTGTGACATTAACAAACAAAAAAGAAAAATGAATTAGCGAAATCGGTTCAGCTGTTCTCGAGATTTGCTTAGCAACACATTCAGCGATTCACAAAATCACCTTCCAATCTTCCACAAACACATCACATTCTGGTTTGGACTCAAGGAGAGTACTGAGATTAGAAAGTGTTCGAGGTACCTATATGAGATCTTGCGAGGGACACAGCATATGGGAACAGAAAAAAACCTGTATTTTCTGTGCCGACAATAATTGTTTGGTGTCTCTGACATAGCATAAAGTGAAGTTCAGGGGCATTAATTTTACAATAGGAACGTCCATTTTTTTTTCTTTTGTTTTTTTAATAGACAACTCCCGCACTAGAGAACAAGCTCTGTCTCGCGGGGGACTTTACAAACATACAATTAATAGACACAAATTGCACTAAGACTCAGAACAATTCTTTGTGAATCACACAAAGATTTGTCCTGGGTGGGAATCGAACCCACAACCTCGTGAGGAGCAGGCGCATACTGCGGCCATTGAACCACCGAGGCAGTCTGTTTGCAAGGCAAACTGTTTGTCGCTAGCTACTAGTGGCCGCCACTGGTGGCTTGTTTCTGCGTTGCCTTGGGCTCGAGATGAGACATTTCATGTATTTTGCTTACGGATGGGATGCTTTTATATAAAAGTTATAATTACTCGCTTTATACAACAGCAAGTTGCACATTCAATAATTTCTACCAAACGGATGGATAGTTCAAGTAATGCCCCGACAAAGCGACAATTTAACCAACTTCATTCATGCAATGAAATTTATCAGTATTCCGACATGAACCCGACTCTTCACGAATGACTGGTTACACACAAACCATGTTAAAATTTTGTTTATTTTGAGGGGTATCACTCATCAATTGTTTCCGATGAATATTGTCCTACTAATATTATAAACGCGAAAGTTTGTGAGTATGAATGGATGGATGTTTGTTACTCTTTCACGTAGAAACTACTGAACGGATCTGGATGAAATTTGGCAAAGAGATAGATTATGGTCTGGAATAACACAAAGGCTACTTTTTACAGCGATAACCGACATCCACGTGGGCGGAGCCGCGGGCAACAGCTAGTATTCCATAATCATTACTAGTTACGCGTAGATTTTACCGTATAGTGAAATTCGATGTACTTAATTGTACTTAAACACACTCAAATTATGTTTGCGTTGCCGGCCACGAGAAAAAAGTAGTAATTTATTCCCGAGAAATAATTTGGTTACAGCGTTTGTATTGTTTTGTATTTAAAGTTTGTAAAAACTTCACGTTGCTCTCCCCTCTCGCCTCGATAAGAAAGTAATTACAGTTGCTGGAAAGTTACAAGTTGTTTTTAATTTATAATAAGGTTTCCTTTTTTCAACTCTAGAACATATTTTTCATTAAAAATAAGACTACCAAGCTATAATAATAATATTTCAGTAAATATATCCGAGAGCCTATAGCATGGGGTTCTTCAAGAAAGGAGTTATAAGGTTTCTAAAGGGTCGGCAGCGCACGAGTGGTACTCCCACAGTCGTATTCCGTAAGAGCAAAAACCGAGCCACCGCAAAAACTGAGCAAAATCTGGCTGTCAGATTGAAAATCGGTATTCCGTAAAAGCAAAAACCGAGCCTTTTTGACAACCGTCAGTTTGCCATCGCTGTTGCTTAGAGAATCAGCCGGCCGGTGTTGCAAGGGTCTTTAGGCTACGGAAACTGCTTATCATCAGGCGGGCCGAATGCTTGTTTGCCTCCTTGGTAGTATAAAAAAATATATAAAACAGTGAAGTAAAGATTAATCTATACTATATTATACTATTATAAAGCTAAAGGGTTTGTTTGGTTGAACGCGCTAATCTCAGAAAGTAGTGGTTAGATTAGAAAAAAACTTTTTTTGTTGAATAGTGCATTTATCCAGGAAGGCTATAGGTTATATAACATCACGCTATGATCAATAAGAGCGGAGCAGTATCGAAATATGTTGCAAAATCAGGGAAAATATTACAAATTACCACGCGGATGAAGTCGTGGGCGACCCCCAGTATAGAAAATAACAAAGCAGGTCAAAAGTAAAACAAACATAAATTTAAACCAAATACACTTAATTGTGGTACTCTTACAATTTAGACGTATTTAGTAAAGTATCTTTATACACGAAACTACACAAAATATACACACATAATATTCGTAGATAACCGAAAAACATTACGCAACTTGCTCGGGCAAAATTGTCTCATGGGCTTAGACAGAAAGGCAGTCCATATATATCCATGTATACGACATATATCTCTCAAGTTGCGGACCTAAGTTGTCAAAACGAAACACTTATGAAATCCCTTTGGGGTCCCCCGACTGTCACAAGTTGTTTTTTAGGATCAAAACAACATAAACTAAGCAACTTCTTAAAATAAACTATAAATAATGAGAGGTAGGGCACCATACTAGCGAGCAAGCCCAACTGGGGAAGGACCTCCACCTTATAAAAGACCACAGCCAAATAACTACACATATTGGTGTAGTTGTGTTCCTGTGTGTGAGTACAGGTCTCCAGCGCTCATTTAGGGATGTGTGTTGTAAGAAACATATTCCTATCCCAAGGACACTCTCATCTTAAAGCCCTGGTGTAAAAAAAAATGGTTGGCAACACGCAAGTGATACCTCTGGTATTGCAAGCGTCCATTGGCTACGGTAACTGCTTAACATCAGGCGGGCCGAATGCTTGTTTTCCACCACAAGTAGTATTAAAAAAAAACTTAGTAGCTACCGAGTGTTACCACGATTTTTTTATTTTAGATTTATTTGTAAATGTCTCTACATTAACTTTAATAGATATTTTATTTGAGAAATATGTTTATTAAAACATTTTGTAATCTTTCTTGTAACACAAAACAGCCAACCTTATAAGAAAAAAAAGTTATTTACTTTGTTAACTTTAAGCGAATTTGTTTCGGGATCCTCGCTTTTAATTGTGAACCTTTCTTTTGTTGGGTAAATTGAATTTTTGGCAATTTCCCACCCGCCGAGTTGTATGAGAGATACAAAGTTACTCGAATATGTGCTAACAGCCACTCCTAAGATAACGTACGTTAAATGTATCTAATGTTAAATTGTGCTTGAAATTAAATTTATCTTTAGAGCTTCGATCGTCCGTACTTCGCTATTCTTAAACTTACACAAACTAGCAATCACCTAGTTTGTGTAGGTTTAAGAATAGCGGATAGCTTTTACACGTTACATAAAATGATGACTAGGTTTTTGAGCCGTTTGGAGTCGATACGCTTGGGCCGTGGGGTGCTAGTGCTCGCGGTCTTTTCAAAGATCTGTCCAAGCGTTTAGTCGACGCTTCACGTGACCAGAAGGCTCGAATTTTACAACGCCTATTAAGCAGTATAAAATTCAAATATTTAAATTATTAAAAGTAGATAACCCATATTTACGAGTATGTCCTACTGCTGGACACGGGTCTAAGTAGATAATGTTTATGTACGTATAAAATGAGCACCTTGTTGTGGGTAGGCCTCGAATAAGGTGGTTCGACAACCTGGTAAGGGTTGCGGGCAACCAATGGACATGGCCGGCTCAGGATCAAAAGTTGTGAAAATCCCTGGGAGAGGCCTATGTCCAGCAGTGGACGTCTTTTGGCTGAGATGATGATGATGATGATGTATAAAATCTATACTAATATTATAAAGCTGAAAAGTTTGTTTGGTTGAACGCGTTAATCTCTGAAAGTACTGGTTCGATTAGAAGAAATCTTTTTTTGTTGAATAGTGCATTAATCCAGGAAGGCTTTATGCAGCACGCTATGATCAATAGGAGCGGAGCAGTAGTGAGATATGTTGCAAATTCGGGGAAATGTACATTCCAAACTACCACGCGGACGAGGTCGCGAGCGACTTCTAGTAACAGATAGGTAAATGCATAGATTTCGCAATTGGTTGCAATGGGGTTCTTCAAGAATGGAGTTATAAGGTTTTTAAATGGGTCGGGTGACGCGGCAACGCGTGAGTGTCACCCCTGGTGTTGCAAACGTCCATAGGCTACGGTAACTGCTTACCATCAGGCGGCTCGTATGCTTGTTTGCCACCTAGGGAGTATAAAAAAACGTAATATATTTATTACATGAAATAAATACACAAATTTCTAGTATCAATAAAATATTTTCCTTGATAGTACAGAAACAGAACAATAATCCTCAAGAACCGAACGTTTAGAGGCTCAGCTCCTAACACCACGACGGACGACTTGGACCGAAGAAATTTAGTGCGGCCGAGTATAAACACGACGTCGTTTGTACCGCTCGTACATTCCTACATTTACATGAGTTGTGTCACATTGTGACTACATTGGAATAAGCGGGCGTATCACCATCCTTAAAAACTTGAAAGAAAGAAAAACTTGACTGCCTCGGTGGTCCAGTGGTCGCAGTATGGGCCTGCTGTGCACGAGGTTGTGGGTTCGATTCCCACACAGGACAAAACTTTGTGTGACCTACAAAGAATTGTTCTGAGGTTGGGTGTAATTTGAGTCCGTTAATTGTATGTTTGTTAAGTCCTTCGCAACACAGAGCTTGTTCTCTAGTACGGGAGTTGTCTTTAAAAAAAAAAAAGTATTTATTACTAGCTGTTGCCCGTGGCTCCGCCCACGTGAATGTCGGTTATCGCTGCAAAAAGTAGCCTATGTGTTATTCCAGACCATAATCTATCTCTGTGCCAAATTTCATCCAGATCCGTTTTGTAGTCTTTACGTGAGAAAAGAGTAACAAACATCCATCCATCCATCCATTCTCACAAACTTTCACATGTAGGTATAATATTAGTAAGGATGATAGTAAACATAAGACACAACAGAAAAGAACGAAAACAGTACCGATAAAACTTAAGGTATAATTATGTAACAATTTAAAACAATAACAATCTTTTTAGCTAATGTGTCTCATGACATTCCTAAAAAACAATAGTGGTGACCTAAATGCATAGATATTGGTGGAATAAGGCAATTGACAGACGATTGGAGGTTCATGGCGGTGGATATGCTTATCTTATATTTATATAAAGATTGGTTTAAACATTTATTTAAAAATGAATCAACAATGATTCATTTTTAAATAAATGTTTGTAATACAAGCCATTAAATATTAAGCCATTGAACGCGTATGCGAAAAAAAAACATAAAAATCGCTTCACCTATCGCTCCGCTTATCACAGTGTCTCAACAACAAACTGACATTTGTTGCGCTCTAACAAACGCCCGCGTGTAAGCCAAGGCCACAGAGAATCCGCCCTAAATCTCTTTGTTCTACTTTATATAACTAGGTACTGGTTAATGTTCTTATTGATGCTACAATTGAGATTAGCCGGCTCAAGTCAGCTGTAGCATAGGCTACGAGCGACTAGGCTACACGAATGTTAACCGTTATATTAGATTTTTTGTTTTACTACTTTGGTGGCAAACAAGCATACGGCCCGCCTGATGTTAAGCTACGCAAGTAATCACTTGCGTGATGCCGCCTTATATTTTTTAGGGTGGAGTATCACTGGGATCTAAACGATCCTCTAATTGAGGCCTGGAGACCTGTTCTCACATATAGGAACACAACTACGCCGCTGCATTTAGTAATTTATCTGTGGTCTTCTGTAAGGTGGAAGTCCTTCCCTAGTCGGGCCTCTCCTCACCTCTCTATCTCTTATTATTATAATTACTTATTTATATAAGAATAGCTAGTATATAGAGTGAATGTTTCTACCATGGTGTCTCAAAACATACTAGCAAACTGTATAAATCTTAGAGTACTTTATCTAAAAAACCCGCCTGCTGATTCTCTAAGAAACAGCGATGGCAAACTGACAGTTGTGATTGCTCGGTGACGGCACAATCTATTGACTAAACGTCAAAAAGGGCTCTTACGGAATACCGATTTTCAATCTGACAGCCAGATTTTGCTCGGTTTTTGCAGTGGCTCAGTTTTTGCTCTTACGGAATACCCGGACATGATAACTCGCACATTTTTAATCAAAGGGACGAACCTATTATCATATATCAGCTACAATTCCAGACACTTAACTGATAGGTACTAAGCTTTTTTCTGTAGTAAAACCTTTCACTTGCGTTAAATTTGGATTTCTTCCTTTGTTACATTTATTGTTATTGCCATGCTCCCATTGGGTAGAAGCGTGAAGTCAGCGTAGGACCAAGCTAATAAATGCAATAGATTTTTTCAAGATTTGTTCTTATCCAATCCCTTTAGATAGCATTTAAAAAAATATATTTTATGGGGAATCTATTCGCCAAATTTTAAGTTTGTAGCATTCACACTTTCTACAATTCGTGTTTAATCAGAGAGTGTACCAGTCTTCTCCTTTTTAGCGTGTCGATGGCAATCTAAATTGTGTCAGCCCAGAGCCTCTTGACAAGTGGCATAAGCGATAGTCGAATCGAAAAGTCAAAAAATAAAATGTATGGGATTTGACGTAAGTCTACGATATAATGTCGTAAACTTACGTCAAATCCCATACATTTGCTTTCTTGACTTTTCGATTCGACTATCGCTTATGGCACTTGTCTAGAGGCTCAGAACCTAGCTGCGAGTTTTGCATTTTAGCGTCCAGCTCCTCTAAGGTGTAGATACCAGTGACCCGCCCCGACTTCACCCTGGTAAAACTATTTTTTACCCGTTTTGGTATTGAACTACCAAAATTGTTTTAGTTAAATCCTACTAATATTATAAACGCGAAAGTTTGTAAGTATGGATGGATGAATGAATGGATGTTTGTTTCTCTTTCACGTAAAAACTACTGAACGGATCTGAATGAAATTTGGCACAGAGATAGATTATGGTCTGGAATAGCACATAGGCATTTTACAACAATAACCGACATACACGCCGGCGGAGCCGCGGGCAACAGCTAATGAACCTATAATCCTAATTTCAGCTTCCTACACTTAGTTGTTTTGGATGTGCGTTCAATGTTTTTTCTATGTTATAAAAGGGAAAAATATATATAGCTTGTAGGTATTAATTTGTAATTAGAATTAAAAAAAAATTTAATTACACTATTGTATTAGGCTTAACCCTGTAAAAATAGATGTAAGTGTTGGGTGAAATAAATAAATAAATGTTCACTAAATATTGAATTTTAAACACGCACCCGACAGAGTACTATATAACTCTCAGTATTACAAATGTCTAGGTCCTCAGAGAATCACGAGCGAAATCCGAGCTAAATGAACTGTACGTTACCGTCGTAGAACTTAATTAACTTATCTTTCTTACGAGTTGTAGCCAAAGGTGTCTTAAGTAAAGCCAGTAGAGTGGACATCTATACTTACTATACAGTCACTCGTATTGTACAATACAGTCTACTTATAAAAATAGAATAAAGAGAATCTTTTGGACCGATTTAAATTTAGATTTAAATCTTTCACCTATAGAAAGCTACATTCCACCAGCCGTTTAGGATGTGTATGACTGCTGATCACGAGGTCCCCGCTTCGATGCCCGGGTCAGGCCAAAAAAATTGATTGGAAATTGGCGGTGTTTACACTCCCGTGCCTTGGAAAGCACGTAAAGCCGTTAGTCCTACGCCTGATCTCTCTCCAGTCGTGTCGGATTGCCGTCCCACCGGACTGTGAGAGTGAGGTAAAAAAGAGTGCACTTGTTTTTGTGCATACACTCGTGCACTATAATATCTTCTACGCAGTTGGCTAGTCGCCGTGACCGAAATTCGGTTAGGAGAACAATATTTAAGATTAGATTGAGTATGCTATTTATTAGTGTAAGTAAATATATAATGCCAGCTTGCAGCTTATTAGTTTCAATAGTTATATAAGTTTAGAACTACAAGATCAATAAACTCGGGCGGCTAACTTTCATCACTGGCAACAATAGATCGTCGTAGTTCTATGGATTTAAAACTAGATAGATTAACAATATAATATTACTAGCTGTTGCCCGCGGCTCCGCCCGCGTGGTTGTCGGTTATCTCTGTAAAAAGTAGCCTATGTGTTATTCCAGACCATAATCTATCTCTGTGCCAAATTTCATCCAGATCCGTTAAGTAGTTTTTACGTGATAGAGTAACAAACATCCATCCATCCATACTTATAAACTTTCACATTTATAATATTAGTAAGGATTAACCTTACTAAGTTGAAAGGGATATACGAGTATTAAGATGGTTTGGATATTTATAAGGGATAGATGAACGAAAAATTCCAAAAAACGTATATCGTTAGCGAATAAATGGAGATGTCGATAGAGGCCACCCTAGGCAAATACATATACTTTAAACAAGTAGGTGAAAGCTAAAAAAGGGCCAATTAAAAATAACCCAGAACAGACCAATGTTTATCAATAAATGTTGATGAATGTAGTGAAAGAGAAGATACAAGAAATATGTCTGGATCAAAGCTTGCCTTTTTTTTTTTTGAAGAGGGGAAATGCTTTACGCATACCGCCCCGCTCGGGGAAGCAAAGCGGATATGTCGGACTCTCCGGCCTAAAGGTGGTAGGCGGCCGGCATACCGACTAAAACCCCCCTGTGCACCTACACCCGCCTTCACGGGTGGACCACCGGAACCTGATATGACGTCAGTGGTCCACCCAGTGGCTACCTATTCTGCGCGGGCTCCACTCCAGTGACAGCGTGCGGGTGCACCGGGAAGGCTGTCCCTCAGCGGAAAGATCGAAGCTTGCCTACCCTAATGGAAGAAAGGCGTGAAATGTATGTATTTAACCCTACAATGTAACCACTAATGGTGTATCTGTTCTCAAACCTCCCTCTCCAAACTACAATGACAAAGCCTTTACCCGACTGATTTATGTTTCGATTGAAGTGTAAAAACAGCCCGTGCCTGTGTTTAAACTAACGTCTTAACGATGTTTTTTTTATACTACTTGGATGACAAACAAGCATACGGCCCGCCTGATGTTAAGCAGTAACCGTAGCCAATGGACGCTTGCATCACCAGAGGTATCACCTGCGTGTTGCCAACCCATTTTTTTACACCAGGGCTTTAAGATCAGCGGCAACCTTAAATAAGCGCGGGAGATCTGTGTGACACACAGGAACACAACTACATCACTGTGTGTAGTTGTTTGGCTGTGGTCTTCTGTAAGGTGGAGGTCCTTCCCCAGTCAGGCTTGCTCGCTAATATGGTGCCCTGCCTCTCTTGAATGCTTGACACAATGTCTTTGTGTCACCACAGCTTGAATTGCCACATGACAACTTCTGCATGGTAACGGCTTGACTGTACTCCTGGCAATGTTTGATTATGACCATAGACAATAAAAAGTTTGTGCTGACGAAACAAAAGCCATCTTTCTATACTTACACGATCAAAGAAGCAGATTTGTCTGATATGAACCGACCAGCCGGCTGATTCTCTAAGAAACAGCAATGGCAAACTGACAGGTGTGATTTCTCGATGACGGCACAATCTATTGACTAAACGTCAAAAAGGCTCGGTTTTTGATCTTACGAAATACCGATTTTCAATCTGAACCGATTTTCAAGCCAGATTTTGCTCAGTTTTTGCGGTGGCTCGGTTTTTTCGCTTACGGAATACCCCTGCCGTCTTGTATAAAATGCTTAAAAATATCGTAAGCGAATTTTTGTTGTGCTATGCACTTTGGATCCACTTAGCTGCACGGGATATTAAAATATCGTTAGCATGCCATAAGGCGCACCATAACTTCTAGTCTTTGTTATTACATTTTATAATGTTCGTTTATTTAGATTTTCAGTCATCTTAAGAATGCATTTATCTTTGACTAGCTGTTGCCCGTGGTAAGATTTAGTAACTACCCTCAGTTGGTCATAGTTTTTATAATGTGTAATACGCAAGTGATACCTCTAGTATTTCAAGCTACGGCTTAACATTAGGCGGGCCGTATGATTATTTGTCATCCAAGTAGTATAAAGAAAAATGTAATTTTTACTGCCTCAGTGGTCCAGTGGCCGCAGTATGCACAAGATTGTGAGACAAAACTTTGTGTGACCCACAAAGAGTTTTTCTAAGTCCGGGTGTAATTTGTGTCCGTTAATTGTATGTTGGTAAAGTCCGCCGCGACACAGAGATTATTCTCTAGTGCGGGAGTTGTCTTAAAAAAATGTGATAAATGAAACAGATATAGCTAAAAAGTCTTTTAAGTCGGGCTATAAGGATGTGCTTCTGGACATATCCTATGCTATAAACATGCTCGCTATGCTCATTTACAAACAGCACACAGTCTCCGCGCACTATAATGTTACTTATTATTTCCTGAACGCTCAATGTTACGTTAATTAAGTTGATATGCTAATCTCTCGTCTCTTAATTGTACGCTTTGTCTACATGACACGCGTTGCGATGGATGTTTTCAAACTGATGTGATCTTGACATCATCAAGGCTTGTTTACACTAGCAATTTTGAAAGGCAATTTCTTTATGCTGTACTCTGATAATAACAAAGATGGCAGCCTGTCTAGCTTGCACTGTGTAAATACCGCTAAGAATAATGATAGTGCTATGTTGGGATATAGCCTCAGTGGCTTAGTTGTCGATATGCGTGACTGATGATCACGAAGTCCCAGGTTCAATTTCCGGGTCAGGCCAAAAATTTATAGTGTATGCCCGGGAAGTACGTGAAACCGTTGGACCAACGCCTGTTTTCTCTCTTTGTCGGTAGGATTGCCGTCCCATCGGACTAGGAGAGTGAAGGAATAAAGAGTGCACTTGTGTTTGTGTACTATAATATCTCCCGCGCAGATGGCTAGTCTCCGTAGAGATTAGCCGCCGAGACCGAAATTCGGTTAAGAGGACGATATTATTATTATTCACATTATGGGATATATTGGTTGCCACTGATGTTATTATCAAACAAAACCATATCATCATCTCAGCCATAAGACGTCCACTGTTGGACATAGGCCTCCCCCAAGGTTTTCCACATCGTTTGGTCCTGAGCTGACCTTGTCCATCGGTTGCCCGCAACCTTTACCAGGTCGTCGGTCCACCTTGTTGGAGGCCTGCCCACTCTGCGTCTGCCAGTTCGTGGTCGCCACTCTAGAACCTTTTTGCCCCAACGGCCATCGGTTCTGCGAGCTATATGCCCTGCCCATTGCCACTTAATTGATGCAATTCTTGCATCAATTAAGTGGCAATTCAAACAAAACCATATGCACAAATAAAATTCTAACTTGTGTTGAGCCGTCTTACGTCACATGCGTCACTCCGGACAGGACTATTTACTTATGATAATTTTAACAAAAATATACAAGGAGGAGTTTCCTAAATGTATGTATTATGTATTCTCTAAGGTAAAATTTACATTGGCATTGCTGGTTGCAATGGAATCAATCTCCTACTTCACGTAGTAAAAGTCAGTTACTATAGTTACAGTTTGACCAATGCCCATTGTCTGTCAAATTATCGAAGACATAGAGAAGTGGAAGAAAAATAAGAAGGCCTATCTCCTGCACAGTGTGACCATAAAATATCGAGATAGACATATAATAGCAACCCATAATATGTCCCACTGCTGGGCACGGATCTCCTCTCCTCTATCAAGAGAAAGAGAGAGAGAGAGAGAGTTCAGGCCTTAATACACACACGCTGACCTAATGCGGATTGATGAATCAGACATGTCTTTAGAATTTCTTCCAAGACATGTGGGTTTCCTCAAGTTTCCTCCTTTACCGTTAGCAGATAAATCATTGGATTAGTACGTATAAACTCCACAAAGTAAAATTTGGTACTAACACCTGCGATCGATCCACATCTTCCGTGCAAGTTTATTACTTTCCCACTCAGCCACCACAGGTTATACCGAGATAGTCGTGTGACATTGATTGCATTAAAATGAGTGTTACTTTGGTACAGTAACTGTGCATTCGCAGTTGGGTAGAGGGTCCCGTAATGCAATGAATCTCAGTGTCTAGGTAAGGTAATACCGTCTCCGCGTCGGTGTAATAAACAAGCTTTGTGTGACATTAATCGTATCAAGTTGTAGTGCTTCATGTATGAACGTTATTAATACTAAGTTATATTAGTTTTGCTTCTATTACACCTGATACAAATTGTGTAATTTGTAACAGAAATTGTGGTCACATTTTGACAGATTATTATTATTATTTTTACTAGCTGTTGCCCGCGGCTCCGCCCACTTGAATGTCGGTTATCGAAATAAAAAAGTAGCCTTTATGCTATTCCAGACTATAATATATCTCTGTGCCAAATTTCATCCAGATCCGTTCAGTTGTTTTTGCGTAAAAGAGTAACAAACATACATCCATTCATTCTTAAAAACTTTCGCGTGTATAATATTAGTAGGATATTTCTGAGGTGGCAAACAAGCATATGGCCGGATGGTAAGCAGCCACCACCGCCTATTGTCGCCTATAGAAAACGTTTCATTAGAAATATGTACATTACAAATGAGCACTACCTGTACTGTGAGTAGGTACGGGTTTCCAGTAGCTCCTGTTAGCGAGCAAATCTAACAATAGAAGGACCTCTACCTTACAGAAGATTACAGCCAAATAACTACACACAGCAGTGTAGTTTTGTTCCTGTGTGTAATAGCTCGCATTTAGGGATGCATTTTGAAAGAAACGTTTTTGTATCCCAGAGATACTTCATCTTTTTTTTTATACTACTTGAACCTTTCTGCCCCAAAGGCCATCGGTTCTGCGAGCTATATGCCCTGCCCATTGCCACTTCATTTAGGCAATTCTTCAAGCTATGTCGGTCACTTTAGTTCTCCTACGGATCGCCTCGTTTCTGATTTGGTCTCGCAGGGAAACTCCAAGCATAACTCTCTCCGTTGCTCTTGGAGTGACTTTGAGCCTTCGCATTAGGGCCATAGTGAAAGGTTCTAGAGTGGAGACCACGAACTGGCAGACGCAGCGTGGGCAGGCCTCCAACAAGGTGGACCGACGACCTGTTAAAGGTCGCGGGCCACCGATGGACAAGATTAGCTCAAGACCGAACGATGTGGAAAACCTTCGGGGAGGCCTATGTCAAGCAGTGGACGTCTTATGGCTGAGATGGAATACTACTTGGTTGGCAAACAAGCATACAGCCCACCTGATGTTAATTAGTTACCGTAGCCTATGAACGCTTGCAATACTAGAGGTATCACTTGCGTGTTGCCAACCCATTGTTTTACACTAGGTCTTTATGATGAGGGATATCCCTGGGATAGGAATACGTTTCTTTCAAAACGCATCCCTAAATGAGCGCTGGAGCCCTGTGATCTTAAAGCCCCGTCGTAAAAAATATAGGTCGGCAAAACGCAAATAATACCTTGGGTATTGCAAGCATTCATAGACTACGGTAACTGCTTATCATCAGGCGTACTGTATCTAAATTTCATTCTGTATGGTATTTTAGTTTCCGTTCCTTTTTGTTACCACTAATTTTGTAACTTATACCAAATTGTAAATGTTATATTCTGGCGATTAAAAAGAGTGACCCGAGTTTCTTGCTAATTCTTCTCGAGGCCCTACCGTAGTCAGCGAATTGGCCGTAGGAAAAAGTATGCTGGCATTTGTTTTTATGACGTTCTTAGGTATTATGTATTTGATCTAAATGAATAAATGACTACGACTTTGATTGTTTGCCCATGTAAAAAAATAAAATTAAAAAAAAGATTTGTGTTATAACATCAACATAATAATATATCAAAAACTATTAGACCTATTTTAAAAATTATTTTACCTATGAAAAGCTATATTATCAGCAAGTAACATAAGCTATAGGTATATTTGTATACCTAAACTCTATGAAAGCTAAATTAAAGTCCACCCGTGCCGATAGTCTATACATCAAAATAGAACGCTCAAATGATGCACGAGAGACAAATCAAAATAGAGGTAAAATACATATATTCTAATACCGTACATTGAAATTGCATTTATGTTACCTATATTCCCTGTAGAGAATTATTAGATACTGGGTGTATCCCTTTGATTTCAATATAACCTATTGTTTGATATGATCAAAGGATGTCTTGATGCACATATTGGTTTATCAATACAGAGCATAATGACAAGACATCATAATCAAGAATCTATTGATAATTTAGCAATAAATTATCAATAGATTCTAATTACTTGTACGGTTACTATCGTAGCCTATGGAGGCTTGCATTACTAGAGGTATCACTAGCGTGTTGCCAACGCATTTTTTTACACCAGAGCCTCTAGACAAGTGGCATAAGCGATAGTCGAATCGAAAAGTCAAAAAATAAAATGTATGGGATTTGACGTAAGTCTACGATATAATGTCGTAAACTCAGACCCTCTAGACAGATGGCACAAACGGTAGTCAAACCGAAAAGTCAAAGAAAATAATGTATATATCCCATACATTTGCTTTTTTGACTTTTCGATTCGACTTCCGTTTGTGCCATTTGTCTAGAGGCTTTAAGATGGGAGTAACCCTGAGATAGGAATACGTTTATTTTAAAACGCATCCCTAAATGAGCACTGGAGACCTCTACTCACACACAGGAACACAACTACAACGCTGTGTGTAGTTATTTAGCTGTGGTCTTCTGTAAGGTGGAGGTCCATCCCAAGTCGGGCTTGCTATATATTTTTTTATTCTAAAATCTTCATACATTGTTTGTATAATATCGATTAAGTATAATATCTGACAAACTCTTGGACCTTAACGAAGAATATTAAATGAGAATATTTATTACTTTCCAACTTCTGCAACCAAAAAGTTTGAGCAATAAAATATTTATGAATGTAGTTGATTTATAACGTAATTGGAGTTTCTGAGTAAGAGACCGGCCGGCTGATTCTCTAAGAAACAGCGATGGCAAACTGGTAGTTGTGATCGCAAACTGACAATTGTGATTGCTCGGTGATGGCACAATCTATTGACTAAACGTCAAAAAGGCTCGGGTTTTGCTCTTACGGAATACCGATTTTCAATCTGACAGCCAGATTTTGCTCGGTTTTTGCGGTGGCTCGGTTTTGCTCTTACGGAATACCCCTGCGGGTCTCATCTACTCTATCAAGAGGAAGAGAAAGTTTTATGCCTTAATTCATACACGCTGGCGTAATGCGGGTTGCTGAATCAGACGTGCCTTTAGAATTTCTTCTAAGGCATGTGGGTTTCTTTAAAATGTTTTTCTTTACCGTTAGCAGATGGTAAATCATTGATTAGTATATAAAAACTCCACATAGTCAAATTTACATTGGTACCTACTGCCACCCGGGATCGAACTCACACCTCTTGCGTGCACACTGGACCACCACCGCTTATTTCATTTGTGAGTTTAAAATTGTTGTTTTTTTTTTTAAACTATTCTATATGCATAATTTTGGTCGTTTCAGCTTATATTATGTCTCTAAACGTAGTCTTAAACCCCACGCAAATTACACACGGCCTATCATTATAATTTCAAACTGATTAAGTATCTGATAACACCATCGGCTAAAAGTAAGTCAGAAGTCTAAGAAGACTTTAATAGTAAGTGATAACAATAATATTATCATTATAGACAAATATAAATTAAAATTTAATAATATTATTAAATAACAAAACACAAGCGAACGAATTCAAAATGGCGTATATTTGTAAACATTACATTTATTTGAACAGAATTTATTGTGAATGTGAATACTTTATTCTTGATACTTTCAAATAGATTTCTTTCATAATAAAACGCAAAACAGTACCTACTCGTACGTGTAATTATATATTTTTGAGTTATATTATATTTCTGTAGCTAAAATCTCTTGAATACAATTCGCTATACTCGCCAAACTTGTTTGCACAATTTTTAAACTGACTGACAATACCTAACGCCTTATCACGCCTCTCCTAAAGTGATTTATCACCGATCATAATAACAAAGATTAAAAAAACTGCTCATTACGGTATATCTAAAATAGTAGTACTAAGAGCAGCGATTAGGCGTGAGGTATTGGTAGCCGTTCATTATTGTTCACTTACCAGGGGGTGCTGCAAGTGTGGGTTAGGGTCATGTACCGAACACCAAGCAGATAGTAGCTGCGGAGAACTCCAAGAGAGTTGGCGATAGAGTGGCCGCCTTCGATACCGATGAGTGAAGCGATCTTGCGTGGACGAGCACTGTGAGCTTCCAAGATATCTGTAGACAAACGCATAGGTATAAAAGACAATTTCCGCACTAGAGAACAAGCTTTGTATCGCGGATATATACAAATTACACCCAGACTCTTTGTGGGTCACACAAAGTTTTGTCCAGTGTGGAAATCGGACCAACAACCTCGTGTACAGCAGGCGCATAATTCGGTCACTTGTCCACCAAGGCAGTCTCACATGGTATACGATCAATTCAATCATTGTCAATGACACGGCTACGCAGGCAGCTGTATGCTTATTTGCCACCTAATTAAAGTAGTACAAAAAAATGTACGAGACGTAACAGAAATGCGTGGTCATGCTTAAGGATATCGATCCCTATAATGGAAACTTATAGCAGTGATAATAGTCTTAGAGTCAGGTTATGTACAGTTTTTGTTTAGAGTAATACACGGTATTACCCCAGAGCCTAGTAAATAATAACGTTTCAATCTCAACAAATCCGAAACGAGTATGTGCGAGGAAGCGTGGGAGTCTGCGCCATAGCGGAGATGCAAAAAAGCAGAATGAGATGGTGGTGATGGATGAAGGCGACGTCACATATAGGGTAAAGTGGAGGAAGCACAAGAAAGGGGCTGACTCGACCACCATGGGGGATAAAAAGTCGGGAAGAGACAGAGAGAGACCTTCATCTATGTGTTGACATAACATTAAGTGTATATGTGTGTATAAAAAAACAGTTTCACTCTTCATTCTCTTACTCTCATATCTCATATGTCATATGAGAATGTTATAATCTGATGCGGGAGAGATCAAAAACTAGATTGTGCTTTAAGAGGCGTGGAGGTGTAAACTGCTTAATTCGTGTAACTATTGAAAAATAATACTATGTTTAAAACTGGAAATCAAAACCAGAAGCGACCATGACGATTGACCGCAAACGATAACGATTCAGTAAATCTTAAATGTATATGTACATACTCTCCGTGCTTCGGAGGGTATGTTAAAAAATCTGGTCCCAACTCGACTGTTAACAGTCCTTAGATCACGACAGAGGTCTAAATATGGGCGATCCTAATAACTCTGTCATCAGGTTGGCCACTAATCAAACGATAAGAAGAAAATACCTATAGATGTGTAATAATAGTCTGCCTAGATTGAAAGTAAACACGTAATAGTCGAGTTTAACAAAGAGCAATCTCTTATAAGCATTCTTGATCCATTCCATTATCTTGCCGAAGCAATTTAAGAGTATGTTTACCTATAAGTGTATCTAAACGGCTTAATGTAGCTTCATAATTAGATTGGTCATGATTGTAGTGTTGTGTACCGATATGTGATATGTAGTAGTAGTAGTAATGAGGTTAGCGTCAGCGGACTAGATACTTTGGATACTGGGGTACTTTGGATACTGATATAATTTATTATTTTTATAAGCAAGTGTTGTCTTACTGCAGGGTACAGACTTTCATACTTTCTTTCAATTTCTCTTTGTCTAAAGTCGCTAACGACCAGTCTTCGTTTAATTAATCCTATCTCGCCATCACCGCCTGGACAGTGTGATACCAGAGTACCTATCATTGGACGGGTCAGTTATTATCTGTTTTTTTTTATAATACCAAAATGGCAAACAAGCATACGGCCCGCCTGATGGTAAGCAGTTACCGTAGCCTATGGACGCTTGCAACACCAGGGGTGTCACTCACGCGTTGCCGTTTTAAAAATCCTTATAACTCCTTTCTTGAAGAAACCCATGCTGTAATATATATTATTATGTCTCTTGGGAAAACCTCGGCAGGGAGCTCATTCCACAGCCTAATCGTACGTGGTAAGAAATTCTTCTGGAATCTTACGGAACGGCATGGTTGTTGTTTTCCAAATTGTGTCTTGACATATGCTCTGGTATGAACGCAAACATAAGTGCACACTTCTATATTTAGGCGCAGGCTTAACGTGTTTGGTGAGGCACGAAGCTCTCTCAAAGGAAGCTTACCGGCTCTGCGGAATATCTTCCGCGTAGTTGGCCAACTGCCTTTGAGGCTTCCTTCAGGCACAGGGCCAATGGACTGACATGCTTTCTGACGATCGAAGGATATACATACCACGGCACGTGTATCTAAGCCTCACAACGCATTTGTGTAGGTACTAAAAATACTTGCAACTTTTTTTTATACTACTTGGGTGACTAACAAGCATACGGCCCGCCTGATGTTAAGCAGTTACCGTAGCTTATGAACACTCGTAATACCAGAGGTATCACTTGCGTGTTGCCAACCCATTTTATTACACTAGGACTTTAAGATGGGAGTATCCCTGGGATAAGAATATGTTTCTTTCAAAATGCATCCCGAAATGAGCGCTGGAGACCTGTATACCCACACAGGAACACAATTACACCGCTATGTGTAGTTATTAAGCTGTGGTCTTCTGTAAGGTCCTTCCCCAGTCTTGCTTGCTCGTTAGTATGGTGCCCTACCGCTCTTAGACGTGTAATAAAAAACGGAAAAACTTCATTTCAGTAAAAAAACATTTATAAAAGTTTATTACAAAACAAGCTTGCATAGAAACTGTAATTAAAAACGCTGTGAACAAAGAGTACAATATAGGTGGAGCAATCAGTGAACAATAGTAGCCGTCGAAATAGAATCTATACACGAAAATTTAAAAATATATACTAAACTAGGGGTCGCCCGCGACTTCGTCCGCGTGGTAATTTGAAGACCTCGGAAGTATTGGATCCCGCTCTTTATTGCCGTAAAAGGAAATTAGATATTTGTTGAAATCAAATGATGTAAAGGACAAATTTGTTTAAAATTAAATTCTTATGACAAATAGCGTATTTGTTTGGATAAGAATTACTATCGTGTTCATAAAAATAGCTTCGCAGATAATGTTTTTTTCAATTTTTATTTCCATAAATTACGTTAACCCTTAGATGTAGACTTAATAAATTTTTTTATAGATCTTTTAAAGGGGAATAATTCTTTACAACATAATTTTTGCCGTTTAAGCAGCGTACGCGACGGAAACTCAGAAATAATATTTTCCCCGATTTTGAAACATATCTAACTAGGTACTGCTCCGCTCCTATTGATTATAGCGTAATTTTATATAGCCTATAGCCTTCCTGGATAAATGCACTAATAAAATTTTTTTTCTAATCGAACCAGTACTTTCTAAGATTAGCGCGTTCAACCAAACAAACAAACTCTTCAGCTTTATAATATTATTATAGTATAGATAATACTGAAATAAATGCGCGTAATATACAATTTTTCTCTCTTGATTAATTCAATCAGATATGGCGCAAACTAAAATAATTATTCAATAGATCGAACATAACATAGTACCTACTACGAATTGAAAAGATTGGTAGAATTCACATCCATGTTTTAGTAGCCATGTTATCTTCTATGTGCTAGCCAGCGAGCCCAGATACTGAGTAGGTACAACTCCGTACATCGAGTTGAAAAGGGATTTCACGGAAACACGATGAATTACACGAAGAATCCTTGTAGACGCTACCAATGCACTACCAATACAAATAAAGCTCAACGTTTGCCATTTTTAACCGACATCAAAAAGTTTTTTTTATGTTTGTTACCGCAGAACTCCGTCATTTATTAACCTATTTGAAAAAAAAATGGCTCAGAGGACATACTTCCAGTTCGGTTCATTTACATCAAAAGAAAGTTCTGGTTTTAGGCGCACATATAGCAATTTCTATATTATTTACAATAACTCAAACATTTGCATTCAGAAAGTGTAACTTGGTGAAGAAACTTATCTAATAGCCATCCATGCCAATACTTATTATTCATCATCAGTTAAACTGATGAATAAGATCACAGATAGCCATTTGAACTTTTCAATAAAAAGTATTTCATGGATGGCTATTAGATAAGTTTCGATTATGGTTGCTAAGCAACTATAACTAAGCAAATGAAAATGGTACATTTGAACTGAACTGACGATGAAGCCGGAAGCTAGGCAACGGAACTTCATAATTATACAATGTAATCTAGCCGTGTTTGGGCTTATTTGAGTAGTCATGAATTGCACTTTAGCTGTAAATTATCAGATTAAAAAGAACCGTCTTTAACGGAGGAAAAGTGAGATAAGAGTTTGCATGAAAGTTCATCCTGTTTAATTACCAACTACGGGTACGACTACGGGTTTTAAGGTTTTTGAAAATTCATCAACTTGTCGTACTGAAGTCGTTTTTTTTTTGTTAAAATTATGTTTTGATAATTGAAAGAAATTTTATGCAGTAATATAATTATATATGATGAAGTTAAAAGGAAAACTATCAAACAATTATTATCGAGTAATAATCAACCAATCTATAAAATGTACTTGGGGAAGTAAAATGGGAAAAGTTTGAATTACATTTAATATTACTTATATCAAGTTGGTAGTAGTGTAAAAGAGGTAGTTTTTATTGCATGCAAGCTTTTATCCGGATTTGTTTTGTTTGTTACTGTAAAAATATTACATTTGGAGCTAAAATGTGAATATGGATTTTTTACGTGGGGCAAGACTTCGCAAGGCGAATGCAGAAAAAACCTTTTTCTGTAAGATTCGCTTACGTGTGATAAAGTACTTACTGCATGATACAAAGAAACCCAAAACATTTTAGAAAATAATGTCAAACACAGACATCTTAATTTTTTCTTTATACAGAAACACTTATTTACTGTCCTATCCCCCCTTATCTTCTTTACATCCTTCTCGATCCAACTTAATTTAATTTGTCTATTCGTGTTTTTCTGTATTCCTAAATAATTACATGCCCCAATTATATGTTTTACTACTATAACTTGTGTTGTCCTTTATACACACTTAAAAAAAACCATAGCTATATGTAGATACCGGCAAACCAGTAGTTTTTATTAACCCTCTTTCTCTACCTCGTCGTTAGCAGAATCATCGGTACAACTAAACGGATGGAGCCAAAACACAAAAAAAAACACATGCATACACAAACGTCAATTGTAAATACCTATCTCTATTGGCATTATTCCGTTTCCTAAACAAGCTAAAGTCCAATTAATATTCTGAACTAAAAACAATGAGAATAAAGAAATCAACGTGGAACTACGTGGTATTGTTCTTACTGGTATATATCGGGGCGTTTGTGAATTTCCAGGATTAAAACAACATCGAAGTTTTGTTCATTGCCTGTTGTTTGTCTAACCGTCTAACACTGGCGTACTGGCTGACGTGGAGAGCTAGTTTAATTAAGCTCACAAGAAATAAGAAAGGAAATTGTGTTAACATTTTTTTAATAGAACTTATGTGGCAATCAATTATACGGCTCACCTGATGACAGTAGCTGTAGCCTAGGTGGGATGGTAATCTATAGAACCGTGGAGAAAGGTATGTAACAGCGTCAAATGCCTTACTGCGTGCTGTTATTGAAAACGTTGTCTCACTCAGAAATCGAAATCAAACCTCATGATCGGTGGAAAACTTTTGCACTAACAAATTTATCGTCAATAAGACTTATTATCAGAAGCCAAAGTCAATTTCATTTAAATCAAATACATGATACTTATGAACGTCATAAAAACAAATTTCAACATACTTTTTTCCTACGGCCAATACGCTGACTAGGGTAGATCTTAATAGTTTAATATTTACATTTTGGTATTTCTTTCTTGATAGAGGAGGGGAGACCCGTGCCCAGCAGTGGGACATAATATATATGGGTTGCTATTCTATTAGTTACAATATTAGAAGTAAGGGACGGAAACCAATATACCATACAAAATGAAATTTACGTAAAAAATAATAATAATAAGGAAACAATGAAGATCAGAAATACACGTAGGTACAAATATAATACATGTTGGAATTTACAACACGTTCACAATAGCACACGTAAATACAAAGGAGAACTTATATAGAAGGTGTATGCACTAATGAACGATGCCCACGTTACACAAAGAGCTGAAAATAAAAATAATAGACGTTTTGCATTTTAGGGTTCCGAATGTGGAAAATCTAAATAAGATATTATTTAGATAGATAACTCTCTATTTAAGACTAAAACGTGTCGTGTCGCGCCAGAAGAATAATATCCTTACTAATATTATAAACTAGCTGTTGCCTACGGCTCCACCCGTGTGGATGTCGGTTATCGCTGTAAAATGTAGCCTATATATTATTCCCGACCATAATCTATCTTTATGCCAAATTTCATCCAGATCCGTTCAGTAGTTTTTACGTGAAAGAGTAACAACCATCCATCCATCCATCCATACTTACAAACATTTGCGTTTATAGGTAATATTAGTAGGATGTGAAAGTTTGTGAGTATAGATGTTTGTTACTCTTACACGCAAAAATCTGAATGAAATTTGGCACAAAGATAGATTATAGTTTGGAATAGCATCGGCTTTTTATCGCGATAACCGACATCTACGCGGGCGGAGCCACGGGCAACAACTAATCGGTTTCATACATTTAGTATGATTAGAGACACATTTGTTGTGGCGCGTTCTGTCGTGGCGCGGGCTGTTCGCCACCGATTGCATCACAGAGGTGTGTTTCTATACCGCGATGCTTGTGGCGCAACACTAGCGGACGCGTACGCGAATCACCATTAGCACCCGAGAAACACAAACTACGAGTAGCTTTATTTGCTTGCTTCATTGCTGATGCTGATATTAATAACAATGCTGATTATCCGCGGATGCTGATGCGGATTTGCAACAATTGGCTGCAATAACGTCATTCGATATAGAATATTTTGAATCATAGTGTTTTCGAAAACATGTATTAGTTGTAAAAGAATATGAAATAACGTGCGTCGGAACCACGTCATTCAATATATAATTTTTCGAATCAATGTAGTATTTTCGAAAAAACGTACCCGTCGTAAAAAAAATCGACATTGCGTGCGTCGCAATAACGTCATTCGAAACTTCATAACACTCCCATTCAGTTTGAACGGGATTGATATATTATGAAGGTTTGAATGACGTGACGCGCTCTGGCGCTGTGTTTGAACGGTTCAGACATAGCGCCAGAGAGCGTCACAACACGAGACTGTAGTGTGCACACTAGTGCACACTCACCGTCACGCCAGTAAGCGACACGATATGCCACGACACGTTAATGTGGTTCCGCCTTTACTTAGTAATATTTGATAAAACATACTCAATCGTTTATTGCTTCCACAATGTATTAACAGATTGTAAATAATCTTATAATTATGTAACAATCATGGACCCTGTCGGGCACAGCATAGTCGGTATAGTAGGAGAGAGGAAGATGGCGTCTATTCTTTCATAATGAAATGATTTTCAAAACGTACTGTGACGGATTTTACTAAATTTAATTGATTAATAATTATATTTTGTAGAAAGATATTGTTGTCAAATTAATTGAATAATTTAGTTTAAGTTAGTTATTATACATTTTAGAAGTTAAAGTGAAGTTTTGCTATTTATAAGAATTATTGTATACTAGCTGTTGCCCGCGGCTCCGCCCGCGTGGATGTCGGTTATCGCTGCAAAAAGTAGCCTATGTGTTATTTCAGACCATAATCTATCTCTGTGCCAAATTTCATCCAGATCCGTTCAGTAGTTTTTACGTGAAAGAGTAACAAACATTCATCCATCCATCCATTCTCACAAACTTTCACATTTATAATATTAGTAAGGGTCATGGACCCTGTCTGTCGGGCACAGTATAGTCGGTTTAGTAGGAGAGGAAGATGGCGTCTATTCTTTCATAATGAAATGATTTTCAAAACGTAAAAATAAATATTAATCAATTAAATTTAATTGATTAATATTTATTTTTTGTAGAAAGATATTGTTGTCAAATTAATTGAATAATTTAGTTTAAGTTAGTTATCATACATTTTAGAAGGTAAAGTGAAGTTTTGCTATTCATAAGAATTATTGTATATTTATGTCAGATATATAATTTTTTATTTTATTTTTTAAAATGCCCGGTTTTTAAGAGAAATGTTTGTCAAATTATGTTTTTAGAATGTCAAGTTTTATAGGAAATTCATTATAAGTCAAATATGCATAATATAGAATGTTAAATAGCTATTATAAATTATGTACGCATGTATAACATCATAGGGTAAACAAGCATACCATCCACCTGATAGTGAAACATCGCTTATATGGTGCCTCACTTCTTTCAACTTAGTTAATTGATTCACAGTAAACCACAAAAGTAGCTTAACATTTTAAGTTTTAAATTTGTAGTTAATTGACAAACGAATTTAATATTAAAAGCTACAAATAGCCGCAAAAAATTATTTTAATTGTCGCAATATACTTTCAAAGTAAGTTTGGAGGAGGTTCTATGTTCGACTGTGTCTTTTTTATTTTTTTTAAATATGTATGTTCACCGATATCTCCCCCATTTGTGAACCGATTCTCAAAATTATTTTTTTATTTGAAATACTCTAGAAGTGGTCAAATTTGGCACCAAGTCAGGATCTGATGATGGAATCCTTGGGAAATCGAAGGCAACCCTCAAATGTTATAGGTATTGACAGTGTTTTTATTTAATATATACTTTTAATCACAAAAAATAGAAGCTTTTTTCGAAAAAAATAATTAAACCGACTTCAAAAAGCTAAAAATAACTGAATACAGTTTGAAGTCGGTGCCAAGCTTAATATTAGGTGACAGGATGAACCTAGCACCGACTATTCTACTATTCAGTTATATGTAGGTTTTTGAAGTCGATCTTTATTTTATTTTAATCAGCGAAATATACATGTTATATATTAAAACTATATTAACACTAATTTTAAAAGTAATAATAAGTAATTATTACTTTTAAAATGAGTGTAAATATAGTCTTAAAAATACATAAAAAGGGAGACTGCTTTAATAGGCGTTTTTTTATAAGTACTACCTAGGAGTAAAACAAGCATACGGCTCACTTTATGTTAAGCAGTTGCACCGTAGCCTATTGATAGACGCTTGGAACAACAGAGGTATCACTCGTGCGTTGCCAACCCTGTAAAAACCTTATAACTTCTTTCATATAATGCCTTTACATCGGCGTCTACTCGAAACGTGCCCAGAAAATGTTATTGCACTTCAATTTGCTATTTAATTTAAGCTGACTTTAAATGGACAGTTATTTCGACGTCTGCTTATTATAAATGGGACGTTTATGGGTTGAGATGATGATATTATAAATACAAAAATAAACTCAGTGGCAGTTTTTTTTATACTACTAAGGTGGCAAACAAGCATACGGCCCGCCTGATGATAAGCAGTCACCGTAGCCTATGGACGTTTGCAACACCAGGGGTGTCACTCACGCGTTGCCGACCCTTTGAAAACCTTATAACTCCTTTCTTGAAGAACCCCATGCTATAGTATCTTGGGAAAACCTCGGCAGGGAGTTCATTCCACAGCCTAATCGTACGTGGTAAGAAATTCCTCTGGCATCTTACGGAATATGTTAAAAATAGATCAGAAAAACACGATAATTGGTAAAGGTATCATGAGTAATGACGTGAAACTAATTAGTGACGTATTAGATAACAAAAAAGTATCGAGGCGGAGGAGGAGGCAAACTTTTTCATTAGTAGATAAACAACCATAATACACAATCCATTGTTCTCTGTTTTTTATTTATTTATAGCTAGTGGTTTCTTAGAAATTTTAATATATCCAAGTTGTGCCCGATATCCTAACTAATATTATAAATGTGAAAGTTTGTGAGTATGGATGGATCTTTGTTACTCGTTCACGTAAAAAATGGATCTGGATGAAATTTGGCACAGAGATAGATTATGGTTTAAAATAATACATAGGCTACTTTTTACAGCGATAACCAACATCCACGCTAGCGGAGCCGCGGGCAACAGCTAGTATGTTCATAATTAATGAACACTAAAGTTATTTAAAATTCACTTTAAGTACTTACCTATTATATAAACGATGAATAAAATAAAATGTATGCAAAATCTATTTTGAATATTTCAGGTTTGAATAATTTTGCTGTACGGAACCATTAGGGCCCCACGTAAATGAACTTGACTGAATTGAAAAATACCCGAAAAATAAAATATTGTTTTCTTTTTTTATGCTTTCATCTTCGGCATCGGTCAATTTTGAATAGATAGCAAGTAGGTACCGATCGTAAATTCAACACAGTATCATAATAATATTAAAAAATGTTATACCGGTGGTCTGGTGTTTTGAATGATTATTTGCGTCGATTTCAGGACATTTTGAGAGAGGTAGGGCATCATACTTGCGAGCAAGCCCGACTGGGGAAGGACCTCCACCTTACAGAAGACCACAGCAAAAAAACTACACATAGGGGTGTAGTTGTGTGCCTGTGTGAGAGTACAGGTCTCCAACTCTTTTAGGGATGTGTTTTTAAGAAACGTATTCCTATCCTAATACTCCCATCTTAAAGCCGTGTAAAAAATGTGTCGGCAACACCCAAGTGGTACCTCTGGTATTGCAAGCGTTCATAGGCTACGGTAACTGCTTAACATCAGACGGGCCGTATGCTTGTTTCCACCCAAGTAATATAAAAAATATATAAATTGTGTGTCCTATAATTATTATGCAGGTACTCTGTGATTTTAGTTTTGGTAGAATCCAAGTTAGTGGTCTTATGCAGTGCTGTTTTAAAAAAAAGTATGCAAAAGTGTCCCGTAACCTTTTTAAATGTTTAATGAGTTGTTTCTAGAAGCTACATCGTCTCCAACTTCGCTGTAGGTCTGTATCTTCTTGAAACTAATTTGTAACTTTTAAACGAACTTCCAGTCAGGATTTGTTTTGTTTTCCTTCTGTTATTCATATTTTGTTCTACTTTTTTTTGTTTGATAAATCTGTAGATTTAGATAGAAGAAAGGATACTGTTGACATTCTATAAATCTAAATCTCTTAACATTACATTAGGAATTTTATAAACTGTAATGCAAAATGTGGGTCTTAAAGTGCCTATTCCTATTCATGAAGATGTTATGTATAAATCTAATTGAAGCTGAATCACAACAAAGATAGATTAGAGAATAGAATATAATAGATATAGAGAATAGAATAGAATTGGGGTATTCCTCGAAGCGCACTCATCCAGAAACGCACCATTCAAGTGCGCTATGATTTCTAATAAACCATTTATTTAATTGATGCCAAATTGCCAGCCAATAAATAGCCCTTCGCCAAATGTAAATGTTGGCAAGAATATTGTCGTATTGCTTTAACCTAAATTCACAACAAAACTTGGATACAAAACGCACCAGTACTAGTTGTTTGTTTGGCAAATATTTGTTTTGTGTTGGCAGCGCTACCGCCCTGTTGGAGTACCCACTCTGACGTCCTACACTATGTACCTTCGGCCAAGTTATCGGTCGAGCACTCATACAGTGTTTATTTATTTAATAAACACAATGTTGTATGCCTACCCAAGATTTAACATGGTTTACGTATAAGTAAAGTTACACAGATCTATCGCTAGATTAAAATGTTGAGAGTGGTCTAAGACTTGGCGATCGTATCTACAAGTAATAAATGGTGAGTAGTTGGCATTTAAGCATACGGCCTGCCTGATGTTAAGCAGTTAGCGCAGCCTATGGACTTGCGTGTTGCCAACCCATTTTTTTTTCACCAGGGCTTTATAATGGGAGTATCCCTGGGATAGGAATACGTTTCCTTCAAAATGCAGACCTGTACTCACATACAGGAACACAATTACACCACTGTGTGTGGTTATTTGGCTGTGGTCTTTTGTAAAGTGGAGGTCCTTTCTCAGTCGGGATTGCTCGCTAGTATGGTGCCCTACCTCTCTTACACTAGAACCGCAAAAATATCAATTAAAACTAGGCATCAACGACTGCCCACAAGCAACTTAATTGCCTGACAACTTTTTTGCCCTTGTTGCTGTCGGGCGCGCACTTACATTGCAATCAATAGACAGGGTGACAGTTGCATCCCTGACCGCTGGCCGCGGGCCGGCTCACTCACCCATGTTGGCACGGTAATATACAGTATTCCAACTTCAGAATGCCGCAGTGACGATAGGACGGTGTGTTGCTTTTTAACAATAACCGCGCGATTTTTTCACTAAAAATAAGTTCAAGTACATATTTAATATAACGAGTAGGATATATTGTGCTGTTGGTTGCATGAATTCGTCAATAACGTATTCAGAGATAACTTTTTTTCGATTCCTTTTCCTGGCAACCCTGAAAGCTAAGACTATAAAATATTTTTACTTACAAGTAGGTAGGTAAGTGGATAAGTATTTTCTTTTATTTCCCGAAAAAAAAGGAGTCTGCATTAATAAATAAAGTGAATAGAGTAAAGGAAAGTGATTGACACGAGTGCAATAGGTAGTTGTAGGCAAAATTTATTAGACCGATTTGTTATTCAAACATAAACATGGATTTTTAAATTTAATCTATCAATCAAAAAACAACACGCTTTTTAATTGAACACTTCCTATTCAATTCACAAAGTATTTTATTTGTTTATATAAAAAAGTATATTTACAATCACAAAACTAAATGCAAACACAAAGTAGGCAAATGTAATTAAAATGCTGAAGGCGGGCAGCCCTATCGCATGTTTACGTACCGCGCGGCTGTAGGCATTTATTTCAAAAATACGGCCGAGTCACAATACTGTATAGATAATATTACCGTGCCCATGGACAAAAAAGCTTCCCTACTATCGCGTTGCTGTATGCGCTCACTTTCATACTGACCCATGGACCTGATGTGATAGACAAATTTGTTGCGAAAACAAAGTTGCTTTTGCGCGCTAACTCTGAGTATAAAATCAGCTTTAAAACAAGCATTACATAGTATACAAACTAAATCCTATTCACACTAGGGAGATTAAATTCTGTTTCCATTGTCTAATTTAGTTAGTTTGACGGGGCATTATCCGCACTTGGCCGCTCAAGTGGGCCTTTGTACCTGATTTACTTTTGGCTATTCCACCCAGCCCAACTTCTTCCAGAAAGCCAGCAGGCGGCCTAAGTGGCCCCGCAGGCTTTCGGTAGAGAGTCCGTTTTCTTAAGAGTCTGTGCCCTATGGTTTTCTACGCTCCTTCATTTCAAACAGACGTGGGCGGGTGTCTCCTCTGCCTCCATGCAGCTTTTTTGTCTAATTTGTTGAAAATTATAAAAATGGCATAAAACTTGCTTACTTGGTTTATTATATAGTGTACAAAGAACCATTGTAGGTACGTAATAAGTACCACTTTATTGGTGTCGGATGTCGGATTAAAAGGGAATACTTTTTTGGATGAAAAGGGAATTATTAAAATACGAGTAAAAACGAAAATCGGATGAGTAGGGCATAAAAATGCAAATGAATGGGGCAGACATATTATGTGGATGAGTGGGGCATAAACCGTAGATAATTGCAAGAGCTGTATAGATTGGGACCATAATTGTTACCTTGGTTAGTACTCGTAGTATGCAAATTGTCTTTTAAATTGAAGGGTGTTGTTACTAATGAAATTGCTGTGCATCTAAGTCTTAATGCTTTAGTGTTACTCTCGTAAAGGCTACGATAAAATTACTCTCTATTTTAGTGACTTGTGACAAAGATTAAAATATCTTTAAACAATTTCACTCAGAAATTGACACATTGATCGGAAAATAAAAAGCAAAATAATTGCAAACTGAGCAAGAAGCGAGAAGTGGGTCAGAGTCTCGACTCCATCGTGGTGTGTCACTTTGTTTATGCAGCCAACATTATAATTAATTTACTTGTTCGACACTTGGGAAGAAAAATGTCTTTATATTTTTACAGGCTTGAAAATAATATTAAAGCATGGTTCGTGTACTACGTACCAAGATGGTGAGTAACAATTGATGTTCATAATGAATATTAATACACAAAAGTGATAAACCTCCAATCTGCAGAGACATGAAAGTGTTTAATAATAATTAAGAACAAAATATAAACTACTAGCTATTGCCCGCGGCTCCGCCCACGTGGATGTCGGTTATCGCTGTAAAAAGTAGCCTATGTGTTATTCCAGACCTAATCTATTTCTGTGCTAAATTTTATTCAGATCAATTTAGTAGTTTTTACGTGAAAGAGTAACAAACATCTATCCATCCATCCATACTCACAAAGTTTCACATTTATAATATTAGTAAGGATATTTTAAAGAGAGGCAGGGATCCATAATAGTGAGCAAGCTCGACTGAGGAACGACCTCCACCTTACACCACTGCCACAGCCACTACACACAGCGGTGTACTTACTGTTGGTGTACCTATATGTGTATATAGGTTTACAGAGCTTATTTAGGGATACGTTTTTAACTAAGGTTTTCTATCCCATAGAAATTCCATCACTCCTTAGTGTTAACTCCTAAGCAACAAGGAGCAAGCTCCAGCGAAGAAGTAGGCAAAAAGGTCAAGAAGGCCCCACAACCGCCACCCATCATCGTTGAAAATGTTAAAAATTACCAACAATTTTACGATCTCTTGTCGAAAAGTGCTTCGGCAGATTCATTCACAATAAAAATGAGGAATGCTGACAGCGTTAAAATAAACGCATGCAACGAAGATTCCTATAGAATCATTACTAAGTTGATTTCAGAAAAGAAATGCCTTTGGCATACTTATGAAAATAAACAAGATAGGCCGATTAGAATAATGGCTAAAAGTTTACCCTCTACTTGCGAGCCTGCTAGAATAATTGAAGACCTGTCAACAAAGGGTTACAATATCCTCGATGCGGTAAACAAATTACGCTGGAGGGACAAAATACCACTCAATATGTTCATGCTTTCATTTAATAAAGATGAAGACATCAAAAAAATATACGAAATTAAGACTATTCTTGGCTGTAAAGTAGAAATACAACCTTTGAAAACGGGTAAATTAAAACCGCAATGTAAAAAATGTCAAGCCTATGGTCACACACAAAAATACTGCTCCAAAGAGCCCCGTTGTGTGAAATGTACCGGCAAACATTTAACCAAAGACTGCATGAAGCCTGCAGATGCTAAACCAAAGTGTGTCCACTGTGGCGAGGCACATCCTGCAAGCTACAGAGGCTGTATGGTAGCTAAAGAGCTACAAACCCTTAGAAATAAAGCTACGAAAGCACAGTCAGCCCCTACAAAATTGGGTGCAAAGGCAAATCGGGGTAAAAAAGGTATTACTTCTAAATTCGTTACCCATAGTCAGTCTTTTGCCCAAATCACAAAAGGTGTTCAGGCACAACCACAGTCGCATTCACAGACATAGCCAACATCCGCTTTAGACGCTAAGATTAGCAAAATTTTAAGCATTATAACATCATTTGATGAAAGGTTATACAAATTGGAACATGGCACCAATGCTGCTATATACAAATAAACACAATGATTAAGTCACTGAAAGTTATGGCATGGAATGGACTCCTTCGCCATCAGAATGAGCTACAAGTTGTCCTAAATATAGAAAGTATTGATATATGTCTTATATCTGAAACGCATTTCACTAGGGAATCTTTCATAAAAATTAAAGGATACAACATATACCATGCTTTACACCCAGATAACAAATCTACGACGACATATTGGCCTACTGACTCACAGAAAATCCCTGACTTAATAGACTTCTTTATTTATAAAAACGTTCCAACAAACTTCCTTCACATCGAAGGCGGTTATGACATGAACTCCGACCATTCGCCTATATTATTAACAGTATGTGAGAACATATTGCAAAGAGAGAAGCGCCCATCTTTGGTTAATAAAAGAACCGACTGGGAAAGTTTTAAGTACGACTTGGACTCCATTATAAATTTAAAAGTCCCCCTAAAGTACCCGCAACAATTAGAAACAGAAGTAAAAACTCTTGTGACAAACATCCAACAATGTGCCTGGAAAAATACACCTGAATTAAAACGAAGAGTTGTAAGTACCATCTACCCTATTGAAATTCGGAATCTCATCGCTGAAAAAAGGAAACAGAGACAAAAGTGGCAGCGAACGAGGTTTCCTGCCGACAAAACACTTTTAAATAACCTGACAAAAAAACTTACTAGGCAAATACAGCAGTTCCAAGATGAATCGATGTGTACATATCTAAGCCAATTAACGTGTGATCGGACTACTGATTACTCTTTATGGAAAGCCACAAAAAGCTTGAAAAGACCTATTACGCAAATTCCACCAATTAGAGATGAAACTGGACAATGGGCCGTTAATAATGAACAAAAAGCTACTAGATTTGCACTCCACCTATAGCAAATATTTTATCCAAATGGACTTGACACCGAAGACATATCGTTTGAAACAATGCAAAATGATGATGATGATGATGATAAGGGACTTATACACAAACTAAATACAATGCTACCAAAACAGTTTTCAGATATCATACAATCTTACATATCAAACAGAATGTTTAGAGTAAGACAAGAAGATGCATACTCTGATCTAAAACCAATTAAAGCTGGAGTACCACAGGGGAGTGTTTTAGGTCCGATCCTGTACTTATTATACACCAGTGATATTCCAGAATTAGAAAATAGTACCATAGCAACCTTTGCAGACGATACGGCAATAATGGCCGTGGGGTCTACGCACAAAGAAGCAGTACAAAAAGTCCAAATAGCCGTAAATACCATTTACAATTGGACCAACAAATGGAAAATAAAACTTAACGAATCGAAGTCGGTTCATATAAACTTTACAAATAAAATACCAAACTACCATCCAGTATACATAAACGGCCATACAATACCCTACGAAAATACTGCCAAATACCTGGGAATGACTCTTGATACAAAGCTTCGCTGGAAAGCTCATGTCAAAAAGAAACGCGATGAGTTAGAACTCCGCTACAGGAAGATGTATTGGCTACTGGGTAAACACTCAGAACTGTCAATACATAACAAAATAATCCTATACAAACAAGTCCTCATGCCCATATGGACTTATGGTATTCAGTTATGGGGATGTACCAAACAAAGCAACACAGAGATGATACAACGTTTCCAAAACAAAGTCCTCAGGGGTATTGTAAATGCGCCCTGGTACATCAGAATGAGCGACCTTCATCGAGACCTTAAAGTAGATACCGTCGCGGACATCATAAGGAAATTCGCCGAAGCTCATGAACACCGACTTCATCATCATGTAAACGTCGAGGCCATCCAGCTCCTCGATCATACAGACTTAGTAAGGAGACTCAAAAGGACAAAACCTTTTGAGTTAAGTTAATGTGAAAGTGCCAAGTGAGTGACACATAAAAGTGTAGTGTAAAAGAACACAAGAGCAAAGTGTCTTCATATTTATAAAGACAATAAGAGAAGTGTTAATGGACACTATCTTAGTTTAATTCACATTATTAATTTAGGTTAAATTAAAATTACTTATTAGGCTGTTCTAGACTAGATTGTAATTATAATGATGTACCACTTTGGTATATCATAACATTAAAAAAAAAAAAAAAACTCTTTAGTGTTTATCTTTGAGTCGGCAACACGCAAGTGATAACTTTGGTATTGGAAGCGTCCATAGTCTACGGTAGCTGCTTGCCATCAGGCGAGCTAGATGCTTGTTTGCCACCGAAGTAGTATAAAAAGTACTAGAATAATCTGTATTTCGTCAGTCTAAATGTGACAATTATGAGTGCACGAGAACGGTCAGAGATTTTTCAATTGAATTTATCCCATCGTTACATTTCTCATTCCAGCGCAGGTATAAGCACACGCTCCACATACTCCAAATCCTCCATACAAAACAAAATCCTGAATTTCAAACCCGCCAATAGGTAGATCTTTAATTAGTAAACAAGTCTATAGAACTCGGAGGTCTATTAAGGCTGGTTTTAGTATTTCCTGCTGTGAAATCCCTAGCAAAGCTTATTCGAATAAAAAACTCTCATTACTGTATATCCCATTGAATACCAGCGTAAACTTTAACACTCACGCTATAAAACCCATCTGTACGAGGACGTACTCATTGAAATTATTTTTATGTACACACAGCAACGGAGTTAGTTGTACAGTGCCGCTATATGAAGATTCGTTTTTTAAGAAATCCTGCCAATATTATAAATGTGAAAGTTTGTGAGTATGGATGGATGGATGTTTGTTACTCTTTCACGCAATAACTACTGAACGGATCTGGATTAAATTTGGCATACAGATAGATTATAGTCTGGTATAGCACATTTTTATCGCGATAACCGACATCCACGTGGGCGGAGCCGCGGGCAACAACTAGTTACATATATTTCTGTGGAATTTGGTAACAGTTTACAATTAGACTAAAGCTACAGAAAAAAAAATATTCCACACAAATTCATACATTGGTTTTCCTAAAAAACTAATCTTCATATAGCGGCCCTGTACAACTAACTCCGTTGCCGACCGTACATTTAAAAATGTAAAGTCTGTGTTAAATAGTTTTGAAAATTTACTGAATAGAATACAGCGAGCTGAAAACTGTTTCAGCAATTACAGAACATTTGTGTGCACTCATGCCATTAATCTTTTCGTATCGTTTTATTATTTGCTTATTTAATGCTTTAGTGTTCCACCAAGCGAGGACGATGCATTTCTGAGTTTATTTTGACAACCAAATAAATAAAATTGAAGTTTATATTCGTCATATAAAAATAACAGAGTTATCTACTAATACTAATAAGCAAATAAGCATGTAAAACGGTGGTGGCCGAGTGGGAAAGTAACCGACTTGCACGCAAGAGGTGCGAGTTCGATCCCGGACAGTACAAATGTAAATTTCACTTTGTGGAGTTTTTATACTAATCAAATGATTCGCCGTCTGCTAACGGTGAAGGAAAACATCGTGAGGAAACCTGACATGTTTTAGAAGAAATTCTAAAGACATGTCAGATTCACTAACCCGCACTAGGCCAGCGTGTGTGAATGAAGGTCTAAAACCTTCTCTCTCTCTTGATGGAGGAGATGAGTGCCCAGCAGTAAGCATAATATTTATATCTGCCGCTTTTAGCTAAACTTGGACTGGCAGATAGCTGATGTTATAAAGAGTAACTTAGACTAATTTTATATTAGAAATAAGGATTCCACGCAAAAATATCGGGAACGTATTCTTAAATGAGACTGGGACACAGCGAAGCGGGGCCGGCTTTAGTTAGTGTTTAGATACTAGTGGAAAATAGAGGGAGAGAGAGAGAGAGAGAGAAAATAGAGATTAGATAAAAGATATAATAGTAACTTAAGGTCTAGATGGGTAGGTCTAGTCTAGGTATTCATACATTTATATCAGACTATGGAAAAAATATACGTGTATTAATACTGTGACTGCCTCGGTGGTCCAGTGGCCGCAGTATGTGCCTACTGTGCACGAGGTTGTGGGTTCGATCGCCACACAGAACAAAACTTTGTGTGACCCACAAAGAATTGTTCTGAGTCTGGGTGTAATTTGTGTCCGTTAATTGTATGTTTGTAAAGTCCCCCGCGACGCAGAGCTTGTTCTCTAGTGCGGGAGTTGTCTTTTTAAAAATAAAAAAATAAATAAACTGTAGGAGGAGTTATATGGTGGGTTTGCTGGAGAAGCTTCTCCAAGAGCCATACCTATTTCCTACTACAGTGGCCAGGTAATAAGTTTAGATACAACTGAGTCATACACTTTCCTTACATCCACTTTCACGTTAAAAGTTATTGTTACCTTTATTCTATTTGAATGTTGTATTCATATAGAGTTATAACAACAAACTAAAGAGAGGTAGGGGACCATACTAGTGGGCAAGCCCGACTGGGGAACGACCTCCACCTTACAGAAGACCACAGCCAAATAACTACGCACAGCGGTGCAGTTGTGTTCCTGTGTGTGAATACAGGTCTCCAGCGCTCATTTAGGAATGCGTTTTGAAATAAACGCGTTCCTATCCCAGGGATACTCTCATCTAAAGCCTTGGTGTAAAAAAATGGGTTGGCAACACGTAAATTATACCTTTGGTATTGCAAGCGTCCATAGGCTACAGTAACTGCTTAACATCAGGCGGGCCGTATGCTTTTTTGCCACAGAAGTAATTAGTATTTCATTTTTTCTTTTTTTTTCATTTCATTTATTGAAAGACAACTCCCGCACTAGAGAAAAAGCTCTGTGTCGCGGGGGACTTTACAAAGACACAATTACCGGACACAAATTACACCCAGACACAGAACAACACTTTGTGGGTCGCACAAAGTTTTATCCTGTGTGGGAATCGAACCCACAACCTCGTGCACAGCAGGCGCATACTGCGGCCACTGGACCACCAAGGCAGTCAGCATCAGTATGTCTAGCTAACTGTTTTTTAAACACAAACATAATGATGAATAGTTTATTATCTCCTTACCAGTCACTGAAGTTGCGAATTGGAAGTGTTGTGGGTATTTCTCGACCAGACGTTTGATGACATCGATTTGTTCCAAAGTCAGCTGCACGGCGTCCTTGTTCTGAGTGGCGCATGGCACGAAAGCCGACCAGAACTGTGGACAAAACAGAGAAACTTATAGAATCGCTTTTGTGATAAAAAATTAAGTATAATAATAATGTAAACATATAAAATCTTTAGAGTTTTTTTTAAATTTAAATAAACTACAAATCCTGCATTATAGAACAAGCTCTATGTCGCGGAGGACTTTACAAACACACAATTAACGGATATAAATTACACCTAGACTCAGAACAAATCTTTGTGGGTCACACAAAGTTTTGTCCTGTGTGGGAATCGAACTCACAACCTCGTGCACAGCAGGCGCATTTGTATTTATGTTTCTTATGAATAAACTCAAAACTTTCAATATTTAAAATGCCATAATTTTATCACTGAGTTACATAAGCTATTTATATCATATTTGGACGCTTGTAATAACAGAGGTATCACTTGCGTGTTGCCAACCCATTTTTTTAACACCAGGGCTTTAACATGGGAGTACCTATATCTTTGATAGGAATACGTTTCTTTCAAAATACATCCCTAAATGAGCTCTTGAGAACTGTGCTTACACACAAGAATACAACTACACCGCTGTGTGTAGTTATTTGGCCGTGGTCTTCTGTAAGGCGGAGGTCCTTCCCCAGTTAGGCTTAATTGTTAGTATAGTGCTCTACCTCTCTTTTTATTTATTGTATTTATTCGTCTCTATATACCACTGCTGGGAAAGGGTCTCCTACTCTTTCATAGAGGCAATACACGCTGGCATAATACGTATGACTATTAACATTAAACATAATAATTATAAACTCTTAATATATCTTGTACGGCGTGGGTTTTTTCATCCCGTGTTATTTCCACAATGCTCAGACTATACAATCAAAATCGCTGCTTAATCTGTAGCACTTCTGAGCCTCTAGACAAGTGGCATAAGCGATAGTCGAATCGAAAAGTAAAAAAGAAAATGTACGGGATTTGACATAAGTTTACGACATTAAATCGTAGACTCACGTCAAATTCCATACATTTTAAATTTTGATTTTTCGATTCTACTATCGCTTATGCCACTTGTCTAGAGGCTCTGCCCCTCTAGACAAGTGACATATACGGTAGTCGAATCGAAAAGTCAAAAAAGTAAATGTATGGGATTTAACGTTAGTTTACGACCTGATATCGTAAACTTACGTCAAATCCCATACATTTAATTTTTTGACTTTTCGATTCGACTACCGTATATGCCACTTGTCTAGAGGGGCTGGAATGTTTGCTGAAGCAAGGGTGGACCATTTTTATGCAATTATTCGCATGCGTAGCGCATCTATCCTTCGCAGAACACGCGACAGTTGCCACACCATGCTGGTAACCGGTGGGACTGTCCAATGCTGGGTCAATGACTAGGACTTCACATAGTGTGTGCACCCTAGTCCGCAACTTTGTATTTTATTTATTATTTGATGTTGTGTGTGTACCTATATTATATGTATATTGTTTGTTGTTTGTATTAATTTACTAACATTAGTCTTTAAGTATATTATGTTACTAACATTTTTGAATCTATGGTCTGCCAATAAATTATTATTATTAAAAACAAAACATTTCAAATCTCGTAGGCGTAGTCTTTGTCATAGTTGTGAACATACACGAGCATTAATACTGCAACAATGTTTGAAGATACTCTAGGAGTGGTTATAGATGCTGGTTCTCAAAATACTAAGGCTGGGTTTGCTGGAGAAGCTTCTCCAAGAGTCATGTTTCCTACTACTGTAGCCAGGTAACATGTTTACAATTGCGAAGTGCTCTATGCCTTATGTTATCTTGTTCTTCCTAATTAAATAGGTCTTTTTATAAAACAAAATAACAAATTTAAAATGGGTTTTCGAGCATTCTTGCAGTGATTGTGAGCAACGTATGTCTGCTTTTATGAAAATGATTTAGTGGGGTATTCCTCGAAGCGCACCTATTTTGAAACACACCTAACAAAACGCAACAAAAGTATTCCTCAAAACGCACCATTCAGGTGCGGTATAAATTAAAAATATTCCGCACCTGAATGGTGCGTTTCGAGGAATATTTTAGGTGCGTTTGATTTAGTCAGCAGTATTTTGATTCAATAAGTACCTACCTATACATATTTATGTGGTGGTGGCCGAGTGTGCCAGTTCGATCCCGGGTGGCAGTATCAATGTTAATTTTACTTTGTGGAGTTTATATTGTACTAATCAAATGATTCACCATCTGCTAACGTTAAAGGAAAACATCGCGAGGGAACCCATCATGACTTAGAAGAAATTCTAAAGACATATATGATTCACCAACCCGCATTAGGCCAGCGTGTGTTAATTAAGGCATAAATCCTCTCTCTCTTTCTTGATAGAGGAGTGAACCCGTTGCCCAGGTATGGGACATATATATGGGTTGCTATTATAAGTACCTGTATATTATTTTTAACATAATGATATCATTTACAGCAACTTAAGTAAGTGCTTACTAATTTATATCGGCGTCAATACCAAATTTCATTAATTTAAGAATTTAACAATAAATTTACGTATGTTAATAAATCAATCAATTTCGTTCAAAATAAAATGAATCAGTAAATTTGTTCAACCAACAAATACTGCAGCGTATTGTAAAATTAAAAACTAAACAAATATTTGTACATTTCAAAATAAATGTTAATATGTAATGGAGCCTATAATAAATTGAGGCATTATTGAATTTTCAGCAAACTATGTATAAATGCAGTATAATAATTATTATTATGTTTATTTTGGTGGTTCATGCAAATATAATCCCAACTAAAGTCATTAATGCGAAACTCATATATAAATTGTAGCTTTTGCCCGCGGCTCCGCCCGCGTAGATGTCGGTTATTGCTGCAAAAAGCCTATGCCTAGCCTATGTGTTATTCCAGACCATAATCTATCTGTGTGCCAAATTTCATTCAGATCCATTCAGTAGTTTTTACGTGAAAGAGTAACAAACATCCATCCATCCATCCATTCTTACAAACTTTCACATTTATTATATTAGTAAAGATTCAGTACTAAAAACATTACCACAGATTACTAAATAGTTACTACGTAACAGATACAAGTAGAAAAATAACCAATACGACTGTGGAAAGACCTCCACCTGACAGAAGACCACAGCCAAATAACTACACACAGCAGTGTAGTGGTATCACTTGCGTGTTGCCAACCCATTGTTTTGAAATCTAAGGGTAATTTATTGCGTAGAATAGTCGATAGGCTTGATAAAGAGGGTCCATGGTCTCCAGTATATCATGAATTCAAAGCAAACAGGTCAGTTGAACTTGCATACATACATAACATAAAGTTCAACAATACACATACTGTAGGTTTAGAAGAGACAGCCAATAAGCTACTAGGTTCTCTTGTACCCGATGATCGACAAGATAATGACACGGAATACCACCAACAGATTAGACAATGGGCAGCACAACCGCCTTTATCTTCAATGTCAGATTTACCATCCACTGACGAATTTATCAATATTGTCAGATCTCTACCCATCAATAAAGCTTCAGGTGATGATAAAATTTCAAACAAAATGATTATAGAGGCTTGTAAAATCTCTGGGGAATCAATCTTAAATGTTTATAGGCGTTGTATTATAGAGGGTATTTTTCCTAGTATCTGGCGTTCCGGTAACATAAGGTTAATACCAAAAGGTGGTGATAAACCACTAGATGACCCTAAGTCGTATCGACCTATAACCCTATTACCATCTTTAGGGAAGTTGCTAGAACGCCTTATCGTTCCTCGACTTTTGCCGGGTGGGGTTAAATTTCATGAAAAACAATTTGGTTTCACAATAGGTAGGTCCACTGTAGACGCAGTTATATCCGTTAGGGTAACAGTCACTTGATCAGATTGTCAATATGTATTAGGTATTTTCTTAGATATATCTGGCGCCTTTGACAATGCATGGTGGCCGATGTTACTTTTGAAATTAAAAGCTCGTGGTGTGTGTAGTAATATATACTCACTTATCTATACATATTTTTCACATGGAACAGCTAAGCTTAAACTTGGCCACTATGCAGTGTCGAAGCCGCTAACAATGGGCTGTCCCCAGGGATCAGTATTAGGGCCGTATCTTTGGAATTTAGGTTTTGATGATTTCCTGACACTGCCATTACCATCTGGCTGCACTTTGACCGGTTACGCTGATGACGGTCTTTTACTTATACAATCTAACACCAGGGCTGGACTTGAGAGCTTAGCGGAAAAATGTTTGCGCCTGATCTCTGATTGGGGAGTGCGCAACCGCCTATCGTTCGCGCCTCATAAAACATTTCAGCTACTATTGAAAGGGAATTTAAAAACGCCACCTAGAATTAGATTTAATAATATTACTGTTAGAAATAAGGATTCCGTTTGTTATTTAGGTTTGATTTTAGAAAGGAACTTCACTTTTGTAGATCATATTACAACGATAGGAGAAAAATCTAAGAATAGTTTTTACGCCTTGACGAGGATATCGACGTCGACATGGGGTCTGTCTTTTAACACCTTAAAAATTATCTATGCAGCAACTTATTTGGGTTGTATGTGTTACGGTGCACCTGTGTGGGCTGATAGGACAACCATCGGTGCCGCACGACGCAAGTTGCTTCAGAGTCAACGTCTGGCGTTGATATTTTTGTGCAAGGCGTATAGGACAGTTAGCACTGAAGCTTTACCAGTACTGGCAGGTGTTCTTCCTGTCGATCTAGAGGTACAGAGACGAGCGGCGATTTATTACACCACACGTGACAACATCAATTCCAACTTTTTAATGCCACGTGATCGCCTTAAAATCACCCGATTATTTAAAGAACAAACTGAAGTTTATAGAACCCTCATTAATGAATGGCAACAGCGATGGGATACATCAACCAAGGGACGCCACCTCTACCAGTTTTTTCCTTCCGTTACTGATCGGTTGGCAAAGACATGGCTGGAGGTTGATCACAGTGTCGCTCAGTTCCTTACAGGTCATGGTAACTTTCGGAGCAAGTTATACTCATTTAAGCTAGTTGATTCGCCGAACTGTCAATGCTCAACACCTGGCTCCGATCAGGAGCAGTCTGCTCATCACATACTCTGGGAGTGTAGTCTTTGGCATAATGATCGTACTATTATGTTGAACAGCTTACATATATCATCTGGAGCGGCTTACTATGGGGATTTAGTCTCATCTAGGGGGAATTTCCGTGCATTTAAACGTTTCTGCCATACATATTATAGCAATCAAACTTAGCTCACTTAGGTCCCGTAGTTTAAGGTCCTCCGTGGTGCTCCTTTTCATAGGTTACAAACCTATACAGATTTATTTTGTCTCCCGCTTTGCTATGGAGGGAAGTGGAAACTTTTCTTTCTAACTCCTCCTATTTACTTCTGATTAAATTCGTTGCGGGGTCCAAGACAGTAGGTTTAGTTGTCCACGGGACGCACGAGTGTCAAAACTCGGTGTATCAGTTGGTTACTCCGCTGTTAATCCTGGCTCACAGGAGTCACAGCGGTGGGCATGTGGGTGGGATTGTCCCGAAAAACCCATTGTTTTACACCAAGGCTTTGTAATCGTTTCTTTCAAAACGCATCCCTAAATTATACTCTCATCACAAAGCCCTGGTGTAAAACAATGGGTTGGCAACACGCAAGTGATACCTCTGGTATTGCAAGCGTCCATAGGCTAGGGTAACTGCTTAGCACCAGGCGGGCCGTATGCTTGTAAGCCACGTAAGTAGTATAAAAAAAAAACTTAATTTTTTTAACAAACCCTTTGAAAACATATTCCCATTAATATTTCTACTCAAAAATGTAATATCTGTCCAATGCATCAATCAAACCAATCTCGTGCTGACGTTTTATTGAAACAGTAGGTAAAATAATTCCACATTTTGTAAAATATTCGCATACATCGAATACGTTAATATTTTTACGAAATAATGTAAATATTGATAAAATACAAGCAAATAAATGTCAAAGGCCTTAAGCCGAATACCGGCCGGCTGATTCTCTAAGAAATAGCGATGGCAAACTGACATTTGTGATCGCAAACTGACAGTTGTGATTGCTCGGTGACGGCACAATCTATTGACTAAACGTCAAAATGGCTCGGTTTTTGCTCTTACAGAATACCGATTACCAATCCAGCACCACCGCGAACATTGAGAAACATCTGGCTGTCAGCCAGATTTTGCTCAATTTTCGCGGTGGCTCGGTTTTTGCTCATACGGAATACCCCTGCCGGGCTCAGATGATTAATATAATTTAAATAATAAAGTAGGGATCGCCGGCGACTTCGTACGCGTGGTAATTTGGAATATTTTTACCGATTTTGAAACATATCTCACTACTGCTCTGCTCCTAATGATCATAGCGTGATGTTATATAGCCTTAGCCTTCCTGGATAAATGCACTATTCAACAAAAAAAAAACGAACTAGTACTTTCTGATATTAGCGCGTTTAACCAAACAAACAAACTAACTCTTCAGCTTTATAATATTAAGTAAAGATAACGACAATTTGATCTGTTACTGCACAGAGTACAATGATAATAGTATGGTGAGGGTTACCCATTAAGTTAATAAATTGAATTAAAATTTACTGTTGACCCTTTGGCATATTTGCCTTAGTATATAGGTAGTAGATAGTAATAGATAGTGGGTAATTCGAAAAAAATTCATTAAGGCAAACTTACAGCTAATTGCCAAATTGGATGTCTTTACTAAATCACAACACCAAGTCAAAAATAACTTAATGAAGCTGCTTTATAAAATAGATTAGGATCATTACACTTCATTTGTGCAAAATACTTAACTTGAGTTAAGTTTAAGACATCGATTAATGAGAAAAGTACTAAGAAGCTAAACGAACAACTGTAATATGTAAAGGTAAATATAGACTAGAGTATTTTCTTAAGCATTTCTGTGTAATGTAATTTTCCTGCGAATGCTCGGCGTAATGCTCACAACGAGTATGAATTTATTTCGTTGTACCGCGTTAATTGTTCCTTGAAATGTCGGACATACAAGGCTCGACGAAATGTTACACCAATACGCTCGTTCGTTTGTACAATTATTATTGTAACAAAACGGCGAGCGTGCTCGACGTCTGGTTCGTGAAGGGTGATACACTAGAACATTTCATAGAGCGTCTCGTTGTTCTGTTACAAGTAAATGCTCTAGTCTATACTCACGTTAAGACAAGCATTGCACAACTCAATGTAGACAGTGACAATCATTTACGTTGACAAAAGAAAAATAACAATAAAGGCTAGACCGCACTTTGCGACGCTTCCTTGGTGTTCCTTCCCCAGTCGGGTTTGCTCGCTAGTATGGTGCCCTACCTCTCTTAAACAAAACACAACAAACTTGTCGTACTTCTAATCAAACACGTTTTAACTTGAATAAAGTAAAGTGTCGCGTCGCTTGCTATACCGCACTAGCGGCAGCGGCACTACGCGGCGCGACACGGTACGCTGCTGCGTAGTGCGTTATACCTAATACAATTTCATACAAAGAATATATGGTCGGTATGTGTCGCGTCGCTCCACTGCCGTGAAGCGTCGCAAGTGCGGTCTAACCTTAAACAGTTAAAGCAACCTTGCAATACAAACAGACAACCAATACAAACACTGGTTATCATTAGAGTAAAGGCGAACTTGAAACATCACCTAAATATATGAATAGATAGATAGATACACTTCCATAAGATAGTTTGTGGCGACGGTGTTAGTTTGTGAAACTTTAAAGCTTTCGGAACTGTTCGCCTCAGTCATTTGTGGGCACATGGAGCCATTACAATATTATATAGCACTGTCTATATGTTACAATTTCACAGCTTCATTACTAAACTGATTTTGGTACAGTTTGTTATAAACTAATTGAAATAATTAGCTGGTTGTAGGGAAAGAAGGAAGACTACTAAAATTCGTGTGAGATGCCGAGGATCGTGCTAAGTGGCGTGCTCTTGGAGAGGTCTACATCCAGCAGTGGACTGCGATAGGCTGATGAGGGTAGTGGTATGGAGCAAACTTCAACTCCAAAAAAGTTCATAAGTAACGTTTTATCGGCATATAGACTAGACTGCCTTGGTACAGTGGCCGCAGTATGCGCCTGCTGTGCACGAGGTTGTGGGTTCGATTCCCACACAGGACAAAACCTTGTGTGACCTCCAAAGTGTTGTTCTGATTCGGGGTCTAATTTGTGTCCGTTAATAGTATGTTTGTAATGTCCCCCGCGACACAGAGCTTGTTCTATAGTGCGGGAGTTGTCTTTTTAAAGAAAAAAACAGCTAGTGAAGTAAACTATTATTGCTTTTTTTACAGATTCCGTCGTGAAGGGCTTATCGACGGTACCCCACTAATCTACTGTGGAGCCGAGGCTATCAAACACCGAGGGATCTCAAAACTGGTGTGGCCAGTTCAGGATGGCTTCATCAAAGACTGGGAAGAGATGGAGAAACTTTGGCATCACGTTTTTTATAAAGAACTGCATGTGCCTCCTGAGAGTACGAGAGTTATGTATGCTGTACATCCTCTAGTGCCGAGAGAAGCTAAGTAAGAGCACAAGAAGGTTTTTATTACTAGACTACGGTAACTGCTTACCACCAGGCATGCTTGTTTGCCTCTTAAGTAGTTTATAAGAACTACTGCTTTTTCCAGTAAAAATATTTTGTCCTTTCCAAGACATTTTCCATCGCCAGACATTCAATTATTATCTTTTTGAAGGTTGTATTTAATTGTTCACAGAAATATCGTTTTCATTTGTTAATAAATTGGCGCCATGCTGATTTCTATTCCAATCAGCTAGCACTAGAACGTAAAATTTCAATCATACTTATCAAAAGCTTCGATTTATTGCGCACAATACGCTAACGAGTTCATGGAATTTAAATGTATATTTTCATTCGAAAGTGACTAGATATTTAGATTTATTAATACCTTTAAATGTGTTTTTTATAAAACCTTACTAACTGGATTGAAAAAGTTTCAATACCTTTTAATCAATCAATCAATTAGTCTATCGCAGTCCACTACTGGACATAGGCGTCTCCCAACACGGGCCATAGCGCACGGTCCTCCGCCTTCCGCATCCAAAAACAAAAAACCTGAAGTCAGTTTAAGTTTTCTTCTTGAAGTCGGTGCTGTGTCCATACCACCATATCACCTAATATACAGCTTGGCACCGACTTCAATCTGTATTCAGTTATTTTAATCATTTTGAAGTCAGTTTCATAAAAAAAAATATATTTTTCTTTTTTAGTGATAAAATTAAATTTTGTCAATACTTATAACATTTGAGGGTTGTTCTCGATTTCTCTAGGATTCCCTCAAGAGTATAATCTTTCAAATAAAAAAAAAACATTTAAATATAAATATCATTAATTCATCATATCAGTCATTTGTGGACCGATTCTCAAAATAAAAATATATTTTGAGAATCGGTCCACAAATGACGGAGAAATCGGTGAACATACATAAAACAAAATACATACAGTCGAACACATAACCTCCTCCTTTTTTGAAGTCGGTTAAAAACGCAATAGCTCTGAGATGGGGTATTAAAAGGCGTCATTTGATGTGTATTGCTCTTAAATTTTAAGTCGAGCACAGTGAGTACTAAATAAGACACTGAGACGATGTGTCTTAGTTCGTAAACGCTCTTAATTGTTCACAACATACTTTATGCTACTGTAATTTTATGACTAACATATTTAATCCTATGAAACTTTTACGTAATCCTGTCAGACAGGGGGCATTATGTCAAAAGAGACATCATTTATTAAATACTATAGACTATAAAAACTAAAGCATGGGGTTCTTCAAGAAAGTTATAAGGTTTTTAAAGGATCGGCAACGCGTGAGTGACACCTCTGGTGTTGCAAACGTCCATAGGCTACGGTAACTGCTTACCATCAGGCGGGCCGTATACTTAAAAAAGACAACACCCGTACTAGAGAAAAAGCTCTGTGTCGCGGGGGACTTTACAAACATACAATTGACGGACATAAATAACACCCAGACTCAGAACAACTCTTTGTGGGTTACACAAAGTTTTGACCTATGTGGGAATCGACAACCTCGTGTACTGCAGCCACTGGACCACCAAGGCAGTCAAAGAATCTCTGTGAGAGCTTCGTTTTGAGCAAGAGTGATCTTATCATCCAGCTCTACGAAAATATTTAATGTTCCGCAAATCCGTTTAATAATAAAAGCTATGTAACTAACAGCCTATAGATGCTGTAAAGCTTAACGTGTGCTATTAGTACACCAGCCTAAGTGCAATGCCTATAAAGCTGGGCATCGCTGAACATCAAATATTAGTTAATCCGATGTACCATATATATACATACTACATGCTTTATATAATTGAGTTTGATAGTCGCGTATAAACTAAAATTTAAGAGGTTAGAGAGGTACCATACTAGCGAGCTAGCCCCCCTTGGGAAGGACCTCCACTTTACAGAAGACCATAGCCAAATAACTACACACAGCGGTGTAGTTGTATTCCTATGTAACAAACATCAATACTCACAAATTTTCACATTCATAATATTAGTAGGTTCAATTATTTTAGTTGATCACGGTAAAGGAAACATCGTGAGGAAACCCACATGTCTTAGACTTATAAATTCTAATGGCATGTCCGATCCCCTTACCAGCATCAGGCCTAATCCCTATCAGCACTCTTGATAGAGGAGAGGAGACTCGTGCCTAGCAGTAAGACACATATGGATTACTATTATCATTATAATTAATAACTATATCCTTTCAAACTAGGGAAAAAATGGCCGAAATACTATTCGAATCTTTCACTGTCCACGGCCTATACATGGCGAAGTCACCAGCTCTAGTGCTGCATGCCACTGGTCGAACATCAGGTCTCGTTTGGGAGAATGGTCATGAGTGTTCGTATGTGGCTCCTGTCTTCGAAGGATTCCCTTTGAAGCATTCCACTATACCGTACCGAGTGACGGGGAAGTTGTTGACGGAGAAACTTCAGAAGCTGTTGTTTAACCTCGGCTATTCGTTTACTACGCCATTTGAGTTTGACTTAATGGATCAGATTAAGGTACAAAATATTCTCTAATCCTTTTTTTTCAATAGTTACGATGCTTGAAGTAGAAGTAAGCGAGGTAGAGCAACATAGTAGCGAGCTAGCCAGACTGGGGAAGGGCCTCCGCCTTAAGTCATCTATATACAAACATATTTGAATGATATGTTTGTATATAAATGACTTAAGGCTCTTCCTTGTCTTTTGGCAAGAAGTACCTAGCTGCCGCCATGGCTTCACGATCCTGCGGGAACCGTTATTTAATCCCGGATTAACCCTATGCTATAATCTATATTTGTGCCAAATTTCACCCAGATCGGTTGAGTTGTTTTAAGATTAATCCTCCGAACTTTCACATTTTATAATAACATCATTTTCGTTTTCTACGGTTACGCTCTTTGAAGTTACTCCCTCTAACGATGTCTATATGCCACTTCTAGTATCTTCTATATTCCAATACAATCTTATTTATTTATTTATTTATTCTTTATTGTACACCATTATAAAACCTACATAACATAGTAACTTAAAATAAATAATCTTAATCCTCTTATAAACTTATATTACGTTATTTTACTCTGCAACTGTACTATTGCTCTATGTTTATCTTTGTTATGGGTAATGGATAAGCTTTCAGAACTATGTTGTGAAAATTGTTGGGGAAAGCTTATGTCTAGCAGTGGACGTTTCTTGGCTGAGATGATGATGATGATGAAATAATATAGTGATATTTTTTTATATTAATGGGGTGGCAAACATGCATACGGCTTGACTGATGTTAAGCAGTTACCGTAGCCTATGGACGCTTGCAATAGTAAAGGTATCACTTGCGTGTTGTCAAGCCATTTTTTTACACCAGCGCTTTAAGATGAGAGTATCCCTGGGATAGGAATACGTTTCTTTCAAAACTCTGCTGGAGACGTGTACTCACACACAGGAACACAACTACACCACTGTTTGCAGTTATTTGGCTGTGGTGTTCTGTAAGGTGGTAGTCCTTCCCCAGTCGGGTTTGCTCACTAATATGGTGCCCTACTTCTCTCAATTTCTTTTCACTTTTTAGAAAGACATATGTTACGTAGCCCTAGACTATGAAAAAGAGCTTGCAGCTACAGTTGGCTATGGCGAAAGTAAACTTAAATATGTACTACCCGATGGGCAGCATATCATGCTAGGAGAGGAAAGATTCCAATTAGCCGAGGCCATGTTTCAACCAAAACTGGTAGGATACCAGTGCAGAAACTTACTCGATACCATCACCACGAGTATCGATTTATGTGATCTTGATTACAGGTAAATATTTAGTTTTGGCCGTTGGGGCAGAAAGGTTCTAGAGTGGCGACCACGAACTGAAAGACGAAGCGTGGACCGACGACCTAGTAAAGGTTGCGGGCAACCGATGCACAAGGTCTGCTCAGGATCGAGAGTTGTGGAAATCCTTGGGGGAGGCCTATGTCCAGCAGTGGACGTCTTTTGGCTGAGATGATAATGATGATTTAGTTTTAGGTACTTATTAATGTAAGATGTGGTAAAAAATATTTTCGCCCCTCCTATTAACCGGAGTTCTGATCAAAGGACAGGGAATAACCCATTTATTTTCGGTTGTAATAAAAAAGTAACTAATAAACTCAATTTAGGAAACGATATTTTCTAACTGTATACACATACAGATACAAGGTAGGCAGAGATTATGGTACGCCAATGCTTCGATCCAAAACATACTTCATTCGCTTTCTCTATATTCATGAACCTCTTCATGCATGAACGTTGAATCTAGGTACTTATAAATATTTGTATTGAAAATATTTCTTGTCCTGTGTCGAACGGGCTAACGATCGGTCGTGATCGCGCAATGGCTAACCTCACTACATTCCACGAGTATTTTGTCAATTTAAATCCAAAAGTATTGTAAGCATCGTGCAGCATTTAAAAACCAATGTCTGGTTATTAATAAAGATCATAGCAGTGAACAATTTACGAGTATTATTTCAAGACTATTCTTGGACCAACGTTTGAATGAACACGAAAATGAAGACTTGCCTTTCCCGCCGACATATAGAACGAACTAGATATAATTTTAACAAAAAAAACTACTTTAGTACGGCAAGTTGCAGAATTTCAAATCCTTAGTCTAACGTAGGTATTTTAACAGAATGAACTTTCATGCAAACTCTTATTTCACTTTTCCTTCCTTAAAGACGGTTCTTTTGGATCTGATAATTTACAGCTAAAGTGCATCTCATGACCATTCAAATAAGCCCAAACACGGCTAGCTTACATTGTTTAATTATGAAGTTCCGTTGCCTAACTACCTTAGCAACCATAATGGAAACTTATTTAATCGCCATCCGTAAAATACTTATTATTGAGAAGTTCAGGTGGCCATCTGTGGTTTTCTTAATCAGTTTTACTTCATCATATTATGCTTTCTAAATGCAAATGTTTGATGTGTTGTTAAAAATATTGAAATACATACATCCTCAAAATTTATAGGCACACAAAATATAGTATACTATATTGTGTGTGCCTATTATATTGTGTGTGCCTATAATTTTTGAGGAATTTCCCCAATTCCTCATGGATCCCATCATCAGAACCTTCTTTTGATGAAAATGAGACCAAACTGGAAGCATGTCCTCTTAGACAAAAAAAAAAAAAATTTAAATCGGTCTGTTCTGCTGTAAGAAACATAAAAAAAAATACACACGAAGTCGGTTAATAAAGAGTTAGAGCTTGTTAGTAATATCAGTTTGTGTAGTCAGAACAAATTAAGTCTATTAACAACCACTTGAGAAAATATTGAGTGGTTCTCGAAAATAAACTTGAATTTCCACAATTATTCTGCTTTCACAGTATTTTGAGCTCGAAAGCTTTTGATAGAAGCTTTTAATAGTTTTGTGCCAGGAGACTAAGTACAGAGTCTGTGCTATGAATGGGTTTTAATATGTGTATCGATTTTTCCTTTTTACTTATCTAAATTTCATTGTGTATGGTATATTGGTTTCCATTCCTTTTCGTTCCACTAATATTGTAACTTATACCAAATTGTAAATGTTATATTCTGGCGATTAAAAAGAGTGACCCGAGTTTCTTGTCAATTCTTCTCGAGGCCCTACCATAGTCAGCGAATTGGCCGTAGGATAAAAGTATGCTGGCATTTGTTTTTATGACGTTCATAAGTATCATGTATTTGATCTAAATGAATAAATGAGTTCGACTTTGACTTTGACTTCGTATCGTATTCGTTTAAGTGATAAAAAATTGAATTATTGAACTTCATATCTACTACTGACTCATCATAAAACCAACAGTTTTATTTGTTTTAATTAGATAGCATCCTATCTCAGATGATTACTATCGAAGATTATAGTCGCATATAATAATATACTTATATGCTAAATGAATTATTTATTTTATAACTAAACAAAAACAAAAGTGGTGAATTGAGCTCCAGATCCATTATAGGTCGCTGACTCAATTATTTATTTTATAACTAAACAAAAACAAAAGTGGTAAATTGAGCTCCAGATCCATTATAGATCGCTGACTCAATAGAGTAAGTAATTAACAATGATATATGTTTCAGAAAAATATTCATCAAGAACATAGTATTCTCAGGAGGATCCTCCCTATTCCCTGGTATCGTAGAACGAGTGACTCAAGGCCTATCTCTTCAGTTGAGGACAGAGACCAGGCCGCATATTGACGCAATGCCTATGAGACAGCATGCAGCTTGGGCAGGCGGCTCCATGATAGCTTCAATTAAAGGCTTGAAAGGATTCTGGCTAACAAAAGAAGAGTACGATGACGCAGGATCTAGCCGAGTCAAATATAAATTCTTTTGATTGAACCAAACAAAGGTAGCATGAAATTCTTTCAAGAAAGTGGTTATAGAAGACAAAAGTAGAAGTATAGTTTGATAAATAAGGAATTTTATAATACTGTGGGCACATTTGTAAGAAAGTTTCAAAGTTTTGGACATGTACCTACTACAGCGGAAATATTTGTTTAAGTGAATACTTTGCATTTCCACAGAAATGTCTCCAGCTCCCCGAATTACTTTCTTACTTTTCTGTCTACTCAAAGCGTATTTACATTTCCCAGTTTCATACCATCGCTGTTTAGAGAGGAAAACAAAAACAGTTGACAAAGACACTTGCCATGCAGAACTTTGACAGTGTAAATGAGCCTTTACTTCCTATTCCATCTTAGAGGAAAGTTACTTTTAAAGTATTTAACCATTTGTGAATATTTTAATATTAGAGTGGGTGGTATTTTCAGGGTTCTTTGTAACTTTCTTTATAAGTTTTAAGGACTTCATTTTAGGTTATAAATGAATTAACTGCTTGAGTGAAACTGTTTATTGTATTAGAAGTTTATACGATACTTGGAGTTTGTTATTAGCTATAAAACGATTTTGTGACGCAAGTTCTTTATTATGTTAGTTTTAATATTACTTCATTGTTAATTTAACTTTCGATTTATTCTTTCTGAATGGTATTATTATGATGATGATATCTGCCACAATTTTGAAGTTATCCGAATCTTAGTGTACAGACAACATGCCTTTAATAAGTACTTATGTACACGATAAGAAAAGATTTAAAAAATATGTAAAGAAGAGCGAGGTTGGAAAGTAGTTAGAAGAATATAAAATTCTTAATTTTTCACAAGGTAAATTCACCGGGAGTCAAGACTTTCATAGATCTTCAGCATTATAATATGTCTGAAATATTTGCAAGATGGCCCTATAACCTTTAGTCCTGCCTTAATGGTAACACTACAATGCCAAGCAGAGAATATATCTTCAAATCGTAAAATTCCCATACCACCCGCATTGAGCTCTTTCGTCGAAAAAATTTCAGTGTTATTGCAGCTTATGGGCGCTTATCTCAATACCAAAGGTATCACTTGCATGTTGCCGATTATTTTATATAGGAAAATGCTTCTTTCGAAACGCATGCCTAAATGAGAGTTGGAGACCTGTTCTTAAACACAACTATACGGCTGTGTGTAGTTATTTGGCTGTGGTCTTCTAAGTTTACTCTTACGGATATTATACACGGTATGTGGCTTGCTTTGTCTATTACATGGGTGTCCCATAAAGGTAACAAAACGCATGTATTATAAAAATCTGTTAGAATAAGTATGATAAACCACGTTTGATGTTATGTTTAATTTTTTAAGCTATCATAGCTTCTATCGCGGGCCTTGAGCGTGGAGACCGAATCCAAAAATTCCGTAACGAAAATAACCTAACACCCCCCACTCCGACCGGCACAGCGGTGATACTTTTTTTATTGATGAATTCTCTAAACGGTCAATTATAATAATATATGTTAAATTTGTGTAAGGAGGTTTTGATCTAAGAAACTTAAAAATAAGTAAAGAATAAATTAAAGGTCAAATAGTAGCCTAAAATTTAATGAATTATGGTTGAACTTCGACCACGGGCGATCACTATAATCAATTTCACATAGCCCCATGCTATGTGAAATTGATTATAGTGATCGCCCGGTGACGTTTAGCATTTAAAATATCTAGAGATATGTAGTATTGATAATATCGAATTCAAAAATATCGATGAAATAATTTAAACGATATAATTTACTTTGAAGTTAGAATCGATTTCACGATTAAATTTAGAAACAAAAATAAAATCAGCAAAGGAAAAAAATACTGCATAAATAAAATAAATAAATAATTATAATTGCATAAGTTGATAAAAAATGCTATGCAATAGCTTTACCGCGGCAGTCCCCGAGTGCCACACGTCTTTTTTGTCTAAAAACATAGCAATCGTTTAAATATTTTATCTATTGCTATCAGATGAATAATAAATCTGCCATTTCTGTTTATATCCTATTGGTCTTATACTCGCTGCTATTTTGTACCACGTTTGATCCGGTGAATGGAATATAATCGTATTATACGCAGGCGCACTACAACCGGAGTGTACTTCAAAATGGCCGTTGGTACAGGGAAGTATACCTACAGTCAATTAAGCCTAAACCCTCTCTCTCTCTCTTGATAGAGTATAGGAGATTTGTGCCCCGTAGTGTGACTATTATTATTATGATAAACCTATAAACTGTCACAATGCAGGGCAAAGCCTCCCCTTCCTTTTTCCATGATAGCCTTTATTATGAGAGGTAGGGCACCATACTAGCGAGCAAGCCCGATTGGGGAAAGACCTCCACCTTACAGAAGACCAGGGCCAAATAACTACACACAGTGGTGTGGTAGTGTTCTTGTGTGTGAGTACAGGTCTCCAGCGTTCATTTAGTGATACGTTTCGAAAGAAGCGTATTCCTATCCCAGGGATACCCCTATCAAAAAGCCCGGTGTAAAGAACACGCAAGTGATACTTCTGGTATTGCAAGCGTCCATAGGCTACGGTAGCTGCTTACCATCAGGTGGGCCGTATACGCAGAACAAACATTCGTGCTCATTACACAAAGATTTGTCCTGGGTGGGAATCGAATCCACGACCTCCGGCGTCGCAGTCAAAGTCATTAACCACTAGACCAACAGGCCAGTCATACGTACATATATACATACGTATACGTATATTCTTCGCTATCTGAATAGGTTTTCGCCTAGTAAATTGACGATCAAATGATGATCTTACAATTCTGTGAAATAGTTATTTGTTATGATACATAATACTGAGTTTTCATCAGTTACAATTATTTCAGACTCAGTGAATGGACAACGGCGAAAGAATTCATTCTCTCTAATAAAACTTAACCCACATAAAGGAAGCTAATATTCTAAGGTAAGACATAAAACTGTGTCAAAAGTGGGTCGGCAATACGCAAGTGATACCTCTGGTATTGCAAGCGTCCATAGGGTACGGTAACTGCTTAACATCAGGTGGGGCGTATGCTTGTTTGCCACTCAAGTACAAAAGTAAAAAAAAAAAAAATTTTCTCAAAAAATTTAAGCCATCTCCGTAAAGCATTGAAAAATACTTTAAAATTGAAATTTTTAATCATAACTATTGCTATTGATATTTTCATACAAAAATACCACCTGAATTGCCGATGTATCCCGTAAAATTTATACAAAATGATTTCATAAAAACTTTATCCAGCTTTAGCAAATAGTAACACACTGAAAAAATCTGCTATATAGAACGAGTCGTTCTTAACTAATGCTCGATCACGATCGTCACACATGTTGCATATTTTGGGACAACTCACACACCGCCACCTGATCCCAAACTAGGCAGAGCCTGTACTATGGCAACCAGACAACTGATAAACATCCTTATATATTTCTATTATAAATGTGAAAGTTTGTAAGAATGGATGGATGGATGGATGTTTGTTACTCTTTCACGTAAAAACTACTGAACGGATCTGGATGAAATTTGGCACAGAGATAGATTATGGTCTGGGATAACACATAGGCTACTACTACTTTTTGCAGCGATAACAGACATCCACGCGGGCGGAGCCGCGGGCTACAGCTAGTATAATATGTATATATTTTTAAATACATACATATTATAAATAAATAACACCCAGACACAGAACAAACATTTATATGCTCATCACACAAAGATTTGTCATGGGTAGTAATCGAACCTACGACCTCCGGCGTAGCAGTCAGAGTAGACCACTAGACCAACAGGCTAGTCAATATACATATATAAATTGGCTCTCATAGCCAGGTACACTCACCAATTAATAAACGATCAGTAGGTTAAGCTATCGTGGACATGCTTACCATATAGATGGGTCACCGAGTACTGGAATATTATTTGAGCGTCTCCGTGTTTTGGAGGACACGTTAAAAGTCGGTCACTGCTACAGTCGTTAGATCACGACAGAGGTATAGGTACATAGGCGATCGAATATAATTATATCGACCACTAACCACTCTCTAAGAAAAAGGATAAAAATTTACTAAAGTAGGGCGCCAACGAGCTACTTTGTCTCTGCAACTTATTTGAAGACTATGGGCTAGTATGAAAGTCTGCCCACGGCCACGTAGCGAAGCGACAACCAGGAGACTTTTCATACTAACCCATAGACTTGATGCGATGAGACAAATAAGTTGCAAAGACAAAGTTACTCGTGGGCGCCATACCTTACTAATATCATAACAAAAGAGTATTTAGTAAGTTTGTGTTTGTCTTCAGAACCTCTCCGAGGGCCCGGGCTTAATAGATTATAGCAACTTTCCATTACTCGATTGAGAGGTCGAAAATAAGTTGACAAATCGAATTAAGAACGCTCCCAATTCATTACTGAAATAATTCGCAGTAAAATAATACAATTTATTGCCGTCGACAATAATTATGTCAGTTCTTGTCCGAAGATAATTGACATTACTTTGTTTATTATGGACCGGTATAACAGAGTTTAACCTGTGGAGAGGTTAGATGTAATTTACTTTAACTTTTTAGCCCAGGCTGGGTTATTTGTCCTGATGGCCATCTCATTTAATTTTTTTTTTGGAACGAAGTTCCTTATCGCGCGTTGCGAAAGGGAGCTAGACGAAAAAAAATTGTACCAAAAGTTACGACACTTTTTGCTATTTTATTGACGAATTCTCTAAACGGCCAATAATAATATTATGTCAAATTTGTGTAAGGAGGTTTTTGATTTAAGAGTAAAGTAAGTAAAGAATAAATTAAAGGTTAAATCACAGTGTAAAGAACCCTTTATTCCTGTTAAATAGTAGCTTAAAATTTAATGAAATATGGTTGAATTTCGACCACTGGCGATCACTAGTATAAGGAGTCTTAAGGAATTATTTCTAGTACCTATTCATTTTTTATAATATATTTTTATGAATCATTGAAAATAAAATAAAATTCTGTAGATTATTCTGTAAAGTAGTTTTTTTTATTTTAATTGTTAAAAAAACATGATACAAAATGTATATCCGAATAATTATTTTCTTTATACCTCGAATAGAACTTGAAATATATATTTTTAAGGAATTTTGTTCCTATCTGGTGTCCCACGACACCACTCGGTTTTTTTCAATACCAGTTAGATTCAAGAGAGGCAGGGCACCGTACAAGCGAGCAAGCCCGACTGGGGAGGGACCTCCACCTTACAGAAGACCAAATAACTACACACACCGGTATAATTGTGCTCCTGTGTATGAGTACAGGTCTCTAACGCTTATTTAGGGATGCGTTTTTTAGAAATATATTCCTATCTCAGGGATAGTCCCATCATAAAGCCCTGGTGAAAAAAAATGGGTTTGCAACACGCAAGTGATACTTCTGGTATTGCAAGCGTCCATAAGCTACGGTAATTGCTTAACATCAGGCGGGCCGTATGCTTGTTTGCCACGTAAGTAGTATAAAAAAAGGTGGAAATAGAGCATACAATCGGCCTGATGGTAAGCAGTTGTAGAGAGGTAAGGCACCATTGTAATGAGCAAGCATTGAAGGACCTCCATCTTAGTCGGTGTATCGGTGTAGTTAATGTGAGTAGTGAGTGAGTTATATACTCTTTTATTAAATACAAAACACAGGCCACTAATAGTTTATTCATAAAAAAAGTAATTTGACAAATGCTGCAACCAAATTAAACGTGCAGTTGTCAAATGAAGTACATCAAAATGCTGAGTACATTTACTCGTCTCTGACGAAGACAGTAGCGACACTATCGGCTTTTTAATAAGTTAGTTACGAAATGACACCTGGAATAGAAACGTCAGTTACTAAAGTAAGTCAACATGAATACCACGAGACCTGGTGTTGTTATAGATAATGGAAGTTTTTGCTGTAAAGCTGGCTTTTCTTGCGACAACCATCCAGTAGCCATATTCAGAACTGTAGTTGGAAGGCCTAAAGACCGCATAGGTTTCTACGGTAGAACTCCTTACGATGTCTATATCGGTGATGAAGCTGAGTCCCACATTAACGATTATGATCTGCATTCTCCAGTGGTGTGTGGGAAAATTACTCACTGGGACAATATGGAAAGGGTTTGGCATCATATATACTACAGGGAGCTAAAAGTGGCTCCTGAGGCTCAGAATGTGGTCCTGGCACTTTCTACAACCACTTCCATTCAAGATAAGTAAGTATTTATTTATAACTAGCTCCCATTATCATTTCACGAGTGCAGTGTTTTGTAAATCATGTTTTTATTAAATTCAGCACAGACACTCTTCTCAGATTCTTAAATAGTTACTACGTAACAGATACTTCACTCATAGAAAATGACCAATACACACTGCTATAATAGCCTATTCTGTCGCGTCAGCAACCGCTGGATGCTAAAATGTGCCTATATGTTCAAGCGCACAGTTGTGATTGTTTCGCACCGCGCGATCCCACAGCACTCAATTTGGTCCGCAAGCGGCCCGAGACCGCTCGGCCGCCCGGTAGCTAATTATAGCGCGCAATTACATGGAGTGACGGAGCCCTGCTCTAGTGCCTAGACAATATGAATAGCTAATGAGTAAATAGAATCAGTGTTGGAAAAACAAATCTAAAAACTTTTCTATTTCTTTCACTGTGTTTAGTAAACGCGACGCTTTTAGAACGTGCCTTGACTTACGCCTAGCTAATACATAACATATGTATATATATGCGCTAGATCTGTATTGTCACTTTTCATTCCCAGTTAGAATTTAGGTTACATACTTGACGTGCTCTCAGCTCGAATATTTAACGTTGTTTTAAACGTTAATTTTGAATCTTGCTTCATATTTCAGAGACTAGCTTTTGCGCTAGTCTGGGTTTGCGTAATTAAAATAAGCATTGGCGTACCATAGTCTCTGCCTACCCCAGTGGAGGACAGGCGTGATGATAATATGTATGTATGTAAAATATAATGTCATCATGTCATGTCATTGTCAGCACTTTTACAATAAAAATCTGTCTTAATTTGTTGAACCTGAAATTATTAAATCTACATTTACCTACTGTACTATAAGACCCTTTGACATATATTGCAAACAATAAAATGATCATGAATCCATTCAAAAAATGTGAAAGTAGTTTATTTTTTTATAGCTATAGAATAGATTTCGTTGGGTTTAAAGCGAAAGCTTTTTCGCCATCAAATTCCATTAAAAAATATTTTTATTCGCACAACAACTCAAACAATTTATTGTTTGAAATTTGAGATTTTAACTATAAGCTATGATTTTTTTCAAATATGTATGTATACTCAATCACTTAATGGATGAGTGCATTTTTTGTGCAAAGCTTTTATAAACCTTTGTACGTGTGCACCCATGAAATATCGGTAAAAACATTTTTTACACAACACACCTATAGACGCTTGCAATCTAGAGCTTTACTTAAATTAAAATTTGTGTTCATCATGTGAAATGGGTAATCAGGAAAAATTTTCTTTAGAAAAACACACCTTTTAATGAGTAATTGGAGGCCTTTTATATAATAAGTACACGACTGAGTGTCGAGTGACTAATTATGGATATAGTCTTGTGTTAAGCGGAATCCTCCGCCAGTCGTATATGTTTTATTAATCGTACAGAATAAAAGTTTCGGCTTACTTTTATATAAAAGCATCCCATCCGTAAGCAAAATACATGAAGTGTCTTATGTCGAGCCCAAGGCAACGCACAAACAAGCCACCACTGGCGGCCACTAGTAGCTAGCTACAGTTTGCCTTGCAAACTGCGCCGCAGTATGCGCTTGCTGTGAACGAGATTGTGGGTTCGATTCCCGCACAGGGACAGAACTTTGTGTGACTCACAAAGAGTTGTGCTGAGTCTGGGTGTAATTTGTGTCCGTTAATTATATGTTTGTAAAGTCCCCCGCAACACAAAGCTTGTTGTCTAGTGCGGGAGTTGTCTTTAAAAAAAAAAAATTACAAGGTTTTTGCATGAACTCGCCGCATACGCGTAGCGAGTGGCGGCTATCAGCGACAGTAACCATAGACCACCTTCGTTTGCACGGTACCAAAGGACGTGACCCGCGACAGCCACTGGTGGCTGTGGTCGGTGACCCGTTTGTGTAGAGCCTAAAGTCATTTAATCAAAGGCACGTTTTCTCTAAAATTAAAACCTTGAAGATATATTATACTAATTTTGATGCAGTATTTTTTTTTTGAGACATCTCCCGCACAAGAGAACAAGCTCTGTGTCGCGGGGGACTTTACAAACATACAATTAACGGACACAAATTACTCCCAAATTGTTCTAAACACAATTGTTAAACTTATTTACGTTAACGAATCAGGAACAAAATATTTAATAACAGAAAACGGTAGCAATTTAAAGTTGAAACCCTTAAAATTATTGTTTTCTTACTAATACCTAATTTAGTCAACTGTATCAAAAGATAGGGCGAACTCAGTTAATTTTCGAAGACTTTGTTTGAAAAGATTCATCTTTGACTTTAATTAAGAATACCATTGTAAGGTAATTTCTCATGTACAACGAATTTTGGATAATCTCAGGCCAACAGCGCTCAACCAAAGCGAAAACCGCATTTTAATTACAAGCACGATATTAAACTTCATACGGTGCACTGGTTTAAATGGCTACTTTAACAATTTAGTTCTTACGTTTGTGAATTAATTCTCGACTGTTACGAATATGTGTTATGCATGTTTTAATCCATCTACGTTTTAGTGCACATGTGTTCCTAGTTTTAATATTTGTTTAACAATTTTCATAGTTAGTTTTTTTTTATACTACTTGGGTGGCAAACAAGCATACGACCCGCCTGATGTTAAGCAGTATCCGTAGCCTATAGACGCTTGCATTACCAGAGGTATCACTTGCGTGTTGCCAACCCATTTATTTACACCAGAGCTTTAAGATGGAAGTAACCCCAGGGTAACTTCCATCTTAAAGCTCTGGTGTTGGTCGTTTTGAAAGAAACGTATTCCTATCCCAGGATTTTAGGAGCGCTGTAGACCTGTACTAACACACAGGAACACAACTACACCGCTGTGAGTAGTCATTTGGCTGTGGTCTTCTGTAAGGTGGAGGTCCTTCACCAGTCGGGCTTGCTCGCTAGTAAGGTGCCCTACCTCTCTTCAAAAGTTTAGTAAAATAATTTTCCTAAATTTTCCTTTTGTCACGCACAATTTGACCGATTATTATGGTGTTCTAGCTGCATTACTTTGCATATAACCTAAATTGTAATTTACATAATACAATTAAAAAGTGGCAAGTTATTGACTCTCTTGTTAGAGAATTGGTTTTGTCAGATTTTGAATAAATTAATTTTGAGTTTGATTTCTATCAAAAATAATTAGGTATAATGTGAGAGGAAAAGCTCGAAACAAATCCCTATACCATCTGGCCAGCGTGGTATAGTAGGTTAATATCCTTTCCAGTGCATGGAGGAGACCCGTGGCCAGCAGTGGGAAGTTTATGGGTTGAGTTAGAGGGAGAGAGAGAAAACTCACTCTGTGAAGTCAGAGTTCTCAGCTTTTAATCAAAGCACACTGCTACTAGTTTCACCGGGTGCTTCTTGAGGTACGGAACCCTAAAACAAATCGTTTCCAAAAAACCCTCGGGACGAAAATAACTGTTTTCTTCCCGATATTAATATAACAAATATTTTATGTCAATATTCTGTAATATCGCCGAAAGATCGTTTAAAAAACTTCTTAAGGAAACGCCTTGGCGATTTTGGTGCTAACAGACGCATAACTTTGGTTATAAAAATGTCAAATGCAGAATTTGGCTCATACTTACGCCGGTGGACGAAATCTAAATGATAATTAGGTAGTTATACTAAACTAGAATATCTACAGTCAAGAAACCGTTTGAACCTAGCAGTAGCTTTATATTTATCAGTTATTTCGTTGTTTTAAGTCTTTACATAATTATGTGTAGCTTTTGCCCGTGGCTCCGCCTGTGTGGATGTCGGTTATCGCTGCAAAAAGTAGCCTATGTGTTATTCCAGACCATAATCTATCTTAGTGCCAAACTTCATCCAGATCCGTTCAGTAGTTTTTACGTGAAAGAATAACCAAACATCCATCCATACTTACAAACTTTCACATTTATAATATTAGTAAGGATTTAGGATCGTTATCCCTATTTATCTTACATCTCAATCCATAAACGTCCCAATGCTGGGCACGGGTCTCCTCCATACACTTAGAGGCATATTAGCCTACTATCCCACGCTGGCTGGACGGGTATAGGGTTTTATTTCGATTTTTCCTCTCTTGCAGTGGATATAAACTGCCTTATAACTCATTTACTCGACTCTTAAGGCACCCTCAGGATAGAACGGGGTGGTGACATTCGTATCTTAATCTGTCATCACACGGACACATGTTACGTTGTTTATCCGCTATGGACGCCTTGAACGCCTGAACCGATTTTAATAAAATTTTGCACACTGTGCACAGTTTTATCCATAACAATCCATCCATAACACGCGCCACAGCACACGGTCTTCTGCTTTCCGCATCCATACCGTTCCAGCGACCTTTTTTCATGAATTATTATAATTTTTTTGTGTAACAAACGACTGGCCACCACCTGGACCTCCACCTTACAGAAGAACACAGCGAAATAACTACACACAGCGGTGTAGTTGTGTTCCTGTGTGTGAGTACAGGTCTCCAGCGCTCATTTAGGGATGCGTTTACGCCCTGGTGTAAAACAATGGGTTGGCAACACGTAAGTGATACCTTTGGTATTGCAAGCGTCCATAGGCTAAGGTAGCCGCTTAACATCAGGTGGGCCGTATGCTTGTTTGCTTGTTTGCCACCCAAGTGGTATAAAAAATACAATAATCTAAATCTCTTCTTCAAAGAGTTGTTGAGATAGGCCTTAGACGTGATCTTACGACTATTAACAGCCAAGATCGATTTTTAACGTGCCACCCATCCAGTTTAACTCGCTGGTCATTTACTGAACAGTGCATGCACCTGGTTATGAGCGCCTTAAATCGTAAGATAATTGATTGATTGATTATTGACTGCCTTGGTGGTCCAATGGCCGCAGTATGCGCCTGCTGTGCACGAGGTTGTGGGTTCGATTCCCATACAGGACAAAACTTTGTGTGACCCGCAAAGAGTTGTTCAGAGTCTGGGTGAAATTTGTGTCCGTTAATTGTATGTTTGTAAAGTCCCCCGCAACACAGAGCTTGTTCTCTAGTGCGGGAGTTGTCTTTTATTAAAAAAAAAAGCAATCTACAAAATTATTTGAAGTATACTAGGCTTCGCTGGCTCATTGTACCTGTAGTTAATTTAATACACCGCCATTGTTAATTCACCCAACAAGTAAGGATTTTGCTGAAAAGCGCCAACAATAGAAAAATATTTAATAAAGCATACCTGCTGTTCAGGAAATTGAGAAGTCAATAGACTATTGTATGCCGAAGCGTAAGGTATTTATTCACTATTGACTGGATTAAATGTTGTACGAGAAGGTAGATAATAATATGTATAGAAGGAGTGTAATCTTAGTTAGAGTTGGCTCCACGTCAGCGATCGTAGGAAAATTTTGCTGTCATTATCTTACTGGCTTATTCATAATTTATGACCTTCATACGTGTTACTTTGTAATCGAAATGAATAAATGAATTTTAAGTTTGAGTTACTTAATCTTACAGATTGCCTACAATATGATACATCTTCTTATATATAAAAATGAATCCCTATTTCCCTTTGTCACGGCATCACGCGTGAACGACTGGGCCGATTTCGGTAATTCTTTTTTTGTTGTGTTTGTTATTGTCAGGAGAAGGTTCTTATATGTAAAAAAAAAGAAAGTTGCGCTGTAAATAGTTTAACTCGGACAAAGTCGGGGCGGGCCGCTAGTGATAGATATTTATCTCTTAATCAATCAATCAATCAGCCTATCGCAGTCCACTGCTGGACATAGGCCTCTCCTAACACGCGCCACAGCACACGGTCCTCCACCTTCCGTCCCAGCGACCTTTTTTAGGTCGTCGGTCCACCTAGCTGGGGGCCGCCCTACCTTACGCTTACCGAGTCGCGGTCTCCACTCTAGGACACGTCTGCTCCATCGGCCGTCGGTCCTTCTGCAGATGTGACCAGCCCATTGCCACTTCAGCTTGCTAAGTCTGCGAGCTATGTCGGTAACTTTGGTTCTTTGTCGGATTACCTCGTTGCGAATTTTATCCTTCAAAGAGACGCCAAGCATAGCTCGCTCCATCAATCTCTTAATAATATGTTATTAATGTATTCCAAATACGCCTCGCGAGTGAGCGAGACAAATTTTGATTCCTGTGGTGACAGAACGTGATGCGTCAGCGCGTATAACACAGATACATACATTAGCGGTTTTGTGGACAGTATAGAACGTGCTTTTGCGATTGTATCATTATATCAATAGCTTTTCCTATAATTGTGTCATTTAAACAATACACATATCACAATATGTTAAACAATTTCAGCTAAGAGAGATAGGGCAGCTTACTATTAGATTAGAAATTCCTCTGGAATCATGCCGTACCGTAAGATTCCAGAGGAATTTCTTACCACGTACGATTAGGCTATGGAATGAGCTCCCTGCCGAGGTTTTCCCAAGAGACTATAGAATGGGGTTCTTTAAGAAAGGAGTTATAAGGTTTTTAAAGGGTTGGCAACGCGTGTGTGACACCTCTGGTATTGCAAACGTCCATAGGCCACGGTAACTGCTTACCATAAGACGGGCCGTATGCTTGTTTGCTAACTTGGTAGTATAAAAAAAATAATTACTAGCGCGCACAGAAGACCACATCTAAATATGCGTTTTAAAAGAATCGCTTTCCTATCCAGGGATACTCCATCTCAAGCCATAGTGTAATGATTTTTTTACAGCAGGTCTTTAAGATGGAGTATCCCTGGGATATGAAGTTTCTTTTAAAACGCATTCCTAAATGAGTGCTGGAGACCTGTACTCACACACAGGAACACAACTACACCATTGTGAGTAGTCATTTGGCTGTGGTGTGTGGCTCGGGTTTGCTCACTAGTATGGTAGCCTGCCTCTCTTTCTTTCTTTAAGGTCAGTCTAGCTATTCTAGATATATTTATGCCCAACAAAAATTAATCGCATGGTAATATCTTACTCTATGCAATTTAAATACCAAGTAAATATTAAATCCTTACTAATATTATAAATGTGAAAGTTTGTGAGAATGGATGGATGGATGGATGGATATTTGTTACTCTTTCACGTTAAACTACAGAACTGATCTGGATGTAATTTGAATTTAGACCATAATCTATATCTGTGCCAAATTTTATAGCATTTCATAACACATAGGCTACTTTTTGACCGACATCCACGCGGGCGGAGCCGCGGGCAACAGCTAGTAATATATAAGTAGGAGTGTTAGAAGAGGCCGCACGGATTTACCCGTCATTTCTATAACAAAGGGCCTAAAGCCTCGTAATACATCAGGTGCCACAAGGAACGCAATGGGTAATCAATCATAGATCGATAGTAAGCCCGGCCTCGGGTTCGATTCCCAGCCGCACCTATCTGTTCGAAATTAACTGGGACGGTGTTGGAATACTAATTTCGCGATGAAAAATGGTTTAGGGAGTCGTCAAACTTTAACCTATTCTATACTGCATTATGATTTCCGTTCAAATTTATTTTAGCTACATTATTTTACCCAAATCGAGGTCAAAAGAGGCACCATCCTATCGAGCAATCCCGACTGGGCAAGGACCTTCACCTTACAGAAGAACACAGGCAAATAACTACACATAGCGGTGTAGTTGAGGTTCTGTATGAGTACAGGTCTCCAGCGCTTATTTTGGGATACGTTTTGAAAGAAACGTATTTCTATCCCAGGGATACTCCATCTTAAAGCCCGGGTGTAAAAAAATGGATTGGGAACACGCTAGTGATACCTCTGCAAGCGTCCATAGGCTACGGTAACTGCTTAACATTAGGCGAGCCGTATGCTTGTTTGTTTTTTGTATTATAGTCTTGATGGCTATTCGTATACTATCAGTATTTAAATTAAGTACTTATTTTTTAGTCTTAATTTAATTTTCGTTGTTGTTTAGAGACATTGTATATTATGTTTATAGGAATATGTTAATTTAATTTCAGAGTGAAATGCTGTGAGATATTTTTTGAGAATCTTAACGCCCCGGCGATGTCCATACAGGCACAAAGCGTTGCAGCCCTCTACGGGTCCGGGTTTACCACAGGACTTTCCGTAGACCTGGGTTACGATACAACAGAAGTAAACGCGATTTACGAGGGAGGCAACATCGCCTATGCACAGATGGAAACCAATATCAGTGGGCATGACATCTCCAAATATATCAAAAGTAGTCTGATAGAGAAAGGCATTGATTTGGGAGATAAAGCCGACGAAATCGTAACACATCTAAAAAGAGATGTGTTTCATATTTTGCCGCCAGGCGATGAAACTTGTTATAAGATGAAACATGTCCTACCAGACGGACGAGTTATTGATATCAGCCGAGAGATTCATTGCGCATCGGAGTTGCTCTTTAATCCACGTAATGTTTTAGGTGATGATACCAAAGTTTTATCTCTTCACGATGCAGTGATAACATGTGCCCGAAAATGTGATGCCGATCTACAAGATGAGTTATTTTCGGCTGTGGTACCTACTGGAGGCCTGTCTGCAACTGCTGGTCTAACTAAAAAGTTGCAGTATGAAATGGAGAATGTACTTGACAAGCCTGTGAACGTCATCGACTCCGATGAGATATACTGTGTGGCTTGGCTCGGAGCGGCTATCTTTGCTGGCATGCAGGATGTTGAGAAAGTATGGGTGAAAAAGAAACAATTTGAAGAGTACGGAGAGAAAATCGTGAGGAACAAGTTTATATAGGTTTTACTTATTATTTATATAATTATTTATTAAATAGTTTGGATAAAGTTAGACACGATTACGCCATTTTGGGAACTAGAAACTATACTTATCTTAATTTATGAATAAATACCCATATGATATTAGAAATAACTAGAGTTTAATTATTACCATACACTTCGGAATAAAATAGTTTGAAGTAGAATATGTATATACGAGTAGATTTGTGCCTTTTTTTTTCTACGTGGTTTTAATGCATTTACACGCAAACCACCCACCTGGGCGTAGGTGGGTGGTTACGTCAGGCTCACGGGTCTCCTACTCAGTGGGACCCTACTGAACAGAACACCGTCTTACCGACTAAACATTCCACGGTATTTCCTCAGACGACCTATTGCAGGGGACACTAGTACGCTAGCGCATTTATCCGCAAGTAGATTTGTGCCTAAAAAATGTTAATCTTCATCTGACCCGTAAGACGTTTACTGTTGGACATTAGGCCTCCTTACAAAGTTTCCTCAAATTTCTTGCCGCACCCTTGGGCTGTCAAACGCAGCCCAAAGGTGAAGGTTCTTCTCCAGCCTGACTTGTCCGCTTGTATGGTACAACCCTCTCACAATAGTAATACAAAACTAGTATCAACATTCACCAGCTCACAATGATTGGCATAGCTGTTAAATCCAATCATGTCTAGTACATAATTGGTAGCATTGTGGTAGTCGGTTCGTTACCCAGCTGAATAATTCATGTCACAGACGTTACTGGTACCTATCTGCTGGAAGCAGGTACTTTACCGGATAGTAATCTAGGTTGTGATTAATGGTGTCGGGCTGAGAAGATAATAGTTTTTGTGGCACGATAGTTAATAAGTTATCAAATTATTTCAAACTAGCTGTTGTCGCCGGCTTCGCCCGCGTGGATGTCGATTATCGCTGTAAAAAGTAACCTATGTATTATTCCAGACCATAATCTATCTCTGTGCCAAATTTCATCCCGATCCGTTCAGAAGTTTTTACGTGAAAGAGTAACAAACATCCATCCATACATCCATCCATCCATCCATACATCCATCCATCCATACTCACAAACTTTCACATTTATAATATTAGTAAGGATATGTTATGTTAGTAATTCCGTTCTCGAATTCAGACGAGAATGCACGTATCGTACCTGCAGTAGAATAATGACTTAAGATATAATACGCCTGTTTTGCAATTTTGAATGCGCTGTATAATAGTTAAGGTTCAAAATTGTCAAATGGCATTTTTCAACTTACGCCTTTTTTCCACTGATGGTGATATATATTTTATTATATTTAGATGCTATAGTATAATTATGGACGCTTGCAATGCTAGAGGTATCACTTGCGTGTTGCTGACTAAAAATTTTAACACAAGGGTATTATAGTGGAGTATCCCTGGGATTGGCAAACATTACATTAAAAATGCATACCTAAATGAGCGCTGAAAACCTGTACTCACACACTGCAACACAACTACACTGCTGTGTTCAGTCGTTTGGCTGTGGTCTTTTGTAAAGGTCCTTTCATTCCTCGCTCACTAGTATAGTGCCCTACCACAATAAAAAAAGTAATTAGTATTGTGGTGGGCATAGAGCTTGAATAGCAATTGAATCGCCATTTGTCTTTGTGTCGGAGACAGGTTTAATAGGATGCAGTTTAAAAATAAATTTATATTTAGGTGAGTATAAACTAGAGCATTTACTTGTAACAGAACAACGAGCCGCTCTATGATTATGTTCTAGTGTATCACCCTTCACGAACCAGACGTCGAGCACGCTCGTCGTTTTGTTACAACAATAATTGTACAAACAACGAGCGTATTGATGTAACATTTCGTCGAGCCTTGTAGGTCCGATATTTCAAGGTAGAATGAACGCGGTACAATGAAATAAATGCACACTCGCTAAGAGCATTACGCCGAACATTCGCAGGAACGTTACATTACACAGAAATGCTCGAAAAAATCCTCTAGTCTATATTTACCTTAAGATACAGATTTAGGAAATAGTTTTCATTATTTCTCTTTTTCTTTATTAAAAGACTACTTCTACATTAGAGAACAAACTCTGTGTCGCGGGGGACTTTACAAACATACAATTAACGGACACAAATTACATCCAGAGTCAGAACAACTCTTTGTATACATATATTGAGCCATCTTGTCGTTCACTCGTTCTACTTGGTGATGATATTACCATACAAGCAATAATTCTATCCCCCTCCACAGATATATTGTTTCGCTATAAATCAATGTACAAAACTCATGGGCGGCATGTGGGTAGCTAATCCTATTTATATTCCATAGATTTGGTGCTATAGTAAGGTTATGGTACAAAAGAAAGAGACGGCGAAAGTTCATAGCGTTCACTGTCTCTTTCCTTTTTTATTTACTAAGTTAAAAAATATATGGATTTTGTTTTAAAAATGTAGCAAGTTAAAGATGGGTTGGAAACTACACAAATGAAATAAAAAACAATTATTTTATTTCATTATGTACTCCTGTATAATATTGTGTTTTGGTTTTGTTAAACAGTCCAAAACCTTTTGACACGATTTAAAAGCATACATTTGCTATTCATTAGATTCAAATTATGTCTAGATATTCATTAAATCTATATAGACAGCACTATTGCTTTTGTTGATAGGATTTTAATAAATGCCTTCTACACCCCTTTGTTCAATGCAAATTCTCAAAGGCGACGACGTCCATCCTCGTCTTACTGTCGCATGCCGGTGACGACTAAATGCATCCAAACAAAAGGTCCATTAGTCTGGATCCATTCTATAGATGCACTTCGCCCAACTCCTTGGGTTATTTGTACAATTAGTATTCTTCACGAATGGAAATTATTTATAAATTATATTTACTGTCTTGTCAAAAAACAACTACAGTTTTTTCATTTATATTTGGTCAAAAGGTCGCCATAGAAAACCAACACAAGCTTATGCGTGCCCTTAATAAAAAACCTTCAGTTATGAACACAGAGCGTTTTACGAATTTATAAAAGAGGAGATACCCTTGCTACTCAAATTCAATTACTGTGATATGTCTAACAGAAGCAATTTTCAACCTTGTTATCACGAAGTGAGAATTTATTATTGAGTGACGGGTTGTTGAAGTATACCAGGATATGATTTGTTGTTTACCCATTGTTTGGGTATTTCCTCAACCAAAGTATTTTTTGATGCGCACAGGATACTGATTTGTTTGTACACTTTAGTTTTTATGTATCTAAAAATATCAATCGGCAATTTAGGACAGTGAATTTCGTGTGCGTATATGCTGATGTCTGAACGAGTTATAGCTCGTTTCGCCCGCAATTTGTTCGCCCGAGCGGGCCAAACGACTAAATTACAAAATTTATAATATTTTATTGGGCGTTTCGTTTGGCCCGTTCGGGCGAACAAATGGCGGGCGAAACGACATATAACTCGTCTGAACAAAACAAACAAATCTGTACAGATGTATAGCGAATGGAAATTTAGTGTTAATCTCTAGATATATAGATATTGTCAGCTTATAGTCACGATAGAAAATTAAAATCCTTCTCAATTTGCTTTATTATCCTGAAATGAGGCGCACCATTTATTGTGGTACGATATAATTTTTAAATGTAAATGTATTCGCATTTTTTATACTAATTGGGTGGCAAACAAGCATACGATCCGCCTGATGTTAAGCAGTTACCGTAGCCTATGACGCTTCTAATACCAGAGGTATCACTTGCGTGTTGCCGACCGCAACACGCAAAACCCATTTTTTGACCCCAGGGCATTAAGATGGAATATCCATGTAAAAAGAAAACATTTCTTTTAAAATGCTTTAGTGGTTGATGCATCAGGCAGTCAGTCAGTAACGGTTGCCTTTTATATATACAGATTACTTATAGAACTGTACGTAGATTACTAAACTCGTTTCGTTTGACTTTAACTTTGCCGAGAGTCGCAATTTTTTTGCATACACCACGGACACCTGTTTAAAAACCGATCAGTTTGTCTGAGAATGGGGATGAGATGAGGCGAGATCATTCATTGTAATGTAAATTAGGAGAGCGCCGCGTGTTTTTCACAAGGCGAGCAATTTTTATACGTCCGTCGTAACAAAAGATAGTAACCAAAAAATAAAATAAAAAAAGGTTTTTTTTTAAAGAACTCCCGCACTAGAGAACAAGCTCGGTGTCGCGGGGGACTTTACAAACATCCAATTAACGGATACAAATTACACCTGACTCAGAACAATTGTGGGTCACACAAAGTTTTGTCCTGTGTGAGAATCGAACCCACAACCGCGTGCACAGCAGGCGCATACAGCGGCCACTGGACCACCGAGGCAGTCAGGCTTGCTATTGGTAAAAGAATTTTCAAAATCTATTCAGTAGATTTCCTCCTACTACTTCACAAACTCACAAAATTTACCTCTTTATAAGTAGAGATATTATAAAATATTGCGTTTAAATGGTTTAGGCCTCGTTCATCCGGATGAGTTTATACAACAGTTTCCCCATTCATCCTCGTCCGCGTGTGAGAATCTACAATAATAAAATCTATAATAGTAATAAAATAAAAAAGGACGGTTGACAAAAAAAAACATAATATTATAAATTTTACCACAAAAAAACCGACTTCAGTACGGCAAGTTGCAGAATTTCAAAAACTTAAAAACGGCTAGATTATATTGTTTAATTATGAAGTTCCGTTGCCTAGCTACCTTAGCAACCATATTGAAAACTTATTTAATCGCCATCCGTAAAATACTTATTATTGAGAACTTCAGGTGGCCATCTGTGGTCTTCTTCATCAGTTTTACTTCATCATATTATACTTTCTGAATGCAAATGTTTGATGTGTTGTTAAAAATATTGAAATTGCTATATAACTAGTCATTTCACTTAACTTCCTTAACCTGGAGACCTGGAGGTAAGCTCTGCTTTAACTTCTCCGCCTTCTCCTTGTCAGTGATCACCAGTGTGTGTGTATGTGTGCCTATAATTTTTGAGGAGTTCCCTCAATTCCTCATGGATCCCATCATCAGAACTTTATTTTGATGAAAATGGGACCAAACTGGAAGTATGTCCTCTCAGACAAAAAAAGAATTTTTCAAATCGAAATAAATGAGGAAGTTCTGCGGTAACAAACATTAAAAAAATACACACGAATTGATAACCTCCTCTTTTGAAGTCTGTTAAAAATTACGTTATCATATTTTTTGATGTTTTGTTTCGATGATAGATAGAAAATTCTTTATTGTACACCAAATATTACAATATTTTAAAAATAGTACACAGAATAAAAACTAGCAATGAGCGGCCTTATCTTGAAGTGCGATTTCTTCCAGGTATATAGGTTATTATCTTTTTGTCACTCTATCCGCTACGCATTCATGTAGTTATTAAATTGCAGTGACAGTGTGCATTCAAGTGCAGTAATTGCTTAGTAACAGTGAACAAATTGTGCACTAACGGGACATATTATGAGGATAGCGTGTGCAATTATGACTTGGCCTGTCGTCTATTGAATGGCTGCTAAGCTGGAGGTCGTGGGTTTAATGCCCATATATGACAAATCGTTGTTTGTGCCGAGTTAGGGTCATTTGTGTCAGCAGTATGTTTGTTAAGTCCCTAGCGACACAGGGCTTGTTAAAAAACTACTACGAGTACATTATTACCTTTCATCAGACACTGGGTACTTTGTATTATAAGAGATTTATTTCATCATCATCATCATCTCAGCCAAAAGACGTCCACTGCTGCCATAGGCCTCCCCCAAGGTTTTCCACAACTCTCGATCCTGAGCCGACCTTGTCCATCGGTTGCCCGCAACCTTTACCAGGTCGTAGGTTGTCGAGTGACACACGTTTAGTGTGTGGCAAACAAGCATACGGCTTGCCTGATGGCCCTAGATAAGAACAATATTGCTTGCAATATAGGTGCAAGCATCTGAATGGCAAACCTTTTTTCCTAACGGGGTAAAGCGGATACCTGCATACATAAAAATTAATAATAACAGCAACCCATTTATGTCCCACTGCTGGGTATAGGTCTCCTCTTCAAGCGAGGGAGAGGGTTTAGGCCTTAATTCACACACGCTGGCCTAATACGGGATGGTGAATCAGACATGTCTTTAGAATTACTTCTAAGACATGTAACCCACATGTCCTTCTTCACCGTTAGGAGATGGCGAATTATTAAATTAGTACGTATAAACTCCACAAAGTGAAATTCACATTGGTACTGCCACCCGGGATCGATCGAATTCGCATCTCTTGCGTGTAAGTCGCTTCCATACATAAAAATAATACATAAAAAATAATAAGTATTTTGTAAAAAAGTAATATTGTACCTAATTAAAATGTACTTATCTATATATCTTACTCTGCCCTCTTATGGAGAACAAATAATTTTTCCATTTTCATTTTCAAAATATTTTTAAAAATATTTTCTCAAAACATTTGAATCCTGTAGCTTTGATCCTACGTGTCAACAATAATGCTTAAAACAAACAGGAATGCTTTGTGTGTCTATCCACAAGGGTTGGGCGACAAAAAATATCAAAGCGTTTTGTGGTTCCACGAGCTTTTACAACGGGGACGAACTTAATAAGCCGCTGGTTATTAAAATTTTGCGGGTAGGCACGAGTGGTGAAACAGATCAGTAATCTCGTGATTGGTGGGGGTAACCGCCAACCAGTTTTATAATACTACTAGCTGTTGCCCGCGGCTCCGTCCGCGTGGATGGCGGTTATCGCTGTAAAAAGTAGCCTATGTATTATTCTAGACCATAATCTATCTGTGTGCCAAATTTCATCCAGATCCGTTCAGTAGTTTTTACGTGAAAGAGTAACAAACATCCATCCATCCATTCTTACAAACTTTCACATTTATAATATTAGTAAGGATGTAGATATATAGACAGAATATTTTTTATTGTACACTAAGCAAAAATACAGCAGTATAAAAAATAACAGTTTGATGTAATAGTTAGCTGTACATTGGGTGGTCTTATCACTAAAAGCGATCTCTTCAAGAGAAACTTTGGATGGATTTTGAAGAGTAAGATAAGGTAGTTTGTGGTGTACTCACTATATTAATGCTAAGTGTAAATTACTTCTAACACTAATGCAAAAGTTTTAAAAATCAAACATTGAAGTTAATGAAAAAATATGTTTACCCGCACATACTCTCTCACTCACACGCTCACAAACTAACGTTTACTGTACCACATAATTATAATTTATATTTTTATCTGTATTTAGTATTCAATTAATCGTATTCCTTTCTTTATTAGTTTCAGAACACGGTTTACTAAGGGTCATATTTATAAACGAAGCTCAGGTATTGAGTACGCGTACTTACTTAATACCGTCTCTTTCTAACTACGATCTCGGGCGCCTAGTTAGAAAGAGACAGGGGTGTCAAGTGCGCGTACTCAATACCTGAGATGCGTTTATAAATACGAGCCTAAGAGTAATAGATCGAACTCACCTACCGTTTTTTTTTTAATATAGGTTCTGCGAGGTTAAGCGCCTTTAGCCCCAGAACAAACTTTAAGGCTTGAGTAAGATCTCCTTACATGGATTAACACGGGTGCGGGAAAATTCCAATATCGCGATCTATTTTTCCTTTGACGCCATTTATCGATGGAATAACATCTCGGTTTTAGGTTTATATAATGTTATGATATAGGACTTAATTTTGAATAGAACTTAAGAACACGAGTACGATACGATGTTTCGTGCCGTGGGAATATTTTGAAATTATATTATTAGGGACCGAATGTTGTGGAATTTTTTATGGGCGGTATTTGTTGAGCATTGAATGACTTTTGCCTGAAATGTATGAGGTAGGGCACCATACCAGCGAGCAAGCCCGACTGGGGAAGGACCTCCGCCTTATAGAAGACCTCAGCCAATTAACTACACAGACCGGTGTAGTTGTGTTCGTGTGTGTGAGTACAGGTCCCTAGCGCTCACTTAGAGATGCGTTTTAAAAATAACGTATCCCAAGGATACTCCCATCTTAAAGCCATGGTGTAATCATATATATAAAACTAGCTGTTACCTGCGACTCCGTCCGCATGGATATCATACTTTTCTTGAGTGAAGCCTGACGTAGTAATAAAAAAAACTATTACTTAGTCATTTTTGTCCATAACTTAAAAGCATTGCAATGTTACTCGCGGTTCACGAAGCGCCTATAAAACATCAAGCCTAGGTAATAATAATCCCCCTAAGCCGCATGCATACATCCGAGAGCATTGGGATTCTTGGCGTTGACATATCCTGCGAGGTCCAGTTTCGTCACCACTTGGAGGACAAGGCCAAGCTGGCATCTAGGAAGCTCGGTGTGCTCAACAGAGCAAAGCGGTACTTCACTGCGGGCCAAAGATCGCTGCTTTACAAAGCGCAAATTCGGCCCCACATGGAGTACTGCTGCCACCTTTGGGCGGGAGCACCTGGATACCAGCTTGGACCTTTTGACTCGATCCAAAGGCGCGCTGTGAGGATTGTTGACGATCCCAAGTTCACAGGCGGTATTGATCCACTTAGTTTAAGGAGAGACTTTGCCTCCTTGTGTGTGTTCTACCGCCTGTACAACGGGCTGTGTTCCGAGGAATTGTTTGATATGATGCCCACGGCCACATTTTATCAACGCACCTCCCGCCACCGACAGGGAGTTCATCCACACATTTTAGAACCTTTATCGTGCCGCACTGTGCGGTTTCAGAGGAATTTCCTCCCACGTACGATTAAGTTGTGGAATGAGCTTCCTGCCGAGGTTTTCCCGAAAGACTATAGCATGGGGTTCTTCAAGAAAGGAGTTATAAGGTTTCTAAAGGGTCGGCAACGCGCGAGTAATACCCCTGGTGTTGCAAGCGTCCATAGGCTACGGTAACTGCTTACCATCAGGCGGGCCGTATGCTTGTTTGCCTACTTGGTAGTATAAAAAAAAAAAAAAAAAAAAAAAAAAACATGCACTATGCTAGGAATTCAGCACACATCCTTAATAGCGTACATTAAACAGAATAGTGAAAATACTGAAGCTCTTCTTGTTATACACGAAGCGACGTAATCTACCGCAATGGTATTTGCTGTGAAGCTACTTCTATCTACACTTATATTTGCTATAAAAAACGACAAAAGTCGGTTGTCTGTAAAGTCGGTTTACCGATGATAGTTGAACGTGACAACGTCATAAGAATGGCCGATTGTGCCTCTTTGTCGCTCGTTCCGCGCTCTCGCTTGCACAATAGAACGCCTCAGAGCGAGGTAACGCCGCATACGTCATCTTTTTTCGTGCGTGCAGCCGGCTCCATCGAATTATAAGACGTGGTCACGTCAAAAAAACAGATACAATCCATAGTTACCAACATAGCTCGCAGACTTAGCAAGCAACATCTGCAGAAGGACCGACGGCCGATGGAGCAGACGTGTCCTAGAGTGAAGACCGCGACTCGATAAGCGTAAGGTAGGGCGGCCTCTAGCTAGGTGGACCGACGACCTAAAAAAGGTCACTGGGACGCACTGGATGTGAAAGGCAGAGGATGTGCTGTGGCGTGTGTTGGTAACGGCCTATGTCCAGCAGTGGACTGCGATAGGCTGATTGATTGATTGATCCATAGTTTGTAAGTAACAATATTTTATTAAACCTATATTAGTAACTAATCTAATAATGTTAGCGATAGACACTTCACTTTCCCCCTACGCAGACTCACCGAAATCCCAACACATGGAGTTCAGTGAATCTGCGCACGAGAAAAGTGTCATATCTGTCCTCCACCATTCTCGGCACTCTATTCGGACTCCCTTCGACCCGTCGCACTATAGACGCCACCTTTTTACGCATCATTGCGTAAACGTCGAAACAAACAAGGGGTCGCCCGCGACTTCGTCCGTGTGGTAATTTGGAATGAACATTTCCCAGATATTGCAACATATCTCACTACTGCTCCGCTCCTATTCATTATAAAGTGATGTTAAATAGCCTTCCTGGATAAATGCACTATTCAACAAAAAAAAATCTAATCGAACCAGTACTTTCTGAGATTAGCGCGTTCAACCAAACAAACAAACTCTTCAGCTTTATTATATTAGTATAGACAAAACTTAGGAATGCAGCATATCGATGATCATTTTCCGGATTGAACTTGAGAAATACCTTTAATTGAATAGTGTTATAGTACAGAATTGTATGTGCGTTATATGTATAGGCGTCGAGATTAAGCGTCTGCGTGTCCCGAGTGGAGTGTGCGGGCTGAATTAAGCTCGCAAATCTCTCCAATCATGCATAAGCATGTCCAAATAATGTCCTACTAACCAAATTTCGGTCGGGGCGGCCAATTTCAACGAAGATTAGCCAACTGCGCAGGATATATTATAGTGCACAAGTGTGTGCGCAAATACAGGTGCATTCTGTGATTGCGCACACACTTGTGCTATTCTTTATCTCTGATAGTCCGGTGTGACGGCAATCCGACACGATCAGAGAAAGATCAGGTGCAAGACCAACGACTTTACGTGCTTTCCGAGGCACGCAACGGCGTGAGGTAAGTAAGTAAACACCAGCAATTTGCAAATTCCGGGCGTCTATTGTGAATGGCTTGACAGAAAAATCCAATATTAATTTTTGACCCGACCCGGGAATTGAACCCGGGATCTCGTGATCAGCAGTCACACACTGACAATTGAGCCATCGACAACCGAGGCAGAATATTCAACTATTACTTAGGTATACTTAGTGTCAGCGATTTCTATCGTGTATTCTCTAGATACCTATGTCTAGCAACTGCGAAAATGCTACCTACTCATTTCTTATACTCGTACCATAGGGAAAAGTGCGGAAGCAATACGAAGAGAGGTAGGGAGCCATACTAGCGAGCAAGCCAAGGGGAAGGATCTAAGACAAATAGCTACACACAGCGGTGTAGTTGTGTTCCTGTGTGTGAGTACAGGTCTCCAGCGCTCATTATGGGATGCGTTTTAAAGGTCTACTAAGGGATACTCGCATCTTAAAGCCCTGGTATAAAAAAATGGGTGGGCAACACGTAATTAATACCTCTGGTAGTGCAAGTGTCCATAAGCTACGGTAACTGCTTGACATCAGGCGGGCCGTATGCCTGTTTGTGTAGTTATAGTATATAAAAAATGTGAAGTGACTTTTTGTTATCACTAATATTGAAACCCATACTAAATTGTACATGTCTACTACATACTCTGGCGATTAAAAAGAGTGGCCCGAGTTTCTTGCCAATTCTTCTCGAGGCCCTACTACTAGTCAGCGAATTGGCCGTAGGAAAAAAGTATGCTGGCATTTGTTTTTATGACGTTCATAATTATCATGTAGGTATTCTTCTTCTTTTTATCGTTTGGTTAGTGGCCAACCTGGTGACAGAGAGGTGACAGAGACTATTTAGATCGTCCATATTTAGGCCTCTGTCGTGATCTAACGATTATTATGTATTTGATCTAAATGAGTTTCACTTTGACTATTCCTACGCATCATGAAAACGATGGCGTGGGCGTTTAGACTATGTAAGACAAATTAAATAATACACATCTCTCCGCTTATATATAAAACCTCACCCTTAACGTAGTAGATACTAATGACGTTTCATTTTCTGCTACTTCTAATTTACTGTAGCGTGAGGATGCTACGACTTAGGGCCATGAAATTACCGATTTAAGGAGCAGATATATGAATTTTGATGATTTTAAATCCAACAAAACACATCTAAACCGGGTATTTAATAAAAATAGAAGTTAAACTATACTATTTCCTTAATAATTTAATATACGAATATATATATTTTTAATGTAAATCATTGTGTAATTTATTTTTAAAGTTATATATAAAACTGTCAAAATGCGATAATCAGGCAAAAACCATTAGGTGTATTTTTATGAAAATTTCACAACCTAAAAGATAATTTAATGGCCAATCTTTTGATATACGGTTTTTATTCGAATTATCTTTGGAAAATGAAGGTGGATTTATTATTCGAATAAACTTGATCGTCGCACGTCGTACGTGCGATCGCGGGGAATTACGCCAACACCTCCCCACTAGGATCAAGATCGCATTAATTAGTGTCGCCTTAAAAGCAAAAATAAATGGTTCCAACTTTAATAATCAACCGAAAGCTAGGTTGAGTACTGTGGCAATCGCCAATACAAGGCCCGCATTACCAAAATCACCGATACCATTGCGTTGTCATAATAACAGATACAAACAGTCATTTTGAAATATATTTATTGCTGAAGCTCGGATGTTGATAACAGTAGGTACTGGCAGTCAGCCAATTTGTTACTTTTACTGGATTAATTGTAATTGTTGTGATAAAGTAAAAATATATATCTTAATTTGTTTGGCCTGTGGCATATTAATCTATAGTCTTATCACATATTATTTGTTGTTCTTATTTCTTTTCTCTGAATCACGATGAAAGAGACTGGCCTCTACGTCACAGGAATTCCTATTGTGGAGACCAGAGATTTATCTTATCATAACTCTGTATTTTTCTAAAATATAAAGATTATTATATACTAGCTGTTGCCTGCGACTCTGCCCGCGTATATGTCGGTTATCGCTGCAAAAAGTAGCCTATGTGTTATTCCAGACCATAATCTATCCATATACCAAATTTCATCCAGATCCGTTTAGTAGCTTTTACGTGAAAGAGTAACAAACATCCATCCATCAATTCTTACAAACTTTCACATTTATAATATTATTAAGGATTACGTAAAACACAATAATATGTGTGGATTCTGGATTGTATACAATATAATCTTCTTCCTATTGTTTGTTGCCAACTTGGTGACAGTTATATTGATCACCTAAATTTAGGCCTCTGTCGTAGTCTAACGACTGTTGTATCGAACAGACAGGGCCGATTTTAACGTGTACTGCAAGCACGCACAAACTCAGAAAAAAATACAACTATGCGGTCATCTATCTCTAGGGTTACGACGTTTTTATGACGTTCATAAGTATCGTGTATTAATTTGTTCCAAATGAGTAAATGAGTTTGTCATTGACTTACAAATTATGCTTAGTAAATTATACGTACTAATCAAATGATTTATCATCTGCTATCGGTGAAGCAACATTCTCGATAGAGCCATTGATGGATACAGGTACTAGTATATACATAAAATATGTAGTTCCCAATAGAACCAACATATCCATTTAAAAATAATAATAATAATAACGTTTTATCCCATAATCATTGTAAATCAGTCCATCGAACACCCAATCCAGGGGTTGATAAGGCAGTGATGTGAAGGTGCAATAAACGTAAAGAAGGCTGGCTGGCAAGTACAGTAAAATAATAAAAGCAACCCATATATTATGTCCCACTGCTGAGTATATTCCTTTCCTGTATCAAGAGAGAGAGAAAGAGGGTTTAGGCCTTAATTCACGCACGCTGGCCCAATGCGGGTTGGTGAATCAGACATGTCTTAAGAATTTCTTCTAAGACATGTGGGTTTCCTCACGATGTTTTCCTTCACCGTTAGCAGATGGCGAAGCATTTGATTAGTACATATAAAGTACAGTAATAGGTAATTTTATAAACGGAACTTGTAGTATTATAATATTCTTTCTTATAGCTTCGCGGTTTTCATAGCCCCACGCGACACGATAAGAACTCTGAAGGAGTTTTACGATTCCAAGTTCCCTTTTATCGTCCGAACCCTAAGGGGTCAAAATGACCCGCAATTTTTCACTGTTATATTATTATGATGCTGTTGACCTCACTACAAATTGTCTGGTAGTACTTGAGTAATATTACCTAATGTAAGAGAGGGGTCAATTTGAAGGGATTTAAATTTGATAGGTCTTAAGATTTCGGTAAGATGAAGGTTCGCCGTAAAATATTTATTAAACGTCTCATTTTGAATCCTTTCTGATAAGGGTACTTTGAGAATAGTTTTAGACTGACAACTAAAATTTAAAGTGGGTCATTTAGGTATCGATCCATTATTAAATGATAATTAAAAGTAAAGTTATATTTCGTAATGTATCTGTATCATAGTGGAGAGTATAAATGCGAAATTTTTGATTTCAATTATTTTAGAACGTATAAACAGAAATTGTTCATAGGCATCCCGAAAAAATCATTGTTCCTTGTAACTTATCTGTTTTTATCTCTATCCACTAAGGTGGTGAATGTGGTCTGCCTGGTGATAAAAAGTTATCATCGGCAATTATTGTAGCCTCTGGATACTAAGTACCTATAAGAAAGGCGATGTGCTTTATAAGCTCAATGATCCCTTAGCCTATATAAGACATACTCACTAAAAGAAACACTACAAAAGCATTATTTTGCAGATTAAGATTATCTTTGCAAAATATCGTCAACCAAAACTGGAAGATTTCTATTCTTGGGGCTATTTTTTGTTATTTCGGAAGATATCAATTTCTGATTCAATAATCTTAATTATATTTTTGCTGTAATAAATCCTTACTAATATTATAAATGTGAAAGTTTGTGAGAATGGATGGATGGATGTTTGTTACTCTTTCACGTAAAAACTACTGAATGGATCTGGATGAAATTTGGCACACAGAAAGATTATGGTCTGGAATAACACATAGGCTTTTTGCAGTAATAACCGACATCCACGCGGGCGGAGACGCGGGCTACAGCTAGTAAATATATAAAAATCTTTATTATCAACAAGATTTATTTTATACTCAGTCTTATTTTATAAAATAAGTCAAAATGACAAGTTATGTTACTATATTAAAATTGTAAAAAAACAGAGAAGGAAGTTTATGTATTTTATTTACATTATAAATGGGTTAATATAATAATAGCAACCCATATAATATTATGTCCCACTGCTGGGTAGGGATCTCCTAGGTAGAGAGAGGTTTAGGCCTTAATTCATACACGCTAGCCTAATGCGGGTTCAATTTAACCCTAGAAAAAAGCGTGATAAGTAAGATTGACAAAACAAGTTGGCGAATGAATTGAACACAACACTTTTCTGGTACATTCAGAGATAGGTGTAGAGAGCGCTGTGGCATATTAATCTGGTCTATCACATTTTATTTGTCGTTCTATTTTTTTATGAACCACTATGAAAGAGACTGACTTTTTAAGAGAGGTAGGGCACCATACTAGCGAGCAAGCCTGACTGGGGAAGGACCACCACCTTACAGAAAACCACAACCAAATAACTACACACAGTAGTTTAGTTGTGTTCCTGTGTGTCAGTATGTAAGTAAGTTATGGTATTGCAATCGTCCATAGGCTACGGTAACTGCTTAACATCAGGCGGGCCGTATGCTTGTTTGCCACCTAAGGAGGGTAAAAAACAAAAATTAAAAAGGACGACACAGGTAAAACTAGTGTAGAGACCGGTGATTTATTTAATCGTAACTATGTACTTACTCTAATCTTAATCTAATCGTAACTGTGTTCTTCTGAACTGCCTCGGTGGTCCAGTGGTCGCAGTATGCGCCTGCTGTGCACGAGGTTGTGGGTTCGATTCCCACACAGGACAAAACTTTGTTTGACCCATAAAGAATTGTTCTGAGTCTGGGTGTAATTTGTGTCCGTTAATTGTATGTTTGTAAAGTCCCCCGCGACACAGAGCTCGTTCTCTAGTGCGGGAGTCCTTTTAAAAAAAAAAAAGACAAAAAAGAACTATAAAGATTACTAATATTATAAAGCTTTGTTTGGTTGAACGCGCTAATTTCAGAAAGTACAGGTTTGATTTGAAAAAAACTTTTTTTATTGAGTAGTGCATTTATACAGGAAGGCTATAGGTAACATCACACTATCATTAATAGGAGCGGAGCAGTAATGAGATATGTTACAAAATCGGAGAAATGTACGTTCCAAATTACCACGCGGACGTAGTCGCGGGCGACCCCTAGTTATGATATACATATTGCTATTATATTATTATGAAATTATAGTGTACAACTAAACATTACCGTATATAGATACAACCGTTATACCGATAGGTACAATTTATGGGCTCAAGCACTCTTGGCAAGGCATTTGTTACCACGTACTGAATTATGGTCTATACCGTCATAGTGTTGTAGGGGAAATAAAATATATCGATATCTATAGCGAATTATATATCGATATATTTTCTTTCCCCTACAACATTTTACAGATTTTAGGGGAGATTTTTAATCGACAAGTTGTCATATGAGTAAACTTAGAAGAGAAGATTAGATATCGGTAGCTAACATAATGACAGCCTGTGAGTCAAGGTACTCGTATAATTCGGCACATGGGTGGAGTATACCTTAAGAGAGGTAGGGCACCTTACTAGCGAGCAAGCCCGACTGTAGAAGCACAGCCAAATAACTACACACACCGGTGTAGTTGTTTCTGTGTGTGAGTACAGGTCTTCAGCTCTCATTTAGGTATGCGTTTTGAAAGAAATGTTTTCCTATATCAGGGATATTGCATCTTAAAGCCCTAATGCAAAAATGGGTCGGCAACACGGAAGTGTTATCTCTGGTATTGCAAGTGTCCATAGGCTACGGTAATTGCTTAACATCAGGCTGGCCATATGCTTGTCGATTTTTTTGCCCAAAAGCAACAAAATCGTTACAATGGACATTATGATATTAAGTATTCATATATTGCTGTGCGAGTTGCCTGCACATACTCAGTCAATCCGAATAATTTAACGGTCTAAATGATGAATCTATTGGCATTTTTTTTGTCGTCAACTCGCTTGATCGTAAAATCGGGCGTATTTATGCGAAATCATGCATAAATACACCCGATTTTACGATCAAGCGAGTTGACGACAAAAAAAATAGGTAAAATCGGAAGGTGATTGCGAATTGACGACCAAGTCATTCAAAAACATTAATTTTAAAATCTTGATATAAAAAATGAATCCCTATTTCCCTTGGTCACGGCATCACGCGTGAACAGCTGGACCGATTTCAGTCATTCTTTTTTTGTTTGTTATTGTCGGGAGAAGGTTCTTATGTAAAAAAAGTAAGTTGCGCTGAAAATAGTTTAACCCGGACTAAGTCCGCTAGTTAGTAAATAAAATAACCGGCCATTTTATTTTTCGAACTGTCGTACTGATACCAATACAATATTTTAACCCTAACCTCGCCACCGCACGTTACCTAAACGTATCGTATACGTATCACACCTGTTGACGTGAAATATTGCGTAAAACGAACATCGCTTACCGATCGAAAGGTGCTCGCTTCACCCCACCTCAATACCTATGTACACAATAGATTTACTCGTACCAATGTGACCGTTGTCAGTATTCCCGTAAATTTATGTATGTGAAGGTATAATTTTATTGTAGTACTAGTTGTTGCCCGCGGCTCCGCCCGCGTGGATATCGCTGCAAAAAGTTGCCTATTTGTTATTCCAGACCATAATCTACCTCTGTGGCAAATTTCATCCAGATCCGTTCAGTAGTTTTTACGTGAAAGAGTAACAAACATCCATCCATCCATCCATCCATTCTTACAAACTTTCGCATTTATAATATTAGTAGGATAATTATCATATCTCGATAATAAATTACACTTGACTTATTTTCTTTATTATCTCCATCTCTCAGAATGTTTCTGGCAGGCAGCTCTATGATGGGTTAAGCTCATCATCTCACCTCAATCCATAAACGTCCCACTGCTGGACACGGGTCTCCTCCATATACTTGGAGGGATATTAGCCTCCTATACCACTGGCGAGACGGGGTGGTATAGGATTTTGTTTTGAGTTTTCCTATCTTGCAGTGGATATTGTCTACCTGACTTACTCTCTTAGTCGACTCTTACGACACCCTCGCGATGGGTTAGGATGGTGACATTTGTATTCTTAATCCGTCACCACACGGACCCGGGTTTCGTTCACTATTGTATAATCTTTAAATATTATTCTATTCTTCTGTATGTCACTGAACTCCTCCTAAACGTCTGGGTCAATATAATACCCGAATTATTATAATAATAAAATACACATAATGTGTATTAATAGTTAATGAGAAAAATAAAAACTTTCTTAGTAACTTTGCTATCATTAATTAATGCATTCAACGAATTTGACAGATAACTATCTATGAATGTTCACTTTGTTATTTCCTGCAAGCTGAATTAAGTTTATTATCATTTGATATAAAGTTTATGTTCCATGGTAAATGCATTTTCCTTATTACTTACAAACAATCGGAACTCAGAATCCATTCTACCATATTGCCGAAATCGAGAAACGAAAAAGAAACACTGTAATTACATTACAGAACGGAAAACAAACGCAAATTCCACATTAGGAAGGATTATGTGGAGGGTAAAAATATTCCCTTTTTACCCCGATCGGTGTTTTTGCACCCACAGTCACAGGCGGGGGGTTAATTTGAATTTATGCTGGCAATAAATATTTTTGCTGCCTACAAAGAGTTATTGGGTACGATTTATCACGGTAGACTTTTAAAGGGTTATTTTTTCCGTTAGTATTTACAAGGATTTTGGCTGCTAATCTGTATGCTAACTACGCCAATCAATAATTTGTTTACACGAAATATGGTAATTTTTAGACATGTTACAATCTTAGATTGACCTGGACAGACCATATGAAGTAAAAGAAAGTATATTTTAAACATGCTCGTAGATATACATAGATACCTATATTTACACCCCGATGTGTATTCGAAGTATTCCATATTGGGCACCCGTTTTAATGGCATCTGAGTGAATGGCACCTAAGGTATTCCACATTGGGCACCTACCGATATTTTTATATCGATATGTTCCTCTAATGGCACCTGCGAAAAATATCGGTAGGTGCCCAATGTGAAATACCTTAGGTGCCATTCACTCAGGTGCCATTCACTCAGGTGCCATTAACGGGTGCCCGTATATGGAAAACTTCAACGAAAAACCACTATAATCTAATTACACCAGTTATGTAGTCTATATTATTTGATTTTTCTCTGTCTGCTACGCCGGAGGTCGTAGGTTCGATTCCCACCCAGGACAATTCTTTGTGTGATGAGCACGAATGTTTGTTCTGTGTCTGGGTGTAATTTATCTATAATAAGTATGTATTTAGAAATACATAAGTATGTTTATCAGTGGTCTGGTTACCATAGTACAGGCTCTGCCTAGTTTGGGATCAGATAGCGATGTGTGAGTCCCGAAAATATTATTATTATTTGAATCCCGCAATGTGAAGATGCTTCCGCAGCCGTCGAATATTTTACTGTAAGATGAACGGCAACAGCGCTCCTGTACGATTGCATCATATTTCACCGCGCCAATTTGAAGGCTAAAAGAGTTATAGGTTTCCCGTAGTAAATATTAAAATAGAAATGTAGCGATCAAAGGGCATTATGCTTTTATGGGATATTTTATAGGAGGACAATCGTCAGTCGAAAAAGAGGTAACAATTATATTTAAATTATTACTTCTATATTCTGTTATCGTCTTGGTCTCCCTCTTATCTGCTAATGGTGAAGGCAAACATCGTTAGGAAACCCAAACTGTGTTAGAAGTAATTCTAAAGACATGTTTGATTCAGCAACCCGCATTAGGCCAGCGTGTGTGAATTAACCTCTTTCTTTCTTGATAGAGGAGATCTGTGCCCAGCAGTGGGACATACGTATGTTGGTTGCTATTATAATCGTCTTGGTACCGCCACTTTTTACTTTCCACTTATTAAAGGGACGTAAACACATAGTATAACGTCAACAAAGAAGTTTAGTTAGATAGAGTGAAACTAATCAGCTTAGAGCAGTTTCAGACTAGCGTTTATATGCGCGTATAATAAGCTCATTTTTGGCGTGTAAGCGCGTATAGGCGCGTCTTTGGTCGAACGCGCAACTTATTAACGCGCTTATAAGCGCGTTTGAGTGCGTAATGTTAATACTGACTTAACGCTACTGGTTCGAGCAAAATCGCCAGAATAAGGCCGTGTACTCGAGTCAGGTTTAATGTAGCGAAAAATTTAGCGCGCGTGTAAGCGCAGAAAAAAAACACAATATCCGACTGCTGGGCCCGTACCCAGCAGTGGGATATTGTGTTTTTTTCCTCTCGTGTATCAAGAGAGAGAAAGAGAGGGTTAAGGCCCTTAATTTACACACGTTGGCCTAATTCGGGTTGGTGAAGCCGACATGTTTTTTTATACCACTTAGGTAGCAAACAAGCATACCTGATGTAAAGCAGTTACCGTAGCCTATGGTCGCTTGCAATACCAGAAGTGTCACTGGCGTGTTGTCAACCCTTTTTTTTACACCAGGGATTTATGATGGGACTATCCCTGGTATAGGAATACGTTTCTTTCAAAACGCATCCCTAAATGAGCGCTGGAGACCTGAACTCACACACAGGAATAGAACTACACCACTGTGTGTAGTTATTTGGTTGTGATCTTCTGTAAGGTGGAGGTCCTTCCCCAGTCGGGCTTGCTCGCTAGTACGGTGCCTTACCTTTCTTGAAACGTCTTTACACTGAAACCGTTCTTAGAAAAAAATTGGTTGAATCTTTATTTCTAGTAATTATAATATGAATACCAGCGTCAATATGAAAGGTATGTATTAGTCTTAAATGGATGAAAAATATTTAAGTAACAATATTAATAAAAGGTTTTATATAAAATATAAGGAGATTTATAATAGAGCTCTTGTATAAAATAATTGGTTTTTATAGGCAGCATTCTCGCCCCAGGATATTCATTATAAGAACTCATTGTTAATTAGTTATTGAAAGATTCTTAAGGTTTTCATTATTTTAATATATTTTCTCGATATTTTCCAGTAGCTTTGTAAGAATTTTGCTACTAAGTTATTTGCATAGTCCTTAAAGGTCAAAACTTATTTGAGATCGCTGAGATAATAGAGTGGTCAGTATCATTCAACTCATGGAATCAGATTAGAAACCGACTGACCTGCATCCCGGGAATTGAGATGCATCTAGCATAGACTGCCTTGGTGGCCCAGTGGCTGCAGTATGCGCCTGCTGTGCACGAGGTTGTGGGTTCGATTCCCACACAGGACAAAACTTTGTATGACCCACAAAGAGTTGTTCTGAGTCTGGCTATTATTTGTGTCCGTTAATTGTTTGTTTGTAAAGTCCCCCGCGACACAGAGCATGTACTCTAGTGCGGGCGTTAACTTAAAAAAAAAAAAAAAAAAAGAGGTAGGTACAGAAACACTACCTATTCATTTTTAATGTTGCTTCAAATTACACAGTTTGGTCAACCAATACTATTCTTTTATTCTACAACGGCAAACTCGAGAACGAAATTAATTAAGTAATTTTACACATAACATACGTAAGCCTACATAATTACAATTAAAAATGTTATGCAGCATTAACCTGAATCTTAACATCATGAGGATATAAAAGAAGGCACTAACCTGAGCTCCAACCATCCCCTGCTTCAGCCTTGGGAGATCAGTGTGCGAGTATTTGGAGATAGACCATGGTTCCACGATAGTCAAGTCGGTATTTAGCTCGAAGTCGTTGATCTGGTTGCGCAAAAACTTCCTGATGTTCCACGGCAAATCGTTGTGTCTGCAACAACCGAATTATATTCAAAACGGCTCATCAGATTAAGATGCAATTTTGCACAAAGATACTTTAGTCTGAAATCTATACTAATATTATAAAGCTGAAGAGTTTGTTTGTTTGGTTGAACGCGCTAATCTCAGAAAGTACTGATTCGATTTGAAAAAATATTTTTTTGTTGAATAGTGGCTTTATCCAGGAAGGCTATAGGCTAAATAACATCACGCTATGATAAATAGGAGCGGAGCAGTAGTGAGATATGTTGCAAAATCGGGGAAAATATTCCAAATTACCACGCGGATGAAGTTGCGGGCCCCCTAGTAGTACATAATCTTCTTTTATTCTGGAAAAAACTACAGCCCCGTGTGATTGTACGCGCGGGTGGCTGCTAAATCTCAATTTACTCGTCATGACTTCAGTTCTCAACTATAATTAATCAATTGTCTTAAATATATTCTGGAGTTAGAATTAGTATTCCGAGAACGTCTTAGCTTGTCCTTGCTCTGCGGAGGACTTTCAAATCAAATCCAAGTGACTATTTACCAGATGCAGAAGTGAAAATTGATTCAACCATATTAATTACATTTTCTGAAGTTTATATGCACTAATCTAATGATTCGCCATTTGCTAACGGTGAAGGAAAACGTCACGAGGAAACCCACATGTCTTAGAAGTAATTTTAAAAATATATCTGATTCACCAACCCGCATTAGGCTAGCGTGTGTGAATTAAGGCCTAAACTCTCTCTCTCTCTCTTGATAGAGGAGTGGAGACCCGTGCACAGCAGTGGGATATTTATGGGTTGCTATTAATAAAAAAAACTCAGCAAACTTAATGACGGTGTCTTGTATTTTAAATACTATAAGACGGTGGCTTGTATAGGTATCCATTGAAAATAATAACCTTAATATGTAGGTACAACACATCATAACTGATGTGAGTTGCTGTACATTCGTCACAAAGTAAATTTTCCACAGAAAAAAGTATGTGTAAATTTGTCTAAAATTGTGACGAATTTACAAAATTTACTCATATTTTTTTTCTGTGGCAAATTAACTTTGTGACGAATGTACAACAACCCACTGATGTATTAAACTCTTAGTTGCATCGTCCATAAAACAATTAATATAAGTTAGTCTTCTTCTTCTTCTTACTATAGTTATTATCAGTTACACTTTGGTGCTAAATTGACTTTAATCAGTTTAACGCCACAATCTTCTAATAAAAAAACATTGATAGGTATGTCGTACGAGCAATAATTACAAAAATAAACTAAAAAATAACAATGCTAGTTTCATATTTTGATCATAATTCATATATTTTTGGTGCTCGTTTTTGTCAGAAGTTGGAAAATCCTAAAACTGGATAGTTTTTGGCAACAGTGCAGTATACAGAAACTAATGTGAATCGCACTGAGCACAGTATACGAGTATAAAAGCTTTGTTTCATAATGTAGATTTGTTGTTTTCGTAAATTTTAGCGTGCTCTAATTGTTTTAGATGTTATCTTGTTTCACTATACCGTTCTCCAACTCTTCTAGCTGCAAGTATTTCTATTTTAATGGAATTTTCATTGCTCAGTTTAATACAAGTGTTGTGTATCGACTATTATTATTTACTAGCTTCCGCTCGCGGCTTTGCCCGCGCGTACATTCCCTCGGGAACACAGTTTTTTCCGGGATACAAAGTAGTCTATATGTTATTCCAGGCTATAAACTATATCTATGTTAAATTTAATCCAGATCCGTTCAGTAGTTTTTGCTTGGAAGAGTAACAGACATCCATACATTCTTACAAACTTTCGCGTTTATAATATACTAGCTGTTGCCCACGGCTCCGCCCGCGTGGATCAGTTATCGCTGCAAAAAATAGCCATTTTGTTATTCCAGACTATAATCTATCTCCGTGCCAAATTTCATCCAAATCCGTTAAGTAGTTTTTACGTAAAAGAGTAACAAACATCCTTCCATCACCATTCTCACAAACTTTCACATTTATAATATTAGTAAGGAAGTAAGGATTTTCAGCCTATATTGTTCCACTGCAGAGTAGAAGCCTCCCTTGTCTTTTACAACTCAGTCACGCTGTCTGAGTCTGCCGCTATGCTGTTAGTATAAGCACACAACTTGTCGCACATTACTTACATTTAGATTCATTACAAAGACCACAAACCAAAAAGTTCTACAACAGCTAAATAATTTTCTTGTATTTTGTGTCTTTCGCACAGTTCTAGCCCTAGTTCTTTTCTCTATTCCTGTGAATTTGGGGATTTTATCAACCTATAGTTTTATCGATTATAAAACGATTTATAAGGGAATAATTAGAAGAATTTTATAATTTATCATTTTTATGCTTTTTAAATTTTTATTTCATTATTTTCAAATTACCCAATCATTATGTGCCTAGCGCGCGACTTCTATTGATGCCATTTTAATGAGCCCAAACACGCTATATCTGCTGTAAATTGCTGAGGAGTTGGGTATCCAGCAGACTACTTAATACTGCAGCATCAGCATCAGCATCATCATTACCATGTCATGGAAACACATACACAGATCTTCAAAAATCATAGCTTAGAATCGTATCGATCATGCCAACTGTCAAAAAAAAGAGGTATTCCTCGAAGCGCTACCATTTTGAAGCGCACCTAATAAAGTGCTCCTTTTTTATTCATCGGAGCGCATCTTTTAGGAGAAATAAAATTCTAATTTTTTTAATTGCTATCGGGAGCGCTCCTAAAAGGTGCGCTCCGAGGAATAAAAAAGGAGCGCTTCATTAGGTGCGCTTCGAGGAATACCTTTAAAAAAAATCCGCATCAAAACCGTTCATTCGTCTGGGAGCTATGATGCCACACAAATATACATACATACAGATACATAGATAAACAGGTAGACACAATTAACTTATACTTTAGGATGGCGTCATAAAATTCCTCCACATCGCTGTTTATACATAGTTATCTTGTATATTTCAACATATTTATAACTTATTAAGATGTCTCAGCTAGATTTAATTGAACATCTGTCAATATCTCTAACTAACTCTAAGATTGACTGGTAAAAAATGTCTAACGTAAGTTAGTAAACATGTTCAGTGCTGCAATAAGTATCTATACTAATATTATAAGGCTGAAGAGTTTGTTTGTTTGGTTGAACACGCTAATCTCAGAAAGTAATGGTTCGATTAGAAAAAAACATTTTTGTTGGATAGTGCATTTATCCAGGAAGGCTATAGGCTATATAACATCACGCTATGGTCAATAGGAGCGGCGCAGTAGTGAAATATGTTGCAAAATCGGGAAAAATATTCCAAATTATCACGCGGACGAAGTCGCGGGCGACCTCTAGTGTATTTATAACGAAGTAGTAAAAGTGAAACACTCTTTCGCAATATGACAAGAAATTTTATTGTGCAATGCTAAGGAAATAATAAAACCAATTCAATATTATGAAAACGTTATTGTGAAATGTACTTATAATAAAAAGTTTACGATCTGTAAAAGCAAATTGTTAAAAGATTAAAGGAAGATCACAACACTGTTATATACGCAGAGGCAACGACGACCGACGTCTCGCTACGATGGTGGCGACAGACGTTGTTACTACAAAGGGATCAATCAATGTTTTAAACTTAACAATTTGTGTCAAACATTACTTAGACATTGGTGTAAATACACAGCAACGGAGTTAGCTGTACAGCCGCTCTAGACAAATGGCATAAGTAATATCTAATAATAAACGAAAAGTCAAAAAAGAAAATGTATGGGATTTGACGTAAGTTTACGACATTAAATCGTAGACTCACGTCAAATTCCATACATTTTATTTTTTGAGTTTTCGATTCTACTATCGCTTATGCCACTTGTCTAGAGGCTCAGGGCTGCTATATGAATATTCGATTTTTAAGAAAACCATTATTAAATATATATTTCTATGAAATTTGGCAACAGTGTACAATTAGACTAAACCTACAGATAAAATATATTTCACACATATTCATACACACTAATTTTCATAAAGCGGCCCTGAGCCTCTAGACAAGTGGCATAAGCGGTAGTCGAATCGAAAAGACAAAGAAAATAATGTATGGAATTTGACGTAAGTTTACGACATTATATCGTAAACTTGCTTCAAATCCCATACATTTGCTTTTTTGACTTTTTGATTCGACTACCGTTTATGCCACTTGTCTAGAGGCTCTGTACAGCTAACTCCGTTACCGAACGTACACGCAAAGTAAAAGCCGAGGCTAAAATCTTACTAAAAGCAGTGCTCCTTAGAGTGTATTATAGAAGTGAAATGTGTCTGTCCAATGAACAAGTCGAGCAGTTTCTTGACGGGCTTAGCTAAGCACGTTTTGCATGTTGCACTAGGATTTCTAGATTGATCCACATTTGCATGTGTCTGTGTCATGTTTTAGTACATTATGCACTGAAGTTATGTATTGTTTCACAGGCAAATTTAGTTTATAATTTAGTTGATGTTTTTGTTGTAAAGATGAATTCCTGACGAGAGGAAGTTTTATGTCACAGGGGACTTTGTAAACGTACACTTCACAGTGACAGAGTATATCTAAACTGCGAACAACAGCTAATAGTCAATTGTCACTTTTCCTTTATTTGGTTAAAAATTGTTTATTACCTATTTAAGTCGAGCCAGAAAACTTTATTTTATTTTCAAAGTTAGGCTTCATAATTTAGATCAAGATCTTAATTTAGATGTCAGCAAAGTTTTCAAACGCAAATTCAATCAAGTTTTGAATAAAACTGATCAATGCCTTTTACACGGCGCTAGAGTTATAATTTATAGTTACAATTGGTTTTTTAATATGTATATAAATATAATTTTGTAAATAAGGTCTCCACACTAGTAAAGTTCTATAGAAAGTAGCTGGTAAAGGAGGCTGTTAATAACAAAGACAAACAGTGGCAGACTCCGGCACAAATATCCGTAAGCAATGTTTTGTCATGTCCCGGATATCGAATGTGGGTCGTTCATTTACCAACCTAGCGGCCGTAAATATATTTGGCTTTATATTGACCTTAGTTTATTTATTGTTCAAGATGGCGGCGCATAAGTTGAACCTATATTCATGTTTAATTAGAAGGTAAGAAAGTAGTCTCCATTTTTTTTAGTTTTCTTCTCATGGCTTGTAAGCATTATGCATATTATTATGCCATTACAACACATCTCTATATTCAAACCTATCGATCGCCAAAAGTATAAACATAAAGTAAATAAAGGGCTGTTATAATATCCAATTAGTCTGTTCACTAATGATCCAACTAGGAACTGTAAAGGATTTTCCAAAACACCGGATCACATGCAACATTCCACTCATTTAGCAAACTTTTGCGCTCCAACTACCACATTTTGTTACGCAATTACACGTATAACCCTAATGTGGTCTGCGGTAAACTTTCTACTTTCATCATACTATCTAAGTCTGTGGTTTTACTCGAATAGTTTCAGTTATCCTCTTGTATTTTCCTCTACTTCTTTTTGTGGCGTCATTTGGGCTTTGATGAGAATGCTAATCAATATTCAGGGTCACGAGCGCCCTGTATCCTTTTTTCTTTGAGCTTACCTTTTTGTCATGTAAATCAAGTGACTTGTTTACCCCTTACCGCGCGGCTGAGTGGTTTATATCCGAAGCGTTTGATTTTGTGTGAGTTGTTAAACATTACATTTTTGCAATAAACGTTTGGGTCTAACGTGTGTCGACGCGCGTCAATGCGTTCTTCGGGTGGCTAAAGTACGCGTTTGTTTTTCCAATTACAAATATTTGAATACTTCGAACGTGTCAGCGTACCCTAGGTTTAAAAGTACCAGAGGTAATGAAGTTTGTTAAAAATATTTAATTGACCATTTAAAAAAAATCTATTCTAATTGAGAGCTACTAATTATATATTCCTCGAAGCGCACCCATTTTGAAACGCACCTAACGATGCGCTTCTAAAGTATTCCTCAAAAAAGTGTGCTAAGGAAATCATAGCGCACCTGAATGGTGCGTTTCGAGGCATACTTTAGGTGCGCTTCGTTAGATGCATTTCAAAATGGGTGCGCTTCGGGGAATACCCCCTACTAAGGAAGCTGCTGCTACCAATTCCTATATGATTAGTGCATAAACGTGACGCTCCAATATCAAATAGAAATGACACATATGTACCTACAAAGTTGCAAGTATTTTTGTAGTAGGCATTAAATCATTAGACACGTCGATTGCCTCTGATACAAGGATATTATTATATGTATTTTCGCTCTGCGTCCGAATCTGAGAAAAATGGTCCTAAGTTATAAAAATATATAATCGGATTTGAATTGAAATTCTGCTCAAATTTCAGATTGATAACTCGTTCATAAAATTAATGATTTTATTATACTTTATAAAATAAAGGATTACAAGACAGATGGACAGCATAGTGACAGCAATATTTATCATTTGGAAAACCCTGAAAATAAAAGGGTTCGTAGGTAAGTACCTAAGCTGTGTGGATTGATAAATCACTCGAAGTTGGCTAGTTCTAAAATGGGACTGGCCGTCTTGACCCAGACTTTTTTGTTATACCACTTAAGTGGCAAACAAGCATACGGCCCGTCTGATGTTAAGCAGTTACCGTAGCCTATGGACGCTTGTAATACCAAAAGTATCACTTGCGTGTTGCCAACTCACTTTTTTTATACCAGGGCTTTATGATGGGAGTATCCCTGGGATAGGAATACGTTTCTTTCAAAACGCATCCCTAAATGAGCGCTGGAGACCTGAACTCACACATAGGAATACAACTACACCACTGTGTGTAGTTATTTGGCTGTGGTCTTCTGTAACGTGGAGGTCCTTCCCCAGTCGGGCTTGCTCGCTAGTATGGTGCCTTACCTCTCTTAAAACTGAGACTGGTCATATATTATTAATTTAAAATAATACACACACAAAACAGTATGATTTATAATATTATTACTTGGTAAGGTGAGAATGTTGGGTTTAGTATCGCGCAAGCACGTGCCGGGTACGCGGACGAATGAAAACAACTAGGTACCTATTCCCAAATACGAAACTAGAGTTTGTTTATAAATGAGCAAAAATAAACATTGTTACCGTAGCTGAGGTGAAATAATAAAGTCTTATTAAATGCGCTGTTTACATTTTATTGGGTACCTAACAGTGATATAATTACATAATATACTGAGTGGAAGAGAAACGCTCTCGAAATTGGTAACTGGTGATAGTGCTTGTGCTTTAGGGTTGTTTTTTTTTATACTACCAAGGAGGCAAACAAGCATACAGCCCGCCTGATGGTAAGCAGTTACCGTAGCCTATGGACGCTTGCAACACCAGGGGTATAACTCGCCCGTTGCCGACTCTTTAGAAACCTTATAACTCCTTTCTTGAAGAACCTCATGCTATAGTCTCTCGGGAAAACCTCGGCAGGAAGCTAATTTTACAACCTAATCGTACGTGGGAGGAAATTCCTCTGAAACTGCACAGTGCGGCACGATGTAGGTTATAAAATGTGTGGATGAACTCCCTGTCGGTTGTGCTTCTAAAATGCAATAGATAACACATAAAGTACGCGGAATATAAGCAGAATTTTAAATAGCGCGTTCGTCGTGGATGCACCAATGGTCAATGAATGTTTATCGCAATGGGTCCTTTATATATTTTTTCTTTTATACTACTAAATGGGCAAACAAACATAAGGCACGCCAGATAGTAAGCAGTTACCGTAGCCTATGGACGTTTGCAACACTAGGGGAAACACTCGCAAGTTGTCGGCCACGTACGTGTATTCCCCCTGGTGTTTAAGAAAGGAGTTGTAAGGATTTTAAAGGGTCGGCCGTTTAAGAACCTTACTACTCCTTTCTTGAAGAACCTCATGCATATATATCTCGGAAAAATCTTTGCAGCTCATTCCTCAACCTAATAATAGTACGTGGTAGGAGATTTATCTTAAACTAGCTGTTACCCGCGGCTCCGCCCGCGTGGATATCGGTTATCGCGATAAAAAGTAGCCTATGTGCTATTCCAGACTATAATCTATCTGTATTCCAAATTTCATCCAGATCCGTTCAGTAGTTTTTACGTGAAAGAGTAACAAACATCCATCCACCCATACTTACAAACTTTTGCGTTTATAATATTAGTAGGATAGTACAGTACGGCACGATAGAGGTTCTAAGATATGAGAATAAACTCTCTGTAGGGAGGTGCGTAATTTTAATTCAAGAATCAATGTTATCGAGAATCTAATATAGAGAGGTAGGGCACCATACTAGCGAGCAAGCCCGACTGGGGAAGGACCTCCACCTTACAGAAGACCACAGCCAAATGACTACACACAGTGGTGTAGTTCTATTCCTGTGTGTGAGTACAGGTCTCCAGCGCTCATTTAGGAATGCGTTTTGAAAGATACGTATTCCTATCCCAGGGTTACTTCCATCTTAAAGCCCTGGTATAAAAAATGGGTTGGCAACACGCAAGTGATACCTCTGGTAATGCAAGCGTCTATAGGCTACGGATACTGCTTAACATCAGGTGGGCCGTATGCTTGTTTGCCACCCAAGTAGTATAAAAAAAATAATAATAATAATAACCCGCAGAGCAGCTTGTGGCGGGCTGAATGTGAGTGGCGACACTGCGGTCTCGAATGCCCCAGAGAGTCGGTCAGGGCCTCGTCTCCGGCTTGCCTTTATTGTCTGCCCCGAGTGGACTGACAAGAGCGCCCGCAGGACTCTCAGCTCTGGCTTGCCTTAATTGGCTGATCAGAGAGGGGTCGCCAGAGCTATATGCTCAGGGGTAGAAGTGTCATTTTCAAGGGCATAACTACGGGGAAACCCGCTCTCGGGTCTCAGACCCCCGATGGTGAAACCGGCGCCGCACCGCTCGATACCCCTAACCGCGCACTATGGTGTTGCCCTTATGCCTGTGGACTGTTGCCCATGTCGGTTGATTCAAGGGGCCCATCTAGTGTATAGGCGAGTCACCGTCTGCCTATTTTTCATTTAGAGAGTATATCCCAACTTTTAAATGATGGCAGGCGACGTTTTATCCCATAATCATTGTAAACCAGTCCATCGAACACCCAATCCCATAGCCCAAAATGATTCGATTTCACATGTTGCAATAGCTCTACACTTACCATAGGTATGTCATGGCTGTACTGCAATAGTGCAGCTGTGGCATGACTATGGTAAGCGTCTCATCCCATTTTAAATTAAAATTCTCTAAGGGCCTCTGCGTGTTGGATCTATGTCCCCGCGTAAGCCTACCAAAGGCCCGGGTATTCTCCTTGAATGATGGGAAAATACCCGTGATAAAGAGAGACATAATAATAATAACTACGTGATTACAGTTTGTGCTCATAACTTACCCATCGGTAAGAGGCACCTCCTCCAGGATCTGCTTGGCAATCTCCAGCCTCTCACGGTCGTATGAGGCCGCTGCCACTACAGCCATGATGGCCAGCAGCACACAAGCGATGGAGCGACGTTCACAGGGATTAACCATTCTGGCTGTAGGAGAAAAAAAAAACATCATTAGATTCGCAGTAGTACCGAAACATATTATGCTGATGCGTAAACATAACAAATCTAACACATCGGATTTATTCTACGAGTAACAGAATGGATTTTTTCTGAAATATATATTTTTTTAAACCGCCTTCAATACGGCAAGTTGTAATATTTTCAAAAATCCCAAGTCTAAAGTATTTAAACAGGATGAATTTACATATTTGTAGGGTAATATCCCTCCAAGTATATGGAGGACACCCGTGCCTAGCAGTAGGACGTTTATGGGTTATGATGATGAACTTTCAAACAAACTTTAATCTCACATTTCCTTAGTTAAAACCGACTTATTTTTAAATCTGATCATTTACCCCTAAAGTGCATCTTTAACCATTTAAATAAGCATAAACACGGCTATATTACATTGTTTAATTATGGAGTTCTGTTGCCTACCTTCTGGCTTCATCATAAGTTCAATTCAACTGTACCATTTCATTTGCTACATAACATTTGCATGCAGCTGCTTAACAACCTTAATCGAGACTTATCTAATCGTCATCCGTGAAATACTTATCATTAAGAAAAAAATACACATGACTAGATAACCTTCTCTTTTTTGAAGTCGGTTAAAAATAGGTTAGATTTACTTGACTATATAATTTTAACAAAAAAAAAACCGACTTCAGTACGGCAAGTTGTAAAATTTTCAAATACCTTTAAACTTTGTTCAGTTCAAATGTACCAGTTTTCATTTGCTGCATTACATTTGAAAGACAGAAAAGCATTTATTCGAACATGTACAGGGTAACATATATAAACAAAAACAATAGACACACAATAACAAAACAAAAAATTATCCTGTGTGATGTCAGCAAGGGTCGTAATCTCAGCTCTGTGTTGTGGCATTTAAAACTGCAGCGCTGATATTCTGATCAGGCCTTGGTGAAGTCACGGTCAGTTATATAGGTAATTGATTTGATACAAAACTCTTTATTGTACGCCACACATTTATGATACAGAATATATCGAATATACCTTTAAATACGTGTTTGAGAATATTAGGAAAAAATTAAGAGAATAAATATGTTTAAATAAAGAAATAAAGATTTTTTTTGTTTGATACAATCGAATAAAATCGACTGAGCGTCGGGCTGAACACAGGTCAAGTAGGTATTAAAAGCAATATTTAATCTGTGCAATCCGCGCTCAATTCATTCACGTCATTATTTCTTATTAATAGTTGCTTAGCAACAATAATCGAAACTTATCTAATAGCCATCAGTAAAATACTTATTATTGAGAAGTTCAGATGGCCATCTGTGGTCTTCTTCATCAGTTTTACTTCACCAAATTACACTTTCTGAATGCAAATGATTGATTAGTTTGGGTTATTGGGACCAAACTGGAAGTATGTCCAGTCAGACAAAAAAAGAATTTTTCAAATCGGTCCATAAATGACGGAGTTATGCGGTAACAAACAAAAAAAAAAAAAAATACACACGAATTGATAACCTCCTCTTTTTGAAGTCGGTTAATAAGCCAAACAAACTTCACGTATGTTCCCTCGAGATCATCATGTAAAACTCTCAGGTTTGAAACTTTCCCTTCACAATGAAAGAGAGCGAATAATTCAATATTATTTATACACTAGCTGTTGCCCGCGGCTCCGCTCGCTTTTTTACGTGAAATAGTAACAAACATCCATCCATCCATCCATATACTTACAAACTTTCGCGTTTAAAGTATTAGTAGGATCACTTTGGCTACCTCAGTGGTGGGAGATCGTACTATTGCAGCATTAGAACCCTGGGACAAGTAAAGTGATGTTGTATTTATGACGACATAGTCATCAGTGCCAACTGTACTGGAATTGTATCCGGTATATGCCGAAACAATGTTTTTTTTATATAATGCCCAGGTGGCAAACAAACATACCTGATTTTAAGCAGTTACCGTAGCCTATGAACGCTAGCAATACCGGAATCACTTGCGTGTTGCCAACCCATTTTTGTGATTATGGGAGTATCCCTGCGATAGTAATGTGTTTACATTTCTAAATAAATGTCAAGATAATGATGACTACTATTATACGCCTGTTATTTGTCCCACTGCAGGTCATAGGCCTCCTCTTTTTTTCCATGATAGCCTGTATTTTGCCAATTGAAGCCAATCCCTTCAATAGTCGTCAAAATTCAACTCGTGCCATCCCATTTTGAATCTATTGTCAGGCAGTGAGACAACACAATGTTTTAAAGCACAAATACTTTTTTAATCTGTGTAATGAACTTATTAAATCCGTTTTGGAAACAAACTAGCATCAATACACATACTAAATGATAACGTTTTCAATCTACTTTATTTATGTCACCTAATTCCACTTGAATTTTGACACGTTAATCTGAGTTCATGCGACCTTAATTCTTCGTCATAACTAACGCAATCTAGTAGGAAACATCAAAATACTCTACAGGTACCCTCGCAGCTACATGTCAAACACATTCGACAAAGACAGAGATACACAACTGAACAGGTGTGAAAGAGAGGTAATTATGTTTTGTGACAGCAACCAGGTAATCCCAGCTCCTGTAGAATACATAATAAAGGTCCTAACAAGGGAGCTTTAAAAGTAATTAAATTGTTTGAAAAGATTATCTTTTTGCGCAAAATTTGTGTCTCCTGTTGGATTATAGGACCTGAGGAGGGTTCAACTTGAATGTTTTGAAGGGTTTTTTAAGAGTTACTTTGTAATTTCAGTTTACTTGGATATAAGAGTGCAAGAGAAATGGAGATAAGGAAAATTAAAAATAAAAATGTCGGTTTTCTTACCGCAATACTAAATAAGCAGTGTAAAGTAGAATGGTTGAAAGTTTGAGGACAAATCAACGGACAACTACGTATTGTTATTGATTTTAGTTTTTTAAAGAAAACTCCCGCTGTAGGTAACAAGCCCTGCACTGTGTCGCGGGGGACTTAACAAATATCATCAACAATCATTTATGGTTTTTGGTATTTAAATTTTTTAAGCTATTGCATAGCCTTCTATCTCGGGCTTTGGGCGTGGAGACCGAATCCAGAAATTTCGTAACGAAAATAATAAACCTAACACTCCCCACTCCGACCGGCACAGCGGTGATACTTTTTTAATGACGAATTCTCTAAACGGCCAATAATATGTCAAATTTGTGTAAGGAGGTTTTGATCTAAGAGGTTATTAATGTGAAAAAGATTATAGTATAAAATGTCTTAAGGAATTATTACAAGTATTCATTTTTATTATTATATATTTTTATGAATCATTGAGAACAAAATAAAATGATTTAGATAATTCTGTAAAGTAATTTTTTATTTGTTTCGATAAAAAAATCATACTAAAAAATATGTAATAGCTTTACCGCGGCAGTCCCCGAGTGCGACACGCCGCGCAGTGGTAAATTGCGAGGTAATCGGTTAAGGCGACACTAAATACTAGCGACCTAAGAGCTAATGGGGAGGAGCTGGCGTCACTGCTCGCGACCGCGCGAACGACAAGCGACGATCAAGTTTATTCGAATATTTAATCCACGTTCGTTTACCAAACACAATACAAATAAAAACCGTATATATCAAAAGTCATATATCTGCCCCTTAAGTCACTGAACCAACCGTTCAGTGTAATAGTCTAGTAATATTATATTTCTTACATAAATCTATTTTCTCATAGGATACAACGGTCTAAGTGGTTACTTTGTTATTTATCGCTGCGGGACTCATGTCTGTATTATGAACAAAATAAATGTTACTGTAAAATCTAATATATATATTTTTTATATTTCCTTTTTTCTAATTGTCTCCCTTTCTTAATTATCCTTACTAATATTATAAATGTGAAAGTTTGTGAGTATGGATGTATGGATGTTTGTTACTCTTTCACGCAAAACCTACTCGCGGATCTGGATGAAATTCGGCACTGAGGTAGATTATAGTCTGGAATAGCATATAGGCTACGTTTGCTGTTTGACATCTACGCGGGCGGAGCCGCAGGTAACAACGAGTAATAAATAATTTTAGATTATAATAATTAGCCAATCATACGTCCATTAAAAAAGCCTTCAGTAAAATTGAGTTCCTCAAGCTTAAAACGTATTTTCTTCGTTCAGAAGTTCCTTAACACAAAATATTTCTTCATTTATTTCATTATAATATAATATATAAGGTACTTCCAAATGTTCATACATAAATATTGTCCCAACATCTTATTTGAAGTTCCAAAGCGTGAAATTATGTTCGTACGTATGAAATTAGAAAGTAAATGTTAAAAGAGTTGCCGGCGAACAATCTTGGCCTACTAACGAGATACGCTTCTTCGTGTTATACAGAATGGATATTATGAAAATTAAACCGTAGCCATATTCGAAATTTAAAGAAGCGTTAGAAATATGTCTGGATTAAAGCAATTGGGGTGCTATAGTTTTTGCCTACCCCAATGGGAGGCAGGCGTGATGATATGCATATATTCAAACTATATAAGCTTCTATTTATGTAATACTTTTACTTTTATTTTCTCAACCCATAAACGTCCCACTACTGGGCACGGGTCTCCTCCATACATTTGGAGGGATATTAGCCTACTGTACCACGCTGGCCAGACGGATTGGTACAGGGTTTTGTTTCGAGTATTCCCTCTCTTGCAGTGGATATTGTCTGCCTGAATCCTTTAGTCGACTCTTACGACACCCTCGGGATAGAACGGGGTGGTGATATATTTTGTATTCTTAATCCGTCACCATTGACATTATGTAATAGGTTCTGTAAATTACGTTAGAGTTTATAAAGTACTAGCGGCTGGTCCCGGCATCGCACGGGTGAACATTAATCTTGTATTTTTTTCAATAAAACATAGCCTATGTTATCCGCTGATAATGTAGCTTTCTAATGGTGAAAGATTTTTTCAAATCGGTCGAGTAGTTTTTGAGTTTATTTATTACATACAAAAATACAAATCTTTCCTCTCTTTATAATATTTGTGTAGATTTTAATAAAGTTGGCAAAAGGGTATATTAGTAACGTGAAATATTCCTACAAGAGGTAAGTCACCATACTCGCGAGCAAGCCCGACTGTGAAAGGACCTGCACCTTACAGAAAACCACAGCCAAATAATTACATACTGCGGTGTAGTTGTGTACCTGTGTTTAACTAGCTATGGTCAGCGACTCTGCGCACGTTCTTGAAAAAAGAACATTTTTTTTATACTACCAAGGTGACAAACAAGCATACGGCCCACCTGAAGAATCATACTTTTATAACAATAAAAGTATGATTATTATTGCATGTCAGAAATATGGTTTCTGGTAAAAACCTTACACTAGTATCTATGCATGCAATATTTGTTTCTTTTAAATAAATAAAAAAATGAAGCATATTTAATAAATTTTAACTAATTATAATTAGTCAAGTTAACACCCAGGCTCATAATAACCCAGATGTATCACGTTATAGTTTCCTTATTCAACAAAAGTTTAACAACTCCCTAGACGAATCCGTGACTACACTGGTATACCTCAGAAGAGGATCTCTCAAGTGAATATCCCTTCTCACTTTAAAATAAAACACTCCAAGGGGTTTACCGATATCTGTCCCTAACAAAATCCCCCAATAAAGGCGATATAATACTATAAGATTTTACCTATAAACATCTTAACCCGATGACATAATGTATAGTGATCATTCAGGTTCGATCCCCACACGGGACAGAAAAAAACCGAGTGGTGTCGTGGGACTCCAGATAACAACGAAGGTCCTTATTATAAAAATATTTATTTTAAACTCTATTCGAGGTATAAAGAAAATAATTATTCGGGTATATTTTTTTTATTATGGTTTTGTATCGATATAAATTAAAAACTACTTTACAGAATTATTTACACAATTTTATTTTAATCTCAATAATTTATAAAAATATATAGATAATAAAAATGAATACCTACTTGAAATAATTCCTTAAGACTTCCTTCTTATACACGTTATCGCCCTTGGTCGAAATTCAAACATAATTCATTAAATTTTAAGCTACTATTTGACCTTTAATTTATTCTTTACTTACTTTTACTCTTAGATCAAAATCCTCCTTACACAAATATGACATATTATTATTGGCCGTTTAGAGAATTGGCAATGAAAATAAAATAAAAATCTTACGCTTTTTTTAACGTTACGGACGTTTTTTACCGGCTAGGGTACCCCACCGCAACTTAATAACGAACTTCGATCCAAAAAATGTGTGATGCATGAATCGTTGTCCCGAGTCTGGGTGTACTTAGCGTCCGTTAATAGTTTGTTTGTAAAGTCTCCCGCTACACTGGGCTTGGGCCCTAGTGCAAGAGATGTGTTTTTTTTTAAATTCCTAATAAGCCGTTGTAAAAGTTATAGTGGGAAAGTCTAAAACACTGTCGTTGTCGGCCAATTTTGCTAAAAAGCTCGGCTAGTTGCAAATTTTGGTTACAATTTGCATGCAAAGTGACTAAAATAAAACACAAAACAAAAATATATACCTAAAGTGGTGCTTCCGCTTTAATTTGCACATAGTTACAAAATCGATAATCGTAACGAGTGAGTTTTGCTTCTACCCTCATCATGCGTCTCGGAGTTAGATAAAGAGACGTCAACAATAACCCAACAAGATGTCCGTGTCCGTCCTAAATTCGTACATCATAGAGAATATTATGGCGGACTATCGCATTCACCTTTAAAGTGACGAAGATCAAACAAAAGACCTCTGAACAAGCACTTCTGCCATTTCTTCTATCGTCTCTATCTTATGACTAATCCACTCTTGCCATCAAGAGATTTGACCAAGATTGCCAAGGAATTAGCCTAAATAATTAATTGGAATGCTTGAGATATAAATACGTATGTTACGACTTACAGCCATAGTGGCGGTCACACCTAATTATAGCCGGGTCACTTAATATAAACTAACCAAACCGACCAACTGCAGCTAGCTTCAACCAGCTAAAACTAGGTGTAGCCGCACTTTGGTTTATAGCTGTAACATACACAGATTCCCTGCTGCTATACTATGCTAGCTGACACAAGCAAACTATACATATTGTGTCTATACATATATACATCGGTCGCGGCCCGCGCCGCTCTATCTCGCCTGCGCATTATCGGCCAGTTAAGTTCTCCGCTGTACCTACGGGCTCTCGACATACCTTGTGCCTAGGACCTACGTCCCGGAGTGTCTATCCCACGCGGTCGAACACACCCTGATATTCGACATAACGTTACACAATGATAGCCGAGCTAGGTGTTACAGCAAAACAACAAAAAAAGCAGTTAGATAAATGACTAGTAGTAGAAATGTAAAGCAAAAAATAATGACAATATATTAATTTTTTTTTTAAATTACTACGAAGAAGGAAAAAAAGCATACGGGAATGCCTGATGGTAAGCAGTTACAGCAGCCTATGGACGCTTGCAACACCAGGGGTATCACTCGTACGTTGCCGACCCTTTAGAAACCTTATAAGTCCTTTCATGAAGAACCTCATGCTATATTCATACATAGTATATAGTAGATACAACCAGACAAATAACTAACAATAAATTTGTAAATAACACAATTAATTTCCCGTATGCGGATATTGCGGATCGCAACTCGACACTAGCGGAAAATAGCGAGGACCACCACACACATACGGTCGCCATTCGATCAAACATTTGACAAACTAATAATTGAAATGCCAAATCACAAATGTATGTGTGAAATACAAATATCAAATACATTTCAATAAACGGTTATAAGCATCTCATTAATGGATACCAATATGAACGGATTTGGGTAAATTATAATTAATGTAAAACCCGTATTTGCATTACCTGATGTTTAGAGCTCTAATGGAAATAAATCATATTGACGTGTAATTTCAATTGTGGTGTTGTAGCCATGGTGCAGGGATTTCTTATTAGCCCGTGTATTTAACACTACGGGTCGCCCGCAACTTCGTCCGCATGGTAATTTGGAATATTTTCCCCGATTTTGCAACATATCTCACTACTGCTCCGCTCCTATTAATCATAGCGTGATTTTAAATAGCCTATAGCCTTTCTGGATAAATGCACTATTCAACAAAAACAAATTCTAATCGAACCAGTATTTTCTGAGATTAGCGCGTTCAACCAAACAAACTCTTCAGCTTTATAATATTAATATAGATAATCAAGATTATGCTTGCAGATCATGTTCAAAAATCACTTTACTACAGCACTCGAAACTGAACAGAACAGCACAGAAAAACAAAGCTTTTACCTGCCGAAAACAATTAAATTTAATTGTGCCCGGTAATTAAAGACTTCCTTGCTCTTGGATAGAAACAAACACAGCAGGCAGAACGTAGTGTTATATGACTGGCCTAGTGACCCTCACTGCTAAGCTAGAGGCCGTGTGTTCGATTCCCATACGGGACAAAATTTTGTGTGATGTTTGCTCCGGATCTAGATGTAATTAGTGTCCGTGAATTATGTTTGTAAAGTCCCCGCAATACAGGGCTTGTTCTATAGTGAGGGAATCGACTTTTTAAAAGAAGAAAGATAAGATATAATATATACTACTACCCTCTACGTTCGCAAAAAGGCGCAATGCAAATTAAAATATTAATTTTAATAAAGCATCTCCTAAATACCATTTCAATTCGGTCTGACGTCACTAAAGGTAGAATTTTACTGGTGTAAAGTTTAGAGCTAGCTAAACACGAATACGAGCATCCGACCGAAGACAGGGTGGAAAGGGTGACACGGGTGAGAATTTAAATTAAATTTATAATTTAATATTCCACGCGGATGCAAGGGTGATTACTTCTATAAAGTATAGTTATGTATCGTTCTAGCTGATTGAAACTGGTATACTCCACATAATTTATTGACTCCTATTAGGCTGTATACAGAAATAAAGAAAGCAGCCTGTGCCGATCTACCAGCATTAACCGACGCTGGTCCCTTCAGATATCAGCTACATAAAGCAAGCAGATTTAAGTTGGGGTAAATAAATATACTTAAGTGGCAATGGGCCGGGCACATAGCTCGCTACTGATGGCCGTTGGAGCAAAAAGGTTCTAGATTGGCGACCACGAACTGGAAGACGAAGCGTGGGCAAGCTTCCAACAAGGTGGACCGACGACCTGGTAAAGGTTGCGGGCAACCGATGGACAAGGTCGGCTCAGGATCGAGAGTTGTGGAAATCCTTGGGGGAGGCCTATGTCCAGCAGTGGACGTCTTTTGGCTGAGATGATGTTCATTATCATCTCAGCCAAAAGACGTCCACTGCTGGTCCACACAAACACATTGTTGTTCGTAGTTAAATAAATAAACTAAATAATGGCGGTGCCAGCGCTGAACCTGAGTCTGTCGGAGTCAGTCAGAGATGTTCAGTGCTTATCGACACTACTTTGGCTCATTGTATTGAAACTCGGCACCTACTATCTGCGTAGATTACCCTTGCACACCGAATTTTTAAAGCAGAACAATTAATTGGTATATGAATATAAAAAAGGAGCGTCGGTAGCCGAATGGTGCGAGTTCGATCCCGGGTAGCAGTACCAATGTGAATTTCACTTTGCGGAGTTTATTATGTACTAATCAAATGATTCGCCATTAGCTAACGATAAAGTAAAACATCGTAAAGAAATCCACATGTCTTAGAAGAATTTGTAAAGACACGTCTGATTCACCAACATGCATTAGGCCAGCGTGTGTGAATTAAGGCCTAAACCCTCTCTCTCTCAGAGGAAAGGAGACCCGTGCCCAGCACTAGGATATATAGTATGAATATTGTAATTAAGTTCAATAAATAAATGATATCCAGATCGATTTCAATCACAGTGGCCAATCACAATGGAGGCCAGCGAATTGTATATGCGAGTGATAATATAGACACAGGTGCACCTTTATTCCCTTACTCTGATAGTAAATACGCAAGTTGTTATGACCGGTGAGAGTTCAGGTGCAGAGCCAACGGCTTTACATGCTTACCGAGGCATGTACGACTTTCGATGTGTGTTTAGAGAACAGTTATATAACTTAGGACATTGCTGAGTGTAACTTTGTTAGAATGCAGATCGATCCAATCGTACTGCTATTACTAGGTACGGATATTAAGGGCGGCTTCAGACTAACGTTTTTTTTCTGCACGTATATGGTCGTTTCAGCATACGTGCTTACATGCGCCCCTTAAATAATAATAATATTTGGGGACAACTCACACATCACTATCTGATCCCAAACTTGGTAGAACCTGTACTATGGTAACCAGACAACTGATAAACATACTTATATATTTCTAAATACATACATATTATAGATAAATTAGACCCAGACACAGAACAAACATTCGTGCTCATCACACAAAGATTTGTCCTGGGTGGGAATGAATGGAATGTGTGGCTCAGTGGTGGATGTGTATGACTGCTGATTACGAGGTCCCGAGTTCGATTCCCGTGTCGGGTCAAAAATTATATAGTGTTTACACCGAATCGACAAGTCAAAAAATATGGGATTTGACGTAAATCTACGATGTAATGTCGTAAACTTATGTAAAATCCCATTTTTGACTTTTCGATTCGACTTTCGCATATTATGCCACTTATTACGCAAATATGATCACGTCTCACAATATTGAAATATGCTCAAGTGGCTTCCTATTCGACTTCGACGGAATACTCATATTCTCTCGCTACTTTATAACATCCTATTTAATCCTTTTACCCCCTCTTATTTAAAAGAACGTTTTCAGTTCTTGAATGACTCACATGTGAGATCCCTGAGATCATCGGAAAATTTAACGCTGGAAATACCAATGCATTCCACAAAATTTTATGACAAATCCTTCACCGTACATGCTGCACGTTTGTGGAATGCATTGCCAGTCGCTATTAGGCGAGCACAGACCATTACTACTTTTAAAAAAATGGTATGGGAACATTTCCTCTCAACGTGACATTATGTAAGTTTTCTTCGTATTCTTCTCTGTATTTGTAATATACCAGTATGTATTTATTTATTACATAATTTGTATGTAAGTATGCTATCTGTATGTGTATGTATGTATATTTTTACTTTTATATTGATATATTATGATAAGTAATAGGTATTCATTTGTATCTAATTGTTTTGATCTATCTTTTTTCCTTATTATAACTACACCAAAACCCTCCCACTTTTCTTTATTATATAACTTTCTTTTCTGTCCATCCAAAGGTTGCCTGTAAGAAATTGCTTTTAAGCGCATTTGCATATCTAAGTATAAATAATGTTTGTTATCAAAATGTAATTGGTGTACAATAAAGAGTTTTCTATTCTATTCTATTCTTATTAAACCGTCAACGCTCGTACGAGTTGCGCGTTTGGCAAAAGGCACACGCTCTTTCAAAAACAAGCATAAACGCGCGTATAAAACGCTAGTCTAAAACCGCTCTAAAGCCAGCCATTGTTACTGCTAAGGGCTACTTAACTACTCTTATAATTACTTGCAATTTGAACTACTTGAATGTACGTCAATGAGGCTATTGTGAAACAGTACGTCTCCTGATAAAGATGTATAGCTTTACTAGTTTACGCACTTGACTTCACTTGCGAGCATGTTAGTAGCATATTATGCCACATTTCTTGATTATATCTCCTAATGAAATGTTGATTAAAGATATGTTTATTCGGCGTGTGAAAATTACAAGCAACACTTAAATAACTGCCTCGGTGGTCCAGTGGCCGAAGTATGCGCCTGCTGTGCACGAGGTTGTGGGTTCGATTCCCACACAGGACAAAACTTTGTGTGGCCCACAAAGAGTTGTTCTGAGTCTGGATTGCAATTTATGTCCCTTAATTGTATGTTTATAAAGTCCCCCGCGACACCGAGCTTGTTCTTAAGTGCAGTAGTCTTTTAAAAACAGTAAAAAAAAACTCAAAACTTCTCGACCGATTTTAAAAATTCTTTGACCCTTTTCGGGACAATCCCACCCACATGCCCGCCGCTGTGACTCCTGTGAGCCAGGATTAACAGCGGAGTAACCAACTGATACACCGAGTTTTGACACTCGTGCGTCCCGTGGACAACTAAACCTACTGTCTTGGACCCCGCAACGAATTTAATCAGAAGTAAATAGGAGAAGTTAGAAAGAAAAGTTTTCACTTCTTTCACCATTAGAAAGCTACATTATCAGCTGGTAACATAGGCATTTACATTTTTTACTTTGACTTTATTGAAAAAAAAATACGGGTAAATGTCCACCCGTGCGAAGTCAACCGAGCCACTAGTTATGAATAAGCTAAAATGATGATGTCAGCTAATTTCCCTAAGGCGCTATATATCGGTAAAAAGTTATGTTATTATGTTTTCGTGGAAATATGTTCAATTTTTTTATTACGGCATACAAGCCGCCTGATGTTAAGCAGTTACCGTAGCCTATGGACGCTTGCAATACCAGAAGTATCACTTGCGTGTTGCCAATCCATTTTTTTACACCAGGGCTTTATGATGGACTATCTCTGGGATAGGAATACGTTTCTTTCAAAACGCATCCTTAAATTAGCGCTGGAGACCTGTACTCACACACAGGAATACAACTACACGTAGTTATTTGGCTGTGGTCTTCTGTAAGGTGGAGATCCTGCCCCAGTCGGGCTTGCTCGCTAGTACGGCGCCCTACCTCTCTTTATACCAAAAATCTTATTTGAATTTATTCTCAATATCAAAAGTCTCAACAAGTATCTACACTTAGTACTTCATCCTAATCGTACGATAGTTTCAAAACTTCCACTCGGAGTGCGCTAACTCGACATTCCGTAACTTTTCCGACTTTTCGTCGACATTCCTCCTTACGCCCAACTTTGAGCATCGCTAAACGGTACAGTCGACTTTGATCTGAGTGGATGCTTCGTGGAGTTTGTTTAAATATCTGAGTAACTATTTTATGTATTTAAAATATTGAAATGCCAAAGTTATCTTGAAAGACTATAGCTAGCTAAGGGTTCTTTGATAGTGTGCGGTATGATGTATCTGTGTTATAAACATCCAAAGGCAAATTTACATGTATAGATGCTTACTATCAGGCGTTAAATATGCCTATTTATGGCCATAAATATATAAAAATACAAGCTGACCCAGCAAACTTTGTACCGCCTCAAAATCAATAAATAAAACTTAACTTTTAAATTTAATTTGATTTCTAAACGACGGGACGAACATCAAAACTTTGACAGGTAGGAATAGTTATTAAGGCAAAGCGGCCGCGGCCGGCTGATTCTCTAAGAAACGGCGATGGCAAACTGACAGTTGTGATCGCAAACTGACAGTTGTGATTGCTTGGTGACATCAAAAAGAGCTCTTACGGAATACCGATTTTCAATCTGACAGCCAGATTTTACTCGGTTTTTGCGGTGGCTCGGTTTTTGCTCTTACGGAATACCCCTGCCGAATTATTGTTTTTCCTTTTTTCCAAGATTTTTTTTTATATTCACTTACCTTTTAAACTTTCCCTTGACTTCCACAAATAACCACAATTAGCCAATCAGCCCAGCCGTTCTTAAGTATTAGCGAGACTAACGAACACCACTTGATACTAGCTGTTGCCCGCGGCTCTGCCCGCGTGGATGTCGGTTATCGCTGTAAAAAGTAGCCTTTGTGTTATTCCCGACCATAATCTATCTCTGTGCCAAATTTCATCCAGATCCGTTTAGTAATTTTTACGTGAAAGAGTAACAAACATCCATCCATCCATCCAACCATACTCACAAACTTTCACATTTATAATATTAGTAATATCTATAATATTAACAAGATGCTATTTCTGTCAAGATTATCATGAAACGTAACCCAGCCGAAGTAGAGAAGTAGCAACTCAAAGTGGCCGTCGTCGGTCAATATCCTCACAAACAAAATAAATGCATAAAATTTAAATATTTTGCTTAATTAACATGAAGGTTAAACGTGGAGGTAAAACAAAGATCCATTTTGTCTAATTGGATGAGGGGATGATGCCATTTCGCTTAGTCGTCATATCCGGCCGACCGTGGCGCCATCCAAAGAGGCTTATACAAGTTAATTTAAGGTTTTTTGATTAAAGTAGAATTTTGAACAAATGATAAGTCATCTGTTCAAAATGCAATGCATTATTGTGAATTTTTTGACAGAAAAACCCAATATTAATTTTTGGTCCGACCGTAGAGGTATTCCGTAAGAGCAAAAACCGAGCCACCGCAAAAACCGAGCAAAATCTGGCTGTCAGATTAAAAATCGGTATTCCGTAAGTGCCCTTTTTGACGTTTAGTCAATAGATTGTCCCGTCACCGAGCAATCAGACAATACTGTCAGTTTGCCATCGCTGTTTCTTAGAGATTCATCCGGCCGGGTATCAAACCCGGTACCTCGTGATCAGCAGTCGCACACATCGACCACTGAGCCACGAAAGCAGTTATTTATTGAGTATTTAGTAGTTGAGTGGTCGAATTCCGAACACAAATTACCCTTTACGTGTAATTATGTGGCCGTTAATTAAACCACGTGAATCAATCAGGTACGTGTTTGTTTGTTACAAATGAGTCTGGTATCCGCTAAGAGCTGTGTGTGTTTGCTTATCGAATAGAATAGAAAGCAAATGTACGGGATTTGATATAAGTTTACGATATACTTATAAATGTCGTTAACGAACATCAAATCCCTTACATTTGATTTCGATTCTATTCGATTCGACTACCGCTTATGCCACTTGTCTAGAGTGGCAGGTCATTTTATTTATTACTAGTTTTATGGTTAAGCTCGCGTTTTACGGCTCGTCTACTCAAACTTTAACTTTTTTTAGGTTTTACAGGGGCTCATAGTTTAGTTTTAGCAGCGTGGATCCAGAGGTCTACAAGGTAAAGTCAGCTTGCCATGGTCGTTCGTTCATGGGATACCATTTTTTTTAAATACAGCAAAACCCGTAACTAGAAATAGGAATACAGTACTACATATGTAAGTTTTTAAATATCATCATCATCATCATCATCTCAGCCAAAAGACGCCCACTGCTGGACATAGGCCTCCCCCAAGAATTTCCACAACTCTCGATCCTGAGCCGACCTTGTCCATCGGTTGCCCGCAACCTTTACCAGGTCGTCGGTCCACCTGTCCTTTTTAAATATATATCCTACTAATATTATAAACAATACGGGACAATACGGGAACTGGAAAATAGACGCTCTAGAAATGTGGTGCTGGAGAATAATGCATGGTTGTGGAGAACAAAATTTCGCACGAACGCTTCCATACTTCAAGAACTCTGCATTCAACAGCGTCTATCAACATTAGTATAGTCCCGTATCCTCATGTTCTTTGGCCATGTCTCAAGGAGAAGCAACGACTCTATAGAGCGTCTTGTTGTGCAGGGTCAAGTAAACGGAAGTAATCACCAATGCGGTGGACAGATCTCATTAGGTCGTCGATAGGGATTCCTGTTAATGACTGCACCAGACTGTCCACCCACAGAAATAATTGGCGAGGCATCATAAGGCGAGCTACATCAGCTTCTTTCACATTAAACAATCATAGTGACCACGACCGCTCTGCCAAACGAGTTAGAAGAAGAATATTAGCGAAAGTATACAAGACTGTATGAATGTATGTTTGTTACTCTTTCATGCAAAAACTACTTAACGGATCTGGATGAAATTTGGCACGGAGATAGATTATAGTCTGGAACAGCATTTAGTCTTTTTTTTATTGCGATAATCGAGATTTACGCGGGCGGAGCCGCGGGCAACAGCTAGTATTTTATAGTGATACACCTCAGTCGTTTTAATTTTAATTATACTTAAGATAGATAATGATCAGTCCACTATCAACCCTATCCAAATAATAAACCTAACGTTACTAATACCATACTAATACCACTCGTGACAACAAAAGGCACATAGAAATTCTACGTCTACCCAAATATTATTTAGTTTGATAACAAAATGTATACAGACGCCACCCTCGGCACAGGGTGGGTAGGTAATAAATTACCGCAGCTTAGCCTTAATTTTAAAACCAAAACTCTTTGCTTGGACATTTTTATATCAACTTAAATACAATCTGAGCACGTATAATAATAATATCCTTCTAATCAAATTTCGGTCTCGGCGGCTAATCTCAACGGAGACTAGCCACCTGCGCAGGAGATATTATAGTGCACAAGTGTGTGCGCAAACAGAAGTGCGTCAGAAAAATAGACTTATTCATGTATAGTAAGTACGCCTTGTGTGTTTTGAAATTATAATTAGAATTTTAAAAAGGGGAGATATACGTAATTGTCCGAGTGGTACCTATTAAATAAATTTTAACATATAAACTACTTACCTTCCGTCCGCGGTTTTGCCCACGCGTAAAATCCCTCGAAAACAGAGTTTTTTTCCGATAAACTCTATGCCAAATTTAATCCAGATCCGTTCAGTAGTTTCTATCTATCTTCTATCCCATAAATAAATAAAAATAAATAACAACAGCGGTTGATATAAACAGTGTGTTTCATAATATAATTTGACTGTGTGTGACCCACGAAGAATTGTTCTGAGTTTGGGTGTAATTTGTGTCCGTTTGTAAAGTCCCCGCGACACAGAGCTTGTTCTCTAGTGCGGGAGTTGTCTTTTAAAAAAAAACAAAAAAAAAGAAATAAATAAAAATTACATGAGTGGCCAATAATAGTTATCGATGACAGATGCACATTATACGTTTGACGTTAAACAGTTTAATTAATTAATTAATTAACAAACTCAAAGTGAACAAAAATACAATTCTAATGACTTGTCAATAAGTTAACTACTTTCATCGATAAGTATAATAAAGCTGCTAAATAAAGCAGTATGAGATTTATAGGATAGATATTTAAAATATATTAATTAATTAATAAATACTGATCACATACTATATATCCCTACATATTACATAGATATATGTATATATACATATAGATACGAATAAAAAATTAAATATATAATAAAATAAATGTAAATATGATTAATAATAAGGTTATAAGGTTTTTAAAGGGTCGGCAACGCGTGAGTGACACCGCTGGTGTTGCGAACGTCCATAGGCTACGGTAACTGCTTACCATCAGGCGGGCCGTATGCTTGTTTGTCACCTTGGTAGTATAAAATAAATATATATATTTTCTTTTTTTATAATGTTAGTAGGACTATACACGACTCATTTAAATAATTACATCTCTATTATGTATATGTAATGTTAAATACAGCTGAGTCATTGTCGTTAGACTATAACACCCTTAGCGTAACAAACGAATAAATTCCAACGTTACCTCCCTTATTTTTTACCCATACTACCACTTTTTAGGGTATATTATGTAAACTAGAGCTGTCGTAAATTTTGTCCGGCGGTTAAATGGGTAGAAGAAAATTTACAGTTCTATTTTAGTTTTTGATGGTCGTGTACTATCATTCAGCGAGATTAGTTGCCTCACGGATAAACAAAACTAGTTAAACCGAGTGGTTTAATAAGTTTGAACCTGTACCCTTCCATTTAACAACGTACGAGTCATATATCTATACTAATATTATAAATCTGAAGAGTTTGTTTGTTTGGTGGAACGCGCTAATCTCAGAAAGTACTGGTTCGATTAGAAAAAAACTTTTTTTGTTGAATAGTGCATTTATCCAGGAAGGCTATAGGCTATATGACATCACGCTATGATCAATATGAGCGGAGCAGTAGTGAGATATGTTGCAAAATCGGGGAAAATATTGTTAATAACCACGCGGATGAAATCGCGGGCTACTCCTAGTATAGGTATACATATGTGGAATTAGTAACTACAATTGCAATTTAAGAATAGATCTAGATGTTTCAAAGCTAGTACTAAGCTTATTTATACTATTGTATCTTGTGCCAGTTGTATTAGTTACTGTTGCCTGCGGCTTCGTCCGCGTGGATGTCGGTTACAATAGCAATCCATATATGTCCCACTGCTTGGCACGGGTCTCCTCTCCTCTATCAAGAGAGAACAAGGGTTTGGGCCTTAATTCACACGCTGGCTAATGCGGGTTAGTAAATCAGACATGTCTTTAGAATTTCTTCTAAGACGTAATTTCTTATAATAATGTCAGTTATACACAAAATAAATTTTCCAATGATTTTAATAGTTATTTTGCTATTCAGAAAAATAAAAAAAAACATGAAAATCGGTCTAGCCGTTCTCGAGTTATGAGTGTTCGAACAAACCCGACTTTTTTTATATAAATATACATATTCGGTGCAAATGACTAGGCTTTGTGTAGTTAAACTAGTTAAAAATAACAGCATTAAAAAAAAGTTTTCTGATAAATTCATGCTGCTGGAGAATGTACGAAGAAGACTTTTTTTTATAAACAAACATATAGTATGGTTGGTAACCAAGAATACGGCCAGCCTGATGGTAAGCAGTTACCGTAGCCTATAGACGCCCGTAATACCAGAGGTATCACTTGCGTGTTGTCAACCCATTTTTAAAATTATTATATTATTAAAATTTGGCAAATAATGTAGTTGGAATAAGTATAGATAATAGGCTATTTTCCAAAAAAAAAACAATGTTCCTGTGATATTGTATGAGCGAGTAAAGCCGCGGGAGAAACCAAAAAGAGTATCCTACTAATATTATAAACGTGAGAGTTTGTAAGTATGGATGGATGAATGGATGTATGGATGTTTGTACTCTTTCACGTAAAATCTATTGAACGGATCTGGATGCAATTTGGCATAGAGATAGATTATGGTCTGGAATAACACATAGGCTACTTTTTACGATAACCAACATCCACTCGGGTGGAGCAGCTACAAAACAGCTAGTAAAGTTATAAATGTCTTACACTATACATTCCATATAAGTTTCAGATGCAAACATTCCTGTTGACCATTTAAACTAAGCCTGAACCCTGAACCCTGTATACAGCCACAGAGTGAGCTATAATAGTTTACCGATTGGATTTCATCCGACTTTATAGCAGGTCATTACCATTGAGGCTTTGAAATTTCCATTGCTATCAACACAGCAGTAACACACTGGTTACAGTCTAATCTACACTGTGGTTGATTGGCAAACGAGTCGTATGCCATGTCATTGTGTGGTGATTAAAATAAAGAGTTTATAGTTTACCTGCACCTAGTAGTATAAAAATTTAAAAAAATGTCTTTAAAAAAGTTACAATACAATACTAAGGTTCCCTAGTCTTCACAATAGGACTCCCTGTGGGGACTAGTCTCCTTCAATCCGTCGCTGTTAGACAATAACATTAAATTTATGAGAGAATACAAAAATAAAATAAAAAAATATGTAAGTGTAAAAAGATGAGTGAGTGAATTGGTGAGTAAGTTTGTGGGTGGGTGAGTGATTGTGTGGTTGTGACTTGGTGTAAGTGAGTGGGTGTGTATGATCGTGGGTGAGGGTGGCGATTATTTGTGGGTGTGGGTGTGGATGTGTTACTTACTGTGGGATGTTTAATATATTTTCTGTGTTGTCTTATTCTAGCTCCAGCTAGATTAAAGATTTACTAAGCTACTCCAGTTATAATATATAAACAGTTTAAAGATTTACTAAGCTACTCCAGTAGCTTAGTAAATCTTTAAACTGTCTATTTTTGTTTTCATTTATGCATTTAATCACTCATAAATCATTGATTGATGAGTAGGTACATAAATATAGAAGTTTATTGTGATGTATTTAATCATCAAATCAATTTCAAACAAAATGGTTGTTCCAATCAAAACTAACAAATTCCCGTTTACATTTAAACGTAAGTAATAACAAACAAAACTGGTACAGTCAGCATGAGAATTAACAAGGCCCAAAACTAATAATGCATTATTTGCAAACTCCAAATTAAAAACATTCAATAGTTTTTTATGTATTTCTAATAAAAGATAGCTCTTGCACTAGAGAACAAATTATGCGTTGAGGACGATTTTACAAACATACTCGTACAATACACGGATATAAATTACATTCAGACTCGGAACGAATATTTATGGATCATACAAAGTTCAGTCCCATGTGGGAATCGAACCCTCCACCTCCAGCTTAGCAGTCAGGGATACTAACCACCAACAGGTAAGTATTTAGTAAGATTTTAGTTTATTAAGAAAAGCGTTTTTTATAAACTCATTCATGAAGTCCTCTTACTAATGAATGACAATGTTGAGGCCACTTTAATTTCCATATCGATCTTCTGAGCTCCTTTACGTCTAGTTTTAATCCATGAACGTGAACAATATACCACCCTGCTATCCCTTATCCCTTTATATTTGAAGAGCCGGTACCTACAGTTGAATCCAAATTAGCCCGTTTGTGCCATGTAGATCTTCCGAGCTCCTATACGTGTAGTTTAGTCCATGAATATGAACAATATAGGAACCCTATTTCCCACTATCCCCCCTCCTCCTATCTTTGAGGAATCGGTACAGTTGAAACCATAATTAGTGAGCTTGTGCCAGGCCAGCATTTTGTTAATACGTCCTATACAAATAATTGTTTTGCTGACTATACGAGTATTGGAATCAACACGTACAACGGTACGAATACCTAAATCCTGAGATATATTGTTATCGCCCTCCCCCAAAATTGTAACGATCGACTTGGTTATACAATGTTTACCTATTTATTGTTATAACGGCCTTCCGATCTCGGCAATGAATTAATGAAACAGGCAAACTTGGGGATCAATACCGCGGTAATAGCTTGAATTGTTAAATAGTAGATAATAATAAGTTAAGTGACGGTGACACAGTGATAGTGCGTATGTCTACTACGAGTCATCATCATCTCATCACCATCTCAACCCATAAACGTCCCACTGCTGGGCACGGGTCTACTCCATACACTTGGAGAGATATTAGCCTACTATACGGTGACCGGGTTGGTATAGGGTTTTGTTTCAAGTTTTCTCTCTTTTGCAGAGGATATTATTTGCCTGACTTACGCCTGACTCGTTGCCGTATGGTGACGGATAATGAGTACAAATGTCACCACTCCATTCCATCCCGTGGGTGTCGACTAAGCGAGTAAATCAGGCAGACAATATCCACTGGAAGAGAGGGAAAACTCGAAACAAAACCCTATACCAACCCGTCAATCCGGCCAGCGTGGTATAGTTGGCTAATATCCCTCCATATTTATGGAGGAGACCCGTGCCCAGCAGTGGGACGTTCCTACGACACCCTCGGGATGGAACGGGGTGGTGACATTTGTATTCTTAATCCGTCACCACACGGAGAAGAGTATGTAGAATTAACTATCGGATAGTACCTTTTTGCGGTTGCAGCCGAGTGGGGAAGTAACCGACTTGCACGCAAGAGGTGCAAGTTCGATCCCGGCTGGCAGTACCAATGCAAATTTCACTTTGTGGAGTTTATATGTACTAATCAAATGATTCACCGTCTGCTAAACGGTGAAGGAAAACATCGTGAGGAAACCCACATGTCTTGTAATTAAATACATCGTTGAAAGAGACTGGTTTCCACGACACAGTAAATCCTAGTGTGGAAACCTAAGCCTTATAATATTTTTTTTCTGAGAAAATAGAGTTTATTTTTATTATTATCTGTATCATACACCCTGTTGGCGAAATATAAATTATATCTTTATTCACTCTTTTTATACGTACGTATAAGGAGAGTGAGTAAAGATATCATTAGCGTAAAAAGATGCATTGTGTCATATAACGATGTGCACTACAATGCACTGAGATTAGAGGTGCTACATGTCGCATATCATAACGAGACCTTTGCAGTGTCGCGTTTAGTTCAAATGATGACTCTCATGCTAACAAGCCGTGTATTGTGGGAGACTTTACAAACACACAATTTGCGGACGCCAACTACTTCTATGTAGTGATGCTTTGTCCTCTTCTTGCAAATGTCAAATTACTAATGACAGAGTGAGAGAAATTGAAATGTAACACAGCGTTAATTAATAAAGTGGTAGCTGTACTTTGTGACCGTTAATTGTCAAACTTGATATAACAATTCGTGAAAGAGGTAAAAAGCGGTGGTGGCCGAGTGGGAAAGTAATCGACTTGCGCGTTAGAGGAATGGGTTCGATGCCAAGTGGCAGTATTAATATGTGGAGTTCACTTTGTGGAGTATATAATTATGTATTAATCAAATAATTCGCCATCTGTTAACGGTGAAGGAAAACATCGTGAGGAAAGCCACATGTCTTAGAGTAATTCTTAAGACATCTGATTCACCAACCCGCAATAGGCCAGCGTGTGTGAATTAAGGCCTAAATTCTCTCTCTCTCTCTTGATAGAAGAGGGGAGACCCGTGCCCAGCAGTGGGACATATCGATGGTCTAGAAGACTAATAAAAAACATGTGCTAATTACCAAATTTTGATAACTTAATATTTTAATGCCAAATGTATGAGCATGCTTATTAATACATTTGGCATTAAAATATTAAATTATCTAAATGTTGTAATTAGCACATTTGTCTTCTAGACCATCGATATATGGGTTGATATTAATTTAAAAAAGAAGAGAGAATGCGCTGATTTCCTAAACTCCATGTGTTTGGGTTTTGTTGAGTCAGCGTAGGGAGAAGGAGTCTCTATACCTAATAGTATTATCTCAATCTCAAAATTCATTTAGGTAACAAAGTAACAATTATAAAGGTCATAAATAATGAATAAGCCAGAAAGATGCAGCTAAATAAGATAAGTAACTTTAAAAAAATATATTTTTACTAACAAACTACGGATTGTGGAACCACTAGACAGTCGTAAAAAGTATTAATTTAAATTATATATTACAAGTTAATGTCCAGTACATGGTAGGAAACTTAACAGAGTAAATATACCTATTAATATCAATTTTCATTAGTTAGTAATTACCTTAGTTTGTCGGTCCCCGAATAGTTGCACAATTATTCGATTCTCTTATTCAACTAGTTACTAAAGTCCAGGAATTGGCAAGCGACGGCATAGCCTCCTCTATTTATAAAGTGGTTCTGGTTCACGTTATTTTAAGAAATATATTTTTGATAAATTAATTTGACACGTACCAGACCTTGCCTCTAACACCACGTGAATTTCCACATGGGGCAACATATATAACTTCTATTCAAGGTGTATTTTGCGCCCGTAAATTGTAAACTACTGCTGAGGTAGACTAGATGCGGAAGGCGGAGGACCAGATGTTGTGGCGTGAATTAGGAAAGGCCTATGCCCAGCAGTGGTCTGAATGAACAAGCTGATGAAATATATCCATAGGCTACGGTAACTGCGTACCATCAGGCGGGCCGTATGCTTGTTTGCCACCTTGGTAGTATAAAAAAAAAAATCTGCAAAAAATCCTCAAAACCAAGAGGTTGGTTTTTAACGTGCAGAAGTCGTCCAAGATAACTTGTGATTGCGGTTTTTTTGGGCCTGGCCGAGAATCCATAATCTGAGGCAAGAACAGTACGCAGCCATATTTAAGCCTCCTACATAAGAGGCATTAAGTCATTTGACCCTTTTAGGTAGAAGACGGGATTATTAACATTTCGGGTGCTGCTGACTTTCAGTTATCTCAATGTCAACGGCTCGTACAAAAAAATCCTAATTCAATACTCTCGTGTTACTTACGTAATCCAAATTATGTTGATATTCTCACTCTCTCTATTCTCATTCTCACCATCGCATGTAATCTTATTATGGACAAACGAGTTGTTTAGTATCTAAGTCTACATATTATTTTATTTACCTTACATAAATTTTAACCATATTGTTACGACGCACAGGTTGGCCCTAAAAAAATACCACTATCTGAAAACAATAGCTATTCATAAAGTGTCTCGAACAATACAGAAAAACATCATAAAGAGAACAAAGGATGAATAGCGGTCAAACGGAACGTGCGAATATGAACCTTAGTGTTTAGGCACAAGGTTTATGGCACTTAGCACGGTGACTTGTTTACATCATGAATGAACGTTCGAGTAACGGGTTTCTTCGTAAAGTCGTTACTATAACTTACTACGATCCTCGCGTATATTCTCGATTCCGTGGCGAGTGATATATAAAGGGCCGACGTGCGGCGGACAGTCAGTCTTGGTTGAAGAGTCTTAGTTGAGTCTTCGTTGAGAAGTCAACGAGTCTTCACTGAGAAGAAGACAGCGATACAGGCGATATATCGGGACGATATTGGAAGACTTTAGTGAAGTGTTTCGTGTTATAGTGAAGAGTTTAGTGAGTGAACTGTTATAGTGTGTAATTGTGTTTACGGTGTATTGTAAGTGACATTGTGTGTTTTGTGTTGAAGTGCTAATATACTCGTTATCGCGTAACCTGGCATTTTAATCGAACCCTATCCTGACAAGTAACTATTGTTGTCGTCATTGAACATAACAATTAGTGTCAGCGGTAGTTCGTAACAACTGGTCTCAGAGCTGGGACGTAACATTGGTGTCAGAAGCGGAATGTCAGTCACACTACGCGACGGAGACGAGGGAGTTTACATGCAACAGTTGACGACAGAAGTGCAAATGCCTGTCAGACCGAGCGACGGTGACAAGGGGGCATGCACTCGTCAACAGGCTGTTTTGGAGTCTTGTGAACCTGCAACTGCAGCTGAGGAAGACAGCAGCCCGCCGCCAACTCATCTGGTCACCACTGGGGCCGAGGAAAATATTGGCACACCATCGACTTCTGCGGATACCTCAGCGGGCCCGACAGCGACAAGTCCTTCTAATGTGGTTGATTTGTCGATCCTCTTGGCCACTATGCAAGACTTCCAACGTCAACAACGCCAAGCTGTGGAAAGAATTATGCAGAGTGTACAAGTTCATAGGGAGGCTCAGCGCCAAAATGTGCAAGAGCTAATGCGGATATGCGACTCCATAAAGTTTCAGCCTAGCACACATCAAGCTATGGAAGACGTCAAGAACAGCCAACGTGAAGGTACGGAGGACGTCAAGGATCTTCATCTTCAGAGGCAAGGTATGGAGAACGTAATGGATAGCCAAGGACAAGCTATGGGGAACGTCAAGGATAACTACGGTGAAGCTATGGAGGACGTCAAGGTTAGCTATGGTGAAGCTATGGGGGACGTCCAGGATAGCTGTGGTGAAGCTATGGGGGACGTCAAGGATAGCTATGGTGAAGCTATAGAGGACGTCAAGGATAGCTATAGTGAAGTTATAAAGGACGTTAAGGATAGCTATGGAGAGGCTATGGAGGACGTTAAGGATTGCCAACGTGAAGTTATGGAGGACGTCAGGGATCTTCAAAGGCACGTTATGGAGGACGTCAAGGATTGCCAGCGGTATGCTACGGAGGATGAAGTCAAATTTTCTACGAGAAAGGTGGGTTGTAGCGAGGCAGCGGTATTAGAACCGGGCCCCGAACCGGTGGACATGCAGAAGAAAGAAGAACAACTTACGACTCAGGTGGAAGAGAGTAATGTGAAGATTTTAAAAATTTCAGAGTTGAATAAATCCTGGAAGAAAGAAGATTTTGTGAAGGCACTGAAGAAATATAGCGGACGTGAGAATATCGGCGAACGCGATAGTGAACATTGTGGCTACGGCGGACGCGACGAGTTCCCCAGTATTGAACGTGCTGAATTAGCACGAAGAGATGATACCTGTGAATTTGTGTATAGAACTTTTGGTGAACAGGATCGTGACCCACCGCCTAAGAGAAGATGGCTATGGGTTGAAGAAGAAGTGAAGCCCCGTGTGCGTATGAAGTTGAAGGATTACTCTGCAGACCCGCGACAGGAATCGTGCGGGTGCCGTGCAGACATGCCGAGTGACAGACCATACCTATATGGAGATGTTGCTCGGGACGAGCAAGTTTAAGAGGGGGGCAGTGTTACGACGCACAGGTTGGCCCTAAAAAAATACCACTATCTGAAAACAATAGCTATTCATAAAGTGTCTCGAACAATACAGAAAAACATCATAAAGAGAACAAAGGATGAATAGCGGTCAAACGGAACGTGCGAATATGAACCTTAGTGTTTAGGCACAAGGTTTATGGCACTTAGCACGGTGACTTGTTTACATCATGAATGAACGTTCGAGTAACGGGTTTCTTCGTAAAGACGTTACTATAACTTACTACGATCCTCGCGTATATTCTCGATTCCGTGGCGAGTGATATATAAAGGGCCGACGTGCGGCGGACAGTCAGTCTTGGTTGAAGAGTCTTAGTTGAGTCTTCGTTGAGAAGTCAACGAGTCTTCACTGAGAAGAAGACAGCGATACAGGCGATATATCGGGACGATATTGGAAGACTTTAGTGAAGTGTTTCGTGTTATAGTGAAGAGTTTAGTGAGTGAACTGTTATAGTGTGTAATTGTGTTTACGGTGTATTGTAAGTGACATTGTGTGTTTTGTGTTGAAGTGCTAATATACTCGTTATCGCGTAACCTGGCATTTTAATCGAACCCTATCCTGACAAGTAACTATTGTTGTCGTCATTGAACATAACAATTAGTGTCAGCGGTAGTTCGTAACAACTGGTCTCAGAGCTGGGACGTAACAATATCTACCCACTTCATTTTGCTAAGATAGCTGTGATAGTAAATTTATATAATGTTGAGTATTAAAAACCAAAGGTGTCCCAAGGAAATATTAATAATAGCAACCCATATATGTCCCACTGCTAGGCACGGGTCGCCTCTCCTCTATTAAGAGAAAGAGAGGGTTTAGGCCTTAACTCACACACGCTGACCTAACGCGGGTTGGTGAATCAGACATGTCTTTAGAATTTCTTCTAAGACATGTGGGTTTCCTCACGATGTTTTCCTTCACCGTTAGCAGAAGGCGAATCGTTTAATTAGTACATATATACTCCACAAAGTGAAATTCTTTCCCACTCAGCCACCATCGCTTATTTAGCAAAGAAATATTAAATTAATAATTTTACGTAGATATATTTAATATAGATTGCACTTTAGATTCAATCGTGTTGAAAAAATCCTTGGGAGATGTTTATTTACCCGTTCGGTAAAAATAGAATTATGGTATGTTATGATTACTTGTAAGACTCGGCAACCTACAAAATAAGTAAATAGGCGGAATTATTAACTAATAAAAATTGTTATCTATATCGCCTCCCATAAGATCCCCTCTTTTCCTGGCAGTTAACTTGGTCTTGAGTTTATTTATTACAAAATCTATAGCGGCCCTGTGACGCGCTCGATAAATCATCAAGGAGGTTCACAGACAGTAAACACTGCGTTCTCAAAGCATATCCAGGTTCCAAGTTGCTTACCAACCGGTAAATCTTCTATTTGCCACTTGCAATTCAGTTAAAAATATCTAAAAAACTGAAAGTTCGGTGGAATTCAATTGGTCATTTTTTTTTTAAAGACAACTTCCGCACTATAGAACAAGCTCTGTGTCGCGGGAGACTTTACAAACATACAATTAACGGACACAAATTACACCCAGACTCAGAACAACGCTTTGTGGGTCACACAAAGTTTTGTCCTGTGTGGGAATCGAACCCACAACCTCGTGCACAGCAGGCGCATACTGCGGCCACTGGACCACCGAGGCAGTCAAATTAGTCAATTACTTCATCAGGTAACGCTTATGAGTGCTAATGTGTTTCATAGATATTTTTTATCCTACACGATAAAATTACAACGACTAATATTAGATACGGACAGAAAATTCAATTTTTTAAGTCAAAGTTTAAAGAAAGATACAGCCAAGTTTGGTTGTTTTGCTTTCGATGGCTAAAGAGACTGACGTAAAAACGTCGAGCTCTACAACACATCCGACAAGATAAATTTACTGCAGCAAGTACTATATAACAAATATTACCCCAATTGTATATAAAGTCTAGGTTAGGTACAGGCTGCCTAGTTCGACGGAATGGCTAGCGGCTCAGTGAACGGCTCATCTGCAGCGAGCCGCTCGGTTAGTTCCTAACAATAGATCCGTATCTCGTGAAACCATCTCTTGGCATACTGGAGAATTGTAGCGCCTATCGGAATTTTGTGCAAGCCATTTTTATATTAAAAGCCAGCCAATATTTTGGTAAAGCCTTTTGCAATATGGCTTTTGGATTTTAAAACAAGTAAAAAATAAAGTATAGCAAAAGTTTTAAGTGAAGCAGGGCACCATACTAGCGAGCAAGTCCGTCTGGGGAAGACCACAACCAAATTACATACACAGCGCTGTGGTTGTGTTCCTGTGTGTCAGTACAGGTCTCCAGCGCTCATTTAGGGATGCGTTTTGTAAGAAACCAGGAATACTCTTATCTTAAAGCCTTGTATAAAAAAATGTGTTGGCAATATGCAAGTGATTCCTCTGGTATTATAAGCCTCCATAGGCTTCGGTATGCTTGTTTGCCATCCATCCATCTCAGCCACAAGAAGTCCACTGCTGGACATAGGCCTCCCAAGGTCTTCCACATCATTCGGTCTTGAGCTGATCTTGTCCATCGGTTGCCCGCGACCTTTACCAGGTCGTAGGTCCACCTTGTTGGAGGCCTGCCCACGCTGCGTCTTCCAGTTCGTGGTCGCCACTCTAGAACCTTTCTGGTCACGGGCTTGTTTGCCGCTGGAGTGAAAAAAACACTACGAAAAGTCAATTCCACTTACCTCCTGCTAAAAAGCCGAATAACTTAATCCTCCTCTTAGGGATTTGATCTGAAACAAGAGAGTCTCTAATTAATTCTGTTACTACGTGATCAGTATTAGTTAAGTACGTTTTTTTATATCTTTTCCTTAATTTAGGGTACCTTTTGCAGTAAAAGATATTTACCCTCACTCAGGTAGTACATAATTATGTTTGTTTTGGAAAAATGTTACATAGCGTCGAATTTAATTTTTTTTTCAACTTCGGTGGCAAACAAGCATACGGCCCGCCTGATGTTAAGCAGTTACCGTAGCCTATGGACGCTTGTAATATCAAAAGTATCACTTGCGTGTTGCCAACCCATTTATGAACACATATAGATTTTTGGCCCGACCCGGGAATTGAACCCAGGACCTCGTGATCAGCAGTCTGACACATCGACCTCTGAGCCACAGAGGCAGTTAATTATTAGTTAATTCATAGCTAGATATTGAGTTGAATATATCTGTGAGCTTAATTGTATTTCTTGCTTCCTCTACTTGAACATAAAGCGGATTATATTTCTAAAGCGCCCATAATGCTATAAGGTTTCTCGAGCAGTTGGCGCGTACCTCGTGTGACACAGAGATAAATGAAGTTACAGCAATGTGAGTAGTACGTGAACTTGGGTGCTAGCTTTGTCTTATTGACTTTAGAATTACAGTTGCGTCACTTTGCATTTGCAAATTGTAATCCTGCACGAAGTTGCGCTTTTATCTGACCATTATAACAAAATAGTCTTGTAATTATGTTCTATTTTCCGGTTTTCTTGATAAGTATTTTTACTTTTAAAGTTTTACGACGACACACTTTTTTTTTTAAATACTAGCTGACTTACAAACTTCGTACCGTCTCAGGATCAATAAATAAAACTTTTTGAAATTTAATTGATTTCTAAACGACCTCAAATGTTTGACAGGTAGGATTAGTTTCTAAGGGAAAGCGAAATTGTTATTTTAACTATATTCCAAGCTTTTTCCATATTTTATATTTCCATTCTTGAATTTTAGCGAAACTAACGAACAGCAATTGATTTATATATAATTATATACCTATAGATAAATTACGTGTCACGTTGTTTGTCCGCTATGAACTCCTAAACTACTGAACGATTTCAATAAAATTTTGCACACTGTGTGCAGTTTTATCCAACTTAAAAGACAGGATATTCTTTATCTCGATAAAGGCCTTCAATTTAACCCGGGCAAAGTTGAAGCGGGCCACTAGTATATATTACTAGGGGTCGCGACTTCATCCGCGTGGTAATTTGGAATATTTTCCCCGATTTTGCAACATATCTCACTACTGCTCTGCTCCTATTGATCATAGCATGATGTTATGTAGCCTATAGCCTTCCTGAATAAATGCACTATTCAACAAAAAATACTTTTTCTAATCGAACCAGTACTTTCGAGATTAGCGCGTTCAACCAAACAAACAAACAAACTCTTCGGCTTTATAATATTAGTATAGATTATAATATACTAGTTGTTGCCCGCCGCTTCGCCCGCGTATAGGTCGGTTATCGCGATATGCTATTCCAGACTATAATCTATCTCTGTGCCAAATTTCATCCAGATCCGTTCAGTAGTTTTTGCGTAAATGAGTTACAAACATCCATACTCACAAAGTTTCACATTTATAATATTAGTAAGGATATGTGGAAGACAACTCCCGCGCAATTTATTAACGGACACAAAGTACATCCGAATCGGTACAACCATTTATGGATAACACATTTTTTTGTCCTCGGTGGGGATCGAACCCACAAAACGAATGAATGGTTGTGGAATGAGCTTCCTGCCGAGGTTTTCCCGAGAGACTAGCATGGGGTTTCTCAAGAAAGGAGTTATAAGGTTTCTAAAGGGTCGGCAACGCGGGAGTGATACCCCTGGTGTTGCAAGCGTCCATAGGCTACGGTAACTGCTTACCATCAGGTGGGCCGTATGCTTGTTTGCCTCCTTGGTGGTATAAAAAAATTGCCGCAGTGGTAAATAGTAAAAAAGTTACCACTTATACCACAGAATCAATCATGCAGTCACTATTATCACACAGACAATTGCAGAGACCGTGGTCACGAGTAAACTTCACTACTGTTTTCCTGAATGTCGTCGCCACTCGAGAACCTTTCTTCCCCATCGATTAATTAATTATCGGTTCTTCGAGCGATGTGGTCCGCCCGTTGCTACTTTAACTTGCTTACTATTCAATCTAATGTGTTTGAAATTTTACCGTCGGTTTTAAGTTTTTTTTTTATACTACCTAGGTGGCAAACAAGCATACGACTCGCCTGATGGCAAGCAGTTACCGTAGACTATGGACGTTTGCAACACCAGGGTTGTCACTCACGCGTTGCCGACCCTTAAAAAACCTTATAACTCCTTTCTTGAAGAACCCCATGCTATAGTCTCTTGGAAAAACCTCGGCAGGGAGCTCATTCCATAGCCTAATCGTACGTGGTAAGAAATTCCTGTGGAATCTTACGGTACGGCATGATAATTTTATTTGATTTTATTAAGTACATAGAAACAAGTATTTTTTTCTCTTTATAGGTAGGCACGGGAGTATGACACGTTTACACCTGCAAAGCTTATTGTACTATTCCGGGAACAGACTTTATGCTGATATTGAAAATAGGTATTTTACAAAAATAAATCAGGTTACACTTGACTACATGGTTGGTTCAGTGGCTTAAGTGGTTACCTCGCCATTTACTACAGCGCGGCGTGTTGTGGGTTCGATCCTCACTCGGGACAAAAAAAATATTTTTCTATTTTTATTGATAAAATAAAAGTAAAAAATATACCAAAAACATTGTTAATATAACATTTGAGAGTTGCCCTCGATTTTCCCTGGGATTCGATCATCAGATCGTGAACAATGGGACCACCTCTAGAATATACAATTTCAAATAAAAAATAATTTTGAGAATCGGTCCACAAATGGGGAAGATATCGGTGAATACATTAAAAAAACATACAGTCGAACATAGAACCGCCTCCTTTTTTGAAGTTGGTTAAAAAAAAATATATATATATCAATAAACTCAATAGCAATGTGTCAAAACTTGCCTAATTTGGACTATATTAAAGCCAACATCTCTAGCGTAAAAATATTCTCATAAAAAATAACCTAGTTGAAATAATCAGATAATTCGCAGACGCCGTCTCCCACGGATAAAATCTCCTCGAGAACAAAAATGTCTGTAACTAGACGTGATTTTAATTTTTAAATTGTAAGAGACTGGTTTGATGCTAAGTAAACGCCAGATGCTAAGTAGATTGTAGATACAAACTTGATGTTAGATGCTGAATAGCAACCAGTAGTGAACAAGAACGTAAAAGAACAAGGCGAAGGAGAGAGGAAGGAGAACTTGTCGATAACACATAATTTTACTTTTACTTTATAGATGACCTCAGTTATAATGTCCATAATCTATAGTAATATTATAAATGCCAAAGTTTGTTAGGATGGATGGATAAATGAGTGTTTGTAACTCAGTCACGCCAGCACGGCGGAACGTATCTGGATGAAATTTGGCACAAATATAGTCTGGTAGCCGCGGGTGAAAACTAGAAGTAATAAATGTGTGCTAATCGTGAAAGTTTAAAAGACTTTATTTTACAAGCTTTAATAGTTTTTCAATATTATATATGTTTGATTCAATACATTATGGTTAATTTTCGACCATCGGGCGACCTCTAGTATAAAAAATATTGTTTTTTTTAAGACAACTCCCTCACTAAAGAACAAGCTCTGTGTCGCTGGGGACTTTAGAAACATACAAGTAACGGACACACATCACACCCAGACTCAGAACAATTGTGGGTCACACAATGTTTTGTCCTGAGGGAATCGAACCCATAACCTCGTGCACAGCAGACGCATACTGCGGCCACTGGACCGCCAAGGCAATCAAGTAACTACTAAACAACAAATCGAGGTCATAACATATTTATATTGAATTGCTCACGACTTCTCATTGAAATTCATTAAATTTTCGATTTAAATTCCATACATTTGTCACAGCACATTTTACCTTTCAGCAACAGCGTTCGCACACTCACAAAGTGGAAAGCTTGTACATTGATTTGACGGAGCTACATTATTCGAATAGCTCACTGCACTCGTGATGAGTGTCATGAATTTCATACATATTTGAACATAATTGACCATTGTTAGCATACCTACCTAGTAGGTATAATATATTTAAATTGTTACACTACTCAGGTGGAAAGCAGGCATACGGTCCGCCATATGTTACGTAGTTTTTTTACACCAAGGCTTCAAGATGGAGAAGAGGGATCTTCGAGATAGGATGAGCGCTGGAGACATGTAGTTAGTTACACGCAGAAACACTATACCATTTAGCTGCAGTTTTCTGTAAGGTCCTTCCCCAGTCTGATTTGCTCGCTTGTATGGTGCCCTACCAATCGCTATACAAATGGGCAACGGGTAACGGTAACATAAAATAGGTACCTTGTAAATAACTACACAAATGGTGAATGTGCGTTAATTATTATTAATTTTTTTATTTACTTGAAAAACTATGGACTATTTCACAACACCGTAGGTAGTGTTGTGAATAAAGATTGATTTCGTAAATTATAGTGTGGGGTCGCTAGCGCCACGTCTGCGGCGCGGCGCCGCCGCCATGCCGGTTTGATTAAAATCTAAGTTATATTTTATGAGGATACGCGTGAACAGCTGTTACCTATAAGCTTTGACAACTTTACCAGCTCACAGATACAAAATCTTGTTCTTATCGTTTGGTTAGTTGCAAACCTGGTAACAAAGTTATTTAATTCGCCACATATTTAAATTTATATACTAGCTGTTGCCCGCGGCTCCGCTCGCGTGGATATCGGTTGTCGCTGTAAAAAGTCTATGTGTTATTCCAGTCTATAATCTATCTCTGTGCCAAATTTCATCCAGGTCCGTTCAATAGTTTTTACGTGAAAGAGTCACAAACATCTATCCATCCATTCTTACAAAGTTTCACATTTATAATTATTAGTAAGGATTTATTTCTAACATGTCCATGTGGTGACGGATTAAGAATACAAATGTCGCCACCCCATTCCATTCCAAAGCTGTCGTAAGTGCCGACTAAGGGAGTAAGTCAGGTAAACATAATCCACTGCAAGAGAGGGAAAACTCGAAACAAAACCCTATACCAACCCGTCTGCCCAGCGTGGTATAGTAGGCTAATATTCCTCCAAATGTATGAAGGACCCGTGCCCAGCAGTGGGACGTTTATGGGTTAGGACGATAATGATGATAAAAAGAACTATTTAGATCGCTACACGTTTTAAACCTCCTGGCGTGATTAACCACTGTTAATAGTCGGGGATCTGACGCAAGGAGACGCTCAGATGCAATACCATTATGCGATTATACATCTATATGATTATGGCGCCTTAAGTTGCTTTTTTCGCTTATCGTTTTTCGAATAGCGGGTACACCCGCTGGCTGATTCTCTAAGAAACAGCGTCCGCAAACTGACAGTTGTGATCGCTTGGTGACACACGATTGCTAAACGTCAAAAAGGCTCGGTTTTCGCTCTTACGGAATACTGATTTTCAATCTGACAGCCAGATTTTGCTCAGTTTTCGTGGTCGCTCGGTTTTCGCTCTTACGGAATACCCCAGCCGGGTATGAGTGCCTCAAATACAAAATAGTATACTAATTTGTGCTGAAAATCTTGGCGTGCTCAGCATAGCGTGATGGGAACATTGGTCTTTTCTAAGGGACTGGTCTTATCTAGGCCGAAGTAATGATTTTAACCTACGTGTTTATTACTGTGTTACTATAAAACTACCTCGATGGGTCAGTGGTCGATGTGTGTGACTAATCTCGAGTTCCCGGGTTCGATGCCGGGACAAAAATTGTCATTGCGTTTTTCTGTCAAGAAATACACAATATATGCCTGCCCGCAATTGCCAAGTCTCCGTTGAGATTAGCCACCGTGACCGAAACTCAGTTAGGAGGACATTATTACTATAAAAAAGGCTTTACAAAAATATATTTTCTGCCTCGATGATACCGGCCGGCTTACGTGATCAAAAAAGACTCAATTGTACTGCACTCCGTAATAATAGCTACGTCTCCAACATATAAGCGGTAACGGTCTGAGTTGCGGTTGTGGTTACTATGAAATGAATGCGGCAAGTTTCTTTATATGCTTGTTTGCCACCAACTAGTATAAAATACCTACACAAATCATTTTCGCAGTTTAAGACTGAAAGAGGGACATTAATGTAGTGAAATGGGTATAGAGAGATTTGGCGCTTAGGAGAAGCGATAAAAAGTTAGTAAACTGCCCCTCTAGATAAGTGGCATAAGCGATAGTCGAATCGAAAAGTCAAAAAACCAAATGTATGGCATTTGACGTAAGTTTGCGACATTATAATCGTAGACTTACGTCAAATCCCATTCATTTGTTTTTTTTTACTTTTCGATTCGACTATACTTGTCTAGAGGCTCTCATCTGCCTCTCTAGATAAACGGTAGTCAAATCGAATAGAATAGAGCGCAAATGTCTGTGATTTGACATAAGTTTACGATAAGTATAATGTCGTAAACTTACGTCAAATCTTATACATTTGCTATTGTTTGGAGCTAAATGCGAAAAACGTATAGGGTTTGGTAACGAAAACTGGAGAAGACAATTAAATTGTGTACTGTTTTGACTACCTTGGCGGTCCAGTGACCGCAGTATCCGCCTGCTGTGCACGAGGTTCGATTCCCACACAGGACAAAACTTTGTGTGATCCGCAAAGGGTTGTTCTGAGTCTGGGTGTAATTTTTGTCCGTTAATTGTATGTCTGTAAAGTCCCTCGTGATACAGAGCTTGTTCTCTAGTGCGGCAGGGGTATTCCGTAAGAGCAAAAATCGAGCCACCGCAAAAACCGAGCAAAATCTGGCTGTCAGATTGAAAATCGGTATTCCGTAAGAGCCCTTTTTGACGTTTAGTCAATAGATTGTGCCGTCACCGAGCAATCACAACTGTCAGTTTGCTATCGCTGTTTCTTAGAGAATCAGCCGGCGGGTCTTTTCTTGTCTTTTATAAATAAATTTAAAAAAATAGTCAGACTTACTGTAACACTATTAAGTATTATGTGCTGTAACATAAGTATAACTGATTTATATGCTACTAAAACATCTTTTGATTGCATAGATCTACCTAGGTAATCAGATTGCCTCAAAATTGACGTTCGTATCGTGTACGGAATATGTTCGCTCACTGCATCCAGCTTTCAAAGGCAACTAAATTGCCTATAGCTAATGGGAAAAGTCGAGTGCCAACTAATGCTGTTAACTACATATCGTCACTGTATTCGGAGGTACTCACACTGTGCCAGTGTATGAAAATCTATACTACAAGCCACCTACGGGTCTATTATTAATCCTAAAAGTATTTTAAAACAAAATTTAAATTTCGTATGAAAAAACTGTTAGGTGTCATGGCGTCGCCTAAAACTTGGGGTCGCCCGCGACTTCGTCCGCGTGGTAATTTGGAATATTTATCCCGATTTTGCAATATATCTCACTACTGCTCCGCTCCTATCGATCATAGCGTGATGTTATATAGCTTATAGCATTCCAGGATAAATGCACTATTCAACAAAAAGAGAAGAATTTGTCTAATCGAACCAGTACTTTCTGAGATTAGCGCGATCAACCAAACAAACAAACTCTTCAGCTTTATAATATTAAGTATACCTAGATTGTATAATAGGCGACGCCATGACACCTAACAGGGTTTTCATACGAAATTTAAATTTGGTTTTAATAATACAAATAGATGTCAATGTGCATTACATTCTATACTTTTTTACTGATAAGTGACGTCATTTCTCAGTAATGGCGTTTCACGCAACATGGCGTATAGCTGTATTTATGTATTTTATTTCATCAAACACTAGCGGCCCGCCCCGACTTCACTCGGGATAAAGTATTTTTTGCCTCTTTAGGGATTTTTTTCTGCGTAAGAACCTTAATTTGTGAAATCGGGTCAGCACATTCAGGTTCAACACATTCAGCTAATCCTTACTAATATTATAAATGTGAAAGTTTGTGAGAATGGATGGATGTTTGTTACTCTTTCACGTATAAACTACTGGATGGATTTGGACGAAATTTGGCACAGAGATAGATTATGGTCTGGAATAACACATAGGCTACTTTTTACAGCGATGACATCCTCGCGGGCGGAGCTGCGGGCAACAGCTACTTATTTTTATATTATAGATCTAAAAGAACTCGTATTTATTTTTATAATAAGTGTAGTTATTAGAATCCTTATACTTAAAAAATAAAATTTTGTAAGTTTTATGTTACTGTCATCATGCCTATTAAATTAACTAATTATATATTATTGTGTATTATTTTTTGTGCTAATAGCTTCAATCAACTTGGTTTATCCACTTTAAAGTTATAAAGCTTTTTCCTCAAATATTAATAAAGTTTTAAAATGGAAATATACATTTTTTTTGTCAGCTTTTGCAATTAAAAAAGAACCTTTGTACAACTGTATGCATATTAACGGCGCGGTAATTATTGTGAGCAGTCTACTATGAAATGTGCTGACGGTACGATCAAAATACAACTGCAGTCTGTATATTTTACAAAAAATCCACGAATTAAACAAGAATTGGAAAATGTTACGTTTATTTTTTGCAACAAGTTCTACAAAGCGCAAGTCCAGCCCCATATGGAGTACTGCTGCCACCTTTGGGCGGGAGCACCTGGATACCAGCTTGGACCCTTTGAATTATTCCAAAGACGCGCTGTGAGGATTCTTGACGATCCTTGCACCTCAAACATGCCGTACCGTAAGATTCCAGAGGAATTTCTTACCACGTACGATAAGGCTGTGGAATGAGCTCCCTGCCGAGGTTTTCCCAAGAGACTATAGCATGGGGTTATTCAAGAAAGGAGTTATAAGGTTTTTAAAGGGTCGGTAACGCTTGAGTGACACCCCTGGTGTTGCAAACGTCCTTAGGCTACGGTAACTGCTTACCATCAGGCGGGCCGTATGCTTGTTTGCCACCTTGGTAGTATAAAAAAAAACTACCTATATTAAATCCCTATGGCACAGCTAATTTTACCACTGGGGAAGTACTTGAATTCTCAAGAAAATTACTGCTAAATAACACAACGTCGATATTATCCTTACTAATATTATAAACGCGAAAGTTTGTAACAATTCATGTATGTTTGTTACTCTTTCACGCAATAACTACTTAACGAATCTGGATGAAATTTGTCACAGAGATAGATTATAGTCTGGAATAGTATATAGGCTTTTTATCGCGATACAAATACACCGACATCTACGCAGGCGGAGACGCGGGAAACAACTAGTATAGATATATGTAGGTACAACGAAGCGGCCGCGCTTCCACCGTGGGGCCCGCGCAGCCAGAAAATCGACACATCGGGTTGAAGCAATTCTGTGTCTTCTATTAATAAAGATAAAGTTTAAAATTCCTCATCAATTTTGACTCCAAAAATGTTTGCCATGCATCTGCTAGTTACGTAGGTACATCGGTACGCTAAGGGTCATCAGATCACTGATTAGAACCTTCCCCTTTGAATTTGCTTCTTCATCTCGCTTGGCATTAAAATTTGGACTTTAAGTTGAATAAGTTACAATACGTTTTATATTGTCAAAATAAGTTACGTATAAATTTTTGATAATTTTTGAGCATCATCAAATGGGAAAGGCCTTTGAGTATGTTCAACGAAGGACGTAATTTGGCTTAGATGATGATGATAGAACGAGCAAGCCAAGTTCTCCGAGTGCACTAAAATAAATTGCTTTTGGTATCTAATATATAAAATTCTCGTGTCGCGGTGTACGTTATTGAACTCCTCCGAAACGGCTCGACCGATTTTCGTGAAATTTTGTGTGCGTATTGGGTAGATCTGAGAATCAGACAACATCTATTTTTCATCCCCCTAAATGTTAAGGGTGGTCCACCCCTATTTTATTTATTTAATTTTGTAGACAATTTTTATTGTTTTTATTTTTTTGTGATTCAGCATTAAAAAATACATACAACCCTTAATTTTCACCCCTGTACGATCGACCCTAATTTTTTAATAGCGATATTACTATTTTAGTAGCAAAACAACGTTTGCTGGGTCAGCTAGTGTATGTATAAATATCTCAAGTATCATTGATAGGAACGTCATAAAATTTAGTAAGCGTATTAATAATTTTTAAATTCAAATCGATAAAGGGTCAGCTGCGAGTTTACAGTACGGGGCAAACCATTAGTTACACAAGTATAACAACTGCGTAATGTCTATGTATAAGCGTAAGTTCACATGTAACGCACGTCAACGCAATTTAAAGAGCGTTCACATGATGAGCGCTAACGCGCGTTGATAGAGTTCCTAAACGTCACTACTAATTGTATATCAAAAGTTGCAAAAAAAATTCGTCGTGTCTTTCGATCGTCCTGTCACCTAATATTAAGCTTGGCACCAACTTCAATCTGTATTTAGTCAGTTTTAGCTTTTTGAAGTCATTTTCTTTTTTTTATAAAAAAAATTCAATTTTTAGTCATAAAATAAAAGTAAGAATATAGATGTAAAACATTGTTAATACATCTAACATTTGAGGGTTGCCCTGGGGTTCCATCATCTAAACCTGACTTGGTGCCAATGGGACCACCTCTCTTTCAAATAAAAAAAAGAATATTGAGAATCGGTCTACAAATGGAGGAGATATCGATGACCATACATAATAAAAATACATACAGTCGAACATACAACCTCATTCTTTTTTAAGTCGGTTAAAAATGTACGTGCATTCACGATGAAAGTTGGCTGTGTCCACATAGCAAAATTCAGACGCGCATTCTCAAATCGCACGTCAGAATTTTGGCCATCTGAACATAGCCTAAAATGTTTTGGGCACAAACTCTATACGAGCACTAGTTAAAAATGTTGTATGACTGCATTCTTTTACAACCATTGTTTTGTTTCAAGTCTTTCTTTTTGAATGTCAAAGTGTAAATAATCGAAATATTTTTGAAGTGAAAACTTATTTTAGCACGGTACGCATATTTTTAGATGAGATAAAATCTCTGGATTCGCGACACCGTTCCGGACGCAGCTTGACATATCCGAAAAATCTTTTTCGACTGTCACGTTACTAAAGCAAAGAGGCGATATATGCATGTACATATAGCAGACCGCGAATGCGTCCAGATAAATAAAAAAAACATTTATTGCTAAAATATTTATAACAACTGTTTTGCCTAGTGTTTTCACTTCTGTCGGCACAGTGCATTTTTTTTCCTACGCTACATTTAACTATTTAGTTAGTACGTGCTTCGCAACTCCGAGCTATGTTAACAGACGCTTCTAATTTCCTGTATTGACAGTATTTTTCTGGAAGTAGAAAACTAAATGCAATTTCCTTTGTCTGGTCGTTTGATAGTCGAATTTAACGCTGATGTAAAATATTATTTACTTTTATTCAAAAAAGCAAATATTTTTACGGTATCAACTTATAATATAACAAAAACGCATTTTAAATCCTAAATTAAATACGAACTCTCATTAAGAAAATTAACAAGCTGTCCAAATTTTATTCTTCTCGGGTCTCGCATCGGCATTACCATAGTCAAAGTCAAAGTCAAACTTATTTATTCATTTAGATCAAATACATATTACTTATGAACGTCATAAAAACAAAATTAAATGCCAACATACTTTTTACATACAGTTTTCAGTCAGCCAGAAATTCTCGTTATAATGTGTAAATATTAAATTAAAGTGTGATTGCATTTTTAAGCAAATTTATAAATGAATAAAGCGTATTACTAAATAATCATTTCAAAATCCAAACAGCTCCACTTCGTAATTGCATCGGTACTAGAGCCCAATCGAATGAACTAAACGAAGGAAATTGATCGATCATATCGTTTTGTGATCAGTCAATTTCCTTCGTTCGCTTAGTTCGTACTACAGCACCATCTATTTATACAACGTTCTATTTAATAAAAGTTATGAATTCATTCATTTCATGCCGAGGTTTTCCCAGGAGACTATAGCATGGGGTTTTTAAGAAAGGAGTTATAAGGTTTTTAAAGGGTCGGCAACGCGTAAGTGACACAACTGGTGTTGCAAACGTCCATAGGCTACGGTAACTGCTTACCATCAGGCGGGCCGTATGCTTGTTTTCCACCTTGGGAGTATAAAAAAAGTAAGTCATGAGAATAAAGGAGGTATTCCTCGAAGCGCTAACATTTTGAAGCGCACCTAATGAAGCGCTCCTTTTTTATTCCTCGGAGCGCATCTTTTAGGAGAAATTGCTATCGGGAGCGCTCCTAAAAGGTGCGCTCCGAGGAATAAAAAAGGAGCGCTTCATTAGGTGCGCTTCAAAATGGTAGCGCTTCGAGGAATACCTCGAATAAAGTGCAGCAGTCTTTAATTAAAAACGACTTATAAACTGCAGCCATTTAAATATATATTTATTTTCTTGTGATATTTCCATCATTATAGTCAAATTGGGTTGACAACACTCAAATGATACCTTTGGTATTGCAAGCTTTATAGGCTACGGTAATTGCTTAACATCAGGCGAGTTGTATGCTTGTTTGCCACCTACGTAGTATAACATAACAAATATGTAATTTATTAAAATCTATCTAAATTGAGTTTCTAAATGTACCATACATTAAATGCATGTACACCTAAAAAGTGTTACCCTCAATCAATCAGGTAAAAATCCTTTTACCAAAACCACTCTACACTCAACTAATTTATTGAAACTGCAAAATTATTATAATTGTGTGTGAGTGCTTTCATCATTGTATTTGCTAAATGGATTAGCTAATAGCATACAGTATTAGCCAATCCATTTAGTGCAACATATAATAATGACTGCCTCGGTGGTCCAGTGGCCGCAATATGCGTCTGCAGTGGACAAAACTTTGTGTGACCCACGAAGAATTGTTCTGAGTCTGGGTGTAATTTGTGTCCGTTAATTGTATGTTTGTAAAGTCCCCCGCGACACAGAGCTTGTTCTCTAGTGCGGGAGTTGTCTTTTAAGAGACTAACGGCCGCACTCAGAGACATTCATTAAATTAGTCCTAATGAGTATTTAACTAATACGGATTAAATCCGCTAAATATCGGTGTATCTCAGAGTCAGTATTTAACGGTTCATTAGTTAATGACGGCTTTAAGGAACTTTTGGGTGAAGCGTACACTATCGATTGCATATCGATATATTTTCAGTGTGGCCACACGTAAAAGTGTTAATAATAAGTATTTAAAAATCTATTTATATACATCAAAAACTAAAGCATAACATAAATCTAAGTTTAATCAGTTATATCCATATAATTTTTTTATCAAAAAGTCAATCTATAAAAATTATAAAATATTTTTTAATTTATTTAAGAATAATTATTTATTTTAATGGTATTACTTGTTGTGCTTACTGTCAAACTGTTAATGTCAATAGTAGGTATTATTGTTTTGATTTTACGTGTGTTCATTGCGAATGAAATAAAAGTTTATAGTACCTATATATATTTACAGTAATGTAAATAAGTAACTTTTAAAAAGCCACTTCCAATGATGGGATCCATGAGGAATCAAGGGAACTCTTCGAAAATTATAGACGTACAAGCAGAAATTGTGATTTTGTGAAGTGAAACTGATAAAAAACATATGGCCACCTGAACTTCTCAATGATGATGTATTCACGGACGGGGTAAAATGGGAATAAAGCACATAGGAAAATTCATCCTGCTTATGTAGGTACCTACTTCAGAATTGGGATTTCAAGGTGTTTGAAAACTGTACAACTTGCCGTATTGAAGTCATTCTTTTGTTAAATTATAAAATAAAAGTATTGTTTGTTTAATATACCTAATATAGTTTTTTATTTCTTAAGCAATCAATGCGCATCAAGTAAAAAATCTTTTTACTAATGCTCGTCGCACTGCAAACCATTGCTATTAGGGTTTTCATTTATCGGTGCAACATCAACTACTTTATTGGCAACATGAATGGCCCCATTTGTTGGTTGTGAAGTGTTGCACATGCACGTATCACAGCAGCTATTTTATGTAGCTCAATACACATCCCCACTTGGAGACCCAAAACATCTTTCTATAGTATCTCTTGTTCTTATGTGGCTCTTATTATAATTAAAACGATCCGCGTAATCACGTAAGGATCGCCAAGGCCCATCTATTTATCTATTCCTTTTAGCATAACCCGACCCAAAATTCCGAACTTCTGCCAATTCCATACCCATTTTAGCTTTTTGTTAGAAAATATTACGAATTTAATTTTTTTTCCGCTAAATATAACTTTCACGTGTCACTCAAAATCAATCATTAAGAATGTAAGTAAAGGTTTTGCTTTACTTAACTATAATTGCCGATGAGGGACGTTAATGAACCATTAGCTGACTCTGAGAGTGAGCTTTTTTAAATCTCTACTAAGGAGCGCCTTAAGCAGCCGTTAGGTGACTCTGAGTGCGGCCGTAAGAGATAGATATAGTAGTAGGCTATGGACGCTTGAAGAAAGCAGAAGCTATTTATTACCCGAGCATTGTCGACCCTTTTTTAACCGACTTCAAAAAGAGGAGGTTATCAATTCGTGTGTATTTTTTTTTTTTTTTTTATGTTTGTTACCGCATAACTCCGTCATTTATGGACCGATTTGAAAAATTCTTTTTTTGTCTGAGAGGACATACTTCCAGTTTAGCCCCATTATCATCAAAAGAAAGTTCTGATGATGGGATCCATGAGGAATTGAGGGAACTCCTTAAAAGTTATAGGCACACATATAGCAATTTCAATATTTTTAACAACTAATCAATCATTTGCATTCAGAAAGTGTAATTTGGTGAAGTAAAACTGATGAAGAAGACCACAGATGGCCATCTGAACTTTTCAATAATAAGTATTTTGACTGATGACCCTCAGTCGATTTTATTCGATTGTAACAAACAAATATTTGAAAATTTTACAACTTGCCATACTGAAGTCGGTTTTTTTTTGTTAAAATTAAAGATGCTTACCACCCGGCCCGGTGAAGCGAGGCGGTTATGTCGGGCTTTCCAGCCTAAAGGTGGTAGGCGGCGGACATACTGACTAAAACCTGACTGCATGGCAGTTGGTTCAGTGGCTTAAGGTTACCTCGCAATTTACCACTCCGCGATGTGTTGTGGGTTCGATTCCCAGACGGGACAAAAATTTGTGTGATCCATAAATTATTGTCCCGAGGCTAGGTGTACTTTGTGTCCGTTACTTGTATGTTTGTAAAGTCCCCCGCGATACAGGGCTTTTTCCCTAGTGCGGGAGTTGTTTTAAAAAAGAAAAGAAAAGAATCTCCCTTTGCACCTACACCCGTCTTCATGGGTGGATCCTGATATGACATCATCATGGTTCACCCAGCGGCAGTCCGGGTGTACCGGAGACGCTGTCTATCCGTGGAAGAGTGCGAGTGAGTTTCTACTGCTCCTAGGTCCTCAAATCTAATAACCTCAAAGTAACCCTGGTATAAGAAAATCTGTTTTTATTACCTATACTGAGTCTGACACACAGGAACCCAACTACACTACATTGGTAGTTATGCTGTTGTCTTCTGTAATGTGAAGGTCTTCTCCCAATTGGGCTCGCTCAGTTAAATTGTGTCTTACTTCTTCAAGTTTTTCCATCCATGGAGTTACTTATCCTTACTAATATTATAAATGTGAAAATTTGTGAGTATGGGTGTATGGATGTTTGTTACTCCATCACGCAAAAACTACTGAACGAATCTGAAATTTGGCACAGTGATAGATTATAGTCTGGAATAGCATAAAAGCTACTTTTTATCGCGATAACCGACATTTATGCCGGCGGAGCCGCGGGCAACAACTAGTAATTTTATAAATAATATTCTGAGTACAACAGACCAAAATAACGTTGCTTACGAGTTTCAATTTCTTAGAAAAATACTTAGTAGTGCTTTTAGGGGTTGTATTTCAAGTCGGGTGTAACATCCACTTCGCCATCTGAAGGCTCTCACTGTACAATGCTATCTGAACTTGGATGCACTTAGAACGATGAAAATTGTGTCTTTTAATATCCTTACTAATATTATAAATGTGAAAGTTTGTAATAATGGATGGATGGATGGATGGATGGATGGATGGATGGATGGATGGATGGATGTTTGTTACTCTTTCACGTGAAAACTACTGTACGGATCTGGATGAAATTTGACACAGAGATAGATTATGGTCTGGAATAACACATAGGCTACTTTTTGCAGCGATAACCGACATCCACGCGGGCGGAGCCGCGGGCAACAGCTATTTGTCCATATTATGATTACATTTAAATGCAGTAAAGTAAAACGACATGCGATTTATACTTTATATTGCCTAGGTGGAAAAAGAAGCATACGGAGCTACGGGTTACTGGTGGTAAGCAGTTAACGTAGCCTGGACGTTGAGAACGTCCTAGTACTTAGGGTATCACTCATTGAATGTGTTGCCAACCCTAAAACCTTTAATACCAGGTTTATTTTTACAGATAACCCAGTAACAGTAAAATTAATCCTAAAAAAACACATCCCTAAATGAACGATTAAATAAATAAAACCATTAGTCTACAAAGAAGTTAAGTTTTTGACAATTATTCAAGTCTATTAGTGGCGGTTACTATTAACTATAAGGTGAGCTGTTAGATCTTTGCCACCATTGACAATAAAAAATTAAAAAGTATTATCAACTTATTTTTTATACTACTTAGCAAACAAGCATACGGCCCGCCTAAAGTGTTAAGTAGTTACAGTAGCCTATGGACGTTTGCAATACCAGAAGCATCACTTGCGTAATTTAGCCGCTAAAGTTGAAAATCAACCGATGAAAGTTTGTACCGGGATAACTGTTCTTTTCAGATTTACAGTAAAAGACTGAACATGCGGCTGAAATCGCGGGTAACAGCTATAATTATAATAATAATTTTAACAAAAAAAAAACCGACTTCAGTACGGCAAGTTGTAAAATTTTCAAATATTTGTTTGTTACAATCGAATAAAATCGACGGAGCGTCGGGCTCAACACAGGTCAAGTAGGTATTAAAAGCAATATTTAATCTGTGCAATCCGCGCTCAATTCATTCACGTCATTATTTCATATTAATAGTTGCTTAGCAACAATAACCGAAACTTATCTAATAGCCATCAGTAAAATACTTATTATTGAAAAGTTCAGATGGCCATCTGTGGTCTTCTTCATCAGTTTTACTTCACCAAATTACACTTTCTGAATGCAAATGATTGATTTGTTGTTAAAAATATTGAAATTGCTATATGCCTATAACTTTTGAGGAGTTCCCTCAATTCCTCATGGATCCCATCATCAGAACTTTCATTTGATGATAATGGAACCAAACTGGAAGTATGTTCAGTCAGTCAAAAAAAGATTTTTTCAAATCGGTCCATAAATGACGGAGTTATGCGGTAACTAACATTAAAAAAAAAAAAAAATACACACGAATTGATAACCTCCTCTTTTTGAAGTCGGTTAAAAAGTCTACTAGACCGTGTTCCGCTTCAAGCACATGTCTCGAAATAACAGTGTTTTTTTATTCTATTGTTATTATTTTAATTTAAAGTAAATATAGATACTAAACCGACGACCTGGTAAAGGTTGCGGGCAACCGATGGACAAGGTCGGCTCAGGATCGAGAGTTGTGGAAAACTATTGGGGAGGCCTATGTCCAGCAGTGGACGTTTTTTGGCTTAGATGATGATGATGATAGATTTTAAACTGTAATTGTAATATGGAATTTTCTGCAATAAATTATTATTATTACTACTTAATGTTTAAACCATTGGAAAAAAGGCAAATGGCAAAAAAAAGAAAACACTGCACTACCAATTTATTATTAAAATGCTTTCAGGTACACATTGAAGAGCAAAGAGCAAAATAAAATAAAATTGTTTCACAAAGTAAAGAATTTTGTAACAAAACAGTTACATAGGAAACGTAAAACGTTGAAAGAAGTAATTTCAGACGAAGAGAATAATTTATTTTTCCTGTGAAGATGAATCTGTGTGGATGTTGTATGGCCTAACGACAATTTACGCGATGACGTAGGCTAAACAAAGCGGGACAAGTTTATTTTATTTATGATTCCATACGAACGTAAAGTAACTTAAAAACCTTGACTGCCTTTGTGGTCCAGTGTCCGCAGTATGCGCCTCCTGTACGAGGTTGTGGGTTCGATTCCCACACAGGAAAAAACTTTGTGTTACCCACAAAGAGTTGTTCTGAGTCTGGATGTAATTTGTGTCCGTTAATTGTATGTTTGTAAAGTCCTCCGAGATACAGAGCTTGTTCTCTAGTGCGGGAGTTGTCGTTATTAAAAAAAAACATCAGTTATCGAAGGTATAGGAATATCCTGTGTGATCTAACCCTGCTGACAAGTCGTCTCAGTAAGAAGAAGACATCATATTTTAGTAAACTAACAAAAGTTTTATAGACCAATTTTTTATACTTAATATCAAGGTGGCAAACAAGCATACGGCCCGCCTGATGGTAAGCCGTAGCTCCGAAACACCGGTATTACTCGCGCGTTGCCGACTCTTTCAAATCCTTATAACTTCTTTCTTTAAAAACCCATGCTAATATAGTCTCTTGGGAAAACTGATCGCGGTAGCTATAATTTTTTTTGCAAGACAAAATTCCCGCATAACTTTCGCTGTATTGCAGGGGACTTTATAAACATAATATGTGTTATATGTATAATCTACGGACACAAAGTATACACAGACTGAGTCATGTATATATTCATACCGTGTGGGGTACATACCGCATAGCTATCATTGCTGTTTCACTTGAGAAGCCACTGCGCCCCAAAAATGTAAGTTCGATTTTTATGAAAGACAAATATTCTTGTGTTGCAAAGACGTTGAGAAGTGGTTTTAAGACTGGTTTGGGCGTGAATTGTATGTTAGTCAAGCCGCCCAAGAAAATGCAGCTAAGGCAGGCCTCCAACAAGGGAAGCCGATGGATGAGGTCAGACCGGGAAATATTGTGGCAATTCTTGGAGGAAACCTATGTCCAGCAGTGGATATCTTTTGACTGAGATGTTGAATGTTTGTCTCGACACCGAATGATTTATCAAAGCTTAGGCACCCTAATTGAAGGTTACTCGCTATAGTAGCTCGCTCCAAGCTCCGCTTCCTCTTATAACTTAAACCGTACACTCTACAGACAAGCGTTGAAACACACCAAGTAGGCGACGATAAATCTCTAAACACTTTCGTTCAGGAAAGTCTCGCTTCGATTTCTTACCGAACAAAGCATTTACTAAACGTATGGATGTTTCTTTACATTTAGGATTAAATGTGCTGCGAATGGCTTTTACGTGCTTTTTAAAATGTATTTAAACTAAAAATAGAGGAGTTTAATTTATTGTAGAAACGTACCTGCCGTTTTCTTTTTAGTATAAAACATTTTAACTGTTATGTACTTCTATGGTCCATTACAAACCATTAGCCAGGCTTTGGAAAATCAATTTTTTGGTGACGCCAATGTCTAGCAGTGGACTGAAACTAGCTAATGTATACCTTTGCCACTTCATCATTACAATCATCGTTTACATTTATCTATTTATTATTTGGAATAACTTTCATCTTTTGGTGCGCTTTTTGTACCGGTTCCGTGTTAATTTTTTATAAGGCTACAGACACTGAAAAAAAATTGTTTGAAATTGGCGATCTACTATTTAGTCGCTTTTTAGGCGCTAAATGCAGAGGCCGCACTTTCCATACCGCACACGGTAATTGAGCCGTATTTCGGAAGCTCAACATAACGACTAAACGCTACTCTACGATTTCCAGACCAAACGCAGAGAGTCGCCAAATCGCGATGCAGCATAAATACAGTCGCAAAATGACTGTTTCAAGCCTAAGATTGTGTCATATCTTTCACATGTACAAAAAAAATCACTATCTAAGGACCGTTTATGTTGTGTTGGGGGCCGAGTGGAAAAGTAACAAACTTGGACGCAAGAGATGCGAGTTCGATCCTGGGTGGCAGTACTAATGTGAATTTCACATTTGTGCAGTTTTTATGTATTGATCAAATGATTCACCTATGCTAAAGGTGAAGGGCATGCTAGGATATCTTGAGGAAACATTTCCTTCAAGAAAGACATTCTAAAAACATTTCTAATTCTATCCCGAATTAGGCCAGTTTCTTATTAAGGCCTACACCCTGTCTCTCTCTCTTGATAGAGGAGAGGAGACCCGTGCCCAGCAGTGGGACATATAAGGGTTTCTATTATATTATATACTAGCCACCAACCCCGGCTTCACATGGGTGTTATTTTCCGGGGTCCCGTAACGTTTTTGTCAATAAAATATAGCCTATGACACTCAGAAATAACGTAGCTTTCTATTGGTATTTCAAAATCGGTTCAGTAAATCTAAAGATTTCCCCCTACAACGTCACAAACTCATAAACTTTACCTCTTTATAAAATAGTAATAGATAAGGATGGTATTATAAATTTTATTATTTTCTAAAGTTTTTGAGTCATCGTCTACTATAGCCTTAACACATAGTCATATTTCTTATAAGCCCTATTGACTACTCATCACACTTAGAAGATGCCATCATATTATAACACTGTATCACATTGCCTTATTCCACTACGATCTACCGTCGAGGCTCCACTGTTGGATCCAGGTCTAATTTATTTCCTTCTCGATCCACCGTTTTAGTGTAAAAAGGGGATCAAAATAACATTCAAAAAAACCATTTTACATACCTACTAAATATCACCTTGTTACCGTTAATGGTATCAAATAATAATAGTAAACCAATTGTAAAACAAGCAGACAATTATTCGGCTAATATTAACTGAATCGTAATTACTTATTTATTGGTCTTGGTTGTCATGATCACGAAACTTATTAGCTGCCATTATAGTCGGATTCGGTAATTGATTTATTAGAATTGGACTTCAATCGGGTTATCTTGAATGTAATTTATATTCATGTATGTATGAAATAAGAGATTATGAGCACAAATTTATTTATATATGTATATGATAGCGTACTAGGTAAAGTGGAATTTTTGTACCCTTTTTAAGCATATTACGCGCATGGAGAATTGTGGGATTTTACATGGTTACTGTAGTTATGTTTGGAAAGTGCGGAAAGCTAACATTTTGGTTGTATTTCGGGTGACTTCATAATTAAAACATGATACTAAATTAATAATTTAAATATTGATATTAAACGGAAATAAAGCGGAAATATGATAACTAAAACGATAACTATTATAATTATTGGAACGGCAGAACCCTAATTGGAGTGAGCGGATCAATGTAATGAGGTTTAAAAAATTGCAAGTGGTGTTGCGTGTTAAGTTCACAAAGTATCGTAATAAATAGTTTCCTCACCGGCGCACGGCGCAGCGCTGTGGGACGGCGCAGCGGTGCGGCGCAACGGCGGCGTGGCTTTATGAAGGGAGGGCGTCGGCGGTACGGCGCGGCACTTTTCTCCATCGTATTTTATTAGCAATCGTTTGAATGTTTTATTTCCCTTTCAGTAACATCAGTTGTTTACAGAAGAAAAATAATACATTTACAAAGAATACTTAAAGTAGGTCTACATAAATGTTTTTTTTTACATTTTATTGTATACCAATAAAGGTGATAAAAGCTTCAGTCTTTTACTTGTAAATGATTACTGTAGCCTTCAGACGCACGTAATATGAGAGACATCACTCACGCTTCAACAGACCTTGCGTAGGAATTTTATTACCTATAGTACCCGTTAAACTAAAACATAATAAGTGTACCATTTACCTACCACAGGTAACAACAATTTAAGAGAGGTAGGCATCATACTAGTAAACAACCCCGGCTGGGGAAGGACCTTACAGAAGACGACGGCCAAATGAATACACACAGCGGTGTGGTTGTGATTCTTTGTGTGAGTATAGTGCTTATTTAGAAATGCATTTTTAACGAACGTTTTCCTATCTGAGGGTCTAGGTAGGTACTTCTAAAACCCTCTGCACCACCTCTGGTGTTGCAAGCGTCGATAGGCAACGGTAACTGCTTACCCTCAAGCGTGCCGCATGCTTATTTTCCATCTATGAGTATAAAAAATAACAACTCATTACACTTGCATCCGACATTATAACCGTTTCTTTCATACATATCTACATAGACTATAGTCGTAAGGTCGTGACATATTATACGCTTCATTTTTTTTTCTACCAAGGTGGCAAACAAGCATACGGCCCGCCTGATGGTAAGCAGTTACCGTAGCATATGGACGTTTGCAACACCAGGGGTGTCACTCACGCGTTGTCGACCCTTTAAAAACCTTATAACTCCTTTCTTGAAGAGCTCCATGCTATAGTCTCTCTAGATTTTTCGGATATGTCAAGCTGCGTCTCATAACGGTGTCGCGAATCCATAGATTTTATCTCATCTCATCTAAAACATGCGTACCGTGCTAAAAGAAGAAGTTTTCACTTTACAAATGTAAAGTTTAATTAAAATTAATGAGTGTCATTACATCATAAAATAAATTATAAAGTAACTCTCCAGTGTAATAAGCTGCCGCTAAAGCCCGTTTTGCCTTAAGTGTCGATTTGTTTCATAAAATCTAACTGTAAATACTGAGTGCAAACATTCAATACTTTATGCTCGAAGGATATGAGAGAAAAAACTATATTTTTTTGCCGAAGCTCTGCTAAAACGTGTCCCGAATAAGAAATTCCTTTCTTATTGAATTGTACGGGTTTAGTACCTTTATACACGAGCCCTCGAAATATCTGTCGCGACATAAAGATTTGGCATATATTTGTTTTAGATTTTTTTATTGAATATAAAATGGGTTGGAAAAACTAAATAAAGACGTTGGAGTGTTTATTGATAAGTACGGACAGTTGGGGTGTATAAGGATGATATATATAGTTAATTATATATATGGGTAATTTGGGACGTAAATTTCTCCGATTTTGCAACATATCTCACTACTACTCAGCGTGATGTAATGCTTCCTTGGATAAATGCACTATTCAACAAAAAAAATATCCGTGTAGGTTTAGTTTCGAGTTTTCCTTCTCTAGATAATAATCTAAATCGTGTGTTATAACAATAAATAATTACATAAAGTCAAAAGCGTTGTCTACGAGAGCACTTAAGTTAAATCTTTGTGCAAAGGTCCGCGCGTCCTTAAGCCCCGGGGACGAAGGGTCCTCACGTAATGCCTCCTCCGTCAAAATAACATATTCGCATGCTCTCACTTTAACAGACTTATAGTACATAAGATTGTTTCAAATGTTCTTAGATAAAGATCATATGGAGCTGAGACCTCTTTGACATTATTCTGTGAATTTACAACTTTACATGTTATTTTATTTAAAAAAAGAACTCCTGCATTAAAGAACAAGCTCTGTGTCGCAAGGGACTTTACAAACATACAAATAACGGACATAAATTACACCCAGACTCAGAAAAACTCTTTATGGGTCACACAAAGTTTTGTCCTGTCCTGAATCGAACCCACAATCTCGTGCACAGTAAGCGCATACTGCGGCCACTGCCCCCAAAGGCAGTCAAATGTTTTGCTTGTTTGTTTCTTTTATATATGTCAAGGATTAATATCGTAGATAAGGACTGCTTAGCAATAAGACTCAGTTCACATGTAACGCTCGTTAACGTCACATGACGAACGCTCCCGTGCGTTGGGAGAGTATTTATTCATTCTGTATCAAAATTGCAATAAAAATACGACAAATCACGATGAAAGCGCGCGCTCATCTGAAAAGCAAACGGATGTTACATAAGTATCAAAGCGTGCGTCAACGCGCGATTGCCTGCGCCTACAGACATTTCTCTGATGTGTAGGATCTCACGATTTGAAAACGGGCGTCAGAATTTTGCCATCTGAAACTACACTAATTCACGATTTTCTTTAACAAAGTAAGTACCTCTACTTAAAAATGTGAAAAGAAATTAGATATCGGAATAATCCCACCCACACCCCACCGCTGTGACTCCTGTGAGTCAGTATTAACAGCGGAGTAACCAACTGATACACCGAGCTTTAAGCTTTTGTCCCGTGGATAACTAAACCTACTGTCTTGGACCCTGCAACGAATTTAATCTGAAGTAAATAGGAGGAATTAGAAAGAATAGTTTCCACTTCGCTCAATAGCAAAGCGGGTGACAAAAATAAATCTGTATAGGTGAAAAGGAACACCACGGAGGACTAGTAGAAATTTGATAATGAAGAATTTTATTACTGAACTAGGGGTCGCCCGCGACTTCGTTCGCGTGGTAATTTGGAATATTTTCCCCGATTTTGCAACATATCTTACTACTGCGCCGCTCCTATTGTTCATAGCGTAATGTTATATAGCCTACAGCCTTCCTGGATAAATGCACTATTCAACAAAAAAAGATTTATTCTAATCGAACCAGTACTTTCTGAGATTGGCGCGTTCAACCAAACAAACAAACTCTTCAGCTTTATAATATTAGTAAGGAAATAATATTATAGCTTGGTTTTTTATTCATCTGTGATATTTTTTTCGCTTCGGCTGACAGTCCGCTAAGGCGTAGTGCAGCGGGGCAAATCTGTGTAAAATAGCTTTATCCGTATTCAGATTTTATTCAACCTGTTTGAAAGAATAATCGTCCAGTCAAAATCGATTTCAGTCAAATGTAAGGTAACGGCACCTAATTCCGAGGGGTTCTGAAATTGGCACCTAATTCCGAGGTATTTAGAAAAACGGCATTTACTTGCGATTTTCAAGCTGTTTTTTACCAGAATATCTCTTATTTAGTAGATAATATATCTACATGTGGATATATTATCCAAGGTAAGGTGTAAAGTATAAGATGTTTAAGATATTCGATAAGATTCACAACGATAGCCGGTCCAAACGCACTCTTCATACATTTGGCACCCTGTGCACGTAAATACTATGTTTTTTTAAATAGCATTTTTCTTGTTGTTTTGGTACTGTGTGTGTAATTCTTTGCGTTTAATTAGTGAAAGGACTATATTGTTTATGAGTATTTCATTACTTTTTTGTATTTTACTAAATAAATAAAGGTGAAAATACGTTTTTAAAATACCGCGGTATTAGGTGCCATAAAAATTTGCGGGTTCCTTATTCCGATGTATACCACGGAATAAGGATTTCATAGACTTGGTTTCATTTTGTGTTATCAGGATTGTTTTTAGGATTAGGCACTCCACACTTTAGATTTATTAATTTAAGTAGTCAATAAATATAAGATCTAATTATGTGGTACACTTTTGCATCGCATTCACTAATTATAGCATATCAAAGGTGGTGTATTTTGGTATTTTGTTAATTCGTTGTATGAGAAAGTCAAGACCAAAAATCTAAGTTTGTTATCAATTAAATATAACTCTTAGCAAGTAAAATACATATTTAGGCAGATATTACAATTGTACACTAATCTGTATATAAATTATGCAAAAATGTTTTAGTTTTTAATACTCGAAATTAGGAAACGTGATATTTTAGTACGAAACCTAATTCCGATGTATAGTGCATCGGAATTAGGTTCTATTGGCACCTTATTCCGTGGTATAGATAAGTAAAATACAGGCTGTTCACAACTTATTTTTTGAATGAAATTTGATTTAGGAAGTTTGTATTTTGGTTATTGATATTGCAAATTCATTATTTTTCACTCTAATGGAACGTCCAATCATAAAATTAGTGTAAATTGAGTTATTTTGTCTGTGTTTTTTTTTCATAGTATTCTCGTAACATGACATAATTTCATCATGTTAATGTTTTAGATATCTTTTATTTTTGATTATTGTTTTTTTATACTACTTGGGTGACAAACAAGCATATGACCCGCCTTATGTTAAGCAGTTACCGTAGCATAGCAGACACTTGCAATACCAGAGGTATCACTTGCGTATTGCCGACCCATTTTTTTACACCAGCGCTTGATGATGGAAGTATCCCTGGGATAGGACTACGTTTCTTTCAAAACGCATCCCTAAATGAGCGCTGGAGGCCTGTACTCACACACAGGAACACAACTACACCGCTTTGTGTAGTTATTTGGATGTGGTGTTCTGTAAGAGTGACTTTCCCCAGTCAGAATTGCTCGCTAATATGGTGCCCTACAATAAATCCTGGCCCTTTCCTAATTTACAATAAATAAAATCAGTGATACAAATGTATCTAGTATTTTTTTGTTCAAAACTCGACAAGATTAACATTCCAAAATTATCTAAAAGGAATTTTGTGTCATAACTACGTAATAGTACTTATATTAATAATACAAAACTAATTGATCTAATAAAAAAAAACAACTGTAAATTGTATCAGAATTTTCATAAACCTCGATATCCCAAATTCCTAATTTTAAAATACTAATAAATAAAGTTAATAAAAAAAGTCGGGAATAAAGTTTGTATGAAAGTTCATAATGTTTTATTATGAACTTTCATACAAACTTTATTCCCCATGGTAATAAAGATTCAAAGAACAATAACATATTTATAAATTAGATAAGGAATTTTTGAACACCATGTTTTGTTACCACGGAATTAGGAACCAAATACATCGGAATTAGGATTTTTACATCGGAATTAGGGGCTACGGACTTTTTTCATATTTTATTTATTATTTAATACAAATCAGGGTCCAATAGTCAAATCTTTAGTCTATTTCGATAGTAAAATAAACGAAGCTTCTGATAAAAATAACAAAACACTCAAAAAGGTATCGTAAATGCTTAATTTTCGTTGCTGTTTCGAGTTTTGGTGAAAATACCGCGGATCAAGGTGCCGTTACCTTATATTACAAAATGTGACCCTGCGCTCTGAGTCACCTGACCTTTGTTCTTTGTAAATATAACGGAGCTCCGTCTACTCAAAATCTCCTAACACTTTCCACTGAAGCTGAGGTAAAATAATACCCGTGAGAATATTAATTCTACTGGTTAATTTCTACTCAGCTCCGCTCCGCACCAATAGAGTGTCAGTCTTGGCAATTAGATCCAATTTCTGTCAGTAGAAAGTTTCAGTATTAATTAATTCCGTTCTTTTTACAAAAAAAGAGTAGATAGCGCTTTTCTCTCAAAGTGAATAATCTCTTCTCGGGAGTTACAAAGACAAGAATAAACCTTAAGCCTTGAATCGGTTGGCACTTAGCAGCGAGCGAGCCATTACATTAATTTCCGCAATTGATTGAGAACAGTCGGCTAGAGTTGCTCGGATTGTATTCTATTTTGAGATACGCTGAATTTATTTCAAGTAAAAAGTGTCTGTTGAGGCACGCGTTATGTAGGTACTTGACTTATATTTACCACCCGATTGATACGGCACAGCTCTATCAAGAGAGCAGCAAGTTCTTTGCTCTCTTGTCCTGTCGCCAAATACGAAGGATATGTATTAGTAGATACCGTCTATTCCCCGACTGTAATAGTCTGGCTGGACGGCTATTCGACACGATAGCAATTGGAAAAAGATCAGGACCGATTAATACCGCCAAAATCCTGGTTTTATACGACTATTGATTTTTTTAACAGAAAATCCCACCGTGATATTTTTGGCACACACGGGCATTGAACCCTGAACCTCATTGCTGGCCACAAACATGTCAAATAATAAATAAGCAGTATTTTAACTCCATGCTAGATAATGAAAACAAACAAGAAGAACTGCTAAATTACTTTAACACTGTATAAATTGCATCGAGCGCATTCGTACCGGGAAAATTCCGCTTAACAAATTAGCCACAATGCGTCCAAACTCTGTCGTCGATGCCACATAAATGGAAGATTTACGCGGCAAAGCAATCTAACAGACAAAAGTCTGTTATCTACCGTCGTATTTCGAAAATCGAACGTCTTGATTCAAACGTTTAAATTTCAAATGCTTGGAGGCGTGAGCTACCGAACATAAATTCAAGTATTCAAGACGGTTCTATTTGAAAATGATATGCTTAAAATTTTAAGTTTGTGTGTCCTCACTGTCTTATTTTGTTCGCAAAGAATATGGGATGTTATATTTGTTTGTGATGACTTAATGTCATATCAATCAAACGTCATAAAAATGTCATGTTATAAAAACAAAAAGACAAATTGAAGCGTTTAATCGTGAAACGGTAACAAACAAACTAGCAATGGATGCAGACTAAAACACTTTATAAACATTATAAATTCGAAGTCTAATACTAGAAGGTTACAATCAAAAATACATCCTAGATCTTCACAACTACAGTCCAAATCGGTTTGAAACGTCTCAATGAAAGATTTACACGGGAAACAGTTCACCGTCTTTCCCAATAGATGAGAAATTTACTAATGCTCTAAGCTCGGTCGGAAATCGAGCGAAACGAACGTCGGAAATGAACTAAAATTTAGATTTAACTAAAGGTTATAAATGCAGCATAAAAATAACACTAGTCGTCAAAAAATATGTTTTTGTTTTATATCGCGAATAATTTTATGTAATTCGTGTCTTACGTGATAAATTAATACTATGTAGAAAATCAATTAAAAATATTTCTATCGCGTCACAGTTTTACGATATGTTGTTTTTTCATTTTATAAATATTTTTTATAAATCTTAGCTTTTTATTTCATAAGATATGTACGTGAATAGTTATTAAAATAAAAGTAACTTAACCTAAACTATTAACAAACAATCAGATAATTATGGTATTTAAAGGTTTTAACCAATAAATACAAAACTTAAATTATTTTATTTTAGTTTAAAATACTCTATGGTTAGGGTTTTCCAAATTAACAATCAGCAGTTGTCTGCCAGCACTGCAATGCTTAATTTTCCTAAAGATCGTTTTCGAATAACAGCAATTTCTTAGTGAAATCGCTCCCCATGTTCATCACTCATAATTCCCTATTTGTAGAAAAAAAAGGAAATAAGAGTGTAGAAAAACGTATTTTCGTATTTAAAACAAAAGTAGCAGTCACTCACACTGTTTTGTATTTGAAGTTGGCGCCATATTACTAGGCTTTGAACCAACACGTAAATTTTGTATGATAGGTAAGAGAACAGATATATGTCAACCAATATTTACTCGTATCTTGAAAATAAACATCATTCTCTTATCTTACGTATATAAATTACAAATATGGTAAAAAATATTAGTATTTTTTTAAAACGCTAAGTACGACTGTGTCGACAGATATTTTATTGTCATTGTGACATATCTATATATTCTTACTGGGTTAGTAAAAAAATAAAATCTAAAATTTTGCATCTACCCTCAAAATTATTTTAAAAATTATACTTATTGTTATGTTGTATGTAAATAAGTATGCAAATATAATTATCTTTGGCGATTGACGTAGCAAAACACTTGAAGGATGTATGTACATATCGTCACTGGAAAGGCAAAATTACTTCTGTCATACAAAGTGGGCATAATTGAGTTATATACATATTCGGAATCAGCGATTTTTTCTGCGTCGATCTGCCTAGGAACCATTGCAATCAGAGCATTTTTGTGGCGTTTAAGTAACCTAAAAAAAGGTGCTGCTTTTTTTTCCTAATTACTGAAGCGACCCGTTTTTTGGCCAATTTTTCACTCATGTCGCTCAAGAAATATTTCCTGAATATTAAATATTAAGTTTGGCGCTTGAGTAAAATTGCCTTTGTGTAGCCTAAAAAAGAATGACCTTTAAGTAATTTGTGCTTACCTTGAATGTAATAAAAATTCAGCTAAAGAAATTTTAACTGATTACGAAAAAAAAACATTTTAAGTAATTTTAGTTGAAGTTACTTAGTTATCCTATCGCCTCATGAGTCAAAATCCTAGACATGAGGAGTATAAAATATTTCCCTTGAAGATATTTTGATACACCAACACGACACTAAAATTTATGCTAAAGAAATTTCATCCTACTCAAATTTACTAATAGTATTGTGTTCAGTACTTTTAAAATACAATCGTTGTTTACATTGGTGGCGTTTAAGAAAATTTGGCTTACTAAGTTATTGGGTCAAAATTACTGAAGCGCCACTTATCTTGGAAAGTAGTAAAAAAAACGAATTTCAACCACTTCCAGTAAACGCATGCTACAAATAGAATTATTTATAAAGTTATTTCATTGAAATCGGATGATTGTGTAAAAAGATATGATTTTTTTTCTAAAAATAAAAACTTTGATCGGCTTTATCTCGAAACAACCTATTTTCACTTCAGTAATTTTGCCTTTCCAGTGACGATATATACATTACTCTTTTTACGAAACTAAGTTCAAAATAGGTATGCATACAACTATCTAATCGTCTTCCTTTAATAATACCTAAGTAAAATTGTATTTTAAGGAAAGGCAAACAGTATTCAGCTCTATATTTTTTTATGAAATTGCTATTCCCTGTACCCATTTTAATCCGGGGATGGTGTTATGCGATAATGTAACAGTAGTGAAAGTGGACGTAGTTTAAAGATATTTTGGCTTAGAGAATAGGAACTCAAACCCACTTTGTTGAACGACTATCGATATTGATATGGGCTTGTAACGATGACGATGTACTTATTATTTAGGTTAAGCATTTTAGTGTTAGTATAGTACACAATATGATTTTAATAATGTTGTTTTGCCAGATTTTGGTCACAGCGGCCAATTTTACGAAAACTAACTAGCCAAGTATGTGTGCAAACACTGATTCAGTATTTTCTCATTTTTATAATCCGATGGAACGGAAATCCAACACGACACCGGCGAGCGATCAGGAGCAGCATTATCCTTACTAATATTATAAATGTGAAAGTTTGCAAGAGTGGATAGATGGATGGATGTTTGTTACGATGTCTTTCACGTAAAAACTACTTAACGGATCTGGATGAAACTTGGCACAGAGATAGATTATGGTCTGGAATAACACATAGGCTACTTTTTCCAGCGATAACCAACACCCGGGCGTAGCCGCGGGCAATAGCTAGTAGGTAATATTATAGCTTTAACCATTCATGTACCTACTATTTATCTAAAACAGACTTACGTAATGACATTCTGAACAAAGACAATACACCTTTCATTGTAAGAATTAAAGAAAACATTACCTGCAATTGAGGCCGGCAAATTTCTATCAACAAAATTAAATGTAAAAGTAACTATTAGATATTTATTCTTTTTGTTGATGAATCTTCTTTGACTAAAACAACGACAGAATTACGTACAAGTTGTACAAAGGTAAACGCGTTAACGACAAGATGACTATTAAACGATCCGTTAATTCAAAACAGTGAATGAAAATACAATGGTAAGTACATACGTTTTTTTTTCTTTTTTTGTTTTTTTTTTGGTTTTAAAAAGACAACTCCCGCACTAGAGATCAAGCTCTGTGTCGCGGAGGACTTAACAAACATACAATTAACGGACATAAATTACACCCAGACTCAGTACAATTCTTTGTGAGTCACACAAAGTTTTGTCCTGTATGGGAATAGAACCCACAATCTCGTGCACAGCAGGCGCATACTGCGACCACTGGACCACCGAGGCTGTCATTTTGTAAATGTTGTTCGTTTTATCTGGTGATTACAATCACTGGGATCCTGTGGTGAGGCTCTTTGAACATAAGTGGCACTGACGAACCAACTCGTCGATAATCCTACTAATATTATAAACGCGGAAGTTTGTAAGAATGTATGGATGTATGTTTGTTAATCTTTTACGCAAAAACTACTAAACGGATCTGGGGTAATAGATAGAGATAGATTACCTAGTCTGGAATACCACATAGGCAATTTTTATCCCGGAAAAAATCTCTGTTCCCGAGGGATTGTACGCGTGGGGAAAGCCGCAGGCGGTAAGTATAAGTAAAATATAAGTAATTTGAGTTTTAAAGTAGCGTTTAGTCGCGGTTTACCGTAGTAAATATCTCTTCGCACCTTACTTCCATATACCAAACTTAGCATATAACTTAATCGTAATTAAGCGAAAAAGAAGTAAGTTCTTAAAATATGTAAGAATTTAATTCCACCTTATATTATAATGTGGCACCGAGCCAAGAAAGTTAGTTTCAGATTTTAGGGTTCACTTAACAACGTTTCACTTGCGTCGAAACTATTGGCAAGAGTTTGGTTTAGTTCGAATATCTTTATTGTTTAACTGTAAGTAGATTGAGTAGGTGTTCTCAATACTAAGAATGTGTAAAATTCAGTTTTAATGATCAAATAATTTAGTCGCAAATTAAATAAATAGAAATTATTGAAATAATGAATTAATGAAATTTAAAAAAATGCAGGGCAATCTTTGGTGACTGCCGATAGAAGTGAAAACTAGGTAACGAGCCATTAGCGTGTTGACGGGAGTCCCATGATTTTTGTTCATCCAAAAGGTTTGAATATGGAAAGCGTTCAGTTCGTCACCGAACGCTTTCCATATTCAAACTTTTTGGATAAACAAAATTTTTTTAATTACATTTAAACGCAAGGTTTATGATTTTTTGTTCACCCAAAAAGTGCTTAACGCGCCTAAAAAAGATTTTACTTTGAATAATTTTAACAAAAAAAACCGACTTCAGTACGGAAAGTTGTAAAATTTTCAAATATTTGTTTGTTACAATCGAATAAAATCGACTGAGCGTCGGGCTGAACACAGGTCAAGTAGGTATTAAAAGCAATATTTAATCTGTGCAATCCGCTCTCAATTCATTCATGTCATTATTTCTTATTAATAGTTGCTTAGCAACAATAACCGAAACTTATCTAAGCGCCATCAGTAAAATACTTATTATTGAAAAGTTCAGATCTCCATCTGTGGTCTTCTTCATCAGTTTTACTTCACCAAATTACACTTTCTGAATGCAAATGATTGATTAGTTGTTAAAAATTTTGAATTTGCTATATGTGTGCCTATAACTTTTGAGGAGTTTCCTCAATTCCTCATGGATCCCATCATCAGAACTTTCTTTTGATGATAATGGGACCAAACTGGAAATATGTCCAGTCAGACAAAAAAAATATTTTTTTAAATCGGTCCATAAATGACGGAGTTCTGCGGTAACAAATATAAAAAATAAATAAAAAAAACACACACACGAATTGATAACCTCCTCTTTTTGAAGTCGGTTAAAAATGTAGATATAATATTTATTTTAGTGCATAAACTTTCTGAATATGAATAATACGATCCACTGCATTAATATTTATTATATCTGTTAGCTTTTGTGGTTAGTTGTAACCACAATAGCAAACTGCTGTTGAAACGTCATTTTCACCCTTGAACCGCATTAGATTTCAAATATTATGTTTTGCACAATATTGTTATTTTTTATACAATTTGGATATCAGCCAAGCATACGGCCCGCCTGATGTTAAGCTATTACCGTGGCCTATGGACGCTTGCAATACTAGAGATATCAGCCATTTTTTTTGCACTAAAAGTAGTTTAAGCTTAAATATCCCTGGGTTTGGAAAACGTTTTATTTCAGAACGCATCTCTTGTACTCACACACAGTAACACAACTACACGCTGTGTATAGTTATTTGGCTGTGGTCTTCTGCAAGGTGGAGGTCTTTTCCCAGTCCGGCTTGCTCCTTAGTATAGTGAACTACCCTACCACTTTTGAAATTAATTTATAAATTATTTGAATTGAATTGTAAAAATACTACTGTGTAAATATTGCATAACACTATCCGGCTTTTATATATTATTTGAAAAATAATTGTTTTCAAGATAATCCGATTGTTTCAGCATCAACATCGTAGAACATCGAAGAAGGGCACTTTTGTATAGGACCCTATAGCTATGAATATATCTAACTAAATAATATAATTATGAATATTTACAGAGGAGTATTTTCGGGGAGATATAATAAAAAAACCATGCTTTTAAAGTATGCATAGTTTAAACTAGTTATAACTACTTTTAACATTCATATTTTAAATGTATTTTTACCGCACGCTTAGGTACTTTGAGGAAAGTATTTTGAAACTTAACTTTTTGAAGCCCAATAGTGGTTTCCCTATAAACTAGTTAACACTATTCTATATAAATCACCAACTATTTAAAACTGTATGCTTGTTTGCCACCCAAGTAATATAAATAAAAGTTGCGTCCATTACACGATATTATTTTTCAATTGTATCTTATTTCCTAGGTGTTGAAAAGATACTACTCAGGCGTCCCTAACCATTCTTTAAACCTTTGTAAACGAAGAACACTTAGTCTTTTGTAAGGCACTTAGTTTTTTGTGATTTTATTGCATTTTGCTCTAATTTCACAAACAGCGTTTGTGAATAATTTCGCATAATTTAAAATTGCATTATTCTTTGCCGCTGGTCGTTTTAAATTCTTGCTTTTAATTTTGAAGCAGATATAAAAAATGAAAACCTAATGCCGTTGTTTATGAAATATAAATATAAAATGTTTGAACAAAATACATAGTTATATTAATTGCTAGCTGTTGCCCGCGGCTCCGCCCATGTGGATGTCGGTTATCGCGATAAAAAGTAGCCTATGTGCTATTTCAGACTATAATCTATCTCTGTGCTAAATTTCATCCAGATCCGTTCAGTAGTTTTTACGTGAAAGAGTAACAAACATACATCCATCCATACATTCTTACAAACTTTCGCATTTATTATATTAGTAGGATATGACCTTAAAATTTTAAAACACCCAACAACAAATTGAAAAACGTCTTTGTCCAATAGTAGACTGGGACGAGCTAAATGGTTTTTATTTATTTGTCTATCTATACTACATTTATATAATTAAATAAAAATGAATCCCCATTCTGCGAGCTATGTGCCCGGCCCATTGCCACTTAATGGAGGAAATTCTTCGAGCTATGTCAGTTAATTTGGTTCCCCTACGGATCTCCTCATTTCGATTCGATCTCATAGGGAAACTCCAATCAGAACTGATGGACATTGGGGCAGAAAGGTTCTAGAGTGGCGACCACAAACTGGAAGACGAAGCGTGGGCAGGCCTCCAGCAGGGTGGACCGACGACCTGGTAAAGGTTGCGGGCAACCGATGTCTTTCGGCTGAGATGATAAATCCCCATTACCCTTGGCCACGCCGTAAATTGAGAACGACATTGCCGATTTAATCGAAATAAGTAGTGGCATAAATGAAACTAAAGACGGCAATATTTTAAAACATGTTATAATTAGCTAATATCCCTTATTAAATTCAATTAAATAATTATTAAATTCTATAAATAAAAGATATTTATTTCAATGAATATTTTTTAAGGGGTGACTTTGGCATTATATTTAAGTTTTTTTTTAATTAAATATATTTTGGAGAAAACTATATTATCGACAATATTGTGAAGAACAACATATGTATATAATTTTTGCTGTGTTATATGAAACAGATATACTCAAACTCAAAATTCATTTAGGATACAAAGTAACACTTATGAAGGTCATAAATTATGAATAAACCAGAAAGATGATGTCAGCAAAATTTTCTACGGCTAGTTCGCTGACGTGGAGCCTCGAGAAGAACTAGCAAGAAACTCAGGCCACTCTTTTTAATCGCCAGATAGTTACAATCTTTTGTAAAATACAAGTATGATAGCATGCAAGTTGATGCAGTCAAAACACGATACAAATTTTAATATTTATAAAAAATCTTTTAATGTAGGCTATTTAGCTGTCATCAGCGCTAAGGCACTTACTAAATAGCCTCAAAATACAAGATCCCAAGCGAAATTAATGCTTACAACAATAGGTTTCATTAACAATTGACTAGTCCATTGCCAATCAATCATTAATATTATATCCGCTCAACCATAATCTCTAAGTAAACATACTACATAATATATGTAGACTATTGCGTCACAAACACTATTAAGCGAAGCTCCGATAATGGAGTAAACTAACAGACTTCTTAACATAATAAATAGATAATGGAACTGCGCGTTTCAATAATGAATATAAGATAATGTGGTTAAGACAGCGAGCAAATATGTCAAACATAAATTTTTAACTAGATAAATATATTGATGAGTTTGTTTCGGAGTCGGTTCTGTGGAAAGTGCCGACTGCCACCGCAGTGACACGTGAGCAGTGAGATGTAAGTATATAATGTTACAGGCAAAACTCTTATCCAGTCAATAGTACTTTTGACTAAAAAAAAGACGTGTGGCACTCGGGGACTGCCGCGGTAAAGCTATTGAATATTTTTTAGTATGACTTTTTTATCGAAACAAATAAAAAAATACTTTACAGATTTACATATCTAAATCATTTTATTTTTTCCTCAATAATTCATAAAAATATATAATAATAATAATGAATACTTGTAATAATTCCTTCAGACTCCTTATACTATAATCTTTTTCACATTAATATTCTATTAGATCAAAACCTCCTTACACAAATTTGACATATGATTATTGGCCGTTTAGAGAATTCGTCATTAAAAAAAGTATCACCGCTGTGCCGGTCGGAGTGGGGTGTGTTAGGTTTATTATTTTCGTTACGGAATTTCTGGATTCGGTCTCCACGCCCAAGGCCCGCGATAGAAGCTATGCAATAGCTTAAAAAATCAGTCAATAGTATTTTTAACCAAACACGTTGATTAAAAGTACTTTTGACTGATATTAAATGATCAAAAGTACTTATTACATATTAAACTAAAAATAATATTAAATTCTGACACTCGCCGCTGCCGTGGCACGCTCTCTTCGCTCGTGCGTAGGGTATCGCAGTTCTAACCTAACCTTATCGGCCAATAGTAGTTTAAACTGAAGCGTTCGGTTAAAAGTAGGTAGGTTAGGTTAAAACTGCGACCCCCTACACTAACGACTGTAAGGGGAACCTAATATTATTTTAAGTTTAATATGTAATAAGTACTTTTGACCTGTTAATATCACTCAAAAGTACTTTTAACCAACGTGTTTGGTTAAAAATACTTTTGACTGTAACTGGGTTTGATTCCCACACAGGACAAAACTTTGTGTGACCCATAAAGAATTGTTCTGAGTCTGGGTGTAATTTGTGTCCGTTGATTGTATGTTTGTAAAAGACCCCCGCATCACAGAGCTTGTTCTCTATATATATACCACGGCCTGATGTTATACCTACATATTTTATCTATTTTATACAAATAAATGTCCTAGAGTGGATACCGCGACTGTAATCGTAATGCATATATTGCATCTCGACTGAAGGCATATCCACTATCCACTCGAGTCGATACAGCTAAGTTTTGTGAATTTATTCATTCGTCATCTCGACCGAGAACAGAAAGTACATTCTGGTAGATATTGTTTACGATCATGGAAATTTGTTAGCCAAAATAATATGTATTATTAATGGAAAACGGGTTTATATCGCGTATCAGAATATTATGGACAACAAATCGAGGGAACTCTTGAATTACGTCAAAATATCATTACATTGGGTTTCCTACCCGTTCTCAAAACTGTAATGGAATCGATTTCTGATGGTATTGTGAGTTCAGGCAAACATATAAACGTAATATTAATTAATACGAGTATATTCTCTCAGTAGATGGCAACGTGTGGTAGCATTTCTAAGACTTACTATATTCTTGCAAACGAAATTGTTCTTTATGTGGCGCTATTAAGATGTAAAATTGTTTAAACATCTAACCAACGTCTATGGTGAAGGATACTCTGTATGTTTGTATTATACTTGTACTTTCTTTATATTTCAATATATAAATGAACCTACTGCCATGCTTCTCTTGGGTGATAACGTGAGTTTAGCCTATTACCGGCCTGTTATCTTAAGAGTTGGTCTACTTAACAATTGAAAAAAACATTTTTATTGAAGTGTAAACTTTTTTAGTCTGTGTAACTCACGTCATCATCACCGAACGCTCTCCATATTCAAAAATGAACAAAATTCATGGAACTCACGTCATCATCATCGAACGCTTTCCATATTTAAAAATGAACAAAAATAGTGGAACTCGCGACATCATCACCGAACGCTTTCCATATTCAAAAATAATAATCTAATAGCTCGACGATACAATTCACAAGTTACTTAGTTTTCACTTCTATCAGCAGTCTCCAAAGACTGCCTCGCATGTTTTTTTATTTGAAACTACAAAATACTTGTTTTTTAATTTTATTTTGGAACATGGTGCGCCTCACCTTTGTGAGGCACACCATCCTTTCACTACCCTTTTTTCGAAGCCATTCGCACCATTTACAATCTTTGTTTTATTTTTTGCCAACAACAGCTTTTTGACAGCTTCCACGACGTGTACCGAGCAATTGTAAAATATTCTTCAATGTAAAACTCTACTTCTTGTGAGAAAGTAATTGTTAAATATTCTTCATTCCTTTCTTTCACAGACGGGAGCTAGTTGTTGCATGGCTCTGGTTTTTATAACGATTGAAAAATATAAGATTCTTGACAGAAATAAGGGACTAGACAAAATAAAATTCAAAATTCATAAGGGACATTTCGCTTGACAGCATATTATAAGTGAATTGTTTTATAGCTGGAACCACATTTTTATTTATTATATTAGCCTAGAATTCAGAATAAGTACATCATAAAGCAATTAACAAGATGTCTGTGTCACTAATTTCCATAATGAGTATCATATTAAAGTTTGGAGAGACATGTTACTTTGCAAAGCAAATATAATGAGTTTTACGTTGGTCTTTTTAGTAAAGCAAATCGGAGAACACGCGGCAATGTGAGGGTCGAAGCCGGTGGCCAAAGTTTGTATTATATAAAAATAATGTAAAGGTCACGTTTTCTTTGAAACTCGACTCTTAATATTCATAACATTAAAGAGAGGCTAGAGGATATTTACTTATTGTTTTCATAAAAGGGAAACATTGAGATGAAAAAGATTTTATAAATACAAAAGACGAAGGTTTGAGATTTAATATAAATCAGATTAAGGAAGAAAGGCTCACTGTTGTTAGGGACCAATATACCATGTTAATATATGTACAAGAAAAATATATAACTGTTCTGTTATTGTTCAAATAGATTACCTAGTAGCAATGTTAGACGGCCGGGCCTAAGCGCTGCAACAAAAATTAAAAAATACTCCACGATACTGGTTTAGTAGACTTTTCTAGTCATTGAACAGTACGGAGAATAATGAATGCGTTTTGCGAATTGCTCACAATAAAATACTTTTTATAAAAATAATCATACGATGTGCTTTATTAGTCTACAATTATTTTACAGTGTCCTTACGTCATGCTAATATACCTACTTTCTTATTATGTTGTTCAGGTAGCAGACCTAGAAAAATCTGTTCATGGCTAGGTGTGAACTCAGACACGCGACGTTCATAGCAAGGGAGTTCAAGAATGAAAGTCTTTGAAAACACGTAGTGCTTTTGTGTTTAAATTTCGAATCCGAGATCACTGAGTTGACACTATCAATAGCTCTGTTGCTTGAGGTGCATGAATGGAGCCTCCCCGTTCGACGTTTGTACGTCTGGCGCGCCCTGGAAACAATCGGCGAGTCCCCCATACTAATTGGCTTATCCTTTCACCACGATAGCAAACATTTCAAGACCAGCTCTAAAACCGGCTTTATGTGCAGTCTCTGTCAACATCGAGAGTTTCTCACAGGGTAAGTCAGAAATCCTATCTGTGCTAAGTCGTTCGACGCAATGCGACGTTCTGTGTGTCCAATAAGCCCATGGAGACAAACAAAAAGCCGGCAACACATTCCCGGACTTAAGCTCACCGAGATCTGTCACTAAAAGTACGGTAACGCAGTGTTTGTTGCTCCCGGTGTAGGCACAAAATCAATATCCAAACAATGTCCCACCTGAGCTGTCCTGACTGATCATATCCTGCATGCCCTAACATTTGCACACAAGAGGACTTATTGGCTGCTTCCGACAATGCAGCTGATGTTTGCCATCGAAACGCTAAGAAAAAGAAGCTCTATTGCTTTGTAAACTCAGTGATTAACGAATAAAGTTTACGCGTGTTTCTAAATAAATCGTTGCTTCAGTCCAGCGCCCAGCGTGTAAACCCATAAATTGTGTAAACAAGTTCATTAATTAAAACAGAAACAAAAAATCTCGGCAGCGCAAACAACCAGTGTAAATATGTATGACAGCTGACGGTGATCATTAATTTAAAAAATATATTTTCCTGTAACACTACCTACTCAAATAGACCCTTTATCTATACCAATAGCTATATATTATACTAGCTGTTGCCCGCGGCTCCGCCCGCGTGGATGTCGGTTATCGCTGCAAAAAGTAGCATATGTGTTATTCCAGACCATAATCTATCTCTGTGCCAAATTTCATCCAGATCCGTTTAGTAGTTTTTACGTGAAAGAGTAACAAACATCCATCCATTCATCCATCCATCCATCCATTCTTACAAACTTTCACCTTTATAATATTAGTAAAAATTTGTTTAATCTGAAAGTCTATAGGAGCGGCAATTTAAAAATAAGGCAGGGCAGACATTCATCGAGAGTTACCAACTTTTATATTAACTACTTAAGTACTTACAGAACGTTTAAATGTCAAATAAAATATTAAGCTTCATCTAACCTTCAAAATTTCTGGTCCAAAAGATTAAAGATATTTTAAAAAGAAACCCTATTTAATCAGCTAATAGAATTTAACCATTGCGAGTTCATTGAGCCGCGTTTATAATCGCCATTTACAATTCATTGATTTGCATAATTGATATTAATTTATTAATTAGATTATGGTGGAATAATCGCGCCTGGAAAGACGGAGGTGACAAAGGCGTTTTCTTGTTAAAATTACCGGTATTTGAGATCCCACGCTAGAGGAAGAAACTGAACATCGTACCGAGTAGTGTGTGTTACTTGGAGATGTCAATATTCATTTCAGCGTATTACTGATGATGGTGATAGGGCTTGTTGACAAAGGAACCGAAGATTCTGAACAACATGACCAAGTAGAAGATAGATCCTAGAGTCGCTATTATGAGCTGACGCTGCGTGGGCAGCCTCCACAAAGGTATGATCGGATCAAGACTGAATGTCTTGGAATCCCTTGGGGAAGGCCAACAGTTATGACCAACAGTGGACGTGTTTTGAATTAGATTATCACGGTGACCTAGTAGCACTTCAATTGACGTGTCACTGTGTTTAGGAATTGGGTCGCGTCATTAATTGGTGACTAAGATTCTGTCCAAAAATAGTGATGGAGAATTTTTAGGGTATTTTGTGGAGAAAACGTTACATTACCTAAACTACTACCATATTTTTTTCAAATTTCCAAATATCACCATTTGACTGGCAGAAGGGGAGGAGGGACACTTAACTCTAACAAAAATTAGCACTTAAAAGCTTAATATTTCACAACCGAATCTTTCAATCAAAAAACTGTCTTAACAAACCTACAATATTTTTAAAATTCAGATTGATGATAATGACATACATCATAGAAATCAGCTAAAACAACTAAAGACCACAATAATATTAACACTTTGATGGACAGTGAACGCCTATCATGACAATAAAACATCTATTGTGTCTACGTTACTGTCCGCGAAAGTGTTAAATAATTTATTCATTTTAGAGTTAAAAAACCAGCACATGGCTTGGACAGACGAGATAAACATTTAAACAATATTATTAAACCCTTTTCGTAGTCAAAACACATGTAAAATTTCCCCTCAGCCAAAGAGCACACCAACATAAATATAATCTATTATTTTTCTGTTTCTTTTTAATATCACGTGCCCAACAGTGGGTTTACACTCCTCTATCAAGAGAGAGAGGGTTTAGGCCTTAACTCACACATGCTGGCTAATGCGGGTTGGTGAATCAAACATGTCCTTAGAATTGCCTCTAAGATATGTGTGTTTTCTCACGATGTTTTTCTACACCGTTAGCAGATGGCAAATCATTTAATTAGTAGGTACATATAAACTCCACAAAGTGAAATTCACATTGGTTCTGCCAGCGGGAATCGAACTCGCACCTCTTGCGTGCAAGTCGGTTACCTACTTTCCCACTTGGCTGCCACCGCTTTCTTTCTACTTTTTAATATACATATGTTAGGAATAAACATGTGATATTGATAAATTTAACAGATCGTTTTATATCGTCGTATTGTGAAGCGAAATAACTGAATGTTACTACCACTTATATTTAATGACCAGAGGTCGCCCGCGACTTTGTCCGCGTGGTAATTTGGAATATTTCCCCCGATTTTGCAACATATCTCGCTACTGCTCCACTCCTATTGATCATAGCGTGATGTTATATAGCCTATAGCCTTCCTGGATAAATACACTATTTAACAAAAAAAGATTTTTCTAATCGAACCAGTACTTTCTGAGATTAGCGCGTCCAACCAAACAAACAAACTCTTCAGCTTTATAATGTTAGTATAGATACGGCCAATACCACTTCCGTATTCACTGCCGGCTATAAAGAAAGAATGACAAAATAAATGTGAAGTAAGACGCCTTGTACGATAAATATTTTAAACGGTTCTAGTGGCCGCAATATCCGCTTGATGTGCATGAGGTTGTGGGTTCGATTCCCAAACAGGACAAAACTTCATGTGATCCTCAAAGAGTTGTTCCGAGTCTGAGTGTAATTTGTGTTCGTTAATTTGTATGATTGTAAAAGTCCGCCGCGACACAGTGCTTGTTCTCTAGTACGGGAGTTGTCTATAAAAAAACAAACGATAAAAACAACATCTAGATACTAAGTATACTTTTTTACTTAGTAACAAATCCCTAAATAAACCTTGGAAACCTGTACTCACACACACGTAATATTATTATTTTTAATTATTACGTCGTAATAATTAATAATAATAATATTTTCGGGACAACTCACACATCGCTATTTGATCCCAAACTAGGCAGAACCTATACTATTGTAACCAGACAACTGATAAACATACATATATGTTTCTAAATACATACATATTATAGATAAATTACACCCAGACCACAGAATACTTAATAGTACAGGTACAGAAGGTTCACTTCGCTAAATCATTTAAACAAATATCAACTTTGCTCGCACACAATAGAGCGCAATTCAGCTCCCCAGCACAAAACTTACCTACTCGTTTATTCACCTACAAATTGGCTCCCTTTGTATTGCGTATTTCTGGACATTATGGTTGTCACTTAGAGATCAATTTTGATCTGAAGTACCTGTTAGGTTTAGGTAGGTACTTATTATACTTTTGTAAACGAGTTACTTTTTAAATAAATCTGGACATGTGGGGACATATTCAATGTAGGTACTTAGTAATTAAATTATAAGAACAAGCAGTGTGTGACCACATCACAGGACTGGTCAAACCACTAAAGAACAAATTATAATCATGGGTACTAGCTGTTGCCCGCGGCTCCGCCCATGATTATGTTTTTGATTAAATTAAAAATAGGTATTAGAGTTTGTCATTGGTTTGTTTGGAGCCATTTGTCCAGTTGAAATTTAAAACTATTGAGTGATAGGCGGCTATAATATATTTTCCCAATTAAATAAGTACCTACTTAATTGGTTGGACAAATAATTCTTTAATTCTTTAATGTACACAAAAGAAATACAGATAGTGTTTCATAGGTATTAATATCATGTACAAAGGCGAGCTTAACTCAAAATTGAGCTCTCTTACAGCAAACCTCTGAGAAGTGGAAAGTCTATAAAAACTGTGCTGTACCTATAGTCTACATATCAAAATCTTGCTACAAATAGGTACGTACAAATTATGTTATTCTAAATGATAACGTGTTTCTTTACTTTGCAATATCCTTTGGAATATTGAAAAACGAGAGGTTAGGATCCTTATCACTATTTAAGCAGCCGAATACTGTGGAATATTTTTATGCCTTTATTTTCTTTAAAATATTTAAAAGCGAAAACGAATCGGTGACGAATTACGGCTTCGTGTGCGTTTCGTAGGTAAACTTACGTCGAACCAAAGACGCGACCGGCGCGATGCGCGCGCGCGACACTCGACTAAATAATCCCCCTGGAAATGTTGCGGCCGGGTACTTGTAGATTCATACCTAAACAGCGGAGTGAACCAGGCCTGCCCAGACACAGAACATTAAACATTCGTGCGCATCACACAAAGATTTGTCCTAGGTGGGAATCGAACTCACGAGCTCCGGCGTAGCAGTCAGAGTCACTTACCACTAGACCAACAGCCCCTCTAGACAAGTGGCATAAACGGTAGTCGAATCGAAAAGTCAAAAAAACAAATGTATGGGATTTGACATAAGTCTACGATATAATGTCGTAAACTAACGTCAAATCCCATACATTTTCTTTTTTGACTTTTCGGTTCGACTATCGCTTATGCCACTTGTCTAGAGGGGCTGGCCAGTCAGTTAGGTATTGTAAATCAATTTCGTAGTCCTCACCTGACGTGGAACCGTGTCGTTCTCGGATCCGCGTCAAATGAGGACTGGTCTCACCGCGATCAGTGCCTCAAAAGAAACTGTTACTACGCCGACATTTCAAACTGTACATTTTATTTTACGTTATGTCGTTAATATTTCATTGCATATTGTTCTTGTTATTTTATTGAAATTACTTGACTTACTTTTAATATATCATTGTTTTTAGTTAACTACTCTTTTCCTGCGAGTTACGTTTTATTTTTTATACTACCAAGGTGGCAAACAAGCGCTTGTTGGTAAGCAGTTACTGTAGCCTATGGAAGTTTGCAACACCAGGGGTGTTACTCACCCGTTGCTGACCATTTTAAAACCTTGTAACTCTTGTTAAAGAACCCCATGCTATAGTCTCTTGGGAAAACTTCGTGAAGAGAACTCATTTCACAACCTAATCGTAAGTGGTAAGAAATTCCTCTGGAATCGTATGTTATTAAATTTCTCCAATCGCTTGCGGCTAATTAAAGTGCAGTGACTTCATTATTACGATAAGATCAAACAGTCACTACTGGAGAGTTGTAATTTAGTAGATACAATACTTATTATCCGACTGCTTACATCCATCGATAACCTCATCATTTGATAACTTCTCAACCAGAGCCACGTTAAATAACTTTACAGACATTTTCGATTTAAATTTCTACCAATTGCAGCTTTTTAATCTAAACTTAAATACTAGGGCTACGTTTCTTATAACACCCAACCGTACTGTTACTGAAAGATAGAGATAGAAATAGCTTTCTGTCTCAGTCTTTAAAATGCCTGTAATATTATCATTTTTATAGTTAGCACATTTGTGAAACTAAGCTAACATCGACGTCAAGTAGATAAAATTTTACGGTATCCAATAGTTTCAATGCGGGCTCTACCACTGCAAAAAATTCAGTGAAAATCAGCACATTTATAATGGCCCACTCGAAGTAGTAACGACGCGTGGTACACTGCTGCCTAACTATGTGTGGAGTGTAATCTCTGGAGATCTATGGAACCGATTTTTTTAATTCGATTCGATTTTCTCGCACAGAGAATAAGCATTGCTATCCAACGTGGCAATGCTGCTAGCCTTCTGGGCACGTTCCCGATAGACATTGATGTTGAGGAATACTTTGACGCCTAAACGACAGTTATTTTTTTTCCAATTTTGTATATTTTTATTTAATGTTTTTCTTTTTCAAATTTAGTTTGATGTATAAAGTATAAAAAATGTATATTGTTTCTGTAAATAAATATTAAAGATTGGACTAAAAAAAAAATACATTTTTTTAAAATTATATTACCAATAGAAAGCCACGTTATTTGTGACTGTCGTAAGCTATTGTATTTACCATTAAAAAAAATGCACTCTGGGACTGCCGACAGACGTGAAAACACTAGGCAAAAAGTTGTTATAAATTTTATAGCAATAAATCCTTTTTTTTATTTATCTAGACGCATTTGCGGTCTGCTATATGTGCTATATGCATGTATCGCCTCTTTGCTAACGTGACAGTCGAAAAAAGATTTTTCGGATATGTCAAGCTACGTCTCGTAACGGTGTCGCAAATCCAGAGATTTTATCTTATTTAAAAATATGCGTACCGTGCTAAAAAAAGTTTTCACTTCAAAAATACGCTACGTATCGCCTTGATAAAAGTATACAGTGTATTATATACTTTTTTTTTTACGTCAATCGTTGACAGAACAGGCGAAAGACAGAGTAAGTACACAAGCTTGCATGCAGAATGATCTTATAGGCAAACTGTTGGTACAGCTTTGTGAGACATAAGATTTACTGCATAAGTATACAATGTTGACTGCCTTGGTGGTCCAGTGGCCGCAGTATCAGAAGTTTTAGGTATTAGGTGAAAATAAATCAATTAAGTATTGTTAATTAAATTGAAACGTAGCGTATTTTTGAAGTGAAAACTTCTTAGCCACGGTACGCATATTTTTAGATAAGATAAAATCTCTGGAATCGCAACACCGTTACGAGACGTAGCTTGACATATTCGAAAAATCTTTTTTTATCTGTCATATTGTTAATTAATGTTTTTTATCATTTATTTTATTTATATACATGAGGAAATGTTTAAACCAAATAGATTAGATTAAAAAGAAAAGAATTCTTCGTACAGCGAGCATTCGAACAGTGTTTTATTATAGTTCATAATCTATTTATAACTTTATCTTAATGTAAAACATACTTAACATGTAAAATGCAATCTTAACTCTTTAATATAGATATCAAAATGAATTGTTAACCGCAATGTTTATACTAGAGCGTACGTCGTTAGGGTTCCGTACCAAAATTGTAAATAGGAACACTTAGCTATAATAAAAAAAATTTGTGCCAAAAATATGCCAGCTTATTGATCCCGTTATTGATATCTATCAAATCTCTTTATATAGGCAACAAGCTCTTGAACCTCAAGAGTCAAGCGTTTTCAAAAAGCTCAAAAACATAATCTTGAACGAGACTACTTCTGAAATAAACTTTTTACCATTTTTTTTCTTATAGCTTAAAGACTTCTGAAGAAAAGTTTTATCATAACAAGGTTTTATAAATTTCAAAATAGTAAAATAATATTGCAACAAGGCAGGGTATTTTAAAATATAGTTAGTAGTGTTCCACTCTACATACAATGTACTTTTGAGCAATCAACTCGTATATCTAAAAATTAATGATAGTATTTTTTATTTTGAATTTTTGTAAAAGTAATTAAATTTTACGATCAGTCTAGTTCTGGTACAACGGTTATATATATTATAAACTTCATATACATTGAAAGACTTAATGCCAAATCCCTTTGGCATTAAGCCCACTGTTGTTCTGTGGCTGTAGCTCACATCGATGACCCACTTTACTTTGATTTGACAAAAAAAATACTCAAAGATCATCCACTCCACCGTTCAATATAATAAAACGTTTCACTGGCTCGCAAAGCTATCCTCACTCAGATTGATTACGAGCACTTGTGTTATCTATTGCCATTCATTTAGTTTGTTACTACAAATAAGATAATTGGGAATTAATAAATGAAATATTAATAACTGATTTTTTCTCGTGAATTTTTTTATAATTGTTTTTCCAGCTTCACAAGCACTAAAAGCTCTCGATCTATTTTGCAACTATTTCTGAGTAAGTAAGAACCTCCAGTTAAGAGAGAGAAAGAGCAAGACAGTCTATAACGGAAAGGCAAACTTCACTTTGGATTTAACTCTGATAGGAAACTAATGTAGTACTACTTTAGAAACTATTCACGATCACAAAGAACACTCGGAATAATTTTTCAGTTAGTCAAATGTCTCGTGTGAGGAATTAACTGGTAACATTTTGTCGAGAGAAACAGATGCAGTCGAATGATTTAATTATCTTTTATTTATGGCTTTAGTCGTGAAAAAGTATATTACAAAGTCACGTCGAATACACACTTAATTTTAACGATAGATTATAACCTGGTGACGTAATGTGTGAAAGGTACCCCAGCCTGATTGTTCAGGGAACTCAGGTATGATGTACCGTTATGTGCCAAATAATTACATTTCCAATTTCAACAGACTCAGATACGGCTTTTACGTCTAAACCCGAGGGAAACGTTTTTTCCAAAACTTTTTAATCATTACAATATATTATGATTAAAAAGTTTATTTTAAACAAAGTTTAGATAATGTAACAATAATTTAATTTTAACATGTATTTGGATTTTAAAAGACAACTCCCGCATTAGAGAACAAGCCCTGTGTTGCGGGGAACTTTACAAACATACAATTAACGGACACAAATAACACCCAGACTCAGAACAACTCTTTGTTTTGTTCTGTGTGGGAATCGAATTCACAACCTCGTGCACAGCAGGCGCATACTGCGGCCACTGGACAACCAAGGCAGTTAAATCAACATGTACTTAACACGTAATTATACATATCTAACTATTAGTGCGTACAATAGAAACTTCACTATATCTGAAATAATTATTGATTTGTGTTTATCATAACATATTATATTTCCTATATTATACATAATATATCCCCTGCTGGACACAAGATTCCTATTAATTTCCACAGAATTCGGTAGTCAATATAAGTTTTAAGTACCAGAGGCATCACTAACGCGTCGCTGACTCACAGACATTTGTTACCAATTCTCATCAAACTTACGACAGTGACGGCCGGCGGCATAATACATTATTAAAACGGGACCCTATTATTAAGACTCCGCTGTCCGTATGTCCGTCCGTCCGTATCTCATACAACAATTGTGATTTTAATGCCAAATATTGGTACGGAACCCTTCGTGCGCAAGTCTGACTCGCTTTCATCTTGTTTATTTCACTCGATTAAATAATAACGTGACATGAAGGTAAATAATACATCATACGAATTTCTTGGCTAGTAACTCGGCAACATGATCGCATTCATGAACACCACGCCACTAAGTGGTTTGCTGTTACATTTGACATCTTGTTTTTATATATTGGGTTTCGAATAAGCTTACAGCCCGCCTGATGTTAAGCAGATACCGTAGCCTATTGACGCTTGCAATACCAGACTACGATTTAATATCGTAATGTTACGTCAAATCCCACACATTTGCTTTTCTGATTAATCGATTCGAGTACCGTTTATGCCACTTGTTTAGAGGGTCAGAAATATCGATTGCGAGTTGCCAACCCCTTTTTTATTACACTAGCACTTTTACCGTATAGCTTTCAAATGTAAAAATTGTTTGAATATATCTGTTTAGAGTTTTCAATTCCAAAATGTAAAAATTTGGTTGTTGATTGTGGAATATCCAATAATATATATTTTAAATGGTTATACGAGTTTGTATGTACCTATCGCATCGTAATAAAACAAGGCCCGACACATACTTGGAATTTTTTTGCCCTTTGTTCCATAGCAGTTGTGTTTGCACATAGCTTACATATATTTTATTACACGAAAAATATAGCTCCAGTAAACATATAACACTTTATGGCTAATATAAAAGCTCTGGACATTGTGAAGGTCTGTGGTGACCGACGCCATGTCACTCGCGTCTTCAAGCGAGTTTTAGACGCGAGACTATCTGAACGCATAGTCTTGTTAGCACGGTTGGTGTGGTTACCTCGCCATTTTCCACTGCGCGGCGTGTTATGGGTTCGATTCCAATACGAGACAAAAAAATTTATGATTTAATTTGAAGTCTGGGTGTACTTTGTGTCCGTTAATTGTATGTCTGTAAAGTCCCCCGCGACATAGGACTAGTTTTCTAGTGCGGGAGTTGTCTTTTTAAATGAAACAAAAAAATATATATGGAGGTCCTCCCGAGTCGGGCTGGCTCGTTTGTATGGTGCCCTACCTATCCTCACCTGTAAGTAAACTCTTCCATTTTGAATCTGTGGAGAGAAAAAATGAGCTCCTTCTCCAACGAGGTAGATAAGACCATCAGGCGCTTAAATCCTGAAGAATAGCAAAACTTGGCTTGTTCTCTAGGACCTGGTACGAGACGTTCGTATATATGCGATGGTTGTTTTTTCTTTGCTATTATGTTTGAGTAGTAACTATAACAGAGGCTGTAGTTCGAGCGAGAAAGAGGGACAGAGCTTGATCGAAAGACACTATTTAACATGTCATGGTACGGCTCCAGGATTGTCTTACATTCAAACAGGTGTTATAAAACCTAGGCCCCAATTCTGCTAATTTTCGGATAGCTCAATTAAATTTGAATTGATTCTCAATTGAAACTCAGTAGCATTTTTGGTATTCTGCTAATAAATTTCAGACCAATGGTTTTCCAACAATTGGTCTTAAATCCCAATAATGCTACAATTAAGAATCAATTAAGATTCAATTGTGCCATCCGTAAATTACCAGAATTGTGGCCCTGTCTGCAGTTATAATGAACAAAAAATATTAAATTATCTACGTTACGCCGAGTCGCTGTCGACCCTTAGTGACTCAAACATTTCGTGGTGAATAAGCAAGCAGTTTTTATTCGTCGTCCCTAACAAATAAACTTCTTTCGCGGTTATATGTCACAGCGACGTTGTTATAATATATGCATTCTGTTATATTCTGGCTTGGAATTTTCTGTGGCAAATAAAACGCGAGCTGACTGAGTTCACTTTAATATAAATAAGAGAGGTAGGGCACAATACTGTCGAGCAAGCCCGACTGGGGAAGTACCTCCACCTTACAGAAGACCACAGCCAAATGACTACACACAGTGGTGTAGTAGTGTTCCTGTGTGTGGTGATCTCCAGCGCTCATTTTGGGATGCGTTTTGAAAGAAACGTTTCCCATACCAGGGATACTCCATTTTAAAAATGAGTCGGCAGCACGCAAGTGTTACCCCTTGTAGCAAAACATACCTACACATATAGTATCATGACATTTGCCCCAACGGATTAGGCTTAAACACTTTGGTCTACCCTTTTGGAGCAAAAGTCGGGATACGGAATATTATATACTCTAGCCAGTATATAATATTCCGTATCCCGACTTTTGCTATTAGAATTGTCCTAAAAAGTAGCCTTTTCGCTATTTCAGACTATCTATCTCTATGATACTTACTTTATAAAAAATTAAGTATCGTGTTTTGACTTCATCAGCTTGCATGCTAACATACTTGTATTTTACAAAAGATTGTAACTATCTGGCAATAAAAAAGTGTGGCCTGAGTTTCTTGCTAGTACTTCTCAAGGCTCCAACTTCAGCGAACTATAGAATCCCAAACTATTCCTATTTTTCTTCAAGCATAACAAATGCGGCTAAGTATCCACATCTATTTGAGGTACAAGAGCGCCCCATTCTTCTATTCACCCGCTATCATTCCATTCACCCCTCTCCCTTATTCACCCTCGATATCTCTACGGCATGGTAAATGAGTCGTAAGAATTGATAGAACCGTCGACATTGTTTTTCAAAGAATATTTTATAGATTATATTGATATAAGCGATTGTGAAAGGGAATTTGATTTAGTGTAGCTATATCTACAGGAAAATGGGGTGGTTATGTTTTGTTCACTTCGTTAAGAGTTTTGATTCATGTTAATTTGAATTGAACTTTGAATCAAAATATATGTTGTTAAAAAACCTTAGGTTATTAACTTACTACTTTATCCATATTAATATTATTAATATGAACGTTACTATGTATGTATGTATGTGCAAGCTGTTGCCTGCGGCTCCGCCCGCGTGGATGTCGATTATCGCTGTAAAAAGCTAGCCTATGTGTTATTCCAGACCATAATCTATCTCTGTGCAAGAGTAACAACCATCCATCCTTACAACCTTTCGCGTTTATAATATTAGTAGGATGTTTGTTTGTTACGTTTTCAAGACTAACCGAATTTTAGCAAAATTTTGCAAGGAGATAGATAGTAACCTAGAGAAGAAACAGCTAGTTTTTAAATAAAGTGTAAAATATGAAGTTGATTTAGCAGAATTTTTGTAGCAATAAAAACTTTATTTTGTTTAAAAAAAATCCCATCAAGATTTCATCTTAATAAAATTCAGCAAACAGTGTACATATAATACAAAATTCAAGTATAACGACAGATCGTAACATAAAAACCCTTTCCGCTTGAACTTTCGCTAAAAGAATGAACATCAGATAAGATACTCGCTGACAAATCCAACGGAACCCTAGGTACCTTTAGGTCAGGCGCATATCAATGTCACGTGACATGATGACATAACACAAAACATACGGAGTGTTAGCGCTATAGATGTTAGGATGACATAGCAACGCTGGAAATGGTGAAATTTCTAAAAGCTGTTACACATTAAAGCTATGGAGACACAGTTAAAAGTTTAACAGGTTTTGGTTTCGACTGCCTTAGTGGTCTAGTGGCCGCAGTATGCGCCTGCAGTGCCAAAGATTTTTTCCGCCTTGTAGTTTTAAAGATTACACTATTTTAGTATGGATTGTATAAAATTGCATGAAAATTCTCCTATCTCACATAAAACATCTCTAAAATAATACAAGATTTTTAATTTTCCAGTTTTTCATAAAGTACCTACACTTTAATGGTTTCAGTATTAGTATAGGATTTTAAAAAACATCCTTTAGTAAAATATCAAAGCCATATTCTACAAAGGTCTTACTTTTAAATGAGCTAGAATTAATGTAGAAATGAATTTTAGCTTACTTGCGTGGAGGGTGACCATGTTTTATAACCCAACATTAAAAATGCAACTAGAGAGTAGAGGATAGGTAAAAGACAGTGAGACTTCTCGACTGGGGAAATTACATAAGATCGCAGTTATAAAAGCCAATCATACTAATATTATAAACGTGAAAGTTTGTGAGGACGGATGGATGTAAGTATTTATGGATGGATGTACTCGTATGTATGGATGTTCACACAGAATAGATCTTTTTTCATGTTCACTGAACGAATTCACACGAGCCGCTTATTAAGCAATTTGTTTTGTTTAATTTGTTTTTTTTTATTTCGTTTGTTTAGTTTACTTTATGCTTTAAGTACCATAATTTATGTGCAAAAGCTATTGCATTAGGTAGTTAGTACCTGTAATTATAGTTTTATGTATTTGTATGTAAATAAATAAATGAATAATGTTTGTTACTCTTTCAAGTAATAACTACTGAACGAATCCAAATTAAATTTGGTATACAGATAGGTTATAGTCTGGAATAGCGAATAGGCTTTTATCGTGATAACCGACATCAACGCGGGCGAAGCCGCCGACAACAGCTAGTGGTATATAATATCTAGCTGTTTTGTTCTTTATAACTAACACGGGAATCTCTGATGTACATGATATATCCCAATGGTGTTGCAAACACCCATAATTTATGCTTATTTGCCTCTTAAGTATCATTACTTTAATGCGTCAGTACTTTGCTATTAGCGGTAAGTTTTACTGGTGGTATTACAACGATTAAAATTAGTTCAACTGTATTACCATTATTCTATTCTAAGATTCGAAATTTAAAAAAACCCTGACTTAAATACAGATGATGGCTCCAATATTGCAAATATTTTAATACTTATTAACTAAATTAATCGTGCCAGGGTGGCAAACAAGTATACGGCCCGCCTGATGGTAAGCACTTTCCGTAGCTTATGGACGCTTGCAACACCAGGGGTATCACTCGCGCGTTGCCGACCTTTTTACAACCTTATAACTTTCTTGAATAACCCCATGTTATAGTCTCTCGTTCTGTTCTGTTTTGCTTTATTACTCCTAAATTTTATCAAGCCGACGATTTTTTTTATACTACCTTGGTGGCAAACAAGCTTACGGCTCGCCTGATGTTGAGCGGTTACCGTAGCCTACGCTTGCAATACTAGAGGTATTACTTGCGTGTTGCCGACCTATTTTTTTTACAATAGACGTCCACAACTTTAAAAAAACACCTCCTGCACAAGAGAAAAAGCTCTGTGTCGCGGGGGACTTTACAAACATACAATTAACTGACACAATTTACACCCAGACTCAGAACAACTCTTTGTAGGTCACACCAAGTTTTGTTCTGTGCGGGAATCAAACCCACAACCTCGTGCACAGCAGGCGCATACTGCGACCACTGGACCACCAAGGCAGTCACTACTGGACATTGGCTTAGATTCCGATTTCTTACGTTTGTCCTAATGTGAAGTTATCCTAACATACGCTAATGTTTGGTTACCCTCGCCACGTGCCCGCGATGTTGTTTTAATCTGTCGCTCGTATTGCACAGGTAATACACTTTATAATTGTTTTATAATTACTCAACTGATTTAAATGTATGTTACATGACATAACTTTTATTCTAGAGACCTGTTTTATATATAGATCGTCCATGTGGTAATTTGGAACATTTTCCCCGATTTTACAACATATCTAACTACTGCTCCGCTCCTATTGATCATAGCCTGATGTTATATAGCCTTACTGGATAAATGCACTATTCAACAAAAAAATATTTTTTCAAATCGAACCAGTACTTTCTGAGGTTAGCGCGTTCAACCAAACAAACAAACTCTTCAGCTTTATAATATTATAGTATAGATATATATGTATATTACTTGGGTGGAAAACAAGCATACGGCGTGCCTGGGCGTAAGCAGTTACCGTAGCCAATGGACGCTTGCAATACCAGAAGTCTCAATTGTGTATTGCCAGGTGCCAGCAGTTTTATAATGGAATTTCCCTTGCATAGGAAAAAGTTTTGCTAAAAACGAGTAAGACCATCGCCATTACGTGATTTTATAGGCTCTGGTAGTAAATAGCGCCAATTTTAAAACTTCAAGCGTCTATTGTGAAATTCTTGACAAAAAAAAACAAATATCCATTTTTGGCCTGACCCAGAAAGCGAACCCAGGACCTTGTGATTAGTAGTCGTACTAAACTAGCACTAGACCGACGAGCCAGTCACAAAGAAGATAGGTTACAGTAAAAAATAAAACAGATAGTAGCTTTGCTTCATTTCTAGCCAGCTAAGCTTAACAATGAATATAATTATATATATCTCTTCGACCCATATATGTCCCACTACTGGGCACGGGTCTCCTCCATTCATTTGGAGGAATATTAGCCTACTATTGCACGTTGGCGCTGGCCAGACGGGTTGGTATAGGGTTTTGTTTCAAGTTCTCCCTCTCTTGCAGTGGATATTGTCTACCTGACTCCCTTAGTCGACTCTTACGACACCTCCGGGATAGAACGGGGTGGTGACATTTGTATTCTTAGTCCGTCACCACACGGACTGAAATAATTATATACATCTACTAGCTGTTGCCCGCGGCTCCGCCTGCGATGATGTCGGTTATCGCTGTAAAAAGTAGCCTATGTGTTATTCCATACCATAATTTCTCTGTGTGCCAAATTTCATCCAGATCGATTCTGTAGTTTTTACGTGAAAGAGTAACCATCCATCCATAATCCATCCATCCATACTTACAAACATTCGCGTTTATAATATTAGTAGGATAAAACCACACTAATATTTAACTTTAAGTACGCTTTGAATCTCGATTCAAATACTAAAAGCCACAGTTTACACAACTAGTGCAAATTCTGGTTCAGTTATTGTTTCCTTTTTACAACAAATCCCCGACGAGCGGCGCGGCGAGCTCTTCTTATTTTAACTGTGATAACTGCTCAATACAGCTTCAAACAAAACATGTAGATGGAAATACAGTACGCCTCTATCCAACGACTAAAAAAAGACAGAAACACAAGCTTTGATTCATTAAAACTAACTTTTTTTTTTTTATACTACCAAGGTGGCAAACAAGCATACGGCCCGCCTGATGGTAAGCAGTTACCGTAGCCTATGGACGGCCCTTTAAAAACCTTATAACTCCTTTCTTGAAGAACCCCATGCTATAGTCTCTTGGGAAAACCTCAAAGAATTTTGTCGAACAGGAAAATAAATCAGAGATAGGAAAAATATTCTAGTATTCTGTCAAAAGCTACAAGCATGTATGGAATACTAGCAGTTGCCCGCGGCTCCGCCCGCGTGGATATCGGTTATCGCTGTAAAAAGTAGCCAATGTGTTATTCCAGACCATAATCTATCTCTGTGATTTCTGTGTTCAGAAGTTTTAACGTAAAGGAGTAACAAACATCCATCCATCCATTCCCACAAACTATCACATTTATAATATTAGTAAGGATACTACCAAGGTGGCAAACAAGCATACGGCCCGCATGATAAGCAGTTACCTACGGTAACTGCTGGACCTGTGGACGTTTGCAACACCTGTCACTGTTACTCACGCGTTGCCGACCCTTTAAAAACCTAAATAAAATAACAATAACAGACAATAACAACTAATTAACAAAGTTTATTCTTGTCCGTGTGGTGACGGATTAAGAATACAAATGTCACCATCCCCTTCCATCCCGAGGGTGTCGTAAGAGTCGACTAAGGAAGTAAGTCTAGCAGACAATATCCACCGCAAGAGAGGCAAAACTCGAAACAAAACCCTATACCAACCCGTCTGGCCAGTGTGATATAGTAGGCTACTTTCCCTCCAAATATTTGGAGGAGACCCGTGCCCAGCAGTGGGACGTTTATAATAATAATAATAATCATTTATTTCGTGTCGCATAAACACCTTATAGACTAGCATACATATAAATACACAACTTGGGTTAGTATAACTACATTAGTAACGTTTCACTCGCACTTTAAGTCTTTGTGCGTTCGGGTGGTACTTGTCCGCGGAAACGACGGAACACCACGCCCTTTGGCCAAAAGTCTTTTTCCATGACGAGGTACAGGTAGCAAGTCGAACAACAAATGCCTACCCATAAGGCATTTGTAGTTCGACTTGCTACGATGCTGAGATGATAATTCTTGACAAACACACAAAATGCACTGAAAGGCACATTATATTCCAACACACGCGACGCTGCGTGCCTCTAATTGCGACTGTTTCCTGCGGTAAACGTCGCCTACAGATAAATGGGTACAAGTGAGCTGTATGTATACACGTTTATATCTTTTGTACCTTACAAATGAGAGGGCTCAACTGTGCCAAAGGTTGTAGGTATAAATGTGTTGTTTATTCTTTGGCAAATATATCGTTTGTTACTGGCATACCCATATTATATACTAGCTGTTGCCCGCGGCTCCGGCCGCGTGGATGTCGGTTATCGCTGTAAATATGCCTATGTGTTATTCCAGACCATAATTTATCTCGGTGCCAAATTTAAAGTAGTTTTTCCGTGAAAGAGTAACAAACATCCATCCATCCATTCTTACAAACTTTCACATTTATAATATTAGTAAGGATTGCGGTGTAGTCTTCCCAAACGGTGGGCACGGGTCTCCTCTATACACATAGAGGGATATTAGTCTACTATACCACGCTGGCCAGTCGGGTTGGTATAGGGTTTCATTTCGAGTTTTCCTTCTCTTGCAGTGGATATTGTCTGCCTGATTTACTGCCTTAGTCGACTCTTATGACACCCTCGGGTTGGAACAAGGTGATAACATTTGTATTCCTAATCCGATTCCACACGGACGGTTTAGTATAAGTACATCATTTATTATTCCAAAATCGTGTCACATCCTAGTCGACAGATTCAACAGATCTTCTTCTTCTTATCGTTTGGTTAGTGGCCCACCTGGTGACAGAGTTATTTAGATCGTCCATATTTAAGCCTCTGTCTTTATCTAACGACTGATAACTGGGACCGACTTTTAACGTGCCCTCCGAAGCACGAAGACGCTCCGATGAAATACCACTATGCGGTCACCTATCTATACGTTTACCGAACAGCGAGTGCATCTGGCTATGAGCGCCTATATTCAACAGATGCTATCGGGCGACTGCGACCGCGGTCCCAGTCCATCGTGGTCCCAGTCGCCGACCCTCGGTCAAAGCAAAGAATACGATTTCAACTTAGAGTGCAAACAATTGGATACTGAACTTAACATTAGACTGCCTTAGTGGTCCAGTGGCCGCAGTATGCGCCTGCTATGCACGAGGTTGGGTTCGATTCCCTCACAGGACAAATTTTGCGTGACCCACAAAGAGTTGTTCTGAGTCTGGATGTAATTTGCGACACAGAGCTTGTTCTCTATTGCGAGAGTTGTCTTTTTAAATAATTAAAAAAAAGTCATAGATTAATATTATCAGTTTCAATTCGTAGCTAAGTTCAAATTTAGATCACCACTGTCACGATGACTTGAAGAAATCTGCGACAATCTAAAAAACGTAATCTTAAAACTTGAAGAACGTGTAGAATGTCGAACGAAAAAGACTTGCTAAAGATACTTTAATCTAAAAGATTTTGTCCATAGCAACCAAATCAAGCGATGAAAAAATTTTCCGCACAATTTTTCGGGCGTATGTTTTGTCAGCTAAATTTGTTTATAGTTCGCTCGCGTTAAGAATGCAGTGAGTCATCATTGTCCGCAGGCCTAGCCACACTCCGTAACCAATCTGTCAACCAGCCTATGTACTATTCTAGACTATAATCCAAATTTTATCCAGATCCGTTCAGTAGTTTTTGCATAAAAGAGTAACGAACATACATACACAAAAAATAACAAATCTTTCCTCTTTATAATATAAGTATAGATAATACAGGCCATTTGCACAAGTTACTTTTCTATCAATATCTACATTTGTTATTCACAGAACACACATCATTCCATACGATTCGTACAATAAGCTCGAGCGCCTCACCATGCTCGATTTACTAACGCCGTGAACAGCCACCATTAGTCACAACATTTGCAATTTGACACACAACAAGCGGAGAAAATCGAGTAATATCCCGAGTTTCGAACACACCCCAATTGGCAATACAATACATTTTTCACGATGGCGACTTTAAATCTTTCAGCCTAGAATTGAACGAGGATTTTTGTAAGAGTATCTTCATTTTGATTTAGATGCAATTTGCATGGAAGCCGATAGAAAAACGTCTACCTAGCTTTTACCAGCTTTAAAAAAGGCACCGAAAATGTAAATTCAACTTTGAGTCCGCAAAGTTACATTTATAGATTGGTGAATAATTTAGTATTTCAATCTCATCTCATAATCATTTATTAGTTTGTTTTACAACATATTTATTTCATAAGATATTTACATGAATAGTTATTAAAATTAAAGTAACCTAACCTACTTACAAACAATCAGATATTGTACACATTTAAAGATTATTAACCTATAAATAAAATATCTGATTGAGGTCGCAGTTCTGAGGAAAGGTGCCCAAAAGACTGGCCACATTTCCACGCTGGGTTGTAAGGCTAATACGTTGACCCAAGTAAAGGCCAGGGTTAGGATCGCGCGATAACTCGACTAAACGCTTAGATAACTCACGATACAGTTTGTGGGCACTTGGGCCTACCTTTGACCATTTTGAGCCATTTGGGGTCGAAACTCTAGGACCATGTCCTAGAGTTTCGACCCCAAATGGCTCAAAAATATATGTTTGTTTTATGGATAGACGACGTTTGTCTAGTATTTGAGTTAAAGCTTTGTGACAAAACAGACTATGACTCATACAAAATAAAATTTACTTTGTAATTCATATATGAATCAAAAAACACTACATAGAAAACATCTCATTATATTGTACTCATATTATGTTCCATTTAATAAATGTATAGATCGAAGAGTTTTTAGAAAAAAAATCAGGTAATAGAAATAGAAGAATTACGATGGCGTTTATTTTTAATCTATTACGTCTTCTTTCTGATAATGTCTACTGATGTTGAAAAAGAGAATAACGCTAATAAAGATGTTTATTATAATGAACTCTAAGCAAGCGGAGCAACGCGCCGCCCCCATAGACCCCGGCCGCAGAGGGTTGCCAGAAGAGCATTTTATTATTCTGCAGGTATGTAACAGTTTGTGATTTTTTATGACTTATGAAATGACAAAAGTAAATACGTTGCTGGCTCTTGGTCCATAACCTATTGTGCTGTCTTTGTAACAACACAGTAAATAGATATAGCTATTTCATCATCTCAACCCACAAATGTCCCACTGTTGGGCACGGGTGTCCTCCATACACTTGCAAGGATATTAGCCTACTATACCACGCTGGCCAGACGGGTTGGTAGAGGATTTTGTTTCGAGTTTTTCCTCTCAACCCTAGCCTATAATAGTACGCCAGCTATTGACACGATGGCTGGCGTACACATCATGTTCGGGAACGGATATTACCCACTGTGTCCGGCCGGCCCAGTTATAACATACTTCGGAATGGACTTGAGATCATTTTGTTGTAGCTTATACTTGGACTTGTTTTCTTCTTATATTGTTCAACATATTATCATTATGATGAATTGAACTATAGCTGTAAATTATCAGATTAAAAACAACCGTCTTTAAGAATATAAGAGTTTGCATGAAAGTTCACTCTGTTATACCTACGTTAGACTAAAAAAAAAAGTAGATTTAAGGTTTTTGAAAATTCTGCAACTTGCCGTACTGAAGTTGGTTTTTTTTTGTTAAAATTATTTATGTGATAATATAGAGTGAGTTTTCATAAATACCAGTCAGGGCTTAGGTAGGTCAAAAAAACTAATAAATTTGGGTTTACAGGTAATCTTTTAGCTTGATGGATGTATGAATGTTCGTTAACCAAACACGCCAAAACGGTTGCACGTATATGTATGAAATTTAGCATAGACATAGAATATTGTATAGAGTAGAATTTTTTATACCCGAAAAGTCTATCTTATATCACAAAATGCCGTCATGAATATAAGAAAGGAATAGAAATACCACTCTGTGGTCACCCATCTATAGGGTTACAACTTGTGGTCTTATTTTTTTTCGTCTAGCCCCCTTTCGCAACGCGCGATAAGGAACTTCGTTCGAATAAACTCTATTCTATTCTATTACTTTTGAACGTTGCCTGTACCTGTAGGGACATTTTCAGCTGACACAAATGATTTTCATTGACTCGCCAAACCACTAATTCTAAAATATCTATATTTATTTTCGACTTAGAGTCGTGATTACTTACGACTCTCAAGAGTGAGGAATCAGCCCTGAGTGGAATACAGAAATTTTGTTTTTTTTTTGGAAAACTGTTAAACCAAAAGTAAAAAAAAAAGTTAAATTGCACTTCGAGAGCGCAGACAGAAATGAAAACACTAGGCAGACAGTTGTTATAAATTTTATAGCAATCATTTATAATTTTTTTTTTTTATCATTAATCTAGACGCGTTCGCGGTCTGCTATATGTACATGCATATATCGCGTCTTTGCTTTAATAACGCGACAGTAAAAAAAATAATTTCAGATATGTCAAGCTGCGTCTCGTAATGGTGTCGTTAATCCAGAGATTTTATCTCATCTAAAAATATGCGTACCGTGCTAAAATAAGTTTTCACTTTAAAATATGACAGAGCTTCTAATATGTTTTTATACGTAACATTTTAATCATAGCTAACCAGATAACTGAAAAAGTTACGACTCACGTGACCAACATCTAGATTATAACAAAGTATATAAAAAAAGTTTTCAATTTAAGTCGGGTGACTTCGGGTACCATCGGTCACTATCGGAAAACAATCACGGAGCGGAGTAGGCCCGAGATTAAACTAGATATCACCGGGACTATTTGCTAGGATGGCAGCATCCCGCTACAGGCATATAGAAAGAGGTTTTATAGAACTTTATGTTGTTTGGTTATTTGTCTTTGATCGTGATTAAAGTTTTATTTTGGACTAGCTTATGTCCGCGGCTCCGCCCGCGTGGATGTCAGTTATTTTACTTTTTTATTATTGAACTATACAAATGCACAACAGTACCGATAGTCCAGATAAATTCTTAGAACGGCTACAAAGTATTTCCACTGATTCTTAAACAAAAAATAATAAATAAGACATTTAGATAAACAAAAAATATCAATTAAAATGATATAAAAATAACGTACTTCTTACAAAATTACTGACATACTGACAAGATTGTATTCAATCCATTCGCAAACAGATCATGAATTGGATTAGCTTCCAAGAGAGTGTTGAGTGCGCTAAGTACTCGAGGGATGGGTGAATTAATGTGTCACAGTGCAACATGTAGGTGGCGCAATTAGTCTGTGCGTTCAACTGCGCTGGTGATTATTGGGCACAAACAATTGACAATGTCATTACGAAGCTCGAGGGCTTCCACTTTGCCTAATTAAATCCTACACATCATTCTAATCTGATCGTAATTTCTCCTTACCTTTAGTGAATAATACTAGAGGCTTATTCACAATGTAGGGTATATAAAATGATAGAAGCTGTTTACTCATTCGTAGAAATACTTCTGAAAAGCTAACCAAACCTTTTTCTAGAAAGAATACGTAGAATCTATTTACGTCTTTTTCTAGAAAAGATTCTAAACACATTAGACTATAGTTTACTGCAAACCCACGCATTATAAAGAGATTTTATCATGTCAGTACTACTAAGTCTTAAGTATTTCTGAGAATAAAAGCTAGTCGTTCTGAAATAGTTCTTGCTATTAATACCTATCTATGTGATCTTAAAATGCGGATCGTAAGTCTAAGTTACATCCAAGTCTTTCATGTATGTGGTTCTTATAATAGCAGCGGTATTAAGGTGATAATTGAAGCAAATTGCTTTCCCTCCGAAATTCATCGCATAACATTTAGATTAATTAAATTGCATATTAGAAGCAAGAGACTATTTATACATCGCGTCGATATTTCGTTGAAATGCCTGATTGCTTCGGATCGCATTTTGCAGAAATGCTTCAAATTTTAATAGAGGAGACATTGTTGGCACGTCGTTTAACATTATGAGGGATAGTAAAGGTGTATCCACCGAACGGAACGTGCATGGTATACTTAGTATACTAGTTTTGACTCCTATACGCCAATCTTGACACACCTGCCATCCCGACTTTGCGCTGATGCGCAAAGTTGTGGTCGGGCCATACTACAAAAGAAGTTTGAGGGCACATCAATGGCACAACGCTTCGCTAGCAAAGGTACTAGCGAAGCGTTGTGCCATTGATGTGCCCCCAAACTCCTTTCACGGAAGGACGAGACATTACTAAGATAAAAGTAAAAGTATACCTATGCAAAAAGAATACATTGATCAACCAAAATGAACTCAAATACAATTTAAATTAAAAAGTAACGACCAGAGACAGTCTAAACAATCCCAAACTCAAACTCATCTTTTATTCATTTGGGTAACAAAATAACTTTTATAATAAGGTTATAAACAGATATTCGAAATACTATATCAGTCAGTGTGTCAGTTACTATGCTAATATTTGCTTCAAGAGATTTTATTATGAATAAGAATATGACGTTATTGATGGTAAGCAGCCACCGTAGCCTTGGTGTCTTTTTTAATGACAGCTCCCGCACTAGGGAACAAATCCTGTGTCTCGGGGGAATTTACTAACATACAATTAATGGACACAAAGTACAGCTGGACTCGCAACAAATATTGATGGATCACACATTTTTTTGTGCCGTGTGGCTATCCTACAACACGAAGCGCAATGGTAAATGGCGAGGTAACCACTAATTAAAGGCCCCTCTCTCAAAAAATGATGAAAAAGAGGTGTAAATGAAACCATTTTTTGTTGGCATTTATAGACAAATGACTGCCAAAAAATACAAGATGTGTTTCATATAATTGTTTTGTCATAAATTATATAGTTATTCTAAATAGTTTGTAAAAAGATCATCGAATCAGCACCAAAATTATTGAGATGTAACCAGTTTATGACTTAAATTTTTATCAAATAATACGAAAAAAAAAATTGAAGAAAACATACATAATATACCTATAATTTGGTAATGTTATATTTAGAATAAGTTTAAATTTTAATTTATTTAAAATTTATAAGACGTCCATTCAAAGAGTGCATCTGTTTGTATCCCCGCGCTCGCCTAGAGAATAGAGTCGTGTTTGCTTTGCCCGAATGCGCAAGGTCGTTGGCGATATCCCAAGCCTTAAGAAAGTCTCTTCACCCAAATGCTTTATTGACCTACTCAAAAAGCGTATTTAAGTACCTAAAGTAAAAAACATAAAACAGTTTTACCTATTGAAATAAAGAAGACCAAAAACTATTAAGGCAAACGTCAATCCCATTACTGTAGGTAAGTAGTCTTTAACTCCGCCACCACAATTTCTAGCCGACCATAAATCTCAAGCCTACGCCCACAGGCTAGGCTACGAGCAACAAACTAGATAAACTTAGTTTAATTAGACTCTCATAAGAAATGGGTACTTTAATGAAGTTGGAAAACGATCTGGCATCGTTTTCCAACTTCATGTATGAAGATTAAAGACCTGGCGAAGCTAGCAATTGTCAAATAAAAACGGCATTTGTTTTTACGAGTACTGCAAGAGATGTCATTTGATTTTTTTATGATAAAACTTTTTAGGAGCATCCTGATTGAGTACTACCTAAAAAATTTCAAATCATTTATTTAGGTTAGAATAATACATACACTAATAAGGGTCACAAGTCTACCAGCGGCTGACTAGCTTTAGGTAGACTTGTGCTATATGGCTTCACTCTGGTCGTCGAACTAGTTGACCAGGGTAAAAAAAAAACAATGGGAAAAACAAGCAATGCTTAACTGCAAGCTGCAGCTAAATATTATTTGGGTAGTGTTGTGTTTCTGTTAAAGAGGTAAAATCTTTGAAGCTCATTGGCTTACAATACTGCTTGGTGGCAAACAAGCATAAGGCTCGCTCGATGTTAAGCAGTTACCGTAGCAATACCAAAGGTATCAACTGCGTGTTGCCAACCCATTTGTTTTACACCAGGGTTTTAAGATGCTAGTATCCTAGGGATAGGAATACGTTTCTTTCAAAACGCATTACTAAATGAATACAATACAAGTTGTCAAGGTAAAAGTTACACCTGATCATGCAAGCTTTCGGCTGAAGCAGCTACTTTCCATTTTGGGCTTGGAAATTCTTCACCTTGGTACGATGATAATAGTAGGCCAGACACATCACGGTAAAAAAAATAATTGATTTACTTAAAAAAAATATGATTACACGCACTTCATAACTACTGTTTTAATACGTGACACCCGAGACATAGTAACGAATCCGAAGCGCGGCTCGCGCTACAGGCACGGTCGCCATGTAGGGATGTGGTGAATTAAAGACGAGTGTTTAATTAGTACTGAACGTTTAATATAGAGTAATCAAATATATATTGTCTTACAACTAAGAATACATACTTATCTATTCTTTACTACACTACAGTGACCTTACCACTTCAGTTTTATAAAAACATACCTATTTAAAAATACTATTTTTGTGTTAAACAGTTTTATTTAGAAAAACACGACAGAGTACCACTTCAAAGATTCTTTGAAACCTCTTAATGGTTGTACAGAAGCCTTAGATCCACTTGCGGAAGAAAACCACTCAATAATTAATTTAACGGAACAGGCTTAAAATTAATATCCTTGAATTGCGATATCGACATCAAAAAGTGTATACTGTATTTGTTCACGTGAAGCCTACTCTCTTAACAAAATGTAAAAGTGAGACGCATGCTTTTATCGATAAGTATCGATATGCATATGTAAAAATATCGAAAATGTTATATTATTATATACAAAAGTAACTATGTCTGTTAAATTTTCACAAACCGCGAACTAAATTCCTTATTCCTAAATAGTTTGGATTCATCTTTACATTCTAATGAATACTATTTCTTTTCTCTGTTTTTTTTTTTTTGCCCACTTCTTTGCTGTTTGGTACGCCTACCAAACGACAAGAACGTGGGCGAAGTTACTTGATTTAAATAAATAGTCACATTAATAAATAAATAATTTGCAAAATGCAAATTTTTATGTAAAAATGCTATTCGTTTCTCTCATACCTATAGATCAAAAGTTTCATCTATTATTATAACTTATAATTTTGTGACGTCATAGGTTTTATGACGTCACAAATTACTAAAACTCATTTAGACAATAAACCTAATCAACTTTTTTTGAGATCTAGATTTTTTTCAACCATGTTTTGATGTACATTATCAATATATTTAATTAAACTTACCATATTTATCGAGTAGATATCAAGCCCAACACTATCACCAATAACGAGAAATATTTATTGACTGAACAAAATGAAAGGAAAATCTAAATTTCAATTGGCATTGAATAAGTAATACGAAGGTTCGCTTTTGTTTATGTAACATTGAGATACTGGAATATATTGGTAATGGGACTGGCAGAGAGGTAAGTTTTGTATAAGAACTGGCAACTGGAACGAAGAACACATACCTGTAACAATAAAAACAGCTTTATTAATACAAAATAGCTATAGCTAATGCGTATAGATGTAAGCAGTCAGCTTGCAACCATTAGACTAACAAAGCAATCAAATTACAAAAGACTTCACAAAATTCTATTCGTATCAACAAAATAACGGTTTATACCGAAGATATCTTGATTGTTAGATCTATTTTTCAAATCCCCACGGCTCATATTATGACATCTTAGTAATCATTTCCACCAGTGGGGACATTTATTGAGTGTTTTGGGACGAAACCGATAAAGTGTTCAATTACTCTGTTTTGTTATCGTTGTTATTTCATATTCTTTTTAAGGTTCAAATGTGTTTAGACACAGAGACTTAAAGAAGTAATATTGAAAACCACTGGCAAGTTATTACAAATCTGTATTTAAACAATTGTACTGTTATAAATAGCTTAAAAAGTTCAGCATTTGTTTATTGTTTTGGAACACAATGAAGCAAATGCTTATGGAAAAATCCTTAGATTTTATTTTGCAATCTTCATCATATCAGCCAAAAGACGTCCACTGCTGGACATAGACCTCCCCCAAGAATTTCCACAACTCTCGATCCTGAGCAAACCTTGTCCATCGGTTGCCCGCAACCTTTACCAGGTCGTCGGTCCACCTTGTTGGAGGCCTGCCCACGCTTCGTCTTCCAGTTCGTGGTCGCCACTCTAGAACCTTTCTGCGAGCTATGTGCCCGGCCCATTGCCACTTATTGGAAGCAATTCTTCGAGCTATGTCGGTTACTTTGGTTCTCCTACGGATCTCCTTATTTCTGATTCGATCTCGCAGGGAAATTCCAAGCATACCTCTCTCCATTGCTCTTTGGGTGACTTTGAGCCTTCGCACGAGTCCCATAGTGAACGACCACGTCATTTTTCAATCTTATAAATTTTATATTATTAAACTTAAAGTAAAAATAAAAATAGTTAACCAAATTCCAATCATTGGGGTAATAATATAACATTTTATCAGTTAACATGTTTCTATAAGAGAAATAGAACATCGGTGCCGATGTGCAATTATATTATCGTACTGGATAAGTGAATTAGTTCGCCAAAGAGCTGCAAATTCAATAGATCGCTCGAAGACCATCTAATATAGCGACCACTGAACAAAATACACACATGAACAAAATTCGAATATCGCTAGCTTAAGCAAACTGGGACCGATGATTCAGCATTGATGTCCAAAGTAAACTGAAGAAATCACATCGTCAAATAAAACAAAACAATGTAGAAATAACAATCGTCAGATATTTGCGATCGAGACAAAAAAGATCACGTTTCGAGTTGTATTGACGCGCTGTTACTCAAACAAGGGTAGGTACAGATACCATGATTTTTAGGGAACGTCCCCCTTAAATGCCAAAGTTGTTTCAACTTTGTTAACAGTTGGATTTGTCAACGGTTTCCAGTAATTGATTTTGTTCAGTCGTCCGTCAAAAATACATGGACCTGCATATAATGTACTTGAGTACAATACAATCATGCACGTCGACGAATTCTTTTCAGTTTTTTTTTAATGAAACAAGCGTCCGCTATGAGCCCAGATGCCATTGTTCCCGAGCTTAACAAGTATTGAAATTCGATGTACAGTAGTGCATATAGTACGAATATTGAAGCATACACGACATAATCGGTGCATGTGATTGTTTTCAATGCGAAACAGAAATAACCATTATATATAGTTTTTCTTTTATCTTATTGAATGTAAAGCGGTGGTGGCTGAGTGGGAAAGTAACCGACTTGCACGCAAAAGGTGCGAGTTCGATCCCGTTCAGGACCAATGTGAATTTTACTATGTGGAGTTTATATGTACCTATTAATCAAATGATTCGTCTGCTAACGGTGAAGGAAAACATCGTGAGGAAACCCACATCTTAGAAGAAATTCTAAAGGCATGTCTGATTCACCAACCAGCATTAGGCTAGCGTGTGTAAATTAAGGCCTTAACCCTCTCTCTTTCTTAATAGAAAAGAGGAGATCCGTGTTCAGCAGTGGGACATAATATGGATTGCTATTATTATATTGAATGTACCTATGCACTATTTACATATTATTATTGGTGGTTAAATATTTATTAGTGTAAAAAGAAGTCGAAATAAACTCGACAGCTGCTACGAATTATTTGCATTTGTGTAACTAACCGCCTCAATGATAACGACTACTAAGTAGGTACATTTGCTTGAATGTAAATTCATTCTATGTTATGTTTGGATATCTCTGGGAGATCTATAACCCAGAAGAACGGACTGTTTTATATATTAAGGTACCTACACCACAGCCCAAAGTAGTCTATTTCAAAGTAATAACGCATTCTCGTCTGCGCTGGAGGTCTTGCAGGAGACAGGATAAGGGGCCCAATAAGAAATAAAGAAAAAAATTCCATCGCCAAAATAAAAGAAAATTGATTTCTAAAGTAGTAGTATACGAAATAAGTGTGAGAACCTCTGGTCCAAGATTACTTATTTATAAATAACATAAGTCAATTTCACTTTTTTTTTTATACTACTTGGGTGGCAAACAAGCATACGGCCCGCCTGATGTTAAGCAGTATCCGTAGCCTATAGACGCTTGCATTACCAGAGGTATCACTTGCGTGTTGCCAACCCATTTTTTTACACTAGGGCTTTAAGATGGAAGTAACCCTGGGATAGGAATACGTTTCTTTCAAAACGCATTCCTAAATGAGCGCTGGAGACCTTTTGTATGGTGTTCCGTCCTTTTTTGTTACCTAGTATAAAATTTACAATGTTTTATTTCTTTTTTTAAAGACAATCCCGCACTAGAGAACAAGCTCTGTGTCGCGGGAGACTTTACAAACATACAATTAACGGACACAAATTACACCCAGACTCAGAACAATTCTTTTTGGGTCACACAAAGTTTTGTCCTGAGTGGGAATCGAACCCACAATCTCGTGCACAGCAGGCGCATACTGCGACCACTGGACTACCGAAGCAGTCATTTGTTATGAGTTACAATAAATAAACTCATACCAAATTTTAAATGTTATACTCTGACAACTTAAAAGAGTGCCCCGAGTTTTTGACCTTATCAGCGAATTGTATATAGGAAAAAGCACCTGACATTTTGGTTATTTTTGACATAAAATAAGCATTTAAATAAGTTTTAGTTCAACTTGTCAATATTTCATAGGAAAATAAATAATTATATCATTTTATGCGTACATAGGTACTCAAATCGCAAATTCTTTAAAGAACAGTAATAGCATAACATCTTAATGTATTATAATTATATTGTGAAACGGTTTAATTTCAAACAATGGAATCGTTGAGCTTGGTAATTAGTGATTACGGCGCCCCTACCAGTTGTTTAAGCGAATTCAAAAGGGGTTGTGTACCACGACAATAATACATTACAATACAATTGTATTCCACATTGGGCACCTACCGAAATTTTTCGCAGGTGCCATTAGTGGAACATATCGATATAAAAATATTGGTAGGTGCCCAATGTGAAATACCTTAGGTGCCATTCACTCAGGTGCCATTGAAACGGGTGCCCAATATGGAATACTTCCGACAATATACTACCAGATCGTTTTTTTTTTCTTAAAAAAAAACTCGCGCACTAAAGAACAAGCTCTGTGTTGCAGGGGACTTTATAAACATACAATTAACGGACACAATTATACCAAGACTCAGAATAATTCTTAGTGGGTCACACAAACTTTTGTCCTGTGTGGGAATCAAACTCACAACCTGCGCACAGCAGGCACATACTGCGGCCACTGGAACACCAAGGCAGTCAATTTTATGCATTGATATTATTTCCATTAAAACTAATATTATACTTCTTATTAGTACAATCAAGAAGAATCTAAAATAATATTATGAAGAGGAAAGATTAGATTTTTGTTTGATTGTTTGTCACCATTTAACTCAAAACTACTCAACCGATTTTAAAATTTCCTTTATCATTAGAAAGCTACATTATCAGCAATTAACATAAACTTATGTTTTTTTAAATGAAGAGATCCCTGCGAAACCTAAAAATAAATGCCTAATGTATTGTTGAACTTGGTATATATACCTATGTATTTTATAGTGATGTACAAAATAAATATTTTTTCTTTCTTTCTTTGTATATTCTATACTAGTTGTTACCCGCGGCTCCGCCCACGTATATGTCGGTTATCGCGTTTAAAAGCCTATATATATGCTATTGCAGACTATGTTCTATCTCTGTGCCAAATTTCATCCAGATCCGTTCAGTAGTTTTTGCGTGAAAGAGTAACAAACATCCATACTCACAAACATTTATAATATTAGTAAGGATTCTTTTCTATTATTTAAAACGGTAGTTTCGTTAGATGTGAACGCTACTGTCAGTCCTTGTATGTACACGTAACACTTATGCTCGCTACGATATAAATATTTTCATAGAAAATGTATTTAATAAGAATATTGCTATATCTGGTACTGGCACCTGTTAGAGAAATCACGTGTTTGCAGATATATATCTATTGAATTGAAGTGTCTGTTTGTAATATTTAAATAATAGTTTTCTACATGCATTTACAGGTCCTCAGACCCTCTAGACTAGTGGCATAAACGGTAGTCAAATCGAAAAGTCAAAAAAGGAAATGTATAGGATTTGACGTAAGTTTACGACATTATAACGTAAATTAACGTCAAATCCCATACATTTGCTTTTTTGACTTTTCGTTCCTACTACCGTTTAGGCCACTTGTCTAGAGTGGCTGAAGACCTGTAATTGCATGTAGAAAACACGCAAGTAATCTATGGATTACTTGCGTGTTTTCTACATGCATTTACAGTAGCCTATGGGCTACTGTAATTGCTAAACATCAAGAGGGTACAAAAAAATCACGCATATGCACGGCATTTAAAACAAAATAATATTTCTTGTCGGTCGTTCCATCTGTTCGCTCCCAATAATCTCCACAATTATAAAATAATAGAATTTTTAGTAGAAGTTATTAAAAATGTAATATATATTATTACATTTTTAATAACTTCTACTAAAAATTAAATCAATCATAGTGTACGGTCGGCAACGGAGTTAGCTGTACAGGACCGCTATATAAAAATTAGGTTTTTACGAAAACCAATGCATGTGAAATATATTTTTATCTGTAGATTTTTTTCTAATTGTACAAATTTAAAAAATTGTATGAATTGTGTTAAATATATTTTTATCTGTAAGTTTTTTCTAATTGTACACTGTAACCAAATTCAACAGTATTTCTGTTGAATTTGGTTACAGTGTACAATTAGAAAAAACTATACAATGGTTTTCCTAAAAAACGATTATACAATGGTTTTCCTAAAAAACGAATCTTTATGACATTTTCTCATACATTATTACAGGCGACTACGAACTGGAAGACGAAGCGTAGGCAGGCTTCCAACAAGGTGGACCGATGACCTGGTAAAGGTTGCGGATAACCGATGGACAAAGTCGGCTCAGGATCGAGAGGTGTGGAAATCCTTGGGGCTATGTCCAGCAGTGGACGCCTTTGACTGAGATGATTACACGTTAAGGTGATACATTGAAAATAATAAGGATATTATAATAAGTGTAATTCGCAAAGCATTTAAAATAGGAAGTTAAAACTTTAGCATACATTTTTTGATTCTATGATCTACCATATGGTAAGAGGAAAACGTGATTGGAAGAAATATCCTCGATAGAAAACAGCTGCGAAGTCCATTCTATTTTTTTCCCTTTTTCTGTATTATGTAATAAAACTTAAGATTTATTCAACGAGGTTTACTTTAAAACATAGAGGACAATCGTATCAAAGTTTTGCTAAGATTTGTTTTTTTGATTTGATAATGTATTTTAGTAAAAAGTAGAAAATTCAATTTGGCACATACGTTATTTTATTCTGAGCGCATGCATCATTATAGCTCTCTCTTCTTTTGCCTTACAAAAGTATTTGCATCACTCTCACTCGCCACACTTTTAGTCGGCCGGTAGGCCTCACCAACGACGGACGTATGCTACTTTTTTGCAGATCGGTTCTCTCAGATTTTTGTAGTTTTAAATGTTATAATTTATTAAACAGGTCATTAACCAAATTAGTTATTCAATTCATCACAAATTCGTATTGAATGTACTACATTATAGTATATTTTTAAGACTTACTTTATAAAGTAAATGATAGCAAGAGATGCCCAATGTGTTTATGCCTGGCGGGCAAAATAATAAAACCCGATAATACCGACATTATATATTTTTGGTTCAGAATCAATTCCTAATTATCATCAGCTTTTGCATTCCTCTGCTGAACATAGAACTTCTCCAAGTTCACGCCACGATCACAGGGCAAAAATTAAATCGTGACTTTATGCCTTTGCGCATCCTTCGTTTCATTTCCCTTCATTGCGTTATTCACAAAGAATAACTAACAATAAGTGTCGAATGCGTCTCAAAGTTCAACTGAGCACATGGTATAACATTTTATAACTTACATAGAATTTCTTCGGGCATTTATAGACATTCTGCCAAATTTGCCTAAAATGCTCAGGCAATTTCCCAACTCTAGTGGAACTATTACCGAAAGTGACAGACTAATAACAAAAAGAGGGATGGAGTAGCACTTCAACTTTTTGTATTTTAAAAAACTGTAAATTTTCGAGATTATTTTTAGTATTTTTTGATGATATACGTAAGGTTCTATTAGTATAGTAGGTAGTAAAATATGATTAAGTACCTATGTCCTAATCAGAAATATTTTTAAGATTGGATTACAAAAATCCAATCTTAAAAATATTTCTGATTAGTTTCCTTCAATGTAATAATAAATAAAATAATTTTAATAATAAGAACAAATAAAAGTATTATAGATTTTCGTTTCACTTTTTTTTATCATATTACTATTTACTCTAAACAAATTCAACTCAAAATTTTTGTTAAAAATTACTTTTTATTTTTCGATATTCTCATAGAAAATCAAATTAAATATTCTTTATCCTCATATTGTTTAGTTTATATAAAAGTTATTACCAAGAAAACGAGTTTACGATTTTTTTTAAAATACAGAGAGTATTTAAAAAAAGATAGAGAGATAAAGGGTTGCAAATTTCACTTCAGTCAAATATTTTACAGGTAAAGTATAATTTTGAATTAAAATAATAATGTTATATTTAAATAATAATGTTAATTATATATTCTCAGGCTGCGGTAAGTTTTTTTTATTTATGTAAAATTGTTTCTAGCAGGTCGCAGTTTTAACCTAACCTACTTGCTATTGTCATTTCTGGTATTAACAAAATTCTATGAATTTTCTGTCTGCGAATGATGGGAACGCCGTTTTTTTATAATGAAGGGAACGCCCTTCATTCACAGACAGAAATTTCATCGAATTTTGTTTCGCAGAAAATGTTTCATATAATATTTAAGCTACAGGGCCCAAATATTATATGAAACATTTTCTGCGAAACAGTATTTATATTTCGAATATTATTGTTTCAATGAACTTTAAAATGTCCATATTTCGAATACAATGGTTTCAATGGACAATTGACTTCAATTAAACATATTCGACATTGCAGAAACTTAATGAATTTAAAAATATTTGTTTTTATTTAACAAAATAATCAAACAGTAGAATTTTTAACGCATGCTGTTTGATCGGTATATTTTTCCATGGTATTTTATTTCAATAAATATGTAGAAATAAATACATTACGTATATATACATAGATTTTATTAATTATTAACATTCTATGAAATTTCTGTCTTCAAATGAAGGAACACCATATTCAGTCAGATTAATTAAGCAGTATAATTGGAAATATTAGATTAAAACACCTAAATTAATTTGCTAACTGTAAAATACGTTAGACTAAGTTAGAAATAGCTACTAGAAAATTAGGTTAGGTTGCAAACTGCGACTCCGTCAGATACGACTTGTTACCAGAAAAGAAAATAGTTGGTTAGGTTATAACTGCGGAGCCTTCAGAAACAACTTGTTACAAGAAATTTAAAAAGAAATCACCTCAGCCTGAGTAATTTTAAGAAAGATAGGGCACCATACTAGCGAGCAAGCCCGACTGGCGAAGGACCTCCACCTTACATAAGACCACAGCCAAATAACTACACACAGCGGTGTAGTTGTGTTCCTGTGTGTGAGTACAGGTATTCAGCGCTCATATTGTGTTTTAAATAAACGTATTCGTATCCTAGGGATACTCGCATCTTAAGCGCTGGTGTAAAAAAAAGGGTTGGCAACACGCAAGTGATACCTCTGATATTGCAAGCGTCCATAGGCTACGGTACCTGCTTAACATCAGGCGAGTTGTATACTTGTTTGCCAACCAAGTATTATAAAATATATATATATATATTTACTAGCGGACCTGGCAGACGTCGTCCTACCCGGACATTTTCCGGGTAGGACGACGTCTGCCAGGTCCGATATACCGACAGCAGCGCCACCGGGTCCAATTGTGAATCTGAACCATCCGTGACCCTACAAAATTTCATTAAAATCGATCCTGCCGTTTAGGAGTTCAGCGACATACACACATACAGAAGAATTATAGATATTTATTTATTTACTTATAGTTGATTAAACACAATAACACAATCGTACTTATATTATATAATAGTTATTACCAAGAAAAATATTTTATCGAGTGATATTTTCTGAACTTTTAATTAAATATATATATTTATAAATATGTATCTATGTATTTTGCCAATGGTAAACATTTAATTTTATAATTAATTGTTCTATTTTTGTCTACTCCATGCCTCCTGTGCTAAAATTCCTAAAAACTCAATAAAATATTTCTAATCACTTATTTGACAACGTCACACGGACGAAGGCGACGCGTAGCGGCCAGCCGTGGAAGCTAAGCCACGCCCACAAAACCACAATTTATTTTCGAGGTATCGCCTTAATTGCTCGCTTTTTGTACGTTTATTAGACTAACGATAAACGGTCACAAACCACTATTTTACATTTTACACAGGAACACAACTACACTGCTGTGCGTAGTTAAATGGCTGTGGTCTTCTGTAAGGTGCAGGTCCTTCCCCAGTCTGACTTGCTCGCTAGTATGGTGCCCTAACATTGACTATACTTTTTCAAATTCTGTCCACAGCAGCTCAGATGGTTTTAATTTATTTTCTCGCAAACCCCAATGTTTTAGACGGTTTAGACCAAATGGCTACTCTGACCCCGTTAATGGGTTTTACGATCAGTCGTTAATCATAATAAATAAGACATGGGTTTTATTGACGGGTATGTCCTGCCCTCACGGGAACTGTTATAGGGGATATAACAAACCCTTGAGGTAATTCTGGACATTTTATTTAATAAAATAACTACACACAGCGGTATAGTTGTGTACCTGTGTGTGAGTAAAGGTCTCCATCGTTCATTTAGGGACGCGTTTTGAAAGAAACGTATACCCCTTAAAGATACTCCATCTTAAAGTCCTGATGTAAAAAAATGGTTTGGCAACAGAGATACCTCTGGTATTGCAAGCGTCCATAGGCTACGGTAACTGCTTAACATCAGGCGGGCCGTATGCTTGCTTGCCACACAAATAGTATAAAAAAGTTATATTATTTTAGACTGGAAAAACAAAGCGCGATTACGAGGAATGGAAATGATGGTAGAAGCTCGGTAAAAAGGCTTATAACATTGCATTTCAAAACCTCAAGATATTGATTCTTGCTGGAGCGCAAGAATCCACACTATCGTAGTATTTACTACCGCAGAATTACTAATGTTGTTGATACTAATTAATTAAAATACTAATTTCTAAGAGAGAAGAGAATTTGAGAGAGAAATCTGTATTTTAAATAAATTAGTATTCAAAATACTTATGTCACTCTTAAATTCTTCTCAAATTCACGTCTACGAGAGAGAAATTAGTTTTTAAATTTATTATTTAGTACATATTTATTAGTATTTAAAATACTAATTTCTCTTTCAAATTCTCTTCTCTCTAAGAAATCAGTATTGAGCCTGCTTGTCCGAAGAAGTACGTCAAATGACAACAACTTCAAATAACACTGATTAAGTAAAGTTTCTGTTGTCTAGCAGTTTTAAAGTTGCGCCTTGGGGGTGCTTTGTTAAAGTTTGTCTTCTAGTTTAAAAGTACAGAGTACCCTGTTTTCTAACGCGACGCAAAATTATGCAACTGCTAACCGATAGAAAAGATAGGTGCTTTTCTAACTGCTAACTTGACTTAAATCTACATACATACATATCTTATTTAAGAGAGATAGGCCACCATACTAGCGAGCAAGCCCCACTAGTGAAGCACCTCTGCCTTATAAAAGACCACAGACAAATAACTACACTATTTAAGCGGTTTAGTTGTGTTCCTGTGTGTGAGTACAGGTCTTCAACGCACATTTAGGAATGCGTTTTGAAATATTTTTTCCTATCCCAGGGATACTCCATCTTAAAGCCCGGGTCTTAAAATTTTAGCTGTGGTAGCTGCCAAGCATTAGGCTGGCAGTAGGCTGGCACAAAAAAAGAATTTATGAATTTTCGCGCAAACCCACGGTGCAGTATAATATAACTAATATAACCAATTATCTGCACGCAGCGAGTATCTATAGTTGTGTTGCAGTTTCCCAGCGCTCATTCAAAACGTTTTGCTATCCACTAGATAGAAAGAAGATAGAAAGAATAATATAATTATTTTGTTTTTACATATTACTACAGAAGTTAAAAAAAATATGTATAATGGTTACAAGACAAAACAGGGCCTAGCTCAGCGATTATTTGCAACATCGCAGACGCTGCAGCGCTGATATTCTGCTAGGATCCCTTAAGGAAGGTATTCGACACCTAGCGGAGCAGATATATTTAAAATATAAATATGTTAAGAGCAGTTGTATCAAAAATATAAATAATAGAAACTCCATCACAAAATAGTCAACTTTTTTTAGATTCACAAATACGCAAGTGATAACTCCATAGACTACAGTAACTGTTTACCATCAGTCGGACCGTATCATTGTTTGCTACCTTAGCAGTATAAAAAAAGAATCAATTTTTTTAATTATCGGTAATAACTCACGTAATTTTCACATCACGTCAGCATTATCGTCAAATCCATGGTAACGGTTTGATTTCTATACACCTGGCTTCATTAAGGCCTACTGCAAATTAATTTTTGAACACTCTAAGCTGAGTATATTCAAACAAGGGTTGTACTCATTGTGACGCGATTATGTAAACACCGTGTGTATAATATGTTAGATAGGGCGCGGTGTGTGTGTTATTTCTTTTTTTTTTAAAGACACACGCGCTAGAGAACAAGCTCTGTGTCACAGGGGACTTTACAAACATACAATTTACGGACACAAATTACATCCAGACTCAGAACAATTCTTTGTGGGTCACACAAAGTTTTGTCCTGTGTGTGAATCGAACCCACAACCTCGTGCACATCAGCCGCATACTGCGGTCACTGGACCACCAAGGCAGTAAACAAGCGCGTGTGGGTGGGTGTGTGTATCATCATGATACTTCTTCTTTTGCACGTTTGAATGGCAATCATAATTAGAATTGTTTTTTTTTATATATTACTTGGGTGGCAAACAGGCATACGGCCCGCCCGATGTTAAAATGTTACCGTAGACTATGGACGCCCGCAATACCAGAGGTATCATTTGCGTATTGCCAACCCATTACACTGCCCCGGTTTTTTACACCAGGACTTTAAGATGAGAGTATCCCTGGATACGGAATACGTTTCTTTCAAAAGGCATACCTAAATGAGCGCTGAAGACCTGTACACATACACAGGGGCACTACTACACCCTGTAATTATTTGGCTGTGGTCTTTTGTAAGGTGGAGGTCCTTTCCCAGTCAGGCTTGCTCGCTAGTATGGTGCCCTACCTCTCTTAAAATATATTAGCTATTGGTAAAATTCTCGGCTCTTTAGAGGCAATGAATAGTTGTTGGACCCAGTAAAATATTCTTCATGTGGGTAATACTAATACGGGCTCACAATGAAGTTGAAGAGTTACAGTAGGTACTAAAGCATTTCCCCTCTTCAAAAAAAAAAAAAAATGTTTGGTACTAGTACTTAAATGCAGTCTAGAGCAAAGCGTTGATATGTCTAGTTGGCGCTTGTTGGTTTCTGAACGAGAAAATTAATTAATCCTCAACAAAAACTAAGAATAAATTCTGAATTAAATTTCTATTGTTTTGAAATCCTAGCTTAGAGCTTGTGTATATGTTACTATTCTAACAAACTAAGGTACGATTATAAAATAGCATTACAAGCAATTTTAGAACTTATCTCGATGAGATAAAGTGCATTATTGCAGTGTTTCAGCTTCTGGCTTAGCAAAATTACTATTTATGCGTTAACACCGCGCGAATTCCCTCGTCATTACAAATTTTCGCAGAGCTCGCATATCCACGTATGTGTACAACACAAATGTACTGGTGTAGTTGAATTAACACGTGGATCAACAAAGGTGTAATGTTTGTGGCGTACAGTGTTTGATTACCGTCCTGTTGTCATAACAACCACCCGTTTCACAACGCTCTGGTTACCACACGGTAATATTACGCAAAAATAAACTGTTTTCATGTAAACATAAAGCTTAAATTTGCATTCGCATAAAATTGGTGGAGTCTTAAATTGATTGGTATGGAGCAATTATTGAACCTGGGTCGTTTTTAAAAACTTCAACTAATTAATATGAATTTAACTTCTACTAAAAGGTATTAGGTATACAAGTTTTGTTAATGGAAATTGAACTTTAAACTAATTTCATTAGGTTGCCTTTGCTATGATATATTAAAGAAAGGTGACAAGAGAAATTAATGATTTTAGCTGGGGAACCTTGAGTAATTGCCTGAAAATATGTGTGCGTTGACTGAAGAAGCGAGGTTTTTGATTTTCCATTTCAGTGAAAGTTTTAAACAACAGCCTATATAATGAGGATACATTATGTGAACAGAAAACGCTTCGTCATTGTTTTGTACTAGGCTTTTTCTCGTAACATTCCATCGTCAGCAGAATTCGTCCGTCATCTTCATGGTGAAAGGAAGCCGGTTGATATTTGGCGCTGCTTTTATTAATCGGCTACGTTATAGGTGACAATCCGATCAATACGAATTAGATTGAAGAAACGCACGTCTGACAGCGGAACGCGATTTTATTTGAACTTGAAAATCTTTTTATATGTATACTAGCTGTTGCCCGCGGATCCGCCCGCGTGGATGTCGGTTATCGTTATGGCCTATGTGTTATTCCAGACCATAATCTATCTCTGTGCCAAATTTCATCCAGATCCGTTCAGTAGTTTTTACGTGAAAGAGTAACAAACATCCATCCATCCATTCTTACAAACTTTCACATTTATAATATTAGTAAGGATTAGTCATCAAAGTTTTGCTAGACAATTTTTATTCTGTCTTAATTTTTCTCAGCGAGTTAGACAATGACAGCATAATAATTCATTCTGTAAGTGTGAATGAGGCTTTTTAATAGAATTTTTTTATCTTATGCCTTGTCTTTTTTTTGTCATAAAAGAGTTACTTTTCAAGTTAATCTTCTTAAGCGATACAAAATGGTAAGATAAAATTAAATAGTGCCTACGAGTTAATAATCCAGATTATAATCTATCGCTAAATTGAGGTATTCCTCGAAGCGCTCCCAATAGCAATAAAATTGTATTCCTCCTACAAGGTGCGCTCCGAGGAATAAAAAAGGAGCGCCTCATTAGGTGCGCTTCAAAATGGTAGCGCTTCGAGGAATACCTCGCTAAATTTCATCCAGATCCGTTCAGTAGTTAAGCGTGAAAGAGTAACAAACATACATCCATACATCCACGCATCCATACATTATTACAAACATTCGCGTTTATAATATTAGTAAGATTTAAAAATTAACGTGAATTAGGTATATAGCCGCTACCCGCTATCACAGTGTCATCATCCTTACCTCAAGATGAATGAGTGAAATATTAATTAAACACGACACCGCGATCAATTTCAGAATTTAATTAAAGCCATAAATAAGCAGATATTGATTGTCTAGACAAACAATGTATAATAATTTGGAGGATACGGAGCCATGTAGTCCGTTTGGTGACGGATTAAGAATACAAATGTCACCACCCCGTTCCATCCTGAGGGTGTGGTAAGAGTCGACTAAGGGAGTAACTCAGGCAGATAAGATCCATTTCAAGAGTGGGGGAAACTCGAAACGAAACCCTATACCAACCCGTTTGGCCAGCGTGGTATAGTAGGCTAATATCCCTCCAAGTACGTGAAGGAGACCTGTATCCAGCAGTGGAACGTTTATGGGTTGAGTGAGAGGAGCCATGTTCTGGGCGTAATCATTACCATAATATATAATATCGTAGTAGTGGATCAGACTTTAATAATTGTGAAATGGGTTACACATACACTGTGTGTGAGTACAGGTCTCCAGCGCTCATCGCTCACGCCAGTGATACTTAGTAATGCAAGCGTCCATAGGCAGCGGTAACTGCTTAACATCAGGTAAGTTTGTTGGCCACCCAAGTAGTATAAAAAAAATTCTGGGGTTACAATGATGTACTTTTATGGATTTATTTACGATCTTAATCGGTTCTTAAATGACATAAGTAAGAGAAAGAATTTTTAGGCAAGCTAATCCCAAAATGAGTAAAAAAATGTTTGACCCGGGTAAAGTCTAAATCCTAAGCCCGGTAAAACTAGCTCTTGGATCTTGGTTATCGCGATAAAAAAGTATCCTTTGTTCTTTCTCAGGATACCGTCTATCTCCTTTCCAAGTTTCATAACGACCTGTTCAACCGTTTAGTCGTGATAAAGTAACAAACAAACTCACTCTCGCATTTATAATCTATCTGTTGCCCGCAGCTCCGCCTGCCTGAATGTCAGTTATGGCGATGAAAACCTATTCGCAATTCTAGACTATAATCTAACTCTATGCCAAATTTCATCCAGATCCGTTCAGTAGTTTTTACGTGAAAGAGTAATAAACATTAACACATACATCCATCCCCACACACATTAACATTTCTAATATTAAGTAGTAGGATTTAATTTTTTAATGCAGCTCTATGAATACTTTTCGCAAAGTGAAATAACAGCAATCATCCATCGATCTCAGCCACAAGACGTCCACTGCTGGACATAGGCCTCTCCCAAGGTCTTCCACATCATTCGGTTCTGAGCTAAGTGGCAATGGGCAGGGCACATAGCTCGCAGACCCGATGGCCGTTGGGGCAGAAAGGTTTTAGAGTGGCGACCACGAACTGGAAGACGCAGCGTGGGCAGGCCGCCAACAAGGTGGACCGACGTACTGGTAAAGGTCGCGGGCAATAACAGCAATATTCTATTCTAAATATAATGATAACTAATTTAATAATAAGTACGTAATGTAAACTGTCTTTGTGTGGTTACAGTGTTTACTTATACAACACATTGACACTTTTACCACCTTTGCATAAAACGTGTATATTATTTTTATTGCTTACTCGTGAACAATGTCTGTTATGTGTTGCAGAACAATAGCCGTTTGTCAACCTAGCTAGCTAGCTCATTTTAGATCATTCATGTATTAAGAGAGGAAGAGAGATGAAAGATCAAATACTTATATTCTGTTCATCCAAACGAAGCAGAGCATGTATTATGGCAACCAAACAAGTGATAAACATATATTTCTAAATACATACATAATTTTATATATATTACACCCAGATATATCCTACTAATATTTGAAATGTCAAAGTTTGCTTCTCTTTCACGTAAAAACTACTGAATAGATCTGGATGAAATTTGGCATAGAGATATATTATAGTTTGGAATAGCATATAGGTATATTTTATCGCGATAAACCGCGGGCAACAGCTAGTATTTTTGTTTTCCAAGCCGAATTTTCGGTCACGGAGACTAGCCATCTGCGCGGCAGATACTATAGTGCACCAGTGTGTGCGCAAACACAAGTGCACTCTTAATTCCTTCTCCCTCATAGTTCAATGGGACGGCAATCCGACACTACCAGAGAGAGACCTGGCGTCTTCTTTCCGAGGCACGGGGATCTAAACACCGCCAATTTCCGAAATACGGCCATGTATTGTGAATTTCTTGAAAATAAAAGCCAATACCAATTTTGACTTGACCCGAAAATCGAACCCGGGACCACGTGATCAGCAGTCACACACATCAACCATTGAGCCACCGAAGCAGTTAGTTAGTCCTTTTTAAATATACGTTTCAAACTAATTTCATAGTAGATGAAATCTATAACATAATATTTCCCAACAAAGCCTATTATAACGATCTACAGGAACAACTTGCAGTTTGTTGTTAGTTCCCGCCAGCTTTGTGCACAACTTTACATTTACTAGCTGCTCAACAAAAAAGGACAGTTCTGTATTGTTCCCTTCACCAGATAGTTGTCTTTGTTAGTTCAAAGGACCGTACGTAAAAGTTTTACTTCATGAGTATGCTATTCTAGATTTCGATATGTCGGATCAACGTACGACTAAGTGCATCTTTTTCTCTGAACTTGAGAAGGGCTAGCGTAAGCATGGCAGACAATTCCTCAGGTATAAAAATGTACTAAAGCGTCACATGAAAAAGTGCGATATTTAACCCTTACAGTGGGAGCAATTAGCTACTCGACGACCTGAGTGGAGGTCTCTGGTGAAAACCAAAGTCAAAGACTTTGAGGCGAATCGCTGCTCTGAACTAAATACTCGACGCTATGAACTGAAAGCACGTCCACCCTGTGCAATCAATTATAATTACTGTAATGGTGTGCTCACCTGCCCGCAATGTGCGCGTACGTTTAGCAATAAGATCAGCTACTTTAGTTATATTCGAGCACATCAACGCCATGAAACAGTACGGAGTTGAAGAGGTTGCCATGGCCGAAATCGGTCGAGGAAGTCGTAGTATTATTCTAGATTTGTTTTGAGGCGCTCGGCTAAGCGTTAGTGGCACGGATCGATATATTTGCAAGGTTAATAAGCAAGCTTGCCACAATCGGTTCGTAGGTGGGAGACCATTTTCTAAAACACAGCAAAAGACTTCTCCGTGCCTCGGAAAGCATGTAAAGCCGTTGGTACTGCGCCTGTCCCATCGGATTATGAGAGTGAAGGAATAGTGAGTGCACTTGTGCTTACACACACACTTGTGCACTACAATATGTTCTGCGCAGTTGGCTAATCTCCGTTGCGATCGTTCTTTTCATTTTTTCTTTTTTAGAAACACAACTCCCGCACAAGCTCTGTGTCGCGGGGGACTTTACAAACATACAATTATCGGACAAAAATAACACCCAGATTCATAACAACTCTTTGTAGATCACACAAAGTTTTTGTCCTGTATAAGAATCGAACCCACAACCTCGTGCACAGCAGGCGCATACTGCCGCCACTGGACCACCAAGGCAGGCTCTCTAGACAAGTGGCATAAGCGATAGTCGGATCGAAAAGTCAAAAAAGCAAATATATGGGATTTGACGTAAGTTTACGACATTATATCGTAGACTCACGTCAAATCCCATACATTTGTTTTATTGACTTTTCGATTCGACTACCGTTTATGCCATTTGTCTAGAGGCTCAGATCTCGTCTAACTTTGTTGCTCCTATAGTGGCAAATCTACTGTTTATTGCCAAGGCTCGTTGCCAAACAGCACATTGATCATAATCTACAACAACTTGGCAATAATACACAATTGTGACCCATTTTAGTCAGTTAATACACAAATTATTAATAGTTTATGTTAAAAGTATATTTTGTTTTTATACTACTGTTGTTAAGCAGTTACCGTAGCCTATGGACGCTTGCTATACCAGAGGTATCGCTTGTGTGTTGCTCACCTAATTTTTTACACCAGGTCTTTAGGATTTTAATGAATGCTAGAAACCTGTACACACACTACACCGCTGTGTAGCTGTAGTTATTTGTCTGTGGTCTTCTGTAACGTGGAAGTATTTCTCTAGTCGGGCTTGCTCGCTAGTATGGTGCCCTACCTCTCTTAAAATAGTACATCTAGTGTAGTCTATGCCCATTAAGATATTAATATCTCCTTCTCTTCTTGTCTATATATTCCACATTTCCTTCCTTTAGCCTTCCGAATCAATCTTTTATACTTCATTCTTCTTCTTAAACTGCTTTCAAATAAAATTAATCTGGATACATGTTTTCTGCCGCAAAACTGTTTCCACTAGCGCAGGAGTTAGGGAATTACCAAAATATACAAAACATGTTTAAATAAAGAATTTTAATTTGAATAAAATCAAGTCCGAAAATATGGCACTGACATAATTTCTCGCACGACCAGTACTAAGTACGATTACCTTATTTTATCAATAAAGTAAGTATCGTGTTTTGACTGCATCAGCTTGCATGCTATCATACTTGTATTTTACAAAAGATTGTAACTATCTGGTGATTAAAAAGAGTGGCCTGAGTTTCTTGCTAGTTCTTCTCAAGGCTCCACGTCAGCGAACTAGCCGTAGGAAAATTTTGCTGACATCATCTTTCTGGCTTATTCATAATTTATGACCTTCATAAGTGTTACTTTGTAACCTAAATGAATGAATGAATTTTGAGTTTGAGTTTTGGCTACGTACCCATAGGATCTCCAAGTTTGGACCTCATCTGCAAATACGACCCTTTGGACCTCCTCATCTTCGAGTAATAAGTTTTTCAGCTTGCATTTAAAATCAGTAAAACTAACTCTTTAGTTAGTCAGTCAGAAATAAGTAACCAAGTGACAAGTCACTGCGTTACACAAGTGCAGATGTTAACAGCGTAGTGGATATCAATGTCTAATTAATTTAAGTGCAGTTACTGATACAGCGGTAAGCGATATTTGTAGGAGAAAAACAATTAATGGTATAGATCATGAACTTAGAGAAACTAACGTGGTCAGGGATAGTATCTTAGTAATATTATGATGGAACTACCTCGATGGCTCAGTGGTCGATGTGTGTGACTGCTGATCACGAGGTCCCAGGTTCGATTCCCGGGTAGGGCCAAAAATTGATAGGTATTGGGTTCTTCAGTCAAGAAAATCATAATAGATGGTGTTTACACCTCCGGGGGTGGGAGGTGCTTTCCGAGGCACGGGCTTTGGAAAGCATGTAAAGCCGTTGGTCTTACGTCTGATCTCTCTCATGACTTGCGCTTTACCAAGAATTAGACCAAGATTAAGAAACGATTAAAACAAAATAAATCAGGCCTACTAAATTCTATGCCAAGCGTACCTTCAATGGCGGCGAGGAACTAAGAGGAAATCTTAAATAGGTGTCAAACGTAGACCCTAACGATATTGACCTAAGAGATTAAATATTAAATTTCACATGAGTAACTGTTATCGCGTTAATACCCGAGACAGTTAGAACTAGCCATACCTTATGCAGTAACATCGTATAATCTGATCTGACTTAAGAGGGTATGGCACTATATAAGTAATCAAGCCCGACTGGCGAAGAACCTCCACCTTACAGAATACCACAGCCAAATAACTATACACTGCGGTATATTTGTGTTCCTGTGTGTGAGTACAGGTCTCCAGCGCTTATTAAGGGATGCATTTTGAAAGAAACGTATTAAATGGTGTATAAAAATGGATAGGCAACACGCTAATAATACGTCTGATATTTCTTAATTCTTTATTGTACACACAAATAAACATTACAATATACTTAATAATAAAAATCATGTACAAAGACGAGCTTAACTCATAATGAGTTTTCTACCAACAAACCTTAGAGTGTTAGAGTAGAAGATAAGGCGAGAGAGCAAATGAAGTGTACACCAGAATAAGAAATAAATAACAAAGGAGATAAAGAAAAGAGAAAGACAGAGAGTAAGTTCTTACCTAACTATGTAGTATACCACAATGTATACTCTCATAAATGTACATATATTATTATATATTTTAATGATATTGCACGTTGTTCAAAAATAACCAGAAAAAGGGAAACGACGACAAGACGGCCAACTTAAATATAACCGTTAAAATAAATTGTTTAAATGTAATAAACGGTAAATAGGGCGAACCACTTTATGTGGGTAGACCGAGGTAAGTAAGTACTCGTTCGTACAATTACGTGATTCTGCTTGACCACGCGATTTGGTGATAGCTTGAGGACGCGATTACCTCCCAAACGCGTAGTATGCACGTTCGAAATCCACTGGACACATGTTAGAAACATTCGTTGTGTGGTACAATTGTTACCAAATGGTGATAAGTTTTATGTGAGTCTTCTGGGCATTATATTATTAATTGATTTATAATGTGAATTGTAATTTTATGTTAATTGATACAGATATTATTATGAGCCATTGTTGACCACTGCAGGTCAAAGGCATTTCGTTCTTTCTTACATAGGACACGGTCGACAAAATATAAGAAAAAATTGGTTGTCTGTAAAGTCGGTTTACTGACGATAGTTGAACGTGACAACGTCATAACGCTTGCACAATGGAACGCCTCAGAGCGAGGTAACGCCGCATACGTCATCTTTTTTCGTGCGTGCAGCCGGCTCCATCGAATTATAAGACGTTGCCACGCCAAAAAAATCTTTTATGTATTTTAAATACCTCATAATTAGGTACCTGTCAGTTTTCTATTTTCTAACTTTTCAAGCAAATAAATTAGCGTCAAAATCCCCATTATACACAAATCGGACACCGTAACACCGCTTTCGGCAAAATATCAAGTTTAGCTAGCAATTCTGAGAAACCTAATAATAATAATTGAATACCAGCAACCCATATAAATATGTCCCACTACTGGCCACGGGTTTTTTCTTCTCTATCTAGAGAGAGAGGGCAAGCTAGCCTAAACCTAATTTATTTATTTTGTAATACCAACATGATTGACTCCACGGGTGGTTCAGTGGCTTAAGTGGATACCTCGCCACTTAAGACTTTATCACTTTACCACTGCGCAATGTGTCGTTGGTTCGATTCCCACACGGGACAAAAACTTTTATGATCCAGAAATAATTGTCCTGAATCTAGATGTATTTGGTAAGTATCCGTTTATTGTATGAAACAATTACGAAATTCTATTTCAAAGGATTCCATTCAAAGTTCACTTTTCAAAACCAGTTGTTAAAAAGGACAGTGTGTCAGTTTTAATAAAAGAAATAAAAGTGATTAATTCGAAACATAAAAACATTTATAAAAGAGAAGGCAAGGCAATGCAAGACAATTGCCCAGAAAGTGTAATGAATAGTTTTCGCTCGTAGCTAGAGCCTTGTACCGCGGGTGTCTGTTATTCGTGACAATGTTAACATCCGACACAATGCCCACAGCCGACCGTGCTTACAAATCTGCGACACCATTCGTAGTTTTAGGTATATATACATGTACTAGCTGTTGCCCGCGGCTCCGCCCGCGTGGATGTCGGTTATCGCTGTAAAAAGTAAAGGAATACAACTAGGCCGCTATGTGTATGTATTTGGCAATAATGTTCTTAAGGTTTATATAACCAGAAATTTCGCTGTGCACAATTCTCACATTACTACATACTACTAAGTAGTAAAATAATATATGTATATAGTAGGTATTGGAAGACGATTCTAGTAATAAGAAGCCACCAGTCAAAATAAACGTTCTTGAGAAAGCAATGTTCTCTAAGATCAATATTTGAATTGTCGGCCCGTCTGTTGGTCACGGTGATAACTCATTGTATGAGGTAAGCAGATTGGGAAAGTAAGATTATCGGTGCGTCTTTTAGCTTAAACTCAAAATGAATTTATTCTTTTAGTTTACAAAGTAACACTTATGAAGGTCATAAATTATGAAGGTCATAAATTATTATGACCATTAATTATGAAGGTCATAAATCATCAAGGTCATAAATTATGAATAAGCCAGAAAGATGTCAGCAAAATTTTCCTACGGCTAGTTCACTGACGTGGAGCCATGACAAGAATTAGCAAGAAACACAGGCCACTCTTTTTGAAATAGATTATAATCTGGAAAAACACATAGGCTACTTTTTATCCCCGAAAACTCTGTTCCCGGAAAACTCTGTTCCCGAGGGAATGTACGCGCGGGCAAAGCCACGGGCGTAAGCTAGTAATAATATATATAAAGCGATGTGAAAAATGTCGTGCCCGGAGCAGGATTCGAACCTGCGCCTCTCGGTGTCTGTGTGTTACGTCTTGAAGTAACATGAATCAAGCTCCGGGCTCGAGTTTTTCCCACATCGCTTTGTATATTTAAATATCTGAGCTAATTTGATAGCAAAAATATTTAATAATAATAATTCCTAAACGGCAAAATTTATTTTAACAGTTTTAATTGATTTTTTAGTCGATACAAAATATATTACAGTATCCTTTGACTATGCCTATAATTATTAAAGCTACCACCAATCCTAGTAACATTATAATCCTCTCTGTATTACCAAAACCGCAATCATTCGCACAGAAATCACGTACATTAACCGATCAAATTATATACTGGAACATAACGGTCGGATAAGTCATTATGGTAATAACACCTAAACATGTGTCAACCACAATAGTCATATATACACTGACGGACTCATAAACTGCATCAAAGTTCAGGATTATTTTTAAAATGATTTTTTAATAAGTATGATAACTTTTTAGATTAAATTATATAAATATGGAAAGACTGGCTCTTAATCTCAAAAAAAAAGGAAAATTTAAAAATAGAACTGCAGTAAAACAAATGAATATAGCCGGGAAAAGAAAATTTACTCGTAGTATCAGATTTGCGTGTTATTTATAGCAAAGTTTTAAATTGATTATCATTGATTTTTTATTCTTTTGTCAATTGAATTATTGTTACCAGCAGAATTGTTGGGTTAGTTTTTTAACTCATCGAGAGTTTTTGAACCATAATATGGATACTTCGTCCGAACAAGCGGCTCAAATTGTAGCATTGGTGCGGGAGGGCTTGGATCAACGAACGATTGGTAGAAATTTAAATTTAAACCAGTCTACGGTTTCTAGAATATACAGAAGGTTTGTGGAGACAGATTCTTACAGAAGGAGACGTGGTACAGGCAGGACTCGAGCAACCACCGGTCGTGATGACCGATTTATTGTTACAACTTCCCTGCGAAATCGTTTCCTCACGTCTGTTAACATCAAAACAGAGCTTAATGAAGTGCGTGGAGTAAACGTGAGTGCACGAACAATAAGAAGAAGGTTAAAGGAAGCGGATATCACCCCTTTTAGACCAGCAAATGGTCCAAAGTTGTCTGTAGCTCACAGACAAGCTCGCTTAAGATTTGCGCGTGATCACCTGAATTGGACAGAAGAGCAATGGACCTCCGTATTGTTCACGGACGAGTGTAGGACATGTTTATATGGTGCAGATGGTCGCAGAAGAGTCTATCGTCGACGTGGGGAGCGATATGCTCAAAGTTGCATTGAGGAGCGTGTTCCTTTTGGAGGCGGTTCGTGTCTGGGGTGGCATATCGATGAACGGGCGAACAGAACTTGTGTTCATAGACATGGTCCGTCAAAACGGTAATAGAGGGGGTATGACTGCACATCGCTACATAACAGAGATCTTAGAAGATCACGTGGTGCCTTACATGGGATTCATAGGCGAAAATTTTACTTTAATGCAGGATAATGCCCGGCCGCACGCTGCTGCACAAGTTCGACAATATTGCGAAGAGGTTGGGATACGTACAATGAATTGGCCAGCACGCAGCCCGGATCTTAATCCCATTGAGCATGTTTGGAACAATTTAAAAAGAGCTGTATATGCGAGAAACCCTTTGCCCACGACAGTGGCAGCACTAAGAACAGCACTTTCAGAAGAATGGGACAATATTCCGCAAGATCTTTTAATAACCCTAATAAAATCTATGCGGAACAGATTAGAATCCGTAATAAGGGCACGTGGAGGTAATACACCTTATTAAAACATAAATAAACCCTTGCATAAAGTTTGTGTCTATTGTTAAAACCAATTTTTTAATTAAACCAATTTTCCTTAAATTTCTGTTTTTCTTCAAAAAAAGTCTTAAGGTCCTTTCCAGTACACAAACTTAAACTTAAGGATATGACCCTACACTGTTTTAAAGTTCACGAACCAATCTAGAGGTTTCAATTTAAATCTGTATAGAAAGTTTGACTACTTGGTTAAAATATTTATTTCAAAGTCGTCTATTACTTTGATGCAGTTTATGAGTCCGTCAGTGTATTATCTCCATACTAAATCTTATATATATGTATATTATGTCGAAGGATGCAATACCTGAGCGTGGCTGATAGTGGAATGTCAAGCAAACTCTTTGAAGAAAATGTTGTTTTTATTATTGCTTGAGTGTGTTTGGCTTTGGCGCGATCATAGACAACGAGTGACAGATGACATTTGACGTATGACGTTTGATTATAGACTTGAGGGATGACAGCTAGTTAATGGAGGATTCTAACGTCCATGGGTCGATTGGGGGAATCTTGTGTTGAACGGGCGAATAATCGGTCATGATCGCGCAATGGCTAACCTCACTGCATTCCACGAGTATTTTGTTAATTTAAATCCGAAAGTATTGTAAGCATCGTGTTGTATTTTATAACCAATGTCTGGTTATTAATAAACATCATAGCAGTGAACAATTTACGAGTATTATTTCAAGACCATCCTGATGTCGGACAAACGTTCGAACGAACACGAGAATTAAGACTTGCCTTTCCCGCCGACATATTATTATATAAAATTCTCGTGTCACAATGTTAGTTAGCATACTGCTCTGAAACGGCTCGACCGATTTTTATGAAATTTTGTGTGCACGTCGTGTAGGTCTGAGAATCGGTCAACATTTATTTTTCATCCCCCTTAATGTTAAGGGTGGTCCTAAATTTATTTTTAGTCAATTTTTTTGTTTTTATTTTTTTATGATACAGCATACAAAAATACATACATAAATTTTTAACAGCGATATTACTATTTTAGTCGCAAAACAACGTTCGCTGGGTCAGCTTGTAACATTATAAAATAAACTGTTCTCTATTGTTATTCAGTTCTATATTGTTGTGAACGTCAATTTAGACTAATGATCGACATTAAGAAACTCAATCAGACTGTTCATTGCGCTACGTAGGGGACGTTTTTTTATACTACTTGGGTGGCAAACACGCATACGGCCCGCCTGATGTTAAGCAGTTACCGTAGCCTATGGACGCTTGCAATACCAGCGTTATCATTTGCGTGTTGTCAACCCATTTTTTTACACTAGAGCTTTAAGATGGAGTATCTCGTGGGATTGGATTACGTTTCTTTCAAAACGCATTCCTAAATGAGCGCTGGAGACCTGTACTCACACACAGTAGGATCACAACTACACCACTTCTTCTTCTGTAAGGTGGAGGACTTTCTCCAGTCGGGCTTGTTCGGTAGAATCACAACAACTCAGTCATCTGGTTGGCCACTAACCAAACGATAAGAAGAAAACATTATTACTTACTTGTTGTTTGAACAAATAATAATGAAATACTGTTTATTATTTGATTTTAGAATGAAAACAGTTCAGTTGCCAGTTATCTCGCTAAAACAATGAAGAATAACGAGCACATTATGAAGGCTCTCATTAAATCCTGCCAAACTAACTGACACATGAATGTTCATTGTGTCTCTCCACGTGTTTCTATTATCGACATCATTTTCCTGGTAACGAAATATTAAGTTCGGAGCGAACTGATGTAGGTACTTGGCAATGTATGATGACAACTCGGACACCACACTGTATACACGTTGAAAGAAAGAAAGAACGTTTATTTTGCTTCTTCTTCTAATTTATTTATTTAGGTACACAAAACACATTACAATAAAAAACATATCTAAAATAGAAGATACAAGGTTTCGAACTGGACTGCAACGTAATAATATGTATACAAAGAAAAACAATCTGTAGCAATAAAAAAGAAAATAGTACTAGTTACTGACCTTTCACATTCAACACTTAAACACAACGCATCCCATGTATCCATCACACGGTAAAACCTGAATGACTCGGTTTCAGGTGTGACAATTTGTCACACCTGAAACCGAGTCAACCAATAATAATCGTTTGGTTAGTGGCCAAGCTGGTGACAGAGTTATTTAGATCGCCCATATTTAGGCCTCTGTCGTGATCTAATGACTGTTAACAGTCGGGACCGACTTTTAACGTGCCCTCCGAAGCACGGAGACGCTCAAATGAAATACCACTATGCGGTCACCCATCTATAGGGTTACCGCGCCTCTGGTAGATTAACCCGTTGGTCGTTTACCGAACAGTGAGTGCACCTAGCTATGAGCGCCTCAATTATTTTGATGAACAAAAGACACATGATTATAATAAAGAAGACAGAAAATTATAGCAAGATAAGGTAGGTACATAGTAATAAATTAAAATACTTACAGAAAATAAAAACGACCAGCAAAAGTACTACATTTTTTTCTTATTTGCTCCGGTGTACCATGTGTCTCTGTGCACAAAATCATGTTCTTCTTCTTTGTAATAATAAATAAAAAAAAAAAAAAAAAAAAACTTGATCAGATCAGATCCATGTTGCCATGTCACTAACTAGAATAGTACTTGAAAGTATCTGGTACATTTGTATTCTTAATCCTTCACTACATGTATACATTTGTATTCTTAATCCTTCACTACATGTATATTATTCTTACAGCCTTACAAATAAACGTGGTATAACAGTATACTCGAGTATAAACAGAGAATTAGCAAGATGTCTACAAATAAACAAAGAATAACTTATACCAAGTATAGCGCTGACATTTCTGTTCATACAATCGTTATTCTGAAGTTATACGCGCCCATACCCTAGTATAAACCTAGTATAATCATAAAATACTACGATTCAGGCTTGTTTACGTGTTTATATTTTCAAAAAATGGATTTAAAAGCAATGGAAAAAGTAGAACAAGTAAAAAACGTAATTGTTTTAATACAGGCTGCAAGAAAAGTTAAATAAAATGTCGGTTTTCTAAAAGTGGTATGATGTTTTTGGATAAATTATTTGGTAGATATCTCAATATGGAGAATAGAAGTTAATCCACCCGGATAACCTTTTATTCTACAATTGATTATTGCTTTGAGATACTGGGGACGTAATCAGGTAAGAACATTAGGATATTCACACATGTAACTAAATCTGTTCTATCAGTTTCACAAATTTAACTACCTACTCGTTTCTTGTTCCGTTGTCCTTGTTGTGGACATTCACGGTTTGACTCAGCAGTCTATATTAAAAAAAAAATCGATGACATTTACATGCCACATACTATAAACGAACATCTTCATGTTATGGAAAATTTCAATGAGATTTAAAAATTAAAAACTGTCGAAAAAAGTTTTGTTGACAAATAGATTCAGTTGTCATAGACAAAATACGTATTTTTTTATGAAGTTTCTCTTTGGTGGTGCTGTTGCCAAATCGTGCAATTTGACATAACGGATGAATAGTTATACGAAAGTTATACCTGCTTTATTTGTTAAAAAATATTTGAAGTGAAACTTCTATAACGACGTATGGGAGAAATTTTGTAGCAGTGTAAAAAAATCGTCACGTTTTTCGGTTACGCGCCATGTTGGTATAGTGACGTAAAGAATATAATGTAATATATTATAATAATAACAACAATATATTAGTTTTGAAGTTTGGTTTGAAATAAGAATAACAATATATTAATTTGAAAGTGATAAAATAAAAAGACTTATTCAAATTTAAGTGAATTTACAAGAAAAGTGAGAGTGATTATATATTTCGTTTTATAAATTCAACACGTATGAGCATGATTTTAATATTTATTTGAGGTTAACCTCACTTTTTGATTGTAAGTATCAGTGAATGTATATAAATCTGTTAAAATTAGCAAGTATAAATATGACTGTAAATCTAGTGAACATTATTAATTCTAAAAACAGTAAAAAATATAAATTAAATAATAATTTAAAAATAAAACAAAACTCTTATAAACTTACACTTACAAAACACGATTAGAAAATAAAAATATGTATACGTACATCTTTTTTAATTATTCGTTTTTAATGATTTATTTATTCATTTTTAATTTTATAAAATCGTTGCATTTCTACAAGATTAACTGTCTTCATATAATTGTATTACTTTGAAAAGATAATTAAGAAAAATTAAGATAAAGAAGTTTCACTTCTTGCCTGTGTACTCTGGTACACACACAATATATATATTTTTTATTTATTCTTAATTTATACTCGTAACTCGTATACTATACCTCGTATAAGAATGAGATAAATGTGATATAACAATTTTTTATTTGTTAGGCTGTTAGTGTTTACTTGCGACAAAATGCAAGATTAAAAGTTTCGACTCTGCTTTGATGAATCAGTCAATTCGGAAAAGTAAAGAAAAGACAATCATATTATATAATGTTACAGGCAAGACTCTTTAAGTTAAGTTAAAACTGCGACCATCTACACTAATGTCAGAATCTAATATTATTTTAAGTTTAATATGTAATAAGTACCTACTTTTGACTTTTTAATATCAGACAAAAGTACTTTTAACCAGTAAAGAGTTTTGACTTTAACATATACATTATGTGAAATATTCATCACCTTGTAGTGTTTATTCTCTTTCGAATTTTGATCGCAAATAATAAAGACTAGACATTTACGCGGCCAAGGTTACACTGCACTCTTGCATGCACTCTCTATTTCCTCATTCTCATAGTTCAACAGTACTGAAATTCGATAGAACCAGCTTGATTGGAAGGATTTTGGACCAAAGGCACGTATTTTCCGAAGCGTGAAAGTGTAAATACCGTGTAAACTTCGAGCTACGAACTTTTAACATTGCCTTAACCTGACGATACACAAGTTTAGAAAATGAACAAGTGGAGTGGTCTCGGCTTATGTATGACCTACTTTTACGTACCTCAAACTATCAACCGCCTGCATTGATCTTTTTTGAATTGCTTTTGAACTTTTTAAGAGAGGTAGGGCACCATACTAGCGGGCAAGCCCGACTGGGGAAGGACATTACAGAAGACCACAGCCAAATAACTACACACAGCGGTGAAATTGTGTTTCTGTGTGTAAGTACAGGTCTCCAATCTTAATGCCCTGGTGTAAAAAAATGGGTTGGCAACACCCAAGCGACACCTCTGGTATCGTAAGCGTCAATAGGCTACGGTAACTGCTCAACATTAGGCGGGCCGTATGCTTGTTTGCCACCCAAGTAGTATAAAAAAAACTGTACGGTTGGTTCATTGGCTCGCCATTTACCACTGCGCGGCGTGTGGGTTCGATCCCAACACGGGACAAAAATTCGTCTGATTCATAAATAGTTCCTCGGGGCAACTATTTATGAATCAGACAAATTTTTGTAAGGGTATACTCTGTGTCCTCTTGGGATGCAGCTGAAAATCAGCACGGAATTCTTCTGTAGGTCCCTACTTTGCATTATGCTGAGCTGTTGACTATATTGGCACTAGTAAAATTATTTATTTACATTAGCTAGTTATATAAGTTTTTAATGGGTAAAAATGTGCCAATTAAAGACTTTTCTTTCTTTCTTTATTTCGTCATTGTATGTTTGTAAAGTTCCCCGCGACACAGGGCTTGTTCGCTATTATAGGAGTTATCTTTTTAAAAAATAAAAATAAAAACTAAGATTTTAAGTGGTTGTCGGAAATTTATTATACTGAGTGACTTGGTTATGTTTATGTTCGCTTTATAATGATGCTTTACCTACATACATAATGACAATTAAGACATAGTTGTCATTAAAGTACTTATATTCTGACGACACAGATTATTTGACAGATTATTTGGAAAGAAAATTTTAATAAAGATACATAAAGATAGCTTATCGGAACATTGAAAGAAAAAGTTACAATTTTATATGTTACTAGGTGAGACCCAGCAAACGTTGTTTTGCTACTAAAATAGTAATATCGCTATTAAAAATAGAGGTTGATCGTAGAGGAGTGAAAATTAAGGGTTGTATGTATTTTTATATGCTGTATCATAAAAAAATAAAACATAAAATTTTGTCTAAAAAATAAAAATAATAATTTAGGGGTGGACCACCCTTAACATTTAAGTGGATTAAAAATAGATGTTGTCTGATTCGCAGACCTAACCGATATGCACACAAAATTTCACAAAAATCCTTCGAGCTATTTTGGAGGAGTTTGATTACAAATACCGTGACACGAGAATTTTATATATAAGATACATATATTATATGATTTTAACATTCTGAAGGTTATTCATATCGCTGTAGACACTTTTCTTCAGGAGCCATACAATAGCGAGAGAACTTATTTCCCCGGGACCGATCTTAACATATTCTTGATCGACCGTAAAAGATAATAAGTGAGACACAGTACTAAAGCAAATCGAATCCTATCTAAAAGTAATAGGATCAATATTTCCCTGAGTGAATAGAGGATGATTTTTAGAACTTCAGCGTTAAATAAACGAGCGAAGTAAATTCAATTTAGTTGTTTGCGAACTAAGGTTGGTTTTGGCGAGTCATAGGATGATAACGAATGTTTTGCTACGCTTCGACTCCATTTTCTACGTATATTCGTAGTTGGTATTGAAATTTTGCGAGATTTTATTTTGTCTTTGTATAGGTAATAAAATGTTTTTGTTCTATGCAATGGCGTGACTTAAAATAGTGTTATTTAGTTTTTTTGTTACTATCAGCGTTAAACTCTTTGACTGAGTACTGTGATTCCATTTTTTTTATACTTTTTGGGTGGCAAACAAGCATACGGCCCGCCTGATGTTTTGCAGTTACCGTAGCCTATGGACGCTTGCAATACCAGAGGTATCACTTGCGTGTCGCCAACCAATTTTTTTAGACCAGGCCTTTAAGATTGGAGTATCCGTGGGATAGGAATACGTTTCTTTCAAAACGCATCCCTAAATGAGCGCTGGAGACCTGTACTCACACACAGGAACACAACTACACCGCTGTGTGTAGTTATTTGGCTGTGGTCTTTTGTAAGGTCCTTCCCCAGTCGGGCTTGCTCGCTAGTATGGTGCCCTATCTGTCTCAACTTGCGTCACTTTGTATGCTACTGTCAGAGGTTGTATATATCTAGCCCTGGAGTCAATCAATCATTATATCTCAGTCCACTGCTGGACAAGGGTCTTCCCTTATTAGCTCAACGTAGTTATACTATACAATTTTATTATTCATTCAAATCACTTGAGTTTCTAGTACTTCTTCTAATGGCCGTACCCTTGTCAACGTACTTGCCGTCAGAAATAGCTGACATTATTAATCTGGTTTTCTTGTTACATTTAAATCCGTTTGATTACTTTGCTAAGTCATAGCCAAGGCAATAAATATTTTCTTGTTATTATTTTTATACGAGAAGCGGTGGTGGCCGAGTGGGAAAGTAACAAACTTGTACGCAAGAGGTGCGAGTTCGATCCCGTACTAATCAAATGATTCACCATCTGCTAACGTTGAAGGAAAACATCGTGAGGAAATCAACATGTTTTCGAAGAAATTCTAAAGACATGTCTGATTCCCAACCTATTCTTGAACCCTATCTCTCTTGATGGAGGAGAGGAGACACGTGCCCAACTGTGGGACATAATAATATATGAGTTGTTATTATTTTTATATTATTGAGCTATGGTCTATTCCTAACAGACCTTTGGGGAAAAAGTAGTAGTGCATGTATTGTATATCAATCAAACACTAAGTGTAATAAATTATTTGATTGCACAAGTAGGCACACGATATATACCTATCATTTTTAATCAACTAGTAATATTCTAATAACTTCTAATCAATCAGTAAACAGAAAATATCACTCGCGTTTCACTTGATTTGTTATATTTTCCCAATCGCAATATGATATTTTATACATTCCCAATGGTCCTGAAACTTCCCAATCACAAAATGTTTCAATGCTCAGCAATTCCATTTTAATTTTTTAAATCAAGGAAATAATTATTATATTGTTTTGCAAATTTTAATAATATTTATAGAAAGTATATTTTAGTGAACTGATGGCTGTTGGGGCAGATAGGTTCTAGAGTGGCGACAACGAACTGAAAGACGAAACGTGGGCAGGCCTCCAACAAGGTGGACCGATGACCTGGTAAAGGTTGCGGGCAACCAATAGACAAGGTCGGCTCAGGATCGAGAGTTGTGGAAAACCTTGGGGGAGGCTCATGTCCAGCAGTGGACGTCTTTTGGCTGAGATGATGATATTTTAATGGTCACCACGGTTGGTCAAAATTCGGACGTAATTCTTTAAATCAAACATGAAGAAAAACAACTGTTTACAACTATTTACTTTTATTGTCAAAATTAAAACTCGTCAATCTACTACTGTCCTGTATGGTGACGGATTAAGAATATAAATGTCCCTACCCCGTTCCATCCCGAGACTGTCGTAAGAGTCGACTAAGGGAGTAAGTCAGGCCAACAATATACAGTGCAAAAGAGGGAAAACTCGCAACAAAACCCTATACCAACTAGTGGTATAGTAGGATAATATCCCTCCAAATGTGTGGAGGAGACCCGTGCCCAGTACCTACTAGGCACGGGTCTCCTCCACACATTTGGAGGGATATTCGTCGTTTATGGGTTGAAATGATGAATATCTACTAACCAATACAAAATAGATAGAAGAAAAAGGTATTTTACCTGTTTATTTTTAGGTAGATACTAGTGGACCTGGCAGACGTCGTCCTGCCGGAAAAAGCTGAAATACCGACAGCAGCGCCACCTACCGGGTCCAATTGTGAATCTAAACCATCCAGGGCCCTACCCGAACACACACACAAAATTTCATCAAAATCGGTCCACCCGTCTAGGAGGAGTTCAGTCACATACACACGCACACAAGAAATATATATATTAAGATAATATGATCACGGTCGCTGTTGTCGGGTTTCACAACCTCCTTGATTTGTAGCCTAAGGTAATGTTCTGTTTTGCAGTTATATATAGGTGAAGGTAAAGGTTAGAACACTTTGGTAAATTATCTTTTCTTTTTAACCGACTTCAAAAAAAGGAGGAATTTATATACATATATTAAGTTATAAGGTTTCTAAAGGGTCGGCAACGCGCGAGTGATACCCCTGAGCCTCTAGACAAGTGGCATAAGCGATAGTCGAAACGAAAAGTCAAAAAATAAAATGTATGGAATTTGACGTGAGTCTACGATTCAATATCGTAAACTTACGTCAAATCCCATACATTTTTTTTTTACTTTTCGATTCGACTATCGCTTATGCCACTTGTCTAGGGGCTCTGGTGTTGCAAGCGTCCATATTCTACGGTAACTGCTTACCATTAGCCGGACCGTATGCTTGTTTGCCTCCTTGGTAGTATATTATGTTCGACTGTATGTTTTTTTAGTATATTTATCGATTTTTCCCTCATTTAATTTTGTGGACCGATTCTCGAAATTATTTTTTTATTTGAGAGATTTTACTTTTGAGGTAGTCCCATTGGCACCAAGTCATGGTCTGATGATGGAATTCCAGGGCAACCCTCACATGTTATAGGTACTAACAATGTATATTTTTTACTTTTATTATATAACTAAAAATAGAAAAATAAATAAATTTTAGAAAAACATTAAACCGACTTTAATATGCTAAAAATAACTGAATACAGATTGAAGATTGCCAAGCTGAATGTTAGGTGACAGGATGAACCCAGCACCGACTTCAATCTGTATTTTGTTATTTCTAGCTTTCTGAAGTCAGTTTTCTTTTCATGTAGTGCCTTGTTGATCATGCCATGATGATATGGGCCAATGACTTGAAGATTGTTGTGATAGACTAGGGCTCGTATTTGTAAAAGCATCTCAGGTATTGAGTACGCGCACTTTACGTACCGTCTCTTTCTAACTACGGTCTCGGGCGCCTAGTTAGAAAGAGACAGGGTGTCAAGTACGCGTACTCAATACCTGAGATGCTTTTACAAATACGAGCCCTAGTCTACCACAGCGTATAGACGTGCCACGATTTAGAATAGGCCAAGGTCCTGCAATGGTCTAAAACAGGCTGAAAGATAGACTGATGTGGCTTCAGTATTCTTTATAAAATTTTTGTCTATATTATAATATATTTTATTTATACACTGACGACAAGTTAGGTTCACCGGCTCAAGTGGCTACCTCGCTCTTCATAAATGCGCGGCGTGTTGCAGGTTCGATCTCCACACGGGACAAAAATTTGTATGCTCCGTAAAAAATTGTCCCGCGTCTGGGTGTACTTTGTGTCTATTAATTATATGTTTTTAAAGTCCCCCGCGACACAGGGCTTGTATTCTAGTGCAGGAGTTGTCATAAAACCCCACTAAATAAAATATTTTTTTTTTTTTTTTATACTACCAAGGTGGCAAACAAGCATACGGCCCGCCTGATGGTAAGCAGTTACCTATGGACGTTTGCAACACCAGGGGTGTCACTCACGCGTTGCCGACCCTTTAAAAACCTTATAAATTTGCTTCATCCTAATAAATATAATAAAGTTACTACTCTTTTATTGCCACTTTCATGATGAGTACCCAGAAAAATTCTCCTGGCTTCCTAATATAACCCCTTAGTAGTGTACGACACCCCCGGGAAATGATAGGGAGGGCTATCCACTCCGCAGGCCACAGCATGGAATGATTTAGGATATTTTTTATTTATTTTTATTTAAACTTCCTGCACAAAATTATACAGAGGCGGACTTAATGCCTTAGGCATTTTCTACCAGTCAACCTAGGGTGATGCAGAGATATTAATGGCAGGTGTTAGAATTATTGAAAAACATAAATAATTAATTTAGTAAGTTACATACAATAGTATAAGAAATAAATACTTCATATATATATGTACTTACACTTAGCACCTAATGTTCCTGATGTTAGATATTATGCCATGTTCAACTGCTTAAGAAAAGTACTTAGTAGTAACAGCAAGTTACCAGCTGTAATATTAGGCGATTTCAACCTAAACTCAACTAGCGCTTCTGTTCGCACTGATTTTGAATTATTCCTTGCTGAATGTAATCTTTTACAGAAAAACACTGTTTTAAATGACCTAGGACGCATGTTAGACTTAATATTAGTTAATACAGTTGTGGTAGGAGTCTCGGTTTCAATATGTTCCGGGATAGTACCTAATGAAATACACCATAAGCCTCTTGACGTCACATTGGATATTAGCACACCCTGTATATTTAACAAAAAAAACAGCTGTCGTGTTAATACTCCAAGACTAACATCTGAGTTTAACTTTCGTAAGGCAGATTTCTTCACACTCTACACCAAACTCTTAAACATTGACTGGAATCCGATATATTCATGCGTAAACGTTGATGACGCAGTAAATATGTTACAAAACTTAGTATGCAGTACATTTACGGAAACTGTTCCCTTCAAAAGAATTAAGACGCATACAAGTTATCCACAATGGTTTTCTCCCAACACGATAACATTAAATAGTCTTAAAAACAACTATCATAGGTTGTACAAGCAAGGTAATAACCAATTGTACTATGCTTTCTTCACATACTACAGACGATTAGTAAAAAATAGCGTTCAAACAGACTACTTAGGGTACACTAGTCGTATCCAAAGTGACATTGGACGAGATCCTAAAGCCTTTTGGGCATTTATAAAGAGCAATCGTGAGAACAATGAGCAGGAAACTTTTGGCGATATGTCTTCCATACAGGTTGCCGACGCTTTTTCAAATTATTTTCGAAGTGTTTTTCTACCCAACTCACCTTCCTTAGATATTAATAATGCGGTTACAGCGGCAGCCTCATACCCAGACGTCCCGCAACATATAAACATTGAACACATATCTGAAAATGAAGTACGTAAAGCCATATTACGGCTAGCTCCTAAGTACACCCAAGGTCCAGACGGCATACCGCAGTTGATAGTTAGAGATGGTTACAAAATATTTACAAAACCCTTGCAGTTTATATTTAATCTCTCACTAAGCACAAAAGCTTACCCTACAGCATGGAAGACATCCAGAGTTATTCCAATTCACAAAAGCGGGAATAAATCTGACATAAAGAACTACCGGCCAATAGCTATCCTCTCTGTATTCGGTAAAATCTTAGAATCTATTTTAAATAAAAAGATTTCTGATGAACTTCAGGGTTGGTTTGCTGACGAACAACATGGCTTCCTACCAAGGCGTTCAACTACATCAAACCTACTTAACATAGTTGCACTTCTCACCAAAAATGTAAATGATAAAGTACAAGTAGATGTTGCATACTTTGATTATCAGAAAGCATTTGATAGGGTTGACAATGATGTGCTATTAGGAAAATTGGCAAAGGCAGGTTTCTCAAGATCTCTGCTGACATATTTCGCCAACTATCTATTCGACCGTAAGCAGTACGTAACGTACAATGATTCGAAATCTGCTCTTTATACAGTAACATCAGGCATAGGTCAGGGTAGCAGTCTAGGGCCGTTGTTGTTTCTAATCTTTATCAACGAACTGCCCAAACAAATGAAACACTCCACAATACTAATGTTTGCAGATGACGTAAAACTCGCACTACCAATACATAATCCTACTGATACAGCCAGACTCCAGCAGGATATTAACAGCTTATACATCTGGAGCACTAACAATAAACTAAGCCTAAACATTAGTAAGTGCGCAATTATGTTCTACTCCAAAGGAACATCACCAGTACACAACACCTACACTTTAAACAATGACAGCCTCAATAGAGTGTCAACCATACGTGACCTGGGAACCCACTTTGACACTCAACTCACTTTCAACTACCACATAACTCAGGTATGCAATACATCCTGCAGAAATCTTGGTTTTGTCATGCGCCAAATAAAACTATTTAATAACAGGCAAGCTATAGTAGTGCTATACAATGCGTATATTCGTAGCATTTTAGAAACGAACTGTGCAATTTGGATTCCACATGAAAAAAAATACACGTTAGCCCTGGAGAAAATCCAAAAAGCTTTTATACGTTACCTGTTCCTCAAAATACATGGCTACTACCCATATATGTATCCTACCCCGTTCGTATTAGGAATGGTCACATACCAGAGTTTAGAAGTGAGGAGAAATCTTGCCCTTATAAAATATTTTATCAGCCTAATACGTGGATCACTTTCCAACCCACACCTACTACAGTATGTGTCGCTAAACGTACCACCACTTATAAGAAACTCACTTCGCCCACGAAAACGTCCTCTATTTAATATACCAACAAATATTACAGTAAGTCTTTTAAAAAGTCCGCTGTATTTGGCACTAAACCACATTAGCAACATCTTAAATTACGACGAATCGCTTGATCTGTACAGTGACGGGGAACCGAGGCTTTTAACCGCGTCTGTTCGATATTTGGAGTCTATTTCAACTCCAAGTACAATCTGCTCCTAGAAATAGTCTTTGTTTGTTTGTTTTGTTTTATTTTAGTTTATTTTAAGTCTAATGTAATATTTATATTCTATTGTTATAATTACTTATGTTCCTATTAATGTTAATATTTCAATATATTTAAACTTTATTATGTACCTACCAAAAACTTATATGTGTGGTGTAAACTGTGAATTTAAGTTGGTAATAAATAAATAAATAAATAAATAAATAAATGTAATTATCACAGATACTATAATATATAATATTATACTAAAATCATCAATGATACAATAATAAAATATTTAAGCTTAATTACATTAAGTATATTGTCTTTTTGTAACTTGTAAATTATAGCATATCCTACTAATATTATAAACGCGAAAGTTTGTAAGTATGGATGGATGGATGGATGGATGGATGGATGGATTGATGGATGTTTGTTACATTTTCACGTAAAAACTACTGAACGGATCTGGATGAAACTTGGCACAGAGATAGATAATGGTCTGGAATAACACATAGGCTACTTTTTACAGGGATAACCGACATCCACGCGGGCGGAGCCGCGGGCAACAGCTAGTTATACATAAGCAGACCATCGCATCATAGCGAATAAGTACCTAGCGTTGGTAGTAGTAGAAGTAGCAACACATATGTCAACGACGCAAATTCAACCTTTTGAATAGGATCGCGGGGAAGCGTAGGGTGCGACGCGGGCATAGTAAGCGATGCGAATCGCGTCGCTGACACCATCCTTACTTATATTATAGATGTGAATGTTTGGGTATGGATGTTTGTTTCTCTTTCACGCAAAAACTACTGAACGGATCTGAATGAAATTTGGCACAGACATAGATTATAGTCTGGAATAGCATATAGGCTTCTTATTGCGATAACCGACACCTACGCAGGCGGAGCCGCAGGCAACAACTAGTATAATAATATGTCCCACTGCTGGCCACGGAAAACCTCTTCTATATTGAGATAATAGAGTGTGTTTAGGCATTAATCCTTACCACACACCAAATATGTTTGCCGTCCAAGTAGTATAAAAAAATGTACAGATAAAAAATGGTGTTCAATCCACAAAGAATGCTTCAACTTTAAAATCTGTAGCCAACAAGCTGGGTACAATGTTGGATATATTTACATAAATCGATAACCATTGAGGAAAACCGATATCTCGTAAACGAGTGCGACGCCTTGTTAGAGAGTATAGCAAGCAATGTTTCAATGTAAGACTCATGTTTATTGGAATGGTATCTATCTATAACAAAAATTATAACACCAGAAGAAAAATTGGTGCCGAAAGAAGAATACTTGACGTTTGTTTGCACCACAAACAAACACCGAAGTATTCCTCTTTCGGCACCAATTGTTTGAGCACCAATGGTTTCGGCAACTAAGCTATTCCACTTACAGCACCAATAGGTATATGGGCTTGGTGCTGAATCCAAGCTGCTCAAAAAATTGGTGCCGAAAGAGGAATACTTCCAAACGTCCATAGGCTACGGTAACTGCTTACCATCTAGCGGGCCGTATGCTTGTTTGCCTCCTTGGTAGTATGTGATTGATTCTGACAGTGCTTGTAATTATTTGACATTCTTAAGTTATATCATACTAGCTGTTGACGCGTCTCCGTTCGCGTGGATGTCGGTTATCGCGATAAAAATGTATCAACTAAAAATTAAATTAAAACTGTTAAAATAAATTTAGCCGTTTAGAAATTATTATTATTAAATATTTTTATTATTTTTGCTATGAAATTAGCTCAAATATATTTAAATACTAGCTGTTGCCCGCGGCTCCACCCGCTTTTAGTCTTTGTCAAAAAATATAACAAAAACTAGCAAACAAAACAAATAACAACAAGAGAACATTAATTAATGTAATCAAATTGTTAATGTGTTTCATAAGGCGCGCTATAGGCCCAAACTTAATCAAAATATTCCAAACAAAAACTGCAATGAACTCGTTAATTAAAACTTTATCGCAGCAGAAGCCAACCAAGCAAGAGAGTCAATTAAACCGATCGCCAATAAGTTATTTATCGAAAAATATCACAATTCAGGGATCCAAAAGTTTGACATCCGCGCGATTAAAGTTTAACCCGTGGGCTGATAAACAAACTGGGTTTTACGAGGAAACTTGGGTGTTTATCCTGAATAAAATATTATTATGTCGCTCCGTGAACGTGAGGTGGACATCAGTAAACAGACGGTGGACAGACGTAGGTATGAAGATAGAATGTTGTTTTTATGAGCTGAAAGCAAATAGACATGGCCGACGTTATTATATATCGTAAGGATTATACCCGCTGTATGTACGAAAAAATATTACCTGTTATCTTATAAAGCTGAAGAGTTTTTTTGTTTGGTTGAATGCACTAATCTCAGAAATTACTGGTTCGATTTAAAAAAAAACTTATTTTGTTGATTAGTGCATTTATCCAGGAAGGCTATAGGCTATATAACATCACGCTATGATCAATAGGAGCGGAGCAGTAGTGAGATATGTTGCAAAACCGGGAAAAATATTCCAAATTACCACGCGGACAAAGTCGCGGGCGACCCCTAGTAGGTATATTATATGGGTTACACAATACTAGGATTAATTATATTATATAATAGCTGTATCCCGCGAAGCTATGTTAATAAAAATAAACAAAATTTCTAAAATAAAAGTACTTAAGCTACTCTTTATTACATCAGCTATCTGCCAGTGAAAGTCCCGTCAAAATCGGTCTGGTTTTAGAGAGTAGCCGGAACAGACAGACAGACCGAAATTTAAAAGTATATATTTTGTTATAATAATTATGTATGTATGTATGCACGGATTAAGTGTCTGTTTGTAATATTAAAATAACCACTTTTTACAAATTACATATGGATGCATTTAGTAAAAAGAGGTTACTTTAACATTACAAACGGACAATCCAATTTAATTTATTTGTATAGATGTAGAGATGAAGAACGCTCTCACATGAAATATATTTTGTATGATCTTTAGAAATTCCAAGTCTCGATAAGCGGTCGCGGCCATCTTTACAAATACATATCACTAAAATACATTTATATAAATAAAGCAACAAAATCTTATTTCTATAATCTAAAGTACTTAGCGCTCAGTCTTACCAGATCCTAATAAAAGTCGTATGAAAAAATATCGCCTCACAATCTTATTGTTTAACTAGCTGCTACCCGCGACTTCGTTCGCGTGTTCAGTCTTTTACTACAAATATGAAGACTGAACGTTAAGTTACCCCCATACAACCGTTCATCGAATTTTGAAAAAACCTTTCTTGGCGGATGCCCATATATATTTTTTTTATACTACCAAGGTGGCAAACAAGCATACGGCCCGCCTGATGGTAAGCAGTTACCGAAGCCTATGGACGTTTGCAACACCAGGGGTGTCACTCACGCGTTGCCGACCCTTTAAAAACCTTATAACTTCTTTCTTGAAGAACCCCATGCTATAGTCTCTTGGGAAAACCTCGGCAGGGAGCTCATTCCACAACCTTATATATTAATAGCTATCTGAATGTCTGCTGGTTTAAACTGTGCGCTGATTGATTAGATAGTCACGATTCCTTTATATATTTGACTTCTGCAATGAATAAACTTCATGAAAAAATATTTATTTATATAATATATATATGTTTTTTTTTAAATATTGCTTACTTATTAATAAAATACTTATCATTTCATTCTTATGGTATATTGGTTTCCGTTCCTTTTTGGTACCACTATTGTAACTCATACCAAATAGTAAATGTTATACTCTGGCGATTAAAAAGAGTGACCGGCCGGCTAATTCTCTAAGAAACAGCGATGACAACTGACAGTTGTGATCGCAAAATTGACAGTTGTGATTGCTCGGGGACGGCACAATCTATTGACTAAACGTCAAAAAGGGCTCTTACGGAATACCGATTTTCAATCTGACAGATGGATTTTGCTCGGTTTTTGCGGTGGCTCGGTTTTTGCTCTTACGGAATACCCCTGCCGCTGGCTAATTCTCTAAGAAACAGCGATGGCAAACTGACAGTTGTGATCGCAAAATTGACAGTTATGATTGCTCGGGGACGGCACAATCTATTGACTAAACGTCAAAAAGGGCTCTTACGGAATACCGATTTTCAATCTGACAGATGGATTTTGCTCGGTTTTTGCGGTGGCTCGGTTTTTGCTCTTACGGAATACCCCTGCCGAGTTTCTTACCAATTCTTCTCGAGGCCCTACCCTAGTCAGCGATTTGGCCTTAGGAAAAAAGTATGCTGGCATTTGTTTTAATGACGTTCATAAGTATCATGAATTTGATCTAAATGAATAAATGAGTTTGACTTTGACTTTGATCCCTTATTTTCATGTTTAACATTAAAAAGGTTACAATAACAATAAAACTTATTATATTAGTGTAATGTTGTCCACAATATCTATTCTATAGGGTAAACCTGGCAAATGTGCCCCAGTCGATAATGTGCCCCACTTGCAAAACTATTAGATGCAATTCAAATTTTGCGCTTATTTCATTTAAGTACCTTAGTGCCACAAGTATCGCAGCGATGTAAACAACACAATGCCGGTTTTAATTTGTTTTAAGTGAGAAAAAGTCAGTAAAAGGTATGTATTACTATGTGAATTTGTTTTATGTCTATTTTCACGTTAAGTTATCATATTTATTTAAGTAGATATTACTTTTTTAAAGTTTTTATCCAAATCTAACCTATTTCAACTTGTAGCTTCTTATAATTCCGTTCCTTTTCTAGTAATCTATCCTGTCATTGTGAAGTGGGGCACATTACACCGAATATTGGCTTATGTGCCCTGATTTTTTTCGGGTAATGTGCCATATTATTGATTATTATTCCTTGGTTAATGTTGCAGATTTCTAATCTAATTATTTTATACTATTATTATATTTGATGATGATTTTATAATATTTGACAATGGGAAAGATTAAACCATTAAATCCAAGAAAATAGACGAAAGATAATTTGAAAAACGTTGTATTATCCTCTAAGGTTTTTTTCAAATTACCTTTCGTCCATAGCTAGTAAAAAATGGGAGTGAATGAGGCAAGTCAAGTTTATAAAATACCTTTACGAACTCTACGAAGACACATCGTCAAGGGTTGGAAGACTAAGCAGAATATTGATAGACCTTCAGAATTAGGAACCGATAATCAGGTAAAACTTGTGCCTCACGTCAAAAAACTCGAGTCTACGAGTCTGTCGGATTTCTTTTAGACCAATCGAGACTGCAGTCTATTGCGTCATAAGTAACAATACTTCTTCTTCTAAGAGCGAGGAAGAGTTACAACTAAGTGAGAGAATACGCGTGTAGAATATCATGAGTCATACTATCATACGAAGAAGTAAAGTGACTGTATTCAGTGTGTACAGTGTTCCAGCTGGTTACATGAAGACTGTACAAGTTACCAGGAGAAATGCAACAAGTGCGGAGCTAAAAGTGAGGGTAAAGGAAAGGGTAAAAAGACTGCAAAATAAATGCATCTGCTGGGGCACATTAGACGGATATATCGGTGAAACGTGCCCTACCCTAGATTATATAAAATGTTGATCTCAGCTAGTTTTAATTACCTTTAAGAAGATTTTTTTTGTCTATTTTATGCATATTGAGCCAAAGTTTAAAACTGATTACTTAATAAATATGTTTTGATTAGATACAGTTTTTTATTTCCATTCTTCGAATGGTGGGGCACGATTGCCTGGTTTACCCTATTGTTGTCACTCGACTACTCCAAAATAAATAACAAATTCTTTTCTCCACTTGCCCAAAACCCTTGTGTCGTGAATAGGAACAATATTACCCTACCGGAGACAGGAAATTGTGATACCCGCTTTTCACATTTTTCCTCTGATTAAATTCGTCGACGAATCTAAAAGTACTCCATAATTTAATCACATTTTTGTACGGATAACATTGTATATTATGGTAATACTAATTTAATTCAATTATACAAATGCACAAGCTTACAAATTACATTCAAAAACTCAATTTAACAATTTTTTGTAAAGTATTTTATGGAGATACTAGCGATCCGACCTCGCTTTGCTTCGGTTTATTCTGGATTTCTCTACGCATGTATAAACATATAAACATTCCTCTTAAATCACTCTATCTATTTAAAAATAACAGATCAAAATCCGTTGCGTAGTTTTAAAGATCTAAGCATACATAATGACAGACAGACAGCGGAAAGCGACTTTGTTTTATACTACGACTATGCAGTCTTCTTCTTAGCGTGTTAATGGCAATCTAAATTGTGTCGGCCCAGAACCTAGCTACGAGATTTGCATTCTCAGTAGCGTCCAGCTCCTTTAAGGTACAGGTATCAGGGCACACGAGACATGATATCAAGTGTCCTAAGGTTTGTGGCTCAGCACCACATTTACACTTCAGGTTGGAATCGTCTACAAATCCCCACCTGAGTACTGCCTTGGTGGTCCAGTGGCCGCAGTATGCGCCTGCTGTGCACGAGGTTGTGGGATCGATTTCCACACAGGATAAAACTTTGTGTGACCCACAAACAATTGTTCTGAGTCTGGGTGTAATTTGTGTCCGTTAATTATATGTTTGTAAAGTCCCCCGCGACACAGAGCTTGTGCTCTAGTGCGGGAGCTGTCTTTTTTTAAAAGAAAAAAGAAAGTAAGTTTTCTTTGCTTTGACCAACCTAAGTCCGAAGTGGGTTTAAAGACTTCCAGGTCAGCCAAGGTGATTCATGTCCAGGCGGGAGATTTAATTATGCAGTGAAGTATGATAAATACAGAGACAAAGATTTGGAAACATTATACACATCTCAAGGGTCGATGAACTCGTGACTATGTGCGCTCATGTGAACACGCAATCTGATAATATGAGAAAGCATTTATACATATGGATTAAAAGGAGGCGTGAAATGTTGTGATGCATTATAACCACATTGCGTTTAGTGTGATGAAATCATATAAAGATATTTTCAGTTATTTTGATTGGATATTTTCAGTTAGGCACCTACAGGTCTACTTTTCATAAATTTAATCGTATAATAATATCTGTATAAAATTAATCTTTGATTGTACTTTACATTTTAAAACGAAAAAATAAATCACGTGTTAAAACGCTGCTAGGTGTCATGGCGTCGGATACAAAATCATGTGAATGTGCAGTACATTCTATACTTTTTTACTGATTTGTGACGTCATTTCTTAGTAAAGGCGTTTCACGCAACATGGCGGATAGGTGTATTTATGTAAGTTATTTTATAAAAAACCATAAGAGTGGTTTTTAGTATCGTGAATAAATATTTTAACATCAAAAATGTAATTTTATAAGTTCTTTTAAGAGAGGTAGGGCACCATTCTAGCGAGGAAGCCCGACTGGGGGAGGACCTCTACCTTCCAGAAGACCACAGCCAAACAACTACATACAGCGGTGTAAAGAAACGTATTCCTATCACAGGGTTACTTCCTTCTTAAGACGCTGGTGTAAAAAAATGCGTTGGCAACACGCTAGTGATACCTCTGGTAATGCATGCGTCCATAGGCTACTGTTTATTTATTTATTTATTTATTTACATTCATTTGCTTACTATACTAACAGTTGCCCAATACGCATAGTGAGCCAAAACATTTTTATAAAAATATAATAATACATAATGTCAAATTCTTATTATTAGTAACTATGTTAAAAAAAATGTACATGTGTTGACAAAACATGTCGGTTTAATATAAAATATGTCAGTCTCTGGATGCCGAGCAACCAAGGAGTTGAGCAGTATGATCGCCTGACTAGTGGGCGCATATTGTGCGGTGCACGTCCGTACCTGCGGTGCGGCAAGTAAGGGGCGCGAGCGCAGCCGAATGTATTGGTTTGGTGCCGATAACGAGCAGCGCGACAACGTATTAGCATCATCAATCTTATCATTGAATAGAAAGTAATAATGTAACATTATAGCGCACATACGTCGCAATACAAGAGTGTTGAGACCTACCATACCAGTTACGAACAGAGATGGATATAAATAATAAGGATAATAACCATAAAGTTTTTTGTATAAAAACCGAGCAAATTTTCGCTGCACACGTTCTATCATTATGCTGTACTTGACCTCATGTGGATCCCAAATTATGGAGTTATACTCCAAACGGCAAAATACAGCACAACAATAGCGCCCCTGCTCTTAAACGGAGCCGACTGTCTCATCACAAATCCAAGTGAGGAGAAGTTACTGCTTAACATCAGGCGGGCCGTATGCTTGTTTGCCACCCAAGTAGTATTTTTTTTTTTTAATATCATGCCTCTTGTCAATTGTTGTAGTATTTTTTTTTTTAATATCATGCCTCTTGTCAATTGTTTATTGCCTTTGATTAGATCATTGGTATAAGGCCGCGTCTATTGACAATTAATTTAATGTTATATCTTTTTTGTTAAAAGACGGGATTTTCATACCTACGTCTGCCTAGCAAAGCATAGTGTATGGCACCTATCCAGAAATCGGTCGTATGCAACATCCTTGACCCAATAGTCTGATTGCAACTTTGTCTGTCTTTTTTCATACTGCCAAAGAGGCAAACAAGCATACGGCCCGCCTGATGTTAAGCAGTTACCGTAGCCTATGGAAGTTTGCAACACCTGGGGTATCACTCGCGCGTTGCCGACCCTGTAAAAACCTTATAACTCCTTTCTTGAAGAACCTCATACTATAGTCTCTGGAGAAAACCTCGGTAGGGAACTCATTCAGTCTGTATCCTTTTTTGTATAACATACATCTCAACCCATAAACGTCCCACTGCTGGGCGCGGGTCTCCTCCAAACATTTAGAGGGATATTTTTTTTTTAAAGACATCTCCCGCTCTAGAGTACAAGCTCTGTGTCGCGGGCACTTTACAAACATACAATTAACGGACACAAATCACACAAAGTTTTGTCCTGTATGGAAATCGAAGCCTCAACCTCGTGCACAGCAGGCGCATACTGCGGCCACTGGACCACCAAGGCAGTCATATTATCCTACTATACCACGCTGGCCAGATGGGTTGGTTTAGGGTTTTGTTTCGAGTTTTCCTTCTTTTGCGGTAGATAACACTTACTTCCTCAGTCGGCTCTTACGACACTCTAGGGATGGAAGGGGTGGTGACATTTCTATTCTTAATCCAAATGTTGGACCACATCATTTTTTTTTTGTAATACGATTTTTTTGTATAACTTCTGCTACCAAATGCCTCCCGCTGAACCGTAACACCCAAAAATTATAAACACTGAAGTTAAAATAAAGTAGGTAACTCATGAAATATTCATGCGGTGTAAGTTAAGAAAATACAGTTTTTAAACAAAAAGGTTTCGTGTTTCAAACAACATTATTTTTGTACTTAAGTGACTTTTAAAAGGCGCTATATTGCATATACAAGCATCGTCTCAACACAGCAGAGCCTCTAGACAAGTGGCATAAGCGATAGTCGAATCGAAAAGTCAAAAAAGAAAATGTATGGGATTTGACGTAAGTTTACGACATTAAATCGTAGACTCACGTCAAATTCCATACATTTTATTTTTTGACTTTTCGATTCGACTATCGCTTATGACATTTGTCTAGAGGCTCAGGTTAGAAACAATATGAGCGTCATAGCAGAGGTACGTAACATGTAACTTTCAGCACAGAAAAACAAGAGAAGAAGAGATAATTAAAGAGATTTTGTACACTATACTAGCGAGCAAGCCCGACTGGGGAAGGACCTCCACCTCATAGAAGACCACAGCCAAATAACTACACACAGTGGCGTAATTATGATCCTGTGTGTAAGTATAGGTCTCCAGCGCTCATTTAAGAATGCATTTTGAAAGAAAAGTTTTCCTATCCCAAGGATACTACATCGTAAAGCCCTGGTGTAAAAAAAGGGCCGGCAACACGCGAGTGATACCGTTGGCAAAGACGTAACTTTAGGTTTATGTTTAGGTTTATGTTTAGGTTTATGTTTAGGTTTATGTTTAGGTTTATGTTTATGTTTAGGTTTATGTTTAGGTTTATGTTTAGGTTTATGTTTAGGTTTATGTTTAGGTTTATGTTTAGGTTTAGGTTCAGTTGAAAATCAGCGTCGAACATCAACTTAGATGTTTAGACCTATGCTGAAGTGGACCCCTAGAACATATATTACAAGAATTGCTCGTTTAAGGGTATTAGATTAAAGGTCTATCACGCGACAATATTTAAATTTCTCTGTGAATATTATACTGACTGTATACAATAGGTAAGCACTTTGGATTAATAATGCAGCCTAGAAACCTCCTATCTCTCACAGTGCCGTGCAATATTGGAACGAAACGATTCAATCCTCCAATAATCCAAATAAGACTAAAGCCAGTGACTTCTCCTTGTTTAAACACGCCTCTCAGACTCAATAACCATCTCCCTATTAAAACAGCGCTGCTGGCAGACATCCAACGGGATGGTTTTTTCGCCAATTATAATTTTGTCCTTAATGTCTTAGACAATTTGGAATTGAGACCACTCTGTTTGGCTTTAACTACCTACTGAAATATAATTGTCATTTTAAATGCATTGAGGCTGGTAGTGTAACTTTCAGAGCTTTTTGCCTGCAGTAATTATAATAGATATAGATAGAGGTAGGGCACCATACTAGCGAGCAAGCCCGACTGGGGAAGGACCTCCACCTTACAGAAGACCACAGCCAAATGACTACACACAGCGGTGTAGTTGTGTTCCTGTGTGTGAGTACAGGTCTCCAGCGCTCATTTAGGAATGCGTTTTGAAAGAAACGTATTCCTATCCCAGGGTTACTTCCATCTTAAAGCCCTGGTGTAAAAAATGGGTTGGCAACACGCAAATGATACCTCTGGTAATGCAAGCGTCTATAGGCTACGGATACTGCTTAACATCAGGCGGGTCGTATGCTTGTTTGCCACCCAAGTAGAATAAAAAAAATATATATATATATATAAAGTTTTGGTATTAACAAATGCGGAGAAGGCCCTGATTATTACAGACTTATTGTTTGAACTGTAGTAACTAATTATGTTATGAAATCATTGGTCTTATTTACAAACCTTCGGGTTTTGTAATGCATTCTGTTGCGGTTAACCTATACATCCTATACTAATATTATAAACGCGAAAGTTTGTAAGAATGTATGGATGTATGTTTGTTACTTTTTCACGCAAACACTACTGAATGGATCTGGATTAAATTTGGCGTAGAGATAGATTATAGTCTGGAATAACACATAGGCTACTTTTTATCCCGGAAATAATCTCTTGTAATTATTTCCCGAATTAATTGTAATCGCGGGTAAGGTCGCGGTTGGAAGCTAGTAGGTACCTATATAATTGCTTGTTCCGACTGACTGACTAATACATCAACGTAGAGCCTAAAACGCTGGGGCTACATACTAACGATTGGCTGCCTTGGTGGTCCAGTGGGTGTAGTATGCGCCTGCTGTGCACGAGGTTGTGGGTTCGATTCCCACACAGGGACAAAACTTTGTGTGACCCACAAAGACTTGTTCTGAGTCTGGATGTAATTTGTGCCCGTTAATTGTTTGTAAAGTCCCCCGCAACACAGAGCTTGTTCTCTAGTGCGGGAGTTGTCTTTTAAAAAAAACAAAAGAAAATCCTTTTACGAATCCCTTTTCTTTTGCTTGCAATACCTGAGGTTTCACTTGCGTGTTGCCAACCCATTGTTTTACACCAGGGCTTTAAGATGAGAGTTAGGAATACGTCGTGTTCATGGCGAAGTGACCACCTTCACTTAGACCACACTTGACCACAGTTTGGCATCCCACATTCACATACATGATGTATGTAGGTGCGCACTAAAAAGGGATTTTTGGAAATTTCATCCCGAAGCGGATAAAATCTGAGATGAAAGGTTGTATGGATGTTCGTCATTTCCAAAGTAAAAAGCATGAAATTATATATACCCGCTTCTATTTGTTTTTTTTTATACTACTTGGGTGGCAAACAAGCATACGGCCCGCCTGATGTTAAGCAGTTACCGTAGCCTATGGACGCTTGCAATACGTTTCTTTCAAAACGCATCCCTAAATAAACGCTGGAGACCTGTACTCACACACAGGAACACAACTGTGCGTAGTTATTTGGCTGTGGTCTTCTGTAAGGTCCTACCCCAGGCGGGCTTGCTCGCTAGTATGGTGCCCTACCTCTCTTAAACTTTATTTCTATTTAGAATCAAAGGTGCATGTATATCAGGGTTACAAAGAGGCTTAAAATCAAATAAAAAAAGTTTAACCTATGCAAAGCCTGGTCGGGGCTATATATGTAACTAGCTGTTGCCCGCGGCTCCGCCCGCGTAGATGTCGGTTATCGCTATAAAAAGTAACCTATGTGTTATTCCAGACCATATTCTATTTCTGTGCCAAATTTTATCCAGATCCGTTCATCCGTTTTACGTGAAAGAGTAACAAACATCCATCCATTCACACTCATTGACACAGTAATTGTAAGGTACAATGTGTAAATATCAAAAATGTGACTGTGTCAATAAATATAATTTTCTTTCTTTCTTTCTTTCTATCCATCCATTCATACTTACAAACTTTCACGTTTATAATATTAGTAGGATACATTTCATAAAAATGTATATGTAATAACATTGCCAAATATTGTATGGTATAATAAATTTCGTCATACAGGTTAAAAGCGGAGGGCAAATATCAAAACGATTCGGCAACCTTTTACTGTTCTTTGATATAAAAAACATTCCTTCGTACATTCTATTTCGCAATAAAAGAATTTTACGAAACAAAAAAATATTGGCACAATTTAACCAAAGCCATACAACATTCAGCAATGGTTAAACATCCTACTAATATTATATATGTGAAAGTTATGGATGTATGTATGTTACTCATACCTACATATATAATATACATACATTTGAAAGAAAGAAAGGCACTTCTTAAGATAGGTAGGACACCATACTAGCGAGCAAGCCCGACTGAGGAAAGACCTCCACCTTACAGAAGACCACAGCAAAATAACTACACACAGAGGTGTAGTTGTGTTCCTGCGTGTGTTTATATTAAGTCTCCAGCGCTCATTTAGCGTTTTGAAAAAAACATATTCCTATCCCAGAGAGAAACTTCTATCTTAAAGTCCTGGTGTAAAAAAATGGGTTGGCAACACGCGAGTGATACATCTGGTATTGCGGGCGTCTATAGGCTACGGTAACTGCTAAACATTAGGCGGGCGGGTGAAGGTGGTCACTTTGCCATTAACACCGTGCCTGGTTTATTGGGTTCTAATTTTTTTTTTTTTTTAAAGACAACTCCCGCACTATAGAACAAGCTCTGTGTCGCGGGGGGCTTTACAAACATACAATTAACGGACACAAATTACACCCAGACTCAGAACAATTCTTCGTGGGTCACACAAAGTTTTGTCCTGTGTGGGAATCGAACCCACAACCTCGTGCACAGCGGGCGCATACTGCGGCCACTGGACCACCGAGGCAGTCAAAAAAATATATATTTAATTCTATTCTACTCCCTTCCATGCTACTTGTTTAGAGGGGCTGTCCCCGCAGCCAACAGATGCTTGCAACCATAAGAGTAACACTCACTACCAACCCCGTAAAAACGTCTTGCCTACAGTTCCTCAGACAATCTTTGACAGGAAACATTGGGTTAACAAATACTCTGCATTCCAAGTGGAAAACCTTGTTATATCAATTTTCATTTTGTTCTATTAGTATAAGGTTAACGGTAGAGTGCTATTTCTCATTCAATTTGAATAAATAAAAAGTATAATGAAAGCCAAGGTAATTATTCTAATTTAAAGACAAACAAACATACGGACAAGTAATATAGTGATGAAGATTTGAATTTGAAGCCTGATGTAGATTTAGGAAAAAACAAAATTTAGGGATGCGTTTTGAAAGAAACGTTTTCCTATACTAGGGATATTTCATCTGCAAAAAAATGGATCAGCAACACGCAAGTGATACCTCTGGTATTCCAAACGTCTATATGCTGCGGTCACTGCTTAACATCAGGCGAGCCGTATGCTTGTTTGCCACCGAAATAGTATAAAAAAAAATTGTAGTGAAAGAGTGCCGACAGAAGTGAAAACACTAGGCAAAACAGTTGTTGTAAATTTTATAGCAATAAATGTTTTTTTTTATTTATTTAGACACGTTCGCGGTCTGCTATATGTACATGCATATATCGCCTCTTTGCTTTAATAACGTGACAATCGAAAAAAGATTTTTCGGATATGTCAAGCTGCGTCTCGTCAAACGGCGTCGCGAAGCCAGAGATTTTATCTCATCTAAAAATATGCGTACCGTGCTAGAAGAAGTTTTCACTTCAAAAAACAAGTGATATGCTATTGAGAGTACTGTGAGCGACTGCATGAGTGTGCGGGAGTTGTATGCGGTGTATATGTATAGATCTTTGTGTGTGTGTGTAACGCGTTGATATTCGATTGTTTATAATCTATCCGAGGAGTGAGGACAGATTAAACACGATTGAATATTAGTACGTTAAGCTGTGCCTACATGTTGCTGTCTTGTTTACAATTTTTCAGTCAGTTCCTAACGTTAGACTGGCCTGGTGGTCTGTTGGTCAGTGACCCTGACTGTTAAGCTGGAGGTCGTAGGTTCGATTCCCAAACGAGACAAATTTTGTGTTACCTCATAAATGTTTGTTTTGAGTCGGGGCTGTAATTTGTATCCGTAAATTCTATATTTGCAAAATCCCCAGGCTTGTTTCCAAGTGCGGGAATGCTTTATTAAGAAAATTGCTTTCAATCTATCAATATTTTAAGTATAAACAGACGATCGAACTTGGTTCGGGCCGAACCACGAACATGGTGCGCTCCAAACCATATTATAATGATATTAAAAATAAAAAGTATCACCGCTGTGCCGGTCGGAGCGGGGGGTGCTAGGTTTATTATTTTCGTTACGGAATTTCTGGATTCGGTCTCCACGCCCAAGGCCCGCGATAGAAGCTATGCAATAGCATAATAATAATGTAATAACACGAGCGAATATAATTCGGAGCGCACCATGTTCGTGGTTCGGCCCGATTCAAGTTCGATCGTCTGTTTATACTTTTATTATAAATTAAAGGTTCTCAAAAATGTACGGTGACAAATTCTACGTCACAGCTAAGCTAAGTCAAAAGGTTGGTAAATAAACCAAATGCGTATGTACTCTGTGTTTGTTAAGGGTTACGTCCCACTGCGCAAACTTTTGTCTAATAGAAAACAAACATTATTAAAAATTCTCATAAGACTTATTCCTCGGCAACATTGTTTAAAGAAAAAACCGGACAAGTACAAGTCGGACTCGCGCGCCGAGGGTTCCGTACAATACCTGTATTTTTTTATACTACTTCGGTCCTTCCCCAGTCGGGCTTGTTCGCTAATACTACCGAGCAAGCCCGACTTGGGAAGGACCCCAAAAAAGGATGTTAAATTTAAGAGACTAACTCTCTTAAATTTATTTATTTATTTTTATTATATGTTGTACTTTTTCTGTGCTATAAGACGTTGCTTCGCACGAAATTTTAAGATTCTGAGTTCACGAGAATTTGTGTTGAAATTTTTTACGGCATAAACGGCTGTATCTTTTGATTGCGTTAGCTTAGAAGTTTTTTCACAGCTATAAAGGTTTAGTAGACCTAATTATTTGATATAAATTTCAGCTTGATACCTCGCGTTCTTAAGAAAAAGGGTCTTGACAGACAGACGGACGGACGGACGTTTTTTCCTTTCGAGGTACGGAACCCTAAAAACATGCATATAACAAAAAAATAAACTTGTAAAAACAGACAATGGGACACTGCAAGTTTGTTGAAAAGTTTTTGTAAAGAAAGGAAAGAAAAAATAGTTTGAAAGTATTTTTTGCAATCTTGAAATCTGTCTGTTACACGATAGATATCTGACTGCCTAAGTAGTCCAGTGGCCGCAGTATGCGCCTGCTGTGCACGAGGTTGTGGGTTCGATTCCCTCACAGGACAAAACTTTGTGTAACCCACAAAGAGTTGTTCTGAGTCTGGGTGTAATTTGTCTCCATTAATTGTATGTTTGTAAAGTCCTTAATTAGGATTATATAGTTATATAGAAATTACTTACTTAGGAGTAGAATTTCGAAAAACCGTTTCTTAATAACCTACCCTTAACAAAAGCTCTTCAAATTCCATGTCTCTAGGAGAAGCGGTTTAGACTGTAGGTTGATTATAAGCCAGTCAGTCAATCAATCAGTCACGTTTTTGAATTGTATACATACACTAGCGGACCTGGCAGACGTCGTCCTACCCGGAAAAGCTGATCTATCGACAGCAGCGCCACCTACCGGGTCCATTTGTGAATCTAAACCATCCGGGGCCCTACCCGAACACACACACAAAATTATATATATTATTTATAAAAGAATTATATATATAACTAGCGGCCCGCCCCGACTTCGTCCGGGTAAAACTATTTTCAGAGCAACTTTCTTTTTTTTTACATAAGAACCTTCTCCTGACAGTGTAACAAACACAACAAAAAATAGAATTACGGAAATCGGTCCAGCCATTCATGCGTGATGCCGTGATAAAGGGAAATAGGAATTATTTTTTTAACCGACTTCAAAAAGAGGAGGTTATCAATACGTGTGTATTTTTTTTTTTTATGTTTGTTACCGCATAACTCCGTCGTTTATGGACCGATTTGAAAAATTCTTTTTTTGTCTGACTGGACATACTTCCAGTTTGGTCTTATTATCATCAAAAGAAAGTTCTGATGATGGTATCCATGAGGAATTGAGGGAAAACCTCAAAAGTTATAGGCACACACATAGCAATTTCAATATTTTTAACAACTAATCAATCATTTGCATTCAGAAAGTGTAATTTGGTGAAGTAAAACTGATGAAGAAGACCACAGATGGCCATCTGAACTTTTCAATAATAAGTATTTTACTGATGGCGATTAGATAAGTTTCGGTTATTGTTGCTAAGCATCTATTAATAAGAAATAATGACGTGAATGAATTGAGCGCGGATTGCACAGATTAAATATTGCTTTTAATACCACTTGACCTGTGTTCAGCCCGACGCTCAGTCGATTTTATTCGATTGTAACAAACAAATATTTGAAAATTTTACAACTTGCCGTACTGAAATCGTTTTTTTTTTTGTTAAAATTATTTATATATAAGAAGAAGATACAGATAGATAGAAGATAGATACATAGATTTTGTATATAATCTATATACAAATAGTTACCGAGGTCATAGTTGGTACTCTAAAGTAGCAAATATTTTGCACACTAGATGGGTGCGTACCTCTTCGCAGTTGGGCAGTCAAAGGTACGTTGTATCTGTGGTCAAAGGGACGGGCCGTGGTACACGCCAGTGGTCAATACTCCTTAGTGGCTTTATGTTTATTGGAAATGTTGGCTAGGCACAAAATGTTTCAAATTCAAAATCATTTATTCATATATTCATTTACTAACGGTACCCTGAGTGTGTTTGTTGACAAATGGTCGTCTCCAATGATGCGACATTGGATGGAGCTCCACACTAGCTTTAATGTATAATGTATTACTAATACTAGTTTTATAAGATCATTGTTACTAACACTATATGGGCTAGCCCAAAATAAACGTTTATTATTATTATTTATTTATATTCACTGTGACACTTATGCAGGTCAATGAAAAATGACAAATAAGACGTCAGCTAATTTGCCTACTAACGGATTCGCTGACTGAACAGACAGAGACAAGAGAGGTAGGGCACCATACTAGCGAGCAAGCCCGACTGGGGAAGGACCTCCACCTTACAGAAGACCACAGCCAAATGACTACACACAGCGGTGTAGTTGTGTTCCTGTGTGTGAGTACAGGTCTCCAGCGCTCATTTAGGAATGCGTTTTGAAAGAAACGTATTCCTATCCCAGGGTTACTTCCATCTTAAAGCCCTGGTGTAAAAAAATGGGTTGGCAACACGCAAGTGATACCTTTGGTAATGCAAGCGTCTATAGGCTACGGATACTGCTTAACATCAGGCGGGCCGTATGCTTGTTTGCCACCCAAGTAGTATAAAAAAAAATAAAAAAAAAAAAAAAAAAAGACAGGGGCAGAGCCCAAGGAAAGAACCGGGGCAAGAAACGCAGGCCACTCTTTTCAATCGCCAGATATGTGATTACAATTTTATTTGAGTGCAGAAAATGATGCAACCAAAAACACCATACAAACACAATAGGATGAAAAACTGGTAGGATAGAAAAGATGAGTGTCTTGTCTGTCGGTAGCGGGTTGCCTCGCTTAACATACTCTAGCATAAACTTACTACTAAATATCACATCCTTACTAATCAAGGATAATAATGAAGGCATATAACCCTCTCAGTCTCTCGTGATAGAAGAGAATAGAACATTGTCCAATAGTGAGGTTCGATTCCATACAGGACAAAACTATGTGTGACCCGCAAAGAGTTGATCTGAGTCTGGGTGTAATTTATGTCCGTTAATTGTATTTTCTTTCCCCATTCCATAATTTCTTTATTTTTTATTTATTTATTTTACCACATACAACTATTATCACAGGGTAACCTAATACAATAGTGTAGTTACAAACTATATACATATAAACTTAACATTAATTTAACCTAACTAATATTATTTATTCCTAACTATAAGATATTATATAATAAGTAGTCTTTGTGAACTCATTCAGCGTACAGTTAAACAAATCTATATGTTGTGTGTGAGACCATGTTTAGGGCACGCAGGGTGCGCGTGAGGGGCGCTAGTTGCAGCAGGTTGGTGGCACCGACAGCAACGGCGGCATCAGCCGTCGTCCCACGTACTCATTAGGGACACATAGTTGCATTATCTTAAGTAATTAAAATATACTAACACATAAGTTTTCACTCTTTGAAACAATATGTAATTATGTACATAATTTTGTTTATATACAAAAATATCCGTTGACCATTGTTTCAATCTAACAATAGCTATTTATATAAATTGTCATAACAAATCTTAGTAAGACTCGATAATTATTATCGTCTTGAATCGCTAATTTTATTATTTCCACGGGCCCCACGTGTGTAAGGCGTGTTTCACACTTGGATGGATTGAGCTATAGCAGCTCCAGTTAATCTGTTTTATCGAGTTCTCGTTCAGAATTCGATAAAGACTCGATAAAAGAGTTTTTATTGCTCTTTAAGACAGTATTGCCAGATTTTATTAGGTATATTTATTGTTGCACTTCTACGTCTTATAAGAGAGGTACATATACATATATTCAGATATATGTAGGTACATTTCTCACAAGGCTCTGCAATGTTTTGTTTCCTTGAGGGGTCGGCAGAGACTATGGATGACAATCGTAATATTGTTAAATGGATTAAGAAAGATAATGACGTAATTAAGCATCATACTTAAATATCAATAATGATACTCTATGCGTTTGCCACCAGCACTCATTTAGGGTGATAGAAACGTTTTCCTATCCCAGGGATATTCCATCTTAATGCCTTGGCCTGGTGTCTATAAATGGGTCGGCAACACGCTAGTGATACCTCTGGTATTGCAAGCGTCAGGCCGCCTGATGTTACGCAGTTACCGTACGGTAACTGCTTAACATCAGGCGGGCTGTATGCTTGTTTGCCACCCAAGTAGTATAGAACAAAATATATAAAAAAATCGTATGTATGCAAAGTCGCCCGCTACACAAAGCTTGATCACTAGAGCACATTAGTATTTTAAAAAACGAACATGTCGTTATCTCCGCTCTGGACATAAATAATGCGCATAACTTAAAATCATACCGTTTGGGAACAAAGGACCGCCGCGCTCCCACTGTCCTTAATTGTGATTTTTTACGGACTTCAAAAAAGGAGGAGGTTATATGTTCGACTGCATGTATTTTTTTTAAAGTGAAAACTTTTTTTAGCACGGTACGCATATTTTTAGATGAGATAATATCTCTGGATCTGGCGACACCGTTACGAGACGCATGACATATCCAAAAAACGTTTTTTTTCGACTATCACGTTATTAAAGCAAAGAGGCGATATATGCATGTACATAATATAGTACATGCATATATCGCCTCTTTGCTTTGCAGACCGCGAACGTGTCTAGATAATTTAAAAAAAAAAACGTTTATTGCTATAAAATTTACAACAACTATTTTGCCTAGTGTTTTCACTTCTTTCGGGCACTCCCAGAGTGCAGTTTTTTTTATGTGTGTTCACCGATATCTCCCCCATTTGTGATCCTATTCTTAAAATTCTTTTTTATTTGAAAGAGTATACTCTAGAGGTGGTTCCTTTGGCACCATTTACATTCGAAGACAACCCTCAAATGTTATATGTATTAACAATGTTTTACATATATGTTTTACTTTTATTTCAACACTAAAAATGAAGAATATAAAATTAGATAAAGAAATTAAACCGACTTCAAAAAGCTAAAAATAACTGAATACAGATTGAAATCGATGCCAAGCTTAATATTAGGTGACAGGATGAATCTAGCACCGACTTCCATCTGTATTCAGTTATTTTAGCTTTTAGGTGGTTAATTTTTTTTTCTAATTTTTTTTTATTAACTTTGCTGACGGCCTGTCCGGGTTTATAATTATACGAGTAATAAATTTGGCTTGGTTATTCAAATAAAAATTCGTCAGCCACATTTAAGTCGCCCAAAATTAAATTCTGTTTAGAATTTAATTTTGGGCGACTATAGTAAAACATAATACTATCATAATTAATTCTCGATTAATTAACTTAAAAATAAAATAAACTAAAATATATACAAGTAGCGTATGTGTCATTTCAAACTATATTCTAACACTGTGTCAAATGTCATGAAAATCCGTTGGCCTCTTTTAGCGTGATTGAGTATCAAACTTTCATTATTAACATTAGTACTACTATACTACTAATATTATAAGCGCGAAAGTTTCTAAGAATGTATGGATGTTTGTTACTCTTTCACGCAAAAACTACTGAACGGATCTGGATTAAATTTGGCATAGAGATAGATTATAGTCTGTAATAATACATATGCTACTTTTTATCCCGGAAAAACTCTGTCCCCGATTTGTTGAATAGTGCATTTATCCAGGAGGGCTATAGGCTATATAACATCACGCTATGAACAATAGGCGCGGAGCAGCAGTGAGATATGTTGCAAAATCGGGGAAAATACTAAAAGTATTTGTGAAACGTGAAGCACGCGTTTACAGTAACTGTTCAGTGCGCTTCATTACTCACAACTCCCTCGACACGTGAATTTACCGCACTATGTAAATCATGCGTTCAGAGTTTCGTAAATATCCATCATTATCAGCTCATTGCAGTCCACTACCAAGAATAAGTCTGTAGGAAGTTCTTGGAATGGAACGTCGATCTTCACAATATGGCTAAGTGCAGCTCGGTGCGAAAATCTCACAACCGTACCAAGTGTTGTGGACTCAATAAAGCGTATAATACGCAGTGGAATGTGTCAGTAGTAAGAAAGTATTATATAAAACCTCCTTTGGTAGAAAATTCTCGAGTTGTAGTGTACAGACACAATGAAACCGTAAGCAGCTTACACCATGACAACGACATAATCTTATTTGAAGACTAGTGACTAGGGTCACCCGCGACTTCGTCCGCGTGGTATTTTGGAATATTTTTCCCGATTTTGCAACATATCTCACTACTGCTCCGCTCCTATTGATCATAGCGTAATGTTATTTAGCCTATAACCTTCCTGGATAAATGCACTATTCAACAAAAAACAATTCTTATCGAACCAGTACTTTCTGAGATTAGCGCGTTCAACCAAATAAACAAACAAACAAACTCTTCAGCTTTATAATATTAAGTATAGATTAGATATTAGAATATGAATAGATACGCGAGTTAAAAACTAACAACTAACAATGATGAGTCGACTGCCTTGGTGGTTCAGTGGCCGCAGTATGCGCCTGCTGTGCACGAGGTTGTGGGTTCGATTCCCACACAGGACAAAACTTTGTGTGACCCACAAAGTGTTGTTCTGAGTCTGGGTGTAATTTGTGTCCGGTAATTGTATGTTTGTAATGTCCTCCGCGACACAGAGCTTGTTTTCTAGTGCGGGAGTAGTCTTTTATTTTAAAAAAAATGATGGTAGCGAAATGCATTACATCAGTATATAAACAAACTCTTTACATTCAACGTCTTACATCAAAAGACGGTCCTTTGTTTATTACCTGTCTTTGTCCTGATCTTTCTCTTTAATATAAAACTGAGCGACTTTCATTATATCTCTTTACTTTAAAGAGATGATAACGTAACTACTTTATGTTATGCTACAGTCTAGGTTCTGCTGAGTAATTAAGCAAATTGTCAGCTTACTGGTATATATCGGGCATACCTCAGACCTCAGCCGGCTGATTCTCTATGAAACAGCGATGGCAAACTGACAGTTGTGATCGCAAACTGACAGTTGTGATTACTCGGTGACGGCACAATCTATTGACTAAACGTCAAAAAAGCTCGGTTTTTGCTCTTACGGAATACCGATTTTCAACCTGACAGCTAGATTTTGCTCGGTTTTCGCGGTGGCTCGGTTTTTGCTCTTACGGAATACCCCTGCCGGTTTATATCGAGTATTTATACGGAAGACTAATACTAATTTTTGCTTGGTTAATCTCTTTAGTTGTCCGTGTGGTGGATTAAGAATACAAATGTCACCACCCCGTTCCATCCCGAGGGTGTAGTAAGAGTCGACTAAGGGAGTAAGTCTGACAGACTCGACGAAAACTCGAAACAAAACCCTATACCTACCAACCCATCTAGCCATCGTGGTATAGTAGGCTAATATCCTTCTAAGTACAGTGGAGGTGACCCGTGCCCAGCAGTAAGACGTTTATGGGTTGAGAGATGATGAGATCTCTTTAGTGGTACTTTTTTATATACTTCTTAATACGAGGGGTGTCATTTGTGTGTTGCCAACCCATTTGTTTACACCAGGGCTTTAAGATGGGAGTATCTCTGGGATAGGAATACGTTTCTTTCAAAACGCATACCTAAATAAACGGTGGAGACCTGTACTCACACACAGGAATACAATTAGACCGCTGTGTGTAGTTATTTGACTGTAGTCTTGATGTCCGCTTGATGGTAAGCAATTACCGTAGCCTATGGACGTTTGCAACACCAGGGGTGTCACACACGCGTTGCCAACCCTTTAAAAACGTCATAACTCCTTTCTTGAAGAACCCCATGCTATAGTCTCTTGGGACAACCTTGGCAGGGAGCTCATTCTACAGCCTAATCGTACGTGGTAAGAAATTCTTCTGGAATCTTACGGTACGGCATGTTTGAGGTGTAAGGATGTTTTCGTTTCCAAAGCTTATAAATATGTTCTTAAATCGCAGAGGAGATAACAAACACCGACTAGACTGCGTACTATGCGGTCACAAAGTTCAGATAAATACCAAACGTTATCTGTGGGTCACACAAATATTTATACCGGTATTGGAATCTTACCTACTAAAAAATAAACATTGATTAAATTATTAAAGTGATTATAGTACTGCGCTATCTGCGCTAGCGATTTATCAGTTATAGTCTCGTAAATATATTATACACACATATAGTCTCTTAAAACACAAGTATTTCAAGACAGGTAGGGCACCATACTAGCAAGAAAGCCCGACTGGGAAAGGACCTTACAGAAGGAAAAAGGCTAAAATTCTTACTAATATTATAAGAAAGTTTGTAAGAATGTATGGATGTTTGTTACTTTTTCACATAAAAACTACTGAACGGATCTGGATGAAATTAAGAGAGGTAGGGCACCATACTAGTGAGCAAGCCCGACTGGAGAAGGACCTCCACCTTACAGAAGACCACAGACAAATAACTACACACAGTTTTTTTTTATACAACTTGGGTGACCACCTAGCATACGGCCCATCTGATGTTAAGCAGTTGCCATAGCCAATGGACGCTTGCAATACCAGAGGTATCACTTGCGTGTTGCCGGGATAGTAATACGTTTCTTTCTGTGTGAGAGTACAGGTCTCCAGCGCTTATTTAGTTATGTGTTTTGAAAGAATCGTTTCCTATACCAGGGATACTCCATCTTAAAGCCCTGGTATAAAAAAAATGGTCGGCAACACGCATGTGATCTCTGGGCTACGGTACAATCCCACCCACATGCCCACTGCTGACTTCTGTGAGCCAGGATTAACAGCGGAGTAACCAACTGATACACCGAGTTTTGACACTCGTGCGTCCCGAGAACAACTAAACCTACTGTCTTGGACCCCGCAACGAATTTAATCAGAAGTAAATAGGAGGAGTAACAAAGAAAAGCTTCCACTTCCCTCCATAGCAAAGCGGGAGACAAAATAAATCTGAATAAGTTTGTGACCTATGAAAAGGAGCACCACGGAGGACCTTAAACTACAGGACCTATGTGAGCTAAGTTTGATTGTTATAATATATATGGCAGAAACGTTTAAACGCACGGTTTACCTCAATACTCAATACTTTATTGCATTCCACAATGTTTATAAAAGGCCTTAAGATAAAACAATGGTTAAGTTTCAATTGTGGACCCTTTCGGGCACAGCACAGTTTAGGAGAGAGGAGGATGAGCGAATAATATGTTATTACTAAATTAAATTATATTTTATTTTCCTATGCAAGATTGTATGTCTATTGTTAGATACCTCTGGGTGTATGCGTAGTATATGCCCAGTCCATCGTGTATGCCCAGATATAACCAAGGAGGCAAATAATGCCTCCTATGTTGTAAAAAAAACACTTAAGTTTAAATACTCATCTGAACTTTAAAGTGTCTATAAATAGATGTACTTAATCCCATCTGGAGCACTTTACGATGATCAAAGCTGAAGCCATTATTTTTATAATCAAAGTAAAAAGTTTTGAACAAACTTAAGAGATTGATGTATGCTGTTTGGACTTGATAACTTATAATGGAATTTTCGATCAGCTCGTTTTGCGTACGACAGTTGTATTGGGCGCCCTAGTTCGATGCTTGAGTCAGGACTGGTCTAATGGATAGTGATCCTGATTGCTAAGCAGGTCGTAGCTTCGATTTTTACAACGAACAAAATTTTGTGTGATTTATTCCCTTTGGCGGACATGGTAACAGTGTTTTGTTACCAATTATCTAAGAAGAAATCGTCGTCTCATCTCAAGCTCAAAATCAATTTATTCATTTAGGTTACAAAGTAACACTTATGAAGGTCATAAATTCTGAACAAGCCAAAAAGATGATGTCAGCAAAATTTTCCTACGGCTAGTTCGTTGACGTGAAGTATTGAGAAGAACTAGCAAGAAACTCAGGCCACTCTTTATAATCACCAGATAGTTACAATCTTTTCTAAAATACAAGTATGTTAGCATGGAAGCTGATGCAGTCGAAACACGATACTTACTTTATTGAAAAAGAAGCTAATCGTACTTAGTACTGGCTTCGTGCGAAATCTGATAACCAATTTACAAACGAAGATTTTTTAAATAATTGTTTGGTCCAAGCGACATAAGACTTGTCTAATCTTTTAGAAAAGGAAAAGAAAAGTGATATTAGGGTTTTCATAATCAAAATCTTAAAGAACTCTAAGTGTGTTGAATTAAGATTTAACATTTATCATCTGGATGCAGGTAGCTCAAGATCGGCCATTGTGGAGACATATGAGGGAGGCCTACGTTCAGTAGTGGACATTATTAGGCTGATGATGATGATCTGCTAACGGTGAACGAAAACATCATGAGAGATCCCTGCAGGATTTGTTCGAAATTTTAAAGCCATTTCTGATCCATCAACCCGCTTTGAGCCAGCGTGTGGAAAAAAGCTTTAGCCAATAATGACTGTCTTTGTGAACGTATAGAGGTGGATAAATGAGAGCCATAAGTTCCACACAATATAAGTTATTTATTAACATAAATGTACGTGTATTTATACAATAATAAATGATGTATCGGCAATATCTCCGATACATATTGGTGGGGAGTACGTGGAAGTAACTACGTGATATTATCTAAATACTCATTACTGCTGAGCCCACATCACTCCCCCTTTTGAAAAAAAGGAAAACATTATATTTAATATTATTAAACTAAATACATTGTAAAATTTTAAACTATCAATGGATGTATACCGTTTGTAAAAACCTTAAAATAGTAAAGTATCCTTGTGTAAAAATGTATATAACAATATAAAACAATTAATTAATTTACTAGGTATAAACAATTAAACATATTATTATAATAATGTAAACAAACAGTTTGCTTAGAACGCAAATCTCACGGTCGGTTTTACAATGCGACCGGATCGAGTTACTAGTCGCGAGCTTGTTTCTGCAAACGCTGCTTTATTATCAGGTGCATTGGCTGCGGGTGATGTAACCGATGTTTGTTTTGTTTTATTTTTCTGCACTTTGTCCTCTGTAGTTTGTAGAATAAATGCTGGTTTTAGACGATCTATGGACACGACGACGGTTCGGTCCGAAAGCTGGATAGTGTAGCATTTTCCTTCACGTCGCAGAACTTTGTAAGGACCTTCGTAAGGAGCACACAGTGACTTTTTCATCATGTCTCTTCTAAGAAAAACATAATCACATTTTTCTAACTCCTTGTGCACGTAACATTTTCTATTCGTATTATGTCTCGTAGCTGTCTCGCTTTGTAGGGCGCGCATAGCATTCGATAGCTGTGTGACGTATACGGCGTCGGACTGCGATGTTTTGATTGTGTCAGCGAAAAAATCAGCTGGCAATCGCAAGGTTGTTCCGTACGTCCTTTGTGCTGCACTTATTCCACTTTTCTCGCTAATTGCAGTGCGTAATCCCAGTAGAACCATTGGTAAGTTAGCTACCCAGTTCGAGCTATTTTCGCATGAAGTTAATGCTGTTTTTAGACATCTGTGCCATCTTTCAACTTGCCCGTTCGCTTGCGGATGATACGGCGTAGTACGAATTTTATTTATTCCGAGACGCTTTGTCAGCTGATGGAATAAATCTGATTCAAATTGCCTTCCTTGGTCGGTTGTTATCGTTAATGGACAACCAAATCTCGCAATCCAACCACTTATTAGTGCCGTGCATATGGTTTCAGCGGTGATGTTTGCTACGGGTATTGCTTCGGGCCATTTTGTCTTCCGATCGATGATGGTAACACAGTAGCGATACTCTTGTGATATAGGTAGTATTACTATGTCTAAGTGAATGTGCTCAAATCTCTCTGTTCTTGGAAACTCGTTGAGTGGAGAGACAGTGTGACGATTAATTTTTGTCCTTTGACAATCTATGCATGTCTTTGCCCATGTTCCAACTTCTTTATTCATGGTAGGCCAGAAGAATTTTTCAGACATCATCTTTCTTGTGCTTCGTATCCCCGGATGACTGAGACCATGTACTGCTGTGAATGCTGGGTACCGGAACTGCAGTGGTAAATAGGGTCGAAGTTTTCCTGTAGACGTCTCGCATACGACTTGTAAGTCGCTATTAGGTATTGTGTACCGTTTAAAGTGTAGCTTTTTATTCTGCAACAATTCAGCTAATTCTTTGCTTTGTTGTTGTTCAGTGGCTAATTCCCCATAGTTAATAAAGCTAGGGAAGCTAATTTCCTCGATTCTCGATAGTGCATCTGCTACAGCGTTTTGTTCGCCCGGGATGTGCTTAATCTCCGAGCAAAACTGCGAGATAAAATCTAGATGTCGTAGTCTTCTAGGCGTGTCATTGTTGGATGAGGCTTTGCTAAGTGCGAATGTTAGCGGTTTATGGTCGGTATAGACTGTAAATTCTCTTCCTTCTATCATGTGGCGAAAATGTTTGATAGACATATATATTGCCAATAATTCACGATCGTAAGTGCTGTAGTTTCGTTGAGCCGTGCTTAAAGCCTTGGAAAAGAAACCAAGTGGTTGCCATTGCCCATCGATCTTCTGTTGTAGTACAGCACCCGCACACGTATTTGAACTGTCCGTCATAAGTGCCAGAGGTGACGTCATTGAGGGATGAAAAAGTGTGACAGCGCTTTGGATGCTTTGTTTACATTTTTCAAATGCCCTATTTCCTTCCTCTGTCCATGGAACGAGTCTTTTGTCGTTCTTCTTAGCACCGTGTAAATACAGGTTCAGTTCCCTTTGGTGTTCAGCTGCGTGAGGCATGTTAGCACGATAGAAGTTTACTATCCCGAGAAATCGCCTGAGCTCTTGTATAGTCTTCGGCTTGGGATAGCTTGAGATAATATCTATTTTGTCTTGTAATGGTCGTATACCGTCTTCATTTATGCGATATCCGAGAAAATCTAACTCGGATTTGGCGAATTCGCATTTTTTAATATTTAGTGTAATGCCATGTTCTTGAAGTCTTCTAAATACTTCTTCCAGGTCTTGTTTATGACTATTTTCATCGCTGCATATGAGGATGTCGTCGATGAAGCTATATACGAAGTCCAGACCTTTTAGCACCATATTCATAAATCGCTGAAACGTTTGCGCAGCATTGCGTAGACCGAATGTCATCTTCATAAATTCAAAAAGTCCAAAAGGCGTTATGATGGCGGTTTTTGGGATGTCATCTGGATGGATATCTATGACGTGAAATGCCCGGCGAATGTCCAGTTTCGTAAATACTGTTTTGTCCTTCATTATGTAGGCGAAATCCTGCATCCGGGAAATCGGATGACGATCGGGAACCGTAATAGCGTTTAAACGACGGTAGTCGCCACAAGGCCTAAGTTCACCGTTTTTCTTCTTCACCACATGTAAGGGAGATGCCCAAGGACTGCTGGACGGTCGACATATTCCATCTTCCATCATCTTCTCAAATTCACGTTTGGCGGCTTTGTATTTCTCTGGATTAAATGGGCGTACTTTTTCGTGAATAGGGTTCACGTTTGTTGTTATTATTCTGTGCTGAATTGTATGCGTCGGAATGCTATTATTACGCGGTTTAGTCAACTCACTGTATTTTTGCAAGATGTCATAATACGTGTTATTACGGTCGATCGTGCGAATTGTCGCATCGGCATCTTGCGTAACCTTGGTAATAACACATAATTCAGTGACCTTATCAATTAATTTCCTCGCGTGTAAATCGATGAGTAGCTTATAATTTTGTAGGAAGTCTGCTCCTATGATGGAACGTCGTACATCAGCTACTATAAATGTCCACTTGAAGACGCGACGTAGTCCCAAGTTGAGATGCATTGTTTTTTCGCCGTAAGTACGTATAGATGTTCCATTTGCAGCGTATAATGTGTACGCGCTTGAGTTATTTGCGACTTTTCGATTCTTCGCTGCCAGCACCGATACCTCTGTCCCCGTGTCTATTAAAAATTGTGTACCACTGCTTAAGTCGGTAACACATAGTCGACAGTTTGGGGTATTATTGACGCCGAGTACTGCCACAGTCGGAGTCAATGTTAGTTTTCCGACGGCTTTCGGAATGCGCATTTTTGTTCGTTCCAACATCTAAACGCATTTACGCCATACTTCATATGTGGACGGCATATCCATGCTGCTTTCCGGGAATTTGATCTTGACCTTGAACGTGACTTTTCGCGGTGCGGTGATCTTCCTATTCGTCCTTGGCCTCTCTTTAATTCTGCTATCTCCATAGCCATACTGTCTAATTTCGCGCGAAGATAGCTCATGTCATTGCTACTTGAAACTTGTGCGATCTGGTTTTGCGGCATGACGTTTTCAATTATCTTGTCAGCAATTTTTGATAGACTATCTAAGTCCTTTGGGTCGGCGACGCTCAAAACGGCTCGTGCTGACGGTGGCAAAAGTTTTGTCCACATTATGCGTAGCGTATCGTCGGGAATCTTGCTTCCGGCTAATTCACGCATCTTGCGTAATAATTGAGATGGCTTTTGATCGCCGAGTTCCATTTCTTCCATCAATTTCTGAAGCTTGCGAGCCTCTGACTCTTCGTAGGCGCTAATGAGACGTGTTTTTAACGCCTTGTATTTGTCAGACTCAGGCGGAGTCGCGATTATATCGCTTACTTGCTGCAACGCATCTAAGCCGAGTCGGGCAACGGCCGCTTGGAATTGCGCATCGTCACCTTTTTTCTGCGGGGCCATCACTGCTTCAAAATGGGCGAACCATAACGTAGGGTACGCCGGCCAGAAGTCTGATATACGAGACTGTATGGAGAGCGTTTCTATCAACGCTCTGTCTTCAACTGGCGGAGCGATCTGGTGTTGTGCAACTGGTACGTAGTTCGTACCGGCTGCGTTCTGCTTAGGACATGTTGCCATTTTCTTGACGTTATGTGCCGGCGATAATAACCGTGAATATTGCCTCTTGAAATTCCAATTGGTGAGACCCGCTTGTGGGAAGCCAATTGAAATGTGCGATCACTGGATATTTCATTGATGATGTTCTTCAATCTTCTTAGCCGGCAGGCAGAAACCAGGTCCGTTGCTAGTCAGGGTCGGGGTCACCAATGTGAACGTATAGAGGTGGATAAATGAGAGCCATAAGTTCCACACAATATAAGTTATTTATTAACATAAATGTACGTGTATTTATACAATAATAAATGATGTATCGGCAATATCTCCGATACATATTGGTGGGGAGTACGTGGAAGTAACTACGTGATATTATCTAAATACTCATTACTGCTGAGCCCACAGTCTTTATATAGGAGAGAAGACCAGTGCCCAGCAATGGGACATAATATGCCTTGTCTATTAAGTTTGTCACAATTTTATATGTCCGTGTGGTGACGGATTAAAAATACAATTAATATTACTATCCAACTCCATCCCGAGGATGTCGTAAGAGTTGACTAAGGGAGTAATTCAGTGCTACAATATTTATTGCAAGAGAGGGAAACCTCTAAATGTATGGACGAGACCCGTGCCCAGCAGTGGGATATTTATGGGTTGAGATGATGGTGATGATGAATTTCTCAAATTCATATGAATCAAACTAAGACTCATTTAATTGCGATCTATATTCATTAATTTTTTGTAAATATAATGTATAGATAATGGTTATACCATTAACCTAATTCTAGAACTTTTTAATGATCGAAAGTTAGTCTACCTTCACTAAAGGTATTATCACAAAAGGAAAACCACGGACTGAAACAACTAATAATGATAATACTTAGGTTGCATACAAGCAGTTACCGTAGACTACAGGCGCTTGCAATACCTGAGGCATCACGTGATGTAGTATGCGTGATATAGGCAAACGTTTCATTAAAAAACTTATGCCTAAGTTAGCAATGAAGCCTTATAAGTACTCACGCATAGGAACACAACTACACCGCTGTGTGTAGTCAGCCACAGTTGGGCTTGCTGGTTTGTATGGTACCCTACCTAAGTAAGAGTAGAGTGAGAGAGGTAGCGCATTAAAGCACTTACATTTATTTTAAAATTATTTTATTAATGACATCAATAGGTATAACTAACTGATATGTAAAATTATTTAATGACATTTAATGTAATAAAATGTAATAATTGACGATATTGAAGACTTGGTAAATGACATTAAATGATAATAATTTTATAATTAAAGTATATGAATTTTGTAAACTAATTCAACTAATAATTATATTATTTTACATAGATAGTACACCGCTCAGGTGTACAGTATACTCTAGAGGTAGTCCCATTGACACCAAGTCAGGATCTGATGATGGAATCCCAGGTAAATGTAGGTATTAACAACGTTTTTCGTATATTTTATCACTAAAAATATAAAAAAAATCAAACTGATGTTCGGTACTGAATACAGATTGAAGTCGGTACTAGGTTCATCCTGTCACTTATATTAAGTTTGGCACCGACTTCAATCTGTATTCTGTTATTTTTAGGTTTTTGAAGTCGATTGCAGTTTTTTTTTTTTAATGAAGGATAGGATAACGCGTTTCTTTCAAAACGCGTTTCTAAATGAGCTGTGGAGACCTGTACTCACACACAGAAACACAACTTTACCGCTGTGTGTAGTAATTAGGCTGTGGTCTTCTGTAAGTAACAATCTGAGTCTTCTCTAGTACCATCTATTGATCGTCTATTACCTACGCAATTACGAGCCTCTCAATGTACAGTAAAAAATATATGAAGCCCTTTGATGTTTATCATGAATACAGTTCACCTCGGGTGTTATAGAATTCTATTATATTATACGAAATCGAAAAAAGCTTTACAAAAGCCATCCCTATCCCGGTAGCTTAAGGGTGCCAATCATTAAAAATGTTTTCAAAGATCCACATAAAATACGTATTATAATTACAAAGTATTTTTGTAATTCTGTTTTTTTTTTCTGTTTTAAAAAGGCAACTCCCGCACTAGAGAACAAGCTCTGTGTCGCGGGGGACTCTACAAACATACAATTAACGGAAACAAATTACACCCAGACTCTTCTCAGAACAATTCTTTGTGGGTCACACAAAGTTTTGTTCTGTGTGGGAATCGAACCCACAACCTTGTGCACAGCAGGCGCATACTGCGGCCACTAGACCACCGAGGCAGTCAAATAAACGAAGTAATAAAAGGCAATAAAATATTGTATTTATTAGCTTATATTGTTGACAAATTATAAACATTTAAAAGATTAAATTTAGAGACCTGGGTCACCATACATAAAAGCAAGCCTGACTGGGAAAGGTCCTTCATTTTGAAGAAGACCACAGCTAAATCTTTACTATATAATAAAGCTGAAGAATTTGTTTGTTTGGTTGAACGCGTTAATCTCAGAAAGTACTGGTTTGATTAGAAAAAAACTTTTTTTGTTGAATAATGCATTTATCCAGGAAGGCTATAGGCTATATAACTTCACGCTATTATCAATAGAAGCGGAGCAGTAGTGAGATATGTTGCAAAATCGGGGAAATGTACGTTCCAAATTACCACGCGGACGAAATCGCGGGCAACCCCTAGTAACTACACATACTCGTACCTATATAGCGGTGTAGTTGTGTTTTTGTGCGTGACTACAGAAATCCAGAACTAAAAGTAACTTGAGTCTCCGGTACATCATCAGAAGTCATGAGATTATCCGAAACAAATAGACAGACAGATAAATAAACATACCGTACCGTAAGATTCCAGAGGAATTTCTTACCACGTACGATTAGGCTGTGGAATGAGCATGGGGTTCTTCAAGAAAGGAGTTATAAGGTTTTGAAAGGATTGGCAACGCGTGAGTGACACCCCTGGTGTTGCAAACGTCCATAGGCTACGGTAACTGCTTACCATCAGGCGGGCCGTATGCTTGTTTTCCACCTTAGTAGTATAAAAAGAAAAAACAAATTTAACAAAATGTTATTTTTTATATAAACACGGTTTATTCCTTTTATATGATTAAAATAATAACGGCACAAAAATGCAAGTGCTGTCTATATACCTGTAACAAATGCAAATAACGTAATGGGTGAGGTTAAAATGGGCTCCAGTGCATATAAATGTGGCGTGCGTTCTCCCTTGCACTCTGAAGCGTACTGAGAGGGAGACGCAGTCAGGTGTGCCATATCTGGTCAAGGTTGCGCCAATGTCCTTTCAGTGTTTATTTATTAGGTCATAGGCCTCTTTGGTCTAGCGCGTCATGGTCAAGTGTTTTCGGCACTGTTAATAAACCTATACCTACATGTCTAACTTATCGTTATCTTATCGTTTGGTTAGTGGTCAACCTGGTGTCAGAGTTATTTAGATCGCCCATATTTAGGCCTGTTAACAGCCGGGACCGATTTTTAACGTGCCTTCCGAAGCACGGAGACGCTCGGATGAAATACCACTATTAGGTCACCCATCTATAAGGTCACCGCGGCTTTGGTAGCTTAACCCGCTGATTGTTTACCGAACAGGGAGTGCACCTAGCTATGAGTGTCCAACTGATGGACGAGGATAGAGAAGGTTGAGGCCGTTAATCTACACACTGGCTAATGCGGCTTAGTGGATATGATTCACCAAGCTAAGCCAATTTCTTCAGTAAATAATTTAAATACACATAAATACATACATATTATCACGCCCGTCAAAAATCTTATATAAAAATGAATCCATACTTCCCTTTGTCACGACATCACGCGTGAACGGCTGGACTGATTTCCATAATTCTTTTTTTGTTGTGTTTGTTATTGTCAGGAGAAGGTTCTTATGTAAAAAAACGCTAGTAATTATATAAAAATCATTATATTAGTCAAAAAATTCACGAGTCATATTTTTTTTTTTTTGGGGACAACTCACACACTATCATCAGCGGGTCTACCCTGGACACTCGATTCCGTTTAAAAATTGAAATTAGAATGTCATTTTGTACTGCGAGCTGTGTGTGATAAAATTGGCACTCTTGAACACGATCGTAATTGAAATTGGAATCGAGTTCACGATCGACTATACTGGGCTGCCATACAAATAAAAAAATTAAACTAACAAATAAAATATTATTAAATAAAGTGAAATATTTATTAATTATTACTTTTCATATTTATTATAGCATGAATTACCATTAAAAGTATATTTCGCATATATTTCAGCTGGTTAAATATTTATTTTTAATTAATAAATAAATACATTTTATAAATTATATGATTACAATGGCAACCCTCCATTAAAAAAAAAGTTCCCGCTACTTCAACTTGTCAACAAACAATAGCCAATACAATACAATACCTATATTTTTAATGTATTTTAGGGACTATTTCTTACTTTTATAAGTATAGAAGACGAAGATATAGATTTTTATGTTATTTTAGATGATACATAGGTACTATGATTTACGTTTTGTGTTAATTTGTTGAAATATAACGATGATTGTTCATAATGATGTCGGAAGAAATCAAGCCCAAGGTTTCATAGAAAGTGCTGTCTTATTTTTAATTTAACATAATAATGTATGATGGACATGTTTCACTTTATTAGAACTACAAAATAGTCAGCGACGGCATATGTCTATATTATACGAATAGCTTTCCATACCTAACCATTTTTATGTTTAAAAAAAAAAATACAAACTAGGTGGAGATCGGAAAGCTTATAAGACAGTACGACTTATTTGTCCTTATCAAATTAAATACTTTAGTTACCTTATGCACTAATGTAGGTAGATAAGATACACGCAGCAACGGAGATAGCTGTACAGGGCCGCTATATGAAGATTAGTTTTTAAAGAAAACCATTTTATATATTTCTGTGGAATTTGGTAACAGTGTACAATTAGCCTAAACCTACAAATTAAAATATATTTCACACAAATTCACACACTGCGGCCCTGTACAGCCATCTCCGTTGCCCGGTGGGCATACATAATATTACATAATAGATGCATTTTACACCACACAATTTAAATGATTACCTATCTTATGAAATATCGTAATACGAAAACTTTCATTACTTCAGCACACACCACACTCGCTAGTAATAAATTCATAAATCAGAGAAAATAAGTTAGCAACTCCAATATATAATTACATATTAGTATATAATGTAGTATCAAAAGTTATTATTACGTCGAAATTCTCTATTAAGTATTAGATAATGTTTTATTGTTTTCTATTATTTATTGTCACCGTTTTAGAAAACGCGTTGTCGGCATAATGCACCATTGGGTTTAAATTCTGCCTTTGTCACACATCCAATGCATGCGCATTATCCAAAATATTATATATAAGTGCTAAACGTGCCATTATTGATGACAATCTCATAATAAATCACACACAATAGTTTATTATTGTGAGTAATTTTTGGGATTGAGTTTACTCGATCCCAAAAAAGTTAGCTTTTTGTAATCGTATAATGTCGATCCCAGACTCGATTCCAAACTTGATCTGTAATGTCAAAATCGCGTCAAGAGTACCAAATGTTATTAGGATCGAGCTAATGTCAAATTTCAAACGAATTCATTGGCCTGTAGGATTGAAACTGGTTCGGGATTGGAACGGGATTGGAACGGGATTGAGATTGGTATTGGATTCCATGGTAAGCCTGCTGATCCTAAATTAGGCAGAGCCTGTACTATGGCAACCAGACAACTGATAAACATACTTTTACATATAATAATACACCCCCAAACAAACGTGTCTTCACACATATATTTGTCCTGGGTGGAAATCGAATCTTAAACCTCCGACTTAGCAGTCAGAGTCATATATTACCTACTAACCTATTGGTCAGTAGTTAGTGACCACTAAATCATGAGGTCAGTTCCACATAGCTTCCCTTCAACTCTTTTGTATTCAATTATTAGAACTTAGTATTTTTGTAAGACATTTAAATCGGATTTATTAGTATTTTTTACAAAAATGATCTTCTATACGACATCGCAGTAGACCCAGACGGAGATAGTGGGATGAGTTGGACTCATTTAATTCGTTAAATGAGTCCAACTCATCCCACTGGTCCTTAGCAGCTTTAGACAGAGAGAAGTGGAGAGGCCTTTGCCCTGCAGTGAAACAATACAGGCTTATAATAATATTACTTGAGTGTCGTATCTCCGCTAACAAACGCTCGCTTTAAGTCAAAGGTGTGCCTTTAAAGATATGGGTGTCGACAGATAAACGGTTGAGCCGTAAGCATACTAAATGTGGGTCATGGAAGGCTCGGGTCGTCGTTGGGGCGCTCAAGTTATAATCCTTGCCACTATGGTTAACATTATAATATTACAGTACTAGTAGTTTGCCCCGGATTCGCACGGGTGATATTTCCCGGGGTCTTGTAATGTTTTTGTCAATAAAATATGGCCTTTCTATTGGTAAAAGAATTTTCAAAATCCGTTCCGTAAATCCAAAAATTACTCACTACAACGTCACAAACTTCACCTCTTTATAATATAGTATAGAAAAATAATTCATGCCAAGATTGACCAGCCACCCCAACTAGTCATAAACAAAGCATTACTTGTTTGCTTGTAGACAAAAACAAAAAACACGTCGTTATAATTCAGTTTGCTTTATCATCAATTTAAGGCCACCGTCGCTTTTGAACAATAATGTAATCGAAAATGACTGTTAAGTACATAAGAACTTAGACAAACCCATCGTAATTTTAATACATTAACTAGATATACGAAATAGAGAATAGAGTATATGAAATCGCGGACATAATTTACAATATGACGGTACTAAATTAACATTTTTTAATATTAACAAAATAACAAACTGAGAGTCGAACTCCTAGCATGGAAAATGCAACGGTAAACAATAACATCCTACTAATATTATAAACGCGAAAGTTTGTAAGTATGGATGGATGGATGTTTGTTACTATTTCACGTAAAAACTACTGATCTGGATGAAATTTGGCACAGATATAGATTATGGTCTGGCATAACACATAGGCTTGTTACAGCGATAACCGATATCTACGCGGGTGAAGCCGCGGGCAACAACTAGTAGATCATAATGTAGTGTGGTTCCATGACAACATTATATTTACTTAATAGGTGGGCTCGCTATAGATTATATATGGAACAGCCGTAGCGGCGGCGGGGGAGGTGTTGCGGAGCGCGACGGGTGCGGCGCGTGCGGCGGCTGCGACGGCGACGGCGCCGCGGCGGCGGCTAGGCGGCCGTTTCATCCCGTGAACGCGGCAGAACTATTTTGCACGTCGTCAGTATCGCACCATGTGCAAAGTAGTTCCCAGCAAATAAACATCACTAGTATCTACTAGCAACTTAGTATGATACTACAAGGTTTGATTTTATTATTAACAGTCACATCACTTCTTATTAAAGTAATTGTTTATAATTATAAACAATATTTAGATTGTTTTAATATTTTTTTGATTATAAAAACGAGCATATTTTAAAATTATTATGATATAAATAAGGTAGGCACTTACTATTTTCTTTAATTTAATATTATTTAATCATCAAAACAATACCTATTATTAAGTAAAAAAATGTATTTATTGATCACGCCTTTTTCCTTTTACGTGGCTTATCGTACAGCGCCATCTATTTCGGTTTTGTGCAATATATTCTGTAAGCCCCATCGCCTTCATTACCTTTTGGGTCTTCGTCAGCCACGTGATTTGTGGTCTTCATCTTATCACCTCGGAAGATAACAGATATAATATTTATATGATAAATTAGTTAGTTACTTACTTACTATATGCTATACTATTTATTTCGAGGAGGGACAGCGTAGCGTGGAATTATTATCAAGTAGATGTCTTCTAATTTTGATAATTGGAAATTCAGTAATCGCCATTCCGAATTTCCTCTAATTGTTATGGGTTGTTTATATTACATTATATGAATTACTAATTTAGTCAGTGATTGTCTTAGGTCTTGGCATGATGAACGAATTTTATTCGTACTTATAGTATACTAGCTGTTGCCCGCGGCTCCGCCCGCGTGGATGTCGGTTATCGCTGTAGTCTATGTGTTATTCCAGACCATAATCTATCTCTGTGCCAAATTGTATCTAGATCCGTTCAGTAGTTTTTACGTGAAAGAGTAACAAACATTCATCCATCCATCCATCCATACTTACAAACTTTCACATTTATAATATTAGTAAGGATTTATATTGTTTTAGTATTTTCATAGACGATCTTATCTTGTCTATGACAATGTCAATAGTGCCTGTTTACCAAGTAATGTCAAAAAAGTACCTGTAAATGTCAAATTTATATAAAACACTTGATAACAAATTATACTGTTATGATTGTTTCAAAACGTTTTCATTTAAATTCAAAGCGCGATTAATATATTTAGATCCGCAATTAATGACAAAATATTTCATGCCTGGGAAATGAACTCTAACCTCCGATCAAACCAACAGTCAAGCGCTATCACTGCTTATGTTTATAGGCAATTAATTTTAATGATATTGCATATTTTATTAAACACGTTTTGAATTCATATACTTTTTCTAGATACTTATATGTATTCAAAATGTCAATTCCATTCCATTCCAGCGGAGAGCTAAAATTATATTTTTATTTTTGTAATTACTTAATTTCATTTTGTATGGTATCTTGGTTTCCATCTCTTTTATTACCATAAATATTGAAACTCATACCAAATTGTAAATGTTATATTTTGGCGATTAAAAAGAGTAGCCGGAGTTTCTTGCCAATTCTTCCTGCCCTACCTCTAGTCAGCGAATCGAATAAAAAAATTGTTTTTATGACTTTTTGCAGCGATAACCAACATCCACGCTGGCGGAGCCGCGGGCAACAGCTAGTATAAGCATAAAGCTATCGACATTTGTCTTACTATGCTGGAAGTTTCCTTGAAGGATAAACTTAACAATGAGGTTATCCGACAAAGAAACAAAGTTACCGATGAGGATTAAGCAAACTTAATTGACAATGGGCTGACTATATATATCTAATTTGAAGTATATAAGTCATTCAATTTGTCATGTTTTAGAGAAGTAGGGCATCGTACGCGAGCGAGCAAACCCAACTGGAAAAGGGCCTCAGAAGACCACAGCCAAATAACTAAACACAGCGGTGTAGTTGTGTTCCTGTGTGTGATTACAGGTCTTCAGCGTTCATTTAAGTATGCGGTTTTGAAATAAACGTTTTCTTATCACATGGATACTCCATCTTAAAGCCCTGGTGTTAGAAATCGGTCGGCAACTTGCAAGTGATACCCGTTGATAACTGCTAAACATCAGGCAGTATGCTTGTTTGCAACTCAAGCATTGCAAACCCCATCCATGGCTACCGCTGTGACTCCTGTAAGCCAGCCACCGAGCTTTGACACTCATGCGTCCCGTGGACAACTAAACCTTGTCTTGTAGTCTTGGACCCCGCAATTATATTCATATTCATTAAAAACAGAAATACATATATTTTTTTTAATACTACTTGGGTGGCAAACAAGCATACGGCCCGGCTAATGTTAAGCAGTTACCGTAGCCTATGGACGCTTGCCATACCAGAGGTGTCATTTGCGTGTTGCCAACCCATTTTTTTACACCAAGTATCCCTGGGATAGGAATACGTTTCTTTCAAAACGCATCCCTAAATGAGCGTTGGAGACCTGTACTTTATTTGATTAAATACACGTACCGAGAAACATCCATCAACGAACTCACTGTTAACAAGTTAAAAGTCGGTACTATGGTCGGTTACTATATACATCAACGAACTCACTGTTAACAAGTTAATAGTCGGTTACACAGTCACTACTATTTGATGTTTAGTTTATCATTTTTGTCAGATCACAAGGATAAAGCCACAAGCACGAGGTGGTCAGTAATAATTCCAATATCCTCGTTAATTTATCTTCAACTGAGTCATAGTTCATTAGGGTCAGGTGTGAACCTACGACCTTTCGGGTGGCACCCTATTGGCTAATGGCCCCCGATCAATGTTAGAATATTAAACTGATGACGTTAGGGGTTATTATCAAATAATTGGTGACTTTTTGGGGATTATGGTAATTCTAAAATTAAGATACTTAATATCTTTATCAGTATTCTTCTTATTGTTTGGTTAGTGGCCAACCTAGTGACAGAGTTATTTAGATCGCCCATATTTAGGCCTCTGTCGTGATCTAACGACTGTTAACAGTCGGGACCGACTTTTAACGTGCACTTCGAAGCGTGGAGACGCTCAAATACAATACCACTATGCGGTCACCCATCTTAAAGGGTTACCGCGCCTTTGGTTGCTTAACCCGCTGATCGTTTACTGAACAGTGAATGCACCTGGCTCTATGAAGAACTAGTAATAGTATTGGATTACTCTTGCAGTCTAATAATAAAAGATTCGCCTCGCTATTGACTTCGCGTTCAGTGTAGTGGATTCGAAGCCTTTACATTAATTTATATCGAATTTGTGAGACTGCTAGAGCTCCATGCAAAACTGGGGAAGGAAATCTGCCTTACAGAAGACCATAAATAAACTATTACACGCAGTTGTGCACTTATTTATATATTTTTCTAGAGAGGTAGGGCACCATACTAGCTAGCAAACTCAACCGGGGAAGGACTGTTCCTGTGTGTGAGTACTGGCCCTTTAGACAAGTGGCATAAGCGATAGTCGAATCGTAAAGTCAAAAAAGCAAAGTATGGTAAATTGAAAAAATAGTAAACTTACGTCAAATCCTATACATTTGCTTTATTGACTTTTTGATTCGACTACCGTTTATGCCACTTGTCTAGAGAGGCAGGTCTCCAGCGCTCATTTAGAAATGCGTTTTAAATGAAACGTAATCCTATCTTAAAGTCCGGCAGGGGTATTCCGTAAGAGCAAAAACCGAGCCTTTTTGACGTTTAGTCAATAGATTGTGCCGTCACCAAGCAATCACAACTGTCAGTTTGCGATCACAACTGTCAGTTTGCCATCGCTATTTCTTAGAGAATCAGCCGGCTCCGGTGTCAAATGCAAGTGATATAAAAAAACGCTGAGTTAATTCTGAAAAATGTTAATCTAAACTTTATCTTCTTATCTCGAGGTTAATCCTGTTACGAGCTGTATGATCAGCAGAGTGAGAGTAATGCTTATGGGCATTATATAGGGGAGATTAATCTCATTTCACTGTAGAATCCTTACTAATATTATAAATGTGAAAGTTTGTAAGAATGGATGGATGGATGGATGTTTGTTACTCTTTCACGTAAAAACTACTGAACGGATTTGGATGAAATTTGGTACAGAGATAGATTATGGTCTGGAATAACACATACGCTACTTTTTACAGCGATAACCGACGTCCACGCGGGCGGGCGGAGCCGCGGGCAACAGCTAGTAGATTATATAGATAGTATGCTATCCAACGAAAACTAGTTATTATCAGGCAAGCTGTTTGTCGTCGTACGGCATCACAAACATTAATAATAGCAACCTATATATGTCCCACTGCTGGGCACGAATCTCTTCTCCTCTATCAAGAGAGAGAGAGGGTTTAGGAATTAATTCACACACGCTGGCCTAATGCGGGTTGGTGAATCAGACATGTCTTTAGAATTTCTTCTAAGACATGTGGGTTTCCTCGCGATGTTTTCCTTCACCGTTAGCAGATGGCGAATCATTTGATTAGTGCATATAGTCTCCACAAAGTGAAATTTATATTGGTATTGCCGCCCGGGTGGTAACTATGTAGTAATCTGTGGCCCGGGGTCTAACTCGCACCTCTTGCGTGCAAGTCGGTGACTTTCCCACTCGGCCACCACCGCTCATACCGCTTACAAACATTATTCAAAATAATTAAATACCTTTAGCCAGGCAAGACCACAATAGACCACAAACAATTGTCTATTATGTGATCACCACAACAAAGCAATTATTTAAACATTCACATTAAATGTTTACACAAAACGATTACCGTGTTTATTGGTCTGTATATATCACAAATTAGTACATTGGAAACAATCCTACTAATGAGGCGCTCATTGCCAGGTGCACTCGCTGTACGGTAAACGATCAGCGGGTTAAGCAACCAAGGGCGCGGCAACCCTATAGATGGGTGACCGTATAGTGGTATTTCATCTGAGCGTCTCCGTGCTTCGGAGGGCACGTTAAAAGTCGGTCCCGACTGTTAACAGTCCTTAGATCACGACAGAGGCCTAAATATGGGCGATCTTAATAACTCTGTCACCAGGTTGGCCACTAACCAAACGATAAGAAGAAGAATCCTACTAATATTATAAACGCGATAAATAAAAATAATAATGATTTAAAATACACAAAAAGGGGGGGACTGCATAATAGCTATGGGGGAGCCATTAAATTACTGTGCATTAACCAGTTATCGGCTGAAGGGATTTTAATAAAATTAAGAATAAAAAAGAATATAGAATACTTTTTACCGAGATAACCGATCTCCACACAAGCAAAGCCGTGAGCTAGTGCATTATATATAAGAACATAATACTTTTATAGCAATAAAGATATATACCCGAGGTAGTGGTATATAATGTTAACACATATTACCCCGATCACGCAACACTAAATTAGAACTAAGAATCTCGAACCTCACAAGCTTAAGCTGTCGATCAGTTTTGATATATCGATACTCTACTTATAGGATACTAAACATCGAGTGTAGGTAACCAATAATGTGTTAAACTAGCACAAATAGCACCACGTCCCAGTTTGGCACCCGAATCCCCTATTTTTTATATATTTTTATATATATTATTTTTTGTTATTTTCTGAAGATTTAGCGTTAAAAGAAATTTTAAAATCGGTCGAGTAGCTTTTGAGATGAATCGTAACAAACAAACAAAAAATAAAACATTTTCTTTTTATATTATTAGGTTAGATGTAAAGAAAAAACTTGGTACCCCTTTTATGTACGGTCGGCAACGGAGTTAGCTGTACAGGGCCGCTATATGAAGAGTAGTTTTTTAGGTAAACCAATGTATGAATTTGTGTGAAATATATTTTTATCTGTAGTTTAAGTCTAATTGTACTGTTGCCAAATTCCACAGAAATATATACAGTGATTTTCCTGCGAAGCTGAGAAGGACTGCAGGAAGAAATTACGGTGGAATTTTGACCAGCACCTGCAGGGGTATTCCGTAAGAGCAAAAACCGAGCAAAATCTGTCTGTCAGATTGAAAATCGGTATTCCGTAACAGCCCTTTTTGACGTTTAGTCAATAGATTGTGCCGTCACCGAGCAATCACAACTGTCAATTTTGCGATCACAACTGTCAGTTTGCCATCGCTGGTTCTTAGAGAATCAGCCGGCCGGTGACCACTAGAATAAAATATCCTATCCTGATATCAACGCACAGTCCAGAAAGCTGCAATTTGGAACATAACATCCACTGAGTAAGGATTTGTTCATTCCTAATCAGCTTTTAAATAATTTATAGTAGCAACCCATATTATGTCCCACTGCTGGACAATCTTCTCTCCTCTATCATAAGAGAGAGGGGGTTTAGGCCTTTATTCACACACGCTGGCCTAATGCGGGTTTGGTGAATCAGACATGTCTTTAGAATTCTTCTAAGACATCAGGGTTTTCTCACGATGTTTTTCTTCACCGTTAGCTACTGCCACCCGGAATCGAACTCGCACGCGTGCAAGTATGTTACTTTCCCACTCGGCCACCACCGCTATGTTTAATTAAACAGTTGAAACCTGGACAGAATCGAGGTGGACCGCTAGACCCTAATATATACAATAACTTGGTTTAAACTAGACTTCACTGAGACATCGTCCAAAGTATACACAACAGCCAATTTGAATATTCATTGGATTTATAGATGATTAGTTGTAGCCCGCGGCTCTGCCCGCGTTAGTATCGCTATAAAAGGTAGCTTATATGCTACTCCAGACTATAAACTACCTCGATGCTAAATTTCATCCGCATCCGTTCAATAGTTTTTGCGTGAAAGAGTAACAAACATCTTTACATTCTTACAAACTTTCGCGTTTATAATATTAGTAAGGATAATCTAAGACAGTGCTTATCCTATATTGAGCCTGGGGTAGTTGAGCTGCTGAGGGACGGGGCGCCCGGGTGCACCCCGACGCTGCCTCTTTTTTTTATACTACTAGGGTGGCAAACAAGCATACGGCCCGTCTAATGTTAAGCAGTACCGTAGCCTATGGACGCTTGCAATACCAAAGGTATCACTTGCGTGTTGCCAACCCATTTTTTTACATCAGGGCTTTACGATGGGAGTGTCCCTGGGATAGCAATACGTTTCTTTCAAAACTCACCCCTAAATGAACGCTTGTACACACAAGAACACAACTACACCGCTGTGTTAACTTAATTAGCTGTGGTCTTCTGTAAGGTGGAGGTCCTTCCCCAGAAGTGCTTGCTCGCTAGTATGGTGCCATACCTCTCTTAACAGGCAACGTGGATTAAAACGAACGATGAAAGAAAATATCGTGACCCTTTTCTTAAAAGTAATTGTAGTCATGTGTTATCCACCCACTCCTATTATACCACTGTATATGGATTAAGGCGTACTCAGCTGTCTATAATTATAGACAAGAGTCAACATCAGCTCAGAAATTGAATTTTAATTGAAGGTTTAGGTTGCTTTTATTGTTCATTCTAGCTTAAAGTACAAGAAAGAAGACGTGAGTATTACCAGTGTTACAAACGTCTATAGGCTTCAGTAGCTGCTTACCACCAGGCCGTATGCTTATTTTTCTCTAAATTATAGAAACTCATTATATGTCCCACTGCTAGGCACGGGACTTCTATTCTCTATCAAAAGAGAGTGAGGGTTTAGGCCTTAATTCACACACGCTCGCCTAATGCGGGTTGGTGAATCAGACATGTCTTTAGAATTTCTTGTAAGACATGTGGGTTTCCTCACGATGTTTTCCTTCACCGTTAACATATGGTAAATCATTTGCTTCATCATGTTAATCCATAAACGTCTCACTGCTGGGCACAGGTCTCCTCCATACACTTGGAGGGATATTAGCGTACTATGCCACGCTGGTGCTGGCCAGACGGGTTGGTATAGGGTTTTGTGTCGAGTTTTCCCTCTCTTGCAATGGATATTATGTGCCTGACTTACTCTCTTAGTCGTCTCTTACGACACCCTCGGGATGGTGACATTTGTATTCTTAATCCGTCACCACCTAATAGTCTCATTAATAGTTTTAAAATAAAAGTAATCTTAACTCGTAAATGTAACAATATAATGATGGTAACAAATTGCAGTTACATGTATCACGCGGCACAGTTGATACGTCATGTTACATGTTATTGAATCAGCCTATTGTTATTTGATCAACAAATGTGCAGGTGTTACCAAACATTGAAGAAGCACTGATAAAAACTACACCTATAGTTACTATACATACACTGCGGTACGGTGGGTAACGGAGATAACTAAATGGTACTATAGAAGATGCTATATAGCGTATATTGCTCCGTCCCCTTTTTTCTCGATCAAAAGACTTTCGTTTAACACTTCATGGTACGGCCCCAGGCCTCCAACAAGGTGGATTGACGACCTGGTAAAGGTTGCAAGTAACCGATGGACAAAGTCGGCTCAGGATCGAGAATTGTGGCAATTTTTGGGGAAGGCGTCCACTGCTGTATATACAGCAGGTCTTTTGGCTAAGATGATGATTCTTCTTATTCTTCTTCTTATCGTTTGGTTAGTGGCCAACCTAGTGACAGAGTTATTTAGATCATCCATATTTAGGTCTCTGTCGTGCTCTAACGACTGATTACAGTCGGGACTGACCTTTAACGTGCCCTCCGGAGCACGAAGACGCTCAGATAAAATACCACTATGCGGTCACCCATCTATAGGGTTACCGCGCCCTTGGTAGCTTAACCCGCTGATCATTTATTAATTACTAGCTGTTGCCCGCGGCTCCGCCCGCGTGGATGTCGGTTATCAAAAAGTAGCCTATGTGTTATTCCAGACCATAATCTATCTCTGTGCCAAATTTCATCCAGATCCGTTCAGTAGTTTTTACGTGAAAGAGTAACAAACATACATCCATCCATCCATTCATTCTCACAAACTTTCACATTTATAATATTAGTAAGGATTATCTTAATTCTTAATTGGGCTACGTTTACATATTGGAATGGGCTTTATAGACATTTGCAGGCATCGGAAGACAACTTAAAGCCATCCTTGGTCCAAACTATAATATCTACAATCGACGTGGGAATTCAATACTGTCAGATATACACACAAATGCTCAAGTTTAGCTAGATGTGATAAGTGGTTAGAAAAAATCTGACAGTTCCCAATAGCCCTGACCTCTATCTTACAGAAGAGAGATAGGGCACAATACAAGCGAGCAAGCGCGACTGGGGAGGGACCTCCACCTTACAGAAGACCACAGCCAAATAACTACATAGCGGTGTAGTTGTGTTCCTGTGTGTGAGTACAGGTCTCCAGCGCTCATTATGGATGCGTTTTAAAAGAAACGTATTCCTATCCCAGAGATACTCCCATCTTAAAACCTTGGTGTAAAAATACGTGTCGGCAACACGCAAGTGATACCTCTAATATTGCAAACATCTATAGGCTACGGTAACTGCTTACCATCTTAGGCCATGCTTGTTGTCAACTAACTAGCATAAAAAACATGAAAGAAAGAATACAAAATGTTAGTTCGTTGTCTCCTACAAGAAGACTAAAAGGAATCTTTTATGTTGTTTCAAGTTAAAATACCGTACCCTACAGGTATTTGCTTCTACCGTGGCAATTACTGTGTCTGTGGAAGACGAGACATACATACATACATACAACTGAAGAATGACGTAGGTGTACGTGTTGCGTGTAGAACGGCGCTTAGTGCCTCATTAAATAAAGTGACTTCTGAAGACTACCTTTCATGAAAGTGTAAAACTAGTCTTCATAATGAAACGTTTGAAATTCGACTTGTTCTTATGCGTTTTATAGTAAAAATTTCTTAAGGCTCGTTAAGCACTTTTGTCATCGTCACCAAACGGTTTCCATATTCAAAAATAATAATCTAATAGCTCGACGATATAATTCACAAGTTACTGAGTTTTCACTTGCCCGCGGCTCCGCCCGCGTCAATGTCGGTTATCGCTGTAAAAAGTAGCCTATGTATTATTCCAGACCATAATCTATCTCTGTGCTAAATTTCATCCAGATCCGTCCAGTAGTTTTTACGTGAAAGAGTAACAAACATCCATACTCACAAACTAACAATTTTATGAGTAGGATAAATGATATATAAGAGCTCCAAACAACATTCAGTACTACCGGCAGTCCCCAAAGACTCCGCATGTTTTTTTTTCATACTATTTGGGTGGCAAACAAGCATAAAAAGAGTAGCCCGAGTTTCTTGCTCGTTTTCAGTCAGCGAACTAGCCGTAGGAAAATTTAGTTGACATCATCTTTCTGGCTTATTCATAGTTTATGACCTTCATTATTGTTACTTTGTTACCTAAATAAATGTTAATTTTAAGTTTACGGCCCGCTCGTTGGCAACGGCTTATATTAAGAAAAATAATTTAATAACTGAAAATCTTTCAAGTTTTAATGTTGTCGCTTAACTTATGTTATGAGTGGTAATGCATTCGTCTAAAATTTAAGGTCCAAACGGCACAAGGAGGTCTAACGGGTCATATTTGAAGATACGGTCCAACTCTGAAGGTCCTACGGGTACGTATTTTTTGTGGTGCTAAACACAGGTCTCCAGCGCTTATTTAGGGATGCGTTTTAAAAGAAACGTACTCCTATCCTAGGGATATTCCCATCTTAAAGCCGTGGTGTAAAAAAATGGGTTGGCAACTCACAAGTGATACCTCTGGTATTACAAGCGTCCATAGGCTACGGTACCTGCTTAACATCAGCCGTATGCTTGTTTACCACCCAAGTAGCATAAAAATAAAACTACAACGCTGGATGTAGTTACGGTTACCATAGTCTAAACATATTTTTTTATCCGTGTGGTGACGGAATAAGAATATAAATGTCATCATCCCATTACATCCCGAGGGTGTCGTAAGAGTCGACTAAGGGAGTAAGTCAGGCAGACAATATCCATTGCAAGAGAGGGAAAACTCGAAACAAAACCCTTTACCAACCCGTCTGGCCAGCGTGGTATAGTAGGCTAATATCCCTCCCAATAATGGAGGAGACCCGTGCCCAGCAGTGGGACGTTTATGGGTTGAGATGTAAACATATTTTTTAATAATGTAAAAAAATGCATTAAATTTAATTAAGAAAACTTAACACTGCAGAATCCCGACATTAATGCCTACTATAGTAAAGTCTATAATAATAAAAACTTTTATTCTACTTTATATTTTAGGTGTTACGGGATTCATATTCGCTAGTCATAAAAATATACTGCTTCGAATCTAGGCTACGTTAAAAAGGCTAACAACAGACCGGCTAGGCGGCTGGTTTTAATGAAGACATTAATTTAGTTTTAGGCCGCCAAAACTTAACAATGGCGATGTTAGCTTTATTTTTTTATATAAACACATCATAAATTAGTCTTCTTCTTATCTTATCTTAGTGGAGAGGTAGGGCACCCTACTCAGAATCATTTTTAATGCATGTTCACCGATTACTCGAAGACGCCTGGACAGATTTGGATTTTTTATTGTTCAATGGGGTTTGATAAAATTTAAATGGGACCACCCCATTTTTTTAAATCAACAGAAATTGTTATACATCAATAATATTGTATTGAAGTCGGTTTCAATTTTAAAATAAAACGTTCAATATGCCACAATTCATCATTTTTTATTTATCGTTTCACTTTACTTTGGCTGGAAACAGCAAACTGCTATGGCCTATTATTTTACCAATATATATTTCATAGTATTTTATTTGATTTAAGACAAAATTATAGCTATTAATCTTTTCTATTATTATGAAGTTGAAGGGTTAATAGCTCGATTTGTAAAACGGTGTTAGCCTAAGATAACACGTATGCTAAAGGATTGGAGTTGAACCTCTATCATGTGTTCTGTCACAGTAGCCGTTAACGTGTCACGGTTGACACGGACTTTTGGTTAAATTAAACTCATGTGAAACCGCCGGGCAATTAAATTTAAAATTATTTGGCTAGGAAATATTAGAATAAATAAAAACCCATTGAAATATGTTAAAGTATGAGTGTTAAGTAAATAATTATTGTACATAGTAATTAATACGTCAATTTTTATCACTGTTTTTATAATTCTACTTAGGTATGTCCGAAGTTGAGATAATTAGAAAAAAACAACACGAGTCGTGCCGCAAACCCACTGGTTAAGGCGTTAATTAATTGTCCCAAGTATGAAACAATTTAAGAAAAATAAACGCTATTTTTTGATAAGCGTTTTTTTAATTATTCGTGGCCCTAAGGGATTTGCTCAAAAGATTGCCGGGCATTTAAAACAATTGATGAGAATAAACAAATGCCTAAAATAATACAAAATGTAACGGTAAAAAACCCGCGCAAAAAGTTTTTAAAACTTTCACACCGCCAGGATGCAATAATAAAAACACCTTCATAAAATACCGAAAAAAATTAAAAAAATATTTCAACATTTTTTGGTAAACAATTCGCTTGTCACTTAACCGTCTCGGCGTCGTAAGACGTTTGTTTGAAGTAGAAAAAAATAAAAAACTGGATTAAAAATTAATAAAGTGGCCAAAAATTACGATAGAGTAATATTAATTTTTTTTTTTGGTAATTAAAAAACTAAGTTTTAAGTGACGTACCTTGTTGACGAGGATGAGCCGGAGCGGGTTGCATGAGTGCGTCTGTCGCACACCGGTTGCGCGCGAATACTGTCAACTGAACTCAAACTGGCTGATTTCGGCGGGAGTCTCCTGCTAGAGCCAGTGACGTGACAGTCGATAAACTTGACCGTATGAACTATCGATAAGTTGTATCTTATCGCGACACACGTTTGTTAATAACTAACAATGTTTATTTGTATTTAATTGTGATAGATCAACGCTAGTACCACATCCAACTCATTGCTCATTATAAAATATTTCAAATTGATTATGAACACTGTAGAAATATTTAGACTAATTTATGGCACGAATGTCAATTATAATTGGACCTGTGTATTACTTATCAAAATAACACTTTTTTTATATTTGATCAAAACGTACACATATATCTTTTTCTTTAAAACAACAACCAATAAAATATTTAACACATTTTTTGTAATTAAACGTTCTTCAGTGAATGTTCGATATTATCCTCCTGAATCAAACCATGTTGGTACAACACTGTGTCCCGTACGCATGCGCACTACCGACCGCGCCGACGATTGCCCAGCAGAATAACTGCGTTGATTGATTCAGCAAGTTGAGCGCAGGTTAACACGTGCGTAAGCCACCAAAAGTTTAAGAACTACCCATCCTCCCCCCACTCCTTCGACTAAAGACACAATGGGGACCATGAGAAAAAACGCACAGCTCAAGTTACACTGGCGCTCCTTATCTGGGCTCGGTTGTTTTAAACGTTACACCTGTTTCGCGCGTAGATTTCGTACACATTTTTTTGGATGTAACTTTTTTACTGATAGTATTGTAGACTGTTATAAATTTGAATTTATCAAACATTTTGTTTTACCGCCTTTTTTCAGTATTCTGCTTTTGAGGAAAAATATAAAAAGGGAATTGGCTCTTATTTATACCGTTTTTATAACAAAGTCGTTAACTAAAACATTTCTTGCTATTTCTTCTTAAGGCGCACAAGCTGTAGGAAAATTTAGGTGACAACTTTTTGGCTTATTCATAATTTATGACCTTCATAAGTGTTACTTTGTAAGCTAAATGAAAAAAAAAATCTGAGTTTGAAATACATAACTGAATTATTATTATTGAAAATACGTAAATTTATAGGACCTTTTATTAAAATTTGAAATGAAATATATATTAAATCTAAAATAGCTCTTAGTGAGGTTTATTATGGTATAAATTCGAATGAATGTAATTTATTAATAATGTTACATACGTAACCTAATATTTGTATAATCGTCAAATAACATTAACACACGTCGCGTCGTTGCCAAGATAAGCGGAGACTGCTCTAGTGTAATAATGATCTGAATGTCAAAACAATTTCACTAGTACAATATGAATTCCACAGGCATCATAATCACACTTTACTCTTCCATTCGGCTACCTCCATTTTATATAATAACTAGGGGTCGCCTGCAACTTCGTCCGCGTGGTAATTTGGCATATTTTCTCCAATTTTGCAACATATCTCACTACTGCTCTGCTCCTATTTATCATAGCGTGATGTTATAAAGCCTTCCTGGATAAAGGCACTATTCAACGAAAAAATATTTTTTGAAATCGAACCAGTACTTTCTGAGATTACCGCGTTCAACCAAACAAACAAATTATTCAGCTTTATAATATTAGTATAGATACATCGCTGTCTACGACTCGAATCGGCGTAGAAGTTCGAAAGTGTAGTGCGTAGCGTTCGTAGACTTTTCGTAGACGGTAGGGTTACGCAATGTCACTGAGGGCACCGCCGCGCCATTTGCCGCCCACACAATATTAACCGCAGACTTAGTTGAAACATAGTATCAAGCCGTAGCTTGCGATAATAGAGGGATAACTTGTGTATTACTGACTTAAAAATTGTTACGTTATTAAAAAAAAAATGTTTGTTAAAAAGACAGCTATCGCACTAGGGAATAATCCATGTGGCACGGGAGACTTTACAAATATATAATTTACGGACACAAATTACAACTAGAACAAACATTTATGAACCACACAAAGCTTTGTCACGTGTGAGAATAAAAAAAAAAAAAAAAAAAAAAAAAAACAAAAGATTGAGTAGGCAATGGCTTTGTTAATATATCAGCAAGCTGATTGTTACTTGGAACATAAGATATATTTATCAAACCATTCTCCACTTTCTCTCGGATAAAATTGTATTTGACGTCTATATGTTTGGTTCGTTTGTGAAAAACTGGGTTATTAATTAACTTAATGGCGCTCTGATTATCAACATATAGCTTAGTACAATCATATTGCTCGCCCAAGTCTAACAACAATTGCTGTAACCATAGTATTTCCTTTGCAGACTCGCAGGCTGCAACAAATTCTGCTTCGGTGGTAGAGAGAGCAATGGTCTTTTGCTTTTGGCTTGACCATGTTACTGGCCCACCATTCATTAAGAATATATATCCAGTAGTGGACTTTCGAGTATCCACATCACCTGCAAAATCAGCATCAGAGTACCCGATAAGATCATTGCTTTCTCCATACCTAATACAAACATTTTTTGTATTAATTAAATATCTAATCACACGCTTCACTGCGTTAACATGTTGTTGACTAGGATTATTAATATACCGACTCAACATGTTTACAGCATATGAAATATCAGGTCTGGACACTGAGCATAGAAACAACAGTGAACCAATAGCTTCTCTATAAGGGAATTTTATAGCACCTTCCTCAAGATTTTTACATATAACAACATTTGGATCAGCAGGAGTTGATGCATGATTGCATTCACTCATATTAAAAGTTTTAATAATTTGATCGATATACTCTCGCTGATGTAAACATATACAGTTATCAGACTTTAATACTTCTATGCCTACAAAATGTGACAAATTCAATTCCCTAATTTTAATACCTGTTTCAAGAAACTAATGATTTCTTTAATTAACTTTTTACTTGATGATATTATGAGAGCATCGTCAACATATATTATCAGTATAACCTTTATACTTTCAATATTTCTAACATATACACAGTAGTCAGCTTGTGACTGAATAAAACCATACGATTTTAAAAATTCATTAAACTTTTTGTTCCAACACCTTGATGCCTGTTTTAACCCATAGAGTGACTTATTCAATTTTAATACATTACTTTTGTCAACAAGCACACCATCAGGAATCTCTAAATAAATTTCTTCTTCAAGGTCCCCGTTTAAAAATGCTGTTTTGACATCAAATTGTTGGATTTCTAACTTATACTTAGCTGCGATACTAAAAATAATTCTAATTGAATCATACCTTGTGGTAGGTGAAAATATTTGCTGGTAATCAATACCAGGGACTTGATTAAACCCTCGTGCACATAATCTAGCCTTGTAACGGTTTACTTTTCCATCGTCACCCCTCTTAATGGCAAATATCCACCTGGCTGTGAGTGTTCTCTGTCCAGATCGCTTTACTGGGGTCCAAGTCTGATTCTCATCATGAGCATTTAGTTCTTCTTTAACGGCTTGCAACCACTCATTCTTCTGCAAACTGTTCATGGCCTCATTAAATGATGATGGTAATATAAATTCCACTAAATTTGCTTCTAAATTCAAATGTCTCCTTGGTCTCAGATTCATTGGTACATATGGAGAATCATCGAGGATCTGTGATGGTTCATAATCAGAATCATCATCATTGTTGCAACTGATCATACTATCCTCATTCTCATTCAGCGAGTTCTCTTCTCCTTCGAGTGTGACTTCAGATTTATCCTGTTGGGCATTTTCATCATTTTCTTCGATGAATAAATTTGCTATATTATTTTTTTGTTTAGAAAATTTATTCTCATCAAAAACAACATTTCTTGATACTTTAATTCGTTTTGTTTTCATGTTAAACATTCTGTAATTGGTGTTATCATACCCAACCAATATCATCTTTTCACTTTTTTTTTCTAATTTGGTCCTCAACTGATCAGGAATATGTACATACCCTTCACTACCAAATACTCTTATATGCTCCAAAATTGGTTTAACTCCATTCCACAACTCTGATGGCGTTTTGTCTGGTGTTTGGCTGGATGAGGTTCTATTAAGCAAATATACTGCACAATTTATTGCTTCTGCCCATAAATCCAAAGAAACGTCACGTGCATACAGCATGGATCGAGCACTTTCTACAATTGTTCTGATTTCTCTTTCTGCACGCCCATTTTGTTCTGGGGTATATGGAGCAGTACATTCATGAACAATTCCTTCCTTACCTAAGTATTCTTTAAATGCATTATTAATGTATTCACACCCGTTATCTGTATGCAAGACTTTTACACTGTGCATGTATTTGTTTTTTACAATAGCATTATACTTCTTGAAATATTCAAGAGTATCACTCTTATTTCTCATGAAGTACACATGTCTGTAGCTAGTTGCCGCATCCTTAAATAATAAAAAATATCTCATACCTTGAACCGATGCATGATTCATTGGACCGCAGACGTCACTATATACTAAGTCACCAGGTTGTAGTTTTGCCCGACTTGATTTCTGGAATGGGAACCGAGATTGTTTCCCATAAGCACATGCTTCACACACTAAGTCAGTTTTATTACTTTCTTCAATATTTAAACCTTCAACTATATTGTTCATGCTCATTTTTTAAGTTTCTTTTAAGTTTAAATGTCCTAATCGCTCATGCCACTTTATGATATCACTTTTATTTTTCTGCACTAAGTTGCATGTGTCAGGAATAACTGTTTCAATGTCCAGTTCATATAAATTATTTAACTTCATTTTTGCACACATCACAACTTCATCACCTTTGTAAATTAGAGCACTACTATCCTTCTTCACTATGGAATATTTTTTTCTTGTTACCATGCCTTCAGAAAATAAATTTCTTTTTAAGTTAGGCACATGCAGTACTCCATGTAACATGCTTAGCTCCCACTGTCCATTGACATATCTTTTTATTAAAATTTTTCCAATTCCACATACTTTTATGGACTCCTTGTTTCCCAATGTCAATGATTTGTCGGTACAAGCTGTATATTCCTCAAAAAATTCTTTTCTGTATGTCATATGGGCCGAAGCGCCACTATCCAAGATCCAGGTGTCTTCTTCTGTACCACTGCATATATTTGACTCATCAGCTACATTAAAAGCTAGCATGGTGTTCTTTTCTTTCTTATCTTCTGGTTTCTTATGTATTTTCTTTGGTGCACGACATTCTCTAGCAAAATGCCCCCTTTTTCCGCAGTTGTAACATTCAAAACGATGCTTCGCAGGTTTCTCTTTGCTCGCACCACTTGTACTAGGTACATTTTTAGTCAATTCTTTCTTGAGTTTAGTATTAGCAACCAAAAAAGCCATTTCTTGTTCTTCTTCACAAGTAATATTAGCTTCCTCATCGAGTAGTCTTGCTGTTAAGTTATTCAAGGTTTGTTTTTCAGGATCCAGCGACATCCATGCTTGTCTAAGTGATCTATATTTAGGAGGCAGAGTTCCCAATATTTTTGTAATTATAGCAGTGTCACTGATGCTTTCACCACTTTCCTTGAGCTGTTTGGCAAGATTCTCTACCTTTGCAATATGTTGAGCCACACTGTCACTTGGTGACATTTTGTACTGGTAAAACCGTTCATGAATTAACATTTTGTTTAATTCGCTTCTTTGTTCATATATGGATTCCAATTTCGACATAATTTCCAAAGCGGTTTCACAGTTTTCTATCAAGGTAATTTGATTTAAATCCATCGACGATGTGATAATGTACATGGCCATGCCGTCATTTTTTAACCATGCTTCCGATTTTGCCTCTGGTCTTTGTATGGAAATATCGATTCCTTTCGCTTTCAGGGCACATTTTACCTGAAATTTCCATTGCTTGAAGTTTTTTCCGTCGAATTTTTCCACACTCAACGTGCGTTCCATTTTGAGGTTATACGGCGTGGTTTGTTCGGAAATTCACAATATGATTATTTCTTTGCTGTTTTCTTAATTCTTCAGTTTTTAGAGCTTCCTGGGCCCATAACCTATTCAGGTTAGGGCTTTTAGTAAATAAAACTGAGAAAATCCACTTAATTGTTTTATTCAACAAGAATTGCACAGCAAGAAGACAAGGCATAATCGAAAAGGAAACAGTGTTGCCACTTTACACAAAATATAAAACAATAGGCAATGACCCTGAGGCTATTCAGCCAAGATCAAAATTTTGTTAACAAGTTAACAACCTCCAGCTTAGCAGTTAGGATCACTAACCATTTGTTCAACAGGCGAGAACTTCACTTGCGTAATGCCAACCCTTTTTTCTACTCCCGGGTTTAAAGATTTCGTATCCCTGGGATTTGAATATGTTTCTTTCCAAACGCATCTAAAACTGAACGTTGGAGACCAGTACTCATACACAGGAACACAACTACACCGCTTGGTGTGGTTATTTTGCTGTGGTCTTCTGTAAAGTTCTTCCCCAGTCGGGCTTGCTCGCTAGTATGGTGCTCTACCTCTCTGACTCGTGTAATTTGTACAAAACATTACCCGAAATAAACTTTAACTAGCTCGTTACTATGACGGTAATTATTAAATTGAAAAGTTTTGAGAAACACCAGACTCTCTACAGAAATGGAAACTTAAATTCAACGTGTGTAAACACAGTTACGTTTGCCAGACGGTGATTACTTTACAAATATTGTGGGAAATGTTATTTTAATGGCAGCCATTTTAATGAAAAGTAAGTAAGTAATACTTTTGTTTTTGATTTAAAAAATAACTCCCGCACTAGAGAACAAGCTCTGTGTGGCAAGGGACTTTACAAACACACAATTAACAGTCACAAATTACACCCAGACTCAGAATTTGTGGATAGGAATAAATGTTTCTTTCAAAACGCATTACTAAATGAGCGCCGGAGATCTGTACTCACACCCAGGAACACAACTACACCGCTGTGTGTAGTAATTTGGCTGTGGTCTTGTGTAAGGTGGAGGTCCTTCCCTAGTCAGGCTTTCTCGCTAATATGGTGCCTTACCTCTTTTAAAATGTAACATTGTGTGATCATGGTTCGATTAAAAACATTATTTTCATCTTGAATAGTGCATTTATCCAGGCAGGCTATAGGCTATATAACATCACACTATGATTATTAGGAGCGGAGCAGTAGTGAGATATGTTGCAAAATCGCGGCAAAGCTCGTGCACAACAGGCGCATACTGCGACCACTGGACCACCGAGGCAGTCAAACAATATAGTCATACTGCATGACTTGTAAAGATTTTGGGTCAACAAAAATTATGGATCTCGCGTCGTCGTCACCGAATGCTTAACCGAACATAAGGCCAGCGTGTGTTAATTAAGGCCTAAACCCTCTCTCTCGTGATAGAGGAGAGGAGACACGTGCAGTGGGGCATAATATGGTTGCTAACAATTTAATTCACATATATAGGTACATTTTACTACCTATATACATCAAACTAATTTAATCATAGATACAAAAAAAGGAAAAGCATAATACAAATGAAGACTGTTGTCTGTCTACTGGGAACGTGCCCAGAAGGCTGGCGGCATTGCCACGTTGAATGGCAATGCTTATTCTCTGTGCGAGGAACAAGCCAGCCCTCTGACCACGCGAAGCGTCGATCAGTCGTTTCGCTAGGTCTCTGTAAAGAAAACGAGCACTCGGACCCCATGAACCTACAGTCTAGTTGCTAACTAAGTACTAACGGTAAAGAAAATCATTTCGATGAAACCCATATACCTTAGAAGAAATTCTAAAGACATGTCTTTTCTACCAACCTACGTTAGGCTACCACCGCTTAAGGAGCTAGAATGGATATTTATATTTCAAACTAATTAAAACAAGTATTATATTTTGTACGATAAATGAAATTGTATGATAATATCCGTACGCTTTTAATTTGTGACAGAGAAGTAAATTCAATCTCCAAATATGCAGTGCTCATTTAAAAATGCGTTTTGTAGGGTCAGCATAGACAGAGAGGAATAATCCCCGCGCGGTCTTGGGCATTTTCTTTACGGATCGCGTATGATTCCCGCATAGCTTCGAGGACGCGCGAGCATTTTTTGTCAGGCATTTATGCACTTTAAGGTAATAATTTTAAAGTTTATTTTTGAGTGCGTTAATAAAATCCTCTCCGCTGCGCTCCGTTCATTCTGCGCTGAGCCTTAGGCTACTCCACCACAAAACCCTCGTAGTATTTTTTGGATCAGCAACACGCAAGTGATATCCATAGTATTGCCAGGTAACTGCTTACCATCAGGCGGGATGTATGCTTACCACACAATGATGTTATGAAAAAAGATAGCTACACGTACCTTTAAACTAAGCGGAGTTCAGTATTGTTCCCATGTTTTGCACGTACATTTCAAGTATGAATGCGATAGCTAATACGGAACGATATAATACAGAAAGAGATAGTGATATATGAAATGACGCTACTTAGATACTATTGATGGCAACAGTATAATTAAAAAAACCGGCCAAGTACGAGTCGGATTCTCGCACCGTGGGTTCCGTACAAACCTGTATTTTTGTATTATTACTAGCTGCCCCAGCAAACGTTGTTTTGCTAATAAAATAATAGAGGTTGATTGTAGAGGGGTGAAAATTAAGGGTTGTATGTATTTTTTAATGCTGAATCACAAAAAAATAAAAACAAAAAAAATTTTCTAAAAAAATTAAATAAAAAAATGAGGGATAGACCACCCTTAACATTTAGGGGGATGAAAAATAAATGTTGTCCGATTCTCAGACCTACCCAATATGCACACAAAATTTCACGAAATTCGATCTAGCCGTTTCAGAGGAGTTCAAAGTCGAACACTATGAAACGAGAATTTTATATATTAGATTATATGTTGTAACTGAAAATTTACGATTTTCGCAATTTTTCCTTTATCTGTGCTATAAGATGTTGCTTCGTACCAAATTTCAAGATTCTGAGTTAACGGGAAGTACCCTGTAGGTTTTGATTCACTTGCGAGTGTCGAAAATTTGCGGAAATTTGCGGCATAAACGGCTGTATCTTTTAATTGCGTAGGCTTAGAAGATTATAATAATAATAATAATAATAGTTTATTTGCTCTCTCACATAGAATAATATAACATTAGTAGACTTAATCTAGGTGTACAAAAGAAAAGAATTGATTGAGATTGAGAGATTGTTTTTTTTCACAGCTTTAAGGGACAATAGACCTCAGCTTGATACCTCTTCGCGTTCCTGAGAAAAAGGGTCTTGACAGACAGACAGACGGACGAAAGGACGAACAACAAAGTGATCCTATAAGGGTTCCGTTTTTTCCTTTCGAAGTACGGAACCCTAAAAAGCAACCTAGCTTGTACATTGTTTCGTCATTAGTGTACACAAAGCTTCTGGGTATGTAATTCAATCCCTTTATGTTAGTTATTATAAATGTAAAAGTTTGTGAGTAAAGTTAAATGTTTAGTTACGGCGCAACTACAGAACGGATTATAATGAACGTTATTATATCGAGAGCAGGCAGTATTACAGCTTACCTCGTCTTTCAAAAAAAAAATGCTATAGCTGTTCATTTGTTAGTATTCTATACGCTCCTATATATCGTTTATCGTCGCCCGCGACTTCGTCCGCGTGGTAATTTGGAACGTACATTTCCCCGATTTTGCAACATATCTCACTACTGCTCCGCTTCTATTGATCATAGCGTGATGTTGTATAAAAATCTTTTTTTTTGTTGAATAGTGCATTTATCCAGAAAGGCTATAGGCTATATAACATCACGCTATGATCCATAGGAGCGGAGCATTTGTGAGATATATGATAGATTGCGAAATCGGGGAAATGTACGTTCCAAATTACTACGCGGACGAAGTCGCATGCGACCCCTAGTTAATATTATAAAGCTGAAGAGTTTCTTTGTTTGGTTGAACGCGCTAATCTCAGAAAGTACTGGTTCGATTAGTAAAAATCTTTTTTTTTGTTGAAAGAAAAGCGTCGCAACCACCCTTTCAGACGCCCTTCATCTAGATTAAATTCACAATGATTACCTCAAAAATGTGGCATTGCAATTTCACAGATGACTCGCCGACTACATTATCCTATCTACGAGTGTATACCCCTTCGGTATTCTTCTTCTTCTTATCGTTTGGCTAGTGGCCAACCTGGTGATAGAGTTGTTTAGATCGCCCATATTTAGGCCTCTGTCGTGATCTAACGACTGTTAACAGTCGGGACCGACTTTTGACGTGCCCTCTGAAGCACGGAGACGCTCAGATGAAATACCACTATGCGTTCACCACCCATTTATAGGGTTACCGCTCCCTTGGTAGCTTAACCCGCTGATCGTTTACCGAACAGCGAGTGCACATAGCTATGAGCGCCTTAGTATTAGGAAGACTATACACTGGAGAGTTGATGACAAATACTAGACAGCATGTACCAATATGAATTTCACTTTGTAAATGATTTACCACCTGTTAACGGTGAAAGAAAACATCGTGAGGAAACCCACATGTCTTAGAAGAATTTTTTTTATACTACTTGGGTGGCAAACAAGCATTCGGCCCGCCTCGTAGCCTATGGGCGCTGCAATATCAGAGGTATCACTAGCGTGTTGCCAACCCATTTTTTATTATGGTTTATTAGTTTCCGCCCCTTTATATCACCAAAAATATTTTAACTCATACCAAATTGTAAACGATGTCTGGCAATTGAAAAGAGTCTTACTAATTCTTCTCGAGGCTCAGAATTGGCCGTAGGAAAAAATATGCTGGCATTTGTTTTTATGCCGTTAAAGTAAGTATCATGTATTGATGGAATATCACATTGATATAGATATTATTATTTAGGACTTTTACTGTAACATTATTTGCATAATTCTATTTTAGTTTTTTGAAGTCGGATTATTATTTAAAACGCAGCAATTGACGAGTCTATACAGGAAAATCTCGTAGCCATGACCTAAGAAGCTATTGAATAAACTAGAGCAGTGTACTCTAAAATTGATGACGTAGATGAGGCAGCGAGGTAAGTGCCTTGGAGACGTTTTAGTTTGTCTATAAATCATAGTTTAGGCATTTTCAATACCTTTTTTCTTCTCTTTTGTAAAGAGACAACTCTCGCACTAAGAAACAAGCCCTGTGTCACGGGGGACTTCACAAACATACCATTCACAACAAATAATAATAATATTTTCGGCACAACTCACACTTCACTATCTGATCTTAAACTAGACAGAGCCTGTACTATGGTAAGCAGACAACTGATAAACATACTTATATATTTCTAACACAGAGACACAGAACAAACATTCGTGCTCATCACACAAAGATTAGATCTGGGTAGGAATCGAACCCACGACCATCGGTGTAGCAGTCAGAGTCACCAACCACTAGACAAACAGGCCTGTCAATAATATAAATATTTATGAATCACAGAAAGTTTTGTCCTGTGTGGGAATCGAACCCACAACTTCCAGCTCAGCAGTCAAGGTAGAACCTAGATCTTGCTGCTAATTTGTTTTGAGTGACTATCGACCAATCAATATGACTATCGCTACTCACCCAAGGTCTGTTTTTACAGATGGCGCTGCAGCTTATGTGAATAGGTTTGACTATTAATTAATAAGTCCCTTGAGCCGTTTACTGACAAGATTTTAATAATTATAACTCTAAATTTATATCACAAGGAACACCTTGAACACATCTAGAATGTCACCGGTTACACTAGATACTAATAAACAAAATAAATGTAGACTCAATGAAGATTGCATAATTTGAATATGCTGACCAATCCAGTTTACCTACTACCTGACCTTACCGGTTCCATAATATATATTCGCTCGTTTATATGTGTAATTTTACTTTGTGGAGTTTATATGAACTAATTAAATGATTCATCATCTGCTAAAGGTGAAGGAAAACATCGTGAGGAAACCCACATGTCTTAGAAGAAATTCTAAAGACATGTCACATTCACCAACCCGTATTATATTTTATTTATACTTTGTACTTTTTGTAAAATTTATCTTTACAAATTTTAATGTATGTAGGTACCTACCAATAACTTATACATGTGGTGTATGCTGTTAATGTAAGTTGGTAATAAATAAATAAATTAGGCTAGCGTGTGTGAATTAAGGCCTTAGCCCTTTCTCTCTCTCTTGATAGAGGAGAGGAGACCCGTGCCCAGCAGTGGGACATAATTATATTATGGGTTGCTATTATTATATATTATATACTCGTATGTCGGGTTAAGGTACTAAATTGAATAAACGGAAGCGCAGTGCCATTTTGACGTCACTCAGAGAGAGAGTCAGAGTCAACGAAGCGAAGAACACACTGGAGCGGACTTCATTTGCAGCGACCGTCGAGTTCAGACGCATTAAAACTGTCCCACACTTCTTGCAGTACTCGCTCCGCTCACGCACACCCACACCCACACGTCCACGCCCACGCACAAACCCCGATATCATCATCTTATCATCATCTCAACCCATAAACGTCCCACTGCTGGGCACGGGTCTCCTCCATATATTTGGAGTGATATTAGCCTACTATACCACGCTGGCCTGACGGGTTGGTATAGGGTTTTGTTTCGAGATTTCCTTCTCTTGCCACCACAAGAGAGGGAAAACTGGATATTGTCTGCCTGACTTACTCCCTTAGTCGACTCTTACGATACCCACGGGATAGAATGGAGTGGTGACATTTGTATTCTTAATCCGTACCCCGATATGATGGATGAATATTTGTATGACTTAGAGAAAGTAGTTTCAAGCCTGGGTGTACTTTGAGTTAGTGAATTGTATGTTTCGCTGTGTCACAGATTGTTCAGATTTCGGGAGCTGTCTTCAGAATAGAAGAATTTAATTCAACGTTACGAATAAAAATCTCTCAAGTAGCTACTCGAGGGATCACTCCCAGTTTTTTCTAGACAATAATTTTCAAACAAAGGACAAAATAATACCCTCACTTCGTAGTCGACGAAAAAATGAAAATTCTCTCCAAAAATACCGCTTACGTGAAAATCTTTATCTTTATAAAAAGTTTTTAGAAGAAAAAGGTTTTGTAATTGGATATTTTCTTGAATGTTACGGACAGTATCGATTTTCGATATCTACTTTTGCAGTATTCAACCACTTAGTCTTTGAAACAAAATTCCGATTTCAAAAAAGAGAAGATTTTCTAATTATCTTCCAATTTAAAAAAAGCAATATTTTTTACTATGGTTGTACTTTATTATTGTAATCTACTAATAGTGCGGGAGTTGTCTTTATAAAAAAAAAAGTTAATGGGCACTCATGCAGTGCCCATTTAACTTTTTTTTGACTTTATATCACAGAGTACCTAACTAACTATTATAAAACTAACCTTTAATTAGAACAGATTTGGTTTTTTGACCAAAATTTTCAAGATTGTGGTACCAACCTGCTCAAGCTCATAATTGGTTGAAACCTCACAGCCTAAGGGCCTTTAACCACCAATAGTAGATTGCGGGATCCCAATCAATTAGATCCTAATAAATATATATCTACAAACTACACAAACTAACTACACATACCTTACACTAATCTATACAAATAAAATAAAATTGGACTGTCTGTTTGTAATATTAAAATAACCTCTTTTTTCTATAAGCATGTGGATGTATACACGGGTACATATACCAAAATATCATTTATTACAATTTTTGTCTGTCAGTCTGTTTGTTTCGGATAATCTCTTAAACAGCTGGACCGATTTCAACGGGAGCGCCGGAGACCTGTACTCACACACAGGAACACAAATACACCGCTGTGTGTAGTTATTTGGTTATGGTCTTCTGTAAGGTGGAGGTCCCTCCCAAGTCAGGCTTTCTCGCTAATATGGTGCCCTACCTCTCTTGAAATGTGTGATCCTGAATGTAAATTTGTGTCCGTGAATTGTATGTTTGTAAAGGCCCTTGCGACACAGGACATATTTCCTAGTACGGGAGATATCTTAAAAAAATTACTCTCTACACTTACAGTTAGGACCGTCCCGTCGATGTGTCGACAAACAATCATACGCCGCGCGTGGTGTAGCCGCCATTGTGCTTACTTGCGCGTTGATGTATTTACGTAGGATTAAGAACATTATATAAAAATAACATTTCCCTTAAATGAACACTAAAAGTTCTATACTCATGCACAAGAAGTCCGTCGAAATGAGAGAATTTTTTGTATATTTATCATTCATTAGTTGTTGCTCGCGGCTCCGCCTGCGTAGATGTCAATAATAGCGATAAAAAGTAGCCTATATGCTATTCTAGACTATAATCTATCTCTGTGCCAAATTTAATCCATTCAGTAGTTTTTGCGTGAAAGAGTAACAAACATGCATACATCCATTCTTACAAACTTTCGCGTTTATAATATTAGTAAGTACTTTATCTCGAAAACGGCTCAGAGCCTCTAGACAAGTGGCATAAGCGATAGTCGAATCGAAAAGTCAAAAAATAAAATGTATGGCATTTAACGTGAGTCTACGATTTAATGTCGTAAACTTACGTCAAATCCCATACATTTTCTTTTTTGACCATTCGATTCGACTATCGCTTATGCCACTTGTCTAGAGGCTCTGCCCCTCTAGACAAGTGGCATAAGCGATAATCGTAACGAAAAGTCAAAGAAGCAAATGTATGGGATTTGACGTAAGCCTGCGATATGTTGTCGTAAACTTACGTCAAATCTCATTCTTTTGTTTTTTTGACTTTTCGATTCGACTACCGTTTCTGCCACTTGTCTAGAGGATCTGATTATTTGAATCAAATTATATGACTATTTTTCAAGGCTAAAATTCTAATCGATGCTCAGTCGCCCAGATACTAAAAGTATATATGTATAACAAGATACCGGCCAAGTCGATACGAATCTCCTACTCAACTCGAACACTCAACTAACCAAACATAAAAGTTTCCAAACTAAAATTTTTCGTCCCAACTCACACGATTTTGTTCAAAACTCGACTAGCAATCGGAAAAATATGTTTGAAATACCAATTTGGTATTCGAATAGGGTATCCAGATATTTTTAAAAGTCTATATGGGCTTCTCACATATGTAGGTATAGTGCTAAATTTTTTAACGTCCATAATCTATGGAGCCTTATTTTTTATTAGTTGCAGCCACTCTAAAAAAGGAAACATTGTACTTACATGCGTAGACAACAAGTAAATAAATTCCTGTTTGCGGATAGTACACCGCTTTACCCAACGAGCTCTCGATTTAGTCAACTGTAAGGTTCTTTTATCAAAATATATGCACCGTTTCCAAAATTGAAAGAAAGAAAAGAATTTATTCGAACACTAACAGATGGTAAAGACAAAAAAATGCACTCCGGGAGTGCCGACAGAAGTGAAAACACTAGGCGAAACAGTTGTTATAAATTTTATAGCAATAAATGTTTTTTAAATTTATCTAGACGCGTTCGCGGTCTGCTATAATACATGTACATGCATATATCGCCTCTTTGCTTTAATAACGTGACAGTCGAAAATTAACACAAAATTATTCTGTATCATGTCAGAAAAAGTCCTAATCTCAGCTCTGTGCTGCGGCATTTGCTGTATTTGTAAAACAAAATCACAACTTTACCAAAATGACAGATTTTGGTATCCGCAATCGCGTTGTGCATGCACACCACAAAAACAGCGATTTTAGGCAAAAGCAATTTCTTTGGGACACCTACAATTACTATAATAAGATTTGGGTGGCATACAAGCATTCGGCGAACCTGATGCTTGCTAAGGTATCACTTACGTGTTGCCGACCCATCTTTATTTTTATCCCAATATTTCTACCGTCCGTTTGGTCAAACTAAGTAAAGAATATGTTGAGAAACTCAGACTACGGTAATATATTTTGTTCGGAACTGATTGAGGGTATATTTTATATTGCGTTTTGTACGTGATAGATGTTGAACAGACATGTGGCAATTAATATCAGGATAAAGTTAATTCTTGTCTTGTTGTTACGTCACTTGATTTGCTCAAGTTTGCACAACATACAAAGATTTATCACTCAAGTTGGAGTAGCTCGACTGGGGAAGTACCTCTACGCTACGGAACGATGAAGCTATATTTGAATAAAAAACATGAGGGACAGTCTTTGGGGACTGCCGATAGAAGTGAAAACTAAGTAACTTGTGAATTGTATCGTCGAGCTATTAGATTATTGTTTTTGAAAATGGAAAGAGTCGAGGTCGCGTCGTGACGACGACGCTAGTTTCATGATTCTTGATCACACAAAAAGTAATCAACGCGCCTAAAGAAGGTCACTTCAATAAATGCATATAACTGACTGGGGATACAAGAGCTCTTTCGGTAACCGGATAAACTGGCAGCAGGATGATGTTGTCTCGTATTTCAACTCAAACTTAAAAATATAATATTATTATGCAGCTCAAAATTGAAAAATAAACAATACAGAAGAAGAGCCAAGACAAGCGCCAAAGGTAAGCCAAGTTGTAGTTCCCTCCTAGCCGCTAGATAATAATAATAAGTTTATTTCACTCTTTCACAAAGGTAAGTACATTATTAAATTACAGGTATAATACCATCTCAACCCATAAACGTCCCACTGCTGGGCACGGGTCTCCTCCATAGATTGAAGGGATATTAGCCTACTGCACCACGCTGGCCAGACGGGTTGGTATAGAGTTTTCCCTCTCTTGCAGTGGATATTATCTGCCTGGCTTACTCCCTTAGTCGACTCTTATGACACCCTCAGGATGGAATGGGATGTGTACATTTGTATTCTTAATCCGTCACCATACGGACAAACATATATATGTTATACATCTTCGTTCCTTTGCGAGAGTCTGGTGTCTGAAGTAGGTAAAACCTGTGTTACAGAACACCAAGCTCCCACCTCTTGGACGAATCATGATGTTATGTAGATGGCTTCGTCTGATTAAAAAACGAGATATGGTTTTGCTACATCAAGAAATATCTTGATATAACTAAACCATTAGATTTGACTGCCTCGGTGGTCCAGTGGCCGCAGTATGCGCTTGCTGTGCACGAGGTTGTGGGTTCGATTCCCACACAGGACAAAACTTCGTGTGAAAACGACAAAAAATTGTGTCCGTTAGTTGTATGTTTGTAAAGTCCCCCGCGACACAGAGCTTGTTCTCTAGTGCGGGAATTGTCTTTTTTAACAAAAAACGAAAAAAAAAAAAACTCGTTTATGTCTCGTACCTTGTCTATAACTACTGCTAGAGTAAACAAGTTTATAATGAAAGTAAATAAACATAAATATTTATGTTTTTATTGTAGGTATGCTAGCTGTTGACCGCGGCTCCGTCCGCGTGGAGGTCGGTTATCACGATAATAATATTCGCTATTGCAGACTATAATCTATCACTATGCTAAATTTCATTCAAATCCGTTCAGTAGTTTTTACGTGAAAGAGTAACAAACATTCATGTACATCCTCACAAATTTTCACATTTATAATATTAGTTGGATGGAATTTTATGACGCCTATTAAAGCAGTCTTATTATTTGTAGTTATGTTTTTTATCGTATAATTATAATATAGTACATTCCGATGGCTCCTTAGTATACTGAGTCAACTAACAAATTTTGAGAATTGCATTTTTAGTATATTAACAACAATTAAATCATATCCTATTTACCTGTAAAAAATAAAATTCATATCTCCATAAATAACATTTAATTCACTTTGATTAGTTATTTTTTCTTGGTTGTATTAACAATTTTAATATAACCATTCGCTCTTCTTATCGCCTTCCTGTAAAGTTATTAGAAGTGTAGTTGACTCAGTATACTTAGGAGCCGTCGATTATTCTGTATATTTCTTATAAACATAGGTTTTGTGTAAAGTCTGTAATTTGACATTATTTTAGTTAATGACTTCTTTAGTGGGGAAATTTCATCAGCGATAACTGAAGTTTAATCTACTTTAGTGACAAGTGTCAAGATGCAAGGAAAACTTTAAACAGAGACTGCTACTTACATATATTTTGATACTAGCTGTTGCCCGCGGCTCCGCCCGCATGGATGTCGGTTATCGCTGCAAAAAGTAGCCTATGTGTTATTCCAGACCATAATCTATCTGTGTGCCAAATTTCATTCAGATCCGTTCAGTAGTTTTTACGTGAAAGAGTAACAAACATCCATCCATCCATCCATTCTTACAAACTTTCACATTTATAATATTAGTAAGGATAATCACTTTCTTCAGTAGTTTTGTCTATATTTCACATGCGACAAAAATCGTCGCAAGGTAGAAATATAATAACCGAGTTACACCGCAGTCCGAGTCAATATGTCATGCTTAACGCCAAAATGTGCTGCATTTGACACTGATAAAGAGCTACAATCAGTTGACACAAGGTAAGCTGGAGCGCTGGGTACCGCGTGGGGTCAGGGTGGGCACCACCCGCCGCGCTCACGGGACACACTCACATTTCATTATTATTATATTTAAGACGCTGCCAACGACCTTGAGAATTAAATTATCATTTGGTCACTGTCGATCTGCATAGGAATGAAAGAGAAGCAAATAATATAAACGAGTTGGCGCACCGCTGAAATTCAGTACAGAATAGAGAAATAATGATATTTCCTAAATAAGTAATGGTATAAAAGCATGTTATAATCTGCTCATATTCCTAATATTACTTACCAAAAAAATTCAATAAATATACGAGATATTTTTTCTATAAATATATTTTAGGAAGGTATATTTTTTTTATAAATTTATTTCGGAGACAATATATTACCGAAATTTAAAAAAAAAACAACATCGATGGTCTAGAAGGCAAATTTTAATGTTATAATTTAATATTTTAATGCCAAATATACAATAAGCATGCTCATATACATTTGGCATTAAAATATTAAATTATCAAAATTTTGTAATTAGCACATTTGGCTTATAGACCATCGATATATAATTTGTATTGTGATACATACAACAGATTTTGCTAAAAAATATTTTAAGTTGGGCTATTTTGCTGTTATCAGCGCATTAAGTACGAGAAGTGTGAGGCAGACCATTGGACTGCATAGAAAGACGTCTCGCATTCGATACCAAGACACACAGAGAAAATTATTTTTTCAAGCGCATACACGGTACTGGCAATTTCGTAAGAAAGATTCATATTAACCTATAAACGTCCTGGCTGGGCACGGGTCTCCTCCATACATTTGGAGGGATATACCAACCTGGCCAGACCGGTTGGTATAGGGTTTTTGTTTAGAGTTTCCCTCTCTTGCAGTTAATTGAATCGACTCTAACCTTCAGGATAGAACGGCGTGGTAACATTTGTAGTCTTAATCCACGCGGACGCAAGAGAAAAGTTACCCGACATTATTACACAGCGAGATCTCCAATATTTGTGAGTAGCCGCTCCTTTATACTTTTCGCAACTACCTATTTCTGTAATGAGATTTTTAGATGACTATAATGTAAAATGCATAAACTTCTACAAGATTAATCTTATTTAATGTTGTCATTGCATGTGTTAAAGTTGTTCAAAAATAAGTCGGTTATAGCTTCTTCTTCTTATCGTTTGATTAGTTGCCAACCTAGTGACAGAATTGGTCATATTTAGCCCTCTGTCGTGATCTAACGGCTGTTAACAGTCCGAGGTTTATTATCCCCTTCGAAGCACGGAGATGCTTAGATGAAGTATTACTATGCGGTCTATCTATAGGGTGTCCGCGTTTTTGGTTGCTTAACCCGCTGATCGTTTACCGAACAGCGGTTGCAATTGGCTATGGGCGTCTGGAGCCTGGTTATCGCTTACATCAATAGATATCATATTAGTGTATATATTTCTTCCTAAAATACTAAAAAAACAGTCGACCTAAAATTTTGTGCTTTCGGTTTTCATAATGACTTGCCAAAAATTGGAATTTATTATACATACTTAAAATAGAATGGAATGGAGATCAAAAATAAGTGTGTATTTTATTAGAAAACATAACTGATTATAAAATGTATTAATTTAAACGTTAATTAAAAAAATATTTCTAAATATCATCGCTTTTGATTAACGTATTTGTGATATTTTACATTTTTAATGTTTAATGTTTTCAAAGTTCGAGCTTAATTATATAATGTTAATATCAGCAATAATGACTCGTCAAATTTGAGCAAAATATAAAAACGAACTATCGCATTAGTACAAATACAAAAACAGAAGCAGAAAATCAGAAATTAATGTACGTAATACATTTTCTCTCCACCATTAATTCTGATCACAAAAAGTAACCACGTTCTCGCTTAACTGATAACTAGTATCAATCACCGTCGTCGCCGAGCGCGCGTCGCTCGCGGACTGAGTCAGCAATCAATCTTGTCTCAATCCGACTGTCAGCGGGCTAACTAGCGGCTGTGGTCGACGGTCAACTGCACCGACAATATGGATGGATACGTTAACAAATGATTCGCAATCATAATTTGTCTCAACTTGAACGTAAAAATAGTAATAACATTGTTTTGCGTGAGCGTCTTACGCCGCAACGTGACATCTTGCGATACCTACGATATTTAAATGATATAAGGTTTTAAAGGGTCGGCAACCCGTGAATGATACCCCTGGTGTTGCAAACGTCCATAGGTTACGGTAACTGCTTACCATCAGGCGGGCCGTATGCCTGTTTGCCACCTTGGTAGTATAAAAAAAAGCGTACGATAGTATCGCAGAAAAGCAGATATTTACATATTATACGTTTTTTGCTATTGTTTAATTAGTTTATTTTCTTAGTTTTCTTTCTTGTCACTTTATTTTATTTGAAAAAAGACAACTCTCGCACTAAGAGAACAAGTTCTGTGTCGCTGTGGACTTTACAAACATATAATTAATGGACACAACATACACCCAGACTCAGAACAACTCTTTGCGGGTCACACAAAGTTTTGTCCTGTGTGGGAATTGAACCCGATTTGATTGAAACATACTGTAACCACTGGACCACCAAAGCAGTCAAACTTCCCTTCATTCATCTAATTTAACTACGGGTGGACATTTATCACGTATTTTTTTTTCAATAAAATAAAGCCTATTTTGTATGGTGAAAGAATTTTTAAAATCGAATAGTTTTTGAGTTTTTTGGTTACATACAAAAATACAAATCTATCCTCTTTAAAATATTAGTATAGATGTTTTACTCGATAGAAATTAGCGTTATATTTTAATTGGAAAATAAATTTATTTCGCTAATTATATTCACCGTAGTCCCTTGCAGGATGGATGCCACACCGATTCACCTTAAGTGTAAAATAATCAATGGTTTAGAAGTTGTATACTCGTCCAAAAAGGGTAATTAACGTGGACATGATACCGCCTGCACTCTCGACAATAATTAATGGTAGTTAAGTGACAGTACTAATTGCTGTTTTATTGTGGTCGTAAACTTAAACAAAAGGTCGCAGGCAACCGATGGATAACGTCACCTCAGGACGGCACGATGTGGAAAACCTTGGGGGAGGCCTATGTCCAGCAGTAGACGTCTTATGGCTGAGATGATGATGAAACTTCAACAGGAAAGGTAGAGCACCATAAAAGTAAGCAAGCATAACTGGGATAGGACCTCCATCATACAGAATGCATACAAACAGCGGTGTAGTTGTGTTTCTGTATGTGAATACAGGTTTCCAGCGCTTATTTAGAGGTATATTTTAAAAGAAACGTTTTCCTATCTTAGGAATACTCCATCTTAAAGCCTTGTGATAAAAAATTGGTCGACGACACTCAAGTGATACCTTTGGCATTGCAAACGTCCATAGGCTACGGTAACTGCTAAACACCAGGCGGGTCATAAACTTATTTGCCACCCAAGTAGTATAAAAAAGCTCTGGTGTAAAAAATGTGTCGGCAACACGCGTGCATGCACGTATACTCGACTGTCTTGGTGGTCCAGTGGTCGCAGTATGCGCCTGCTGTGCACGGGGTTGTGGGTTCGATTCCCACGCAGGACAAAACTTTATGTGATCCACAAAGAGTCGTTATGAGTCTGGGTGTAATTTTTGTCCGTTAATTGTAAGTTTGTAAAGTCCCCCGCGACACAGAGCTTGTTCTCTAGTGTGGCCGGCTGATTCTCTAAGAAACAGCGATGGCAAACTGACAGTTGTGATCGCAAACTGACAGTTGTTATTGCTTGGTGACGGGACAATCTATTGACTAAACGTCAAAAAGGCTCGGCTTTTGCTCTTACGGAATACCGATTTTCAATCTGACAGCCAGATTTTGCTCGGTTTTCGCGGTGGCTCGGTTTTTGCTCTTACGGAATACCCCTGCGGGAGCTGCCTTATAAAAAATACTAACACAATTTATATGATATCAAGAAATGATAAGATGATAAGCTAAGAGCTCAATCAAATTTAACAGTTCTAATGTCTATCAGTATTTAAAAAATATATGTAGGTACTTACGTCGGATACGTCATGTAATTTACACGGTATTCTTGACGAAGGATTTGCAATATAATGCCACCTTGACAAAAATGCTGATATAAGTTCAAGATACTTAATCTTATTAACCTTCTTTAACGAATATCTAATTAGGAATATTGATTTTAGTCGCGACGTCGTTCGTAATTAACAAGGGTTTTTGTAGGTATATAAGACGTTGGTAGAACGACAAACATCGAGTAGTCTCCACTGGCTTGGCAGCCTCGCCGCATCAAGGGGTTGGTTCTCACTAAAGACTGGAGTAGTTCGTTTAACGATTTTCTTCAGTTCTTTATAGTAACCATCTCGCAACGTGTCTACCTCTCCACCTGAACGTCAACTGCAAGTGCACCAGCAAAGATGGTGATGACTCTGAACCTCGGACCAGCCGCGGCAGCCCTGCAGTCATGGAGCGGCCAAGCCACAACCAACCAAACCGTCGTGGACAAAGTGACTGCCGACATGCTGCACATGGTCGACCCTCATTGGTATCAGTTCCCTCCTATGAACCCGCTCTGGCACGGACTCCTCGGGTTCACTATCGGCATTCTCGGATTCATCTCGATCGTCGGCAATGGTATGGTCGTTTACATATTCATGAACACCAAGAACCTTAAGACACCATCTAACTTATTGGTGGTAAATCTCGCGTTCTCCGACTTCCTCATGATGTGCGCCATGGCGCCGGCTATGGTCATCAACTGCTACAATGAAACTTGGGTGTTTGGTCCGTTTGCGTGTGAGCTATACGGTTGCGCCGGCTCACTGTTCGGTTGCGCCTCCATTTGGTCCATGACAATGATCGCCTTCGACCGCTACAACGTGATCGTGAGAGGTATCGCCGCCAGGCCAATGACTAATAACGGCGCTCTCTTGCGCATACTCGGCGTCTGGGTCTTCTCGTTGTTGTGGACTCTAGCACCATTCTTTGGCTGGAACCGCTACGTGCCCGAGGGAAACATGACTGCGTGTGGAACTGATTATTTGACAAAGAACTGGTTCAGCCGCAGCTACATTCTGGTCTACTCTATCTTCGTGTACTTCTTGCCTCTTCTGCTCATCATCTACTCTTACTTCTACATCGTGCAGGCCGTCGCGGCTCACGAGAAAGCTATGAGGGAACAAGCAAAGAAAATGAACGTTGCATCTCTGAGGTCATCCGAGGCGGCTAACACCAGCGTAGAGTGCAAGTTGGCTAAGGTGGCGCTGATGACCATCTCTCTGTGGTTCATGGCGTGGACGCCCTACCTCGTGATCAACTACACGGGAATATTCGAGAGTGCGCCAATCAGCCCGCTCGCCACTATCTGGGGTTCACTGTTCGCGAAGGCTAATGCTGTGTACAATCCTATAGTATATGGTATCAGTCACCCTAAGTACCGCGCCGCCCTGTACAAGAAGTTCCCGGCGCTTTCGTGCCAGGTGTCGCCGGACGAGGGTGGCTCTGTGGCCTCCGTCGTAACCACCGTTACCGAGGAGAAGCCGCCTGTCGCGTGATCATCACGCCCTCTTTCGACGCCACTTGACTGCCCACTGGAACCATACACGATTAAGCTTGAGCGATTGTTATTCTTAAACAGATTATGGTGTACAATTTGTAACCCTACTCTATGAGACTGCTCCTTTTAGATATAAGTTCTTCTGTAGATAAATGCGACAAACCTTGCTATGTACTATGGACCGATTATGATGTATTTATTTAATTTTAATAAAGCAAAATGGTTAAAAACCAAACCGAAAAAAAAATTCTAATCAATTTTATAAAAAAAACCCATTTCACAGAAATTTCCATAAGTACACTTGCCAAAAATATAAATTTCTCTGTTTAGTTTCAAAGCTTCTACCAAAGTAAATTTGTTGCTAAACATTATCCCCAAAATGAAAACCTGATAAGTTTTGTTCCACTGTTCCGGTACTTTTGGAACACGATGTAACATTATTATAGAGCAGGAAAGCTAAAGCGAACTTGATAAATAATTAACTTTTTTTTTTTTTTTTTATACTACTTGGGTGGCAAACAAGCATACGGCCCACCTGATGTTAAGCAGTATCCGTAGCCTATAGACGCTTGCATTACCAGAGGTATCACTTGCGTGTTGCCAACCCATTTTTTTATACCAGGGCTTTAAGATGGAAGTAACCCTGGGATAGGAATACGTATCTTTCAAAACGCATTCCTAAATGAGCGCTGGAGACCTGTACTCACACACAGGAACACAACTACACCGCCGTGTGTAGTCATTTGGCTGTGGTCTTCTGTAAGGTGGAGGTCCTTCCCCAGTCGGGCTTGCTCGCTAGTATGGTGCCCTACCTCTCTTAAACATAAAATAATTTTGACTTTTATAAAATCAAACACACTCAACTCAGTACGTACTTAGTATTTTACTTGTCTTCTGCCTCAGTGGCTCAGTGGTCGATGTGTGTGACTGCTGATCACGAAGTCCCAGGCTCGATTCCCGAGTCGGGCCAAAAATTAATATTGGGTTTTTTCTGTCAAGAAATTCTCAATACATGCCCGGAGCTTCGAAATTGGCGGTGTTTACACCCCCGTTCCTCGGAAAGCCTGATCTCTCTCCGGTCATGTCGGATTGCCGCCCTACCGGATTATGAGAGTTAGGGAATAAAGAGTGCACTTGTGTTTGCGCACACACTTGTGCACTATAATATCTCCCACGCAGATGGCTTGGTCTCCGTTGAGATTAGGCGCCGTGACCAAAATTCGTTTAGGAGGACATTATTATTATTATTATTTTATATGTCACCTCGTTCTGATTGGTATCGTTATTATCATTCAATTGAACACATCATTCACGTTTTCTAAATATAAGAGACTAGCTGTACCCGCGACTTCGTTCGCGTGTTCAGTCTTTTACTGTAAATCTGAAAACTACAAACTTTCACCGGTTGATTGTCATCTTTAGCGGTTACATTTTAAAAAACCTTTCTTAGCGGATGCCTATATCGTAATAGCTATCTGAGTGTCTAGTGATTTAAACTGTGCGTTTGTTGATTTGTCAATTACGTTTTTCTTTTGTACATTAAGGTTCTGCAATTAATAAACTTCATAAAGAAATGTTCCTTGTTTGTACGATTGTTCTGCTCTTCAAATTGTCTTAGCGCAAACGTGAACAATCTTATGGCCTATCGCATAGCTTATCTGTGCTTAGCTTATGCCCTGTAGAAATTTCTGCATCCATACATTTCGTTTCAAATTGGTCACTTCTAACCTGATAGAATTCCGTGTGGTGACGGATTAAGAATATAAAATATCACCACCCCTATCTATCCCAAGGGTGTCCTAAGAGTCGACTAAAGGAGTAATTCAGGCAGACAATATCCACTGCAAGAGAAGGAAAATTCAAAATAAAACCCTCTGGACCAATCCAATCCGTCTGGCCAGCGTGGTGTAGTAGGCTAATATCCCTCCAAGTGTATGGGTGAGATATATATATATATATATATATATATATATATATATATATATATATATATATATATATATGTTTGTTACTCTTTCACGTAAAAACTACTGAACGGATCTGGTTGAAATTTGGCACGCAGATAGATTATGGTCTGGAATAATAGGCTACTTTTTGCAGCGATAACCGACATCCACGCGGGCGGAGCCGCGGGCAACAGTATATACCACAAAAACATACAAATGCACTTAAGTATTTAATTAATGACTACGTTTTACCCGCGTCTCTGTCCACTAGGGTGTCACGATCCCGTTAACGAAGGGTCTGTATAAAACCCTATTGTCTATCTGTCAGTGTTTAACTGCCAAAGCATGTGAGGTACTTATATGAAATGTTGTTCATTATTGTATTGTGTTGTGTGAGGTAGATAGAGCCAGTAATGTTATTAAATAATGTACTTATCTGTTGTTTAAATCAGTTGGCTGGACTGGACCGATATTAATAGCGCTTTACTAGCAGACAGCTGATTTTATAAGGAGTATTATTATTTATTTATTATTAGCCATTACTGTCCCACTGCAGGGCAAAGGCCTCTCTTTCACTCTTCCATTGGTCACGGTTGAGACCTCTCAATTGCCAGTCAGCACGGTAAGAGTCAAGCTCATCCCGCCATCTTTTCCTGGGCCTGCCGCGCCGTCTACTAATTTTCTGTGGCAGCCATCTGGTTGTGGTCTTTGCCCACAGATCGTCGGACATACGGCAGATATGTCCGGCCCAGTTCCACTTCAGGCTAGTGGCTTTACTAGGAGTAACTCACAATACTTAAATTTAAAAATATAATAAGACAATTTGAAGAGCAATTTAAAAAGACTGAACACGCGAATGAAGTCGCGGGTCGCAGCTTTTTCTAAATAAGTATATCAAACTGAGCCATAGCGAACCATGGCATTTTAAAAGAGGTAGGGCACCATGCTAACGAGTATGCCCGACTAAGGAAGGATCTCCACTTTACAGAAAACCACAGCCAAATAACTACACACAGTGGTGTAGTTGTTGTGAGTACAAGTCTCCAGAGCTCATTTAGCGAAGCGGTTTAAACAAAACGTTTTCCTATTCTAGCGATATTCCATCTTAAAGTCTAAGTAAAACGAAATGGGTCGGCAACAAGCAAGTGATACTTCTGGTATTGCAAGCGTCCATAGGCTACGGTAACTGCTTAATATCAGGCGGGGCGTATGCTTGTTTGCCACCTCAGTAGCAGGTATAAAAAATGGCCGGATTAAGCTAGTAGCCAAGTAATAATATGTAGTCGACTTGATAACATAATATGTAGTGACTGCTCGTGGTGGTCCAGTGGCCGCAGTATGCGCCTGCTGTGCACGAGGTTGTGGGTTCGATTCCCACACAGAACAAAACTTTGTGTGACCCATAAAGAATTATTCTGAGTCTGGGTGTAATTTGTGTCCGTTAATTGTATGTTTGTAAAGTTCCCCGCGACACAGAGCTTGTTCTTTAGTGCGGGTGATTGTCTTTTAAAAAGAGATAATAAAAGTGACTAGCCACTATACTAGACTAGATATTTTTAAAGAATCTTTTATAAGCTCAATCGACTAACTATGCGGTTAGTCAAAGTCAAAATCATTTATTTATTTAGATCAAATACATGATACTAATGAACTCCATAAAAACAAATGCCAGCATACGTTTTTTCTACGGTCATTCGGTCATACGTTTACCTTTACTGGCTAACTAACTATTAAGCTATTGCATAGCTTCTATCGCGGGCCTTGGGCGTGGAGACCGAATCCAGAAATTCCGTAACAAAAATAATAAACCTAACACCCCCCACTCCGACCGGCACAGCGGTGATACTTTTTTTAAAGACGAATTCTCTAAACGGCCAATAATAATACTTCTGTCAAATTTGTGTAAGTAGGTTTTGATCTTAGAGAATACTAATGAGAAAAAGATTATAGAATAAGGAGTCTTAAGGAATTATTACAAGTATTCATTTTTATTATTATATATTTTTATGAATCATTGAGAATAAAATAAAATGATTTAGATAATTCTGTAAAGTAATTTTTTTATTTGTTACTAAATACTAAAAAATATGCAATAGCTTTACCGCGGCAGTCCCCGAGTGCCACACGTCTTTTTTATAATTGACTGATATTAATGACGAGGTCATCCTATATGGTTACTTTAGAGGTGACTCGGGTAGGCGACCCCAGTTTCTGATGCCATCAATATCGCCCACCTAATTCATGTGTATGTGTCGCCATAGCGACCGCCAAATGTATCTCCTTCTACCTCAAGGTGTCTGGGTTGTGCACGTGGCGGTTACCACTCTCTATCAGTTAGTCTGAAACGGAGAAACGTGCTATCGTTTAGATTTTTAGTCTAGACATGTTTTGTTCCGATTAATAGTTTAGGTTTTCTGTTCATTAAAATTTAATATACTTATATTGAACTTAGGCGGTAATATTTTTTTTTTGTAAAAAAAGGTTCCAAATTGTTTGTTAAAAACGCGTCATCATTTTTTTTAAAATCTTTATGCACATTATGTAGAATAGAGCGCTTAATGACAAATGCATTCTTTACCAGCTAACCTTAGGGCGATGCAGAGATAAACGACTTTTTACTATTTTACAACTAAAATGGTAAAAAGTTTTTTTACCAAAATGGTATTTTTTAAATACCACTACACCAATAAATTATAAGTTACTAGCTGTTACCCGCGGCTCCGCCCGCGTGGATGTCGGCTATCGCTGTAAAAAGTATCATCATCATCATCTCAGCCTGATAATGTCCACTGCTGAACGTAGGCCTCCCTCATATGTCTCCACAATGGCCGATCTATGCCGTAAAAAGTATGCCTATGTGTTATTCCAGACCATAATCTATCTCTGTACCAAATTTCATCCAGATCCGTTCAGTAGTTTTTACGTGAAAGAGTAACAAACATCCATCCACCCATACTCACAAACTTTCACATTTATAATATTAGTAAGGATCTATATTTTTTAGAAATTATACTACCGTACTATATCCTATTGGCCATACGGGCTATATTTGCAAAAAATCCCTTTTATAAAACAAAACGCCTCGCATTTCCAACAACCTACTTGAGCTTAATACATCTGGCAGCAATTTGATGCCCTGCACCCGACAGCTGATCGAAACGGATTGCGATCCAATCACTGTGCCCACTCAATCCTGCACTACGATTATTGGCTTCAGTCTCGAACGCTCCGCGGCAATTTCACGACTAGAATATTGCTTATTTTCAAATGAAATTTCCACATTTTTATAGATAAATCATTCCATAAAATCTTTTAGGCTTTCACGAAACGTCGGATAACAAGATTACACGATTTCGACCCGATGTCCATCTATAATATAAAAATGAATCACTGAATGTGTTGCTAAGCGCAAATCTTGAGGACAGCTGAACCAATTTTGCTAATTCTTTTTTTGCTATGTATGTTATTGTCAGAAGGTTCTTATGAAAAATAATTAAGAAAGTTTTTGAGCTATATATATGTAGTTTACTTGCGAAAAGTAACTGACTTGCGTGCAAGTCGGTTACTTTTCTACTCGGCCACTATCGCTTGTTTTCTGGAGACAGAATATTCCAGAATATTTGGACACTCATTCAATATTCCGTATTTGTAGAAAGACAGTAAGTATATTCTGAGTTAAATGAAAACACTGTTTACTTGATTGGATGTTTGTTATTCAAGAGGCTACACAACCTCTGTTGATTGAATATAGCGGAAAACTCTTTGAGAGCTATATTTCGTGCCTCAATAATAAATAATATATAATATGTACCTAATACACTAGTATTTTGAATTTGAACTGCCTCGATGGCTCAGTGATCGATGTGTCTCACGAAGTCCCGGGTTCGATTCCCAGGCCAAAAACTGATATTGGGTTTTTCTGTCAAGAAATTCTCACTCGGAAAGCACGTAAAGCCGTTGGTTCTACGCCTGATTTCTCTCCGGTCGTGTCGGATTGCCGTCCCATGCTGTCCATGAGGGAATAAAGAGTGCACTTGTGCACTATAATATTTCCCGCGCAGATGGCTAGTCTCCGTTAAGATTAGCTGCCGTGACCGAAATTCGGTTGGGAGGACATTTTGAATTATCTATGAAAAAGTTATGGCCATGTTTAAAAAAATAGTAAATAGAATTCTCTTTTTTTATACTACTTGGGTGGCAGTTACGCAGTTATATTGCAATACGTTTCTTTCAAAACATATCCCTAAATGAGCACTAGAGGCTTGTACTCACACACAGGAACACATTGATGTATGTATATATTATTGAAAGAAAACGTCCTGAGGAAACTCACATGTTTCAGAAGAATTTCTATAGACATGTCTGATTCACCAACCCGCAGTAGGCCAGCGTGTGTGAATTAAGGCCTAAACCCTCTCTCTCTCTGTCTCTTGATAGGGGAGAGGAGACCCGTGCCCAACAGTGGGACATATATGGCTATAAATGTATATTATTGGCGTTTTGAGTATTTCTTTTATTTGAGAATGTGTATGGGTTTTAGTGGTATAAACGAATCGAATCAAAGTCACCCAAAGAGCAATGGAGAGAGCTATGCTTGGAGTTTCCCTGCGAGATCGAATCAGAAACGAGGAGATCCGTTGGAAAACCAAAGTGACCGACATAGCTCGAAGAATTGCGTCAATTAAGTGGCAATGGGCAGGGCACATAGCTCGCAGAACCGATGGCCGTTGGAGCAGAAAGGTTCTAGAGTGGCGGCCACGAACTGGAAGACGCAGTGTGGGCAGGCCTCCAACAAGGTGGACCGACGACCTGGTAAAGGTTGCGGGCAACCGATGAACAAGGTCAGCTCAGGACCGAATGATGTGGAAGACCTTGGGGGAGGCCTATGTCCAGCAGTGGACGTCTTGGGCTGAGATGGAAACGAATCGAATTACTTATTCATTTCTTCTCCAATATATTATCCAACATTTATTAGTTTACAGATATAATATTGAATTGCGTGTGTGAATCGTTCCATACATCTAACGAATCAATTTACCACGTTGATATGAGAAGAATGTGTCAGACGTTTTCGGTGGAGAGCCCTCAAGCGATAATTACCGCTTGAGGAAATTGAATCTATCGGGTGTCACACGAATCTCTGCTCAAGTTCAACAAAATACGTAATAAATAATACTGTTTGTTTATTAACTTGCCGACGTCGATAAAAAAGAAGTATAACACGTTTGATACCTATGTCTGTTTGTGTGTATCTCTATAACTTTTAAATGTTTGGTCTTATTACAATGCGTTCTTAGTTTCGAACTTTATTAATTCGGAGTGATCCATATTGGTGCGAATAATCTTTTTTCCTAAGTCAAATATGACATTTTAACTGTAATTTTTTATAATTCTTATTTAATAAATTCAAAAGAAAAACAAAGAGAAAACGTAGGTATAAATATAGGTATTACAGTTATATTATTTTATAGGCATAAAAATAACTCTGAATGGAGCAGCCAGGTTCATAAACAAAACTACAAATAAACAAAGACTGTGAACTATCTGGCAATTAAAAAGAAGTGGCCTGAGTTTCTTGCTAGTTAATTTTGTAGCGAACTAGCTTTAGGTTGGCTGTCATTATTTCTGGATTCCCTGATCCATGCACGTATTTAATTTTTTCTTTAAGTATTTATTTAAAAAATATTACGTAAAATGCGTACGACATCAATATAACAGCTAGCTGTGCTCATAATAGTTAGAAACACCCTCTCTCACCTCAAAACTTTTCATATGACCCCTATTTCATAACCTACATTACCTGCTATGAATAAACAAAGCATTCTAAATTACTACGGGAAAAGGTAATGAAAAATTCATTTACACCTGTTCACACCATAAAAATATCCAGGGGAAATTACACCTTGTTCCCTGGCACACCCGCGGTGAACGCGACGCTCCGCTAGGGTACAAAGGAATACATTAATAATGTACCCTGTCTACCTAGTCGTTATGACCGATGACTGATCACTTTACCCTGGTAAGTATTCATTTGTTACATCCTTATATTGATGTGCTGTGGTAAAATGCTTATGTGTAATCATCGAATAACCCTTGGCTAGTTTTTGTTATCCAGAAGGTAAATTAAGAGCTATTGGATGATTAAAATAAGTTTATATTTTAAAAAATATTTTTAAATACAAGCTTTTATAGTTATTTATGTAATGGGTGTTTATACATTAAATATTTTTAAACGAATATAGTACTCGTCAAGATAAATCCAAAAGACCCAAACACGACACGGCTATCTTGTTTCGTTGAAGAGTTACCATCACCACCTTTCGACTTCATCATCACTTCTTGAACACCCATCTAAGAAAATAGTACTTGTCAAGATAAATAAAAAAAAAACTCAAATACGACACGGCTATCTTGTTTCATTAAAGATTTGCCATGGCCACCTTCCGACTTCATCATCACGTCCTCAACACTCACCTAGGAATATAGTACTCGTCAAGATAAATCCAAAAGACCCAAACACGACATGCATATCTTGTTTCGTTAAAGAGTTGCCATGACCACCTTCCGACTTCATCATCACGTCATCACGTCCTAAACACCCATCTAAGTAAATAGTACTCGGCAATATAAATTCAAAACACCCAAACATAACACGGCTATCTTGTTTCGTTAAAGAGTTGCCATGGCCACCTTTCGGCTTCACCATCTTGTCCTGAACACCCATCTAAGAATATAGTTCTAGTCAAGATTAATCCAAAACACCCAAACACGACATGGCTATCTTGTTTCCTTGAAGAGTTGACCTTCCCGCTTCATCATCACGTTCTGAATACCCATCTAATAATATAGTTCTCGTCAAGATAAATCCAAAACACTCAAACCCGACGCGGCTATCTTGTTTCGTTGAAGAGTTTCTATGGCCATCCTCCGACTGCATCATCAGACCAGCTCCATGGTACCATATTATTGCATTGTCACCGAAGTTACGTAGGTATACCAAATTTCAGCTCCATCAAACACCGGGAAGTACTTCAAATCTAGCTCACAAGATTTGCTAACATACAAACTAACTAACATACATTGCAAGCTAAATAAAAGCTTGTAATAAAAAATTGATTTGGTTTCCTAATGTCTAATTCTATTCTATTCCCTATTGTAGCTAATTAAATAAATAAATATTTGTAGGCTTTTTTCAATTTGAATTTGAAGTTCAATTTGATCACAAACATATTTATATAAAAGATACAAAACGTCATAATACATTTATTCATTTAGGTTACAAAGTAACACTTATAAAGGTCATAAATTATGAATAAGCCAGAAAGATGATGTCAGCAAATCATTCGCAGACGGTAGAGCCATGTGAGCAATTAGCAAGAAACTCAGGCCACTCTTTTTAATCGCCAGATATTTACAATCTTTTATGAATTATAATTATGGTAGCATGGAAACACGAAACTTACTTTATTGATAAGTAACTAATCGTAGTACTGGTCGTGCGAGATAAAGACAATAGTCTGCTCCAAATCTCAGCGTTACTAAGTAAGTAATTAGTGACGCCGAGTTTTGGAGCAGACTAAAAATAAAATTACATAAACCTACATTCTAATGAATAAGTGTTCACTAGAATGCAGGTTTACTTGATAGGATACTTGAGTGGTAAACTAGCATGCGACCCGCCTGATGTTAAGCAGTTACCGCGGCCTATAGACGCATGCAATGCTAAAGGTAGCACTTGCGTGTTGCCGACTCATTTTTTTACACCAGGACTTAAAAGATAGAATATTCCTGTGATGGGAAAACGTTTCCTTCAAAGCGCATCCCTAGATCAGTAGGTACTTACACACTCCTGTGTGTAGCACAACTACACCGCTGTGTGTAGTTATTTGACTGTGGCCTTCTGTAAGGTGAAGGTCCTTCCCCAGTCGCGCTTGCTCGCTAGTATGGTGCCCCATTTCTTCTTATATTATGTTACTTATTTGTATTATATACTTTTACTGACATATTAAAGTCCATACATTGTAAAAAAACGATTTTCAGTTGTTTACGTGTTTACTAAATCTCGCTAAAACAAATATTCGTCATGAGTATCGTAGCACCGTAGATCGCTCTACGCCGTAGCCGTTTCGCTACGAATCTCTTGAAAGCTACACAGCGTGTTTGGAAAGCACTTCGGTGCGAGGAACTTGGCTCTAATGCACGCTCGAGTCCACAGAGTCAAGCACAACGAACAACGCTACACTGTTTAGCTATGTGTATACTACACAAGTTTAATACTCAAGAATGTATCGTATACGTAATACTTATTGGCTGTGCTGGAGATAAAATAAATATCTGCACTCCGGCACACAGAAGTGAAAACACTAGGCAAAACAGTTGTTATAAATTTTATAGCTATTTTGTTTTTTGTATTTATCCAGACGCGTTCGCGGTCTGATATGTGTACATGCATTTATCGCCTCTTTGCTTTAAATAACGTGACAATCGAAAATTATAGCAATAAATGTTTTTTTTTATTCATATCGACGCGTTCGCGGTCTGCTATATGTACATGCATATATCGCCTCTTTGCTTTAATAACGTGACAGTCGAAAAAAAAAATCGGATATGTCAAGCTGCGTCTCGTAACGGTGTCGCGAATCCAGAGATTTTATCTCATCTAAAATTATGCGTAGCGTGCTAAAAGAAGTTTTCACATAAAAAATTACAAAAAATTGACACAATTAAAACTAAAAATATGTTTCGACGTTATAGCCATAGTTTTAACATTAGGTTTTTGTGACCCCCTTCTATGTTCGAATTTAGAAATTCTTTTGTCTCATTCAGTCGCTCTTTTTCGAATTTCTCGACGCTCCGATCAACGATACTCGAGTTTTCATCGGACAAAGAGTTAACAGTTTCACACATTTTTATACCACTTGGGTGGCAAAAGCCCCCTCGACCCTCCCGCACCGAAATTGAAGGTACCTACGCCGGGCATAAAATTTTAGGCTTGATTTAGTTTTTAGTTTGTCTTCATCATGTTTTGTTCTTCATCAATCAGTATCTGCGTATTGTGTGATAATTTCAAATAAATAATATTATAATTATTGATTTAATGAGAAGCTCATAGCTAGGTGCACTCGCTGTTCGGTAAACGATCAGCGGGTTAAGCTACCAAGGGCGCGGTAACCCTATAGATGGGTGACCGCATAATGGTATTTCATCTGAGCGTCTCCGTGCTTCAGAGGGCAAGTTAGAAGTCGGTCCCAACTGTTATCAGTCGTTAGATCACGACAGAGGCCTATATATGGGCGATCAATATAACTTTGTCACCAGGTTGGCCACTAACCAAACGATAAGAAGATTAAGTTTTTATAAGCAGATACTAGTATAATAATAGCAATTCATATGTATATGTCCCACTGCTGGGCACGGGTCTCGTCTCCTCCATCAAGAGAGAGAGAGAGGGTTTAGATCTTAATACACACACGCTGGCCTAATGCAGGTTGGTGAATCTGACATGTCTTTAGAAACGACAAAAAAAGACATGTCGGGTTCGTCACGATGTTTTCCTTCACCGTTAGCAGATGGAGAATCATTTGATTAGCAAATATAAACTCCACAAAGTGAAAATTCACATTGATACTGCCACCCGGGATCAAACTAGCACCTCTTGTGTGCAAGTCGGTTACTATTCCCACTCGGTATATACTCGCTTTATAAACGCTGGATTCCTCAAATAGACTCGGAAAACAAAAGAACTTAGAAGAATTTTCATCAGTGATTGTAGTTCTATTTTTATATACCTAGCCAGATTGGAAAGGGTCAGTAGATTGCTAAATACATACAGCACCAGAATATAGTATTTTGTAAACTATTGCTGGCAGTTGAATGTTTGTTGGAACAATGTAATGCTCCCTGCTCGCAATCATTCGTATTGTGTAGACATAGTCATAACAATATTATTATGTGGAATAGTTTTATTTATAATATAACCTATACATTCATTTGACGAAAGGCGCAGTGGTGAACGTGGTCGACTTGTAACAATCTTCTTTGTACCGGGTAGGTATCGAACCAATTACAGCCCCTCTAGACAAGTGGCATAAGCGATAGTCGAATCGAAAAGTCAAAATAGCAAATGTATGGGATTTGACGTAAATTTACGACATTATATCGTAAACTTACGTCAAATCCCATACATTTGTTTTTTTGACTTTTTGATTCGACAACCGTTTATGCCACTTGTCTAGAGACTCAGGCCATGCAATTCATCACTTCAACCCGTAAACGTCCAACTGTTGGGCACGGGTCTCCTTCATGCATTTAGAGGGATAATAGCTTACTATACCACGCTAACCAGATGGGTTGGTATAGGGTTTTGTTTCAAGATCCCTCTCTTGCAGTGGATATATATTGTCTGCCTGACTCCCTTAGTCGACTCGTAAGACCCCCGAGGAATAGAACGACGTAGTGTATTCTTAATCCGTCACAACACGGACAAATCCCATGCCACGCAATTACTTAAATATTAAAGCAATGTGGTAAAAGTCGAGTCCAGAGCAGCAGGCAAGCGGACAATTTCGAACTACGCAGTATAAGCTCGGATGGCACAATTGGTAGTGCACTGGGCCGGAAACCGAGAGGTGCAGGTTCGATCCTGCTCCGGCTCGACTTTTTCCACATTGCTTTATTATTTAAACAATTACACCGCTTACCACGGGTAAATTCATGGTATGGATTATAATCCACGTTTCTGTGCACTACTAAGCGCCCTACCTCACCGAGACGTCACTGGCTATACATCCAAACAATTCATATTAAAATTTATGACAGTTAACTAACTTGGCGACGCGACGGATTGCCATCGTTGCTAATTTGGAAGGCTAGTCACGACTCTGTTAGTCGTGACCACTTTGAGAAGCTGGCCAACCGGCAGCCATTCTCGATACGAGGACTGAGAACTGACAAACAGATATTATCCATTTGGCAACCAAAGGTAGCCAAGACTATATAGCCACGTCGCTCTGGCGTCTCGGTGAGGTAGGGCTCTTAGAATAATTATTTGGAGAAGTTAATAAAAGACCCTTGCAGTTCACCATGTACAAATAATATTACTACATTAAAACTTATCACTTCCATCTAATCGGCCTCGTTCGGAAACATTTCACATATCCTTTAGCGACAAAATACAATACAATTTTAATCGAACGTTCTATTGTATTGAGTTGGACCCCTTTGTAAGACTCGAATAGAGCCCATTGTGAGAATATTGTCTGCGACGAAGTAATATTTTCTAGATTTGAGAGGCAGCAAACATAACCGATTTTATATTTTATCGAGAATGAATTTTGTGAATGGTTAAAGTGCAAAATAATCGAATGATGACTGATTCGATTATTTTGCATCGACTGATTAGCGTTGAGACTAACTTCTGGTAATAATAATTCGACAACAACGGGGCAGGAAAGGTACAATGACCGACGATTAACAATTAAATAATAAACAATTAGTTAATCAAAGCATGGCGGTGTAACACCATCGGCTTTCAAAAACGTAGAATGTAGATGGCAGCTTACAACGCTTAGCTGAAAAGCTCTCTAACTACACAAGCAATATCTCAGCCTCTAACAGCTACTAATAAGAAACTGTATCGAGTGCGATCTAAAATAAAATTTTCTTTTAAAAACTTTCCACATTGCTTTAATATTTAAGTAATTGCATGGCATGGGATTTGTCCGTGTTGTGACGGATTAAGAATACAAATGTCACCACGCCGTTCTATTCCTCGGGGGTCTTACGAGTCGACTAAGGGAGTCAGGCAGACATATCCACTGCAAGAGAGGGAAATAACTATCATATAACTTCAGTGAACGATCAGCGGGTTAAGCAACCAAGGGTGCAGGTTACCGCACCCTTGGTTGCTTAGCCAGTGCGAAGTCGAACACGAATGTAAGGCTCAATTTACACCGCCGCGAAATGGAATGGGAGCAAATTTTTGCAACGAAATTGTACATAGCATAATGAACTTTATGTCAATTGTATAACATACAAACTAAATAGGAGCCAAAAAAAGGTCGCGCGTCTTCCGCGGAACCCTCGCGTATTCTCGAGAATTCCCCTAGCTACTGTCCGATAGTCGCAAGAAGTCGCTTTCATTCCATTCCGCGGCGGTCTAAATTGAGCGTTACAATCGTTAGATAACGACAGAGGCCTAAATATTTTTATTCCCTCACTCTTGTAGTCCGATTGGACGGCAATAGCCTATGGATGCTTGCAATACCAGAGGTATCACTTGCGTGTTGCCAATCTATTTTTTGTTAATGTTTCTTTCCAAATACATTCCTAAATGTGAGCTGGCGACCTATATTCACACACTAGGGGTTTCCCGCCACTTCGTTCACGTGGTAATTTGGAATATTTTCCCCGATTTTGCAACATAACTCACTACTGCTCCGCTTCTATTGATCATAGCGTAATGTTATATAGCCTATATCCTTCCTGGATAAATGCACTATTCAACAAAAAAAAATTCTAATCGAATCAGTACTTTCTGAGATTAGCGCGTTTAACCAAACAAACAAACTCTTCAGCTTTATAATATTAGTATAGACAAGGACAAAACTACACCGCTGTGCGTAGTTATTTGGCTGTGATCTTATGTCATAACATTGACTTATTGTTTTTAAATTAAAGAACACCTACGAAAACAAAATATTTGTCCATCTGTGTTTAGCCGGGACTATGTCGCTAGTAGTACATGACTTAATGAAGGTACAATGGCTAGTAATCCCTTTTACCTTCGCAAAACTATGTTGTATCAAGTAAACAGCCTCAAGGCAGGCTTTGACTTGCACCATGGGAAAGCGACGATGATTCTTCGGTACCCTGCCGGAGGTATTCGTAAATGCCTTCCATTCATAGACTAGGAAAATATATATCGTGTGTAGAAGTTACACTTATTACAAAATGCTTGTGGACAGTGGACGTCTTTCGGCTAAGATAATGTTGATTGTATGACATCCTTACTAATATTACAAACGCGAAAGTTTGTAAGAATGTATGGATGTTTGTTACTCTTTCACGCAAAAACTACTGAACGCATCTTTAAAAAATTGGCACAGTGATAGATTATAGTCTGAAATAGCATATAGGCTACTTTTTATCGCGATAATCGATATCAACGCGAGCGGAGCCGCGGGAAACTACTAGTCTATATATAGGATATTATATTATACTAGCTGTTGCCCGCGGCTCCGCCCGCGTGGATGTCGGTTATCGCTGCAAAAAGTGTGTTATTCCAGACCATAATCTATCTGTGTGCAAAATTTCATCCAAATCCGTTCAGTAGTTTTTACTTGAAAGAGTAACAAACATCCATCTATCTATCCATACATCCATCCATCCACTCTTACAAACTTTCACATTTATAATATTAGTAAGGAAGAAGAAAGATTTAATTGTTTGTTTGTAACGATTTAAGTCAGAAACTTCTAGACCGATTTCAAAGATTATTTAACGGTTAGAAAGCTACATTATCAGCGGGTAACATAGGCTTAGTTTTATTTAAAAAAAAATACGGGATCCATTCGTAAACTGAATAAATGTCCACTCGTGCTAAGCGTGGCGCTAGTAAATTTATAATTTAAGTGTTTTAATGTACTCAATTCATTTTTTATTTGTTGTATGTGTTTTTATTTTGAACTAGTGGCCCATTCCGACTTCGCCCGGGTTAAACTATTTTCAGATCAACTTTCTTTTTTTTTACATAAGAACCTTCTCCTGACAATAACGAAAATAGCAAAACAATTGCGAAATCGGATCAGCTGTTCTCGAGATTTGCGCTTAGCAAAACATCCAGCGATTCATTTTTATATTATAGATTTACGTACACATGGCAATAAAATGATCTAGCCTCTAAAATGAGTCTTAGGCTGTATACAGAAAGAAAGCTGGAAACTAATAAGCGCTTGCCGGCGCTTACCGGCGCTTGACAGGAAAATATATGAACGCGCGCCGATAAGCACTGAACGGTGCCGACAAGTTCCGACAAGCTTCAACACGCGCTGGTCAGCGCTGGGCGCTGCCATTTAAAATTAATAAACGATGAGTCCGACATTTTGCTTGGTCTGCTTCAACCTGCTTTCTTTGTCGTCGAACGGACCGACCGACGATCGACGCTGTCAAGCGCCGGTAAGCGCTAATAAGTTTCCAGCTTTCTTTCTGTATACAGTCTAAAGCATAATACTTTTATAGGGCAGTAAACCGTCTACAATTTATAGGTCATAATTCAAAAAAAGGCGGTGAAGCGCCTGAGGTTCATTTGGACGGTCTCTCTTTGGCACGGGGATAGGAAGACACTAATATTTCTGCAAGAGCAAACTCTTATATTATTTCTCATTGTTTATTTTGGTATACAGTTTAACTGTTATTGCAGTAAGAAGAAAATAGAATTGTTATTGAAAAATAGGTAAGTAAGATGTGTCCGTGGGAATCTGTAGCCTATTCTATAAGTTACAAATGTATGTAATTTATTTATATTTGTCCTATTACTATGAGTATCTAACCATTCGGACTCGTTTTAAGTGGTTCATAAACCATATTGGACCACTTAAACTGAGCCCAAATGGTTAGTAATAAGACGTAAAGATAATTATCTGGTAGAATAGGAATATAGGATATAGGTACCTACCAATATCCTATATTCCTATTCTACCAGATATTACTTTTGCACTTAATTCTTTTACAGCCATCTTACCTTTCATATGCAATCCTTTTTTTATTATAGGCATCTGCTAAGAAAGGTTTTTTAAAATGTAACCGCTAAAGATGAAAATCATCCGATGAAAGTTTGTATAACTGTAGTTTTAAAGTTTACAGTAAAAGACTGAACACGCGAACGAAGTCGCGGGTACAGCTAGTTTAAATAACTACGCATTCATACTTAAATCTCTTGAAACTTAAATACTTTTGTAAAAATAATATTAGTAAACTGAAATAAAAAGGTATAAACTTAGCTTGTCAAAAAACTTCCTGACTTAGGTAATAAATTATGCAGTGTGTTCCTGGTTTCACTCACAAGGTATTTTTAGTAACCTTTATCTTGCCCCAGAAACCAAGCTATCTCAACAAACAGATACAATAGAGAAATAATAATATACGTATTATACAGCACATAATTCAAAACAGTATCCACATATTAATTATCTAATAGCGCCAAAACAATCCTTGCTAATATTATAAATGTGAAAGTTTGTGAGAATGGATGGATGGATGTTTGTTACTCTTTCACGTAAAAACTACTGAACGGATCTGGATGAAATTTGGTACAGAGATAGATTATGGTCTGGAATAATACATAGGCTATCGCTTTTTACAGCGATAACCGACATCCACGCGGGCGGAGCCGCGGGCAACAACTAGTATTACAAAATAACATTACTATATAGAACAAGAATAATGTGACAAATTGTAGTAAATCTGTTTTATTTCTTTTTTTTATACTACCGAGGTAGCAAACAAGCATACGGCCCGCCTGATGGTAAGCAGTTACCATAAGCCTATGGACGTTTGCAACACCAGGGGTGTCACTCACGTGTTGCCGACTCTTTAAAAACCTTATAACTCATTTCTTGAAGAACCCCATGCCACCCCATATAGTGTCTTGGGAAAACCTAGGCAGGGAGCTCATTCCACAGCCTTATCTACTACGTTATCGTACGTGGTAAGAAATTCCTCTGGAATCTTACGGTACGGCATGTTTGATTTGCAAGGATGTGAGGATGAGCTCCCTGTCGATGGCGAGAGGTGCGTTGGTAATTTTATAAAAATTTAGAAAAAAACAAAAAAAGGAAAGAACGAAACTTTATTTCCATCTATCCTTTCGGCACTGGCGTAACAATAGGTGGGCATTATGAGCAAATGCTAGAGCCCCGGGCCTAAAGGTTCCTCGGCGTGAGGGTGGCTGTGAGCACAGAAGGATCCTAATATTTATTAATACAACATTGCCAGAGGCCCCCTTACGGTGTAATTACGCCACTGTCCTGCAGTATAGAAAAGAGGACGACGGGCTGTGCCATGCTTGTGAACAGATGCTGTTTGAAGTGGCTGATCAAATTTAGCATGAGTTGTGCCCAATCATGGCTTGTCTAGTGTAAGCCTAATGGGTACCATGTGTATATTTTAATATTTAAATTTAAATTTAAAATATACACATGGTAATAATTTAATATTTTATTTAGCTGTGGTCTTCTGTAAGTTGGAGGTTCTTCCCCAGTCGAGCTTGCTCGCTAGTATGGCCTTTAAAAAAAACTCTCTTAAAAAAGCTCCTACTCCAGTATATTTTTTAATATAATATTTTTTGCAATTATAGAAAATTAAAACAAAACCTAAATACAAAATTGCGAAGCGATATTAACGTACTGTATTCCGATATGGGGTGGGGCCGCAAAAACCAAATCCTTGGAACTAGAAAGAGCTCAGAGGTCTCTGCTAAAGACCATGTTCTTCAAGCCTTATAGATTCCCGACCATCACCTTATACCCGCTTATACGTCTTAAGTGTTAGAAGCTGCATGTTGTGTTAAAATTACATAAATGCATAACTTTTGACAAGGCGGTCTTGATCAATCGCCGTAAACACAATGTCGCTCCATTGACAAAAGTGAGATCTGCCTTTGCTGAAAGACAATATGTAAAACACACACACACACACACACACACACGCACACGCACGCACACACGCACACACGCACACACGCACACGCACACGCGCACACGCGCATGCGCACGCACACCCACACACGCCTTTTTATTCCCAAACCATCCAATCCATGTAATAAAGCATTATTATTATTATTATTAAAATAAAAACCAATTTATAAAGGTTTTAATATTTTTTAAGTTAACAGTTACGTAGTACCATCGAATTCATGTTTCTTATTAATTAAACATGAATTTGTCGACCTATAGGTTAATGAAACTTGCCGCAAACAAAATTATAACGCGTATTTAACGCTGACTAATGTCAAAGTAAATTTAAATCGAGTAAGTTACGATTTTCTTAAAAAGAAAATACTTTTCTTTCCTCATGATAAAAATATTGCCTTCTATAAAAGTTGGTGCTCTGTGTAAGGTCAACGTAGGGCCCGAGTTGGGGTCAAAGGAAGATCTGATAAAACTGGGACGTCGCTCTTGATTAATTCGCTCTCTACACGATAAGAGCTTGAATTTTTTTTCTGGTGCCATTGAAAAGGAAACTTTAGGCCGCGGGACTTAGGTTGGTTTTAGTTGAAGCTGTTTTGTATGTGGTTCTTATCGCAACAAAACGGGATTACTTAATAAATTATCCTATCAATAGAATAAAATATTATACTATGACCATTTCATAATTTTTCATAGTTCTTTAATCAGTATTAAACTAACTAATAGTTTTAAAGCTTTCTAAAAGTCTGTAATACAATACTAAAAGAAAAGATTTAGTAAATATCGAGTGTAAGAGACCAACCACACTTCACTCCACAAAATGGTAGCCACATGCTTCAGGCTCGAGCCATCAACACAAAATCCATACAAATCGTCGGTAGAAGCTCGTCTAATGAGTCTGAGAGAAACGCACTTAGTCACCTGCGGGGGAACACTTTAATATCATCCATTTTACCTCATTTTTGTGACAGTTTATAAATGATATTTACGAATGAAATTTTGTAAGTGATTTACTCAGTGGTGAGATTTTATTAAATGTCCCTTTTGGTACTATGGTATCTCTTAATATATATACGTTTATTTGCAAATACCCCTTGGACCGACAACCTGGTAAAGGTTGTGGGCAAATCAAAGGTGATGGACAAGGTCGGCTCAGGATCGAGAGTTGTGGAAATCCTTGGGGGAGGCCTATGTCCAGCAGTAGACGTCTTTTGGCTGAGATGATGATGATGATTTGCAAATATTGCCTTCAGTAGGTACATAAGTGACGGTGACAAATAAAACCTACAAAAGTGGTAGCAAAGCAAATCTGGTACACGGGGCACATAGAGTGTCTAACTACATAGGTAATGTTAAATTAAGAGAAAGTAAACAAACATTATTTTGGTCTTATGAGGTCATAAACCATTTACTTTGCTTTCTTAAATTTATTGTCCATTTAACATTGCTTTTTTCGTCAATTGTGTATCCACTGTTTTTATATCTAAGAGGAGTAGTTCCATTTGAAATGAGCACAGTTATAAACGAGGAATTGAATGTGAATGAATCCTTCACGCGACAGGCGGCTTCTCCTCGGTAACGGTGGTTACGACGGAGGCCACAGAGCCGCCCTCGTCCGGCGACACCTGGCACGAAAGCGCCGGGAACTTCTTGTACAGGGCGGCGCGGTACTTAGGGTGACTGATACCATATACTATAGGATTGTACACAGCATTAGCCTTCGCGAACAGTGAACCCCAGATAGTGGCGAGCGGGCTGATCGGCGCACTCTCGAATATTCCTGTATAGTTGATCACGAGGTAGGGCGTCCACGCCATGAACCACAGAGAGATGGTCATCAGCGCCACCTTAGCCAACTTGCACTCTGCGCTGGTGTTAGCCGCTTCGGATGACCTCAGAGATGCGACGTTCATTTTCTTCGCTTGTTCCCTCATAGCTTTCTCGTGAGCCGCGACAGCCTGCACGATGTAGAAGTAAGAGTAGATGATGAGCAGAAGAGGCAAGAAGTACACGAAGATAGAGTACACCAGAATGTAGCTGCGGCTGAACCAGTTCTTTGTCAAATAATCAGTTCCACATGCAGTCATGTTTCCCTCGGGCACGTAGCGGTTCCAGCCGAGGAATGGTGCTAGAGTCCACAACAACGAAAAGACCCAGACGCCGAGTATGCGCAAGAGAGCGCCGTTATTAGTCATTGGCCTGGCGGCGATACCTCTCACGATCACGTTGTAGCGGTCGAAGGCGATCATTGTCATGGACCAGATGGAGGCGCAACCGAACAGTGAGCCAGCGCAACCGTATAGCTCACACGCAAACGGACCAAACACCCAAGTTTCATTGTAGCAGTTGATGACCATAGCCGGCGCCATGGCGCACATCATGAGGAAGTCGGAGAACGCAAGATTTACCACCAATAAGTTAGATGGTGTCTTAAGGTTCTTCGTGTTCATGAATATGTAAACGACCATACCATTGCCGACGATCGAGATGAATCCGAGAATGCCGATAGTGAACCCGAGGAGTCCGTGCCAGAGCGGGTTCATAGGAGGGAACTGATACCAATGAGGGTCGACCATGTGCAGCATGTCGGCAGTCACTTTGTCCACGACGGTTTGGTTGGCTGTGGCTTGGCCGCCCCATGACTGCAGGGCTGCAGCGGCTGGTCCGAGGTTCAGAGTCATCACCATCCTTGCTGGTGCACTTGCAGTTGACGTTCAGATTGGAGAGGTAGGCACGTTGCGAGATGGTTACTATAAAGAACTGAAGAAAATCGTTAAACGAACTACTCCAGTCTTTAGTGAGAACCGATCCTTTGATGCGGCGAGGCTGCCGAGCCAGTGGAGACTACTCGATATTCGTCGTTCTACCGACGTCTTATATACGAATACCCTTAAGAATTACGTGTGACGTCGTGACCAAAATCAATATTCTTAATTAGATATTGGTGTAAGAAGATTAATGAGATTAAGTATCTTGTAGACGTTTCAGCGTTTTAAGTCGAGGTACAACATAAAAGTAGGTGAACATATAAATTTGTGTTGTTAAAGAAATATAAGAGCGCCTTCAAATTTTCCGCAAAGTGTCGCGCGGAGACAGTAGCTCGGTTCGAGTATGTTTATTTAGTTTCATGCTGGACACTGACGGAGAAAAATTGCTGTTAGTATTCTTATTAAAACGAAAAAGGATTTTGAACAAAGAAAAAACAAGAATTCTAAAAAAACGTTGCCGATATTTTGTTTAAGCAAACGAACCGAATTTTATAAAGTAAAAGAATTTACAATTTTTTTTTGTTTCTGTAATTATTGTATTATGCGTATGATCCTTGAAATAGGATAGTATATCGTACGGAATGCCAAATTATCGAACAAATACGATATTTTTTTTTTTTTCCAAAATCCAACACTGGCTATTAGTCTCTGCTCAATCGTTACGCGGCCGAAGCACTGCTGCCGCGCTGTAGCGAAGCGACAAATTTAGAGGCGCCCTAAGCCTACTGACCTCAGGATATACTAAACACTCGGTAAGGGAGTGTGAAAAGGTTTCTGGCCGCCTGACAAAGAAAGAACCTTCAACCTTTTTTTTTATTTATTTATTTGTTCAATTCTAAAACACAGGTATACAATATTATATTATCTGTGACAATATCTTTACTCGCCAAACTGCTTGCGCAGTTTGTAGGTGAACGCTCACATTCATTAAATTTAACAAACATCGACCTGCCTTTATACATAGCTATTATACTTATCCATCTACAATCTACATATACTAATCTTAACCTAGCCAATCAATAAACTATATTTTTTAACACATTTTTTTTTTCTTTTTATCTCTACTACAATTGTACGCAAACATTTCCTTAATTTTGCTTTTTAGTTAAATTTTACATTTTATTCCATTTTATCCATAGAAGACTACACCTTATAGTCAACTTAGATGTCTTTGTGTATTAATTACTAGCTGTTGCCCGCGGCTCCGCCCGCGTGTCGGTTATCGCGATAAGAAGTATTCTATATTCATCCCCAAGATACCATATATCTTCTTGCCAAATTTCATTACAATCCGTTCAGCCATTTAGTCGTGAAAAATAAACAAACTCACTTTCGTATTTATAATATAAAGTACCTGCTAGGTGTTGCCCGTGGCTACGCCCACGTGGATGTCGGTTATCGCGATAAAAAGCCTATTCACTAATCCAGACTATCATCATCTCAACCCATAAACGTCCCACTGCTGGGCACGGGTCTCCTCCATATAATTGGAGGGATATTAGCCTACTATACCACGTTGACCAGACGGGTTGGTATAGGGTTTTGTTTCGAGTTTTCCCTCTCTTGCAGTTGATATTGTCTGCCTGACTTACTCCCTTAGTCGACTCTTACGACACCCACGGGATAAAATGGGTTATGACATTTGTTTTCTTAATCCGTCACCACACGGAAATTCCATTCAAATATAATTTCTATGCCAAATTTCTTCCAGATCCGTTCAGTAGTTTTAACAAAAAGACTATCAAACATCCATACATACATCCAAACAACCTCACAAACTTGCACATTTATAATATGTAGTATAGATTAGCTATATAATAAGCCTCTCAACAAAATGTCTACTAAATAATACTTGGCTTCTCTTCCATAATTCTAATTCAAAACTTTTGACTTTCAAGTGAATATCGTGCAGAGTTTCGCTGAGACATCAAAACCACGCTTGTTGTTCACGGTTGATTAGCAAGGAGCCCTCACAAAGGGTAACGTTCAAGATAATAACCTCCCCAAATAATGCCTCGCTTCCCTTCACGATATTAGTTAAAAACAAATAAACCCGTACCTTGACGTGAAGAGTCATTCGGGGTAAAAGTACGCAGTGGTTTTTTCTAAGAAGCCATGGGCATTCGATAAGCAGGGAAAGTTCACTACCAATAAAGCGTCAATGCGTGTCTAGTAGGTTTTTTTTATACTACTTGGGTGGCTAATAAGAATACGGCCCGCCTGATGTTAAGTAGTTATCGTAGCCTATGGACGCTGGATTTTACACCAGAGCTTTAAGATGGAAGTATCCCTGGGATAGGAATACGTTTCTTTCAAAACGCATCCCTAAATGAGCGCTGGAGACCTGAACTCACACACAGGCACACACTTATACCGCTGTGTATAGTTATTTGGCTGTGGTCTTCTGTAAGGTGGAGGCTCTTCCCCAGTCGGGCTTGCTCGCTATTATGGTGCCCTACCTCTCTTAAAAAAAGGGTCCTACCTATGATAATAGTTATTTTTTATTTAATTAAGTAAACAATGCAAAAGTGTAGTAATATATGTGTGTGTGTTATTATTTGTTTTGTGTGCAATAGGGATTGATTGACTAGAAATGTGCAATCAATGACAAGGACGCAACGCTTAGCGGAACACAGTGGCTTCACAGCTTAAAAATAAGGCATAGCACATCAGTAATGTCACTATTTATAGCAATTAACACCATTAGGCTGGTTTCACATCTGTCCGGGAGACCCTTACGGGCCATCCTAAGTGCTAAAGGACGCGTACGGACCAATCAGGGTCGCTGTGAAACGATGTTCTAGCGCCTAACAGGTGTCTCCGTTCCCGGAACCCATACGGACGGCCCGTACGGGTCTCCCGGACAGCTGTGAAGCCAGCCTTATGGTTGTCAGTCAACCGGGATTGATGTCATTATTATTAGCCCATTAATTGTCCCACTGCAGGGCAAAGACCTCCCATTCCTTTGATGAAATGTGTAATAGATAAAATGTTGTTAAGTTAACTCCATAGAGACGATAATTCCACCTGCAAAATAACGGTTTAATATTGATCACTTCCACATATATACCCTTTAGCCATAACTCTGACGGTTCCAAACTCCCATGGGTAACATAACCGAAGTCCACCGTCTATTAAATAACGAAGGCTACTCAATAAATAGTGGGGAGCCTGAAAGTTGGAAACTTGAGACCCCTTTTGTTCATTGAGACAAACACAGGGACAGCCGTTGAAAGGAAAAATTACTTTCAACTTTAACTTATTGTTATTTATGACTTCGGTAAAGTCGTTTGGAATTTGTAACAAATATACATAGTTCGATTTAAAAGTATTGAGTTTAGTTTGTGTGTTATGATGAAGGTGCCATCAGAATACACGCTACACTGCGCTGGTATTTATTAATATTTTTATTTATTTATTTATTAATTAATTAAGGTATTTAGCGAGCCTAATAGGCCGCCATCTTACCATAGCTGCTAAGATGGCGGCCGATTCAGGCTCACTACTCGGAATAAAAAAAGTAGTAGTAGTAAATTATTTTTTTTATTCCGAGGATCCCGCGGGAATGTAAAATTCCCAGGATATCAGACTGAGCCACTGGGAAGTGAGTGACTTTAATATAACTGCTATTCTTTCTACTTAGGTGCCTGGCGCGAAATTAATGGCTCGGAAACCCTATGTAATCTTTGATTATCACGACCGATGCCAAGATAGCGGCCTGGAACAAGTCACCCGTTATTGGCGCGGAGCCACAGTAAGGAAAAGATTGAATGAATCGTTTAAATCAATAGTCGATTGCGAACTGACTCGTTAAAATGTTATTACACTCTAGGTATAGTATAGTCAAATTAACGAATAGGTACTATTTTTAGAAGGGTATACCCATGCGTATTCGAGCAAGGAAAAAACTAATAAGAACAACAAGACAATTTATACTTTGCTTATTATATTATCATATTGTTTGTCCGTGTGTCACCACACGGACAAGAATACGAATGTCATCACCCCGTTCCATCCTGAGGGTGTCGTAAGAGCCGAGTAAGGTTGTAAGTCAGGCAGACATATCACGATAAACTTAATAACTCAACAGATTTTCATACGGTTTTTACGAGTAGACGGAGTGATTAATTGTTTTTTGTCTACGTCCGCGATAGTATGTACCTACGTGTCTATCTTGTACGGTATACACACACACGATACCATATTACAGATAAATATATTAATATGTTAGTTACCTTGGCCATTTAATCAATGAAATGAAATTTTTAATCTTCTCTCAGTTGATAACCAAGCAAAATTAGCAAAATAAAATAACATTTACACTCAGCCTTTGGTGAAATTAGATCGTTGGAGCAAAATGCAGAAACACGTGCACAAACTGATGAAATAGAAAACAATATGAAATAAAATAAATATCAGGCAGGAAGACAACATTTCGTCTCGGTCGAAACTATCTGTGTTTGACCATTTTCGCTAAGGGCAAAATAATTGCCTTTGCTGACGATAGGTACCGTACAGTCTTCCAACATGCTCAGTCGGTTATGATTGATTAATAAAATAAATCATTATTATTATTTCACTTTGAACTGTACTTGCCTTCTGGTAGAACACAAGAATATAGGTTGGGGTCCAAAAAAACACTGATTTCGTTCAATTAAAACCATCATAGAACCAACGCGAAGCTATTTATGTAACCACTAAGTGACCTCTAGTAGCAATAAATGGGCATCTACGCATATAATTTAAAGAAGATTCTACAACTTTCTCAAAATATTGTAGATCTCTTATTAAATATTAACTTTATTAACTTATTTGGTTGTTAATTATAGTTTAGTTTTTCGCATTTTCTGAGAAAATTTACCATAGTAATGTATACCCTATGTCAATTGAATATATAAATAAGGTAAACAAAACTTATCTGTTTAAAGTTATCACACATAATGTCACTAAATGGAACAAGTAACACATTTACATGAATTTCGAAAGTTTCAACTTGATTAACCAGCACTGTTTATACCAAAATTAGTTTTTAATCAATTAAATAAACTAATTTGAAAAATCTAAGTCGTAAAATTTGGATAACTGTCATTCGCAAAATGATGTATTGTCTATGGTCCCATTGTGTAAAATAGTGATGTGCGAATAAATATAATCGACGCGCTCAATTTAAGTTTTTAGTGATCGATTATGTCTGTAGTAAATCGAATTTCGCATTTCCGATCAATTAAAAGATATAAAAAAAACAAAGTAGATTTAACAATCAACTAATGTATATTACCAAAATTTAAGTCCGCCTTTATACATTAATGTTTTTGTGTATAATAAAGTTTTAAATAAATATGAAATAAAGTAATTTAAATTATTTTATTTTTATTATAATTATTTATATATTATATTTATTTTATTTATTTATTTACAACATGAGGTCGTCTTATCCATACGTCAGACTTTTTCCGTACCTATCTGTATATTATTATAACTGACTTTAATAATTAAAAAAATATATACATACATATTTATACTTCAAGAACAGTTTTATTTATTTATCCTACCTCTTTCTGTCTTTGCAGCGGTCAATGTGCAGAATTTAGTACGTACACAACCTATAAGTAAACATTATTATTTCCTAATTCTATTGAAATATTATCACTGAGTATCGAAAAAAGTTTATTTGTTAGTACCTATTGACTATAAACAACGAAATAAAAAAAACTGTTATTTCAAATAATTGAATTTATCAAATCGAATAATAATAAAATTATATCATAATTATTTGTCAGTGCACGTGGACATCACTAAAATGTCAATGGTCGGGTTGTGTTTACCTCATTTTTATATTCAATTGACACAGAGTATATATATTTTTTACACCATCAGAAAGTAGAGATTTTAAGGAACAAAAAACTCACTAACGTTTTTTAAAAAAGCAGATATTTTGACGGGAGATTTTTAGATTGAAATCTAGGGTGCTTTTTCGATATTAAGTCAAAATAAGGTGAAAAATAAATATTTTAAATCAAAAAAATTACAGTGTATTTGGGACATAATAAGGTAAGATTTCACCAAATTTCGTGAAAGAAAGTTTTTTGTAAGAGATAAAAATAAAAATCTAAAAACTAGGTTATTTGAATTTTTCACATTCATTTTGAGGTTATGTGAAAAAAGTTTGAATATAAAAGTTGTAGATCTTTTTATTACCTACAACGTTTCGATTTAACTTTATTCCATAGGACTTGTAGTTTTGCCGGAAATCGAGATCAACCGTTTTTTACCCTTAAAACTGACTCCCTTACACTTCCCGACCTCAGATTGGCCGTCAATTATTTATCTTTTCCTTTTTCTTATATTCTCTTCCTTATTCAATGAGTTTTATCCTACAATTTTTTTTTCACTTTTAACCATTTTCAGAGGCTTCAGCACTGGTCTATAGGTAGGGTCATCGTAGCCATCAGCGGACAATCAGCAATCGACTTACGGTTTTTTTACGTTTCGCAATCGATTGTGCCTTCACCGAGTATTCACTGGCAGTTTTCCGAAGGCTGTTTCTTAGAGAATACCGCTGGATTTGACTGGATATTTGGCTATTCTCCAATTCACAACCTACTCCAAGTTATAAAATATAATTTTAAAATAAGCCCTAAGTATCGCTATAGGTACCTACCTATTGTTACGTAAAAGGTGGCATACGACCACGGCTATCCTCTGTACCTATATAAAGTTTACTTGTTTCATAATTTTCAGAGGACGATTTTTAAGGAGACAATATTATACAATGCAGCTTTAGGAAATATTAAATTTGCTTTCATATTACTTATGTAACATATGAAATATAACATGGCAAATGAAAATAATACTCAAAAACGATATATGTATATTATTATATTATTTATTCTTTTTTTGTAGGTCATCAGAGAGTTCTACAGTCTAAATTATTGGGAAATTAGTTTTATTTCTAATGAAACATTTTAATTATTTATTTTTGTAATTTTTAGATTTTTTATGTTCCTATCTTCCAACTTTGACACCACATTCTAAGCACCACCTAGAAATATAGTACTCGTTAAGATAAATCCAACAAACATGACGCGGCTATCTTGTTTCGTTGCTATTTGTTTCTTATAAGAATTCCTAAGGCCAGCTTTCAACTTCATTATCACACCCTAAACACCACTTAGAAGTATAAATATGTGTCTAGGTCACCACCTAGAAGCATATTACCCGTTTTGGTTTGATGGGTAATCCGATCAAGATATTCTAACAAGCCCAAATACGCTTCTACGGGTATCTTGTTCATTTAAAAAGTACCTATGGTAACCTTCCGACTTTCATCATCACAACCTGAACACCTAACTAGGAATATATATTCGTCAAGATAAATAGGATATCTGCACTTATTTGACACATATTTTTCGTTCTGAAGTCTATATGGTTTCACGTGTAACTTTAGTTAGAATATACCTAAATTAAATTTGGTAAGTCAACAAACAATGACTGTAAACATCCTACTAATATTATTAACGCGAAAGTTTGTAAGAATGTCCATATATTAAAATAAAAAGACGTCCATAGGTACGACTGTTTTTATACTTTTTGGGTGGAAAACAAGCATTCAGCCTGCCTATGCCTATGAACGCTTGCAATACTAGAGTTAACACTTGCGTGTTGCCAACCCATTTTTTTACACCAGGGCAGGCCTCCGTCACTCCATGTACTTGCGCGCTATAATTACCTACGGCCCGTCGTACCGCCGGCGGACCGAATTAAATGCGGTTTTAGCGCACGTACGTTGTTAAATTTTAATCGTTCTATTAGTTTTTTCTACACTAAAATTTAATAACCGAGAATTTAGAAAGGGTAAGAAATTTATATAAAAATAAAACACGTACCTTTTAAAGATTTTTTTATTTTACTTACACACTGACCTTTATAATTATGTTTTAGATGTATTGCACAGTCAACAATTTTAAACTACCACCTACAGTCAGAACATATTCACAATTCTCAATAAAATAGGCACAAATAGTTATTTATGTTAATTTAATTTTATCAAAGAGGCAGCCCCGCGATTGCTGTGGGATCGCGCAGTCCGAAGCAATTACAACTGTACGCTTGAGCATTTAGGCACATTTTAGCATGCAGCGGTTGCTGACGCGACAGAGTAGGCTATTATAGCAGTAGGTATTGGTAATTTTCTTCTGAGTGAAGTATCTGTTACGTAGTAACTCTTTAGTAATCTGTGTTGTCCCCGACATGACGTTAAACTGTGGCGCGCCTCCGATATGGCGTTAAATGAAAATGCAGACAACACCACTGCCAGAAAAGGAAAATTCGAAATAAAACCCTATACCAACCCGTCTGGCCAGCGTGGTATAGTAAGGCCAAAACCTCCAAATGGTAAGACGCCAAAAGCAAAGGCCCCCAGTTCCCGGTAGTCCCGCTGTCCGTGGCCACGGTAGCGGTCGCGGTAACAGCGGGGCAGGGGGTGCGAAGAATCTCCGGGCTACGATAAAAAGCTACCAAAAACAACTGACCCTGGCGACGTATAATGGACGCTCTCTACGGCTGGACCCACACCTCACCGAACTCGAGGTAGAATTAGGTCGCATAAACTGGCACATATTGGGGTTATCTGAAGTCCGACGACAGGGAGAGGATACGATAACCCTTGAGTCAGGCCACCTATTCTACTTTCGGGAAGGTGATCAGCCCTCTCAGGGCGGTGTCGGTTTCCTGGTCAACAAAGCTCTCACTAACAACGTTGTGGAAGTCAGCAGTGTGTCGACGCGGGTAGCGTACCTCATATTAAAAATCACCGACAGGTACTCCCTGAAGGTGGTACAGGTATATGCGCCGACCTCGACATACTGCGACGACATAGCCGAAGCCATGTATGAAGACATACCCAAGGCACTACATGGTACCACCAAGGCTCACTACAACGTTGTTATGGGGGACTTCAATGCCAAAGTGGGAGTACAAGAACGCGGCGAAACGAAAATCGGATCCTACGGCGTGGGGCGCCGAAACCACAGGGGGCAAATGCTGGTCAACTTTCTGGAGTCACAAGGGCTCTTCTTAATGAATTCTTTCTTTAAGAAAAAGCCCCAGAGGAAGTGGACATGGCGAAGCCCCGATACTGTGACGAGGAACGAGATAGACGTCATCATGACTGACAGGAGGTCTGTGTTTAGAGACGTGTCCGTGATCAACAGGTTTAATACTGGTAGTGATCACCGACTTGTACGAGGCGCTCTGAATATAGACTTCAAAGCCGAAAGGCGTCGTATGATTAAGTCTACTCTCAGACCTACTGCGCCTCAAATAGCATTAGGGTCCGAAAAGTTCCAATTGGAACTTCAAAATCGTTTCGATCTGCTGGAAACCGAAGGCACTGTTGACGAGAAAACTGACACAGTGGTCAGAACGCTACAGGATGTGTCTCGAAGGGTGTTTCCCGGAAAAAGCGTAAACAGACAGTCTAAACTCTCAATCGAGACTCTCGAACTTATGAGGCAAAGACGGGAAATGTCATCCATGCAGATGTTTTCGTCGGATGGAAGAAACCTCAACCGGAAGATCCGGAAGCTGGTGCGACGTGACCTCCGATGTTCAAACGCCCGCGCCATCGCGGCTGCGATTGAACAGAATAGAGGCACCAAAGTCTTCGCCCGCCAGCTAGGTAGATCCCATCTGACGAAACTAAATACTTCGGATGGCAGAACCGTGACCTCAGGGTTCGAGATTCTCGAGGAAATTGAGAGTTTCTACAAAGACCTGTACGCATCACGGATGACTGAACCCACGAGACCCAGCGCTGATGACCACAGGGCCCCACTCACGCGCCACTACACGGAAGACATCCCTGATGTCAACCAGGGCGAGGTCAGAGTGGCTCTCGAGCAGCTTAAGAACAATAAGTCGCCTGGTGATGACGGAATAACCACAGAGCTCCTAAAAGCAGGCGGGGCTCCAATCCTGAAAGAGCTAGCGAGTCTCTTCAATTCCGTTATACACCAGGGCCTAACACCTCAAGCGTGGAGTGGGAGTGCGGTGGTTCTGTTCTTCAAAAAAGGTGACAAAGCCTTGCTGAAGAACTACAGACCCATCTCACTCCTGAGCCACGTTTACAAGTTGTTCTCGAGAGTACTCACAAACCGCCTCGCTAGAAAACTTGACGAGTTCCAGCCTCCGGAACAAGCCGGGTTTCGAAAAGGCTATAGCACGGTGGACCACATCCATACTGTTCGGCAGATTGTACAGAAGACCGAAGAGTACAATCAGCCGCTGTGTATGGCATTCGTGGACTACGAGAAAGCCTTCGACTCCATCGAAACCTGGGCAGTTTTGGGTGCTCTGCAGCGGTGTCGCATTGATTGGCGCTATATCGAGGTGCTGAGATGTCTTTATGACAACGCCACTATGACCGTCCAGCTCCAGGACCAAAAGACCAACCCAATTGAGTTGCGTCGAGGGGTGAGACAGGGGGATGTAATATCCCCCAAGCTTTTCACCAACGCGCTCGAAGACGTCTTTAAGACGCTGGACTGGACTGGACGGGGCATTAACATCAATGGCGAGTACATCTCTCACCTTCGGTTTGCCGATGATATCGTCATCGTTGCAGAGTCTCTGGAACAGTTGAGCGGAATGCTGCACAGCCTGAATGAAGCCTCACGACGTGTCGGTCTCGGTATGAACTTGGATAAAACCAAGATTATGTTCAACGAACATATAACGCCGGGACCGATTTACGTCGACGGTTCGATGCTCGAAGTTGTTCGGGAGTATATCTACCTTGGGCAAACTGTCCAGCTTGGTAGAAACAACTTCGAGAAAGAAATCAACCGTAGGATTCAGTTGGGTTGGGCAGCGTTTGGCAAACTACGTCACGTTTTCTCTTCGCCTTTACCGCAATGCCTGAAGACGAAAGTTTTCAACCAATGCGTCCTACCTGTTATGACGTACGGTGCCGAGACGTGGACGGTCACAGTGGGACTAGTCCACAAATTAAAAGTCGCACAGCGGGCTATGGAGCGAGCTATGCTTGGCGTTTCTTTGAAGGATAAAATTCGCAACGAGGTAATCCGACAAAGAACCAAAGTTACCGACATAGCTAGCAGACTTAGCAAGCTGAAGTGGCAATGGGCTGGTCACATCTGTAGAAGGACCGACGGCCGATGGAGCAGACGTGTCCTAGAGTGGAGACCGCGACTCGGTAAGCGTAAGGTAGGGCGGCCCCCAGCTAGGTGGACCGACGACCTAAAAAAGGTCGCTGGGACGGACTGGATGCGGAAGGCGGAGGACCGTGTGCTGTGGCGCGTGTTAGGAGAGGCCTATGTCCAGCAGTGGACTGCGATCGGCTGATTGATTGATTGAATCTGTGACCAGGACTATATATATAGAGTATACCTGTGATAGGAGTACTTACATTGTTTTCAAAACACATCCCTAAATGAGCGCTGGAAACCTGTACTCACACACAGGAACACAACTACACCGATGTATGTAGTTACTAGCTGTTGCCCGCGGCTCCGCCCGCGTGGATGTCAGTTATCGCTGTAAAAAGTAGCCTATCTGTTATTCCAGACCATAATCTATCTCTGTGACAAATTTCATCCAAATCCGTTCAGTAGATTTTACGTGAAAGAGTAACAAACATCGATCCATCCATACTCACATACTTTCACATTTATAATATTTAGTAAGGATTTGGCTGTGGTCTTCTGTAAGGTGGAGGTCCTTCCCAAGCATTGATCAAACATATAATATGTAAGTATATTTGATCCCTCATTACATGACATTCACAATCACAATTCACTACAACAATAATAATACTCCAATTTAGAGAAGACTGATTTGATATGTAAATTGGAGGGGCACTAAATCGTGTGTGTGCGTATGTGTGTGTTTGTGTGTGTGTGTGTGTGTGTGTTTGTGTGTGTGTGTGTGTGTTTGTGTGTGTGTGTGTGTTTGTGTGTGTGTGTGCGTGGGCTCTCGCTTGGCTTTGCAAGAGGTGATTAGGGTTTATGCTGGTCTTTTTATACAATGAAACATCACTGGTATTCGTATATTATCACTTTTTTCTTCGCCTACTTAACGTGAGAGTCTAGGATTCCAGGTTGTAAATGAAATGCGACTTGTATAAAATACAAAGAGCCCTTTAATCAATGAGGTTACACGACCTAACTATAGCAACGGCTTAATGACAAGTGAGTTGTCCTTGAGTAAAGTATACAGAATGCTAAAAACACCTTACAAAAGTGTAATAGCAATATGCAAATATGTATATAATTAAAATCTTAATATAATTTATGTATTATGTAAGCAATTTAACTTACATAAGAATAAAATATTAACCTATGACAACGAGTTTATCGTATATAATAAATAATAAAGAAATAGCCTAAGAAGTAACACAAATAATTCAAATCATTTCTTCTTTAAACGCCAGAGGTTTATCTATGGTCACACGGCCAGCGAACGACCACCTATAAACCTCTACCGTACACTTCCGCCGGACCATACGTCACAACTGCTTATTAAGTTGGCAAGTCTACTAGGTGGCGCTTGTGTTGGCTCAAGGACAAACAGCCGACTGGAAACTGGTTCAGAATATCCTTGACGTTGTCCACTTCCAGACGAAGAGTATCATGCTCGTCCTCGTACTGTTTCGTCCATCTGTGGATAATGACATAATATTAATTAAAATCAGCGATGTTGTGTTGCAACCCTTGCTGGTTGCAGCATAATTAGCAATATGCTGAGCGATGGCCGTTTTTAACATGCGTGTGGCGTACTCCTGCACACATTTTTTTTTTCCTTAATTGTTATTATTTGCTGTATATTGTTTTTCTTGTTTTATTTTAAATGTCTTTTGTGTTTGTTTTTGTAATCCTGTTGTTTCTATTTTAATGTTGTGCGTCATCTGCGTGTTAAAATAAATTGTTTTTCTTTCTTTCTTTCTTTAATTATTACGCAAATAACCGACGTGGTTCACCTAGTAAAGGTTCGGAGCAGCTGATGGAAGCATCTCAGGAATGAATGCTGTTGAGATTACCGACATAATGCTCTGATCTTGACTGCGTTGGTGGTCCAGAGGCCGCAGTATGCGCCTATTGTGTCCCACACAGGACAAAACTTTGTGTGATCCACAAAGAGTTGTTCTGAGTCTGGGTGTAATTTTTGTCCGTTAATTGTACGTTTGTAAAGTCCCCCGCAACACAGAACTTGTTCTCTAGTGCGGCAGTTGTCGCTTTAAAAAAGAAGAGGATCTAATAAAGGTTGCGGGGAGCTCATGAGTAAGGTCAGCTTAGAAACGAATACTGTAGAGATTCTATGTTCAGCAGTGGTAAGGTATTTATTTAAAAAGGCTCACCGACGATTGTATACATCGATAAAATTACACAAAGTGTTTTCATAAGGTCATTAATTTAGTCTAGTGTCTGTTTGGGCACCACATGCACAGTGTTACAATTAGAAAGTTAATACATATGTACTACCAATTAAAACAAATATTATATTATTTATTATTGTTTATATATATTTTTACAACTATAACTATACTTACACAAATTAGAAATAAAAAATAAAAAAATCACAAAAGGGGGGGGACTGCTTAATATAGCGTCGTAAAATTTCTCCGCATCGATGTCTACTGAAAAGGTGCCCAGGAGACTTATTCTTTGAGCCAATATAAGCCAGCCTTCTGGTCACGTGAAGCGTCGACTAAACGCTTGGACAATCTTGAATCTTTAAAAAGACCGCGAGCACTAGCACCCCACGGCCCAAGCGTTTCGACTCCAAACGGCTCAAAAACATAATCCCTCATGATATTACTGTATTTGCGCCGCTTGAGAGTCTCCGCGGATGCAGCAGCAGCACCAGCACAACCTGCAGTGCTTGGAAGATGAGATGGCGCGAGGGTGTCGACACATGTTGCGTCCCACACCAAAGGCCTCCCCATCTTCCATGGCAGTAAAGACATACCATCAGGTCTTTTACCATCGTTGCGTACCAAACCGTTGGGTTCCCGTACAGCTGGTACGCCAGCGGTGACAAGGGCACGTCGGAGTATGTCATTTAGGTTAGCGTGCCGGGATAATATTAATAAAATATAATATGTAAAAAAGGAAAATAGTATAATATATCAACAAAAATAATAACAAAGGAAGCACCTATCTTCTTATATATAAAAATGAATCCCTATCTCCCTTGGTCACGGCATCACGCGTGAACGGCTGCCCGATTTCAGTAATTCTTTTTTTGTTGTGTTTTGTTATTGTAAGGAGAAGGTTCTTATGTAAAAAAAAAAGAAAGTTGCGCTAAAAATAGTTTAACCCGGACGAAGTCGGGACGGGCCGCTAGTGTAAAATACAAACAAAATTAGCATAAATAAACAATTTAAAAAATAAATCTAGTCTATGCAAAGGTTTAAGTGACATAGCTTTTTGTATTGCTCTATGGAACTGACCTAGAGTGTGTTAGCATGTAAGTCAATGAGATCGCTGCAACCATTCAGCAGTTTGCATATCCGGGGTATGGCAGTCCCAAGGACGGTTCTACGAAATGAGTATAGATGGACGGATGTATGGATGTTTGTTACTCTTACACGCAAAAACTACTGAACGGATCTGGATGAAATTAGGCACAGCGATAGATTATAGTCTGGAATAGCATATAGGCGACTTTTTATCGCGATAACCGACATGTACCTACACGGGCGGAGCCGCGGGCAACAACTAATAACGCAGCACACCTAACAGTTTTTGAAACAATGATTAATACTAATGCGTCCTAGAGACCACATTTACTTTTCTAGTAGATTGCGTCGTAAGCAGTTTCATTGTCTTTTTGCTGTTAACATTATAATCTAATTTCTGGTGCACCCCAGACGTACGTAAGTTGACGACTGAACGAACGCACAAAGTTGCCAACAAAATTCTCAGAGATGGCGTTAATTTGTATCCCCATACAAACTAACGCCATCTCTGAAATATGCTTAAAACAAAATATTATTAAGTAGCCGCAGTAAATTAATATTTTAGTTTTATGTATTTAAGTAAGCAACAAATTGATACTAAGAGACGTGAAATAAATGAAATTATATATCCATCACTGTGCCTACAATTTATATTACCGTCAACGAGTAATAGCCCCGACACTGGATAGGAAAACATACATTTGACAGAGATGATTGCTTATAGTCTGGAATAGAACATGGCCTACTTATAATCCCGATAAATACTGCTCCCGTGGGATTATTCACGCGGGCGAAGCCGCGGGTGGAAACTAGTAAAGGTAATAATACCGATATATCTATCATTCAGTTTACACTATGTCGATACAGGTCGGACTATGTCGCGATCTATGTCTATGTCCCTTTAATGCACTTCTCGCCGCCAATACTGATTTTGATATTATGACTGATACTTGAAAAACTATAATGATACATTTTCGACATATTGTGAAAATTTAACTGACCATTGGGATAGATGTAAGAAAGATAATTTGTGTAACGAGCTTGACGATTATCATTTATAATGACATTGTGGTAAGAACTATTATTGACATGGTACTTTAATGATATTCACGGCCCGCCTGATGTTAAGCAGTTACCGTAGCCTATGGACGCTTTCAATACGTGTTGCCAACACATTTTTTTACACGAGGACTTTCAGATGGGAGTATCCCTAGGATAGGAATACGTTTCTTTCAAAATGCATCCCTAAATGAGCGCTGGTGATCTGTAAAATGTATGTATGTAAGATAATTGTTATTGAAATCGTTCGTTTTTATTACAATAAACAAATTATAGGCCTCTCCTTATGTCGACACAACAGTCAACAATCAATTTGATCATTGCACTTTCTGTCCCATGCCCATAGCTCAAAATGTCGTCATGAAGTGTGTTTAATACGTTGGCCTTCAAATAATTGTCCTCCTGCTCTGTTCTGTACAGTAAAGCTGTAAATCTTGCTACAATATAACGATACAAGTTAAGAGAAACTCAAGATAATAGCATTCAATCAAACTGGTTCAGAAATCGGTCAAAATGAACGGAGGGAGGTCATTCGCTTGCGGTGAATCTCAAAATACAACACTATCTCAAAATATTTTTTTTTAAATGGCCTAAAATCGTCCCCGAAATTTAACACCCTTGGCTCAAGCCTTTTTAATTATTATTATCAGCTTGTATTCTCCCACTGCAGGGCGAAGGCCTCCCCACTCTCCTTCCACTTCTCTCTGTCTAAAGCCGCCATCTCCGTCTGGGTCTACCGCGATGTCACTTGCCATTTAGCGACACCCACTTGGTAGTGAGTTTGAGCCATTGATAGTAGTAGTGAGTTTGCTCGGTAACACGCAATTGACACCTCTGGTATTGCAAGCGTCCATAGACTACAGTAACTGCTTACCATCAGGCGACCCGTATACCTGTTTGCCACCTAAGTAGTAAAAAAAATAGTTTAAAGTTAGTTGAGCAGGCAGTAACAATTACAAAATCAACCAAACGATACTTCCAGTTCTAACCTATCAGAACGTCTACTATACAATTTACTTTTAGGTAATTTAACTTCTAATCTCACTAAAATTGTGTAACTAGTACTTTTTTTGTCCGTGGGGTGATAGATTAAGAATACAAATGTCATCACCCCGTTCCATCCCAAGGGTGTCGTAAGAGTCGACTAAGAGAGTAAGTCAGGCAAACATAATCCACGGCAAGAAAAGGGAAAACTCGAAACAAAACCCTATACCAACCCGTCTGACCAGCGTGGTATAGTAGGCTAATATCCTTCCACATGTATGGAGGAGACCGGTGCCCAGTAGTGGGACATTTATGGGTTGAGGGAGAGAGTACTTATTTACGTGCGGAAAAAAAAAGTCCGTGATGCGACGGTCACGTTATAAATACAACATACGCACGTTTACGTATGTATTACACACGAGCGCACACACACACACACACACACACACACACACACACACACACACACACACACACACACACACACACACACATAAACGCATGTAGTAAGGGCGGTTCACTGCTTGTATTTTCAATCACAGAATATCTAACAGTACCGAGTCTTGTAGACACTGAAAGTTGGCAAAAAAAATCTCAGAGATGGCGTTAGTTTGTATGGGGCCCAACAATATATAATATAATTGTAAAGTAGCTGCATTAAACTAATATTTCAGCTTTATGATATAGAGTCGCTTCCTAAGCTGTATTACATCACTTATGTACATATGGCGCAGAATAATCGGATAAAACGGATTTTTGTGAAAACCGTATAGTAGGGGAGGCCACGATGCTAAATGGGGATTTATTTGAGCGTCGTAGAGACCTATTGAGTTGCGAAGCTTAGATGATAAAAAGAAAAAAGTGTTATATAATGTATCCTTTTCATCGGTGGGGGAAGCAGCTATAGATTTTCAAAAATATAAAAAAACGGTTGCATGGACATACCCCAGCGCGTCAGATATTGATAGCATCCATGTCCTTCCTTTTTTTTAATAATGTACGTTTCGTAATCTGATTGTTTGCATGATGGGGATGGTCATACGTAGGGGTTGAAAATGAGAAAAAAAATATATCGAGCGCGTCAGATTTTCTAAGGGGATGTTAAGTGAACGTAAAGAAAGGCTCTCATCTAATAATCTGACGATTTAGATGTGACGCAAACTCGCGGCCATTGTTAGAATATTTTTAAAAAAACCATTTTGAAATACTCAAGCGCGTCACATTAAGATATCTCATCTTTATGTGCTGTCTCATAACCTAACGATTATCTGGAGGGATTCACCTTATCTTATAATTAAATATATATATATATATGAAGGTCAGTGAAAAGTTCGCTGAATCGGGGTGTTGTTGCGGGGGTGGGGTCAATTTTTTTTTACCTGCACTAACTGTGGAACTACTTATGAGTATAAATACCAAATTTCATAAAAATCAGGTCTTTATTCATTGAGCTATCATCGATCAAACAAGTCAATCCGAAAGCAAACTAGAATAATTTTAACAAAAAAAACCGACTTCAGTACGGCAAGTTGTAAAATTTTCAAATACCTTTAAACTTTGTTTAGTTCAAATGTACCAGTTTTCATTTGCTGCATTACATTTGAAAGACAGAAAAGCATTTATTCGAACATACACAAGATAACAGATATAAACAAAAACAATAGACACACAATAACAAAACAAAAAATTATCCTGTGTGATGTCAGCAAGGGTCGTAATCTCAGCTCTGTGTTGTGGCATTTAAAACTGCAGCGCTGATATTCTGATCAGGCCTTGGTGAAGTCACGGTCAGTTATATAGGTAATTGATTTGATACAAAACTCTTTATTGTACGCCACACATTTATGATACAGAATATATCGAATATACCTTTAAATACGTGTTTGAGAATATTAGGAAAAAATTAAGATAATAAATATGTTTAAATAAAGAAATCAAGATTTTTTTTGTTTGATACAATCGAATAAAATCGACTGAGCGTCGGGCTGAACACAGGTCAAGTAGGTATTAAAAGCAATATTTAATCTGTGCAATCCGCGCTCAATTCATTCACGTAATTATTTCTTATTAATAGTTGCTTAGCAACAATAATCGAAACTTATCTAATAGCCATCAGTAAAATACTTATTATTGAGAAGTTCAGATGGCCATCTGTGGTATTCTTCATCAGTTTTAGTTCACCAAATTACATTTTCTGAATGCACCTCCTCTTTTTGAAGTCGGTTAAAAATGAAGAAAATCGAGTTTCGTGCTGTCATCAAGTTCCTTACCAAGCAAGGAAAACCATTTTAGAAGAGATGTCTTCTATTTACGGGGACTCTTGCCCTGGTAAAACCATGATATACAAGTGGCACAACCTCTTCAAGCACAGCAGAGTTTCACTAGGAGACGACTCCAGTGCATGGCGGCCTATTGAAGCGATCACAGCAGAAAACGTAGATAAACTTGAAAAATTAATACTGGAAGATGCCCGTTTAAACAAGAAAAAACTTTGAGAAATGATTAGAGTATCCGATATAACGCAAGAGATGCGCATCTTTGCTACGACGTGTTCGTGACAGCCCCAACACCATTCTTAGAACGTGGGCGGATAGGTGGGGACTCTCCGATCTTGGGGCGGTGGATACGACTGCACGCAGTTAAATAGACATTCCCCAGGATCGGCGTGCCTCACATTACTTAGATTTAATTAATAAATGTTACTAACACTAGTTTATAAGTTTATATTGTTACTAACAACTATGGATCTTATTCTGAAAATAAATGTTTATTATATTATTATTATTATTCCCTTTATTAAACTTTCATCTCTTAATTACATTTTTAAATACATACCAATTATAAAAAATATACATTTAAAAATATAAAAAAGGAGGCCCACCGGTATCGGGTACAGGGACCAAGCTACCGGTGGTTAGGGCTCCAGAGACAGGAACCTCCTCACGATGCGCGCCGTGTCCAAGAGAACCGCCTTCTGCATCAGGCCCACAATCCAACCGTCTAACGAGAGCCTCCTAAGGTGTTGATGAAGGCTCTTGGCGATCAGTCCATTGACTGATACAACTATCGGCACAATGATCGCTGAATCTACCTCCCACATGTCAACAATCTCGTGAGCCAAATCCAAATACTTAATTTGTTTTTCTTTCTCGGCTTTCACGAGATTCTCGTCATGTGGGACAGTGATATCAATGATCATTGCAAGGCGCTCTAATCGATCTATCACCACTATATCAGGCTTATTGGCAACAATAGTCCTGTCAGTAATGATAGACCGATCCCAATATATTGTGGCACGACCATTCTCGAGAACTGGGTCGGGCACATACCTATAGTACGGCACCTCCGAGTCCACAAGGTTGTACTTTACAGCAAGTTGCTGATGGACAATCCTGGCCACTTGGTTGTGTCTGTGCAAATACTCGCCGTTTGCAAGACGGGAACAACCAGAAACTATATGCCTGAGAGATTCTCCGGGATGGTGGCAGGCCCGACAAATGTCAACCGTTCCGTCTTTCAGGATATACTTACGGTAGTTGTTCGTCATAACAACTTCTTCCATAATTGCACAGACAAAACCTTCGGTTTCTCCAAAGAGATCGCCGAAACGTAGCCAGGACACAGATGATAAAAATTCTACATCGGGCCCATGCAAGGCCCGATAGAAACGTCCATGCAACTCCTTGCTCCTCCATACTTCCTCACGCTCAGTAGTACTGAGTACTACAGGTTTGCGCCAGTTCTCTTTAGCCAGACCCAGCGGGGTGAGTCCGGTATCCACAGCAACTACGTCCCGATGCACATCCACGTCAGCATTGAGAAAGTATTCTCCCCCTTTGGATACCGTGGTGTGTGGTCGTGCTTAACAAATCGCTATCAATTATATTAAAATTTAAAATAAAAGTTCGCAAAATTACTACGATTGCGACTAGGAGCGCAGACGCAGTGAAGAGGTCGCCGTACGCTAATGCGAAAGAACGAGACCCCCCAGCGAAGAACGAGACAGCTATACGCCTCGAGATACCGCCGCAGTCCGTGCGTCTCAGCCAGCGATAGCGGCGCGTGTGAACGAGATAGTTATACTCCACCTCACTGCCGTTCTAAGAGTCTCCCCCACCGTGATCGGCGGCGGCGCGGCGCTGCGCTTACGCAGCTAAGCAACTCACACAGCTACGCTACTAACTTCACCCTTACAGTGAAACTGTGAGTAATTCTAACAAACTTATTATACTCGTAGTACAACAATGTCCTTTACACGGACACCACCTAAGTTGACAAATCGTCCGAATCTAGTAAAGACGCCAGTTACATCCTACGGATCTGACCCTCAACTAAGTATATCTTCGCATAATCCAGAGCCATCGGACCATTCTGAACATAATATTACCCGTAGAACGAAACGTCGACTTCTCGACGTTGTCGAGATGTGCCCAGAAAATACTAGTATCACTGAAGTGATGAAGGATATGTTTTTATCATTTGAAACCAAACAGAATACAAAACTAGAGAAACTTATTGAATCTGTATTGGTGATCAAAGACCAAAACACTGAGATACAAAAATCCATGGACTTTCTATCCTCGCGCTATGATGAAATGATGAATAAAATGGCACAATTGGAAAAACAAAACCAATCGTATGAGGCTAAAATAGTATCGCTTGAGTATAAAATTGAGCAATTAGAGCGGAACTCGCGTGCTTGTTCTGTAGAATTAAGAAACATTCCAAAACAAACCTCTGAAAATAAAACCACTCTAAGTTCATTGGTTAAGAGTGTCGGCGAGGTGATTCAGCATCCTATTGACAACTCCGATATCCAAGATGTCTATCGTCTGAAAACCAAGAACGAGTCTAGCAATCATGTAGTGGTTAACTTCTCGACTACTTTGTGTAAAGACGGTTTCATAAAGCAATGCAGAACCTTTAACAAAGCAGGCAAAGACAAGAAGCTCAATACTACTCACCTTAACCTTCCAGGCCCCTCTAAACCTGTATATATCGATGAGTCATTGACAAGCTTTGGAAGGAGACTGGCTTACCTGGCCAGACAATTTGTCAAAGACAACCATTACCATAGCACCTGGACTTCTTATGGCAAAATATTTATTAAAAAATCTCAAGACTCATCCCCAATACGAGTTACCAGCGAGCAAGATTTAAAAATTTTGCCTTCTAAATGACTATTACGGGATATAATTAAATCTTATATATGTATAGTTATTAGTTATTTACATGCCTTTATACTTTGTAACTGTATAATCACAATCCTATCACTTATACACTATATTCAATCACACCCCACTTTTACACTTACACTACAACATAATACTACTAAGTTTTACATATTTACAATACACTCCTACACCTTATATCTAAATTATTACATTATCTACTATACACCTGCGCTTATACTTTGCTGTTATACCTACATGTGCACTATTCTAAAATATATCATCACATTCAAATTACTAAGTCAGAATTCACCTTGTAATCTTGTGTATATAAAAATTCGATAATATTAATGCAGTGAATGGATACATTGATAAATTTCAAATCGCCCAGTCATCCACCTGCGAATTAGACGATTGTCCGAAGCTGATTACTAATCCACATTCTTATCTAAAAGTTATTCATCAGAACATTCGTAGTCTAAACCGTAACTTTTCAAGTTTTCATACAACACTTGATAGATCACGCATTGACTGGGATTTGATAGTGGTTACTGAATGCTGGTTACGTCACACTCACTTTATTCCGTTATTAAATGGCTATAATTATATTAAAAATGATAATAACTTAACACAAAATGAAGGTATTGTAATATACTTCAAAAATACGCTACAAGTGACTACTCTAAACACAACCCTGGTTGATGCAAACTGCATAACGATAAAACTAGACAATCATACTGTTTTGATTTCCATATATCGACCGCCTGGCTATAAAAACATCCAACCATTTATTGACTCTCTTGACCAGTTACTTACTGGTTTAAGAGTCGATAACATCGTTATTATAGGTGATATCAACGTGGATATAATGCCCAACAATAAAGACCCCAATTCATCAATATACCTAAATCTTCTTGCCTCACATGGTATTCTACCCGGTCACCAGCTCCCGACCCACAGCAAAACCTGTTTAGATCATATTATGCTGAAGTGTACACTCCAGGCTTTCTGTTATGTGGCTGAGACATCGGTAACTGACCATGATTGTGTTATTCTTTCACTGCAACACCACGTCAATCACAATAAATCATTTTCCCTAAATAAAATCGATTATAATACACTTGACATTGACATGAGTAACCTATGTTTGGACCCTGTATTTGACTCAACTGATGCTAATATGGCCGCTTCGTTGCTCATGTCAAAACTAACATCTACAATTAAAAACAACACTCGAACTGTCATAATTCCTAATCGCCAGCGTATTAGAAAACCTTGGATGACCAGAGGTCTATTAAAGTGCACAAAAAACAGAGATAAATTACATATTAAACTGAAGAAAAACCCAAATAATGAAATCATTAAAATAACTTACGTCAGATACAGAAACTATTGTAACGAGATATTGACAAAAGTAAAGAGTGAGTATGAACGTAACCTAATAAACGATGCTGCGAAAAGTAGTACTAAGGCATTATGGGACACAATAAGAAAGGTTACAAACTATAACTTAAAAACTAATCCTGCTACAGAGTTACTTACTGCAGCAAATCCTGTCACCTCAGCTAATAACATTAACAACTTTTTTGTGTCCGTCGGTGAAAATCTAGCCAGCAGAATCAACTCACAAAACGCGTCTACTATACCATCTGTGGATAACCATCTGAATTCGTTTGTTCTATCACCTACTTCCGAGGCAGAGGTTCTGGGTTATATACGGGATCTAAAGAAGGCTAACACATCTGGGAGAGATAGTATCTCTGGAACCTTCTTAAAACGCTACGTATGCATCTTGGTGCCTCCACTAACACACGTTTTCAACCTCATGTTCAGCACTGGAGTCTTCCCACAAGAATTCAAACTAGCGGAAGTTATCCCAATATATAAGAGTGGTGACAGAGGCTGTGTCAATAACTATAGACCGATCTCTATCCTCCCCACTATATCAAAAATAGTGGAAAGGATTCTGAACAAACGTCGAACAAATTACCTTGAGTCTAATAGCCTTATATCTCGATCTCTCAATTCGGCTTCAGAGCAGGCATATCAACTTGTGCCGCGGTTCATGAGCTGACGGATCACATAGTTGACAAATTAGATAAAAAGAAAAAGGTTATTGCAATATTCTTAGACCTAGCCAAAGCTTTTGACACAGTCTCTGTCCCACTCCTGCTGAACAAATTAGAAAGATTGGGTATTCGCGACAAACAGCATAAATTATTTGCTGACTACCTGTCACACAGATACCAGAGAGTAAGAGTTGGAGAATGTACTAGTGACGATCTTCCGGTATCTTTTGGCGTACCGCAGGGCAGCGTGATTGGGCCGACGCTATTCCTTACCTACATTAACGATCTGTGTAATCTCCAACTATCAAATGGCAAAATCATTACCTTTGCCGATGACACAGCGTTAATATTTTATGGTGACACATGGGGGGAAGCTTACGCCTATGCACAATCAGGTTTTGATATGGTTTCAGAATGGTTGAGGAACAATAGACTAACACTTAATACCGATAAGACCAAATACATACCCTTCTCAATTAAAACTATTCCACCTAATACACTTGAACCTTACACTATCATAGCCCATTCTTGTTATAGTTCACAGTCATGTTCGTGCAATATACTAGAATCCGTATCGCATATTAAGTATCTCGGTATTGTGATAGACAATACACTAAGCTTCAAACAGCATATTGATCTTGTCACCGCTAGAACACGTAAACTGATCTTCCTCTTTAAGAACCTACGGAATATTTCTGATAAAAACGTCATCAAAATGGTCTATATGTCCTTATGCCAATCGATACTATCATACTGTATCTCTGTGTGGGGAGGCGCCTGTAAAACGACCTTAATAAAAATAGAAAGAGCCCAAAGGGCTGTCCTGAAGGTAAGTCTCTTCTTGCCTTTTCGGTATCCTACTAGGGAGCTCTATAAGCGCTCTGATGTACTGACGGTGCGCCAACTTTATATCTTATCAATCACTCTAAAACAGCACTCACTACTCAAATATGACCCCTCTATCAGCAATAAACGTCTCAAGCATAAAGTTTGCCCTCCAACGACGAATCGCTCCTCTACTGCTTTCTCCGGAAAATTCTTCGGATTTTTGGGTAAATTCATTTACAATAAAGTAAATAAAAAAGTAATTATATACTCACAACCTAAGCACCGTTGCAAAAAGATGATATCGTCATGGCTTAAGTCCCTAAGTTATGACGATACTGAAAACCTACTCGTTGTGCCCCATTAATGTGCAATTATAAGCTAACAGATCAGCTGACTTAACTAATCTAACTCAGCTAACACACACACACACACACACACACACACACACACACACACACACACACACACACACACCCACACACACCCACACACACACACACACACACACACACACACACACACACACACACTCATACACACACATATATATATATATCAATCATTACTATCATTCTCTCAGTACCGCCCTATACTACTATCACAACACCAAATTTGTCTAGAGTTGGGGAGAGGCTGGTAATCTGTCATACAGGTTTACCTAGTACGGATACCAGTCTCTCACACAGACTCAATGATTGTGTCACCTAGCAAATAAGTTCTTTGTAACAATTTACCCTGTGTGAGAGAGAAATAAAATGCTATTATTATTATTATTATTATTATTCTCTGAGGTTGCATACCTCACGGTTGTGGAGGGTCTTGGCACATAAAAAGCCACGACCTCCACATTTCCGTGGGATATACAACCTCATTACTGATGATCGTGGATGGTGCATACGAAAAGCAGTCAACTGTGTTCGGACTCTTCTATCAAGGGCATCCAGTTCAGTCTGAGTCCATTTGAGTATGCCAAAGGAGTACGTTAGGACAGGCATGACCCAGCTGTTAAAAGCACGCACCTTGTTACCACCTGACAAAAGACTTTTAAGAACCTTTGTCAGGCGGCCAAAGAAACGAACCTTTAACACCTGTTTCATGCCAGCATCGGCTATACCTAACGCCTGTGACATACCCAAATATTTGTAGGTTTCGGTTGCAGACAGTGATCTAAGTTGAGTAGAATCTGGGAGTTGTATCCCATCAGATTCCACCATCCCACCTCGTTTTACATGCATGATTATTATTATTATTATTATAACCATTTTAAATATGCTACACGACAATCTTGGCATGTCAAAGGTATGATGGCAAGGTGGGTACTGAGAATGCTCACGCCACATCAGAAGCAGCGACGTGTTGCGTGCTGTCGAGAGTCTTTGGACCTCTGTGCTGAGAACAAAGAAGCCATTTTGGGCCCGATTGTGACTGGGGATAAAGCTTGGGTTCACCATTATGAGCCTGAGTCAAAGCAGGAGTCCATGTACTGGCACAAAAAGGTTACACCACCTCCCAAGAAATTCAAGGTATCCGAATCGACTGGAAAGCTCACGGTGAGAGTACTACGCTGCACTGCTAGAACTATTACGAGATGCTGTGAAGAAGAGGCGGGGCAAATTGACCAAAAGGGTGCTGCTTTTACACGACAAAGCACCCGTGCACAAGGCGCAAGTTGCGATGGCTGCTATACAAAAACTGGGTTTCCAAATGTTGGAACATCCTCCCTACAGTCATGTAATGGCAACAGAAACCAGAGTGGGGACGGAGTTAGAGAGTAATAAATAGAGAAAAAGTGAGAGAGGAATAGAAACGCGGAGAGGGGATATATAATGAGGCATCACGCAGATGCACGTATTCTTCTTCTTATCGTTTGGTTAATGGTCAACCTGGAGACAGAGTTATTTAGATCACCCATATTTGGGCCTCTGTCGTGATCTAAAGACTGTTAACGCTTAAATTTAAAACTTATTAAACTTCATCGTCAATTTTTTGTTAGTTCGGCTTGTGAAAATCTGCAGATTATGAATACGAGAATGTCGAGATGACGTTTTTTTTACAACTTTGCAGCCCTCCCCTTTCTTTACGTCACTCGCAAATTGTCAGATTAGTGGAATATACACTTTTTATCATGTAATTATCTCACCCTACCTTAATCTGACGCGCTCGAGAATTTATGATAATCAATTTTTTTTTACTAATCTGATCCTTTATCCTTGACGGGCGGCCATATATATGGTGCTTATATTTGGTGGAGGTACTTAACCGGGTACAAGGTATTCCTCTGTATATTAATCTACCACGCTTTAGTAAATCCCGAAATCCCTCCTCTGCTACTAAGACGATTGTAAAAAACCGTAAATATTTTCAAGATAATTGCATAAATCCGACCTCAATCCGGTCTCCTCTATACATTTGGGATATTACCCTACTATACCACGCTGGCCAGACGGGTTGGTATATGGTTTTGTTTCGATTTTTCCCTCTCTTGCAGTGGATATTGTCTGCCTGACTCCTTTAGTCGACTCTTACGACACTCTCGGGATAGAACGGGTGACACGTCGTGGTGACATTTGTATTCTTAATCCGTCACCACACGGACATCCGACCTATTTTAGGTAAATCGCGAAAAAACGCTTCCGTTTGATAACTTATGAGGTGCTTATTGGAAGAATGAATGTTATATTCCCTGACGGATGGGCTAATTGGCTACAGGCTACATTCACTAACTCGGATTATTGAGAGATTATACGTGACGCTACTAGTAAATAATTGTCAAGTTGTTGATTGAATCATGATAACATTTGATGCGTTTTGAAAGAAACGTGCTCCTATCCCAGGGATACTCCCATCTTAAATTCCTGGTGTAAAAAAATGGGTTGGCAATACGCAAGTGATACCTCTGGTATTGCGGACGTCCATAGGCTACGGTAACTGCTTAACATCAGGTGGGCCGTATGCTTGCTTGCCACACAAGTAGTATAAAAAAATAAATTATAAGTGATCAATGATAGTTAAATTGAAATACACGTAGTTAGTTATGCACATTATTACCTTCATCTTAGCGTCTCTAGTAAGCTTCATGTTATCAGTTGCTTGTTTCAATCTCCGTATAGCAGTACCTTGGACACGAGCTGAAACTGAGAAAGAGTACATTTCGAGTATTACTGCGGTGGTGGTGTGAAAATTATGAGTGTGTATTATAAATATTTCAAAACTAACAAAAACAAAAAATGGATGCGATACTAGGATTCGAACTCATAATTCGTTCATCGTTTTTAAATTTAATCGTAAAATCGATTCTTACTTCAATGTAAATTATACCGAATAAAATATTTATTCTTTTTTTTATTCGATCTTATCATTGCTACATCTCTAGATATATATAACAATTAATGCTAAACGTCACCGTACCCATGCTATGTGAAATAGATTATAGTGTGTTATGTAAATGAAAACAACATATTTATATTTCAATATTACGTTGTAACAGGACAACTGTTATTTGTGTCAAATCGGCAGCAGGGGTATCGCGTAAGAGCGAAAACCGAGCGACCACGAAAACGGAGCAAAATCTAGCTGTCAGATTGAAAATCGGAGCAAAATCTGGCTGTCAGATTGAAAATCGACGCAAAATCTGGCTGTCAGATTGAAAATCGGTATTCCGTAAAAGCGAAAACCGAGCCTTTTTGACGTTTAGCAATCGTGTGTGCCGTCACCGAGCAATCACAACTGTCAGTTTGCGATCGCTATTTCTTAGAGAATCAGCCGGCGGGTTTATTACATCTGACGGAGAACTACACTACAATAAAATTTGTTAATACCGGGATTTTTTGATAACGAAGTGCTTTCCATAATAACCAACATCTGAACTTTAGCTAAATATGCATCCGAATATCCCATCTCTAGTTATAACTCGATAAGTACCAAACTTTTTACAGAGGAAGAGTTTTTTTACCTGTTACTTACTCACTTCTCGTTACCAATGAAGGTACGCAAGCCACAAAAGGGTGTTAACGGGATAAAATAAGGGAACATATACCTATTTGGGGCAAAAGTAAATATAAACCTATATTGGTGTAGGCAACAAACATTGTTGTCGAATTTGTTATTTTGGCGCGATAGCGTGCAAGAATGGCAACGTCGCGATATTTTCCGAACGACGCGAGGCGCGCGCGCACGGTACGGCAACATTGCACAAGTCGAGTTGCTTCTAGTAGGTACGTTCGACAACACCGTGCCGTTTTGTCCGCCATCGCGTCCGGTGTCTAATAATTACCTAGTACCTATGTAAAATGTTCATTCTAGTGCATTGTGTCTGATTAAACTATAAGCAACTTTGTTAACATTTGAAATCCAGCGCCTAAAATATCTACAATTGGCGTTTATCAATATTCGGGGTGGAATAAGCAAATAAAGTAGGAAATGAACGGTTGTATGGAACGGAATTTCATGTACCCGCTTCTAGTGAGAAACAAAGATGTATCGGGGTTTTCTAAAATGGAAGAAAATAATGATTGTTTTAGAATAAAGCAAAATGTTTATCCAAGTGGGCCGAATGAATAATATTTTATATGATATTATACCTGTGGGAGTAGCGCCAGGACTGTTGCTTCAGCAGACTGGGCCTCTTGGGACAAGCGATCAATGTCTTCTCCAAGCTTCCTGAGCTCTTTGTCAAATTCACCATTCTGCACTACAGTCAGAGCGTCGCAGATCTGAAAGTATTTATGGCTACTATGGGTTTTCGTTTCATCTGTACTGTTCGTGTTGGGCTCACATGATAAATAACTGTGCATGTATGATATAATATTATAAATGCAAAAGTTTGTAAGTATGGATGGATGCATGTTTGTTACTCTTTTAAGTAAAAACTGAACGGATCTGAATGAAATTTATATACATCACAATAGTAACAGCTAATACATCACAATAGTAACAGCTGATTCATCACAATGGTATCAGCTGATTGATCACAATGGTAACAGCTGATTCATCACAATGGTAACATCTGATACATCACAATGGTAACAGCTGATTCATCACAATGGTAACATCTGATACATCACAATGGTAACAACTGATTCATCACAATAGTAACAGCTGATTCATCACAATGGTAACATTTGATTCATCACAATGGTAACATCTGATACATCACAGTGGTAACATCTGATTCATCAGAATGGTAACATCTGATACATCACAATGGTAACGGCTGATTCATCAGAATGGTAACATCTGATACATCACAATGGAACATCTGATACATCATAATAGTAATAGTTGTTATAATAATAAAAGTAAAATCAATCAGTAAAAATATGTAATATCTGATTAGTCAAACGTTAAATATTCTTTCACTGAGATGAGTTTCACAAATGAGGGGGTTGCATTTTCAATAACACTTAGGAATTCATAAACATGTTTAAACTACAACCCCTTCGGTTAAGTAACAGTTAAAATATGCTATTAAAACTTGGGGTCTGAATCTTTATTCTGTGTATTACCTGTCACATCGTCATCCTTCAACATTCTCTTGACACGAGCACTGCCCAGACATGTCACACTGGTAGTTGGTAGAGCCCCATTGATTGCAGTCACAGTCACGGCACCCATCAGGAGAGAAACCTTATTGATATGCTCGGCAGTGGTCACAATGTTCACTGAAATGTCATAATTAGTTGAATTTAATTCACAAAAAGTGAGCCCATCCCAAGTTCCCAAGTTCTCCGACCTTCGCTGGAAGAGTGACACCCATTTGCAAAACATTATCTGAATGCTCCGAGCAATCTAACTCGGCTTGTAGTTATTTAAGAGAGGTACAGCACCACACAGGAGGAAGCCAACTGGGGAAAGAAACTTTACAAAAGACCCACACAGCAATGGAGTTAGCTGTACAGGACAGTTGTGTCAAGGTTCGTTTTTACCATTAAATTTATATTTCTGTTGAATTTGGTTACAGTGTACAATTAGACTAAACCTATAGATAAAAATATATTTCACACAAATTCATACATTGGTTTTCCTAATAAATAATTTTCATATAGCGGCCTTGTACAGCTAACTTTGTTACCAACAGTACATTTTAAATTTCTTGACAGAAAAACAATGTCGTTTTTTAAGACAACCCCCACACTTGGGTACACTCATGTAATTATTTAAAAGCAATATGCCAAGTTAGTCAGATCAAATTTGGCGGAATTTTATGTTTCACCAGTATTCACCACGTAAGAAATAAAAATAAAGTTACAACTTACCATTTCTCCGTGTATTGGCAGTAAACTGCAATTGTTCTGGTCAGTCCATATCTCCGCGTCCCTGATGAAGAGAGTGCTGATCTCATGTGCTTGGCACTTGGGAGCTGATGAACATGGTGATGAGTGTCCGAAGGAGAAGCATGGCGTACAACCAAATTCACCTGGAAGTTATAATGTGCTCCGGGAACAACTGACTCAAATATTGCACATGTGTGCTCACATACTACGTCATTTTTAATGAACCTACAAAAAACATCTATGTGTGTAGAATACACAAATATTTGTACTGTGTGGGTAGCAAACCTATAACTAGGCTCAGTCAAAATTATTGCCCGTGAATGAGAACAAGCCATCAGTGACAGAAATAAGATCTATAGAGTCTTTCTAGAAAGGTTACTATGGCACCGGTTTAAATAGCAACCTCCAAGTATTTCCAGTGAAACTGATAATAGTATAGTGTGTGTCTTAGCTCTAACATATTTAATCTGTACAAAAAATTGTGATATCTGTGATTTGAACAGCTCACTCTTGAAGTTAGTTGAATGAATCCAACTCCAGTGCTCCATGTGCAATCTGATTTGCACTTAATATGGAATACGCCATTGACTCAACCTGAATAATTGCTTTTTGCTTATGAATTAGGATTTGTATGTATTTTAAACTACCGCTGTGACAAACAATTGTACGGCTTGCCTGATGGTAAGCAGTTACGGCAGCCTATAGATGCTTACAATATGTGAAAGAGATTTTTATTATGTTTTCAGATCAAAAGTATTTAGTATTTTAACTCACCGCAGTGTCTTCCCTCAACATTATGCTTACACAAACAGATACCGGTCTGATGTCACTGGAGCGTGTTTCCACATGACCCTTGATCCCTGTGTTGTGGACTTGTAGTGATTTGCTAGATGGTCACTCCTGGCTGGCACTGACACTTGCCTTCGGAGTTGCATTGTTGACTACGAGATCCTGAAACAGAATTCGATCACAAATATTGCAAAATAAAAATGCTGCCAAGTCAGATACCCGTTAATACCACATAGCGGTTAGAAATTACGTAGAAATAAAGTCACCACACAATACTTTGCACGGAAACATAGTTTAGTACGACGAGCATTTTATATTATTATTAACCCCTAAGGAGTACCTACGCGTTATTCGAAACCTAGACAATTGTATGGTGCTACACCTCCACTGTACTCTTGATCTGATCATATTCATCTTTGCTCTGCCCGAAGAGATAGATTCAGCACAGCACCTAAGCGTTTCTTTCACATTAACTCTTAAAGAATGCTGACCTTTGTACGAACTCTACTCTCCTTTTTTATGCCAATTAACCGATGTATTTCTACTGTACCAATGTCAAATGTAAGAAATGTTGATTATTTATAATTGTCCAGCAAATCACGTAGATATAAACAAAAACTGTAACGTTTGTTGATGATTTGAGTGATTTGACATTGTTTGTTTAGTTTTTTGACATCTTTCTTCGCGTTTCGTTATTGCGTTAATTAATGAATGATACATTTTATTCAATTAACTATTAACATGGGTCAGCAATTCTAACCAGACTTACATCAGCACATAGCTGATGCTCAGTGGAGTAACTTGGGCTACATTAATTTCGGAAAATAATTAGGGTTTTGAGGGTTAAAAAAATACTCACCGAAGTTGAGGTAGAATTAGGTTGCATAAACTGGCACATACTACTCTAATACTAGATACTAGCATCTATCATCAGTCTTGTGATTCATTGGTTGATTATTGGTTCGAATTGAATGCTTTCATTGGTTCTGTTGAACCTGAAAAATATTGATTAAATATGATTAAAATCAGGGTCAGGGGATCAATAAAAATACATAGGGAAAGCTAAATAAAAGATTTACTCACTGTTTTTATCATTACTTAAAAGAAAACAGTTACACTTAATGCCGCTTATTAAGTTATTTACCATCACAAAGTTGCGTCAAATATTTAGGGAAGCACTTGGATAGAAAGCTGACATGCGGAGATCACATAAAGGCCGAAAGAGAACAAATTAACCGAAAAGTAAGAGACTTGTTGCCAATAGGCAGTCAATAATATTCTATAGGTCATATGCAATGCAACACTGGTCCACGAATATCTGAAGGTGCCCACCATCAAGGCAGTAATTAAAAAGTCAAGTGACGCGTACAAACAACATAAAAACAAATTAGCCACAGCGCACCTTGGCACCAATAACAGCTTATCCCGTCTGAAAACACCACAACTAGCGGCAATCTGAATATCTCAGTATCTCATAAGAGATGCCACATCACAAGATAGTTAGTAAGTTAGTTTGACGCGTTGTTATCCGCACTTGGCCGCTCAGGTAGGCCTTTGTGCGTGACATTCCTAGTGGCTATTCCATCCAGCCCAAGTTCTTCCAGAAAGCCAGCAGGCGGCCGAGGTGGCCGCAGGCTTTCCGGTTTCCTTAGGGTCTGTGTCCTGTGGTCTTCTACGTGTCGCTGCCCAATAGACAAAACTCTTGAAAAGATTTTGTCTATTGAGCCGCGCATATTCCGACTTATCAGAACAAGACTGCAATCTCATTTCGCGCCGTACCCGCATGAGAGTGAGAATTAGATCGGAGAGTTTTTTTAAATTCTATTCTCATGGCGAGCTTTTGAAAACTTTGCTCCAACCGTTTGGACAACTCAATATTGTTAATGGTACTAATATTCTCTTAACGCTCTTGTGATATTAAGTTAACTTTTTTGGTAGGTACGTCTCAATTAGGTAGTTTGCCCTCTTTTATACTCGCGTATTTTAAGGGTTCAACATTAAGTTTAACAAAAAGATTATATTAGCTGTTCCCTGCAGTTTCACCAACAGATTTTTAATGTATCTATAGTTTAAATAACAAAATTGGTTGAATCTACATCTCTATATTAATTTATAAAGAAAGAGGCCTATGTTTTAATTTATTTTACATTTCTTGGGTAATTTCGAAGATATATTTTTAAATGACAACTTTCGTCACATGGGTCTTTACAAACATACAAATCACGAACACGAATTACAGCCAGACTCGAATCATACATCTACTGTTCGAGCTTGTTTCACTTTTTATAATAAGTAATATTAAATATTGATGAATAGAACTGCACTTACTCATTTGACCGAATGAGAATGGGATGACCGGACATCAAGGTCTCGACTACCATTGTAAGTTTTTATAAGTAGTTCCTAACCTGAATTTAAATTACTTCAAATGTAGGGCACGTACGCACTGTTATTATTATTGAAACATACGTTACGTTAAATATTACAGATGTCCAATTGTTTCGTTTTTTCTTCATAAATATGTACAGTGCCCTGGGACGATGGAAAAACTACTTTTTACAGTGATAACCGACATCCACGCGGGCGGAGCCGCGGGCAACAGCTAGTATTATATAATTATTTCAAAGCCATTCACACTAGTGACCCACTTATTCAAAAAAAAACAGGTCAATCTTAAAGTTCACTCTCAAGCTAGATGTGGAATTAATTTTTTGCATAAGCCGGCCATGAATCAAGTTATTACTGCTCTGTATTGTTAATAGGACAATACTGACATTCACGTCACCCTTTTTTAAAGTAAGAGAACTCTTTTGATACCTACGACTGCAAGGACTTAGCTCACTATTATAGTCGCGGAAAGAAAGTGATGAATATAAAATTTTAATTGATTGAAATCTTTGCGTGGGCAACACAATTATTTGTTCTGTGTCTGGGTGTAATAAAATATATTGTTATGCATTCACAATTAAATTTATATGTTTATCAGTTCAAGCTCTGTCCAATTTGGGATCAGAAGGCGGTGTGTGAGTTGTACCAAGATAGTATAATAGTCCGTTACGTGGTTGTTGTTTGAATGCGGACCTTCATTCAAGCCGCGGATATCAAGGAATATATTGTCATGCCGCCCGATGCATAAAGAATCAATTTAAATTGATTCTTTAGAATCAATTTAAATTTCGTTTTTATGTTTATATTTTTGTGGTCCAGTGGTCGCAGTATGCGCCTGCTGTGCACGAGGTTGTGGGTTCGATTCCCACACAGGACAAAACTTTGTGTGACCCACAAAGAATTGTTCTGAGTCTGGGCGTAATTTGTGTCCGTTAATTGTATGTTTGTAAAGTCCCCTGCGACACAGAGCTTGTTCTCTAGTGCGGGAGTTGTCTTTTTTAAATGATGAAATGAGAAAAAACAAAAGAATTACGTCCGAGAAAACAAATTAAAATTTTGTTATGCATACCCTAATCAGATCCTAACTTTGTGACTAATGGGTTTAATTCGAGCGAAGGTATACCTTTAACAAAACATTTTATTGAAATAATTCTAGTGAAATTATTAAAAAAAGTGCAAAAGATATTGGAAGAAAGTAACACCACTTGCAGTGACATTATATAATATACCTGATGTAATACCTACTAGTTATTTGTAATACTTTCCCATTAAGAAACAATCCGATATGTAGATAAGTTATACTAGATATACTTATCAATGAGTGTCAGTGAGATCTCATGTTTATAAAATCACAACGATATGTTACTATCGCTGGATATTCAAAAATAGTGCTATGTATTGTGTATATATACATATACACCCATTGTGATAAATTAAGAGTGTTGAAGCATTCTAGTACCGCGGTAGTCATTCAGTCTCGGAGAATCTTAACACCGCGATTCAGCCGGACGTCCAAACGGCACTACGCCATCTAGAGAGGGCTGAGACAATTTGCGAAAGCTTCTTTAGACTTGCGAAATTCAAATTCGTTGCAAAAACAATGTGGCATAATATTAAAGCTGCGCTCATTGGGTGATTACCTATATAATGACACGGTGTAAGAACATCAATATCGCGATTCTACTTTTGCGTGTTTGTAAGAATAGTGACATCTGTGGTTTTTTGTTGGAATACGTGCTCCTTGTTGTTACAAAAGTGCCACAAGCATATTTTAAATGATATTCATAATTTAAGCCAAAATCCTTTGAACTTAGTGACTGTAACTGTGTATGAGGTTTATTAAAGATGTGTCGTTGCGGTGCAGCGAGCTTTTGCTTCAAATCATGATGCATCTACTGTTGGTACTTGTGTCTCTTTTTATAATAATATTGAATATTGATCAATATAACTGCAATTAGTTCTTGAACTGTATTTACTTTGTATTATTTTCTATCTAGTGCACGTACCTACATCCTGCTAGCTAACTCTCTAGATGGCGTTGGTATAGAGTTAAATCGCGCTATCATTATTCTCCACCGGCACTATAAAAACCCTGAGCAACATAAAGGGGCACGTCAGTCGTAAAGACACACTAAAGGTAGTTTTGAGTTCCAATTTTTGTATAAGCCGATCACTGGTGTGGTCGACTTTGTAACGTTATTATTAGGTACTACTCAGTATTGTTAATGGTACTGACATTCTCTTAACCTCCTTGAGATATTAAGTTAACTCTTTTGGTAGGTACGTCTCAATTAGGTAGTTTGGTCTCTTTTATAGTCGTCTATTTTAAGGGTTACTACATTAAGTTTAACAATAAGATTATATTAGCTGTTCCCTGCAGTTTCACCATCAGATTTGTAATGTATCTATTGTTTAAATAACAAAATTGGTTGAATCTACATCTCTATATTTATTTATAAAGAAAGAGTCCGATGTTTTAATTTCTTTTACATTTCTTGAGTAATCTTCGGAACCGCTGCACTTACTCGAAAACTTATTTCATTTCGAAGATATCTTTTTTAAATGACAACTTCCGCACAAGAAAACTAGCCCTGTGTCACAGGGGTCTTTACAAACATACAAATCACGAACACGAATTACACCCAGACTCGAAACATACATCTACTGTTTGTGCTTGTATCACTTTTTATAATAATATTAAATATTGATGAATAGAACTGCACTTACTCATTTGAACGAATGAGAATGGGATGACCGGACATCAAGGTCTCGACTACCATTGTAAGATTTTATAAGTAGTTCCTAAACTGAATTTAAATTACTTCAAATGTAGGGCACGTACGCACTGTTATTATTATTGAAACAGACGTTACGTTAAATATTGCAGATGTCCAATTGTTTCGTATTTTCTTCATAAATATGTACAGTGCCCTGGGACGACGGAAAGTATTAGTGGTCATACTCAATCTGTCAAGAATGGACGCAACGAGTCCGGACCGCTATATATGAACATGTTCTATTGTGCATCCGACCGCCTATTCCCATACCTCTCTCAATATAATGCAAAGGGTTAAGTGTATCTGAATACTGTCCTACGACAATCCTTACTAATATTATAAATGTGAAAGTTTGTAAGCATGGATGGATGGATGGATGTTTGTTATTCTTTCACGTAAAAACTACTGAACGGATCTGGATGAAATTTGGCACACAGGTAGATTATGGTCTGGAATAACACATAGGCTTTAAACAGCGATAACCGACATCCACGCGCGCGGAGCCGCGGGCAACAGCTAGTATTATATAATTATTTCAAAGCCATTCACACTAGTGACCCACTTATTCAAAAAAAATCAGGTCAATCTTAAAGTTCACTCTCAAGCTAGATGTGGAATTAATTTTTTGCATAAGCCGGCCATGAATGATGTTATTACTGCTCTGTATTGTTAATAGGACAATACCACCCTTTTTAAAGTAAGAGAACTCTTTTGATACCTACGACTGCAAGGACTTAGCTCACTATTATAGTCGCGGAAAGGAAGTGATGAATATAAAATTTTAATTGATTGAAATCTTTGCGTGGGCAACACAATTATTTGTTCTGTGTCTGGGTGTAATAAAATATATTGTTATGCATTCACAATGAAATTCATATGTTTATCAGTTCAAGCTCTGTCCAATTCGGGATCAGAAGGCGATGTGTGAGTTGTACCAAGATATTATAATAGTCCGTTACGTGGTTGTTGTTTGAATGCTGACCTTCATTCAAGCCGCGGATATCAAGGAATATCTCATGCCGCCCGATGCATAAAGAATCAATTTAAATTTCGTTTTTATAACAAAAGAATTACGTCCGAGAAAACAAATTAAAATTTTGTTATGCATACCCTAATCAGATCCTAACTTTGTGACTAATGGGTTTAATTAGAGCAAAGGTATACCTTTAACAAAACATTTTATTAAAATATTTCTAGTGAAATGATTTAAAAAAGTGCAAAAGATATTGGTAGAAAGTAACAGCACTTGCAGTGACATTATATAATATACCTGATGTAATACCTACTAGTTATTTGTAATACTTTCCCATCCGATATGTAGATAAGTTATACTAGATATACTTATCAATGAGTGTCAGTCAGTGAGATCTCATGTTTATAAAATCACAACGATATGTTACTATCGCTGGATATTCAAAAATAGTGCTATGTGTTGTGTATATATACATATACACCCATTGTGATAAATTAAGAGTGTTGAAGCATTCTAGTACCGCAGTAGTCATTCAGTCTCGGAGAATCTTAACACCGCGATTCAGCCGGACGTCCAAACGGCACTACGCCATCTAGAGAGGGGTGAGACAATTTGCGAAAGCTTCTTTAGACTTGCGAAATTCAAATTCGTTGCAAAAACAATGTGGCATAATATTAAAGCTGCGCTCATTGGGTGATTACCTCTATATAATGACACGGTGTAAGAACATCAATATCGCGATTCAGACTCTCGAAGAATATTCTACTTTTGCGTGTTTGTAAGAAAAGTGACATCTGTGTTTTTTTTATTGGAATACGTGCTCCTTGTTGTTACACAAGTGCCACAAGCATATTTTAAGAGATATTCATAATTCCAGCAAAAATCCTTTGAACTTAGTGACTGTAACTGTGTATGAGTTTGCGGTTAGGTTTACTAAAGATGTGTCGTTGCGGTGCAGCGAGCTTCTGCTTCAAATCATGATGCATCTACTGTTGGTACTTGTGTCTCTTTTAATAATAATATTGAATATTGATGAATATAACTGCAATTAGTTCTTGAACTGTATTTACTTTGTATTATTTTCTATCTAGTGCACGTACCTACATCCTGCTAGCTAACTCTCTAGATGGCGTTGGTATAGAGTTAAATCGCGCTATCATTATTCTCCACCGGCACTATAAAAACCCTGAGCAACATAAAGGGGCACGTCAGTCGTAAAGACACACTAAAGGTAGTTTTGAGTTCCATTTTTTGTATAAGCCGATCACTGGTGTGGTCGACTTCGTAACGTTATTATTAGGTACTACTCAGTATTGTTAATGGTACTGACATTCTCTTAACCTCCTTGTGGTATTAAGTTAACTCTTTTGGTAGGTACGTCTCAATTAGGTAGTTTGCCCTCTTTTATAGTCACCTATTTTAAGGGCAGGCAGGACGCTTACATTAAGTTTAACAATAAGATTATATTAGCTGTTCCCTGCAGTTTCACCATCAGATTTGTAATGTATCTATTGTTTAAATAACAAAATTGGTTGAATCTACATCTCTATATTAATTTATAAAGAAAGAGGCCGATGTTTTAATTTCTTTTACATTTCATGAGTAATCTTCGAAACCGCTGCACTTACTCGAAAGCTTATTTCATTTCGAAGATATCTTTTTTAAATGACAACTTTCGCACAAGAAAACTAGCCCTGTGTCACAGGAGTCTTTACAAACATACAAATCACGAACACGAATTACACCCAGACTCGAAACATACATCTACTGTTTGTGCTTGTGTCACTTTTCATAATAATATTAAATATTGATGAAGAGAACTGCACTTACTCATTTGAACGAATGAGAATGGGATGACCGGACATCAAGGTCTCGACTACCATTGTAAGTTTTTATAAGTAGTTCCTAACCTGAATTTAAATTACTTCAAATGTAGGGCACGTAAGCACTGTTATTCTTATTGAAACAGACGTTATGCTAATGCAGATGTCCGATTCTTCGTTTTTTCTCCATAAATACAGTGCCCTGGGACGATGGAAAGTATTAGTGGTCATACTCAATCTGTCAAGAATGGACGCAACGAGTCCAGACCGCTATATATGAACATGTTCCATTGTGAATCCGACCGCCTATTCCCATACCTCTCATATTTTCTCCTTGTTTCTTAATATAATGCAGAAGGTTAAGTGTATCTGAATACTGTCCTACGACAATATTGTTACGTCCCAGCTCTGAGACCAGTTGTTACGAACTACCGCTGACACTAATTGTTATGTTCAATGACGACAACAATAGTTACTTGTCAGGATAGGGTTCGATTAAAATGCCAGGTTACGCGATAACGAGTATATTAGCACTTCAACACAAAACACACAATGTCACTTACAATACACCGTAAACACAATTACACACTATAACAGTTCACTCACTAAACTCTTCACTATAACACGAAACACTTCACTAAAGTCTTCCAATATCGTCCCGATATATCGCCTGTATCGCTGTCTTCTTCTCAGTGAAGACTCGTTGACTTCTCAACGAAGACTCAACTAAGACTCTTCAACCAAGACTCTTCAACCAAGACTGACTGTCCGCCGCACGTCGGCCCCTTATATATCACTCGCCACGGAATCGAGAATATACGCGAGGATCGTAGTAAGTTATAGTAACGTCTTTACGAAGAAACCCGTTACTCGAACGTTCATTCATGATGTAAACAAGTCACCGTGCTAAGTGCCATAAACCTTGCGCCTAAACGCTAAGGTTCATATTCGCACGTTCCGTTCGACCGCTATTCATCCTTTGTTCTCTTTATGATGTTTTTTTCTGTATTGTTCGAGACACTTTATGAATAGCTATTGTTTTACGATAGCGGTATTTTTTTAGGGCCAACCTGTGCGTCGTAACACTGCCCCCCTCTTAAACTTGCTCGTCCCGAGACATCTCCATATGGTTTGTCACTCGGCATGTCTGCACGGCACCCGCACGATTCCTGTCGCGGGTCTGCAGAGTAATCCTGCAACTTCATACGCACACGGGGCTTAACTTCTTCTTCAACCCATAGCCATCTTCTCTTAGGCGGTGGGTCACGATCCTGTTCACCAAAAGTTCTATACATAAATTCACAGTTATGTTCTCTTCGTGCTAATCCAGCACGTTCAATAATGCGGAATCCGTCGCGTCCGCCGTAGCCACCAATATCCTCACGTCCGCTATATTTCTTCAGTGCCTTCACAAAATCTTCTTTCTTCCAGGATTTATTCAACTCTCGAATGTTTAAAATCTTCACATTACTCTCTTCCACCTGAGTCGTAAGTTGTTCTTCTTCCTTCTGCATGTCCACCGGTTCGGGGCCCGGTTCTAATACCGCTGCCTCGCTACAACCCACCTTTCTCGTAGAAAATTTGACTTCGTCCTCCGTAGCATACCGCTGGCAATCCTTGACGTCCTCCATAACATGCCTCTGAAGATCCCTGACGTCCTCCATAACTTCACGTTGGCAATCCTTAACGTCTTCCATAGCCTCTCCATAGCTATCCTTAACGTCCTTTATAACTTCACTATAGCTATCCTTGACGTCCTCTATAGCTTCACCATAGCTATCCTTGACGTCCCCCATAGCTTCACCACAGCTATCCTGGACGTCCTCCATAGCTTTACTATAGCTAACCTTGACGTCCCCCATAGCTTCACCACAGCTATCCTGGACGTCCCCCATAGCTTCACCATAGCTAACCTTGACGTCCTCCATAGCTTCACCGTAGTTATCCTTGACGTTCCCCATAGCTTGTCCTTGGCTATCCATTACGTTCTCCATATCTTGCCTCTGAAGATGAACATCCTTGACGTCCTCCGTACCTTCACGTTGGCTGTTCTTGACGTCAACCACAGCTTGATGTGTGCTAGGCTGAAACTTTATGGAGTCGCAGATCCGAATTAGCTCTTGCACATTTCGGCGCTGAGCCTCCCTATGAACTTGTACACTCTGCATAAGTCTTTCCTCAGTTCTTCGGCATAGGCTCTCTTCAGTTCGGCGTAAGCTCTCTTCAGTTCGGCGTAGGCTCTCTTCATATCGACGTTGGAAGTCTTGCATAGTGGCCAAGATGATTGACATATCACACATAATAGACGTGGTCATTCGGGCCGTAGAGGTACCCCGAATAGTCTTTCCTGTGCTATAATCTTCCTGAGCTGCAGTCGCAGATTCACAAGACTCCAAAACAACCTGTTGACGAGTGCATGCCCCCTTGTCACCGTCGCTCGGTCTGACAGGCATTTGCACTTCTGTCGTCAACTGTTGCGTGTATACTCCGTCGTCTCCGTCGCGTAGTGTGACTGACATTCCGCTTCTGACACCAATGTTACGTCCCGATGCTGAGACCAGTTGTTACGAACTACCGCTGACACTAATTGTTATGTTCAATGACGACAACAATAGTTACTTGTCAGGATAGGGTTCGATTAAAATGCCAGGTTACGCGATAACGAGTATATTAGCACTTCAACACAAAACACACAATGTCACTTACAATACACCGTAAACACAATTACACACTATAACAGTTCACTCACTAAACTCTTCACTATAACACGAAACACTTCACTAAAGTCTTCCAATATCGTCCCGATATATCGCCTGTATCGCTGTCTTCTTCTCAGTGAAGACTCGTTGACTTCTCAACGAAGACTCAACTAAGACTCTTCAACCAAGACTCTTCAACCAAGACTGACTGTCCGCCGCACGTCGGCCCCTTATATATCACTCGCCACGGAATCGAGAATATACGCGAGGATCGTAGTAAGTTATAGTAACGTCTTTACGAAGAAACCCGTTACTCGAACGTTCATTCATGATGTAAACAAGTCACCGTGCTAAGTGCCATAAACCTTGCGCCTAAACGCTAAGGTTCATATTCGCACGTTCCGTTCGACCGCTATTCATCCTTTGTTCTCTTTATGATGTTTTTTTCTGTATTGTTCGAGACACTTTATGAATAGCTATTGTTTTACGATAGCGGTATTTTTTTAGGGCCAACCTGTGCGTCGTAACAATATTATATAATTATTTCAAAGCCGTTCACACTAGTGACCGACTTATTCAAAAATTTTATTCCACTCCTACCTCGAGAGTGAATTTTAAGACTGACGTACCCCTTTTAGGCAACGCGGGTTTATATAGTGCCAGCGGAGAATCTTGATAGCGCGATTTAACTCTATGCCAACGCCATCTAGAGAGTAAAGTGACAACAAAACGCATTTCACACCGACATTACAGTTTTTTCTACGTTGAACGTTCAGATACTTTTTGAATTAGTAGCTAAAAAGTAAATGAGAATTTCAAAGAGAGGTAGGGCACCATACTAGCGAGCAAGCCCGACTGGAGAAGGACCTCCACCTTACAGAAGACCACAGCCAAATGACTACACACAGCGGTGTAGTTGTGTTCCTGTGAGTGAGTACAGGTCTCCAGCGCTCATTTAGGAATGCGTTTTGAAAGATACGTAATCCTATCCAGGGTTACTTCCATCTTGAAGCCCTGGTGTAAAAAGAATGGGTTGGCAGCACGCAAGTGATACCTCTGGTAATGCAAGCGTCTATAGGCTACGGATACTGCTTAACATCAGGTGGGCCGTATGCTTGTTTGCCACCCAAGTAGTATAAAAAAAAAAAAAAAAAAAAAATGAATAGCGAAAACCCATTTTCACTATCTGCGAGTAACATGGGCTATTATCCGTGTGGTGACGGATTAAGAATACAAATATCACAACCCCCTTCCATCCTGAGGGTGTCGTAAGAGTCGACTAAGGGAGAAAGTCTAGCAAACAATAATTACACCGCAAGAGAAGGAAAACTCGATACAAAACCCTATACCAACCCGTTTGGCCAGCGTGGTATAGTAGGCTAATATCCCTCCAAATGTTTGGAGGAGACCCGTGCCCAGCAGTGGGACGTTTATGGGTTGATATGATGAACAAAGGCTATATTTTATTTTAGAAAAAATAGGAGTCCGTAAGACATTTGGGTTTTCGGACCCAAGGTGTAAAAAATCATCCAAAAAAGTTCCTTATTTGGCATACGCCACCGAAACTATAAAAGATATCTACAAAAAAGTCCGCGGCACTCTATACCTATCTATTTCGAGTTAAGAACAACATCAAAATGGTCTGGCTCTGGCTGACTTTGTCCAGTCTCTTAAAATGTCCATTACGCCAAAGAGTCTGGTGTCCTATTATGTCCAGTCTCACAATGCCCAGTATTCTAAAATGTCCAGTGTCAAAAGGTCTACTTACTAAAATAACGTATTGATTTGGGACCTTTCTTAAATATATATAAACATAAATTGATCGCGGAAATAATAGGGGTTAAAGTATGAAATTGCCGTTTTATTGTAATAGGTACTGTAGAGCCCGTAGTAGCCCTTGTTAGAGAGCAACTAGTGACCACCAATAAACCTCTACAGTACTTCGAATTGACATAGAACCTTCATGGTTTGAGATTTTTGAGTGAAACTTTTTTCACATGGTACCTAAGTACCTACATAAGGTTGTTCTTTTAAAAATGTGCAGTATTCGATTATCGAGTTTCAGTTTTTTTTTTTTTTCATTCAGCTTTGACAACAAAGATGGATACTTCTAAAATTCAAGTGATTTTTGAATACGAGTCCCGACAAGGAACTAATGCGGCAGAAACAGCTCGCAATATCAATGTTGCGTTTGGAGAGGGGACGGCCATTTCGGAATACCGCAGGCCCACACAGGTAAATAACAATGAATTGAAAGAGATGGTGGCAGCCGATCCGAGCCAAACTACCCAGGAATTAGCAGCATGGTTTAACGTTATTTTACCAACAATATTGACTCATTTGCGTTAAATCAATAATAAAAAATAGGTGCCTCATGATTTGACTGATCTGCAGAAAGAAACGCGTGTTGAAACTTGTGTTGCCTTGTTGAATCGATACAGAAATGAAGGAATATTGGATCGAATTGTGACATGTGAGGAAAAGTGGATTATTTACGATAACCGTAAGCGAAAAATGCAATGGCTGACCCCAGGTCAAACGCCGCAACAGTGTCCTAAAGCAAAGCTTACCAATAAAAAGGTAATGGTAACTGTTTGGTGGTCTCAGCATGGTTTTATTCACTAAAGCTTTCTCCGATCTGGTCAAGCAATAACGGCAGATGTGAGTACAGGTATAGTATAGGGAAGACCTATACACTATGGTACAGGTTTCTCCCTCAGATACTCCATCATACTCCATAGGCCGTAGCCTCGGGATGCTTATTAGGTACTACGGTACTACAGCTTGACATCGGGCGGGCCGTACGCTTGTTTACCACCCAAGAAGTATAATAAAATTGCACAATGTTCCTTAAAGGGTTAAAATAAGGGATGAAATGTAATATCTATATTTGCCTTTGGTAAGAAATAGATTTACTGCGTTTCGTAGTCTTAAACCTCACCATGTATCACCAAGAGGGAGGGGGAAATCAAATATACTAAAGGGCCTGTTCACACTAGCGATTTGTCCGGCGATTTTTCAGCGATTTCACAGCGAGGCGAGATCGCGGCGAACACGCTGCGTGCTCGCCGCGATTTATCTATCGCCGAGTGTTCGCGGCGAGCACGCCGCAATTTCACCGCGATTATTTTTTAGCAGCAAACTACCCACTTTTTACTACCGTTTTGCAGTCTGCTGCGTGTGTTTATTCTTTAATTTCGAAAACATATGAATAATGAGTGACACGTTATAATGGTGTCGGAATTTGATAATGATTTTTTATAGAAGAAATACATAAGCGACCAGCTATACGGGACTTATCAAGTAAGCAGTATAGTAATCGTAATGCAAAGAAAAACGCATGGAATGAATAAACACACGCAGCAAACAGCAGAACGATAGTGAAGAGTGGGTAGTTAACTGCTAAAAAATAATCGCGGCGAAATTGCGGCGTGTTCGCCGCGAGTACGCGGCGATGGATAAATCGCGGCGAGCACACGGCGTGCTCGCCGCGTGCACGCCACGATCTCGCCTCGCCATGAAATCGCTGAAAAATCGCCGGACAAATCGCTAGTGTGAACAGACACAAAAGGCTTTTACTTATTCCTAGAGAATCATAACTCCAGAACTCATTTAGGAATGCCTTAAAAAAGAGGACCGAGTCAAAAATATTAAATATAATGAATGTTGACTAATGCGAGTAAAATACGTTAAGACAACGGAGTACCTCAAGCAAGGGTAAAAATAATATACATACACCCTCATACAGAAACAAATCATAGCTCACATAATTGTCTATGGGATAAAATTCTAATTAATCATATTTATTGTCATTTTTAATTTCATTTTACTTATATTTCATTTTCATTTATATTTATAATATACAAACAGAGTGTATGTATGTATGCATTTAATATTTTAATATGCAGATACACAGTAGGTACGCATAATAAAAATATAAAAAAGTTAAATATGCATCTGCTTAACGAGAATAAAATGTACACCCGCAGTTCTAACCTTAGAATGGCGGGTGTACATACTTAATTATATAACATTTTATCCGAGAAGGTAAATTGAATTTCATTAAAGGTGTACTAAGGTATACTGCAGGTACACATATTTACAAAAAAAGACATATGTAAAATGCGCTTCTCCAGATGGAAAAAATGCACACCCGCAGTCCTAACGTTAGGATGGCGGATGTACATATTGTACTATATATCTTCATTAAGGGTACACTGAGGTACACTGCAGGTACCATCTTTGTGTAGAGGAGCAGTTCAATTCTGTAATGTACACCTGTGGTTCTAACGCACATCTTTTTTGCCCCTTGGATAAAAGAGAGCTGCCCTCTTAGACAAGTGGCATAAATAGTAGTCGAATCGAAAAGTCAAAAAAACAAATGTATGGCATTTGACGTAAGTCTACGATATAATGTCGTAAACTTACGTCAAATCCCATACATTTGCTTTTTTGACTTTTCGATTCGACTATCGCTTATGCCACTTGTCTAGAGGGGCTGTAATGAAATCTTGTAGTGTAGTGAAACAATGTGTAACATACTATGTATTTAAATTAGATTTTAACATTAATGTAAACTTAAATGCTGACTATTATAATATTGTATAATTCATAATTTCCAAATCAGCAGAAAAAAAACTTCATTATTCTTATATTAATCCATGTAAAACATTTGTACGCCATATGGCAAAGCATAGCGCCTCAAACAAGCTCTGTAACATCTCACACTAATGTATACCTACCTATGTTTACAAATAAAATATTCTATTCTATTCTATTCTAACGTGTTAACCAAAAAGTGTTTATTGCCAATATAGACAGACTCACCCCCACTAAAGAGTAACGCCCATGTGTGTTGTACCACAACATAATATTATTATCAAGGTAGGAATATTTTGTACCGAGGTAGCCCTAAATATATATTAAGTATGTTACTAAAAGAATATTAGAAAGTGGACTTTCATAAACTAGGTACCTATGTAGCTACTTTATTTTGCGATTGTAACCTGTGAACATAAAGCTCACAATCAACGAGCACACAGCCTCTGTATGCTAGCTTTGGGAAGCACTGCTTTAAATGTTAAACAACACCAAATACAAACAGAAAGAAGTTCAGCTTAGAATAGATGTCACTATTTTTCTTCTCAGAAACGACAAAATTCCGTAGCCAAATAACTAGAGTGGGGTACTTATGTTCCCGTGCGTTAGTAGATTTCCAGTATTCAAATAAAACTTTTAAAAATAAAATAACGTTTTCCTTATTTTTCACCTTGGTAGTATAAAAATAATACGGTCCACCTGATAGTTGCAATAAACACTTGCAGTACTAGTATAGCATCACGCGCGGGTTGCCGCTTCTACACGTAGGCAAGCACTAAGATGGAATTTTTGGATTATAATTGCACCCCTAGGGTGTCTAAGTAAAATGCATGAAATATAATATACCTACCTGCTTCTGTTTATAAATAAATGTAGGTACACCTACTTATATGTTTTTTAGTAATTCCATACCCAAGGGCATAAAATATGGGATGAATGGTTGCATTCAAGTCTATCATTGTAAATCGTAATAAAAATACATAGGGGTACTTTTATTATGATTGAGATTTTAAAATGATACATCTTAGGAGATGGTGAAAAAGAATATTTTAAAATTCAACCCGTAAAATAAAATATAAATATTGAACTCGGGCGGGCCGCTCGTAAGATATAAATAATAAAGTAAGAAAATATATTTTAAAGAAATGTGTCTGTGCTAGCACTCTAGCAGCAGCTCAGCGCACAGATGTGAACAGCTAAAGTACTCAGACAAATAATTCTATTAGTCTGAGCTAAAGTACTACCTGCTTTAGCTGTGTTTGCCTGCTCAGACAAACATTTCTTACATACTAAGTTTATAGATAGCTAAGAAATTATAAACTATATCTTCAAGTAACAAAATCTTGTATGTAATTTAAATGACGGATCGCCGTCCGCGTACTTGAGTTTAGTATGAGTTGATAGTACCTACAAAAAAGAATACACCAGAAAGTCTTTTAATGCCATCTAGGGTGGCTAGACGGCGGCGTTGTATTAAATGCAATGACAATAGATGGCGATGAGCAGATGACGTCATTTTCTGAATCGCGGTGTTAAGATTCTCCGGTCGCGAATGACGTCCCCTCGGTGTTGTCGGTGATGTCAGATCTAATGGATGGACTTCAAGAACTAATACTAGATGTAGACCCAAGATCCATTGTGTATGACTTATACATTGGATCTTGGAACTATATCAAGTATTAGCTCATGAAGTCCATCTATTAGATTTGACAATAATAACAGTGATCAGTCTAGAGATGGGTCGTACTAGGTAAATCCCATACTAAGTACACCTGTTCCTTATCTATAAGTGTACCTAATCTAAATACCTAATCCACCTAATCTTAATAACACACCGTTATTTTTCTCGATCCGCCTATTCTTATTTCCTTTCAAATTCTCAAGTTCTGATATCGAGTATAACGACATACGAGTACGACCTCCGGCTAGCAGTCAGCGTCACTAACCACTTGACCAATCAGACCAGTCAAAATTGTTTATTACAAATATTGAATCATTGCTTCAGAATTCCAGCCAAAATTTTAGAACGATTCATAATAGAGCAGGCTCGTCCTACCTATTAGCAATCATGCCCAGGGAACACATCGTGCGCACCAAGAATTCTCATCTTGCATAGCAAACTATATTCCTTTATTTTACACACATTCCTGGTGCACTATAAAACAAATTTGCAACAACCTGGTTGACAAATTTTCATATTTTACATTAGTTACAATTTAAAAACTACTGAACGGATCTAGATTCAATTTGCTTAGAGATAGATAATTATTATAAGTCTGGAATCACATAGGCTACATTTTATCCCTGAAAAAAAAACTGTTCCCGAAGGGTTACACGCGCATGCGAAGCCGCGGGCGAAAGCTAGTCTACAGTAATTACAAATTTAAAAGTAAGTAATTTTCTTAGTCTCGCAATTCATTACGGGATTACTTAAATTGCCATGGTGAACTTGATAGAGTAGGTACTGTTCTGATAATACGAGGGCACCGGGTTCGAATCCTAGTATACCTTCCACGTTTTGCATTATTGTTTTTGTTAGTTGTGAATATTTATAATAATATAGCTTGGATAAAACGTTTTTGTAGATGATTTTGATTATATAACACATTTGAAACTTAATAATAGTATTAATGTAATGCTAGTTTTTAAAAGTGTTGATCAATGGAAGTGGAAAAAATCGCAATGTTTTGGCTCTGCCCTCTGAATAACTACTAAAGGTGTGTCGTTGTGGTGCAGTAAGCTTCTGCTACAAACCATGATGCATCTACTGTTAATTATGGGCCAAACTCGCTTTTAATCACGTCCCACGAAGTTTGATCTATTATAACCAAGCTATACATACAGATATTATTTTAAAATGGCTGCTCGTATCCAGTTGTTTTGACATAATACCCTCAATATTAAAAAGAGTATAGTTGTATTTCATTACCTTCCTACATCATCCATTTAATATTGATGAACAGAATTGCATTTACTTATTTTAAACGAAAAAGAATGGGGTGACCGGCCATCAAGATCTCGACTACCATTGTATGTTTTTGATAAGTAGTTTTTAACCCGTAGGTATTTACTTTGTAATATTTTATGTATTGTGTATTTTGTGCTAATTATTTAATGTTATTTGCCAGATTGTTTTGTTCTTTTTTCATAAGTACAGAGCCGTACTGTCTGTCTGTCAAGAACGGATCCTTACAGAAGACCACAGCCAAGTTACACACACACACACACACATAGCGAACGGTGTAGTGTGTGAGTACAGGTTTCTAAAGCCTATTTAGGGATGCGTTGTTAACTAAGTTTTCCTATCCCAGGAATAATATGTTGACGTAATAATTTAGGTAATATACTAATATTTAGTATATTATAACATATTATTTTAATGAACGAACAAATTGAAATCTCCGTTTCAAGTCTTATATTTATTATAGTGCCATCTATAAATTACCTACGCGCCAAATAGCCGTCGCCAAATACGCCATCTATGCTTATTTGATCGAATTAGCATGGGATGACCGTACATTAACCGTCTACCCTTGTAATTTTTTAGTTCTTAACCTGTATTTTCTTTGCAAGTAATTTATATAATCCTCTTAGTAAATGAGGTTGTCCATTCGTTTTTTTTTAAGTAATTGTTACTGCATAACTCATTTATTTATGTACCTGATTGGAAATGTATAGTTTTGATTCTATAAGATGCCAATGCTGATAATTTGATTCCATGCGGCCATGAAGAATTGAGGGAACTTCTTTAATGATTATAGACATAAACGCAGATATTGCTCGTCCTGCTAAGGCAATTTTAAAAACCTTACCTAAGCATATTCAAACGAAAATATAAACCTGATTGATCCAGCGGTTTCCTAGTAAAAACATTACAAACAATATTAGAAAGGGTTTAAAAGACAATGGGTGGATAAGAAATTGTCACATTTGTGCCATTATTATATACCCCTTTCTAATATACTTCAGTCAGTTACTATGGTACGCGGCACTACGCGGCGCGTAGTACGCGACGCGCTATGAGCAGCGTAGTAAAGCACAGTACACAGTACACTGTTCGACTGTACATTACATCCATCCCCATATTCCCCATTTACAAAGCCGCAAAAAGCGGCTTTTTCAAAAATTGATATACAAGCATTCATTTTAGATGAAAACTTTGCCGTCACCCCCGTCTTCGGTCCTCGAGGGGTGACGGCTTGAAATGGCAACCGAACGTTGTTGCTCGGGGTTTATATAGTGCCCTCGGAGAATAACGATAGCGCGATCTAACTCGATCCCAACGCCATCTAGGGAGCTATGCGACAACAGTGCCCATAGGGGTGGCAACTGAGGGGGAAAGTAACCTACCTAGCTAGACACATGTGATGTGAGTTTGAATAGGTGGGCGGTACCAATGTGATTTATATATATTAGATAAGTCTTAAGCATTATTTTTCTAAATCGATTCTAAGTTGCTTGCACCGTCGATCAAATATACCAAAACGCTTTCACTTATTCCTAGAGAATCATAACTCCAGAACTCATTTAGGAATCTGACTTTCTTGCTAGTTCTTCTCATGGCATCACGTCAGCGAACTAGCGTAGGAAAATTTAACTGACATCATCTCTGACTTATTCATAATTTATGACCTTCATAACTTTCTTTGCGCAGTCTATGTGTTATTCCAGACTAATAATCTCTGTGCCAAAATGAATCCAAATCCGTTCAGCTGTTTTGGCATAATTGAGTAACACTTATCGTTAGTGTAACCACACCAGGTGCTCGTTTACCGGTCAGCGAGGGCACCAGGCTATGCTATGATCGCCTTATGGTACTTTTAAACGTGTAGGTATTATTATACTAGTACAATGCTGCACCCCTAACATGTTGACCTCGGCTAGAGCACAGTGCAAAAAAGGCATTCGATGTGATACGTCTGTATGGTAATTTCCAATTTGCTTCAAACAGCATAAGGTTCAAAATCATTGTCAAGTGGCTTTTAACTTATTGGCATTTTTGTTTTCTTGATAGAAACTATACCTACTATAGTTGTTGCAAATTTAAAAACTTTTATCTTTGTTTACCTATTGTTTATAATTATATATTTTTATTTAGACTTCTATGTGATTAACTTCTCAAATGTCACAGCACCGCCGAGGTCTAGGTAACAATAGCTTTTCTATTGTCTGGTTTTCCGACAGGTCACCATTATCATAATATTTTCCTGAGACTCTACAACCAAACTAATACCTACAGGTATTTGTCTGTTGCAGTTGGTTTCAGTATTGTGTAGAAACGAATTTCTTTTAACATTATTTTGCAATTTTGTTTTACTCGACAAATTACTATAAAGTTAGGTAGGTACGTAGCTACCTACTGTGCAAGATAATCTTCTACCAAACTGCCTAATCAATCGACTTTACGTTCAATTAATTGGTTAGGTATATTAATTATTAGTAATCAGCCCCTCAGTTTTAGACAAAGCCCCTCGTAGCATCCCTAACGTGCCATAACGTACGGTTAAAGAGGAATTTTCTCTCACGTAAGATACGGTAGTGGAATGAGCACCCTGCCACAGAATTCTTAAGAGTACAAGACCCTGCCGAGATATTCCTTTCTATTTAACTACTTACCATCAGGTGGACTGCATTTTTTGCTTCGTTAATAGTACTTTTAAAATATATGCGTAATATGTAATATGTTACGGTATAATGTGATAGAAATACCAACATTAAATTACTTGACATAAAATATTCATTGTTTATAATTATACTGTCACTGACCAATGTCAAACAAGCTGACAAAATAGAACACCATTTAAAAAAAGGTTATAGATTGACAAGCATAGGTATACATACTCTTTGACGGACAAAATAACCTCAATAACGTATAATTTTATAAATTGAATGCATTACAGTCGGATTTCGACCACTGGGTGACCTCTAATAGGTAGGTATGGATAATTTGTTCACTAAAATCAAATTTGTTTTTGTTTGGTAAAGAATATCGTGAGGATCTTAAAAGTAATTCTAAAGACATGTCTGACTCATCAACCGGCATTAGGCCAGCGTGTGTGGATCAGTTTAAACGCTCATAGCTCTCTTGATAGAGGAGAGGAGACCCATGCCCAGCAGTGGGCCATTTATAGAAAGATGATTAATTTGATAAATTCACTTTCTTTACATAGGATATGAAGAGAAATGCTAAAAGATAGTGCTATACCAAACAAGTTAGAGAAGGTGAAAATTACAATGTACAAAGAAGATTACTACAATTGTGTTACCTACCCAGAAGTTTTCTTATCTTTTAGGGACCAGAACACTTTTCAAACACCCTTTCGGAGTCAGTTATGCCGTCTCTGTTTCGCTCAGCGTTTATCTAGTTTCCTTAGTATCTACTGTGTGAGACCCGTACTGGGTCTTTGATAGGGATGCGCCTGAAATCTGGTTCATGGTACGCATGACCTGCAGAAAGGTCGACTTCCAATCTGTAGTGCAAATGTGGTGCCGATTCGCAATTATGGCCCACTTAATAATAACATTTCTAGCGTACCACGCCAGCAAGTGAAACAATATTGAGTATAATATTAGTTACAATATTTTTAGCATTTTTGCTATGCAATCAGCTCAAATATACTTAAATATTAAAGCAATGTGGAAAAAGACGAGCCTTAGAGTGACGTTTGAATGAAACTAACGTCACTCTAAGACGTAAATAAGCGGTGGACAAATTCGAACGTAAAACGTAAAGTAGGAGCTCGGATGGCACAGTTGGTAGTGCGCTGGGCCGGAACCCGAGAGGCGCAGGTTCGAGTCCTGCTCCGGGCTCGTCTTTTTCCACATTGCTTTAATATTTAAGTATATAATATTAGTTGTTTATCGCATTGCAGCTCATCTCTCATTAATTTTGATTTGCTATATAAGTCCCACAGCCCAGTAGAGCTGAACTGAGAGGGTTAGGTACATAATACATACTGTAACGTAATTCGTTATTTAGGTGTCGGACCGCGTTGGCAAGTTGACCCACGTGGTCAGTTTGGATCACACCAAAGAAAACACTAAATAGACAGACAAATATATATATTTTACACAGTACAAGAAGGATAAGACACTAAGGGACTACATAGTATGTCGCAAGCCAGTAGGTACAGCTGAGAACTTAACTGGCCGATGATGCGCAGGCGAGAGGTTTATATAACCTCGTGCGTTGGTAGGCTGGTAGTGGCAGACGGCGTGACGTCACCCCCCTCCCCGTCAACTTCGGCTGGCTGGCACCGGCAAGCAGCGTCTGAGACAATTAAACAAAGGTGTACAGCATTTGTAAAGAAGAAAGAAGCAAGAAAGAAAGAAACATTTATTCTCCTCGCACTTAAAAAATAAAATATAAACAAAATTAAATCTAATATAACTAAATAAAAAAATATATATATAAATCTAAAACTAAACAAATAACATAATAGCGAGTCCGAAAAGGACGCCATCTCAGCATATTGCTGTATACCATAAAAGTATACAGCGCTGGTATTCTGATGGCGCCTTCGTTAAGTGACGTCACACTATAACAAATATTAAATATTACCTACATTTAATTTTTTTTAAATCATTATAAATATATTATATATATTTGTCATACAATTACTGAGTAGTGAAGCTAATAACAAAAGATAGAACGATAGGTAGATAGATAGATAAATAGGTAGGTATTTGCCGAGTCGAGCTGACGACAAATGTTCATTAAAAATATTTACTATAATAAGTAGAACAAAACATTAAGTGTGGAAGTTATGCAGTTAGAGCGAGCGACACGAACATAATTAGTGTGCGAGCCGTTCTACAGAATGAGTGCCGCATTCCAATGATTAGTTTAATTTTTAGCAGAGGTAGGGCACCATACTAGCGAGCAAGCTCGACTGGGGAAGGACCTCCACCTTACAGAAGACCACAGCCAAATGACTACACACAGTGGTGTAGTTGTGTTCCTGTGTGTGAGTACAGGTCTCCAGCGCTCATTTAGGAATGCGTTTTGAAACAAACGTATTCCTATCCCAGGGTTACTTCCATCTTAAAGCCCTGGTGTAAAAAAAAGGGTTGGCAACACGCAAGTGATACCTCTGGTAATGCAAGCGTCTATAGGCTACGGATACTGCTTAACATCAGGCGGGCCGTATGCTTGTTTGTCACCTTGGTAGTATTAAAAAAAAAAATGTAGTTTTTTATTTATTAATAGTTTAGAGAATTATTGTTTATAGTTTGTTCAATGTCTTTGCCATTCACCCAGCGATTTACCTGACATATCTGAGAGTTTATAAATTAAAGGAGATTTTTTGATTTCACTATTTTACGTTTATAAAATTTAGGAGCTAATTTTATGAATAGAAATATTTGTCTTTATCACTTAGTAGAATGTATTGCTGCATTAAATTCTGCCGGTTTACGGCGGAGATTATAAGATTTACAATTACGTTGATGTGCAGCTAATAGTGCTGCCTGTACCCTCTCCAAAAATAGTGGATAAGTAGCCAAGCGAGTCAGCGTAACTGTCTAGAGGCTCGTGTACCATATTAGGATTTGAATCAATATGGCGCGAACCACACGTTACACGCGACCGTACACAAGAAATGATGGCAAGAAACCGGTTACCTCATTCACGGCACAATTAATTGCGAATTGGATTTTAGGTATTAGAGTAAACCAAACCCTATGGAGGGAGAGCCAGTGACCTTTTTACTTTAGTCATTTTATAAGTCATGAAAATTAGCTCACTAACTCTTCTTAACCTGTAAAATAATGAACTGCTGTTCTGGCAACCCTTCGCGGCCGGAGTGTTTAACCCTAACATGACAAAGATGGTAAGAAATAAAGTTCAATTTAGTTATAGTATCAGTCCTAAAAATTTTAGTATATGATATTGGCACTATTCTCTATATAGAAAAATGATAGCCAGAACATTTCTGACCCTCCTACTGGCCGCCAGAACGCTGTAAATATGTATAAAAATAAAGTACAATTTTGTCATTTCATCAGTGTTGATTTTTTTACAGAATTATTGGAAATATATGTAGGATATATGATTTCAAACGCCAGAACAAAATTCCATCACCAACTATTTGCCAGAACAAAAAATGTTTCCACATGGAATCATTTTTCGTACATGTCTCAGGACAGTTTTAAAGGAATATCAAGCAATTCTTTAAAAAAAAAAGACAACTCCCGCACTAGGGAATAAGCCCTGTGTCACGGGGACTAAGTATACAAACATACAATTCACGGACACAAACTACACCCAGACTAATGTCCAGAGAAGACAACCATTTATGGACTACACAAAGTTCTGTTTCGTGTCGGGATACAATCCACGACCTCTAGCTTAGCAGTCAGGGTCACTAACCACGAAACTTAGGTTGTGAAGTAGAAGTGTGAGACGTAGGTAGTGAATTAGGTATAAAACTTAGTAAATGTAGGCCTACCCATCTTCCATGGCGGTAAAGACATACATCCATTTGAAACAATTTTCACTCAAAAATCTCAAACCATGAAGGTTCTAGGTCAATTCGAAGTACCTATACAATAAAACAGCACGTTTCTACTTTAGACCCTATTATTTATATCAACCCACAGCCTAAACGGCTGGTCCATGAGACATAACATTTGGAGGATCTTTATAAAGAGTACTCTTTATAAAGCGTAAGTATCCCCTAAGAAAGGGTTTTCTAGTCAAAATTACACTTTATTACAGTTTTCCTAAAATTATTTCTACTGGCCTGTTGGTCTAGTGTTTAGTGACACTGACTGCTACGCCAGAGGTCGTGGGTTCGATTCCCATCCAGGACAAATCTTTGTGGGATGAGCACAAATGTCTGTTCTGTGTCTGGATGATAAGATAAGATATTTATTCGCTCAGAACTTGGTACAAAAGATGACAGAATAGAGAAGTGGCCCGACATATTCACCTTTGGAAGGCATGCGAATTTTTTAAATTACACAAAGCAATACATAATTACAATATATTATACACAATTCATGTCTTAAATAAAAAACTTGAAAGGTGCTTTTACACTAATGTGTAAAAGCACCTTTCAAGTAGCCAATACTTAAGTTTAGTCTTAAAATGTGTTAATGGTAGCTCTCTTATTATTTGAGGTATTTTAGATGTTATTTATCTATAATATGTAGATATGTTTTTAGGAAATATATGTATAAGCATGTTTATCAGTTGCCTGGTTGCCTTAGTACAGGCTCTGCCTAGTTTAGGATCAGTTGGTAGTGTGTGAGTTGTCCCAAAAATATTATTATTATTCCCCTAACAGAGTGAAATAAGGCTTTAAAAAATCGCATGGAGAGCAGTTCTGGTTAGTAAGTAGGTAAGATTTTTTAATACAACTCCTGCACTAGGGATCAAGCCATGTGTCGCGGGGGATTTTACAACCATACAATTAACGGACACAACGTACACCCAGACTCGGTACAATCATTAAGGATCACACAATTATTGGGGATTGAACCCACAACAGTAGTATAAAAAAATAAAGAAATGCATTCCACAAAATTAACAAAGACTCATTTCATTCTACTTAATTGTTATCTACATTTATTAAGTTGATACCTAATTGAATTTAATGACTCGTCTGTTGGTTTCGTGATTAGTGACCCTGACTGCTAAGCTAGAGGTTGTGTATTGTATCCCGACACGGGACAGAACTTTGTGTGGTCCATAAGAAAGAAAGAAAGAAAGAAAGAAAGAAAAACGTTTATTCGAACATACACAGGACATTATGGAGGGGAAAAATAAAATAGGTACAAAATAGGTATTAAATAAAAAAAAAAAAAAAAATTTACAACATAACTATAGATATCTAATTTTGTTATCCTGTGCGATGTCAGAATAGGTCCCAATCTCAGCTTTGGGCTGCGGCATTTGCATGCTGCAGCGCTGATTTTCAGATTGGGCCTAAAAGTGAGGCCACGGTCAGCTATGTACTAAAAAATAAAAATATAATAAAAGTTACTAAGTGAAATAAAATAAATAAATACATTTATAACAGTAAATAAATTATATAAATAATTATAGCTATAATACTAAATAAAATGTAAATATACTTATGATACCTACTTATAATGCCTACAAAAATAATAATAACAATAAAATCGACTAAAAAGTCGGCTCACTATGCACTAGTGACAGGCGACAGCACTAGTCCCAAACAAACTTCCTTTGTCTATGAAAATTGACAAATGGAAGGTTGTCAGTGTTTATTATGGCTAAAAATGTTTATAAGCAATAGGCATAGTGTTTATAATAAATACATGGTGTGTAAAAGCTATTAGTCTCATAGAATATTAATGTAATATGTGTACTGAATGTTTTTTTTTCTTTTTAAATGTTTATCCGCATAATTCGGTTAGTGTTGTGGAATATACAATTCAGTTAAGCGTCATGGAGGAGCGTCATACAAGATACAGAAATATCTGGCAAAATAGACAAACCTAATTGACCCCCGCTGCTGTATGGCGCAGCCACTGCAATACCAAATGGATTAAAGAATAAAGTAAAACCAAAAAACCGAGAAACTGGAGAAACTAAATTAAGTTTTGCTTCTGCAAAGTTAGCAAATGCAATTTGTACTTGCTTCTAAAGCTACAAACGGTTTTAAGGGCACGAAGTGGTGGCGGCAAGTCGTTCCAACAGCGGGTTGCTGCAAATTTGAAACTGCCACGGAATGCAGCAGACCTGTGTGAAGGTGTAGTCATAAGGTAAGCTGATGCTCTGGTGAGATGCTGATTATGCTCCCTGGACCATGTCAATCCCTTGAATAGGTATACTGGCCTGCCTGTTAAGACAGTGCCAAAGACAAGAATGGCTAAATGGAGCCTCCTACGCGACGACATCTTCATCATGTTGCCACTATTTAAAAAAGGAGTAACATGTGAGCGTGGGGGAATATGATAACAGAAGCGTGCACATGCATTCTGTACACGCTGAATGAGCCTTTCTGTTCTACTGAGCAAGCAGGTCCCAAACACTGTGTCTGCATAGTTAAGCTTGGATAATATAAGTGATTCACAGAGCATTATACGCATATCGACACTAATGTAGGGACGAATCTTGTAGAGTAGTCTAAGCCGGTAAAAGCAGTTACGTACAGCCTCTTGTACATGTGTCTCAAACTGCAATTGCCCATCAAAGACCACTCCCAGATTGCGAGCCTCAGTTACTCTATCTAAAGAACAGTTACCTATCCTAATATCTGGCTTCTGGTCTATAATTCTATCTATTATGCATCTTGAGCCCATGACAAGAAACTTAGACTTATTTGGATTAAGAACTAGAGAATTCCTCTCTGCCCAATGTGAGATATTGTCTAAGTCTCTGTTCATTTTATTTACAGACTCGATACAATGCTGTGGCTGAAACGAGTAGTATAATTGAAGGTCATCAGCATACAGATGGTACTTACAATGAGTGATGCAGTTGGTTATATCGGCACTATATAATATAAAAAGAATTGGACCGAGAATAGAACCTTGTGGGACTCCTCGGTTTATCTGCTGGAGAGAAGATGTCATCACATTTCCCTCACTATCACATGTCATACGAACGAACTGACGTCTACCACTCAGATAACTACTAAACCACTCAACCGTTTTCACGTCAACCCCATAGAAAGATAATTTTGACAGTAAAAGTGATGTATTTATACAGTCAAAAGCGCGGGAAAAGTCCAGCAAAGTTAAAACAGTTCCCATACCTTGGTCCCTAGCCTCAAGGATATTATCAACAACATCAAGTAGTGCGGTGGCAGTGCTGTGACCTTTGCGAAACCCTGATTGTCGGGCAGGTAATAAATTAAACTCTTCCAAATATGCAGTTAATTGATCGCAAACTACCCTTTCCAAGATTTTGGACATGCATGATAGAAGGCTAATTGGCCGTAAATCTGATGCACATGTGGGGTTTGAGATTTTAGGGATAGGCCTAACTACAGCTATTTTCCACAAGTCAGGAAATGTAGATGTTGCTATAGACGTGTTTATGATAGTGGTGATTGTTGACAGAGAATGTGGCATTGTCATAGACAGCATATCTAACGAAATGTCATCCACACCCAACGCATTCGACTTAAGGCGGCGAATAATTTTAAAAACATACTCGTCACTTACTGGCTTAATACAAAAGGTGCCTGTACCATACCTGTGGTATTCAAAATATGTCATATCAGATATGCTGACTTGATCCTGTCCAGGAGCTGCCAAAAAGTGTTGATTCAGGTTATCTGGGTTTCTACAGCTATGAGGTATATCATGTATATGTTGTTTATTTATTTTTAAGGTAGTCTTTAGATTACTCCACAACTTTTTGGGGCTCTGGATGTTATTATTAATGTGAGTTCTAAAGTAAGCTCGCTTCTCACTATCAATCGCAGCTCTCACCAGATATTTTAGCTGTTTGTAAGAATGTAAGTTAGTGTTAGATGTGGATGACTTTGAGAGGCGATGATATCTGTTCCTCAACCTCATCATTTCCCTAACAGTATCAGTGATCCAAGGACAGCCTCTCTCTTTAATATGTACTCTCTTATATGGGGCATGCAAGTCAAAGAGTGTTACTATGTGCTTTGAGAGCATTTCCACCATACAGTTAACATCTACCATACCCTCAGCGAAATCCCAACTCATTTTGTTCAAATCCCTGCAGAACTGATCATTCAGAATATCTTTTAGCGGTCTATATTCAATCCAATATGGGGCAGGTTTTTCAGCTTTCAAGTTCAATTGAACTGAGATAATTGCATGTTGGCCTAATTCAGGTATGTGAGAGACTAGCACTTCACATACTCGAACATTTGTACAGACCAGATCAATCAGGGTTTCGCTATGGTCAGTGTAATGAGTAGGCTCGGTAATCACATTTGTTATATTTAAACATTGTAAGAAACAGTTGAGTAGCTTAGCTTTGTTATCATAAATTATAAAAAAAATTATAAATGGTTGTCTTCTCTGGACATTAGTCTGGGTGTAGTTTGTGTCCGTGAATTGTATGTTTGTATAGTCCCCCGTGACACAGGGCTTATTCCTTAGTGCGGGAGTTGTCTTTTTTAAAAAAAAGAATAGCCTGATATTCCTTTAAAACTGTCTTGAGAAATGTACGAAAAACGTTTCCTTAGGGAAACATTTTTGTTTCTGGCAAATAGTTGGTGATAGAATTTTGTTCTGGCGTTTGAAATTATATATCCTACATATATTTCCAATAATTCTGTAAAAAATTCAACACTGATAAAATGACTAAATTGTACTTTATTTTTATACATATTTAGTGTTCTGGCGGCCAGTAGGAGGGTCAGAAATGTTCTGGCAATCATTTTTCTATATAGAGAATAGTGCCAATATCATATACTAAAATTTTTAGGACTGATACTATAACTAAATTGAACTTTATTTCTTACCATCTTTGTCATGTTAGGGTTAAACACTCCGGCCGCGGAGGGTTGCCAGAACAGCAGTTCATTATTCTACAGGTTAAGAAGAGGTAGTGAGCTAATTTTCATGACTTATAAAATGACTAAAGTAAAAAGGTCACTGGCTCTTGGGCCACTATGATCGTTTTCGGCTGTCATTATAGTTTTTTATAACATTCAACAGAGTTAACATGAGGCGTATATAATGAAGTGTAGTGTAAATTTGGAATGTTATACTATATATAACTACTTTATTCCATAAGATATTTACTAGTTATTAAAATTAAAGTAACCTTTTTTTTAGAGGGGAATGCTTTACGCATACCACCCCGCCCTCTCACCCGCAGCCTCACTATGACACGTCCGGGTGCACCGGGAACGCTGTCCCTCCGCGGTGCGGTGCGGGTGAGAGGCTCGATGCCCCGCCCTCTCACCCGCAGCCTCACTATGACACGTCCGGGTGCACCGGGAACGCTGTCCCTCCGCGGTGCGGTGCGGGTGAGAGGCTCGATGCCCCGCCCTCTCACCCGCAGCCTCACTATGACACGTCCGGGTGCACCGGGAACGCTGTCCCTCCGCGGTGCGGTGCGGGTGAGAGGCTCGATGCCCCGCCCTCTCACCCGCAGCCTCACTATGACACGTCCGGGTGCACCGGGAACGCTGTCCCTCCGCGGTGCGGTGCGGGTGAGAGGCTCGATGCCCCGCCCTCTCACCCGCAGCCTCACTATGACACGTCCGGGTGCACCGGGAACGCTGTCCCTCCGCGGTGCGGTGCGGGTGAGAGGCTCGATGCCCCGCCCTCTCACCCGCAGCCTCACTATGACACGTCCGGGTGCACCGGGAACGCTGTCCCTCCGCGGTGCGGTGCGGGTGAGAGGCTCGATGCCCCGCCCTCTCACCCGCAGCCTCACTATGACACGTCCGGGTGCACCGGGAACGCTGTCCCTCCGCGGTGCGGTGCGGGTGAGAGGCTCGATGCCCCGCCCTCTCACCCGCAGCCTCACTATGACACGTCCGGGTGCACCGGGAACGCTGTCCCTCCGCGGTGCGGTGCGGGTGAGAGGCTCGATGCCCCGACCTCTCAGCTGTAAGCGCGCTGACGCCGCCCAGTTCGCCGGCGACGGATCGGATCAGCGAGGATACTTTCCTCCCTGATCCGCTCCGCCGCCTCCTTCTGCGAGATGACGTCCTCGCAGAAGGATGCGACCGCCATCCACTCTCTGTCGCTGACGACCATGGATCGCACCACAGCCAGCAGCGACGGGTCTACACCGATGACTGCGACGAGGACCCGGCGCTGCCCCGCCCAAGCCGGACACGACTCGAGCCTATGCTGCGCCGAGTCATCGTCGCAGTCGCAGTGGTGGCAGACAGGACTCCTAGCAACCTTGTACAGGTAATGCCCGAGGCAACCGTGCCCGGACAAAACCTACTACTGCCGCCCTGCCCACTCTGACAAGATCGGCCGAAGCGCCTCCACGGTCCTGAAACCGGCCTGTGGAGCCCCCAGCCGACCTGACCACTGGGCCCTGCGGGCGGCCTCACGCCACTCGCAAATTAGTTCGGGGCGAGGGGACCGCTGCTCTGCCCGAACTTCAGCCACCCGCCAATACACCTCGGCGGGTGAAGTGATTGGGAGTTGACGGCTGAGGGCCCCTGAAAGTTTCAGCCCTTTCAGGTTTCAGGATTTTGACAGCCTGAAAGGCCAATAAACTTGTTCACAAGGACCTCCCATTTAAGCCGAACCCAAGAACGGCCTAGGATCACTGATTCGGCTGCAATCTCAGTTTGAAAATAGCGCGGACGCCATCTTGAAAAACTTTACGGCGTTCTGTAGCCATCCCTGGTGACCAAATTGGACCGTGCTTGGGCTTGTTCTTCTTGGCCTTACGAGCCCTAGCAGTGGGAATAACAAAAACTGACTTTTTCCTGAAATATATTTTTCAGGAAAGTCCTGAAAAAAAATTGTTTGCTGTCCGGACCAAGTCGTTCCTTTGTGGACGCTTATATGTACATAAAAAATTCGGTTGAAATTGGTTGTAATTTGACGGAGATACGCCAGTTGAGAGCTTTTAACGGCCATTTTGTCCGCCATCTTAGAAAACTTCAAATTAGCATAACTCAGAAATCTGACGACCTAGACAAACATACACACATCATACGCACACACACACACATCCATACACGCACACGCACACACACATTCACACAACACTCACAACTTACACACAAAACATACCTGTGACTGGAGCTGTCATCTTCGTTGACGCCCACGTCGTCTTTGACATCAGTCAAAAGGTTAAATCGCAGTGCGACAATACCTGGAAAAAGAAAATCTACTATTTAAAACTTATACAAACTTACTTTTAACCGACTATTATATTTTACTTTGTTATTTTATTTTCTTGTTATCTTGTTTTTATACACCAAATTTATCTGTTTTTTTTTAATTTTACAACTTTACAAATTTATACACCAAAGATGATTGGCATTAGAACACCCGCCAAGAAAGGCGAGAGGGAGCCCCACTCCCCACCCAAAGCCGCGGAAGCCGACCAAACCCAGACCTCCCAAGTCAGACGTAGCATAGGAGAGTGAGAAACCAGCCAGAAAAAGTCATCTGGGAATTCCCCGACAAAAGCCAGGGTGGCTTTGTCGGGCCAACCAAAACTCAAGATGACTTCCTCATCCCAGGACGGCAAAGTATCTGCCAGTAGAAAGGCGCAAGACGCAACCAACATCCCCTCTACGAGCACTAGCGTGGAGGTATCTACGTCTAGAACGGAGGGACCCGCTCCGAAGACAAACCCGCCGATATCTACCAAACAAACGGCCCAGCTGGTCAAGATGACCTCGCCAAAGCCCACCTACATTAGTAGAGCCCTCGAGTCCAAAGCCCTGGTGGCCAAAGCCAGACTCCATCTAAGTAACTCGAGGAACTTGAAGAGTGAAATCAAAGAGGCTGTGGTGGGGGCCATTGGACAGCTGTACCTATTAGTGAAAGATTCGGAGGATGGGAAATCATATAAGGGTAAGGAGAGGGTAAAGAAGCCAGTAACAGAGAAGGAAAAAGAGGAAGAAAATGGGAAACGGGATAGCGCGAGAAACTGGGAGAAAGAAAATGGGGACTTCAAGGACTTACTCAGCGAACATACGAAACTCTTAAAGGAGTGTAAAGAAGAAACCGAAAAGCTAAACATGACCCTAAAGAAACAGCAGGAGGTGACCTATGCGAGTGCAGTAGCTGGACACGGCAGGGAACAGTACCCGAAACCGGCAGCACTGCACTCCATAGTAGTTTCCTCAACAAAAGAGGTAGAAACCGGAGAGGAGGTCCTGGAGAAGGTAAGAAAGCTGTGGACGCGAAAGAAGGATGGGTGACTGTTGAAAGAGTAAGGAAAGCAAAAGACAGAAAGATAATCATGAGGTGCAGCTCCGAACAGGAGCGAACAAAAATAAAAGAGCGTATCCAGGCAGCGGGTGAAAGCCTCGTCGTCGAGGACGTAAAAAATAAGGACCCACTTCTGATACTTAGAGACGTCTTACTAGTTCATAGTAACGAGGAGATTCTAAGAGCTCTTCGCAACCAGAACAGGGAGATTTTCGACGGCCTCGACGACAGGATGGTGATTAAATATAGAAAAAGAGCGCGAAACCCGCACAGCGGCCACATAGTGATAAGCGTCTCACCCAAGATCTGGAGAAAGGCCACTGAGATCGGCAAACTAAGAGTGGACCTACAGAGGGTGAGAGTCGAAGATCAGCCTCCCCTAGTGCAGTGCACCCGGTGCCTTGGGTACGGGCACGGCCGGAGGTTCTGCAAGGAGCCTGCCGACCTGTGCAGTCACTGTGGAGGACCTCATTTGAGACACGAGTGTGCTGAACGTCTGGTGGATGTACCCCCGTCGTGCCGAAACTGCGAGCGCGCGAAACTGGGCACAACAAATCACAACGCCTTTAGCGTAGAGTGTCCAGTGCCCAGAAAATGGGACAGTGAAGGCGGCAGTTGCCGTATTCAACAAAGACGTCGACATAGTGCAGTACCCGAAACACACCACAAATAACATCGCTGTGGTGGGTATCACGACAAGAGCTTGGAAGATCACACTAGTCTCCTATTATTTCGAACCGAACGAACTCCTAGCTCCATACCTGGAGCAGCTGGAAAGAACCAAACGCGAGACGGGGCCTGACAAGTTATTTATCGGGGGGGATGCAAACGCAAAGAGTATATGGTGGGGCAGCCCCAAAGGAGACTCCAGAGAGGAGCAAATGCGTGCAGCGTTGGAGGAGCTGGGCCTCCATATACTGAATGCAGGAGACATCCCTACCTTTGACACTATCAGAGGAGGGAGAAGGTACTGCAGCCATGTGGACGTGACGGCATGCACCGAGGACATGCTCTGCCTGGTGGATGGATGGCGCGTTGAAGAAGGTTTTACGAGCGCAGACCACAATGCCATACTGGTTGGCATAAGGCTAGAAAGATCGAAAGGAATGGACATCAGCAGGACCACTCGCAAATTTAACACTAAAAAAGCAAATTGGGGTCAGTTTCATGAGAAACTGACTCAATTTAAACAGGAAATTAACTATACAGTAGAGTCAATAGAAAATATTAATAACAAAACAGAACTAGATATAGCAATACAGTCATTTGAGAATTTAATAGACCCTGCAAAGAAACCATTCCTACAAAGAAAACAAACAAAAAACTTACCATGCCATGGTGGTCCGAAGAACTTGCCGCCATGAAGAAGGAGCTTGCCACCAGGAAGAGGCGAATCAGGAGCGCAGCACCAATCCGCAGAGAGTTTGTAGTAGGCCGGTACCTGGAACAAAAGGAAAACTATAGATTAGCAGAGCTGAAGGCTCGGGTGGATAGCTGGAAGGGGTTTTGCGAGAAACAGGATAGGGAAGGGCCCTGTAAATATAGGGAGAACAGCAAGTAGGGAGGAAGATCTACCATTGGAACAGAACGGCGCAGCCTTAAACGCCGAAGAGTCAGCTAAGCTGCTGGCAGAAACCTTCTATCCAGAGGATAGAATAGAGGAGGACACGGAAACACACAAAACAACAAGGAGGAGGGCGGAGAGTGTAAACGCTGGAAACTGCGATGGACAGCAAGATCCGCCATTCACTCTCAATGAACTCAACAAAGCCGTTAAGGCCTTTAATCCCAAAAAGGCACCGGGAGTGGATGGCTTCACAGCGGATATCTGCAACCATGCAATTAGCAATGAACCGCAACTCTTCTTAGGTCTCATAAACAAATTCCTCTCTCAGCACTACTTCCCGAAAGTTTGAAAAGAGGCGACAGTTGTGGTGCTGAGAAAGCCAGGCAAAGAGAATTATACGGCCCCAAAATCGTACAGGCCGATTGGGCTTTTGCCTGTACTAGGAAAAACCTTCGAAAGAATGGTAATGGCTCGCTTAAGGCACCACCTGCTACCGGCGATAAGTACTCACCAATATGGATTTATGCCCCAGAGGAGCTGCGAGGACGCCTTCTATACCCTGATGCACCACATCCGTTCAAAGCTAAAAGAAAAGAAGATTGTTACTTTGGTGTCTCTGGATATTGAGGGGGCCTTTGATAGCGCATGGTGGCCTGCCATCAGAGTCCGATTGGCAGAGGAAAAGTGTCCGAAGTGTCTTAGACGAGTCATAGATAGCTACCTTAGTGAGAGAAGTGTCCGAGTTAGATATGCGGGCAAAGAATATAAAAGAAACACAAGCAAAGGCTGCGTTCAAGCGCCTGTGGAACCTCTTGCTAGATCCCCCACTCAAGGGCTTAGAAAAGTGTAAGAACTACGTCCAGGCGTTTGCTGATGACGTGGTCCTTGTGTTCGATGGAGAAACAGCTCTGGAAATAGAGAGACGTGCCAATGCCGCCCTCGAGTATATTGCGGCGTGGGGTGTCGAAAATAAACTGAAATTTGCACCGCAGAAAACTAACGCAATGACATTAACGCGGAAGTTAAAGTTCGACGCCCCGCGCCTAAGCATGGGCGGGGTCGACATAGGTATGTCCAAGGAAATAAAAATATTAGGACTCACCATCGACAACAAACTAACATTTAACACACACATGACAAACACCTGCAGGAAGGCTCTGAACGTTTACAAACAACTATCAAGAGCAGCAAAGGTGAGCTGGGGACTTTACCCCAGTATAACTAAGATCAAATGATCTTAGTTATACCGTATAAATATACGGCCACCATTGAGCCAATTGTTCTGTACGCCGCGAGTGCCTGGGCACCAGCTGTGGTGAAGCTGGGAGCGCGGGGAAGTCTAGGTGCTGTGCAACGCGGGTTCGCCCAAAAGCTGTGTGGGGCCTACCGCACGGTCTCCCTAAACTCGGCACTTGTGTTGGCCGGGATACTTCCTCTCGATCTCCGTGTAAGAGAGGCGGCTTCGCTGTACGAAGCTAAAAGAGGAGTATCCCGGCCAGCACTGGGGGGGGGGGGGGTCAAATCATCTAGACGTGAGAATTTTCACCGACGGCAGTAAGATTGAGGGCAGGGTTGGGGCTACACTATCCATATGGAATAGCGAGACCGAAACCAAGGCCCTCAAACTTGCTTTAACGTCCTACTGCACCGTTTACCAGGCTGAGCTCCTGGCCATATGCGAAGCGACTCGACGGATCCGCGGGCTCAGCGCGGCCTCCTTCGGTATCTTTAGCGACTCCATGGCTGCGCTTCAAACCGTCACCAATTACGATTCCCGCCACCCCCAAGCAATGTAAATAAGGGACACCATCCGATACTGCAATCTCAACCAGAACAAGAGTGTCTCCTTGTTCTGGATTAAGGCACACGCTGGGTTGGTGGGAAACGAAAGAGCCGACTATCTGGCAAAAGAAGCGGTACTAAAATTAAAAAAGAGGCCAGACTACGACCTGTGTCCGATTTCATTCGTCAAGCGAAGAATCCGTATGGACTCGCTGGACGAATGGAATCGGAGATACCAGTCCGGTGAAACAGCTGGAGTTACGAAACTTTTTCTGCCGGACGCGATCGCGGCTTACAGAATAGTTAAAAACATCGAGGTCTCCAACCACACTACACAGCTGATGACAGGGCACGGTGGGCTCTCAGAGTACTTGAACCGATTCAAGTGCAAGGAGAGTCCATCGTGCGCCTGTGACCCCGACGCTTCAGAGACTGTCCTGCACATACTCACAGAATGTCCCATACACATGCACGATACAGCAACACTTAAGCATAGATATCGTCCCTAAAAACTTTTCTGTAATGATGGCGGACAAAAAGCAAAGACCAGTTTTTCTAGCATACGCTATTAAAATACTTAAAATTGTAATAAATAGATAATAAATTATGTAACTTAATTATAATACAGTATAATTAAGCATACCATAAGAAATAGAATATACTAGAATGTAAGTAGCAATATTTTTGTGAATAGAATATAGTAATAGCCATTATAGTATGTGTATAGCAGTAAAAAATAATCAGAAATTGGATAATGCCTAGCTTAGTATAGTTATAGATTGAATAAGAAATATTGTATAAGAGTTTAAGATAATAAAAAAACCCCATCCTATCCCAGATAAGAAGCATGAAAGTGCAGTAAAAATGGCTCTGTCTTTTATGATAGAGGAAATAAGGCACAACACCCTGTGATGACGGGTGCATCTATAAAAAAAAAAAAAATTTACACCTCGGCGAGCACCTCCGCCTCCAAGTCCCACGGGGGGGTTAGTGCGGTAACCGCGTATGGCTCTGACCGCCATTACACGCTGCGGTCTAGCCAGCAGCCGCCATTGACCGAACCACCCCCGTGTACAACCGTCGACAGGTGAGGCTGGGCCCGCCCAGGTTCGGTAGTAGCCGTCCCAAGGCGGACGCAGCACCCTCCAGCCTCGGCGAGAGGCGATGGAAGTGCTCGTCGAAGAGCCATCGCCCATCCAACACCAAGCCCAGATATTTCATCTGGGCCTGGACCTGCACGAGGACCGAACCGACGGTAATCAAAGCGCCAGCAGGTGGACCGCGACGGGACCGTGGAATAAAAGGGCCTCCGTCTTTTCAAGGGCCACAACTATACATCACAATGGTAACAGTTGATACATCACAATGGTAAGAGCTGATACATCACAATGGTAACATCTGATACATCACAATGGTAACATCTGATACATCACAATGGTAACATCTGATACATCACAATGGTAACATCTGATACATCACAATGGTAACATCTGATACATCACAATGGTAACATCTGATTCATCACAATGGTTACCTACATCTGATACATAACAATGGTAACAGCTGATACATCACAATGGTAACAGTTGATACAACACAATGGTAAGAGCTGATACATCACAATGGTAACATCTGATACATCACAATGGTAACATCTGATACATCACAATGGTAACATCTGATACATCACAATGGTAAGAGCTGATACATCACAATGGTAACATCTGATACATCACAATGGTAACATCTGATACATCACAATGGTAACATCTGATTCATCACAATGGTAACATCTGATACATCACAATGGTAACATCTGATACATCACAATGGTAACATCTGATACATAACAATGGTAACAGCTGATTCATCACAATAAAAATTCTATCACGTCACATTTTTTTTTCTAACCTGAAATATAGTTTTTAAAGAACCATACTAAACTGCTTAGCTTTGGTGCTGCATTACTTGTTTAGTTTAAGAGATATTTACTATTTAACTCAATTAAAATGTCGCTTAGAATGTGTAAACTAAGTTGAAATTGTTTTTATTAGGTTTGTGGACAATTTATATTTACAAAAAACAAAAGACATAAAGTAGAATCGTTGAAAAGTGCATATCTTCATTATTTTGGATTTGCTGTGGCTAACTAAGAAAACACTAGGCTCCCCATGTGTTTTATGACAGCTATAGAACCACTTTACTGCAATGGTCATCCGGCAAAAACGTACACCTTTTATTTGGTACGCCATGAAGGAGAGCGTTTTCACCAGGATTTAAACGCTTTTGAAGATCGGTATCAAGCATATTGGGACGAAAATATATTGGGAGACTACTGCTGGTCTATTTAAAGAGAAACCGATTCTGAAACCTATCAAAAAACGACCAATTAGTCATTTTTAGTTTTTTTCTTATCGTTGTAGTAAATTTTCCTATTTTCTTTCTTTCATAAATAATTCTGAATGTGGACGTGATGGAATTTTTTAAATATTTTTCCTAGGCAACCATTAGATGGATAGATAAAATTCAGCAACTTTCAGCTGGGGTATAAAAACCTTGTAAACTAGTGTATTCTTTCGCTGAGATGACTTTCACAAATGAGGGGGTTGTATTTTCAATAACGCTAAGGAATTCATAAACGTGTTCAAACTACAACCCCTTTGGTTAAGTAACAGTTAAAATATGCTATTAAAACTTGAGGTCTAAATCTTTTTTCTGTGTATTACCTGTCACATCGTCTTCCTTCAACATTCTCTTGACACGAGCACTGCCGAGACATGTCACACTGGTAGTTGGTAGAGCCCCATTCATCGCAGTCGCAGTCACGGCACCCATCAGGAGAGAAACCGTACTGATATGTTCGGCAGCGGTCACAATGTTCACTGAAATGTCATAATTACTTGGTTAAATTCACAAAAACAATGTGAGCGGCCCAACCCAAGTTCACGTTGATGACCTCGCTATTCTCATCTCAGGTAAGGTCACAGGGACAGTCTGCAACATAGTGGAGCGATGGTGCAGGGAGAATGACCTGTCGGTAAACCCCACGAAAACTAAACTGGTCCTGTTTACCAACAAACGAGCCCTGGGCTACCACTGCTTGCCAAGATTGTTCAACACGGAACCCCAGCTGTCCAGTAGGTAAAGTATCTGGGCGTCACCTTAGACAGTAAACTCAACTGGAACAGTCACATCGAAAATAAGCTTAACAAAGCCACTATAACCTTCTGGCAGTGCAGGAGAATGATAGGCAAAAAATGGGGTTCACCGCCAAGATTTTTATATGCCTATACGACACAGTAATCCGCCCTATGATTGCCTACGGTGCGGTGGTGTGGTGGCCCAGAACCACACTATTTACGGTCATGAGTAAGTTACAGCGACTACAGAGCCAGCGGGCGGCTGGCAGAAATTCACTTCATCCACCGCACGCACCGGACGCAAAATACGCGAATTGGACGCGAAGTTGCGGAAATCAGCCCGACATACCAATACCACCCCAAGTTCCCAAAGTTGTTCGACCTTCGCTGGAAGAGTGACACCCATTTGCAAAGAAAACATTATCTGAATGCTCCGAGAATCTAACTCGGCTTGTAGTTAGTTAAGAGAGGTACAGCACCACACAGCAAGCCAACTGGGGAAAGAGACTTTACGAAAGACCACAGTACATTATAAATAGTATCATCATCATCATCTCAACCTATAAACGTCCCCGTAATGGGCACGGGTCTATTAGCCTAATATACCACGCTGGCCAGACGGGTTGGTATAGGGGTTTGTTTTGAGATTTCCCTCTCTTAAAAAGTTTAAAATAGTATAGTACAATGTAAATATCTTCACAAAAAACAATGTCTTTTTTTCATAGACAACTCCCGCACTTGGGCGCAAGCCTTATGGCACTTTACAAACACACAATTCACAGAAACAAATTACACCCAGACTAGGTACATTTATGAATATATATTTATGTATCACACAAAGTTTTGTCCCACAGTCAGGGTTACTAACCCGTAGACCAACAATAAAATGTTTGATCTGCAAGGCGTATCAGCTGGCTAGGACCTTCATCTGATACAAGCACAACAAGGTAACTAACCAATCTATTCCTGGTTCACAATAACACTCCATTGAACGCATTGCAAGTATTGTTATCTGATCCTTCCAGATTGCACCCGCAAAGGTACGTAGCTGTGTCAATCATCTGTCATCTACAATGTCATAACTGAGAGATGTGTCAGATGGTCTTTGCTTGGAAATGTAATTTTGGCACATCAGTCGACCAGAACTAAGTATGCCACACCGCCTTACCTCAAGTTAACAGAATATAAATGCTAAATATACCAGAAAACGGCAAAATATTTCTTACCAGTTGCTGTGTAACAAATATGTGCATACCCATTACAGGTGGAATATGTACCTCCATTAGAAGGTTAATTTTTTTTTTATACGACTTGGTTGGCAAACAAGCATACGGCCCGCCTGATGTTAAGCAGATGATACCTCAAGGTTGCAACCGTCCGGAGGCTAAGGAACTGCAGTCGGGTTGTATGCTTGTATGCTACCTAATTTTTGTATTTACTGTCTCTTCTTCCTTGCAATCTGTCTCTATGTCATTAAGTTATTATTTTCTTATGTCATATCTTGCTTGGTATACATCCTGTTACTCATGTGATTATTTTAGAGCAGTATGCCAGGTTAGTCAGATCAAATCTGGCATAGGAAATAAATAAAAAAAGTTACAACTTACCAATTCCCTGTGTATTGGTATTAAACTGCAATTGTACTGGTCATTCCATCTCATTTTCTGCAGTCCACTTCTCTGCGTCCCTGATGAAGAGAGTGCTGATCTTATTCGCTTGGCACTTCGGAGCTGATGAACATTGGTGTACAAGCAAATTTACCTGGAAGTTATAATGTGCTCCGGGAACAACTGACTCAAATATTGCACATGAGTGCACACTAACTACGTCATTTTTAACCAAATTAAAAAAAGGAGTAGGTTCTATATAGCAAACATCTATATGTAGGATAAACAAATATTTGTACTGTATGGGTAGCAAACCTATAATTAGGCTCAGTCAAAATTATTGCCAGTGAATAAAAACTCAAACGCAGCATTTGGGAAGCTAACTCATATCTTCTCGTCCCAAATACCGCAGTGTCTCAAGACGAAAGACGACCAGTGTGTGTTACCAGTGAAAACATACGGTTCTGAGACACGGTCGTTTACTATGGGCCTCGTGCGAAGGCTCAAAGTCACCCAAAGAGCAATGGAGAGAGCTTTGCTTGGATTTTCCCGCGAGATCGAATCAGAAATGAGGAGATCCGTAGGAGAACCAAACTAACCAACATAGCTTGAATTGCCTACATGAAGGGCCGGGCACATAGCTCGCAGAACCGATGGCCGTTGGGGCAGAAAGGTTCTAGAGTGGCGACGACCACGAACTGGCAGACGAAGCGTGGGCAGACCTCCAACAAGGTGGACCGACGACCTGGTAAAGGTTGCGGGCAACCGATGGACAAGGTCAGCTCAGGATCGCGAGTTGTGGAAATTCTTGGGGGAGGCCTATGTCCAGCAGTGGACATCTTTTGGCTAGATGATGAATGTAAACAAGCCTACACATCAGTAATTTTAAGCTTAACTTCTATAGTGTCTTTCTAGAAAGGTTACTACGGCACCAGTTTAAATAGTAACCTCCAAGTATTTCCAGTGAAACAGATAATAGAACATGTTTAGTGTGTGTCGTAGCTCTAACATCTTTAATCTGTACTAATAGATTGTGAGGTCTTGACGCAGAACGTCACTTTCGCAAAATGTCATCGTAAAAAATTTGGTCACTTTAGCACAATGTCACTTTCGCAAAAATGTCACTTTCTTAGATTGTCACTTTCGCAAAAATGTCACGTTCTTAGAATGTCACTTTCGCAAAAATGTCATTCACGCGTTGATTTCGCAGCAAATTATGTGAGATACCCCTTACAAAATCGGGTAAGTAATTAATAAAAAAATCATAAACATCTATAATAATAGTGAAACTAATATAATATTAACTTACTAAATACGTACTGTCTATTACTTAAATATTCGGCCGAAAGATATCCATTTTGACAAGCAATACAAAAAACTTTTGAAGAAATTTGACCGAATCATTGACATTACCTGAATTTTGCATTTTTTTAATTAAGCGACTTTTAAAATCATCATTATTCATCGTAATATAATCATAAATAAGTCGTGGTTTTTATTATGTTGATATTATAATAATATTATAACACATATATTATTATTAGTTAAGTTGTTTGGTTTTTTTAAAAGAGTTAGTATTAATTAAAGCGAATACGTAAGTAATGCAAATATCAATATGTATTTCATGTGATTTGAAAAATAATAATAATATTATTGTTTTATTTTTAATTTTGCTACTTTCATATAAAATACATAATAAAACTAAATCATAATTCATAATTATTCATAATTTGGAGAATACATAAATAAATCTTTGTTTTTATTAAGTTAATATTATAATTCTCTCTTTAAAAAGACAACTCCCGCACTAGAGAACAAGCTCTGTGTCGCGGGGGACTTTACAAACATACAGATAACGGACACAAATTACACCCAGACTCAGAAACAACTCTTTGTGGGTCACACAAAGTTTTGTCCTGTGTGGGAATCAAACCCACAACCTCGTGCACAGCAGGCGCATACTGCGGCCACTGGACCACCGAGGCAGTCAAACACATATTAGTTAAGTTAATCAAGACATTATTATTTAAGTAATAGACAGTACGTATTTAGTAAGTTATGATAATATTATATTAGTTTTCCTATTATTAAAGATGTTTATGATTTTTATATGACTATTTTATTAATTACTTACCCGATATTGTAAGGGGTATCTCACATAATTTGCTGCGAAATCAACGCGAAAGTGACATTCTAAGAAAGTGACATTTTTGAGAAAGTGACATTCTAAGAAAGTGTCATTTTTGCGAAAGTGACATTCTAAGAAAGTTACATTTTTGCGAAAGTGACATTGTGCTAAAGTGACCAAATTTTTTACGATGACATTTTGCGAAAGTGACGTTCTGCGTCAAGACCGATTGTGATATCTGTGCTTTTTGCCTATGAATTTGGATTTTATATGTATTTTAAACTACCACTGTGACAAACAATCGTACGGCTTGCCTGATGGTAAGCATTAACCCAGCCTATGGATGCTCACAATACTTGGAGGAGGATTTTATTATGATTTCACATTAAACTATTTAGTATTCTAACTCACCGCAGTATCTTCCCTCAACATGCTTACACAAACAGATACGGGTCTGATGTTAGTGGGGCATGTTGTCACATGACCCGGAGTCATTACAGCCACACGGCATGCATCCCTGTGTTGTGGACTTATAGTGATTTGCTGGACAGCCACAAGCCAGCAAGTGGCTGGCACTGGCACTTGCCTGCGGAGTTGCATTGTTGACTACGAGATCCTAAAACAGAATTATGCATCGATCACAAATATTGCAAAATAAAAATGCTGCCGTCAGATACCCGTTACTACCAGATAGCGGTTAGAAATTACGTAGAAATAAAGTCACCAGCACAACACTTTGCACGGAAACATAGTTTAGTACCACAAGCATTTTTCACCCAGTAAATTGTATGGTGGCACTTAGTGTGCTCACAGTTAAACACAACACTGTGCGTCTGCACACCTCCACTGTACTCTTGATCTGATCATATTCATCTCTGCTCTGCCCGAAAAGATAGAGTCAGTACCTAAGCGTTTGTTTCACATTAACTCTTAAAGAATGCTGACCTTTGTACGAACTCTACTCTCCTTTTTTATGCCAATTAACCGATGTATTTCTACTGTACCAATGTCAAATGTAAGAAATGTTGTTTTTTTGTGAAATTACGGCTCCATCCATTTTGTTATACCAATGATTCTGCCAAAGGAGAGAGAGAGAGCTAGTAAAGATTAATCGTCCACCAAATCACGTATAAACAAAAACTGGTAAGCTTAGTTGATGATTTATTTATTTAACTATGAACATTTTGGGTCAGCAACGCGCGTGTCATACCCCCGGTGTTGCAAGCATCCATGGGCGCGGGCATTCCAAACTTTTGTTGAAGTTTGTAACTACACTATTGTATTAGGTTACCTTGTAATAATCTGGGAAATGTGGTAAATAAATAACGATACTGGAACTACGTTATGATGGTATTTGGATGTGGGAAAAAAATTACAGAAATAGTAATAAGTATAATGAAATTAAAAGGAAATCTATAACTAGCTGAGATAGATTTTGCTTTGTAGTAGAGGCTTCATGGGTTTAAAAGAGAAAAGAGTGGCCAGATTTTCTTGGCAATTCTTTCTAAGCTATACCCTGGGTGTAGGAAAAGAATATGCTGAATGAAGGTTGTCTTACACTTGTGCTGACGTTCAAGTGGAGATATTTGAAAGTCAGCATAAAAATCTGCATCAATTGTTGCTGATGCTGATTGCATATTGCCAAACCAATTTTTCTAAACCAGGTCTTTAAGATGGAGTATCCCTGGGATAGGAAAACGTTTTGTTTCAAAACGCACCCTAAAAGAGCTGGGACCTGTACTCACACACAGGACCACAACTACATCGCTGTGTGTAGTTATTAGGCTGTAGTCTTCTGTTAGGTGGAGGTCCTTGCCCAGTCGGGCTTGCTCAAGATTGCTTGTTATTTAAGGCAAGAATGTAAGTTAGTTTATAATCCTTACTAATATTATAAATGTGAAAGTTTGTAAGAATGGATGGATGTTTGTTACTCTTTCACGTAAAAACTACTGAACGGATTAAATTTGGCACACAGATAGATTATGGTCTGGAATAACACATTGGCTACTTTTTGCAGCAATAACCGACATCCACGCGGGCGGAGCCGCGGGCAACAGCTAGTATTAAATAATATTGTGCTCTTTAGCTCTTAGTACATCACTTACCCTAAGAGTGCGACGATTCATTGTATTCACTGCAGGTCGTATTGGGTGGGTAGTATATATAGAATATCATATAATATAACACTTTCTTGTTGCACCCGAAATTTGTCTGCACTTTTTGTATGTAGATCCAGGCTCAGATGGCGAGACGAGCTTGATGCGGGTTGAGTGGACAAAGTTAGACAACACAGGCTGAAAATTGAAAAATAAAGTTTTTTTTATTTAAAACTAGCTGCTACCCACCACTTAGTTCGCGCGTCCAGTCTTTTACTGTAAGTCTAAAAACTACAGTTATCCCCGTACAAACTTTCATCGGCTGATTTTCATTGTTAGTGGTTAAAATTTGAAGTCTTTCTTAGCGGATGCCTATATCATAATAGGTAGCTATATATGTGTCTAGTGATTTTAACTGTGCGTTGATAGATTAGTCAGTCAAGGCAAGAATGTAAGTTAGTTTATAATAATATTAAATAATATAGTGCTCTTTAGTACATCACTTACACTATGAGTGCGACGATTCATTGTATAACTTTCTTGTTGCACACGAAATTGGTACCCTATGTTCTACTCTACTGTATTTCATTTGAATGTGAGTGGGCGTTCCCTTCCACGCAGTCTGTATATAGTGGGTTCTTGGTTCATTGGCTAGCGGTAGCAACAGGCTCCTTCACAAAGTAGGTCTAGTTTGCCTGTTGCTACCGCTTCCTTGAAATTCTCGGGCTAAACCCTTTACATGATTTACCAGCTAATATCACGCATATAGTGCATATAGTTCTCGTGACCCCTCTCTGCTCAGCCAATGATAGGACCCAGTGGAAAGTCTTGCTATTGTCACCCCACTCCAGAGAGCCAATACAAGCAAGCAAGACCTGTGCCTTTGACCACCGTTAAGTTAGTGGGTCTGTACATACAGTATTATAATACCTTAAGCTGCCAAAGTTCTGTAGGATTGTCAATTTCTTTGCAATTATCCAGAAGTGCAGTGCCCCCATCCTTAGCAGAACACGTGACAATTGCCACACCGGTGGGAATGCCGAAGGCTGGGTCAATCCCTGAAACATTATAATTATAAGGGGTTTAAAGTATGAAATTGCCGATTTGTCCTGAAAATTTAAATTGTTGTTTTTTTAATTTAACATCTTTATTTATTACGAAAATTATGTACAATTAACAGACACAAATTCACACTAAGTTTTGTCTTGTGTGGTAATCGAACCCACAACCTAGGTCACAGCAGGCACATACTGCGGCCAATGGACCATCAATATATAATATTATATTCTTGATTACCGATGTGGATCCGAGCTACTAGCGTTGGACAGAAGGCCTCAGCGGTGTGGTTCATGAGCACAAGTAACTACCTCATTTAATATGAGCTGGGTTCTGTAATACGCTCTGTTGACAGCAATTTAGGTTCAAGCCTGAAAAAAGAGAATTTTAAATTATTACTATTTTATATCAACATTATAAGCATAAATACATAGGTAATTCGTCAACTCGCTAAAGAAAAACTCACAAATTTTAACTATTTTTGCTGTCGTCAACTCGTGAAATAATAAAAATGTATGTAGGTTTAGTTCAGTCAACCACATTAACCATGACATGGTTAATAAAGATTTGACTCTAAAATTAATAAAGTATTCTGTGATCTTAGGTACCTACAGGTGCATAACTAGAATTTTTTTTGTAGCACAACGTTACCTATAATTAATTATTATTAGTAGAGGTAGGTATGCAATTAAAGGTGCGCTCTATAATACAGTAATACCTTTGTGTGCGACGATTCTTTGTATCTTCTACATACAGTCTCTGCAGATTGTATTGGGTTCTTCTTCGTCGTTCCCTCACTGCTGAGGATCGCGACCACATACGACGCGTCTCCAAGCTATGCGGTCTTCTGACATGTGGACCGCACGGTACATGCTACCTACAAACACTTTAATGACGTCTGACCATGGCCGGCACTCTGTCTTGAGCGTGTTTACCTTCCACTCGGTCCAGAATCAAAAGCTTTACCAAACGACGCTTAGGTGAACGCATTATATGTCCGAAAAAGCTAAATGCACGCTCTTTGCAAATCGTAGATAATCTCTTTTGGATGGATATTGTAATATACACGAATAATGAACTTCATTGTCATTGCACTCCAATATCTGCAACGGCATCGCGGAAAGCTCAGGCCAAGTTGGAAGAACGAGCTTGATGCATACAAAGACTGGTCTAAGTGGTAAAAGGAAAGGGAGGACTTTGCCCTACAGTGGGACAAAAAAGCTAAAAAGAATTTTCATTCAATTAAGTAGGTATTTCATTACGTTCAGGCACACTGAACAAACTTCCACTACATTATAATAACATTGCAGTACTAACACCTAACCTAACACACCATTGTATTAAATTATACAGAGTAACAGAGAAGACTTCCTAAATATTATAATGTAGACTGTACCCTATGTATATATTTTATTATTAGCTCACTTTTATCCCAGTACTTTTACTAACGTTCCCGCCGTTCTCGGGCCGGGCTCTCTGACTCTGACAGTTGCTTTGCTTTTTATTTAATCTCAATGCAGTGCAGTAATAAATACTATTAATAAAGTAATAATAACACCGCAGCATCGCAAACCCCAGTGTTGTCAACGTAAAATATTTGCTGCTGCGCTGTGTAGCCAAGGAACTCGTATAACACAGTCTAATTTACCGGCTTTCATGGGAAAAAAGGTAGTAAATAGTCTTATTTGCATAATTTATATAAAAAAGGCTGTTTTTAAAATACTTTTTCCCCTTATAGGTTTTTATAGTTACTATAACAGTATAACTGCAGATTCCTGTTTATAATCTAGTGAGTACTTACTTACCTACTGTACACTTTTTACAGCGATAACCGACATCCACGCGGGCGGAGCCGCGGGCACCAGCTAGTATCCTTACTAATATTATAAATGTGAAAGTTTGTAAGTATGAATGGATGGATGGATGGATGTTTGTTATTCTTTTACGTAAAAACTACTGAACGGATCTGGATGAAATTTGGCAGAGAGATAGATTATGGTCTGGAATAACTTTATCCCATAATCTTAGTAAACTAGTCCACCAAACATCCAATCCGATAGCCCAAAATTATTTGATTTCACATGTTCCAATAGCTCCATACTTGCCATAGGCAGATCATGGCTGTACTGCAATAGTGCAGCTGTGGCATGACTATGGTAAGTGTCTCATCCCATTATAAATTAAAATTCTCTAAGGGCGTCTGCGCGTTGGATCTATGTCCCCACGTAAGCCTTCTAAAGGCCCAGGTATTCTCATTGAATAATGGGAAAATATATATTATGCGTGTGTGTGTGTTTGCGTGTGTGTGTGTGTGTGTGTGTTCGCGCGTGTGTGTTCGGTTAGGTCTGCTGCCCTCTGTCTTTTAGTTCTATATTTATATATATATATTAATATAAATACGAGTACAACAATACCAATTGCGATAATGGCTGCCTCGGTGGTCCAGTGGCCGCAGTATGCGACTGCTGTGCACGAGGTTGAGGGTTCAATTCCCACACAGGACAAAACTTTGTGTGACCCACAAAGAATTGTTCTGAGTCTGGGTGTAATTTGTGTCCGTTAAATTGTATGTTTGTAAAGTCCCCCGCGACACAGAGCTTGTCCTCTAGTGCGGGAGTTGTCTTTTTTAGAATAGAAAAATGTAACACTAGGTATCAGAAATTTTGCCAACAAGTTCAAAGTCACTATTGAACTCTCAAACTATTATTGATACATATGGGCTATAGGTATGTCTATTACTATAACCGCTATTATAATTAAGTCACAATAGCCACTTTTTTTTCATACTGATCAATCAAACACAGTTGATTCAAAAGATGACATTTCACACAAGATAATATTACTCTTTATTCAACAACGTTGTGTTATGGTGTTGAATAATAGACATGATGACAGTAACAAAAAACTTATAAAATTTTATTTTTTTATCGTAAAAACCACACTTATTATAATTATAAATACGATATTTTCTTGTTTTTTGATAAAATTAAATATAAAAAAAATGTGAGCCATCACGGGACGCCTGGCAGATGTGAAACATCGACATTATTTTGTAAAAGTAATATGCAGAAAAAAACAGATTGTGATAGGAACTAAATATTTCATAATGATAAAATAAAATATCACAATTTTTTTTTCAGATAACGATGACTATTTATTGAATAAACATTTATTTTCATTAAATACAAAAATTTACGAATTTATTTTAAATCGTGACTACTAAATTCGTTTACTTAATTAGTGACTTCGGTAATAGTACCATCGCGCATGCCGGCATGCGTCGCCACGCCAGAAATCGGTTTTACGTGCGGCTATAGATGTTTCACATCAAAAATACAGCTACCATGTTGTGTGAAACGCCATTACTCAAGAATGACGTCAAGAATCGGTAAAAAAGTATACAATGTACCTACTGCACATTGACATGTATTTGTATGAGAAATTTGTATAATAGGCAATGCCATGATACCAAACAGCCTTTTGATACAAAACTTAAATTTTGTTCTAAAAATGTTAAACGTTTATTTTATACAGAAATACGATTTATTTTAGGAATCACAGACCCGTAGGTGGGCCGTGTAGTATAAATTTTCAAAATTAGTTTTTTTTTTTTTAGAAGTACGCACTAGAGAACAAGCTCTGTGTCGCGGGGGACTTTACAAACATACAATTAACGGACACAAATTACACCCAGACTCAAAACAACACTTTGTGGGTCACACAAAGTTTTGTCCCGTGTGGGAATCGAACCCACAACCACGTGCACAGCGCATACTGCGGCCACTGGACCACCAAGGCAGTCAAAGTTAGTCATCTTGCCTATTCGAATCGGACCTATCGTTAAGTTTTAAAAGGGGCTCAGAAATGCTAAAATAAGATATGAAATAATTTAAATCTGTATTTTATCCACTCAAACTCTGTTTAACAATAAATTACAACTTCGTGCAATCAAAGGTTGAGTTTCTCGCTAATTTCATAATATATATAGCTGCTAAAAACTTCATATAATTTTAAATACTCCCGACACAAAAAGCATATAAAAAGTAAATAGTGAAATTTAAATACCTACTTAGGTTGATTCGTTATATTTTGTGATTTAAGCATCGTCACGTTGAATCACAAAAAATAATATGTATTTCATACTTTTTATATTACCCAATAATTATTTACCCAACGTGCGACTACTTACTTCATATTGAGATTATTATAATGAGCCCAAACACGCTATATTTGCAGTAAATTGCTGAGGAGTTGGGTATCCCGCAGACTATTTGATGCTGCAGCATCAGCTCAAGGTTACTACTTCATGGAAATACCAGCAAAGTAACATTAAACCAATTTCAAATGAATTGGACTTGTTGAGTTAGTAAACTCCTTTCATCATCGATTTAAACTCCTGGACAGATCCATGCCATTTTTCAAACTAAAAAAACCGTATCAAAATCCGTTTACTCGAGCGATAATGTCACGGACAGACATACAGATACACAGATAAACACGTTAACTACCACCCTTCCTATCTATTTGTTTTGGGTAAATTTCATACGCATAGCCTGGTAACCCTGTAAATGCATCTTCTGAAGATTGACAATAAACGGTCATTGACATATTTGACATGCGTAGATAGGTATCCATTACCTGTCGACAAAATAGTGCAGATTCACTTTCAGTTTTCAGTACAACCCGCGACGTCCATCTGCGACTGACATCGCATATTCAATCGCGCATTTTTACAATAAAAAAAATCAACAGGTAAATCTAGAAAATAATCAAATTATCGACTGAATGTTAAATTTTATAGTTTTCAGTGGTTATTTGAAGAATGCTAATATTTGAGCTTTATTGAATTACCTATGAATGTTTCCGGTCCCGGGCCGGGCGTAAACATGATCAATAAAGCTCAAATACTAGCTGGGATGCAGTTCGCGCCCGCGTCGTGCCCACCTGTTGTCTACTTTCTGTTTGGCGAATAAACTTTTCTTTTTTATTGTGATTTGTTGTGTTTATATACAAAAAGGTCAGTAAATATATGTGCTTGCGTTATTATGCTGTTTATTATTTGCGCGAGATTGAATGTTGCGTGCGTTTGCAGACAATGCAGTGGTCATAAGGTAATGTATTTCTATAACTAACGAAAATGTCTTATCATGAATTATATCTGGTACTGAGCGCTTCATGCAGATAAAGCGACGTGATTGAATATGTCTACCAATTTTTTTTTTTTTTTTTTTTTTTTTTATACTACCAAGTTGGCAAACAAGCATACGGCCCGCCTGATGGTAAGCAGTACCTAATTGTTGATGATTCGAGTTAATTTTGGAATTCTTTTACTTTTTTGATATGGATTGTAAAGGCGCGCGCATAAATCAATAAAGGGGGTAGAACTAAAACGGTATAAGTGTATGGTATCAAAGAATGAAACTGATAAAAATTCTTTCACAATCAGCCAAAATACACCCACTGCTGTACATGGTCTTTCCATAGGGATTTTCACAGCATTCAGTCTTGGCCTTCTCCAGTGCCTGCCAATAACCTTTACTAGGTGGGTTGTTAGTCTACCTTGTTATAGGTCTTTTCAGGGTCACAATATACAATGGTGGGTCTTTCCCCAGTCGGGCTTGCTCGCTAGTATGTTTTCCTACTTCTCTTAGATTAGATAGAAATAAAGGTAAAAGATAGTAGGAGAACTTATGACTCCGGAGAACAAGAATAAAATATTCAGCATATTTATTATGTAATACTTTTATATCTATTTTGGTAAATGTAACTATAAATGGGTAGGACACATAGCTTGAAGAACCGATGGCCAGGGACTGAAGGATTTGTAGTGCAACCAGAAACTGGTTGAAGTAGCCTGGTAAGATCTCCAACAAGGTGGACTAACAACCTAGTAGCAACTGGAGAAGGTCAACTCAAGAGGGAATGCTGTGGAATGTCCTATGGAAAGACCATGTCCAGCAGTGAACAGAAAGGTTTCGTAGTGCAATCACAAACTGGAAGAAGTAGCCTGGAAAGACCTCCAACAAGGTGGACTTACACACTGCTTGAGCGGTACAAAGGCTCATATCACTGTTAGATCCACCTTATAATAATTATAAAGTTTAACCACCTCTTTGATACTTCCTCTTTGAGATTCTGTTATGTTTACGACTCACATTACCTGGTTAAGTATACAGAGATGCTAGATATTAGCAATATAAAATTGTGTAACATTGTATAGGTGTCTAAAGGGTTTCCTATCTCTTCTACATGGTTTAGTAGACTCACATGCCAGGTCCAGAAACACAAGAAAAGAAAAATTTTTAGTACACAATATATTTAAATAAATAAAAAAGAAACAGTTACAAGATAAATAGATAACTCAGGGTGTAGATCTTTAGGCACAAGTGTTAGTGTATAACTGGCCAGCGATGACCAGGTGAAAGAGGGCTGCAGCCACGCCCTGTTGGTTCTTATATAGGCAAGCCTGTGCAAGCAAAGTTTGAGAGAAGAAAGTGTTTAAGAGAGGTAGGGCACCATACTAGCGAGCAAGCCCGACTGGGGAAGGACCTCCACCTTACAGAAGACCACAGCCAAATGACTACACACAGCGGTGTAGTTGTGTTCCTGTGTGTGAGTACAGGTCTCCAGCGCTCATTTAGGAATGCGTTTTGAAACAAACGTATTCCTATCCCAGGGTTACTTCCATCTTAAAGCCCTGGTGTAAAAAAAAATGGGTTGGCAACACGCAAGTGATACCTCTGGTAATGCAAGCGTCTATAGGCTACGGATACTGCTTAACATCAGGCGGGCCGTATGCTTGTTTGCCACCCAAGTAGTATAAAAAAATAAAATAAAAATCAAGTTCTTATATTAAGCAAAAGCGCTGTGGGATAGCAGTGGTGGACGACTCAACATCACAATTTATCATAATAAATAATACACTCACTATGCTACCTACTCATAACACAGGTGTAAGTTGTAATAACCATTTGGAGCCAAATGGAGATGCTGGGTAAAGTATTAACCGTGGGAAGTGCCAGTCTTAATTCTACAGATGTTTTAATAGCTATCTGCTAAATAACAGTATTAACAAGTCCAATGAGTAAATATTTATAAAGCTCTGTGCAACCAGGAACGTTTGGTCTAGCAAATTAAGTGAGGACTTAAGGACATCAACATCCTTGACTAACTGTATGTGGAATTGCTTGTAGTATATTATGTTCTTTGTGAAACAAGTAGGTATTTATTCCTTTGTTTCAATGGTTTTGTATTTCACATAGCATGTGAAATGGAATGGTACTCTGTCATTTAAAATTTTATGATGATTACATACAATTAGAGATTGATTCAATAATTTTCTTTCATCTTGAAAGAAAATGATTGAATCAATCTCTAATTGACTTAGTGAATGATCAAGAGCCCAGAGCATTCAATTGATATGTTTTAATTTTTTTTTTGTAACCACATAATATGTAGTTATGGTTTATGGTCTCCATCTGTTTTGTTAAACCAATACACAGACTACTCTCTAGTGCGGAAGTTGTCTTTAAAAAAAAAATATTCTGCCAACGTCAAGGTGGAGAGAGAAAGCTTGTGGTCCATGTACAGCCTACAAAGGAAACCATAGCTATTAACACCGGCCAACCAGTTTATTAGCTTTCTCTCTCCACATTGACGTTGGCAGAATCATCTGTACACCAAACGGATGGAGCCATATTAAAAAAAAAAAAAAAAAAAAGATTGGCTCATTACTTTTGTAGGTTATAAAAGGACAAGTATTAGTAGACAAATATTTTATTTCGTCGTCTTCTAAATCGTTTCACACTTGGCAGAGCCATCGAGGTCACGATGATTGTTTAAAGTGGAAGAGGATGATGTAGCCTTACGATGCCTCGCCAATTATTTCTGTGGGTGGACAGTCTGGTGCACTTAACAGGAATCCCTTAACATTTTATTTACTAGGATACGAATAAGAGTGAGTTAACAAAGTAGGAAGTTTTTTTTTTTTTTAATATGGCTCCATCCGTTTTGGTATACAGATGATTCTGCCAACGTCAAGGTGGAGAGAGAAAGCTAATAAACTGGTTGATAAATGTCTCTCATTTTCATTGATGATGTGATGTGATCTTCAAATGTTAAATGATACAGTAGGTACCCATGCTATGTGAAATATCATTATTGATTAAGTAATTAGTAAAATGTATGTCTAATCCTTATCTTAATATATATATTTCTTGTGTGCGTGTGTATGTGACTGAACTCCTCCTAGACGGGTGGACCGATTTTGATGAAATTTTGTGTGTGTGTTCGGATAGGGCTCCGGATGGGTTAGATTCACAATTGGACCCGGTAGGTGGCACTGCTGTCCATATATCAGCTTCTTCAGGCAGGAAGACGTCTGCCAGGTTCACTAGTTCTTATAAATAAAAAACCATGCCACTTTTCATTGTAATTGAACTCTTCCTAAATGGCTCCGCTGATTTTAATAAAATTTTGTGTGTGTGTTCGGGTAGGGCTCCGGGTGGTTTAGATTCACAATTGGACCCGGAAGGTGGCGCTGCTGTTGGTATATCAGCTTTTACAGGCAGGATGACGTCTGCCAGGTCTGCTAGTAAACAAATGATCAACAAATTTTTTCCTCCTTGTTTGTCAAGAGCCTAAACTTCTATGCATTTAAGTTATACAATTTATACTACTTAGGCAGTAAACTAGAGTATACTAACCATAGTTTGCAATACCAGAGGCATCACTTGCTGGTTGCTAGTCAAAAAATTTACTAACTCAGAGTACCCCTGGAATAAATAAGTACTGGAAATCTGAACTCACATTAACAGGAATACCAACTGCACCACTGTGCAATTATTTTGCTGTGCTGCTGTGCCATAACAATACCACTGTATTTGTAAACATGGCAGTTTTCAGATATCGCGATTTACACATTTTTTGTTAAATTGGATATAAAATCTTTAATATCTGACAGTATTTTTTGAATTTTGGATATGCATTTTATTAGATTAGCTTATTATAAGCCTTCCTTTACAAAAACCCTAAGCTATGCCTTCCTTTACAAAAACCTTAAGCTATTTAGATCCACAAACTGTTTTGTTTAAGTGGTATAAATGTGTAAGACAATTTTTTTGCCAATCAAAAGTTAAATGGCGAGGTAACAACTTAAGTCACTTTACCAACCGTAGTTAAAGTTAAGAGTAACTAAATATATATCAATATCCTGACATCCTACTAATATTATAAAGGCGAAAGTTTGTAATTATAGTTGGATGGATGGATGTTTGTTACTCTTTCACGTAAACACTACTGAACGGTTCTGGATGAAATTTGGCACAGAGATAGATTATGGTCTGGAATAACACATAGGCTACTTTTTACAGCGATAACCGACATCCACGCGGGAAACAGCTAGTATTACATATATAGATAGGCCTATTGATCTAGTGGTTAGTGACTCCAACAGGTAAGCCGGAGGTTGTGGGTTCAATTCCCACTGAGGACAACACTTTGTGTGATGAGCATGGTTGTTTGTTCTGTGTTTGGATGTTAATTATGTATGTATTTAGTCATATAAGTTTATTTATATGTTGTCTGATTACCATAGTACAGGACGTGCCTAGTTTGGGATCAGATAATGGTGCATGAGTTGTCAGAAAATATAAAATATTTCATACATCAATGATTGCTTTTTTTTGAAATTATACTACTTAGTTAAACCAGCAACCAAAATGATGTCTGGTTTTTAATATTTTAATAAACATAATTCAAAATAATTTATTCATATTAGATCACAGGTCAATGAAAAATGCCAAAAATATTGACATTGTATTAGAATACTTTTGATATTATATTATTTTAAAGATATAAATATATTTTATCCACACCATGACATAATTTATGGTAAACATGTTTGAGCAACACCACTTACCTATATGTAATCTTACATGCATCAACTGAATAGAATATATCTACTATTTATTTGCTTAATAAATTAATCTGAATATGTGTCTGGGTGTAATTTATTTATCTTTATATTGTATAATTCTTCTGTCCGTGTGTTATGTAGGTATGTCACTGAACTCCTAAACGGCTGGACCGATTTTAACCCAAATAAGCCTGAAACTATTTTATTTTGAAAATTAATTTGTTTAATTAAGTACTTGGCCTTAAGTAACATAAAAAATATATCGCCTGTAACATTTTCAGGAAAATAGCCGTCCTATATATAGGACAGTAGGAGAATAGCTAAATAAAATGGTTGTTTGACAAAACATTATATAATCATTACCGCGTTGTCTAGTGGTCGTTAGGTGCAATTTCAGATCACGAGGTTCCAGGTTCGATTTCTGGGTCGAGTCAAAAATCGAAATTGGGTTTACCTGTACCTTGGAAAGCACTTATGCATGATGTTTCTGCGTGACCCTGTTTTTTATATGCTGGCGTGCAACCATGCCTACCAAAACCACGAGTAGGCCTTCGTCTACGCTGCAATGATCATTGAGAGACGAAAAGTGCCAAAAACTTTTGTATGCAACAATGTTACTATAACGAATGGGTATATTTTTTGTTTATTTATCCTACAGCTCCAGGCAATCGTTGACTCACAAGTACTTAACAAAAATTAAGTCAAACCTATCCATAGTGTCTATGAGTTAGTAACTAAATCGTGAAATGAATAACTTGTTCCTCGGACTAGGAGAGTTCAAAGCTAAATTAAAATTAGCATTGTTTCCTATAATCCTCTTTATCATCAGAAATATTTTCCAAAGCATTCAAAATTTCATGCGTAGCTCAAGGGTTACCAACAAAATTACTTACTATATTAGCCTACTGTCCTATATGTAGACCACCACTATTTGTATCGAATTATATCCAATGTCCAACGTCACGTCTACAGACTTTGTAAATAGTAAATAAAAGGTTACCGACAACATATACCTAAACACAAAAAAATTACTATCTTAGAAATGTTATCTATACCTACCATACCTGTAATCTGATATTCTGTAACTCTCTTTTATTGCACACTTTTCAATGCAATATATAAGACTCATAACTAGATTTTCCTATTTGTGCTACAAAAGTAGGTACATAGGTTACATTACTAATCACAAACATAAAAAATAATATTGTAAGTGAATAATCTGTAATATTTTTACCGTACTATATATAAGACGGTAGGTTTATCTGGGTTAATGAAATGTGTGTGTTCGGGTAGGGCCCCGGATATATATCAGCTCAGCCCGGTATATCAGCGTTTCCGGGTAGGACGTCGTCTGCCAGGTCCACTGGTAATAAGTATGTTTTTAGAAATATATAAGTAAGTATGTGTATCAGTTGTCTACTTACCATAGTACAGGCGCCACATAGTTTGGAATCAGATGGCGGTGTGTGAGGTGTCCCAAAAAAAAGAATCGTAGTGTAAAAATGGGACGAGACACGTAGCTACCTACTGTAGTGTCTGTAGATATGCCACAGCTATGGCCTGCTTATGGTAAAAGTTGATCTATTATGCATATTAAAAAATATATCTTATTCGTCAACCTTTCTGCACCCACGGCTGGGTATAGGTCTCTTTTTGTGCGCCACCTGTTTCGATCCTTTGCCAAGCTCCAATGGTTTTCCGCCGTCCTTGTGTCGTTTTACCACCTGAGCCTCTAGACAAGTGGCATAAGCCATAGTCGAATCGAAAAGTCAAAAAAGAAAATGTATGGGATTTGACGTAAGTTTACGACATTAAATCGTAGACTCGCATCAAATTCCATACATTTGATTTTTTGACTTTTCGTTTCGACTATCGCTTATGCCACTTGTCTAGAGTCTAGCTCTGGTCTGCCTGGCAATTTCCTTCCGTATCTATTTCATAATAATACTTACGTAAAGAAGTGTGATTACTCAGGTGTTGCAAGCGTCTATAGGCTACGGTAATTGCTTAACATAAGGCTAGCCTTATGCTTGTTTGCCGGCAAAAAAGGTGCCTATTAATATGGGGTTAATACTTAATGAAATAAAATGTCAGTGTAAAAATTTGATGATTTTGGGTTGTTTGTGTTCCTTGACCTGAATTTCCTCAGCATGCTGTCTTAAGCTGACACTATGTGTTTGCCGCTCCAGAACCTGTCTGCCTTAACGGCTATTGGTTCTGCGAGCTGTGCCTTATACTTCACCACTTATTTGATGCCTATGTCCAGCAGTATCGTACTTTCGGCTGAGATGATGATGATGAAATAAAACCAAGATATGATTCCACATATAAGAAAAAAATTTAATAATATAAAACATGTATGCTACGTAACTGTTCCCACGGCGGGGCTACATACATTCATCAGAAAAGGAAACGAAGAAAAAATAATAATAATAATATCTTAATATTATTATTCATATTTTATTCTTGTAAATATTTATGATTAGTAACTATATTAAGTTTTATATACAATGCACGGCCCATAGGAGGTATAAATGCCGTTTAACCTACGAGATAAACATATTAATATTAAAGCTTGACCTTTTTTAATATCCGAACTTGACTATCGGATTACAAATAATCAGTTCATGACTATCCAGATAATTATCTATCTAAAACAATAATGTTTGTTAATATTAATCCACAATTTCTAAATTTTCGATAAATGCATAACAATTATTCAAAAAATGCAATTTAATAAACATAGTCACAACGAAAAAATATTCTTTGAGAACTATCCTATTGACATTAATACCCTACAGATTTTTTATAGCTATAATACACACAAGATCATACAAACAATTTCATAACTTTTCATCCAAGTATATATTCACTTATATAAAACAAAACATTGGACATTAACAGCTTTTACAGAAGAGCCCGTTGTTATTATATAAAAACTTGCAAAAATGTATTAAAGCTTTCAATTTTATAAGCTAATAGGTACAATAATAATAATTATGTGATGTATATTTAGATATCTAATACTTTCATAAAGAGTTTGAGCCCTTACATACATAATAGTGGGGATTGTCCCTCTAACATAATAACTATCCAGATAGTCAGAGCTCGATAGTCAGATGTTGATATTTAAAAAGCGCAGCTGTTTTTACTGACGTAACAGAACCAGAACAACCACGTAATTTGGCATTTTGATGTAATTTGTGACGCCATTATTCTGGTTGTAACGAAAGTTACATGTAAATATCTTATAACCGACTGTGGATAAAGACAGATTTGCGAGACTACGGGTCACAAATGTTATGGTGAAAAGTTCTTGACAAATATATTTTATTTTAGGATTTAAGTATGTATAAGTAAAGTTTAATCCTAAAGCTCTTTTACAATCAATTATTTTATATTTCACAATTTCTAATATTTAGGGTCTACCAAAGTGGTAACTGGTACAACCATACAGAGTATTGTCTAAAAATTATTATGTATTTATTTAACAATTTAATACGCGTATCGAAAAAACTATGTTGTTCAGAAATATTCTGATTTAAAAAGTATTTTCAGTGGGTATGTCGTAGTTTTAGTCCAGGCAGTCGATTATAAGTAGAAAAATCCTTACAATATGATATACTCCAACCGAATCGAGTAACGTTTGGAATGTGAAAACCTAACTTTTAATTAATATAAAAATGTTAAAATAAGGCACCAATAGAAAAATAACATTACGTGGTAGGCAGCTGACGAAAATTTGTCAAACTAAAGAAATATGGCGGTTCTACAATGATTACGATACCCGTGTTCTATTTTGGTTTACTCAGTTCATTTAGCAAAACTAGAAGTGTAATAAAAACCTACTCAGTTGTTTTGAAACAAGAGTGATATATTCCTCTCCTCACCATATCACATCAAAATACGTTTTATTTGTTAGTTAAACAGTACAAATAGAGTGCTTGTGAATCCCTTAACCAGAATGTCTTTCAAAATGTGGCTGTTCACATATTTGCATACATACATACCATCACGCCCGTCTCCCAGTGGGTAGGCAGAGGTAAAGACTATGGTACGCCTTCGCCTCCCCTACATTCATCAACCTCTACATGCATTAACGTCGATTCTTGGTACTTTTAATTATAATTGCAGTCATTTTAAATTACAATATAACTATTTATCCACTGGTGCTTAAACTCAAACTCAAAATTCATTTGACTATTATTTATCTCTATGCCAAATTTCATCCAAATCCGTTGATCCCCTTCGGCGTGATAGAGTAAAGAATTTCTTACATCCATCCATTCAAATTTTCGCATTTTTATATTAGTAAAGATTTACGACGTCGCTTATAATCTGATTATTATTTATTTAATAATCGACGTTCATGTAGAAGAGGTTGATAAATGTAGAGGGGACGAAGAAAGTATGTTTGGATCGAAGCAATTGGCATACCATAGTCTCTGCCTACCCCAGCGGGAGACGGGCGTGATGATATACAAAGCACTCGTATTTTATTTTGGTCGGAATAAGTGCTGTAGCGCAAAGCAGAGAGCTTGAAATATTAACGATAATGACACCTACGTAGGTACATATTTTCAATAATGTTTGATATGACGTCTGTATGTTATATAGGTCACGCTAGTTTTTACTCAATATTTCATTACATATCTACGTATGTAGGTACCTATAGAGCTGTGCCTAGGCTGCGTGGGGTAGCGCGCCGCCACCCAGGGATGCGCGCATGCTCAGTTGGTATGCCAATATCTCTCATTTTCCACTGATATTTTCGGCAACAAGTGGGACGTTTGTAAACAAAGGTAACAATAATATTTTGCCTTGTTTGACTAAGTAATTGAATGTATTTGGTCGATTTCGATATTTTTGCATGTTGCTTTATGTGCTTTTGATGTTTGTGTTTTAGTTTAACTTTGTGATTGACGATATACTTGGCGCGGGCACCGGGCAAGCTTGCACCTACATATCACGGTGCCGAAGTGACTCAACTGAGGGGTGCACTTGGAAACAGATTCAGGTGCTCTAATATAACTCGCAATTAGGTGTTTCTTTTGTATTTGTATTATATAGCACGAGTTCTGTGGCGTTTAACATTTGAAGATAACTGAAAATGATTGATTTAATCTGTAACCAATTTGCTAATTGAATGATCAAGAGCCTTGCATTGATCTTTATTTTCAAAAGTCACCGTACCCATGCTGTATTATATTATTGTTTAAATAAATGTCCTCATAATATGCGCGGGAGATATTATAGTGCACAAGTGTGTGAGCAAACACAAGGGCTGTTATTATTCCCTCACTCTCATAGTCCGAACCCAGGACCTGTCATCAGCGGTCACAGAACTTGACCACTGAGCTACCGAGGCAGAAAATTATTGTATATAGATGACTTTAACAATATGATGTATGAAGATTGCAATAAATTTTAGTGTCATTATTTTAGATTGTTATGTGGTTGGTGGGAGTAATATATTAACCCGATTGTGTCCGATTGTGCTTTCCATAAAGTTTCTGTTCGTAAACTCACATTAATGTCATTTTTATAGTAAACTTGATACTTATAAACGCTATTAATTCTAAAATTGCCTTGTATTTTTTATCCAACTAAAAAGGTAAACATATTCTTGTTTTATGCTTTGTTTTTTGTCTTGGTCACCCTTTTATATCCCTACCAATTAACGTTCATAATTATAATGTGTAAATATTTCTATGTACAGGTACTGGACCAGTTCATCAGCTTTTAAAGCCACACACCACTCAGGTAGGTGCCTTTTTCATACTTAACTTTTTATAAGAACATAGAATTTAATAACATGTGTTCTTATATTGTGCGTTTTGAGATAATAAGAAGTTAATATAATGATAATAATGGATTTATTATAATTTGATTTAGCGTTTTGTTTTATGAAGTAGTAACGGTTTATAGGTATTATTGGCAAGTATTTTATGACATTTGGTGACGTCTTCCTATGTGCAAAATTTAAGAAGTAATTAACACTTGATGATACTTTGAAGTTATATTCAATATGCAGCTTTATATGAAATCATTCTGATGTTCTAACAAGGCTTTGTTAATCTATGTTGCAAATTACATCGCAATTCTAAAGTTGTGCAGTTCTATGGGATTTCCGAATGTTGTTGACCTGAATGATGTGTGAATGCTTGGAGAAGGCCTATGTTCACTACTGGACGTCTTTGGCTGAGATGATGATGGGGTTTTTTTGTGAATTTAAAATACAACGGAGCTTAAAAGGACATTGAGATTGCTTGAATCATTGAACATGTCCATACACACAGTGCCGCGTTTTACATTAAAAAATATTTTCCTATATATTTTTTCAGCTTAAAGTGTAAATCCTACAAACTATTACTTTATGAAAATCGCTTCACGATTCGGTGGAGATATTAAATCATTCAAAATCTAACACAGCCGCATATTTTAAATGACAAAAATTTACTATATATTATTTATTTTATTATTATTACGATTTCTAACAGTGATTTTAACTTTTATATCTATTGTACTGAATAAGGGACAGTCATAATAATTATATAGAAGAATATTCTGCCACTTTGGGTTAGGATAAGATAGACACACAGTGTATGGTGTTATACTAAGGTAGAGGGTAGGTACAGACGGGCTATCACGAGGATGAGAATGCAGCCCAAACACAGTGACATTAACACGTTTAGCAGTTACACATATTTATTTATAATATTTGTCTAATGATCTACATATGCACTTACCAGCCATCGTGCATACAACTAATTAACACATTATGTATATCCATCCATGAAGCAGTTACACATAACCTATGAAACATGTATATTTATGTATGTATTTAATAATATAATAAACTTATGAATCACATTTATATTTTTTTAAATATTTTTTCTTAATCTATGATTTCACAGTTCAATACATCTATACATTGATCTAGATAAAAATGGGATAAAGATATATTTTGTCCGAGTTTTGTGAATGGTGATTATATGCTAAATTCGTATGGCTGCTCGAAAACTTCGATATTGCGTATTTGACCTAACCCTTAAAGTGTTCAATCTGTTCTTTGTTTCTGTTAGCTAGCTAAGGGTACAGGGGATTTTTCACTGAACAGAAAGCTTTACTCTAATATCCAGTAACTCTGCAAAATCATGGTCGTAAAGCAAGAGCAATAGCAACAGCAGACCTCCAGAGCCCCATCTATACCCGTGTTATCTACGCCTTTCGAAAGCAATTAGTCAATTGAATTCTGACATTGGATAATGGCGAGAAAAGTTCAAAACTTTATAGTGCTTTGGCACTATAGTATGACTACTTACCCTGTGAAGGATAACGTGCGATTTTACTAACACTCATACTTATTTATATTCACAAGAGATTTTAGATTCGAAAATACATAATAACGAACTGAATATTTATTAGTATAATAGGACATACACGTATTTATTTATATTTATGTTGTAACGACAGTTTACAATGGTTAATATATTTGATATTAGACACCATAATAATTTTAAACAGACACTCGCTACAATCCACAACTATTATTATTGCTATTGACCACGTAATTCTCGGTTATCGTCAATGTCAACATTCTCTAAATATTATCGTTAACAATTTTGACAATCCACAACAAAAGTAAAATAAAAAAACAGTATTTACTTACAATAGGTACATAAAAAAGCTGAGATTTTGTAAATAAACTCTAAAACGTTTAAACGCATTATTTCATTTACGAAGTCCTTTTTGAGTTTTGATTTGACTTTTGACACTTGTCTGACTTGTCTAAAAGTAGGGTGCCAGTGAAGTATCGTTGCCAAACGATTGAAAACTATTATGAACAAATTTAAATCGAGTTTAAATAATTGAAACGAAAAAACTTTTATTTTATTTTTGAATTACTGTTATTATGATAATAATTATGTTAGTTTTGATCTTACTATTTTTTGGCTCTTTTATAATTAATTAACTTTGACTATAGAGAAGACTGGATACTTGATGTGATGATAACTAGTTTTAATGATTACTAGGTTTAAAAACAAAGCAATAACAAACAGTAACAAAAACAAAACAAAAAAGGGTTTCACAAAAATGGCGCTTTACTGTTCAAATACCAAAAAAAAATATTACTCTTTTTTTTGTTATTTAAAATTAAACATGTACGTATACGTTCTCAGTGATTGTCAAATGTGTCAAAAAGGACTTCATAGAAACGTAATTATAGGCAAAGATTTAAAATAGGTAATTATTTTATATAAAATATTAAAATTAAAATTGCTTAAAATTTATAAATACTTTTTTGCTAAAGCAACGTGTTTACTTAAACTAAACTTTAGATAAAAAAACATTATTATAATATCTAGATGGGTAGGTAGGTACGTGGTTCGTGTAACATTAAAAAATAATTAAAAATGAGGGATTTCTTATGATCAAATTTAAACACTATTCGTAGTGATAATTAGACACACGCACTCTTAGAAAATAAAGTAACATCTACATTTGATTAAAGTAATAGGCGTACAGTTACAATGCCTTTGCTATATTTTTCTTTTTTTTTCTCACTTATCTTTAACACTAAATCATAATGATCATATTTTTAAGTTATCAATTAATATTTTCATATTTAATTGTTAAATATTGGTCGTGTGTATTTAATTTTATTGTACTACTATGTTAGTGAATTTTCTATTATGTAGAGTGCGTGCGGTGTCTGCTATAATCAAGTGTGTATGGGGAGGACTAACTAAAGTTTAATTAGTATTGGCCCCCGGGAGGTACTTGACTCTATGATTGTGCTAATATGGCAGTTTAATCGTTCCCAGTCGTTGTTTACACTTAATGATTTATTATCTAGTATAAAAACTAGATTAAAAAACTAAACGATTGTTATACATCGTAACCACCACAACTAACGTGTACAGTTAGAATGCAGTGTTGTACAAGTAGGTATTGCAAGAGTTGTGTCGTTAATGACAGCAAGATAATAGGTATAACTTATTATTTAATTGTAATGTGTAACGTAGCAGATTAACATTAAAAATGTAAATATTGCACCTAACTATGCTTTGTATAAAAAATATTTAACCGTGCGAAAGCTAGTGGCCGTTACGCAATGCGATTAGCATTTTGACAAACAAAAAATATCTATTGTGTCCTGTCCTGATCGTCGACGCCTTGCAGGGTGAACAACGGGCTAGAGGTATTGCTGTCCTTGTTTATTAGTGAGATCAAGAGCAAGCACGCAAGCTCACCGCGCAGCACGGCGTCGGCGTCGCAGCCACTGCATCCAAACTATAGGCCTCTTACACACTTAGCGTTTGCACATTACAAAAATACAAAAAAAATATGTACTTATAGGTGTTAACCTCCCTGTAAGCTAAAAATCGATTTATACGCTACGTGTGTAACGGCGTGACAATACATGAAGACAACATTAAATCTTATAGATACTTAACGAAATAAAGTCCAGTTTACCGCACAATATCGGAATGAAAGAGTAAAGAGAAAGCTTAACATTATCGAATAAAATACATTATACAAAATAAACATACAAATCTGCGTCGAGGCAAGAAACAGTAGGCGAACGGTTTTTAATTACAAAATGTTTAACTTTCCATTGAAGCTGTATTATGTTATGATGCGGTACAAAATAATAACTATAATAAAAATAGACCGCAACTGTCTCTAACCGCGACAAATCAGGTAACGCGACGCACTAAGCCAAAAAATATAAAGATTGTGCTTAGCGTCGGTGGGAGCAAAGCCGAACTTCCCAATAAATTAATAATATGACCGCGAATGAAATGCAAGTGGGTATTCCCACACGATGGCACAACAAACTATCGCTTAGCGATAGCGAAAGCTCACGAAACATTAAAAATACACAATAACGGTGAATATATTATATCGAAGTCTCTGTAACAAATAACTATGATAAATTTGCAACATTAAAGAGATTTCGAATAAAATAACACCATTTTACATAAAACTTAAAACAAAATAATAACTTTAAAGCATCAGGTGCAATGAGTTATGACTCGGCTACGAAGTAGCGGCATTCTTTGGCTTGTCGCTCCAGGTGAGTGGACTCATCACAAGTGTTCAATTCCTAACGCCACACAACCTAAGCGCAATATACGAAGTAGTTGAGAGGGGCCCATCTACTTGCGTGCTCGGTTTCGTGGCTTGGCACGAGATGCCCGCGGCGCCCGAGGTGGACGGGGCGCTGGGGCAGCCTCGGGCTACGCATGCCGCTTTGCATGCAGCGCCAGGTGGTCGGAGCGCGAGAAGCACCGCTCGCAGTGGCGGCAGCGGAATGGCTTGGCGCCGGTGTGCTTGCGGTAGTGCCGCGTCAGCTCGTCAGAACGGGCAAAGCGCCACTCACAACCTTCCCAAGAGCACTTGTACGGCTTTTCCCCTGAAATTGAATATTTAAAGTTAATATTTGAATCACTTCTATTACCCAGCAATTTACTAGACATAATAGGAAGGTAGTCTCTGGACTATAATGAGAGTTCATGTATGACGTAAATAAAATAAAAAATCTTTATAATTGCACCCAAAGTATAAAAATAAAACACGCAATGAAAGCCAAAGTATTTTCACAGCTTCAATACTTCAGTCTGTTAATTAAATCAGAATTACCGACGCTTTAGGATTATTAATTGTCAGAAAGTCAGAACTAGTGGAACGGCAACTTATCAAATCGCGTAAACAAAACATTTGATGCGTCGCAGCGACACTAATTGACACGGTAACGACAAGAATTCGCGCGTTATCGGAAATCTTCGGGAAGATTCGGTCATGTTCGGCAGAGGTCGGTGCCATCGTGCAGTGCACGTGAATAGGCTTAGTGTAGATAATTAGCCTATTGCGTGCACGTGCACATGTATATCTATACAATTTGTATAATTTTTTTTGTCCCACGCGCTAAGTGCGTAGCTCGTATCTCATAGAAGTTACCTAGGTACTCAAGCTTCACTGTGCTCATTGACCTAGTAGAGCACAAGGAATCTTATTTACAGGGAAAATTGGTCTTAAAAGTTTCGTCGTTTCGTCATTATTTCGTTAGTATACTCTGTTCATTACACTGTGACTGTGGTGTTAGTATGAAAGAGTTTCTTAAAGTTAGACTGTAGTGTTAGGTTTAGCCGAATGCCGCTCGTAGTGACTCGGACTCGGTCGGCGCCGGTAGCGACACGGAGCGACGAACCGAGCCACTGTAACGACGGATAGATACGCGCCTGCGCCAGACGCTCTAATCTAATATCAATACCTAGGTGACATGTAGGCGTTGTAGCTATTAATAGAGCATTAAACATCGCAGAAGAAACGTTGCCTAGAATTATTTCCAGACTATTCGAAATGGTCATACGAAGCAAAGCTGGTACATAATGTAAATTAAATAAAAATGTAATTAAAAATGTTCTTGGACAAAAGAACCTGAATAACGTTCAAACCTAAAACTGTAAAAAATTACGTTCAACCACTTAGCGACTTGGATAATTCATTAATAATTGTAATTGTTGCGAATCCTTACTAATATTATAAATGTGAAAGTTTGTGAGAATGGATGGATGTTTGTTTGTTACTCTTTCACGTAAAAACTGCTGAACGGATTTGGATGAAATTTGGCACAGAGATAGATTATGGTCTGGAATAACACATAGGCTACTTTTTACAGCGATAACCGACATCCACTCGGGCGGAGCCGCGGGCAACATCTAGTATTAAATATTTGAATGCCGATTTTTTTAGGGTGCTGCTAATGGGTTTATAGTAATATAATTTGAAACATATATCGCTGTATTTACTTCTTATTATTGCGTTACTGAGAATATAATTATTATATTATTTATAATTACTAGCATAATCGTGCTCTACATTTTTAAAAATTAAGTATATTCTGATAGATCTGTTTAAACTTATACTGTCTTTTGTTTTATTTTAAGTTATTTGTTATTTTATTAAATAAAAAATATATATTATTGGTATTATTTTATTACTTTTTATACCTAAAGTGTTTAAAAATGTTTTGTTACTTCTTGTAAATAAATATACTTTCTTAATTTATTGTTTTAATTTTAAGTTATTTATATTTTGTCTGTATATTGATTTTTATATAATTGTTTTTTTTATTAAATGAAGATATTACCTATTACAATTTTGTTCTTTATTTTATTTCTACGGATAATTTCTTGATTTATTTCTATGGCAACTTTAATTAAACACATTTTAATTAATTCTGATATGTGATAACATGGCAGTGTATTTTACAATCACTGTGTTTTAAAACCCTGATTTCGTGTCATCATCAGCGGTGGTGGCCGAGTGGTAAAGTAATCGACTTGCACCTAAGAGGTGCGAGTTCGATCCCGTGTGGCAGTACCAATGTGAATTTCACTTTGTGGAGTTTTCACTAACGGCGAAGAAAAATATCGCGAGGAAACCCACATGTCTTAGGAGAAATTACTCAAACTCAAAATTCATTTATTCATTAAGGTTACAAAGTAACACTTAAGAAGGTCATAAATTATGAATAAGCCAGAAAGATGATGTCAGCTACTAAACTAGCAAGAAACCCAGGCCACTCTTTAATCGCCAGATAGTTACAATCTCTTGTTAAATGCAAGCTGATGCCATCAAAACACGATACTTACTTTATTGATAAAATAATGTAGTAGGTAGGTACTTAGTACTAGTCGTGCGAGGAAAAAATAGTATGGTGTGAAAGTCTGCTTCAATTTACATACTGCTATTAAGGAATAAGGCAATATGTGAATAGTGACAATTTTTATTATAAAATTTAAATTCTTAAGACATGTCTGATTCACCAACCGGCATTAGGCCAGCGTGTGATTTAACCTCCCCCTCTCTCTTGATAGAGGAGAGGAGACCCGTGCCTAACAGTAAGATATTATATGGGTTGCTATTATGTTTTGTTCCCGTAATCAAGAGTCCTTGTCCTTTCTAGCACTAGAGTTCAACACCGACTTTGATACGATTCGTAGTTGATTTAAAAAAATATTCTAAAAAATTTAGATATTTTAAAAACGAAACTACATATTCCAGTATCAATAATTTTCATTGCCAGGTCAGACAGTAAGCTACAGTAGCTCATACCTATTAGTTTAAACAATGTCTTTGCGGTTATTGGTTGTCATTCCTAAACATAAAATTGTGTCAAGTTCACACATTTAGTAGTCTTATCTTTTGTACCTAATATTAACTCGAGAGTACACCAATAACCCTTAGACTAGTAGAATATGAATTAGTATATAAATAATTTAATTCAGTAGTCAATATTTATTTATTTATTATTTATTTTCAGCCTGTACTGTCCTACTGCAGGGCAAAGGCCTCCCTTTTCCTTTTTCCACTCAACCCGATCTTGTGCTAGAATAGACCAGTCTTTCCTGTACGCATCAAGCTCGTCCCGCCATCTGAGTCTGGGGCCTACCACGATGCCGTTGGACATTTTTTGGTACCCACATAGTGCTAATTTTCGCCCACAACTCGTCTGACATGCGGCAAACATGCCCATACAATAAAGGTAGGTAGGTACTAATAATATAGGTACTTTATGTGGCAATAAAGTAGGTATATTATTATTATTTTACCAATTCCTGTTGCTTTAGTGCAAATAGAACAAGATTTTTTTTTTCTGATTGTTAGTTTTTACTTTTTTATTCAAATATAACAACGTACTCGTATTAGTTAGTGATTCTTACATCAAACGATGGCCAGTACTTTGTTTTAGACACAGTTTTTATATCATAAACTAACTTCGTGTTATCCAGGAGTTTTTTTAAAGAATTAACTAGAAGTCGAATGCTAAAAATAATAAGGAATCTCAATTACTGGATTAAAAACATGATGACACAATCAGGGTTTTTATAACACTGCCATTGTAAAAAATTTGTTCCGACCTATATATAATTTTGATAGTACATTAGGTTCAAAAGTGCTGTTATCTTAATGCAACTCTTATAGCGCCAAAGATATACTATTTACTCTACTATTAGATGTTCTGTTCGTAGTGTTTTATCGTCTACGACTATAATTGAATACAGTGCCATCTACGACGCGATGTCTGTATCTTTGACATTAAGAGGCTGCATTTAGCACAGCGCCACCTATTCGAAATCAGCAGTTGTTAGGAAAGGTTGGAAGTTTCAACTAAAGTCAATAGAGCGCGTTACTCGGCGTGCTCAATGTAGGTACGTTGGCTTATTCATTACAGCGCCACCTATCAGTGTGAAGCAAAACCACTAGGTTTCGTAAACTTTTGAAAGTTACCCAGTACATTCTAAATACTTTGGTCAGCGCCATCTATCAGTAGGAAGCAAAGCGACTTGGTTTCGTAAACTGTTGAAAGTTACCGGGCACACAGCGCCATCTGTTCCACGCCGCTTGAAGCTTTTACTACGAGAATTTTAGTTACACTGAGTACCGCAAGTCAAAAGTCACTAGATGTCGCTAGCGTTAACAAACTGTACTTCACATATACACACAGCAGGGTTGCACTGCATGCAGTTTACGGGAATTTACAACTAGATGGCTCTAGTAGTCTCTGAAAACGACAACTTATAACAACAACCTGTTGATTCCAAACTATGAAAATATTAAAAGCACATGATCATAACTTTAATTGTTTTAAGTGGATTGTGTTTGAGTTTGATATACCTTAAGCCTTCGACCTTGATAATTGGAAAGTGGATAGGCAGTACTTGTAGTCTTTTTTCTTCTTCATATTACAATATAGATCTTAGTGGCGCGCACCAGCTCCGCACGCAATGAACATTTTAATTTAGGAGTTAAATTTTTAAATACATATCTTTGTTAACTAGAAGCGGGTATATGAAATTTATTAGACTTCTATAAAACCATTTATATTTATACCTACCTTATTCTAAGACCTGAAAATACATTTTTAGTGCTCATTTAAGTCATTTATGGAAGCATTGTGCATAATTTGAAGTTTGAAGCCGCAGCGGTTTTGGCTCTTGCTTTGATTGCGTTCATGAATCAGTCGGAACAAGCAATTATATACTCTTAGTTACATTAGATGGGCATTATTACTGTCAAATTCGAAGTCCGTGTGGTGACGGATTAAGAATACAAATGTCACCACCCCGTTCCATCTCGAGGGTGTCGTAAGAGTCGACTAAGAAAGTAAGTCAGGCAGACAATAACCACTGCAAGAGAGGGAAAATTAAGAACAAAACCCTATACCAACCCATTTGGGCAGCATGGTATAGTAGGCTAATATCCTTCCAAATGTATGGAGGAGACCCGTGCCCAGCAGTGGGACATTTATGGGTTGTGATGCTGACTGTCCAATTATAAACCTATATAATATAACTAATGTAAAAATTACGTATACGAAAGGAATTTTCACTGACTTTAAATGATACCCTTAATAAAATTTGTTTTTGTCAATAATATTTTACATAATAATGTAGCTAACACTAAAATAATTAATATATCTACTCTATCTGTAGGTACATAATATACTTTAATAAAAACAAGTATGGTAACTAAGAATTCTGAATAATAATAATAACTACACAATGGAATTAGTTTCATAATCGATACACACGCAAAAATAATATTACTAAAAAATAAATAATAGTTAAAAAAACTAAAAAAACACGCTTTTTATTGAAAACCGAACTAAAAAATAGAAATAAAATTTTAATAACTTTAAATTAAGATTAAATTAAAAATAAAAATAAATATTATTAAAAAAAAGGGTAAAGTGCATGGTGTCAATCAATAGTTATAAATATTTTATTGACAGATATTAAATAAATTATATTTTTTAAATTCTTAATCTTAATTTAAATGTATTAAAATTTATTTTCTATTTTTTAGTTCGGTTTTCTATGAAAAACGTGTTTTAAAGTTTTTTTTAACTATTATTTATTTTTTACTTTTTAGTAATACATATTATAATTATTTATAATTTTATCAAATTAGTGTATTGTCATCGGTCCTCGATAAATCTACAAAGTTAAAGTGGGTGAAAATCGCGCCCAAAGAAGTCGGTTACAAACATACAAATATACAGGTGAAGCCAATAAAAAGCGTGTAAAAATATGTTTATATGCCAAACATAACACGCATTAAAAATCTAGACCAGTTTTAATCTGCCCAATATAATAGGTATATATTTTATACTACTTGGGTGGCAAATAAGCATACGGCGCGCCTGATATTAAGCAGTTACCGTAGCCTGTGGACACCTGCAATATTAGAGGTATCTGCACTTGCTTGTTCCCAACCTATTTTTTTACACCAAGGCTTTGAGATGGAGTGCCTCTAGGATAGACTGGGCACTAAATACGTTAAACGTTTTCTGCACGCCTGTACACATATTTCAAAATATACAATAGAGTTTTGCATGATTTAAAAGCGGGACCAGTTGACAAAAGAAAAGTAATAAAATTATTAATTTAGTCAACTCATCCCGCGGGATCAGTTTAGAGCGGGATCAGTTTACTAAAGAGCCAGGAAAACGGTGAAAAGCGCTGAAGACTCATACACAGGAACACAATTACACCGTGTGAGTCATTTGTCATTCTGTAGGTTGAGGTCCTTCCCCAGTTGGGCTTGCTCACTCGTATAGTGCCCTACCTCTCTGATAATGCATCCTTATAGGTCGCATCTATTAGTCACTATGTTTAATTTTGACTGGCCTGTTGGTCTAGTAGTTAGTGACTCTGACTGCTACGCCGGAGGTCGTGGGTTCGATTCCCACCCAAGACAAATCTTTGTGTGATGAGCACGAATGTTTGTTCTGTGTCTGGGTGTAATTTATCTATAATATGTACGGATTTAGAAATATATAAGTATGTTTATCAGTTGTCTGGTTGCCATAGTATAGGCTCTGCCTAGTTTGGGATCCGATAGCGATGTGTGAGTTGTCCCGAAAATATTATTATTATTGGCATTACAACATATTATGTATTATTTGTTTGACATGTGTAAAGATTATGAAACTACTTCGATTGTGCAGTTAATCAATATTAATTACTTACTATTTTATCCAGAATCCTAATAACCAGATTTGTTCTTTTTATTTTGTTCTTTTTATTCATTTAAAGTTATTTTTGAAGCAGTTGGGATTTTTGATTTATTATTCCATTACTAGCGGCCCACCCCGACTTCATCCGGGTTAAACTATTTTCAGCGCAACTTTCTTTTTTTTTACATAAGAATCTTCTCCAGGCAATATCAAACACAACAAAAAAAGAATTACCGAAATCGGTCCAGCCGTTCACGCGTGATGCCGTGACAAAGGGAAATAGGGATTCATTTCTATATATAAGAAGATATTTAATTTTCTGCCCATCCAAAAGTTAAGTTGCGTGGCTGAAATTGCTTTTAGCGATAAGGACACCCATTATATACCTACATATACCTAAATATGTGAAATAATATATGTATTTGTAAATGTAATTGGTGTACTTTCAATAAAGAGTTTTCTATCTATCTATCTACAAGACAGTCCATCAATATTCTATATTTTTAAACAAGGTATTTAGTTACCTCTTAATATTATTTATTAATTTTAAAGAATGTCTTCTCTTTCTTGATGTATTTTTTTAACATGACAGAAGTAGGTTCCTACTTATAGGTTTATTTAACTATGATCTTGTATTAACTGCTATAGGTCTTCAATATGCCTTTTTACACGCTTTTTATTAGCTTCACTTGTATGTTTGTATATTTGTATGTTTGTAACCGACTTCTTTGGGCGCGATTTTGACCCACTTTAAACGGCCAGACTTCGTTCAAATTTTGTAGATTTATCGAGGACCGATGACAATACAATAATTTGATAAAATTATAAATAATATTATTATTACTAAAAAGTAAAAAATAAATAATAGTTTAAGAAAACTTAAACTTTTATTACAAAAAAAGCGTGGGGTGCTTTTAAGATATTATCAAAATGAAACTATTGACACCATGCACCTCACGCTTTTTTTAATTAAATATTTTTTTTAATTCTTAATTTCATCTTAATTTAAATTTATTAAAATTTATTTTCTATTTTTTATTCCGGTTTTCTATAAAAAGCGTGTATTTTAGTTTTTTAAAACCATTTTTTATTTAGACTAACAGGTAGAGGAGATATACGTACTTACAAGAAAGTAAACATTTCGTCGATATTATAAACGAGTGACCCAAATAATTTGTTACCCTTCTCAAGGGTCCAACGTTGTGCGCAGATCGATCGAGCAACGGCTTAGCGTCAGACCCCTCCGTATTTACACATCTACTTATTTACGTTGATACCGTAACTCAATTGTGTATAACCCTCCTATTTTTTAAAATTTGCTGTATGTAATCCTATTCATCCAAAAAACTTATTAAAGGATTGTGTTTTGAATTTAAACCTACTTAAATGTGGTGACACAAAAATTTTGCTCGTTAATTATTAACCAACTTAAAATAGTCTTGTAATTTCTGCCCTACTAAGGATTAATGGCATAACCGCATATCAAAAGATAATGGAGAATGCATCTTAAGCATCTCAATTTAGAAGCATTTATCCCCTAATTTGTGTCATGTACTTATGTCTTTCTTCGTTAGCAGGGCAGATTTGATAATGACGTTTATAATTCCAATATTTAAATTAAGAAAGGAAAGGGAAATACGGGATCGGCTGTCTCCACTTTTCAGTCGGAAATCAGTGAGTCTATTTTACGACCAAAATAGGTAGAATTAGTGTTGCCAGTGCCAATGCTTTTATAGTAATTACATTCTCTTCGTTCTCTAAAAAAATCCCAACATAAATTATATTATAATTGGGCTCTATCAGTCTGAATAGCAGATGACTGCGGTAAAATTCGATTTTACTACAAATTAAACGAAAGGGACGCGTTCAAATCAATAATTAATTTCCAATTTTACAATATTCGTGTTAAACTAGCAGGTAATAGGTAATAAGCAACGACACAAAAAATCGGTGGAAGGAACATTTGCGTTCACCGCAGATCGCGTGAATAAGTATAAATATACATAGGTAGGTACTAAGAAGAGTGAGTGAGCTGCGTTGCGCAACAATACGCACATAGAATTTTCAGCAAGAGTAAACGAGACAGTACTATAATTGTTACTTCAGATTTAAAACGGACATGTTATTACATAGAAGTAGAAGCGGTAACGCGCATCTATTGATTAAAATGTTTGGTGGTAGGCCTTGTGTTGTAAAATCTACCTCAGTATGTACTGTACAATTTATTATGTGAAGCGAAAACTTTCGGTCCTCTTTTAATATTAGCAAGTACGGAGGAATACGGCATATAGTTTATACTGAGAACTACCGAAAGCTAATATTTTTATATAATATGCATTAACAATGAAATAATTTAATATATAAAACCTGCGACTTGTGGTCCAGGGAAAGGTTGAGGGTACCAGACCACGTGGAAGGTCGCCTATGAGGTGGACTGACCAAATAAAAGCGGCAGTAAATGGCTCATCATCACTACATGAATGTACGAGGAAGGCGGCCATCAGAGAAGAGTGGCGGCGCGTTGTTAAGCTTGCCACTAACACCTGAAGTGATGACCACGACCACTCTGTCAAGAGTGATACCGATAGAGAAGATAAAACCTGATGTACCTACCTTTATTGTATATATCTGTTATACGTCGCTTAAAGCTTTTACTACAAGAATGAGTACCGCTAGATATCAAAATCAGGGTGGGCAATCACTAGATGTCGCTAGCGTTAACAAATAAAACTTCACATAATAATTATATACATACACAGCAGGGTTGCACTTGCAGAAGTAAATGCAGTTTACGAATATTTAAAACTAGATGGCTCTAGTAGTCTCTGAAAGTGACAAGATATTAAAACAACCTGTTGATTCTAAACTTTAAAAATATTAAAAGCACATGATCATTAGTTAAAAATGTTCAAACTTAAAAGAATAATGAACTATCCATCATTATTTCAGATTCGTTTAGCCGTTTTGGCGTGATTGAGTAACAAATATCCATCCATCCAAACTTTCGCATTTATAATATTAGATTCAATTCAATTCTTGATATTGAAATATTTATTAGTCTGTGGTCCAACAGCCGCAGAATATAATTTATTTGTAGTTTATTAAAGGTTAGAACATTATTATTTAAATTAAACCCGGTCTAATAATAATTTTATTAATAATAATTGTTAATAAATCTAATAAGTTATCAGCATGTTCTTTTTAACCGACTTCAAAAAGAGGAGGTTATCAATTCGTGTGTTTTTTTTTGTTACCGCAGAACTTCCTCATTTATGGACCGATTTAATTTTTTTTTGTCTGAGAGGACATACTTCCAGTTTGGTCCCTGTTTCATCAAAAGTAAGTTCTGATGATGGGATCCATGAGGAATTGAGGGAACTCCTCAAAAATTATAGGCACACATAGCAATTTCAATATTTTTAACAACACATCAAACATTTGCATTCAGAAAATATAATATGATGAAGTAAAACTGATGAAGAAGACCACAAATGGCCACCTGAACTTCCCAATAATAAGTATATTACGGATGGCGATTAAATAAGTTTCCATTATGGTTGCTAAGGTACCTAGGCAACGGAACTTCATAATTAAACAACGTAATCTAGCCATTATTAAGGTTTTTGAAATTCTGCAACATGCCGTATTGAAGTCGGTTTTTTTTGTTAAAATTATTTAATATTTAGATTATAATAATTGGTTTTATAAAAGTAAGTGAATTTATTATTTAATAATGTACCTACTTATGTCAAAATATATTATATTGAATAATATAATATTGAGTCTGTGGTCAAACAGTTGCATTGTTTTTTATTTATTATTATTATTAGGACTCTGAGTCGCTGGGCGATTACTCCGTCCTACGTGAACAGCAATAGCAGCAATACAAAAAGGCAATCTAACACTAAATCAAACCTAGATCTGCCATCTTGATGAAGATTTGTACATCCTGTGACTCTGGATTAGATAACATATCATTCAAAGGACTAACCATTAAGGTCTTACTTTATAAGGTAATATTGGACATTTGAAGTTGCATTTAATCTATAATTAGTCTGTGGTCGAACAGTCGCGAAGAGTAATAAATATTAGCGGTAAAAAAAATAGTAGGTTAGTATTGTGAACAGCAACTTGAACTTCTACGCTCTATTATAAAGGGATAATGTAAAGAAGTTGGATTTAAAGTGGGCAACGTTTAAGTTAGGTATTACTGTGGTGACTACGGCAACCATAGACCGTGAGTTGCTTTGCCAAATAAGAGAGGAATATTAGTAGATTGAAGCGTCTGTGTATCTTACAGCACTAAAATGGATGGATTAATTTTGATTACGTTTGTTTTTTTATTCAAGATTGTTTATGACTCAGTTATGCTTAATAAAAAACGGATTGCAACCTTCTTTGACGAGCGTGTAGCATATAAATGACTAGCGACCGGCACTCGCTTCGCTTAGGTTTATTTTACTACCAGAAAAAAGTCTTTTCTTTTTTCAGGTTAATATATAGACTATGACACTTACAAATAACGTGGCTTCCTATTGGTAAAAGAATTGTCAAAACCGGTTCAGTAGATCCAGAGATTACCTTCATATTCAACCTCACAAATTTAACCTTTTTATAATATTAGTATACTATAAAGAGGTTAAGTTTGTGAGGTTGTAAAACGGCTAAGTGTGCAAAAATTACCAGTGTGGGTCCTCTTGTGAGCCTTCAGGTGGGAGCTTTTGGTGTACACTTTGTCGCAGGCAGGGAATTCGCACCGGTGCACACGGCGGCGAGGGTCTGTGGCGTGTGAGAATCCATGGTGACGATGTACTACTGGTCGCCGCACTGGAACCGGACTCGGAGGCTCATCTATAATGCAAAATATGTCACAATTGAATTAGGGCTGTAAGGAAAATTAAAGTTATAATTTAAAGTACGTTTAGGTCGCCTATAATGTGTCCTATTATAATACGTAAGATGGATGAGGTCAAAAATTGTAGAAAATTGCGTCTAAATGACAGAAAAGCCTTAGTTTAATAATTTGCCTATAGACTGCTGCTCAGCTCCTAAGCGGTACTTAACACTCAGCCGCAGTTCCAGTGTAGCCGCAGTTCGAGGGAAAATTTGAAGAAAACTTCATCAAGACAATTATTCAGTTGTTTCGAATATGGAACACCTTTAGTAGGTTCTGAGCCTTGAATTTGAAATTCGAAGAGTATTTAACCCGAAATATGTAGTGTATAGTTGTTGGACATCGAATAAATTTATAAATTGCTTGATAGACTTAAAATTGGAACACTGTGACAGGATATTTTAAAATTTCAAGATTGGTTATTGAAATTGAAAAAAAAATACAATAAATAAAAAAAATTACAACGCTGCGCTGTGTTATTGACAATTTGACACTAGGCAGGCAAATATATGTAATGCGATTTCAATTAAAATCTGAACTGGATGCTTTTTGAAACGAACGTTTTCCTATCCCAGGGATAATTATATATAACAACCCAGGTTATAAATAAAAATCCAAGTATTATATAAAAAGCATACATACCTCGTGGCTCATCAGAATCACTAAGAGGCTCAGCCTTCACTGTGGCTGTGAAGGTGTATGGTGGAGAAGCCGGCGGGGTAGTAGAAGTATACGATGATCTTGCCCACTCTTCCTCTTGAGGTGGATCGCGGCGCTTGCGAGGTTCCTCTCGGAGGTATCTCTCCATTTCGTAACATGTCTGTAAAATTAAAACTTTTAAAGAGACCTTACTACACCGTCAATCAGTGTAATTCTATGAGGGTTGATGTCATGAATATTTCGTCAGGCATGCGGCCAGTGCACTTTGGACTGCATCCATACATTCTATATAAAATGCAGTAAATGAGCAGGCCCGCACCGCAAACTTACGAAATTCACATATATTCTAGGCTCAAAAGGGTATTCACGAAAGGTAAGACGGTAGGTTTTTAACGAGACTGTATCCTTCCCTACGACATTCTCCATTCAGGTCAAAATACCTAGTAATGTAATAGGGACTTTCGATTTCTATCAATTTTCTTTTCACATAAAAACTTTCAGAGCAAAAAATCTTTATTAAAAAAAATACATCGAAATATAACTCATTTTTTTGTTGTTGAAAAATATGACCAAGCTACATGTTCCTGGAAAACATTGAAAATAATGTAACAAGCATTGTAGGGTTCGCAAAAGAGTTATTTTCATTGAAGGCGCTATTACCTGACATTATAGTTATTTAATAAATTCCTGATTGGACAGTATGACCGAACACGCTTTTGTAATTCTTTGCTTAAAAACTTCACATGTGAATAAGAACTTTTTAACAAAATTTAAGCCAATGTTTTTTTTTTCAAATTTAAATCTGGAATATCTCGCTATACTTTGTTAAAATCAGACTAATCTGCAAAAGTTATGCGCTGTCATATATAAAAAAAACCACGGAGAAAGTGTATAAAATGCGAATAAAACATTTTTTTTGTGCCATGACTTTAACAACTATGTCTGCCAGTATGTCTGGCTACTGGCATTGTGCTAGCTATAGGGATAGTCCGACCTTTTTTGTATAAGCATTTGTATAATTTCATATCGACATGGTTCTTAGCTATGTTTTATAGAGTCCAGTTCAGTGATATACGTGGGTACATATAGCCATTTTGAAACGATTATTTTTTAAAATTAAATCTCATAATATTTACTAACTATGTGTAACATTAAGAAGTACATCTAAATGTTACACATAGAAACCTATGTGTTATAAAGTCTATGTGTTATAAACACTATTTGCTGACCATTTCAATTGATTTATTATTTTGTCGAAGTATTCCGATATTTTTCGCAGGTGTTGTTCCAATAATGGCACCTGCGAAAAATATCGGTAGGTGCCCAATGTGGAATACCTTAGGTGCCATTCACTCAGGTGCCATTAAAACGGGTGCCCAATATGGAATACTTCATTTTGTCTAATGCCACTAGAATTTAAAATATAACTAAAATGGGCGTAAGTATAATTCCCAAAACTAATAATATTAGGACAAATGAACCGCATAATTGAAAGGATAGATATAAATAGATGAAACAGAATATGGAGTCAAACTTCCTGACATACCTACTTCTATCGCAAGTAGCGGTACTGTAGCAAGTGTAGTGTGTGTGTTCTCTGCCTACCCTTAAATACGTGATTTTTTGTATGACTTTTGTATTCTTAAAATTGAATAGAAACTCGGGACATGTTAACCCGCGATAGTTGTAACAAAACCACAATGTTAAAAAAAAGCTTTTGTCTCCTACGCCCTTATGATTCACGCAACAAGCCTTTGCCTTAGCCAGGTCATTGCTCCCACCCAAGGCTCACCTACAGACTGGACTATAACGGTACTACAATACCAACTTTTATTGACCCTTCGCTAACAATTGACTAACCCTTATTAACTGCGCAATAAAGTATAATTTCGTTTGCCATTCGAATTACGAATGTTTCTTAGTTGAGTGGAAAGGCTGTTGTAGTACGCGTAACATTGAAAAAAAAATATCTCGAGAATAGATTCATTCATTACGGTAAGCAAACTTATTACAAAATCAAACTCATTACATGATTTGTTTTTTAAATACTCGTAGAAGTTTTGAAAACTTCTACGTGTATTTAAAAAACGAATGATGTAATAAGTTTGTGGAATTTTATATTTGTGCTTCTGTATAAAGTGGATTTTGCTATTTCAGACGTAGGGATTAATTTCTGCAAATACCTTGGTATTCTTCCGATTTTGATTTTTGAAGTGAAAACTTATTTTAGCACGGTACGTATATTTTTAGATGAGATAAAATCTCTGGATTCGCGACACCGTTACGAGACGCAGTTTGACATATCCGAAAAATCTTTTTCCGAAAAAAAAACTTTTCTTGCTCTAAAATTTATAACAACTGATTTGCCTAGTGTGTTCACTTTTGTCGGCTCTCCTGGGGTGCAATTTTTTTTCACTATATTATGTAGAAATCTACACTATTTCCGAATCACAGGTTACTTATTATCGACATTAAAATGTGAGCGAAGAGGGAGAAAATAAATAGATAAATAAACGGGAAAGTTATAAGAATGTATGGATGTATGTTTGTTACTCTTTCACGCAAAAACTACTGAACGGATCTGGATGGAACTTGGCACAGATATAGATTATTGTCTGGAATAACATTAAGGATACTTTATTGCGATAACCGACTTCCACGCGGGCGGATAAAGTGCATGAATTATCAGCCACAGCACACCGTCATCCGCCTTCCCCATCAATCCGTCCCAGTGAAATTTCTTAGGTCATGGGTCCACCTAAATACTTATTAACGTCATAAAAATACTGCCAGTTTTTTTCCCTACAGTCACTAGAAAAATTGGCAAGAAAGTGTGACTATAGTAATCAGACTTTCTTGACAATTTTTCTCGTGGCCGTTTCATGAAAATTTTAAATTTAACGATTGACCAGTTAAGTTACTGATTGTACCTACCATACGAGCGATAGCGATATATGACGATAGATATTACACTATAGAAAGCAAGCGTAAATAATCCCATTTCTTTTTATTAACCATTGTAAGCAATGGAAACTTTCCTTGCTATGGGAACAGAGAAAATTGCTTTTTATACAATAACTGGGACTTTACAAAGTCACACCTAGACTTGTAACAACTATCTGCCGACCATTTTTTTTTCTCAAGTGTGGGAATTGAATACACGTATACCTTAAACATGTGCAGTCATAAAATATCTCCTAACTCTATTAATACCACAGCGCCAATGAGGGCCGTTGCCCTATTTCAAGCAAATTTATTCACTAATATCGACGACCACGTTATTATTTTTTAGAAAATAAATGTGTGATTTCTATTATATTTAGTCCGCGTGGTAATTTGGAATATTTGCCCCGATTTCGCAACATATCTAACTACTGCTCCGCTCCTATTGATCACAGCGTGATGTTATAAAACCTATAGCCTTCCTGGATAAATGCACTATTCAACAAAAAAAATATTTTTTCTAATCGAACCAGTACTTTCTGAGATTAGCGCGTTCAACCAAACAAACAAACTCTTCACCTTTATACTATTAAGTATAGATAACTGACAAACAAGCAAACGGTCTAATACTTGGCTATGGTCTTCTACAAGGTGGAGATGATACAGCTATCTTTTTCTTTTATACCAGCAAATAAACACCCAATTGACGGGCACAATTCTTGCTTTGTGTGGGCATAGAATCTACAATACGCAGCGGTCTTTGATATTTGACCGTTGAATGGTTAATGACCTAGGTTGACTCTTTTTAAACGGTAGAAACTAATACTAACGAGTCAGCCCCTCTAGACAAGTGGCATAAACGATAGTCGAATCGAAAAGTCACAAAAGCAAATGTATGGGATTTGACGCAAGATTACGACATTAAATCGTAGACTCACGTCAAATTCCATACATTTTATTTTTTGAATTTTCGATTCGACTATCGTTTATGCCACTTGTCTAGAGGCTCAGGGCTTCTTAACAATGCTAATTAAAACGAGCACTTGTACATACATGAATATCACTACGCCGATCACTCACGTCTCTATGGCACTATAGCACAGATTACTAAAGTGTTACTACACTATAGTGCGCCAATGACTATGATTCAAACATAATTATTTCGCTTCCTTTATATTCATCAACCTCTTGCATGCATAATAATATATTATTATGTCCTCCAGACCCATTTATAGATCTGCGAACGGTCAGTTAATACTATAATAATAGGTTGATACGTTATCAAATAAATTGACTGCCTTGGTGGTTCAGTGGGTGTAGTATGCGCCTGCTGTGCACTGTGGGTTCGATTCCTGCGCAGGGACAAAACTTTGTGTGACCCACAAAGAGTTGTTCGGAGTCTGGGTGTAATTTGTGTCCGATAATTGTATGTTTGTAAAGTCCCCTGCAACACAGAGCTTGTTCTCTATACAATAAGCGGTCCACAGTTGGAAAGCCACGATTCGTCTGTGTGGTGATGGATTAAGAATACAAATTTCACCACCCTGTTCCATCCCGAGGGTGTCGTAAGAGTCGACAAAGGTAGTAAAGTCTTTTAAACAATATCCATTGCAAGAGAAAGAAATCTCGAAACAAAACCCTATACCAATCCGTCTGGCTAGCATGGTATAGTAGGCTAATATCCCTTCAAATGTATGGAGGACACCTGTGATGGCTTCAACGGACGGCAACGAAATTACGAAAACATTGCCCATACTTTATTTTGGGCGAAAAACGTAGATAGTCGCACAATCATACTATAAAATACACTTATGAAATGTATATTTAATGTGTTCATGTACCATTTAAGTGTGAACACGAACGATGCCGGTACTTAATATTCGACTAGACAGTGCGTCTTGTTATAAAACTGATACAACGCGAATCGCTTAGCTACGGAACTTGGAATAAAAAATGTAGGGGCGCTGCTTGTCATACAAATGAAGTACAGTGACCATGATTACGATTTTGGTAAGACAGCCAAACAAGGGATATTTTTATACAAGTGTTGATGTATCGACCCTTTAGTTATTTTTCGATTTGACAGCCAATATTAAGTGCGGCAAATTGTGGCTTTGCACGACGGGACAAATTTTTATTTTGAAGACAGGCATTTAAAAAAAAAAAGACGTGTGTCACTCGGGGACTGCCGCGGTAAAGCTATTGCATATTTTTTAGTATGATTTTTTTATCGAAACAAATAAAAAAATATTTTACAGAATTATCTAAATCATTTTATTTTATTCTCAATGATTCATAAAAATATATAATAATAAAAATGAATATTTTTTCACATTAATATTCTTTTAGATCAAAACCTCCTGACACAAATTTGACATATTATTATTATTATTGGCCGTTTAGAGAATTCGTCATTAAAAAAAGTTTTACCGCTGTGCGTTTCGTTACGGAATTTCTGGATTCGGTCTCCACGCCACGGCCCGCGACAGAAGCTATGTAATAGCTTAAAATGTAGCCTATGTTACTCTGTTATAAATATAAAAGAATTTATAAAAACCGTTCAGTAACTTAAGAGTTTATTATTTACAAAGAAATATAAAACTCTTTCCTTTGTGGTTTACTTTGAAGATTGTTTTCTTAAAATAAATACTAAAAAAGTTTATTACAGGTGTTATTTATAAATGAAGAAATCATCTTAAAACTTGAGCTAAAGTTAAAACAGAGTTAGACATTTTATTTTCAAAGCGCCCGAGTTCAGAGTTAGACGGTAAAAGTTAAATAAACAGTTTGTCGAGTTATGCCATACTTTGAAACTAATTCTATTTATGTGATGTATTACATTTTTGGTAAAGTTCGGACCAAGCTAATTATACCCTCGTTCAGGCACTCTTTGAATGGACAGAAAAGAAAGTTAGTCCATCACTAACTTTCTTTTCTGTCCATTCAAAGATTGCCTGAAAGAAATTACTTTTAGCCATTTGTACATAACTAAGTATAAATAATATTTTTGTTTGTAAAAATGTAATTTGTGAACAATAAAGAGTTTCTGTTCTATTTTATTCTATCACTGATTTGACAACATTACGGATTTAATCTAAACTCAATCCTTTGGAAATATACCCCTTACAGTTGTGATGAACCTAGCTGCCAAATTTTAAAACATCATATTTTGATATATGTGAATCAGTGGTTTAATGAGTGTCAAAACGTCTCAGTAGGAGAATCAGGAGTATTTGGTAATTATTGTCTTTTTATAAATTAATAGCATATATGGTCCACTGCTGGGCACGGATCTCCTCTCCTCTATCAAGAGAGGTAGGCCTTAATTTACACACGCTGGCCTAATACGGGTTAGTGAATCAGACATGTCTTTAGAATTACTTCTAAGACATGTGGGGTTCCTCACGATGTTTTCCTACACCGTTTGCAGTTGGCGAATCATTTAATTAGTACATATATAAACTCCACAAAGTAAAATTCATATTAGTACTGCCACCCAAACCCGCACAACTTTCGTGCAAGTCGGTTACTTTGCCACTCGGCCACCGATCTCATTATTGTCTTGGTGCTCCATAAAAAAAAGAATTTAAGTTAGAGGACTACCTCAAACCTTAATAAAGATGTGTTTTCTTCAAAATGTCATACATAAAGAAGCATTAGTCTTCGTTAAGGTGTTATACTATCCACTATGTTAGTAATAAAGCCTTCAATTACACATAAAGTATTTACCAAATACATATATAATAATAAACACAAAATATTAATGAATTAAAATTTCGCCATACGCTTATAATTATGATGATATTAATATATCAGAAACAGGTCGCTTTTGTGGAACAACATTGTTAAAATAATTACAGTTCGCTTTTCGAGTTAATTGGCAATCGCTTGTGGATAATATTGGCTGAGCACATAATTATATAATTAATTACAGCGTAGCAGTTATTTAACTTTCATTTAATTAATGTAGGGTTTAACTGTTTTTTTTTAATAACTGATGTTATGCAGTTACCGTAGCCTATGGACGCTTGCCAGAGGTATCACTTGCGTGTTGCCAACTTATTTTTTTACACCAAGGCTTTAAGATGAGAGAATTGGGAATACGTGTCTATTAAAACGCACTCCTAAATGAGCGCTGGAGACCTATACTCACACACAGGAATACAACTACACCGGTGTGTGTAATTATTTGGCTGTGGTCTTCTGTAAGGTGGAGGTCCTATCCAAGTCGGGTTTACATTATATTATTATAATATTTCTATAAAATATAATATGATTTGCATCTCTATTTGACAAACCTTTACTGTACCGGTACAGTTATCTCATTCAGAGAGAAATTGAAGTGATGGCGGTAATAGCACTTATAAATTTATTTATATGCACCTACTTTAACTTATCTCTGCACCACCTTGGGTTGACTGGTAGAGAATGCCTCAGGCATTAAGTCCGCCTTTATGCATCATATTTTTTGTTAATAATAAAGTAAAGTTAAATAAATAAATATTAACAACTTTTGCTGTGGGGTTAACTGTTATTTATAAAACTTCTATACCCCATAGCCGGGCAACGTCTTCTTCACAGAATCATGTTTTTTTATGTAAGAAAACAAAATTTTAATCCCATTAAGTCATTAGTTGTACCAAGAATTTTTAATTGCAGTCGACGGAGGAAAATTATTTTCTTGGGATACTAGTTTTTCAGTGAATGTTAATTAGAAGTCAAGTTACTTTGATTTAACATTGAATCCGTATAAAAATCTTTTATAAATCGAGCACTCGAGCTTTCAGATAATTAACTAAGGAATTTATGACTTGATTCACACTTTGCGCAGCGTAAAAAATACACTATTTAGTAGCAAAAAAACCTTAACATTTTTAGATGTGAGATACTTAAGTACTGTATGTTACAGAGAATACGTTTTTCATACAAATATTCTGTTTCAATCGACTCCTGGACATAGCTTTCCCTAATTCGCAGGTACAACGAGTATTTTTCTAGAATTGTTGGTGCTTTTTATACCACTAACAACTTACTATGACTTTATTAAAGACCGAAGTAATCGTTTAAATACACAAACTGTCGTTTTCTTGTCTATTTCTCGCTACATTGACAAATGCAAATAAAATCACTCACGTTTTGGATCGATTTATCGTTGAACAGGCAATCTGTCACTCACCAAACTAATTTAAACTTAATATATATTTTGGTAAGGTTTAAACTAAATTTACTTTAGTATAATTACTAAAAGTCTTTGTCAATGCATTAACTAATGACCATGTAATTTATACGTTGAAACTAACCTTATTTATGTTGCTTAGCCAACCCTATGATACCTTCCCCGACTGCCCTATTTACTGTCGTTGTTGACCTAAATTATATTCGGCAAAACGACATTATTTTAAAACGGCTATGAGGGTCCATTTTAATTAGCAAAATATAAATACGTTAAAAACAGTTGATTTATTTTAGGTTGCGCGTGTTTTGAATATAAGGATCGCAAGTAACAGTAGATTTTTTTAATACTATTTTTATACTACGAGGTGGCATACGGCCAGCCTAATGGTAAGCAGTTACTGTAGCCTATGGACGGTTGCCAGGGGTTTCACTCGCGCGTTGTCGGCCCTTTCTTCGTCTTCTTAGCGTGTCGATGGCAATCTAAATCGTGTAACCTAGCAACGAGAAATGCATTTTCAGTAGCGTCCGTAAGCTCCTCTAAGGTGCCGACCCTTTAAAAACCTTATAACTCATTCCACAATCTAATCGTACGTGGCAGGAAAGGAAAGGGTGTACTTTTTGTCCGGTAATTGAATGTTTGTAAAAAAACACCCCAGGCCCAGAACAAACAATCGTGCTTATCACGCAAATGCCTAAATGATCCCCTTTTTTTTGGGAATTGTTAAAAAATATTCTATTGCCCATTCCCACAACATTATCCAATAACAAATAAAACCCAGCGTGGAAATGTAACTAGTTATTTGGGCACCTTTCATCAGAACTGCGACCTCAATCAGATATTTCATTTATAGGTTTCTTTTTTTCTTTTTTTTTAAAGACAAATTCCTCACTAGAGAACAAGCTCTATGTCGCGGGGGACTTTACAAAACATACAATTAACGGACACAAATTACACCCAGACTCAGAACAACTCTTTGCGTGTCCCACAAAGTTTTGTCCTGTGTGGGAATCGAACCCACAACCTCGTGCACAGCAGACGCATATTGCGGCCACTGGACCACCAAGGCAGTAATCAATACTAATTCTTTTAATACCTTAAAATTCAATATCTGATTGTTTGTAAGTAGTTAGGTTACGTAACTTTTATTTTAATTACTATTCATGTTAATAAAATCCCATATAAACATGTTGAACAAAAAACAAGTAACAATTTCTAATCAAGTTTTCTTGGTCACCCTACTTAGGTATCTCCGCACGAATGACTTTCACGGCCGCCTTTCTCAGTTTCTCATGCGTTTTCCACGGTACCAATAGGTATTATCTTATACTGTGTTATGTGAATTGTAACATTAGACACTGGATGATGTAATACGGAATGTGCTATTTGAGTAGGTACCAGAATTGTTTTGGTATAAATTCGTAATGTTGTGTTCACATCGCATCTCCATCGATATGATTCGATTTCAATTTAGGATATTGTTTTCGTACAAGTACGTCAGAGTTGTGTTAGTCAAAATTCAACAACTGCGTCCTTAATCAGATATTTTATTTATATATACTAATATTATAAAGCTGAAGAATTTGTTTGTTTGTTTGGTTGAACGCGCTAATCTCAGAAAGTACTGGTTCGATTAGAAAAAAACTTTTTTGTTGAATAGTGCATTTATCCAGGCAGGCTATAGGCTATATAACATCACGCTATAATCAATAGGAGCGGAGTAGTAGTGAGATATGTTGCAAAATCGGGGAAAATATTCTAAATTACCACGCGGGCGACCCCTAGTAGGTTAATAATAGTACAGTATCTGATTGTTTGTAAGTAGTTTAGGTTTATTTACTTTTATTTTAATAACTATTCCTGTAAGTATCTTATGAAATAAATGTATAACTCTGTACTATTAAGTATTCTGTGGTATAACTGACATTACTATTATAATTTGGGAGTTGATCACGAAAGGTTTGTAATCGGTTTCTCAATTAATCATTTATAGGTAGGTATAGTGGTAAATGAAATTCTGTTTGTCATTAGTATTACATACTACATTAAGTTATCTCTTGATATTTCTTTCGCTGAATATTTATATAAGGTAGGGCACCATACTAGTGAGCAAGCCCGACTAGGGAAGGACCTCCACCTTTCAGTAGACCACAGCCAAATAACTGCTTACAGCGGTTTAGTTGTATTCCTTAGCGCTCATTTAGGGATGTGTTTTTGAAATAAACGTGTTAAAAATGATTTGGCAACACGCACGTGTCTGATATTGCAAGCGTCCATTGGCTACGGTAACTGCTTAACATCAGGCGGGCCGTATGCTTGTTTGCCAGCTAAGTAGTAGAAAAAAAAATTCAACATGCAGTCTTTATTCTCGGCCGGGATACAATACCTTCACTGCATTTGATATTATGTATACCTAGACTCGCAGATTTTCAAGTGTAATGCCTACATCATTTATATCATACTAGCTATTGCCCGCGGCTCCGCCCGCGTGGATGTCGGTTATTGCTGTAAAAAGTAGCCTATGTGTTATTCCAGACCATAATTTATCTCTGTGCTAAATTTCATCCAGATCCGTTCAGTAGTTTTTACGTGAAAGAGTAACAAACATCTATCCATCCATACTTACAAACTTTCGCGTTTATAATATTACTAGGATTTTATGCTCCAATTAGCTTTATTATAGTGTTATTGAGTATTTTGTTTAAACACTTTTTTTTAAACAAACTGCTTTTACTATCACAAGGTTAGCTTTTTGGTTCAGTGGTTTTGAAGGTTAGTTGTGAAATTTGCACTAAAACATTAAATTAACTGTTCCGATTAGTATCTAACCACAAAAGATGGAAGTTCCTTGATAATGTTTTTCTTATCAATTTAATATTGTCTCGTTAGTCAGATTTAAATAGCTGTAGGTATATTAGCAGATATATTTATTTTTGAATACGAAGTATTCCATATTGGGCACCCGTTTTAATGGCACCTCAGTGAATGGCACCTAAGGTATTCCACATTGGGCACCTACCGATATTTTTCGCAGGTGTTGTTCCACTAATGGCACCTGCGAAAAATATCGGTAGGTGCCCAATGTGGAATACCTTAGGTGCCATTCACTCAGGTGCCATTAAAACGGGTGCCCAATATGGATTACTTCTTGAATACAACTAAAGTTGATTGTAATCATTTACCGTAACCCACGTACGCATGAAATACGGGAGGAATCACTCGCACGTTGCCGAAGCAAAAATTTCAGGTAATAAAAAAAAGAGTTGTCACAATAAAATATAGCCTATGCTACTCGCTGATGATGTAGCTTTCTAATGGTGAAAGAATTTTTGAATCATTACGGTATTTGGGGTAGCTTCCTGAACGCTGCCCTGACAAAATGCCTACCTACCTCCTTTCCTATTCACATGGTTACAAACCTGGAATAATTATTCTTGATTAGTAACCAGTTACGGAAATCGAAATAAAAATCTTCTTTCGTAGCTGGTTACGAAACTTGGTTACAAAAACGACAAATTAATTCTTTTTTCGTAGCTGGTTATCCAAGGATGAAAAAATATCCATGTTCGTAGCTGGTTACGAAAGATCAGTTACGATGATGGACCAAAGACAGTCGAGTCGGATTCGACATTCAAACAAGAATTTAAAAATGGAATATCTCTGGGATAGGAAAACGTTTATTTCAAAACGCGTCCCTAAATGGAGTTATAGGTCGTTTCGCCCGCCATTTGTTCGCCCGAACGGGCCAAACGACCAAATTATAAAAAAATATAATATTTGATTAGGCGTTTCGCCCGATGGAGGTTTTATTACTTTTAATGTACAGACAAATTTTGATGCTGTCTGTACATGAACAGTAATAAAACAGCGATCGGGCGAAACGCCCAATCAAATATTATATTTTTTTATAATTTGGTCGATTAGCCCGTTCGGGCGAACAAATGGCGGGCGAAACGACCTATAACTCCCTAAATGAGCGCTGGAGACCTGTACTCACACACAGAAACACAACTAGACCGCTGTTTGTAGTTATTTGGCTCTGGTCTTCTGTAATAAATTACAGGATCATAATAAAACCCTATCTCTCCTAGATATAGGTCAAAGACAACTACCTAATTACCGCTCAAAGGCTGTTTACACGTCCAAAACAAACTGAAATCATAATTAACTCGAACAAAACAAATCTGCCTAGCAAACAAAACAAAAATACTTCAACTTTTTTATTTTAACGAAGCACAGTGCCTATCTTATTTATGTCTTACAAAGAGCGCATTGTGAGTTCACAAGGCTGTTTTTTTTTCAACAATTGCTTTGTAGGTAAACCGAGTCTGTAGAAAGAGGTCATAAGTTTAGAAACGTAGGTGCTAAATGACGATAATTTGACTGTACATTGTCTGTCTAAATAGTGCTTAGTTTGAGATCATTGATTGGTTATTACATCGTGCTTTGTTGGAACCAACTAGTGCGGCCATGATAGATTCCTTATGGGCTAGCGGTTAATGACCCTCACTGCAATGCCGGAGGTCGGGGGTTAGATTCCCAAATCTTTGTATGATACATAAATGTTTGTTCCGAGTTTAAATGCAATTTGACTGCCTCGGTGGTCCAGCGGCTGCAGTTTGTGTGACCCACAAAGAATTGTTCTGAGTCTGGGTGTAATTTGTCCCATTAAATCCAATTAAAAAGTCCCTCGCGACACAGAGCTTGTTCCCTATTGCGGGAGTTGCCTTAAAAAAAAAAATTGTGGCCGTGAATTGTATGTTTGTAAAATTGTTCCCTAGTCAGTGAAGTGTCTTTAAAAAAAACATGTGGGGCAGTCTTTGGGGACTGCTGATAGAAATGAAAACTTATAATGTGACCTATTAGATTATTATTTTTGAACGTGGAAAGTGTTCGGTGACGATGACGCGAGTTTCATGATTTTTGTTCACCCTTAGAAGTTTTCATTTCAAAATATTGTTCCTCAGAATAGTGACTAAATGTTATTGTGCCGAACTATGAGCCGCTCATAGCTAGGGTCACTAATAGTTTGGTAATCGATCAGCGGCAGGGGTATTCCGTTAGAGCAAAAACCGAGCCACCGCAAAAACCGAGCAAAACCTGTCTGTTAGATTGAAAATCGATATTCTGTAAGAGCAAAAACCGAGCCCTTTTGACGTTTAGTCAATAGATTGTGCCGTCACCGAACAATCACAACTGTCAGTTTGCCATCGCTGTTTCTTAGAGAATCAGCTGGCCGGTTAATCTACCAAGGGCGCGGTAACCCTATAGATGGGTGACCGTATAGTGGTAAGACTATCCCGACTGTTAACAGTCGTTAGATCACAACAAACTCCTAAATATAGGTGATCTAAATATCACCAAGTTGGCCACTATGCAAAGGATAAGGATAGATATTGCCGAGATTACTATATACCTTCTGATTTAATAGGTGTTTGGGTAAAGCCTTGAACTATATACTCGTACATAGTTGTATCGAGATGGGAAAGGATAAGGTAGCTCTATCGATTAACCAATGGGAAATTCCCAAACAACTTTCAGTTAGATACGAAAGTGGGTGGTGTGGGTGTCATGTTAGCCGCCCAGGGCGCAGGTAAATTCACCTCCCTCTTATATCTATACAACTCCCGCACTAGAGAACAAGCTCTGTGTCGCGGGGGACTTTACGAACATGCAATTAACGGACACAAATTACACCCAGACTCAGAACAACACTTTGTGGGTCACACAAAGTTTTGCCCTGTGTGGGAATCGAACCCACAACCTCGTGCACAGCAGGCGCAAACTGCGGCCACTGGACCACCGAGGCAGTCAAACCACCGAGGTTGAACGCGCTAATCACAGAAAGCTGGTGGGATTCGAAAAAAATTAACATCAAGCGGGCCGTATGCTTGTTTATCACCCAAGTAGTGTATAAAGAATGTGTACGAGTAAAGCCGTTACCTCTTTTGATAGAGTAGACAAAACAGTGAAGCATAACATAATACATATTGGTTGTTATTATTATTTATAGAAGCATGACAACTGTATAATTAACCAATAACATAGTGCCATTTATGCATCATTAATTACCAGAGAGACACATCAAAGGGATCTCTGAATAGTCACACATTTAACATTTGATTAAATTCTGAGTGGACTGTTTAAGCTGTCAAACATTTCTCAAACATTTGAATACACCTTGAAGCAACATATATATAATGTAGCTACTTCGTCCGCGTGGTAATTTGGAATATTTCTCCCGATTTTGCAATATATCTCACTACTGCTCCGCTCCTATTGATCTTAGCGTTATGTTATATAGGCTTCCTGGATAAATGCACTATTAAAAAAAAGGTTTTTTCTAATCTAACCAGTACTTTCTGACATTAACGCGTTCAACCAAACAAACAAACTCTTCAGCTTTATAATATGAGTATAGAATAAGACTGCTCTGTGACTAACAAACTTGCGTATCGATTCTAAGAACTAATGTTGATAAGTTATAATATCTCTCTCTAATAACTCCCGCACTAGAGAACAAGCTCTGTGCCGCAGGGGACTTTACAAACATACAATTTACACACAAATTACACCCAGACTCAGAACAACTCTTTGCGGGTCACACAAAGTTTTGTCCTGTGTGGGAATCGAACAACCACGTGCATAGCAAGCGCATACTGCGGCCACTGGACCACCAAGAGTTGATATAATACTATACTGTATTTTATTTTAAAAATATGACTCTTACACTAATATACAATCTATGTATCGTTAGAGGTTTAACAAACATTAACTTACGGCGTTAAGTACACCCAGACCTCAAGTCACGAACACGAAGTACACTCAGACTCGGTACCAACATCCTAACTAATATTATAAATGTGAAAGTTTGTGAGAATGGATGGATGGATAGATGTTTGTAACTCTTTCACGTAAAAACTACTGAACAGATCTAGATGAAATTTGGCACCCAGATAGATTATGGTCTGGAATAACACATAGGCTATTTTTTAGCGATAACCGTCATCCACGCGGGCGGAGCCACGGGCAACAGCTAGTTTATGTATATAGGAATCAAACCCACAACACGCCGTACAGAAAAATATTAAGATGAAACTTTAAACCTAGGTTCATTTGACGAAAAACTAAACAATTGGCATCCAAAAAGAAAGCGACTCGGTTCATAAATTACGGAGTTATGCGGTAACAAACATTTAAAAAACACTACTGGAATTGATAACCTCATCTTTTTCTAGTCGGTTAAAAATATAAATAGAGAATGAACGACTTTAAATATAGCTAAGCGTCATTTTGGTGTATTAGCGAACACATACGAACTGACACATTTTTATTAGCGTAGATTAGGAAGTTGTGCCGACGTACATGTACTGGTATGTATCTTTATTTGACGAAAGGACTTATGTATCACTGATATTTTTATGTTAGAAAATTTATTTCATAAAATATTTACATAAATCATTATTAAAATAAAAGTAGCTTAACCTAAACTACTTATAAACAATCAGATATTGTATTTAAAGGTATTAACCTATAAATAAAATATCTGATTGAGGTCGCAGTTCTAAAGAAAGGTGCCCAATATACTGGCCACATTTCCTCGTTGGATTGTAAGGTAATACGTTAACTGATATACATATTAGCTTAGTTATGATTAAGAGAACATAACTTATATAGTATACTAGCTGTTGCCCGCGGCTCCGCCCACGTGGATCTCGGTTATCGCTGTGAAAAGTAGCCTGTGTGTTATTCTAGACCATAATCTATCTCTGTGCCAAATTTCATCCAGATCCGTTCAGTCGTTTTTACGTGAAAGAGAAACAAACATCCATCCATCCATCCATACTTTTTTTTTTTTTTTTTTTTTTTTTATACTACCAAGGTGACAAACAAGCATACGGCCCGCCTGATGGTAAGCAGTTACCGTAGCCTATGGACGTTTGCAACACCAGGGGTGTCACTCACGCGTTGCCGACCCTTTAAAAACCTTATAACTCCTTTCTTGAAGAACCCCATGCTATAGTCTTTATACTTACAAACTTTCGCATTTATAATATTACTAACCCTTGCTTCACTGTTTTTTTTTTATTTTATGTAAATAAACCTTATGACACTGCCAAAAAACGTGGCTTTCTATTGGTAAAAGTATTTACAATATCGGTTCAGTAGATCCAGAGATAACTACCTCACAAACTTTACCTCTTTTTAATATTAGTATAGATGATGTATAGCTACGTTCTGCGGTTTTGCTCGCATATCTACTATGTTGATAATGTACCTTTCGTTGTTTTAGGAATAGCGGTCAGTAAAAGATTATTTGTTTCTAAAAATCGTTGCGAAATTATCTTTTTAGTTTTAGTGGCCTATTATTTATACTGAGTGTAGTACTTTAAGCTATCTCTATACCAAAATGTATAAGAAGCAGTATAGTAATAAAATACAGAGAATAATAATAATAGAAGTTGCGATTAAAAGAGTTCCCTTCACTCAATCTATGACTATGCCTTTTTATTCCTGTGCCCACGTTTCTAGTCGTCGACCGTGTCGCGATGTCTCATTTTGACGGTCTTTTGTTTGTAGTAGGTACCTACTAGCTATTTATCTCATATGACCTTGACACAGCTATAATCAAGCTGTATGCCGCCATGAGTCACCGACAGAATGATTCGTCCTCGTGTTGTAAATTTATACTAACTAGGTATTTTAGAGATTTATACCGTTACCTAAATTAATATGTTATGCAATTCTTAATTCTCTATTGTACACAAAATAATATATCCCTACGTAATAATTTTTGGAGAGGTAGGACACTATACTAGCGAGCAAGCCCGAAAGGAGAAGGACCTCCTCCATCTTGCAGAAGACCACAGCCAAATAATAGTGTTCCTGTGTGTGAGTACAGGTCTCCGGCGCTCATTTAGGAATGCGTTTTGAAAGAAACGTATTCCTATCCCAGGGATACTCCCATCATAAAGCCCTGGTGTTTGTTGCTCTTTTACGTAAAAAGTACTGAACGGATCTGGATGAAATTTGGCACAGAGATAGATTGTGGTCTGGAATAACACATAGGCTAGTTTTTACAGCGATAACCGATATACAAGCGCGCGCGAGCCGCGCGTAACAGTTAGTAATGTATACTTTTATAAACATACATATATGATTACATAGATACCTACTATAATAAGATCTAATAATACCTATTACATAAACATACATACTGATAAGAGTTGGATAGAAAATGTTCCCATGTTCTTCTTCTGAAGACATAGTTTTTTTGTTCTTTTCTTGTAGAAATGCGTCGTCTCCGTGCTGGGGTTAAAGCGGTCATCTAGATATTTATTTAACACTGTTTGACTGGTACGATGATCCACAGAAGCAATAAAAATATGTGAGCCACAAATAGCTATGCCAAGTCTGGGTGTAATTTAGTCCATTCTAATTCGTCATTTTAGTGTTTTTCTTAATGGATTATTCCTCAGAGTAGAAATCGTAAAATAGACTAAACTGTGCTTATAGATGTCGACTATTTCTAACAGTGTTAAGCGTTTTACTTTTTATTTTATAAAACGTGAATATAATAATAATAGCAACCCATATATATCCCACTACTGGGCACGGGCCCAGGGTTTAAGGCCTTTATTTCACAAACGCTGGTCGAATGCGGGTTGGTGAATCTGACATATCTTTAGAATTACTTCTAAGACATGTGAATAATATTATTGAATTATCCGAATGCATAATTATTGAATTTTTGCACAAGCATCCTTGGGTAATCGACAATTCAGGCACGGCAAGGGTATTCTGTAAAAGCAAAAGCTCTTACTGAATACCCCAGCCGTGCCCAACAGTGGGCCATATACGCGAGTTATTAAAATTACATGAATTGTCGATTACCCAAGGATGCTTGTGCAAAAACAAACTTTGGACCGAGCCACCGCAAAAACCGAGCAAAATTCGGCTGTCAGATTGAAAATCGGTATTCCGTAAGAGCAAAAACCGATCCTTTTTGACGTTGAGTCATTAGATGGTGCCGTCACCGAGCAATCACAACTGTCAATATGCCATCTCTGTTTCTTAGAGAATCAGCCGGCCGGTCTGCTATCCTCTATCATAAGAGCTACAAGACTTTTGACCTTATTCCATACACGCTCGCATTGCGTTTCGACATAAGCGTTTCATCACGAGTCACGGTGTTTTCCGATGTTGATTCGTCATGATCGATTCTGAGTGAATGAAACACCCAGTGATCTAAATCTATTTTTATTATACTACTTTAGTTACAGTTACCGTAGCATATGGAAGCTTGCAATACCAGAGGTATCAGTGACGTGCTGGCGTGCCATTTGCGTTTTCCTGTGTGTAGTTATTTGGCTGTGATCTTGTAGAAGATGGAGGTCCTTCCCCAGTTGGGCTATATCGCTGGTATGGTGCCCTACCTTTTTGATCGCATTATTAGAAAATTACAGCAAATAACCATATGGCCCGTCTGATCGTAAATGGTTAAAAGCCAATAGACGCTTGGCATAACAGAGGCATAACTTACTCGTTTTTTACTAGCTACAGTGAAAGAGGAATGGAGCTATATAGCTTCGTTCCTCTTTCGTAAGCACCTAGTACATAATGCTAGTATTATACGGCAGAGTATAATTATGTAACTAGGATCGCCTGCGACTTCGTCCGCGTGGTAATTTGGAATATTTTCCCAGATTTTGCAACATATCTCACTACTGCTCCACTCCTATTGATACAACCTTTATGGATAAATGCACTATTAAAAAATAAAAGATTTTTTCTAATCGAACCAGTACTTTCTGAATAATAATAAAAATATCCTAATAATATTATAAACGTGAAAGTTTGTAAGAATGTATCCAATGGATGTATGCATGTTTGTTACTCTTTCACGCATAAACTACTAAACGGATCTGCATTAAATTTGGCGAAGAGATAGAATATAGTCTGGAATAACACATAGGCTACTTTTTATCCCGAAAAAAACTCTGTTTCCGAGGGAATGTACGCGCGGGCAAATCCGCGGCGGCTAGTTAGTATATACTTGATAATGAGAATATAGACTGGGCAGTATTTGTATTGAAGAGTACTATCAGTATAATTGAAGGTTAAGCCTCGATAAAACTAATCATGGCTGTATACATATAATGTTTACATAAAAAGTAGACTACAGTCAGTCATGACGACACGATATCGCGTATTTCTGAGTGTGACTCATTCAGGAGTGAGCGAGACAGCGTATTGGAATAGGGTTATCACACGTATTTACTACAATGTTTTAAAAAAATACCTACATTTTTCGGTTACATTCGGTTTTTGCTGTGGCTCGGTTTTTGCTCTTACGGAATACCCCTGCGGGTATAGACATGGCTGCTTCGCGAGACTGCTGCCCCTTTAAACAATTGGCCGTTTACGGTAATCGAATCGAAAAAGCAAATTCGACGTAAATTTACGTTATAATTTCGCTAACTTGCGTCAAATCCTATACATTTTCTTTTTTTGACTTTTCCATTCGACTACCGTTTATTCCACTTGTCTAGAGGGGCAGATTCCGTGCTCGCATTGAGTGTGCAGTGAGTCAGTCAGGGAACTTTCAAATTGGCTCGCGAGGTAAACGCGTATCTACATCACGAATCTCACATTGGCATACTGATAACCCTAGTGGCAGTGCCCAAACGGTTATACAAGCACTTCGCACTAATGCGATGTAGTGCAATAATCACATCGTATACCACACAAGAAGATTAAAGATGCCTGTCTATTATTATCTTATAATGTTGTCGTAAAATTAGGACTTAAAATGAAGTATAAACATCGGCCGGCTGATTCTCTAAGAAACAGCGATGGCAAACTGACATTTGTGATCGCAAAACTGACAGTTGTGATTTCTCGGTGACGGCACAATCTATTGACTAAACGTCAAAAAGGGCTCTTACGGAATACCGATTTTCAATCTGACAGACAGATTTTGCTCGGATTTTGCGGTGGCTCGGTTTTTGCTCTTACGGAATACCACTGCCGGTTTCTCTTTTCATGTGATCATAATGTCATATGAAAAAATGAGACAGATAGACTTATTATCTTGTCATTTTGTGTTAAAGAGTAAAATCGTCCATAATTTAATTTTAACTAAAAGTATATTCATATTCTAAGGGCATGTTTGATACACCAACCCGCATAAAGCCAGCGTGAAGTAAGGCCTAAACTATCTCCTTTTCTTGAAGAGACCAGTTCATTAAAGTTCCTTGAGCAAGGAACTTTAATGAACGGGTCTCTTCAAGAATCCTTCACTAGAAAACTGGCCCTGAGTAGCACTACTCAGGGCCAGTTTTCTAGTGAAGGATTCTTAAGAATACTCAAAGGGCATGATTATTTTTTGAATTTCTTCATAGCAATTATAGCATAGTGATACAGCTTTTGCTGAAAGGTGACAAGACAAGGTGTGAAGACAGATGAATGTATTCCCACAGGCACAGAAAATTAATAAATAATAATAATATAAATTATTTATTTAAAACTTTATACACAAATTTGGTAAAGGCGGACTTAATGCCAGAGGCATTATCTACCAATCAACCTTAGGGTGATGCAGAGATAAACAAAGTAGGTGCATACTAAGACGAATAATCGTAAATTGATAATTATTAATAAATAATAATTTATATTTCATTTTGTTGCCTCAATCTATCTTGCTACACCATCGTCCTCTTGTAAGCTTAAATTCACGAGTCTCTCGAAATTGCAGTCTATATTTTAGCCAGTATCTCTTCATAATTTCCCGTCCCTGTTATCGTAGTTCCGGTTTACTAATGTTTGACATAATCAGTCTTCTAACCTAACCTATCCGAGTCGGATTGCACTGAGTCGGGGTGTTAACGATAATAAATTTCGACCTAACAATATTATGTATTATTTTCATAATTATATCAAATATTGATTATGTCAAGAGTCTATTATGTGATGTGTTACTTATGGAAACTAATTATTATGATATACATATGTTGTTATAGAAAGTCATTTTATGGCAAATAAAAGATATCACTGTTGAGTTGTTAAGACAAACGTCAATAGTATAAATGATACTAGAGCAAGTAAATATTATGATCGGGGATGATTATGGCAAACAATATTAGTGCAAATGAATTTACGTAAAACGAGAGAATACCCTAGTTCCTCAGTAGCTAAACACAGCGATCCCAGAGCCTCTAGACAAGTGGCATAAGCGATAGTCGAATCGAAAAGTCAAAAAATAAAATGTATGAAATTTGACGTGAGTCTACTACTACGATTTAATGTCGTAAACTTACGTCAATTTCCATACATTTTCTTTTTTGACTTTTCGATTCGACTATCGCTTATGCCACTTGTCTAGAGGCTCTGATGTTATTTACGCTATTTAGGTTCTCGTCTGTTGTGACTTTACCTCTCTACTGGCAAAATGTATGTAAACAATGCTTAAAATGGTTTACGTTTGCACTATATCGTACAATTTGCAACGCCGCATTGCGCTGCAAATAAAGCATTACTCGCTAATGGAACAGTGTTCGCTAATGGAATTGCGGCTGGGGGTGGAATTGAGCGGGCCAGAGTGTTGTTGGGACACGTTTACATATCGATTACAGGTTAATTCAATAAAAGTCGGAGAGGATGGTACGTTATGTAATGTAGTGTTTCATCATCATCATCATCTCAGCCTGATAATGTCCACTGCTGAACGTAGGCCTCCCTCATAAGTCTCCACAGTGGCCGATCTTGAGCTGTCTGCATCCAATGCTTTCCTGCAGCTCTGATGATGTCATCTGTCCACCTAGTGCAAGGTCGTCCCACACTGCGTTTTCCGTTTCGTGTAGTGTATCTCGTTGGCAAATGGTGTCATAATAGAAAATTAATTTTCATATATTCAAACTAGCAATCCGCCTCGGCTTCACATGAGTTAAACATTTTATTTATTTGATTTTTACACTCTTAGGCTCAATTTACACCGCCGCGGAATGGAATGGAAACGATTTTTTTCAACGTAATTGTACATAGCCTTATTAACGTTTTAGTTCGTCCCACATTTTAGTCCCAAATGTAATATTTTTGGGTCTAAAACGTTGGACGAATACGCAATATTTTACGTGGGACAAAACTTCGTGAGACCAAAGCGGAACAAACCTTGGTACTAGTAGTACTACCGAGTGGCAACATCTGATCTAATAGACGAATGATTATCGTAAATGTATATTCACTATATGTAAACAGTTCAAAGCAACATTATAGGAGAACACAGGAGGCCACATGATACCAGTTCCATTGTTGACGAGACAAAAGTTTGTTGCGATGCGTCTATTGTCCGATGGCATTACAGTGTTTGTAATACCATGTGCTGTTATTATCAATGGGACATAATCAGAGTAGATGAGCAAGCTTTTGTTTTTACAATTGTTGTGTATTTTTTTTAAATAGGTGTTTGATATTACCATATTATCTTGAATCATGGTGAATAGAGATCCGCACGTGTTTTTTTTATACTTCCAAGGTGGCAAACAAGCATACGGCCTACCTGATGGTAAGCATAGCTAGATGCACTCGCTGTTCGGTAAACGATCAGCGGGTTAAGCTATCAAGGACGCGGTAACCCTATAGATGGGTGACCGCATAGTGGTGTTTCATCTGAGCGTCTCCGTGCTTCGGAAGGCACGTTAAACGACGGTTCCGACTGTTAACAGTCGTTAGATCACGACAGAGGCCTAAATATGGGCGATCTAAATAACTCTGTCACCAGGTTGGCCACTAACCACGCGATAAAAAAAGCAGTTACCGTAGCCTATTGACCCTTTAGACACCATATAACTCCTTTCTTAAAGAACCCTATGCTACATAGTCTCTCGAGAAAACCTCGGCAGGTAGCTTACTTCACAACCTAATGGCGTACGTGGGAAGAAATTCCTCTGAAACCATACAGTACGGCGTGATAGAGGTTCTAAGATGTGAGGATGAACTCCCTGTGTGTGGTTTTTAAACTAAGAGTGTCGAATTAATACTCAGGGCCAATTTCCTAGTGAAGGATTCTTAAAAAAACTCAAAGGGCATGATTATTTCTTGATTTTTTCTAGCAATAGTAATTATATTATAGTGATACAGCTTTCATTGAAAAGGTAGGCACAGATGTCAAAGTCAAACTCATTTATTCATTTAGATCAAATACACGATACTTATAAACGTCATAAAAACAAATGCCAGCATACATTTCCTACGGCCAGTTCACTGACTATGGTAGGAACCTCGAGAAGAAATGCCAAGAAACTCGGGTCACTCTTTTTTAATCGCCAGAATATAACATATTACAATTTGGTATAAGTTACAATATTAGTGGTAATGAAAAAGAACGTAAACCAATATACCATACAGAACGAAATTTAATTAAGAAACAATATAATGACAAAAAAATATATGATGAGTGCATTCCTACAGAGAATTTATCAGCAATAAAATTCATGAATCAATTTAAATTTACACCGGGAAAATGTAAACGAAAATACGAGTACTTTATTTTAAAATACTTTTAAATAAAGAATATTCGAATAACCCGTTTATTTGTTCAAGTTTATTGAAAGCTCATGGTAATTAAAATGACGCTTAACAAAAATATAAATGTAAAATCTTTTTCACTATCGCATAAAACGGCATTCGGAGCTTAATATTTAAATACAATAAATGTTGAGTAAAATGTCTATTCATTTTTCGATTTTCGAACGTGGAAATTGTAAAATGGCTATTCATTTGTGTATAAAAATGAAATGAAAAATTCGTGGATGCAAAATCGTTTAGTATTAAAATAGCTGTTTACTTTAAACGTTTAAATACTAGTTTAAGAGAGGTAGAGCACCATACTAGTGAGCAAGCCCGACTAGGGAAGAACCTTACAGAAGACCACAGCCAAATAACTACACACAGTGGTGTAGTTGTGTTCCTATGTGCGAGTACAGCACTTCAGCGCTCATTTAGGAATGCGTTTTGAAATAAACGTATTCCTATCCCAGTAATACTCCCATCTTAAAGCCGGCAACACGTAAGTGATACCTCTGGTATTGCAAGCGTCCACAGACTACGGTAACTGCTTAACATCAGGCGGGCCGTATGTTTGTTTGCCACCCAAGTAGTTTAAAAAAAGTTAAGATTAATTTGTTGTTTGTTCACATTGGTCTTTTAATGTAGTAGTATTTGGCTATAGTCCAACACTCAGTGCTAAAAGAACGTATCCTACACACAGCGGAGATCTAAATCAGTGTACCGCAAAATTATAGTCTTCAAGGTACATCTAGCTTTAACTGCCTCAGTAGCTCAGTAGTCGATGTGTTTGACTGTTCATCACGAGGTCCCGGGTTCGATTCCCGGGTCAAGAAATTTACAATAGATGCCCGTTATGCTTCGAAAAGCACGTTAAGCCGCTGCTCCTATGCTTAATCTCTCTCCGGTCGTTTCGGATTGCCGTCCGGACTATGAGAGTGAGGGAATAAAGAGTGCACTTGTGCTTGCGCATACACTTGTGCACTATAATATCTCCCGCGCAGATGGCTAGTCTCCGTTGAGATTAGCCGTCTGACCGAAATTCGGTTAGGAGGACGATATTACATCTAGAAAATTAGGATTTTTTTTAGGAATAAAGAATCAATTATTAAATAATATAATAATAAAATTTTCAAGACAACTCACACATCGCAGTCTGATCCCAAACTAGGCAGAGCCTGTTCTATGGTAACCAGACAACTGATAAACATACTTATATATTTCTAAATACAAACATATTATAGATAAATTACATTATTATTAAATGTTAATAACTAGTATCTATTATAAATCAACAATCCAATATATATCAACAAATCTATTTTTTTTAATATTTTACTCTTAAATCTTATTTTTCCAAGACACACCAAGTAATTAGCACAGTCGACCAATGTGCCGCGGCGGATTTTATGAGATTTTGTTAAGCTACTGCAAAGCTTCTATCGTGGACCTTGGGCGTGGAGACCGAATCCAGAAATTCCGTAACGAAAATAATAAACCTAACAGCCCCCACTCCGACCGGCACAGCAGTGATACTTTTTTTAATGACGAATTCTCTAAACGGCCAATAATAATAATATGTCAAATTTGTGTAAGGAGGTTTTGATCTAAGAGAATATTAATGTGAAAAAGATTATAGTAATATGGAGTCTTAAGAAATTATTACAAGTATGTATTCATTATTATTATTATATATTTTTATGAATCATTGAGAAAAAATAAAATGATTTAGATAATTCTGTAAAGTAATTTTTTATTTGTTTCGATAAAAAAATCATACTAAAAAATATGCAATAGCTTTACCGCGGCAGTCCCCGAGTGCCACACGTCTTTTTTTTTATTATAAAATTATATTTGCGTAGTAAGTACATAAAAACTTTAGTGGATTGTATGCTTGTTTGCCGAAGTGGTTTTTTTTTAAACATTACCCAATTAATATTCCTTAATAGAACGTAATTAAACAGTGTAACATTATTTACAGAGTAGAATTAATGCAAAGTCCGGATCTTCGTCGTTTGTTCGAGGCTCCATCTCGGTTTAAGCTTCGCAAAGTATTTTTAGTCACGAAGAAGTTAAATCTACCCGTGACCTAAGACAAAATTAGAGATTTAATAATGTAAACTCTTTAAAGTAAAGCTGTTTAAATTATACTTACATTAGTTTCTTAAAGACCTTAGGGCGCTAAAAGCACTAAGGCTGCATATAAGCGTAGCTACACCCTGAACATAAAGAAAAATGTTATATTCTGCTAGGTCTAAACTTCTGCTTATCGTTTGGTTAGTGGCCAACCTGGTGACAGAGTTACTAAGATCGCCCATATTAGGCCTCTGTCATAATCTAACGACTGTTAATAGTCGATACCGACTTGTAACGTGCCCTCCGAAGCACGGAGACGCTCAGATGAAATACCACTATGCGGTCACCCATCCTAAGGTTGTCTGGAAGAGTTCGCTCTTAGCGATAAGACCGCCCATTGTACCTACTTATTTGTGTGTTTAGTTAATTCTCCTTGTAATTAGTTTTAGTACTTATGTGGTGTACAATAAAGAATATTCTATCTATCTATCTATAGGGTTACCGCGCCTTTGATAGCTTAACCTGCTGAGTGCACCTGGCTATGTCTTCTGATCCCTTGCCATCAATGTAGTATTTCGTTAGGCTTGCACCAGAACAAACACAGCACTTTTCATAAAGAACATTAAGTGGCAAACGAGCATACGAACCGCGATAGTAAGCAGGTTTTGTATAGGTAGGTCTATTAAAAAAATCTGTTTCTTTAAATTTACAGTTCCCCCTCACTTGTATAAGAAACAGAGCCAAGTAATCGTTATCTAATAGAGCATTGCAAAGCGGTTGTTCTTCTAAAATAAATAAATAATCTAATACGACTAATCCTTTTACTAATATTATAAATGTGAAAGTTTGTAAGTATGGATGGATGGATGGATGTTTGTTACTCTTTCACGTGAAAACTACTGAACGGATCTGAATGAAATTTGACACAGAGATAGATTATGGCCTGGAATAACACATAGGCTACTTTTTACAGTGATAACCGACATCCACGAGGGCGGAGCTGCGGGCAACAGCTAGTAGCAAAATATTATTCTACCTTGTGTAAGCAAAACACATTTTAGTTAGAAGGTTTTAACTATAAAAATTGATTGACACATAAATTTAATGAATCAAAGCATTATTTATAAATACCATTAGATTCATATTTTTAATCTTAAATTTTCCATAGCTCTACATCAAACAAAATGGTTGAGCAAACGTGAAGTGTTTGCTATACATCTGACTGTGCATTGAGTTCATGATTTGTGGATGTACGAAGAAGTAGAAAAGGTATTATTCTAATATGTGAGCACGCTAAGATATAACTCCACTCGAGACATCGTTTAAGTTCGACAACGCTGAATTGTAGATGCACCAAGACGTGCCACAATTATTAATGGTAAGAATTCAACCTAGAGTGGAAACGCAAGATATGCTCGGTGTTTCTCTGCGTGATAAAATCCACAATGAGGTAATCCGCAGTCAAAGTTATTCTCGTAGCTTGAATTATTGGTCTATGTACAAATTTAATACCAAGAACACTTTGTTCCAAAATACTTCTTTTTTTTTTCTTTTTTTTTTTTCTTTTTAAAAGACAACTCCCGCACTAGAGAACAAGCTCTGTGTCGCGGGGAACTTTACAAACATACAATTAACGGACACAAATTACACCCAGACTCAGAACAATTCTTCGTGGGTCACACAAAGTTTTGTCCTGTGTGGGAATCGAACCCACAACCTCGTGCACAGCAGGCGCATACTGCTACCACTGGACCACCGAGGCAGTCAAACTCTCTTAAGCAATCATCTATTTTACCAAAACACGACATTTTTTTGGAATATAAACGAAAAGTAAAAACCTAATATATGTATAGCGATGAGACTAAACGTTTTAGAAGGAAGATGTAAAACAAACAATTAAATGGCTCAAGTTTCACCTCAAACAAATGCTCTGTAGATTTTTTTATTAGAAGTCTGCTGCGAAGGAAACGTGCTGCTAATTAACAAAAGGTTATAATTATCTGAATTCAATGTCGAAATAAGTTTGGTTAGTTAGTTTTGTACTCCGGGAATGTTGGAGGTAGATTTTGATTTGACAATTTACTACAGTACTAGAGTACGGCCTGCAATGGAGTTAGCTGTACAAAGCCTCTAGACAAGTGGCATAAACGGTAGTCCGTTACCGTTTATGCCACTTGTCTAGAGGCTCAGAGCCTCTAGACAAATGGCATGAGCGATAATCGAATCGAAAAGTCAAAAAATAAAATGTATGGGATTTGACGTAAGTCTACGATATAATGTCGTAAACGTACGTCAAATCCCATACATTTGCCTTTTAGACTTTTCGATTCGACTATCGCTTATGCCATTTGTCTAGAGGCTCAGGGCCGCTATATGAATCATAGGGCCGTTTTTTAGGAAAACCGATGTATGAATTTGTGTGAAATATATTTTTATCTGTAGGTTTCGTCTAATTGTACACTGTTACTAAATTCTACAGAAATATATAAATATGCAATAGTTTTCTTTAAAAACTAATCTTATATAGCGTATTACGTTGCCGTGTGTACATTGAAGTTAGCCTCAAAACTAAATCTGCTAAAGAAAATTGTATCTCTTGACCTATTTACAAAGGCATATCCTAGTAACTAATAAGAGAAGCTTCATCTTTTTCCTTTTATTTGTAACTTGTTGACCTGACGAGGCACTAGATGTTTCTTTGAAAAAGTATCAAAATTTACCAGTAAAACATTGCCGTATCCCAAATATTTCTTGATTGAACTTCCCGACACGATTTGATTTCAGAGCATAATGTTGTGTCTAAAAATAGCCAGAACTGACTACTGTATACTGGATGTACTCGTAAGTAGGGGCCCCGTTTGAGAAACTTCTTTATTTTTAAACGTATACTCGACTGTTTACATATGGAGAATATATGTTGTATAGGAATGCGTTTATCATTACCCCCTTGAAACTGATCGGTACCACACTGTCATGTCGAAATCATATCTCCGTCTTTCTTACTATATTATTGTGTCATAGCTATAAAGTGAACTCAAACCTGTAAATCCATTTTACTTTTTGAATTGTACAAATTGTGATGGACAAAATAATGTCAGTGAGAAAAGATTTATCAGTTTTGATTTATGCTTCTTAGATGGCAAACAAGCAAATTATAGGAAGTTCCCGCATGCGTTGAAAAACAACATACAAAATTCATTGGTCGATAGAAATAGGATTGTGCCCCCTATTATTATATTTATTTAAGTAATTATGACCATAGCTTCGTAATTACTTAGTGTTTTTTTTTTATATTCGCTAGCCAGGTTTCGCATGTCCAAAGACAAAAGAATCCTTACAATATAGATAAAGAAAATAAGGTATACTTACAGTAAAATGAAAACATCCAGAAATTATATTATGGGGTTGCGTTGAAAAGAAAAAAAAATACATTTATTATAATACGACACAATGACACAGTTATTACGACACAATGAAAGACGGCACAATGACAATTAATATGTAGTACAAACATTTATAATTTAACAAAAATAATATAGAAAAAAGACTATACAACTTGTAACAAAAATGTGTGGTCATATTACTGGCTTGTATCTACGTGTTATGGGTGCTATTAGCTAAGAGTTAACAGTGTCAATCTTATCGTGTTTCAAAGTGCTTAGTGCCAGCTTTAGCACTACCCTTCCCTTTCCTCTTGGGCGAAGATCTACTCGCCTTCCATAGTCCGTGTTCTTAATACCTCCTTCCACGAATCCTGTTGCGTCGCTCCATATGCGCGACCCGGCATTAATTTTTGTTTGTCTTGATCGGTTTTTGTCCTTGGTTTTGACTAAACTTCTTCGTCTTCGTTGCCCTACCCTTCCCCCCTCTTAAAGCCGACACTAGCAGTGCTCTAGCGTATACTCGACTATAGTGCTGCAATCAATACTTAGTACTTTTACGAATACAGCAATCTGATTTTATTATTGTCAAAGTTAAGGAAAGACAATATCAATATCAATCCGCCTGTTTGTTCTACTGTGCTGGACATATTTACTGACTTCACGGTTGGTTACCTTGCCATTTACTTATGGCCTGTCGTGGGTTCGAACCCCACACGGGACAAAATTTTCATTAATCCATAAGTGGTTGTCCTGATTCTGGGTGTTTATAAAGTCCCCGTCAGCGCTTGTTCTCTAATACGGGAGTGGTATTTAAAAAACGACAACAGATCAGCCTGTTTTAGTCACTGTGCTGGACATATGCCTCTCCTAATTTGCGCCACTACACCCGCCGGCTGATTCTCTAAGAAACAGCGATCGCAAACTGACAGTTGTGATTGCACACACGATTGCTAAACGTCAAAAAGGTTTTCGCTCTTACGGAATACCGATTTTCTATCTGACAGCCAGATTTTGCTCCGTTTTCGCGGTCGTTCGGTTTTCGCTCTTACAGAATACCCCTGCCTCCGCTTTTGCGTTACTTGCAAGTATTGCTATTAACTAGGTTTTTTTTAAATTTATAAATTGGCGATATATTTATCCAACTACACACAGGTAACCTACATGTACCCTTTGATTAATTGTATATATTTGATCGAAGCATGTACTAAACTGTAAAAATAAATTTATTTTAATACAGTGAATTACGACATTATTTATTAAAAACTAGTGGCCCGCCCCGACTCCGCCCGGGTTAAACTATTTTCAGCTGAACTTTCTTTTTTTTTACATAAGAACCTTCTCCTGACTTTTACTGTAAATCTGAAAACTACGCAGTTATCCCCATACAAACTTTCATCGGTTTATTTTCATCTTTAGCGGTTACATTTTTAAAAACTTTCTTAGCGGATGCCTGTATCATAATAGGTAGCTATCTGAGTGTCTAATGATTTAAAATATGCATTTGTTGATAAGTCAGGCACGTTTTTCTTTTATACATTTAGATTCTAACGAACATAGCAAAAAATAATTAGCGAAATCGGTTTAGCTGTTCTCGATATTTGCGCTTAGCAACACATTCAGCAATTCATTTTTATATTATAGGTTGTCAGTTGTCTTACTAACGTACCTCATTGAAAGTGTAGCCACAAATTAGACTAGTTACATAATGACACGGAATGTACGAGCCTTTCTTTTTGCTAATATCAAAAACGTCACCTATTTGGTGATATTTGTCGTTTAAAAATATCTGTAATGTTTTAACTGACTGTTTTTAACTCCAAATTGTAGACGCTGGAAGCGTCGGTGTTATTATCGCGTAGAGAATACAATATTGGACAATGGACAATGACAATAATGAAGAATTATTCACACAAACAACACTGTGTCATCAAGAATCATGATCGTGGTATTCTTATTAGCAATTCCGAAAAAAAATCAACTGTATTAAAAAAATATTGATTTATCTTTTTTTATTTATAATACTTGGGTGGCAAACAAGCATACGGCACGCCTGATGTTACCAGAGGTCTAACTAGCGTATTACCAACCCCTTTTTTTGACATCAGGGCTTTAAGATGGAAGTAACCCTGGGATAGGAATACGTTTCTTTAAAAACGCATCCCTAAATGAGCGCTGAAGACCTGTAGGTACTCACACACAGGAACACAACTACACCGCTGTGTGTAGTTATTTGACTGTGGTCTTCTGTAAGGTGGAGGTCCTTCCCCAGTCTGGCTTGCTCGCTAGTATGGATTTATCATCTGTTTTTGTTAAATTATTTGTAAGATAAAGATTGCCTTAAAGTTTAAGATGCATCTGATTTTATTATTTTACTGTATTCGTGAATGTACTATTTGTGAATATTACACTCAAAACGCTATAATGCTACTATTATTTTTATGACCACACTGTTTTGTTACGCATTGTATAAAGTATAATGACTAAATTATTCTGTTCTTGAAGAAACAACAACAAAATCTAGACGATGATAATAATAGTAGGTACTACACATAAATTCAAGAAATATACGTCAATTAACGCTATCACTCATTTGCCATATTTAAGACGTATAAACGAAATTACAAGGTGCATTTTTGCTTTTCGATTTGGAGAAGCATTTTAATGATGTCTACCCACTTGTGCTTCGAGTGCCCATTTGCTTCAACCGTGTAATATCGCCTTAACGTAAGGCCCAGCGCATACTGAATTATTGAACAGAATAAAAAAAGAAACATTTTGTGTGGCAGTAGCCACCGGCGATACCGTCGCCGTTTGCTGCCAGTTAGTGCAGTTCACTGCTGCATTTTTTATACCAAATTTAATCTTCTGTACGGTTACTTGTTCGGCTGGAAAATTTTTCTTTTGATTTTGGGCCGAGTGGAAGGTAAACGCGCTTAAGGCAGAGCGCTTCAGAAGACCGCATAGCTTGGAGACGCGTCATATGTGGTCGCGATCCTCAGCAGTGAGGGAACGACGATGAAGACGGTTACTTGTTCCTTTTCAGTTAACACTGAGCCTTAACTTAATAATAACTACCTACTCTCTACGACAGGTATTGAGGCGTTTTTTGAGCTGAGCGTGTCTTTAATAATAAGGTTGTTCTGCTTTCTTTTGGCATGATATGGCCATATATTGGCCTGAAATATTTTATATTAAATTGACAGAAGATATGCGTAATGTTATTACACACAACTCAAAAATGCCCTTAGGGCGTTTTAGTATCATGCCTATTTCATCTTACACGCGATTTTTGTAGCCTGATATTCGGGGTATTCCTCGAAGCGCACCCATTTTGAAACGCACCCAACGAAACGCACCTAAAGTATTCCTCGAATCGTACCATTTAGGTATATACCGCACCTGAATGGTGCGTTTCGAGGAATAATTTAGGTGCGTTTCGTTAGGTGCGTGTTAAAATGGGTGCGCTTCGAGGGATACCCCGATATTCAAAACAAATTGTGATCAAAGTACACGTACACGTATCCACACATGCTGATATGTGGATGCGCCAATGCAGACACTAAGTATGATGCCAAGACGCCTGTAGACGCCGATCACATAGGGAGCAGTAATTTTAAATTCGTAGTTCTGTGTTTAAACTAACTATGAGTAACATACGAAATAATAGCCACACCAGAATGGTGATGGACAAAGAAAACATACGTAAATATTTTATACAGCTTACTCACTCACTGTGTTATCGAAGTCTGTAAATTAATAATCAATCTCAATAAAGGTACATATATCAGCTTTGACCAAGTACTGTAGGCTAGACAATAACCTCATTTTCTATTCGGTATGTAAGTTTTACAATTTAAAGACATGTAATGAAGATAATATTTATTAAATATTATTGCTTCTGACTTTCGGAGCTCGGAGGGCACGTTAAAAGTCGGTCCTTCCTTACTTTAAAGCACGCGGTTGCTTTTTGCAAAAAACGCTGCAGAAACGTCTGCAGATCTTACGACAGAGGTCTGAATATGGACGATTTAAATAACTCTGTCTCCTGTTACGTTAAATAATAATAATAATAATCATTCATTCACAAGTAACATAAGACTTATAGGTACATTCAATATAATAATAATAGTCATATTCACATTACATTTACATAGATAAACTGTAAAATTTGTCAATAAATTAATTAATTAAAAACACTTGGAAATAATATTAAAACTAGTTGCTTTAGACACTGCGCGCAATATGTAGCCCACAACAGTGCCTAATAATATGACAATCCAGCCTTTCTGCAAGTGTAGTCAGCATGCTGTTGGTGTTAAGAGAGAGAGAGAGATGAAAGAGATTGTTTAATTATATTTTAACTCGTTGCAAACTAAAACATACTTCTTGTTCCTCGGTAAGAACAACAAAGAGAGCTCATTTTGTTTCTAGTCGACTGAAAATAAAATGTGCTTATTTTAGTGGTCATCAAAATAGTAAGAGCCCGTTACTTGCTCAAAGGATATATAAAGTCGTCTTTGGCAACAAATATTAGAATATTGTCGTGTCGTTCGAGATTGATTATTATTAATGCCGACCCTTAAAAATAACTTTGTGATTCTTCTTGTTGTGGATAAGCTTGTGTCAGAGTGTTAGCCGTTGGCAAGCTTCTGACGGCTTAATTCAGCTACAGATGGCTGTGATACTGCTTAATTTCCTATAATAATATAATTATCAAATATATACCTCTGACGGTACCTCGCCTTGCCCAAAAATTTTCTGAAAAGAAAAACATAGGTCTATTATTAGTCCATGATATACTTAATAGCATCCCATATATGTATGTCTCACTGCTGGGCACGGTCTTCTCTCCTCTATCAAGAGAGAGAGAGAGGGTTTAGGTCTTAATTCACACACGCTGGCCTAATTAATGTCTTTAGAATTTCTTCTAAGACATGTGGGTTTCCTCACGTTGTTTTCCTTTACCGCTAGCAGATGGTGAATCATTTGATTTATACATTAACTCCACGAGGCGGAATTCACATTTAAACTGCCACCCGAGATCGAACTCGCACCTCTTGCGTGCAATAGTAAATATACACTTACAAAATCAAATTGATAAATTGTTTTTTTCTTACCTTAAGCGTACTCTTCGGGTATATTCGCATGTGTTTTATATCTTGCCAGCGTGTCATTATTTTTTTTGTTTTAAATAGATCACAACATCAATTTATTTGTCGCTTTTCAGTTTGAAGTTAAGTGTTAGCAAATGTTCCTCGTCGGTTGCGAATTCTATTTGTTATGAGTCGTATACGTTATCAAGATTAATATTTGTAAAATCTTCAATCTGATAAATGACAAGTAGATTGTTTTTTTAGTAATTCTACAAATAAGATTATTTTACATAACTTCTTATTCACATAATCTCTTACGTTCACATTTTTTAAAATTAGTTCACAATAAATTGTAATTTCTTTTATGAAAATTGTATGTTATTAAAAAAAGTTAGACACAGTATCTTGTTCGTAGAATTACTTACTCAAATAGTTCAACGAATTTAAATATGATCAATCAGGTTTAGTACTTTGTCTTTTAGTAGGGCAGGTATTACATCCTATTGTTAGGAATACTAATTAGGATTTAGAAAGATGTAACTGCTACTTTTCTAAGCGTTTACTAGTTCGGATCAGAATTACAACAAAAAATCACTTAGAGAAATATCAGCATTTTTTTATACTACCAAGGTGGTAAACAAGCATACGGCCCGCCTGATGGTAAGCAGATACCGTAGCCTATGGACGTTTGCAACACCAGGGGTGTTACTCACGCGTTGCCGACTCTTTAAAAACCTTATAACTCCTTTCTTGAAGAACCCTATGCTATAGTCTCTTGGGAAAACCTCGGCAGGGAGCTCATTCCACAGCCTAATCGTACGTGGTAAGAAATTCCTCTGGAATCTTACGGCATGTTTGAGGTGCAAGGATTAAATAAGAATTATGAGATATTTTATATGCTTATAAACGGTACATATTTTAATTATATAACTACTTTTATAGATCATTGCCATCACCCTCGGTGAACATTGGGTTTCTATTGAACTTCATTAATCACGGACAAGGTCGGCTAAGGATCGAGAGTTGTGGAAAACCTTGGGGGAGGCCTATGTCCAGCAGTGGACGTCTTTTGGCTGAGATGTGATGATGATGATAAATCACGAGCAGTAGCTATGATTAAATTAACTATCTATTTATCGACAAATATCTTCCAGTAATGTTGTAAATGTTCGTAAAAAGGCAGTAGTATTACTACTGCCTTTTTACGAACATTTAATAAGTAGACATAATAGGATCACCTTCAAGAGCTAACCTGATTTGATCATTACAAAAATGTTGAAATAAATGAACATCAACACAATAGAGCATTCTCAATCCAAGCATTCGTTCGCAAATCGATGTATATGTGTGGCTGAACTAGGGTTGCCACCCGTACTTTACAGTAAAGTGTTGTACGTTATTTCAGGTAATTGTACTCTATACTTTATGAGAACTCAATTTTGAGTTAAGCTCGCCTTTGTACATGATATTAATACCTATGTAACACTATCTGTATTTCTTTTGTGTACATTAAAGAATTAAAGAACAATAAAGTACACGAAAATACTTTATTTCGCATGATGTCATTTCTTTAAGCTTTTGAAAAGTTTAGTAGTTATTTTTTCGTTAAACTGAATTTATTGATTGATGCTGAATCGATGTAGCCACTCGCCAGCGACACAGAAAGCCAGCGCCATAAAGAAAAATAAATTGTATTTTATTTTGATACTGTGTACTTTTTTTTCTTGTGTAATATAACCGATTTACTTTAATTACATAAAAAGGTGGCAACCCTAGACTTAACCTCTGTCACACCGAACATTACGTAACATAAACATCTTAACATAAATAGATACTGAGACAATCCCAGGAAATGTTACTATTAAGATAGATAAGATAATAAGTAAGTAAGCGAATATTACTATTCGCTGACAAACAATGCTCTCGTTGAGAATACTCCTTAAAACACATTCTACTCTTACGGATTATAATGTGCGGTATGTTTTACAAAATGATTGATGATGACAAACTAATGACAATGATTGTTATATTTTAACACAAGATAAATAGAGTAAAGCTGCCGAAATAATCCGTAAAAGTATTTTAAATACATAATTTTACACTTCACTGCATTTGTCAATTCGCATCTTAGCGATCTAAATATTATGGAGATTATCGGTATTTGGTTTACGAAAAGTGACAGTACGTATCTGCGGCGATGTTTTTTCTAAAAACGCGTTCAAAGCGACGAAAAATTATCCTTCGTTCTAATCGTTTTCAAATCGAAGGCAAAGCATGGACTTTGACGATGTTTAGCCTATGACGCGTATGCCGCATGGTTAGTAAATAACTACTATTTTTTTTTTTTTTTTTTTTTTTTTATACTACCAAGGTGACAAACAAGCATACGGCCCGCCTGATGGTAAGCAGTTACCGTAGCCTATGGACGTTTGCAACACCAGGAGTGTCACTCACGCGTTGCCGACCCTTTAAAAACCTTATAACTCCTTTCTTGAAGAACCTTTTTATTAATATTCGTCTAGTGGCCGCGACATGGCATACAATTTTACAACGTTATGCTGTCTATGCTTATTTGCGTTAGCCACAGACTCGCCATGACTCTCTCTACAAATACATTCGAGAGCAGATGTGTACTGTTTATACTAGTCGCGTATGCGTGTAGAAAAATTTTGAAAATCCTGCAATATGGCGTCTATTACTAACATTGGTATGGTGAAAATTAAATTGAAATTCCTGCGTAACATGTTATATAAATAAATGTTTTATCATGAGACTATTTGAGTCAGATAAGATATAGAATATAATTGTTAATGTGCGCCATCATTTGGAAAAAGGAAAATGATTTTGCAGTTTGAGAAGTTGAATTGATATTAAAGCACAACTTTTATAAATTACACCGAATCTTATTGTAAAAATTGGACACCTATTATCCATTGAACTGAAAAGTTACATTTGGGGTTCCATTTGTCAGAGGTCGCAATTTTATTTTTCAGATATCAAGGGGGGTCAGTTTAACGTTAAATCCAAATTTGTGGGGTTGCAACACTTGTCCCATGGCCACCATCTTGGAAAAAGGGGTTCAAATGGTTTTTACGGTTTATTTGACGAAACTCACAAAACTTGGATTTAACTTTAAACTGACCCCCCCTTGATATTTAAAGAATAAAATTGCGTCCTCTAACAAATGCACGCTAAGCCCAAAAAATGTAACATTTCAATGGACTACTACGCCATTGTTGTGGTTTGTAAACTTTGTAAAGACTTTTGTCAGTTGGACGCGTTTGATTCGAAAACTTGAAGCTTTGGTAACTTAGCTATAGTTTCCAGTTACAGTAATAGGTACTGTCTTTACCCAGCATTATTTGATTAAAACAACAATAACGGCCAGCAACAAACATTGTAAAAGCGTTTCATCCTCTTTCATATTATTAAGTTTCAACCGTGTGTATCTCTGAACAATATATTTTTAGTTCTGACGCGGAAATGTACACCGTTTTTAAAAACGTTAACAAAAGCTTTTAAAAAGTACAGTAGCCTTTTTGCTGATGGGTTAGTTTGTATTTTTCACACCAACGCTATTACTATGATTTATTACAGCGTTGTGTTGAATATGCATTTGTGAGGGTAGTTTATAAAAGATCACGTTTCACACTAGAGTATATGAATCGCTCTACTGCGTTAAAATATTTTTCCATTTTTGTTCTGAATAGCTTCAGAGATAGTGTTATATATATATTTTTAAATATTTACTGTTACAAGCGTAAGTGCTTTTGTAATGGTGGGTAAGCAGTTGTCTATGGTAAATTATCAATTATTAATGTTTATTTTATTTTTAATTATTATAAATTTAATGTAATCTTATCTGTAATTTATCAATGTTGCAAACGAAATGAAATTGACCTATAATTTTAACAAACTATGAATTAAAATGTTTTTCTACTTAAATCGTCGTCGCGTTATAAATATTCTTAAAAGACAAAATAGTATGATAACTACCTCTTTAGTCGATAGGAACTAGACGCCAATATGAGTTTTTAAAGTATTTTCAAATTGTAAACCACTCTCACCAATCAAAGTAAACATAACCTAGCACAGAATAACAATGTGACCTTACTTTCCTTGTCTCCAAGAAAACCTTTTACATCAACATATTAAATATTTTATTTATGTTTTATTTTATGGCAACTTTCTTTATTTTAAATAAAATCTGCCCAATTTCTCTCATGATAGATTCTATTGTTTGAACAGACAGAATTACAGGAATATCCATTAAAGAAGACTGGCAACTTATATAATCTCATACAAGAAAGAAAATTTTAATATCGTTCCAGGTGTTTTCTATAAATAATCAGATAGTAGTCTAATCAATACATTAAGCATTAAAGCGTACAACATCGGATACGGCTCGGGCCCAGAGGTACCTACGGTCTACTTTCCATAATAGTTCTTGCATAATAATATCGATGTTATATCTATTTATCTGATCTATTTAGTAAATTATTACGAGGATGGTGCACGGTAGGATGGCTCACGTTCGACTAGGGCACTTTTAATAACAGTATTGGATTTTGCGTTATTGAGCACCACACTGGAACAAATTGAAACTGAATTTTCTTTCTGTGAAGAGGAACCCAGGCTGAGAGGTCCTCATTACTCTTTCGATCTTTTTTTCCGTCGTATTTGCTGTCATTATCAGATGGTACCTGCTTTTTAGCCATGATCAGTCAGGCTTATCCTGAAGTTTTGTTATGCCTAAATTCGTGTAGTATTAAATTAATTGTTACCAAACATTTCTAACTTACAACTTCTGAAATAAAAACTTATTTATATCTACCTAATTTTATATTTAATTTGGTATACATTTTTATTGTTGCTGTTTTATAATCTATACTAATATTATATAGCTGAAGAGTTTGTTTGTTTGGTTGAACGTGCTTATCTCAGAAAGTGCTGGTTCGATTTAAAGAATATATATAGGTATATAGGCTATATAACATCACGCTATAATCAATAGCAGCGGAGCAGTAGTGAGATATGTTGCAAAATCGGGGAAAATTATTTCATTTTACCACGGGAACGAAGTCGCGGGCGAGCCCTAGTGTCTTATAAAACAGCAACAATAAAATGTTTACCAACTTTATTTACAACCTTTTTAAGGTCAGTAACATGAAGCCTGATAAATTAAGGGAACTACGGAAAATTGTAAACAAAGCAATAACAAAAAAAAAACACTCGTCATTGTTTGAATGTTTCGAGTTGAATGACTTCAACGGTTGTCAAACATCGAGTAACTGTTGCCAATGGCAAACTGAATTTGTAAATTTGTTTTTAGGTTCAAAAAAATGCGAGGTGTAGGCGAAGTTAATTGACTGTTGTTATTGAATGTATGATTGATTCGATGAAAACTAAAAAGTTAAATATTGCAGCTTTGATTCGTCATATTTCGGAATTGAAATGAAATGAAAATGAAAAATGAAATGAAAAAGTATTTATTTGAACACAGACGGAGACAACACAAGCTATATTAACAGAAATATAACAATTAAAAAAAAATAGACATAAAATAAGACAAGTTTAATAAATGCTGTATGCCTCAGAGCTGTGCCAAATAGGTCCAGTTCAGCATAGGTCTAAACATCTAAGTTGATGTTCGACGCTGATTTTCAACTGAACTGAACGATAAAGTTAGTTACATTCTATCTTGCCAGGTTAATCTATGAAGACGCAGTCCATTATCTCTGCGTCTAGCTAGAGTATGTAATAATGTGATGATTTGTTTCGCCCTCCAAGCAAATGGTCTCCATAACGCAGGTGGTACAGAAAACGTCTTTAAACGCTCTCCAGAGGTATTACCACAGATACACAGATTAATTATATTAACGACCGTTGGTAAGCTATGACCGACACAGAAACAGAACTGATATATTTAGTTAAAGTCCTGTCTATCCGGTCAAAGCGGTCCGTAGGGATTGAAGCGGATTAATAAGACTTTATACCGACCGGAATACGTCTAGCTACGCTAAAGAAGCGTTACTAGGAATCGAGTGCTCTAAGATGCTAATCATCAAAACCATTTTGAGACGCAGTCAGTCGAATTATTTGTAAACAAAAATAAGTGTAAGTAGTATAAAAAAGGAGACTTAAAGGACAATTAGAAGCTGCTGTAGCAGAAAGCTTTTGGAGTGATGATCACGAACTGGAAGATGAAGCGTAGGCATTAATGGACAAGGACAGGACCAAATCCTGTAGAAATCTTAAAAAGACCATCTGAATTATATAACAACAAATAAGAACAAAATATATGCTCGGTATTTCATTTACTAATAAGGCTCATATAAAACGATATTTTCCTTAAATCTAAATAAATACTGTATTATTATCCCTAATTCGTATTCAAAGCAACGGGAAAAATGGCCTCTTGAACAATTAAAGTTGGCTGCTTAACGAGAGGATGGGAAAGAGACAAACGTTAAGTAGATTACAGAAGCTAGAGCGAGATGGAGCGATCTAGGAAAATAGGCAATAGCACAATGGAATTCTGAAATATTTGTGTTTATAATAACAATATATTGATAGCTGTTTCACGATTGTGTGTACACAAATACATTTTATACCTAATTAGGTTGAAATTGAGATATAGACTTTATGTGATATTAATATAGTGTAGTTTCGTATGGCACATAGATCAGCCAATTAAAAATAACATCCTCAGGAAATCTGATGATTCAAATGATCTCCATATTGTTTGAACGTATAGATATGGGAATATAGGCTGGTATACGAGTAGGTGATTTTAAATATAATTTAACTGACATTAATAATTTCTTTGTAATTCGTTTTAAAAATGATACATAATGCACCTTGAAAAATATAAACTTAATCACTTACTCTGTAAAAGTAATGAATGAATCACTATGTTCTCCAATTACACAATCTCAAAATTACCACAAATTAATAGATGTAAATGTCACCACCCCGTTCTATCCCGAATTCCCGAGGGTGTCGTAAGAGTCGACTAAGGGAGTAATTGAGACAGACTATATCCACTGCAAGAGAGGAAATACTCGAAACAAACCCTATACCAATTCGTCTAGCCAGCGTGGTATGGTAGGCTAATATCCCCTCCAAGTGTATGGAGGAGACCCGTGCCCAGCAATGGGACTTTTATGGGTTAAAATTTTGAATAGATGCAAATTATTTTATTTCCACAGACTCGCAATAAATTAGAATGCTAAGCTAACTTTTGGTAATCAATTTTATTGTTCATTGTTATTCTAAATACAAAGGGCATGAATTTTTTGACCTTGATTTTTGAATGACATTTACAAAGGTCAATTAACTAGCGACCCGCCTGTTAAAAGAAAATACAGAGAAGAACCATAAGGACTCATTGGAAAATCTAAATGCACTTCCAGAATGATTCTTTATAGGTTTTCTCAATTTATATTCTTTCAATCTTATGGATATATAGAATTTTCTAGAAATAGTCTTTCAAGCCCAGCATCCCACTTTTCTAACACTACATCGCCGTTGCTCGAGTTGTTGCTGTATCTTTTTATTCATTTATGTAATAATGATTCGGAAATTATGTATTATTAATCTAAACTAATATTATAAAGAGGAAAGATTTTATTTTTTGTTTGTTTGTTACGGCTTAACTCAAAAACGAAATAATCGATTTTAAAAACTCTTTCACCATTAGAAAGCTACATTATCAGCGAGTAGTTATATTTTATTTAAAAGAATGAAGGGACGAACGAAGAGAGGGAAATAGTAATCTTGAATGATATATTATGAGGATTAAACAAAAATTAAGTAGCAGCATTCAGGTGCGCTATGATTTCCTTAGCGCACCTGAATGGTGCGTTTCGAGGAATACTTCAAATCTGTGCTTCAGGTGTGATTCAAAATGGGTGCGCTTCGAGGAATACCCCAGTTCTTGGGGTTACATATTGTTTTCACCTTGTACTATACAACCGGAATTCTTGTTCTGGTTGGTATTCTGGTTTAAGTTAGCATACTGAAGCACTCATATAGTGCTATTAAATACAGTAAGTATATTTAAACACATCAGTAAACCTAAGTACTCTCCTATAGCACTCGCCAAGTGTAAGCCGGCAAGTATGTTAGGACGGAACCCGACCTCTGACTTGACATACCAAGTCTCCATCACTATCTCTAGGTACTCGTTAACATATCATTGTCATATTATACTTGTATAATACACATATATAATTATGTAAAATTACAACCGCGTTATAGCAACATAATTGTTATCTTAGTAACATGCTTTACAATTGTATATCTTAATCTCTTTTATATAGGGTATGTATTCCTTTAATATTTGATGCTCCTTGTTAAGTTTTGTTTATTCATAATAAGCTTTATTCTCTTATTCTTAAGGTTTATTTTTTAACTTCTTCTGGCGGCAAAGAGAGGTATTGAAAATAACTATAATGTATGAGTCAGTAGTCTCACGCTATTCACACGATAATATAATTTTATATTTAATTATTTTGTTAAATATTTTATTTCAATACGCATGTTTTTAATAATTACGTCAAAGATAATGTTCAGAATAGATATTATGTTACATTCACACAATTGTAAATTGTAATTAATTTTCTACCTAACACAAATACACGTTGAGTCGTTTTAATATACCATTTGCTTAATTATTCGGTGTCGTGTTTGGTATAACCTAGTTCTATGAAAATAGAAATGTTTTTTCTAATGTCGTGCTAACTTATTTGCTTACACTACTAACCTTATTTCATCGCAAATCGCGAGGCATAAATTGTTTTAATCCATTAAGCAGTCAGGTCGGGTAGATAATATTAAAAATATTTTTAAATGCAGAAATATGAAGTTTTATACTACTGCCAGAGGAAGGTAATATCTCTATAGATAGCTAATCGATTTTTTTTGCGGAATGGCATATACCTTATTTCTATTTTTTTTTAATTAAATTTCCTCGATCGTCGTCAAACTGTAGAATAAAATATAAAATCTTGTATGGTCATTTTTTTTTACTAATTTTATGACCAGGTATTAAACAAATATTAAGTTGTTAGAGTAAACAGCATCGTAGCAGCGTATCAACAATGTGACTAGATTGGAGATATTATTGTTATCGTAACACTATGCAGTTGCAATTCAATGTAATTGTAATTACTTAAGTGTAGCACTGTCAAGGCAGTGTTACAATTAGACCTTAATCAAGATTAAAGCCTAATTGTCTAAAGACAAAGACGGAAGCCTCGCTTTGTTCGGTATTCTCGTGTTTGTAACGTTTGCAAAACTAACTACTTTGTTTTAACAAAATATTACATTATAGCATTTTTCGAATATCGTATCTACAAAACTATCTCTATTCTTTGTGTTAACTTAATTTAATAGAGAAGAACGTGGATAAATTTAATGCTCTGATGTCATCTTATTCATTTCTTATGTGACTACACTGTCTTGTTTAGTTTAGAATAATATTCTAAACTGTTATGGAAGAGGATAGTCTTCCAATTATATACTAACTGAAAGTAGGCTTATTAGCAATACGGGTTTTATCGATTTGTTCCGCTATCGCCTTAAGTTTTGCCCCGTTTTGGGGCTAAAACGGAATAAAATGTGTGACGAATACGGATTATTTTACGTGGCACATAACTTCGTAAGGCGAATGCGGGACAAACCGTTTTATCTACAACAGACACACAATGTCTTTATACACATGTAAGTGTTATATAAAAAAGGATTAAACAATTGTGCTTTTTATATTAGGAGTAAGGTCTAGCCAAAGTAAGTGTACCAATACCTAGAGCTGGACCAAGCCTCACCTAATTCGTGCCACAATTCTTGCATCCGTCCTTATTCAAAACATTGTAATTTCTATAAACAGTTTAGTCACGGAAACAAAGTACACTCGTACAAAGAATAAAGCAGATAGCTTAATTTTGTTTTGCGTCGATATGGTACCTATATAATCTATATAAAATAAAATAATTTTCCTCTTAGTCATCCCATAACTTTAGAAGGACTACCGATTGCATTACTAATACTACTTTGTGGAAGGTTCTTATTTTTTTATTGTATTTATTAGGTTCACCAACAACTAAAAAAATAGCAGTAATCTTAAAAAAATAACAGCTTTGACATTCACTTAGATCTAAATGTTTAATTAATTATATGTAAACACTTCATTCATATTTTAATGAGCGTTGCGTTACATATTATGTTTCCTTTTTATGTGCTATTAAACTAAGATCTTAAATAACTATTAATAATTTTCCGAAATAGTGCTAATATTACGAAAACATAACCCGGGCGGAGTCGCTAGTGTACATTAATAAAGTTTTTATTTTTTATCAACAAAAATGTCTATATTCCTTCCGACTTGCAATAAAAATGTGGAACTAATACGCAAACCCATTGATGTGAATTGAAAAGGAATCGTCTCTTCGTGATCTCTCCGTTAGCTCGTTGAATGCACCGTATATGTCGGTAGTAGATTACAAAATGAAACGTGAAACTTTATTTGGATCGCTGCGTCTTGGATCGCGAATATACGCTTGTACGGATATTCAAGCCTGATCGGCTTAAATTTCGTACAGCGTTTGTGAGAATATTGTTACAAAAATGTTATATTGCACTACCTCGCTTGCTTATTTTTATTAATTGAAAAACGAGGAGGTTATCAATTCGTGTGTTTTTTGGGTTCGGTATCTTGAACGAAAAAAACGGAACCCTTATAGGATCACTTTGTTGTCCGAACGTTCGTCAAATTAATAGTGAAACTAATTAAATTTTTAGTTACATCATATAAAAATATTTTACTTATATACCTACAGGTTTGTAAGGAACCCTCGGTGCGGGAGTCCAACTGGCACTTGACCTGTTTTTTTAAATGTTTGTTACCACAGAACTCCGTCATTTATGAAACGATATAATTTTTTTTTGTCCAATAGGACATACTTCTAGTTCAGTCCCATTTTTATCAAAAGAAAGTTCTGATGATGAAGCCGGAAGGTAGGCAACGGAACTCCATAATTAAACAATGTAATCTAGCCGTGTTTGGGCTTATTTAAATGGTCATGAATGATCAGATTAAAATAAAACCATCTTTAAGGGAGGAAAAGTGAGATAACAATTTGTATAAAAACCCTGTTTAAATGCATTGGACTTGAGATTTTAAGGTTTTAACTTAGTAATTTTAACTTGCCGTATTGAAGTCGGTTTTTTTTAAACTATTGAACAAGTAAATAATTGTTATTGTCTTTTTTGCGTCAGTAAACTAATAATCCTCTATGATACGAAAACATTAGCCCTATCTTTTATTTTATTTTTAAGCTTACGGTAAGTTTTACGGACTATGCTTGTGGCTCTCTGATCTTTTAATTTTCATAATCGTTGAAAATAAATTTCATTTTGCTTCCTAAATGAGTAATGAGTTGCGTAAGCTATCAATAGTTAGTTTTCGACGTAGTAGTCTTTGGTCTATCGCATATGTCTGGTTGCATACCGTAGTCTGTATAAACTAACTTTATAATGTTTTGAGTGGCCTTTTTAGGCTATTTATTTTGGCTAGGACAAAAAATGCTTTTAGCGATATGGCCGTCCAATGTACATGACTGCGTATAAATAATATATTTTGTCAAAATGTAATTCGTTTACAATAAAGAGTTAATAGGTAAAAGTCAGAATTTTTTGTTCACACCGTACCGACAATATACTATAGGAGTTCACCTGTGTAGCAGACGCCCAAGGCGGTTTGGGAGCTCGGGTTACTCGAATTATCGCTAAACATAGGTCATTACGCAAGCGTAATGGCGTGCAGTGAGTTTGGTGTAATCAATGTATAGTACGTGTAATGGTAGCTCATGTTTAAGGCAGTTTACACCGTCATAACTGATTATGTATTTAAAATAATACGTTGGTTCACGCGGAACGTGTTCTTCTTTACTAAACTTTTGTAAGGTGACCTTTTCGGGAGTTGTTGAGAGTTAAATGTGTAAATGTCTGTGTGGTGACGGATTAAGAATACAAATGTCACCACCACGTTCCATCCTGACGGTGTCGTAAGAGTCGACTAAAGAAGCTAGTGAGGCAAATAATATCCACTGCAAGAGAGGGAAAACTCGAAACAAAACCCTATACCAACCAGTCTGGCCAGCGTGGTGTAGTATTATCCCTCCAAATGTATGGAGAAGACCCGTGCCATGCAGTGGGACGTTTATGGGTTGTGATGATGAAATGTTTAAAAATTAAAAAGGGAGAAGTAGTTTATTTCTTCATTAAATTTATTCATTTCATATTAATTTTAGTACCTGGTTTATTTTTTGGAAATTAACGTTTCCAAAAAATGAAACCTAGCTAGATCGATTAATCGCCCCCGAAACCCTGCATACCAAATTTCATGAAAATCGATGGAGCCGTTTTCGAGATTCAGATTATAGATATACGAGAATTGCTCGTTTAAAGGTATTAGATAATAAGATAATGTATTGATATCTAGTTATACATATCTAATACTTAGGTAGGTACGTAACTAATTGCAAAATTGTAAAAATGTTATGTCTTAATGTAATTTTTATGAATTAGGCAGAATTTAACTTTGCTAAAAATATACCTGGTATAGTGATGTCTCAGTCGCACGGCCATGTTTTGTTAGTACTTTATACATAAAATATTAGTATCCTAGAACTTAATAACTCACACATGGTGCTAATACTTGCAGCAAAATTTCATATATTAATTAGATAATATCATTAATTGTTTTAATCAAATTAATACATGAAGTATTAGCGCTGTGAAGTAAAAAAAATATATTGTTTTTTTTTTTTTCATGGCCGCCATAGAGTATCAAGTTACATACTAAAAAACAAAGTTTCACCATATAAATTATATTTGGTTAGTAATAGACTTTTGCAATTTATAGCCAATTAGTCCCTAACATGAACGCACAGCGGCTACCTTGGCCCTTTCGACGTTCAAGACCACCCCATGGTCTTTGACATATCGAAAGTTAAACGCCCGTGAAGATTATACCTGCAAAAAAGAGAAAACATTATTAGTATTGTTTAAAAATAAAGTGACTGAAACTAGATGGACTTTTAAAAACAGTTTCTATTATATTATAAGGAGATAAATAGGAGGACTTGCTGTTCGGTAAACGATCAGCGGGTTAAGCAACCAAGGGCGCGGTTGCCCTATGGATGGGTGACCGCATAGTGGTATTTCATCTGAGCGTCTCCGTGCTTTGGAGGGCGCGTTGAAAGTCGGTCCCGACTGTTAAGAGTCGTTAGATCACGATAGAGGCCTAAATATGGGCGATCTAAATAACTCTGTCACCAGGTTGGCCACTAACCAAACGATAAGAACAAGAAGGAGATTAAGTTGTTTGTGACATTGTAGGAGGTTATCTCCGGATCTACTGAACCGATTTTGAAAATTCTTTTACCATTAGAAAGCCACGTTGTTTGTGAGTGTCATCCTACTATTTCCTACTAATATTATAAACGCGAAAGTTTGTAAGTATGGATGGATGGATGGATGGATGTTTGTTATTCTTTCACGTCAAAACTTCTGAACGAATCTGGATGAGATTTGCCATAGATATAGATTGTAGTCTGGAATAGCGAATGGGCTACTATTTTTATCGCGATAACTGACATATACGCGGGCGGAGCCGCGGACAACAGCTAGTCGAAAATAATTATATTAATGATGTGATTTTACAATAATTAAACTTGCAGTAACACAAATTAACGCAGACATTTACCTATTTCAATACCTAAAATAAATAACTCTTTGAAAGTGTATTAATTAGTAGAGTGTGTTTAACAGCACTATTTAGTTATTGAAAATATTATAAGTTATTCAGTAATAATTTCCTGGTTGGTTTTGAATGGAGTTCAATATATTTGAAGGCAAATATCGCCATTTTAGAACAATGTCAATAATTTAAATATGTTTATATGCTTTGCTAGTACCTATTTACTAAGAGTAAATACGCTGACTTAAAGAGAGATAGGGCACCATAATAGCGAGCAAGCCCGACTAGGGAAGGACCTCCACCTTACAGAAGACTACAGCCAAATAAAACCCTCAGTGGTGTAATTGTGTTCCTGTGTGGGAGTACAGGTCTCCAGCGATCTTTTTTTTACTCAAATATTTGGTTCTAAGCAGCTTCGAAGCATTTGAATTAGAACCAAATTAATGATTATTTCTTTCTTTATTTCTAAAGCCGCTGTGAGTGTAGAAGCTTATAGGCAGAAACGTACAAACAAATCAAATGAATTTACTCACACTGTCTATGAGTCACCGGTTACTCATCGACAACTTTACCGCACACCCATGCACATAACGTACAGGGTAAAACACCCTGTAAGTCAGCCTTTACCTACAGCAATCATATTCTTATAAATACTGTATAAAAGAATACTGTTGAAATTTGTGCTAACCTTTGAATAATTATTCAAGCTTATAAACCCAGGATAATAAGCTATACTCTTTCATTTCCAGCATAGCGAGAGGTCAGAAAGTGTACGAGCTTATTCTTTTACGAGCAAGTGAAAAGTTTTATTATAGTTTGTTTTCATTTGGGTGGATTATTGCTGTAACGATTTTGATAAAGTAAGTTATTATTAAGTAAGTTATTGTCCGTGTGGTGACGGATTAAGAATACAAATGTCACCACCCCATTCTATCCCGTGGGTGTCGTAAGAGTCGACTAAGGGAGTAAGTCAGACAGACAATATCCACTGCAAGAGAGAGAAAACTCGAAACAAAACCCTATACCAACCCGTCTGGCCAGCGTGGTATAGTAGGCTAATATCCCTCCAAATTTATGGAGGAGACCCGTGCCCAGCAGTGGGACGTTTATGGGTTGAGATGATAAAAGAATACTGTATAAAATTTGTGGTAACCTATGTGAATTATTCAAGCTTATAAACCCAGGATACTAAGCTATACTCTTTGATTTCCAGCATACCAAGAGATCAGGAAGTGTACGAGCTTATTCTTTTACGAGCAAGTGAAAGATTTTGAGTATTTTTTTCATTTTTGTATGCAACATTGAAATGTTAATTTAGATTCTTATAGTTTGTTTTAATTTGGATTGCTGCTGTAACGATTTTGATAAAGTAAGTTATTATTATATATTTTAAAATACAACTCACGCTCTATGGAACAAGGCTTGTGACGTGGGAGACTTTACAGATACCTATACAATTCAGACACAAAGTTGAAGTATATTATTTGTACTAAGATGCTGACTACTGGGTGTTTTGCCCTACGTATTTCTATTTATGTGTGTGTGTGTATACTGGCGTAAACATTGTTAGGGGCGACACAAGTATAGATAAATAGATACTTAAGGATACTTATTTTGGTTTGATAGCGGGTTGAGGCATGAGTTTGTTATTTTTTTTAAAGAAATAAATTTAACTTATGATCAAGTAGCGTTCGGATAAAGCGGGTCATAGTTAGGCTTTTTGATTGCGTCTCCGGCCAAAATAAACGGTGTTCAGCTTGACCAGCAGGGGTATTCCGTAAGAGCAAAAACCGAGCCACCGCAAAAACCGAGCAAAAACCATCTGTCAGATTGAAAATCGGTATTCCGTAAGAGCCCTTTTTGACGTTTAGTCAATAGATTGTGCCGTTCCCGAGCAATCACAACTGTCAATTTTGCGATCACAACTGTCAGTTTGCCATCGCTGTTTCTTAGAGAATTAGCCGGCGGGTTTTGTTAGGCTTTTTACATTCCGCAAACAATTACAGAAAGACAGAATTCATTTATTTCGTACCTATTACTTAATACTGAGACACAAAATACTCAATATTCCGTGGTCCATGGTGTCCGGCCTTTTTACCCAAATGTCCGGCCAAACTGGCTGGTCTGTCCGGCTATTAGGTTTGGCGACCTGACAATAACTCAAGTAATTGAGTTATTTTTGATAAGTTATAGATGGCAACTTTAAAAAATATATATTCGAAGTGTCCTGCTTCTGTGTGAACATTGCCGATACCATATACCTATAAGTGGCCGTTTCCATTTGACGATTATCAGGTAGATCGCAGACGCCTGTGGCATTTTTGGCAATAAAAAATCTAGATATTAACCGATAACCAATGTGAGTTTTTTGTTTTTGTTGTATGAGGATGAATTTTTAAATTAACAAATCGAAAATGAGTCGGCGGTCGGTAATTTAGATGGGATCCCTTTAGTATATTATTTTCGTTATTAAATACTAGCTGTTGGCCGCGGTTTCGCTCGCGTGGATGTCGGTTATCGCTGTAAAAATGTATTGTAATGTAGCCTATGTGTTATTCCAGACCATTATCTATCTCTGTGCCAAATTTCATCCAGATCCGTTTAGTAGTTTTTACGATAAAGAGTAACAAACATCCATCCATACTCACAAACTTTCACATGTATAATATTAGTAAGGATATATTTTATTTTTTACAACTAGTTTTCACCAGCGGAGAAACAAGATCTTTTCTCATGATTTTGAAAACAGATCTTTGGTTTCTGAGATTAGCCTGAACAAACATGAGAGTTTTTTTATGAAGATATAAATAACATTTTATATTGCTACTAATAAGATTATCATCATCATCACCATCATCATCACAACCCATTAACGTCCCACAGCTGGGCACGGGTCTCCTCCATAAAATAACTGGAGGGATTGGGATAGGGTTTTGTTTCAAGTTTTCCGTCTCTTGCTAGTGTGATATCTATGGCATTTCTTATTATAATAACACTAGGGATCACCCGCGACTTCGTCCGCGTGGTAATTTGGAAAGTACATTGCCCCGATTTTGCAACATAACTCACTACTGCCCCGCTCGTATTGATCATAGTGTGATGTTATATAGCCTGCAGCCTTCCTGGATAAATGCACTATGCAACAAAAAAAGTTTTTTTCTAATTGAACCAGTACTTTCTGAGATTAGCGCGTTCAACCAAACAAACTCATCAGCTTTATAATATTATATAGTATAGATCGGTCTTACTTATATGATATTGAGAGTTAAGGAATAACAATTGCACCTCGTTTCTGCATACCTACACAATATGTCTTGCTTTAGTATTCGTTAAGAATGGCCGCCTGTAGCCAAAATTTGGCCAGTAACTTTATAAGGTTACCAAAATGACTCTGATGCGCCTTATTTGACATCGGTACCTATATCCATGATTACTAACTCCTTATAAACGTATATGTGACGTAATAGTCATTAAACATCGTTGTGGTTACACTACACTGTCAAGCGTGTAGGTAACCCTGCACTGCGTACGTATAGGCACAACAGACCTATGTGCAAGTGATAATTGTTAATATTACCATAACGGGGCTCTGTTGTGTGCATATTGTGGCCACCGTCGTGACGTCACTACTGGCGTTTAACTATACATTGTACTGACCATTGAAGTCAAGCTTGCATGTTCCACGTATAAGACAAGATTCTGATTGTTCCAAACACTAAGGATAAGTTTACATGTAACGGACGTAAACGCAAAATAAAATTTAAAGAAAGTTTACATGACAAGCGCTGACACTCGGGGCGAGTGAGCACTCGCTCATTATATATCAATACTAAGGGTCGCCCGCGACTTCGTCCGCGTAGTAATTTGGAATATTTTCCCCGATTTTGCAACATATCTCACTACTGCTTCGCTCCTATTGATCATAGCGTGATGTTATATTGCCTATAGCCTTCCTGGATGAATGCGCTATTCAACAAAAAAAGGTTTTTTATAATCGAACCAGTACTTTCTGAGATTAGCGCGTTCAACCAAACAAACAAACTCTTCAGCTTTATAATATTTGTATAGATTTCAAAACAGTAGGTACGTGCAATGATCACTACGTCTAGAGATTTTTTCTCTAAGAGCTGCGGTAACGCTCGCTGACGTGCGTTAACGCACGCGCATATGGACGGTTGTTAGGTCAGGATATCTAAACAATTTGAAAATAACCTAAGTTTTGGAGATTTTATTGTTTGTGAACTGCTCCACTGATATATTATTATGTAAAACACATTTTACCCTTAAATATTAAAGCAATGTGGAAAAAGACGAGCCCGAAACACGGTTCTTGGGTTCCCAGCGCAGTACCAATGTGCCATCCGAGCTCCTACTCCGGAGTTCGAATTTGTCCACCGCTTTTTAAGTCTTGGAGTGACGTCAGCTACATTCAAACGTTAGCCGTTACAGGTATATCCGTACAACATCTTCCAATTACGAGGAAAGAATGTTATTATAGAATGAAACCACTCAATATTATTAATTGTTTTAAGCATTTTTGCTAAGAAATCAGCTCAAATATACTTACATTTTACCCGCCAAATTAAATCTATCGCGTCCAAACACTGCGAGGCTATCTTATTTCCACCTTCATTATCACATTTCAAACACCACCAAGGAATATAGTACCCGTCAAGATAATCCAACGACTCCTATACCTATGAACGCTTATAATACAAAGATAAACACACATTGAAACACAACACAACGTAACTGCCCTGCTAAGAATGAACGACGTAGCTGCATGACATAAACAAACATGGACATGGAAAGACGCATCCAAGATTCATTACTGTAGACGCATTTCTGAATATACTTCGTGTAGCTTGCATTGTTCTTGATTAGCACAGATAAGTAGTGTTATGGTCAAAGTATAAGTCAAACTCATTTATTCATTTAGATCAAATACATGATACTTATAAAGGTCGTAAAAACAAATGCCGGCATACTTTTTTTCCTACGGCCAATTCGCTGACTAGGGGTAGGACCTCGAGAAGGCAAGAATTGAGAGAAGAGAATTGAAAGAGATTGGCAAGAAACTTGGCCCGGGCCACTCTTTTAAATCGCCAGAACATTTACAATATTAGTGGTAACAATAATTTTAACAAAAAAAAACCGACTTCAGTACGGCAAGTTGTAAAATTTTCAGATATTTGTTTGTTACAATCGAATAAAATCGACTGAGCGTCGGGCTGAACACAGGTCAAGTAGGTATTAAAAGCAATATTTAATCTGTGCAATCCGCGCTCAATTCATTCACGTCATTATTTCTTATTAATAGTTGCTTAACAACAATAACCGAAACTTATCTAATCGCCATCAGTAAAATACTTATTATTGAAAAGTTCAGATGGCCATCTGTGGCCTTCTTCATCAGTTTTACTTCACCAAATTACACTTTCTGAATGCAAATGATTGATTAGTTGTTGAAAATATTGAAATTGCTATATGTGTGCCTATAACTTTGAGTTTGAGTTCCCTCAATTCCTCATGGATCCCATCATCGGAACTTTCTTTTGATGATAATGGGACCAAACTGGAAGTATGTCCAGTCAGACAAAAAAAGAATTTTTCAAATCGGTCCATAAATGACGGAGTTATGCGGTAACAAACATTAAAAAAAAAAAAAAAAATACTCACGAATTGATAACCTCCTCTTTTTGAAGTCGGTTAAAAAGGGACGAAAACCAATATACCATACAGTATGGAATTGAGATAAGTATTAAATTAATAAAGAAATAATATAATAATGACTAAAAAAAATTTTGTATGGTAATGAGGATCGTCTCTTTTTGTAAGTGTAAAATAGAAACGTGTCGAGTTCACATTGCAATCTTCTAAAAATCTAAAAACTATATCTTTATTGTTTAAAAATTAAACATGCCTAGATTGGCCAGCCACCCAAAGTAGCACCCGTTCACGAGCATGACGCACAGACCAGCCATTTAGCAGTTAGATTCTGGTATATATTTAAGACATTAAATAATCTAGCCTTCCTGTACCTGTGTTCGGTTACTGGAAACTATGCATCTGAAATTAATACTCCTGCACAATTGAACAGACAAAGTGCCTAATTTTGCACGAGGCACTAGACAGTATGAAGTTTAACATGAAGCTTACAAGCAATATATAATTTGAATGCCCGCCGGATTTAGACTACCGGCAAAGCTACCGGTGCGGTGACGCCAACACATTCTGTACCCGGCAACAATTATTTCAACGAAACTTTGCCTTTATTCTGTACCGCTTCTGTTTTCAATCGTTCCCTCAAACTTTTACTTATTTACGGAAAATAATTTTTGTACTTTACGTTTTAAGAATGTCTGAAAATATAACTTCACACAATATCACAACAAACTTTTATTGTGGATTTATTAAGCTTTTAATTTTACTTTGAAAGTTTCAATGTATTTAAATTATTACATACTTTTTATTTAACTTGCAATATTATGTTAGTTAGTTTGTTTAACCTGTTTGTTGAACCACTTCCTGGTGCAAGTTGAAGCTCAAATTAGATATACCTACATAACTTTGGTGACAATGCAATAATATGGCAGCATGGAGCTGATCTGAATAATTAGTCGGTGGCCATAGGAACTCTTTAACAAACCAAGATGGCTCGAGATAGTCGCACCGTGTTTGGGCTCGTTAAATTTGGCTTGCCTATCTTGGCGGATAGTATACTTCGATTTGGTGTTCAGGGTGTGAAGATGAAATTGGAAGGTGGCCATATGAACTTTACATAACATGGATATCGATTAGGAATATTAAATGCGTAATATTTTTTTATCAGACTATCGAACGTTTATTGCGTCATTTAATTTATTTTTCAATGCTTGCTTTCACCGAAATTTTTACATACCAAGAATGCTATTACTTTGATTTGAAAGAAAGAAAAGCATTTATTCGAACATACACAACACAAAATAATATCCTGTGTGATGTCAGAAAGAAAAGAAAGGGTCCTAATGTTAGCTCTGTGCTGCGGCATTTCAAACTGCAGCGCTGATTTTCTGATCATGCCTTAGTAATGTCACGGTCAGTTATATCGATTTCACTGCATAGTAAACAAAGATCAAGAGGTCAAGTGTACCCGAAAAGTTTGTCGACAGGACAGTACTGGGTATGTTACTAGTAAACTTACTTGGTTGGCACGACTAGTTCCTAGTTCATATGATGACACACTAACTAAACAAACAACTCACTTCAAAACTAGTTTACTTATGTCAAGACTTTCAGAAGTGAAAGTGTTCAGGAAACCCACGACAATGGACGAGTCCTGTTTTGCATCATGAACTTTAGTCCATCGGGCCACTTGAGTTAATGTATCATGTAGGTACTTGAAGATTTTGTTAGTGTGTGGACGTTTAGAATAATTAATACTAGTAATAAAACTTTTAAATTTAAACATTTTTGGAACACCAATATCTAAATCTGGAGCCTTGTGTTTTGCGATTATCATTTTTTTATATATCTATATTTTGATTTTATTTTAAAATGCAATGGAATTTCCTTTACATCGATATCTCAAGAATGTCCCAAGTTTATCTAATTCCTTTCCACGATAATGACGTTTACTATCAAAATGTCTTAAGTCATTAGGTTAATTAGTGTAAGTTATGCCCTCTTGAGTGCAAATGTCTTGACTATCTACGTAAAATATTAATTATTTCACATTAGATATAGTTTGTACATATTTAAGTAGTACAGATATGAATCAGTGAAATATTGCTGAAGTATATTTTTATATAAGATCCGACGAGGTAGGTACGTTATTATTGTTTTATAATGTAATGCTGATAATGTAGCTTTCTAATGGCGAAAGATTTTTTTAAATTAGTCGACTAGTTTTGAGTTAAATCGTAACAAACAAACTAACAAAAGATTAAATCTTCTCTATCTAGATAAATCTATAAATATTAAGACTAGGGTCCGGACATTACTGTTGAAAAAATTAGCAGAATCATCACGACAATAAGTATATAACCTTATATTTATATATTATATTTAACCACTATATATATTTTAATTTTTTTATTTTTTTATTATTTAGTATTTATATATATAAATATATATATCCTTCTTTATTTTTGTATTATAATATTTGATTAGTATATAATAATTGCTTATTTCAAGACCTCACACTAATATGCACCTACTATGTTTCTTCTCTGCATCACCCTATAGGTTGACTGGTAGAGAATGCCTTTGGCATTAAGTCCGCCTTTATACATGATTTGTATATTAAGTTTTAAATAAATAAATTAATAAAAATAAATAATTCCTTATTTAATACGTCTATACATCTATCGTCCGGACATCTATTGAATACTCAGACGCTTACGCATTGCCGTACTCTCTGCGCCTCAGCCTTGCAAAGTGCATTGTGGTAGAATATCAATTGTCAAAGGGATACTAGACAAGACCCATACAACTCCGCAATTCTAAAAGCAGCAATACGGGTTTCAAATTGAATATGCATTTGATATGGAATATTCGAGATCGGAACTAGGGAAACATACTTTATACATACATTCTCTTCAATATTACCGTACGAATAGACTTCTTAGGTAAAAGCCTGCACTTATTTTTGCGGTAGATGCTCGGGTTGGATTATTTAATAAAACCTACCAAAACCCAATTTCATTCTGTATGGAATATTCGTTTCCGTTCCTTTTCGTTACCACTAATATTGTAACTTATACCAAATTGTAAATGTTATATTCAGGCAATTAAAAAGAATGACCCGAGTTTCTTGCCAATTCTTCTCAAAGCCCTACCATAGTCAGCGAATTGGCCGTAGGAAAAACGTATGCTGGCATTTGTTTTTATGACGTTTATAAGTATCATGTATTTTTTTTGATTTAAATGAATAAATAAGTTTGACTTAACCAAACGATAAGAAGAAGAAGAAGTAGTATCCTTAATATTATTAAGGATACTACTTCTTCTTCTTCTTATAGTTTATATGTAGTTTGAAATGAAAAATGAAATGAAATGTATTTATTTCCAACTTAATTTTACAATTTGTTAAATTTGTCATTCAGGCAATTAAAAAGAATGACCCGAGTTTCTTGCCAATTCTTCTCAAAGCCCTACCATAGTCAGCGTATTGGCCGTAGGAAAAACGTATGCTGGCATTTGTTTTTATGACGTTTATAAGTATCATGTATTTTTTTTGATTTAAATGAATAAATAAGTTTGACTTAACCAAACGATAAGAAGAAGAAGAAGTAGTATCCTTAATAATATTAAGGATACTACTTCTTCTTCTTCATATAGTTTATATGTAGTTTGAAATGAAAAATGAAATGAAATGTATTTATTTCCAACTTAATTTTACAATTTGTTAAATTTGTCCTTAAAACCTCCCCGAAGTTTGTTTAGAATAAACAGATTTAGATGTAGATTTCCTTATTTAAGCAAATTAATAATTTATTTATAACTCGTTTATTGTGACCTATATATCAAACTGAAACTTATAAAAACTGTTGTGCAGCTCATTAATACTTCAAGTGTTGTAGAGACTAAACTACTTAAGCACAATAACAATAAATATATGCTTAATTTTACTTATTTTTTATATATATTAATAAAAAAATGTTTTTCTTTGCAGTACTTTTCGCACCCCGAGTTCAAAGCAGGACCTTAGCAGCCAATGTGAGTAGTTTTTAATTTCATTGGTTCTAATCATGACAAACAAACAGTTAATATTCCTTGTTAAGCTTATCAAAAGGCTAAAACTTTATTTATGTTGCACCCCAAAGACATTGAAAACTTATGGATATTTTTGAATGCCTTTACGCTAAGAGCACAAAGGAAATCAAAGCAAGCAATGTCGTCTATTTTTGCATCATTTTTTAATGGGACTTATGTATTTAAAAGTGTAATGTACAGTATTATATGGAATCCGCAATATGCTGCGTGTAAACGGCTACATCTTTGTATTCCAATTAACATAATCTAGGCTACTTTTGTTTAGTCAACAAAACGTTCTAAAAAATTAGAAGTGCACTTCTCATTCTTTCCTTTTAAAATACAACTCTCGCACTAGAAAACGAGCACTGTGTCGCGGGGGACTTTTATTCACCGACACAAATTTATATATGAATCATACAAAGTTTGGGCCCGCGTGGGAATCGAACCTCCGGATTAGCAGTTAGGGTCACTAACCACTAGACTAACCAGCCAGTCATTGTCATGTTTGTATTGTACTGAAAATTATTTATGGACGATTTTGTACCATCCCGTGTTATCTTCATCATATATATTTTTTTACATTACTAAGGTGGCAAACAAACATACGGCCCCCTGAATGTAAGCAGTTACCGTCTAGCCTATGGATGCTTGCAACACCAGGGGTGTCACTCACTCGTTGCCGACCCTTTAAAAACCTTATAACTCCTTTCATTAAGAACTCCATGCTATAGTCTATTCTATTCTTCTATTTATAGCTGCAGTCTACCTACAACACAAGTATAAACGTGGCTATACTCTTGTCATTTCCTAGTTCCACAGTGGACTGAGCTACATCCAATTTCCGCACGTTAACGCGTTTGATGTGTCCATTTAGTCGAGTCAATTCCCTCACTAAAGTCGTCACAATAAACACAGACTCAGTAATTGACTCTGGGGGCTCCCAATTTGGGAATATGGGGACTAAAATTTCGTTGTTATTTCGGATTAGTGCTGATTCCCCCTGTTCTTGTTTCCCCCCGAAAATGTATCTGTTTTATAATTGCGTTTTATCAATTAAAATCAAAGTGGTACAGTCAAAGAAAAAAGTACTGGTTATATTTTCGTATGTTTATTTCAGATTATGCACAATCAAATCACAGATTTTGTTAGTAAAAGAAGTCAAGCCAAATGTAAGAACTTGTGTAAAAAATTGTGAGTTGTGCTTGACTGTATTCATTTTTGAATTTCTGGGACAATCTAGAATTAATGTATGTGTGTAGTTATACAATATCGTTTTAATAACTTTCGGGGGGAAACAAGAACGAGGGGAATCAGCACTAACTTGCTATTTCATCGTGTTTATTATTTCTTACAATAAATATTAGTTAAAGTATGGTTAAATAATATAATGACCAGACAAATTGTTAACATAGTTTGACTGCCTTGGTGGTCCAGTGGCCGCAGTATGCGCCTGCTGTGCACGAGGTTGTGGGTTCGATTCCCACACAGGACAAAACATTGTGTGACCTACAAAGTGTTGTTCTGAGTCTGGATGTAATTTGTGTGTTAATTGTATGTTTGTAAAGTCCCCCGCGACACAGAGCTAGTTCTCTAGTGCGGGAGTTGTCTTTTTTATATAAAAGAGAAAAAAAATAGTCAGATAATTTTAACATACATACATTATCACGCTCATATGTCTTGTGGTAGGCAATAACTAAGGTACGCCATATTAATTAGATATAATTTACATTCGATAAAATAATTATATTCATCTACTAGACCAAAAAGCCAGTCACGATTAAAACTATGTACCTATATTTATCTTTGACATAACTATCATTGTGGATTCTCCTCTCTTTGTTAAATTACAATAATATAATAATAATACTGAAAATGACAATATAAGTGTATTTTCCTTAACCTATCATCATTGTATTACATTGTTACTTTAATATTATAATTTTATTATGGCGGAGCAGAGGGCAAAGATTAACTTAGCTATCATTAAATATAGCTCTGTTTTGTAAAGTCTGACGTCACTACATGCATAAAATCACGTCTGTATACCATTGAAGGAAGCAGAGACTATGGTACATCAATAGCTTTGATCCAAACAGACTTCTTTCGCCTTTAGCCCTACTTCACAGCAAACACGCAAGTGATACTTTTGGTATTGAAAGCGTCCATAGGCTACGGGACTGCTTAACATCAGGCGGGTCGTTTGCTTGTTTGCCACCTAAGTAGTATTCAAAAAATAAACACAGATGCTGCATCTTTGTCTGCTTCTGCTGCCGACTACCTGAGTAAAATAATTTCCGAAAATCCCTTCTCAATGCTCGCTTTCGTCATTTAAAAAACCTTTGTGCGAATTTCAACTTTCCGTCGAAGGTATATTAGAACTATTTTATCTTAGGGGCATTATTCTTTATACTATCTATGTAAATAAAAATCTCCAAATGTATGTACGCATATAACTCCGAACGACTGCACAGAATTACATAATTCTTTTTCTTGTTTCTTGTGTCTGTTAATGTCAGGACAAGGTTTTTGTAGAAGAAAATTAAAAGAAAAAAAAAGATCTTTTTTCATCATCAGGCGAGCCGTATGCTTGTTTGCCTCCCAAGTAGAGAACCAGATACACTGGGGCTCTATATGTCTAGTTGCTAAACTCAATATTCTGCACTCAAACTTTGTGTTAATTTTCTGCTGGTGCAACAATTAATAGTAGTGTCGGTTCCCGCCATAAAAAACTCTATTCAAACCGTTTATAAACTGCTAACGAATATGGTTGACTCTGTTAGTAAAAACCCGCCTCAAAACCACTAGTTGTTTCATTGACTAACTGTTGACAAAAGCGCTCTGCGGCTTTGTTTGACTGCCTTGGTTGACTCGGTGTACCGGGAACTGGAAATGAAAAATATACAGACATAATACCGAGGTGGGGAATGGTCAGCGAGGGGGCAAAACATACGTTTCGTTGAATGAGCTTGAATGAGTACGCTTCAAACTATGTAAACATAATAATGAAGGTAGGTTTAAACAACGTTCATGGTACGGTATTGATGATTAGTTTTCTATCTGCATTGGGAATCTTGTGATTACGTACGTTTGTGCAGTTACACAGTCATAATTTATGTAATAAAGGCTGACGAAGTAAAAATATAGATTTTTTTAAGACAACTCCAGCACTTCAGAACAAGCTCTGTCTCGCAGGGGACTTTACAAACATACAATTATTATTATTATCGTTTGGTTAGTGATCAACCTGGTGACAGAGTTATTTAGATCGCCCATATTTAGGCCCCTGTCGTGATCTAACGACTGTTAACAATCGGGACCGACTTTTAACGTGCCCTCCGAAGCACGGAGACGCTCAGATGAAATACCACTATGCGGTCACCCATCTATAGGGTTACCGCGCCCTTGGTAGCTTAACCCGCTGATCGTTTACCGAACAGTGAGTGCACCTAGCTATGAGCGCCTCTACATACAATTAACGGACACAAATTACACCCAGACTCAGAACAATTCTTTGTGGGTCACACAAAGATTTCGTGCACAGCAGGCGCATACTGCGGCCACTAGACTACTAAGGCAGTCATCTTTATTGGGGATACATTTTCTCCAGTGCTATTTTAATATCAAACTCGATTAGAGAAAGAAAGCAAAATCCACTAAACATAGGCTATATTTTATTATGAAAAGAAATTACGGGATCCCTATGAAAACTAAATATCTATCCACCCGTGATGAGTTACCACGTCTATCTGTGTTTATTTGGCTGTGATCTTTTGTAAGGTCGAGGTTCTTTCCTAGTTGGGCTCGAACGCTTGTATGGTACCACAGCCAAACTAATAAAAATAAATAATCTGACAATAGCTAATAACACTTATGCAACGACTCTGAGGAATGCCATTCAATACTGTCATTCTGATTGACAATCACGTCACGTAGATATATGTATATGAGTTGTGGCATGCGGCAGTTCAATGTTCGACAATATTCAATCGTACGATAATAATCGATGCATATAAACAAGAGTTAGCAGTTACCGTAGCCTATGGACGCTTGCAATTGCAATACCAGAGGTATCACTTGCGTGCAGCCGACCCAGTTTTTGCAAACAATATAGATCTATACTAATATTATAAACGCGAAAGTTTGTAAGAAAGTATGGATGTTTGTTACTCTTTCACGCAAAAACTACTTAACGGATCTGGATTAAATTTGGCACAGAGCAATCTCTGTGCCCTGTGATAGTCTGGAATACTTTTTACTTTTTATCGCGATAACCGTAATGTCGGTTATCGCGATAAAAAGTAAAAAGTATTCCGGGCGGAGCCGCGGGCAACAACTATATAATATTATAAAGCTGAAGAGTTTGTTTGTTTGATTGATAGGCTGGCAGCATTGCCACGTTGAAAGGTTATGCTTATTCTCTGTGCGAGAAACAAGTCAGCCCTCTGATCACGCGAAGCGTTGGTCAGAGGGCTGACTTGTCAATCAATAATCTAAGTTACTCCTCATAACATCAGCTACCTACCTGCCCGTTAAAGTCCCGTTAAATCGATGACCCAAAACAGACAAACAACAATTTTTAAAATTAGGTAACCTTTTTGTTTATGTGTCGTGTAAAAAAATATATACTATATGCATTTAGTAGAAAACTGTTATTTTAATATTAACAACAGACATTTCAGTTTGTTGATTAATCTCCTAAATTGCTTTATTTATTCAACTAACTGTTAAGTAAACGGCCATGTTGGTTCTGACAGCTCAACCGTAGCTTAATACGTTTGTTAGCCAATTTGCTTGCCCTTAGCCCTGCGTCCATTAGGCAATTACAGTTACGTCACCAATTAGCCAGCGCATTGGTAAACCGAACAAACGGGGCGTTTAAGCACTGTATTGTCGGACACAATATAGTGGAAACTAATTTACGTTTGGTCTAGGTGGTCAAAGGTTAATTAACGCAATTGTTCGTGTAAAGCTTAGAGTTAGACGATCGATTAAACTTGGTGCAGTCGATGCATGAACTTGGTTTGTTCGTTTCAATGACATATAGGGTTGCCACCCGTACTTTATAATAAAGTGTTGCACGTTATTTCAGGTAATTGTACTCTATACTTTATGAGAACAATAAATTCGTAGTAGTAGTTGCAAGTGTCCATAGGCTACGGTAACTGCTTACCATCAGGCGAGACGTATGCTTGTTTGCTTCAAAAGTTCATCCAAACTGTATAATATGTATTACCAACGTAATTTATTGAATTAGAAAAAAACAGTCTAGCGGTGGACTGTACGTACATACATACATATCATCTCGCCCGTCTCTCACTGGGGTAGGCAAAGATGGTACGCATATTGCTAAACTAATAGCAAATATTTAAACATTTTCGTCCTCTGAGCAAGCTGCAGAATTGAACTACGTACCTTAGTGGGCGTCAACTGACATTTGCACAACACACAATATGCAAAAACGAAAAGATACATAAAATATGATAAAAAAAAACATAAGATTGTTTTGACCCTGGACTTAAAACCTACATAACTATGAGTCAGAGATACAAGATGATGTGATACTTGTTTGCAGTTTTGCAGGTAAATATGACCTAAAAGGTAGATATTATATTTATTTTCAACAATCCTTCTTAAAGTATATTGTTATCTTTACTAATATTATAAATGTGAAAGTTTGTGAGTATGGATGGATGGATTGATTTTTGTTACTCTTTCACGTAAAAACTACTGAACGGATCTGGATCAAATTTGGCACAGAGATAGATTATGGTTTAGAATAACACATAGGCTACTTTTTACAGCAATAACCGACATGCACGCGGGCGGAGTCGCGGGCAACAGCTAATTAGTTTTATAAATGGTCCCAATAATTTTTATAGTCCAATACTATTTATTATTCACGGCAAAATATATATCTAATATGAAAAAAGAAATAGTAACGTGCCTAAATAATAATCTGCTGCAATATCTGTGTCTCTCGAATACTTGGTAAAAAAAATTTCCTACTGTAACTTATCCTTGGAAGACTGGGCCTGGAGATTTGTCTTACAGGTCTAGAACCTAAAACAGACTCCAGCTCTCTCAAAGGCACAAAAAACTAAACTGTTACAACATATTATTATTTTAAGCATTACTGTACTACCTTTTGGGCGATAAATAAATAATTTATTTATTTATTTGAAGATTGAGAATTTAGAATAAACGGGTGCCCACCGTTTTAATGGCACCTGAGTGAATGGCACCTAAGGTATTCCACATTGGGCACCTACCGATATTTTTCGCAGGTGCCATTAGTTGAACATATCGATATAAAAACATCGGTAGGTGCCCAATGTGGAATACCTTAGGTGCCATTAAAACGGGTGCCCAATATGGAATGCTTCATTTATTTATTATAAAAATACATAGTGTTTCTTAATATTAACTTCTATCTAACAGTGTAGCATAAACCATTTTAGATTTTTCCGTACACTCGAGATCCATCATCGTGTTCTCAAAGATGTAGGGTATACTATAAAATAAAATGAAACATTAAGAAGGTAGACTATAATACTTTAAACCAAGTCTCGATACGGCATGAGCAATATCGGAATGCAGAAAACATACGGGCGAACATTACGACTATATATTTATAATATAATTAAATTATATATTTTTATTTAATAATACTAATTAGATAGGAAATAGTTTTTTAATTTGTAAAATATTATTAATCTGTAACTATTCGAAATAAGCGCACAATATGGCGACTGTTATGTGTAGTTATTCTAAGCTAGAGAAATAGACAAATGACAGTTACAAAGACGGTTTAATCGTAGAATGACGTAATGTTTGACGTGAACATAGGTATGTACATAGTCTACTAGAATTGGCGTTCTATGACGAGGCGTACAGTAGAATTAGAACGTGTTTCATTCTCGAGTTTATCCTTACTAATATAATAAATGTGAAAGTTTGTGGGAATGGATGGATGGATGGATAGATTATGGTCTGGAATAACGCATAGGCTACTTTTTACAGCGATAACCGACATACATGCGGGCGGAGCCGCGGGCAACAGCTAGTTTATTTTACAAAAACAACTCACGCGCAACAAACACTGTGTTCCGAGGACTTTTTAAACATACCACAATTAGCGGACATAAATTACACCAGTAACTATTTTGAATCACACAATTATTTGACCTGTGCGGGGATCGAGCCCGCAACACGCGGTGTATTGGTAAATGACGAGGTTACAACACTAACCATGCTGTCATTATTATTTAGGTACCTATCCTATAAAATCTACCTACTCAAAACAATAATATCAACATTTATAGTCTCTTGGCAGATCACAGTCATCGTATCTATCGACAAAATTTATTAGTATCAATAAAAGAAACCAGATGTTTTCCTTCACCTTCGAGTTTAATAAATTTCGGTCGAATTTTGACCATCGTTCGACCTCTGGTAATAATTTGGATGCCAGATCAACATGGCGTGCCGGGCCCACAGATAATAACAATCGGGGATCGCAGGTACTCGTATTATAGTCGGGCATTAGCATATTAGGTATGTATAATGGTTGGTGTGTAACCGCCCTAAGATGCGATGACGTGATCACGTCTACAAGAATGTAGTTATACAAGTTTGTATGCAAACAAAATGCGATATTTTAGGCACGAAGTTTTTGGTGTTGCTATTGTCGAAAATGTATTTTTTATACTACCAAGGAGGCAAACAAGCATACCGTAGACTATGGACGGGGGGGTATTCCTCGAAGCGCACCCATTTTGAAACGCACCTATCGAAGCGCACCTAAAGTATGCCTCGAAACGCACCATTCAGCCAAAGCCAAGATTCAGCCTTGGATGGGATTTGACGTTAATTTACGATAATATAATATGTCGTAAACTTACGTCAAATCCCAAACATTTTCTTTTGTTGACTTTTTGATTCGACTACTGTTTATGCCACTTGTCTAGAGGCTCAGTCTTGATAGTTCAACGACAATAGCCTAACTATCGTAATTACGTAGACAGTAGCTTGAATCATTCGATGTCGTTCACCGTACAATAGTTACATTCCTCGCGACTACTCACCAAATGGATAGCTATTGTATACAATACGTGCCGTGACTACACACAAATGTGCAATACAAAATAAACCCTATGTCTATATGCTAAAGTTCATAATATAATAGCACGTGGAAGGGTTTACTTGTATGACTGAACGCTATTTTAGATTTCAATGACGAAGTTAGTTTGGATATCTGTAAGACACGTGTATGTATAAAATGTATGGTAATTTATGTAAAACTAGCTGTTGCCCGCGGCTCCGCCCACGTAGATGTCGGTTATCGGTGTAAAAAGTAGCCTATGTGTTATTCCAGACTGTAATCTATCTCTGTGCCAAATTTTATCCAGATCCGTTCAGTAGTTTTTCCGTGAAATAGTAACAAACATCGATCCATCCATCCATACTCACAAACTTTCACATTCATAATATTTATGTTTCTCTTCTTTTTAACCGTTTTAACATCTCCTATTCAACTTTTGTCACTAAATCTTCTTTCAATCCACATCGTTCTCTTATGTCGTATAAATGTAGTATATGTAATAAAAAATACTGCACTTAGTTTATATTATTACAATGGTATTTGTTATATTTTATATTGCAAAATGTGCTTATTCTCAGATGAGAATATGAGTAGAAACTCATACCATATATACTCATTTCCATTTGATCATATTTATGTACGTATAGCAAGATGGATTGTTTTGAAAAAAAAAACGGTGTGATCGAGTGTGTCTAGCATTAGGAATGTCACAAATGGCATAGTATAAATAATATAATTATACTAGCTGTCGCCTGCGGTTCCACGCGTATGGACGTCGGTTATCACGATTAAAAGTAGCCTATTTACTATTCCAGACTATACTCTAAGTCTATGCCAAATTTCATCCAGATCTGTTAAGTAATTTTTTCATCTATACATCTATCCATTCTAACAAACGTTCACATTATAATATTAGTAGGATAGATATAATTACAGGCGAACAATGGTCACGTGGCTGTCTGTTGCTTACGTCACATTTCACCCCCACAATACCTGTCACCAACAGAATGGGATGTTAATTAATTCAATTAACAAGCAGAATAATGATTGCCTCGTATATACCTCATAATTAATATCTTTGTAGTGACGTTAGCAAGTATTATTAAGAGAGGTAGGGCATAATACTGGCAGGCGAGCCCGACTGGGAAAGGACCTTACAAAAGACCACAGCCAAATAACTATGCACAGCGGTGTAGTTGTGTTTCTGTGTGTGAGTACAGGTCTTCAGCGCTCATTTAGGGATGCGTTTTGAAAGAAACGTATTCCTATCCCATAGATACTCCCATTATAAAGCCCTGGTGAAAAAAAAATTGTTGGCAACACGCATTCTAGTATTGCAAGCGTCCATAGGCTACTGCGTAACATCAGGGCCCCAATTCTGCTAATTTACGGATGGCTTAATTGAATCTCAGTAGCAATTTTGGTATTCTGCTAATAAATGTAAGACCAATAGCTGGAACACTATTGGTCAACCAATGGTTTTCCAGCTATTGGTCTTAAATTTATTAGCAGATACCAAAAAGGCAACTGAGATTCAATTGACAATCAATTCAGATTCAATTGAGCCATCCGTAAATTAGCAGAATTAGGGCCCAGGTTGTTTGCCACCGAAGTAGTATATAAAAAAATTACATTTTCATTTTATTGCCAGACAGTTATATGCACATGTAGCGTTATTATGTGCGTGTGCGGTTCCCCACGTAGACAATGGTGGTTATTTAATATTTCCTTAATGCGTAACAGTTATGTTACAGCGCAAGTTATATGTTACAAAACATTGCCAATTAGATGTAACGTGTAATTACACTAATTACATTCTAGTGACGTAGGGGAATGTGGGTAATCACACGTTCGTTTTATCGAGTAGCAACGTATTAATTTCTATTTATCGTTCTATCTATTTATATATCCGCTATCTGTCTATCTATCCATCTATCTATCTAATTAACTTACTTTATTATGTGACTTTAATAATGATTATATTTGTATAAAACTATTATTTAATAATTACCTACCTATGTACCTATGCAAACACTAAATTGTTCCATGTTTTTTTAATAAAATAGTTCTCCATCGGTATCGGGAACAAAGTCCAAGCTACCGGCGGTTAAGGCTGTTCACTATTCGTGCCGAGTCGAGGAGCACTGTCTTCTGCATCAGACCCTCGACCCATCCGTATTATTATTAAGTAACTAACTGTTACTAAAATTTATAGGTATCTGATAGGCGATAAGATTATTATATTTAGAAATATATAAGTATGTTTATCAGTTGTCTGGTTACCATAGTACAGGCTTTGCCTAGTTTGGGATCAGATTGCGATGTGTGAGTTATCCCGAAAATATTATATTATTATTATATCTTGCAAATTGAACAAGTAGCAGTAAATTTATACAACATAACGAAGTATTCCATATTGGGCACCCGTTTTAATGGCACCTAAGGTATTTCACATTGGGCACCTACCGATATTTTTCGCAGGTGCCGTTAGTGGAACATATCGATATAAAAATATCGGTAGGTGCCCAATGTGGAATACCTTAGGTGCCATTCACTCAGGTGCCCAATATGGAATACTTTAACATTACACCTATGGGTAATGCCTCTGCCTACCCACAGACGTAAGGCAACGAGTAATAAACTCATGTTTTGCCTGCCATACTACGAGTATATAGGCAGAAGTCCGCCTTGCTGCATTCGTCCAACTTTTCTCCAAGATCATTATTCTGTAGTGAAATTCAATACGTATATTTTTTTAATATATCTCCCGCATTAGGGAATGGGGAACAAACCCTGTGACTTTATAAAAATACAATTAACGAACACAAACTACACCCAGACTTAGGACAACCATTTATATATCACACAATTTTTTGTCCCGTGTGGGGATCAAACCCACAACGCGCCGTGAATAAATGGCGAGGTAACCACTTAAGCCACTGAATCAATCGTGCAGTCAATATTTACTTACCTTTGAATACAGTTAGTATTAAGACATAGCAGCTGTTTAAGATTACACATCGTAAGTAGGTCCCTTCGACACGTGCTGAGTGCATGTGTGATACATTACTCTAAGTCATGTTAATGCTTTAATGAACGACCAGAAGTGCACGGAATTTTCTGTCAGCCATCTTAGCTCGAGCGGTGGTAGCCGAGATGTTAAATCGATTTCTGGTGACGGTATTTATACGTACTAATCAAATGGTTTACCATCTACTGACGGTGAAGCAGTACATTGTGAGGATATCTTAGAAGAAATTATTTCTGATCTACTAACCCGCATTAGAGCAGCGTGTGTGGATTAAGGCTTGGGCCTTAATCCACAATATAAGAAAATAAAATCTCCTATAACAAAAGAGAGAGAGGGTTTGGACCCTCTCTCTCTTTTGTTATAGGAGATTTTATTTTTAAACAGTGTACGAGATATTGTACTAGTGTAATGTATATGCAGACCTTACCTACTTTTTGTCAAAGCTACCTAAGCCGAATAAAATAAAATAGCAGAAAATAAAACTCAATCTTATATCGTAATAGTTTACACGCCACAAATTAATAACATAAAAATACTGAGCATTTCACAAAATTATAACCTCTGACCATACATAGTAAATTTTGTTTTGCACATCCAGTGGCCATATCCGTATATTTAATTGAATATTCTCGACTATTCCGTTCAAAATCTTATGAACATCAAATTTTTTACCTTCCACCCAGTCCTTTAACCATTCAGTAATACTTTCGAGATTTTCCACATTCTGATCATTGACATCATACGCACCGTCTATTAAAACAAAAAGTTCACGTAAAAGGCTTACGCTTTTTGACAAGTTACCAGGAGATAACTTTGTAACTCTGTCGGGATTAGTTAAAATTTCATCAATAAAGTCCAATGTATCTTTTTTGACACACGTATCAGCGTTGATTAGATATTTGATAGTTTGACGAAATTTAATATTTGATTTGATAAGATGTTTGTGTTTTTCTAATATTTCTGGCACAGGCGTAAAGAATCGCTTCAAATCATTTGGCTTTAAACTCATCAAAGTTCTTAACCAATCAACTATGTAGTCGCTGTAGTAATACCTGTCTCTGCAAATTTGCAAAGTATCGCATATATGGTTCTCTATATAATTTATAGATATTTTTATTTGCTGCCGCAGAAATTTCTGTCTCTCCGTTTGGCGGTACCATTTCGATTCATTCGTCGTTTTATCTTTCACGTTATGTATGTAGTACTCTAAAACCTTTTCAAATATATAATTGGACACATCCATGAAGTCGATCATGAAGTGATCTGTTACGTTGAACGGTTCATTAGATTCTATAATTTGCTTCAATTTCGCACGTACAAAAGCTAAGTATTTTAACTGTAGATCCGCGAATGATGATTTTAGTTCCAAGACGTCTGGGCTTGGCAAAGCAAAATTAGTGATTATATTATCTTTTATATTTTGAAACTGATCAACAGACGCGTCTACTAACACATTAAAGAACGTTTTGAACAGTAATGTTTCGTTAACTTCGTTAATATCGGGCCCGATTTCATCGGTATAGTTAGAAGAACTTAAGTTCTGTGTTGAATTTGATTGAAGTATATTTAATCCATCCTTGAATTGTACGACGTTCGTATTGTGTAGTTTCGCTTCAATGCAGGGGCGCACGGTATCTGGATATGAAATATGAATTAAAAATGGCTCACAAAGACGTAGGTAGACATGAAGTTGTAAGGTTGGATATATGATGAATTGACCATTTTTTTCTATTATATTATGTAATAATAAAAATATGTAATAATACGAATTGGGTGTATGGGTAAATACTGTAATTAACAAGTGTTTGTATGATTTAAAGTCGTTCCAAATGTGTATTTTTATCACGGTGAAGAGATGGATGGGTTACCAAACATTAAAATAACGGACACGATTAGTCATATCTGGGGATCGAACACAACGCACCCTGTATAAATGGCATGATCACCACTGTGTCATCCAAGTATTCGTTAGTATCATAAACATTTTGACTTCTTTTGAATAACGCTTTTCATTTTATAAAAAGGTATAAACTTCGTTCCCTGGTATTTAAATTTGGAAATGAAGAGTCATGTGCAATTCTGTTAAAAGAAAATAACTGCCACGACAGAAATGTAGAGGGTAAATTGAACTTGAATAGTTAAATTGCTTGAATTGAAATATAAAGCTTGTACTTGAATAGTTAAATTGCTTGAATTGAAATATAAAGCTTGTACTTGAATAGTTAAATTGCTTGAATTGAAATATAAAGCTTGGACTTGAATAGTTCGTAATTAGTCTACATTCGAGACGGTGCGCGTCCAAACGTCTTTATATTCGAGGCACTTGTCGTCTCGCTGCCTCGAGGAAGTTACTAAAGAAATTGTTTTAGTTGCCGACTTAACTTTTCTTTCCTTTGATACTACGAGTACTACGGTGACAAGCTTTTGGCCCGGCTAATGGCAACTTGAGGACACGTTCAATACTAACAGAATTAATTAAAATTCAAGACAATTTATTCTTTTGCTTGCCGAGTGAACAGAAACTAAATAAAAATGGACGATATCATAATGAAAACGGACGTAAGTCATTGTCTGCCTTGTCCTCTGTAAAACTTTCTACAAAGTATTAGAAATAATTTAATAAATATGAATGTAATCGGTAAACTCGTTCTCAAGTTATGCCGTGACCAAGGAAAATAAGGTTTTATTTTTTATATATAAGATTATAAAATGAGCTTCTATAACTAATACTAACTACTGCTAATGTAAATCCGAAAGTTTTGATATATGTATGTTGCTCAATAACGACTAAACGGCTAAACTGATCTGGATGAAATTTGGCACAGATATAGATTATAGTCAGATATAGCACATACTTTTATCCCAGGAAAAATATTGTTTCTGTTGGATGGTACGTGCGGGTGCAGTACCCGCGAGTAAAATTTATATACAGAGGGTGTTTTGGCGCTAATTAGGAAAAGCCTATGTCCAGCAGTGATTGATTGATAAAAAGCTAAATAGTTGAGTTTTTTGTATAATTTTTTTAAATCAATTTTCGCTGTATAGGGCAAGCTCGTTGAAATTTTGAATTTCTGAAATCAAATGCTTCCTTCTGCTTTGACAAGTTGTGAGTCATGGTCAAAGTCAAAGTCATTTATATATAGAATGTCAAAAAAAGAACAATAAATGTCATTACATTTTTAGTGGTTAGCAACACCTGAATAATGGCTCTGGTATTGTAAGGTTCCATTGGTTACGGTAAATGTTTGCCGCCACTCGGATCGTACAAAACATTTTTGTTTTCTTTTTTTAAAAAGACAACTCCCTAGGGAACAAGCTCTGTGTCGCGGGAGACTTTACAAACATTAATTAACGGACACAAAGTACACTCAGACTCGGAACAATCATTTATGGATCAAACAATTTTAGTCCCGTGTGGGGATCGAACCCACACCAAAAAAAAAAATTTGTTTATTTGCAAAAAGCAATATTATGTTGCTTTTATACTCATGAAGATGCGTTTATTAAAGTTTTTTAAAATTTCATTTTGTATGGTATATTAGTTCCCTTTTTGTTACCACAAATATTGTAACTTAAAAACGTAAAAAGAGTGGCCGGAGTTTCTTGCCAATTCTTCACGACGGCCTACTCGCAAATTGGCTGTAGAAAAAATGTATGCTGGCATTTGTTTTTATGACGTTCATAAGTATCATGTATTTGATCTAAACGAATAAATGAATTCGACTTTGACATAAAATGGCCAATAATTTCAATTCAATTTATTTACTATATACAGCGCTATTTGAAGGTATATTGAATTTTATTTTATTAACATCTATTTTTGTTAAACATGAATTTGTATTTTCATATGCATTGCATATGTCGTTCGAATATGAAGGTAATCTTGGTGGAATTAGAAGAGTAATCCATAACGTAATTATGGTAAATTATTTACAGAAGATATTTAATATATTAAAATTGTTACTTACATATTAACAATACAAGAAACACGATCATTTTCGCTGTACCCGTGAATAACCATGGCAATTCGTGTTTTTATGTTTATTACTCTAAAATTCAATTTATTTTAAGTGCTCAATACGACAAATATAAGAATAGGCATAATATTAAGGCTTTGTTTGAAAGTATTGTCGTGTCAATAACTACAATACTAGGTTTTCTACGTAACTCTGCTCGCAATAATAAAACCTAAACTTACTAGATACATTATCTATATATTTTTTTAACTACTTCAGTGGCAAACAAGCATACGGCCCGCCTGATGGTAAACAGTAACCTACATGTATGCATGTAGCAGGACGCTTCCAATACCAGAAGTATCACTTGCGTGTTTCCAACCCATTTCTTTACACCAGGGCTTTATGATAGGAGAATCCCTGGGATAGAAATATGTTTCTTTCAAAACGCATCCCTAAATGAGCGCTTGAGACCTGTACAAAAAAATACAAGTTCTCCAAAATCTGCCACTTGTTATACACAGTTTGAGAAATATTAATTATTATAAAACTAGGGGTCCCCCGCGACTTCGTCCGCGTGGTAATTTGGACCGTACCTACATTTCCCCGATTTTGCAACATATCTCACAACTGCTCCGCTCCTATTGATAATAGCGTGATGTTATATAGCCTTCCTGGATAAATGCACTATTCAACAAAAAAATATTTTTTCAAATCGAACCAGTACTTTCAGAGATTAGCGCGTTCAACCAAAGAAACAAACTCTTCAGCTTTATAATATTAGTATAGATAATATAATGATAATGTTAAAATACCATATAACAATGGATGTGAATGGATGGATGGATCTACGTAGCATTATTCAATGAAATCATTGTCAAATGAAATACGGCCACTGCACTCTCATATTTTTGATTGTAATTCGTTAGTTACAAGCGGGCCCTCATCCTAGACTCTGTCGTGGGTACTTCTAACAAGGGGCCATGATACACTGGTCTTCTTCCCCCTACCGGTAATTGGAGCCATGTGCTCTGCTCATTGTCACTAGCTTGTTGACCCGCTGAGCTGTGTCGGTGACCTTTGTTCTCCTTGGAATCACCGCATAAAGTAACGTGAAGTCTTCTATACGTAACTATCGATTCATAGGTGGCGCCACACAGTGGACCGGGCGGCTGATTCTCTAAGAAACAGCGATGGCAAACTGACAGTTGTGATCGCAAAATTGACAGTTGTGATTGCTCGGTGACGGCACAATCTATTGACTAAACGTCAAAAAGGGCTCTTACGGAATACTGATTTTCAATCTGACAGCCAGATTTTGCTCAGTTTTTGCGGTGGCTCGGTTTTTGCTCTTACGGAATACCCCTGCCGGTTTTTAAAAAGGTGCATGGTAGAAGTTGCTAATTTTACTGAGTAAAAAATTTGTTTGAATAAATAATTTGATGCTGATTAACATTTATTCATCATCACAACCCATAAACGTCCCACGGGCACGGGTCTCCTCCATATACTTGAAGAGATATTAGCCTACTACCTATACCACGCTGGCCAGACGGGTTACAACAACAAAATTACTTCTCACCAAAAACAAAAATAAAACAAAACGTATGAAAGAGAATCTCTTTTTCCATATGCCTACCTAATAGGAATTTTGTCTTTAACACAAAAATCGCTTGCATGTTTTTGCAGCCTATGATATTTAATAGTTAAAAAATTAACTCTTTTTTTATACGCCTAATGGTAAGCAGTTACCATAGCCGATGGACGTTTGTAACACCAGGGGTATCACTCGCGCGTTGCCGACCCTTTAGAACCTTTAAAACTTATTTCTTAAAGAACCCCATGCTATATTCTCTCAATTAACTATTGAAATATTTATAACTTTTACCATACGCAGTCCGCATCTTGCATTTCATATAACAGTTCAAGAACTCCAAAATTATGTTCATTGATTATACGAGTTATAGGTCGTTTCGCCCGCCATTTGTTCGCCCGAACGGGCCAAACGACCAAATAACAAAATTTATAATATTTGATTGGGCGTCTCGCCCGATGGAGGTTTAATTTGGTCGTTTGGCCCGCTCGGGCGAACAAATGGCCGGCGAAACGACCTATAACTCGATTATACTGGCTCAGGGCATCTTCGACCATAAGTCCACCTTTTTAAGAAGCCGGATCATTGTGCGCCATATCTGTCTGATAAGTGCGTCGCATTGCATGATTACTTTCCCTCTCATCACGTATCGCGCTCGAGACAATATGACGTCATCTGATATCACCGTTATCTCTTATCACTATTGTATAACCACACTATAATTATACTGCACTTGTTTGTAAGGGGATGTTATGATGGTTTGCACATTTATAAAGGACTAGCTGTTGCCCGCGGCTCCACCCGCGTGGATGTTGGTTATCGCTGTAAAAAGTAGCCTATGTGTTATTCCAGACCATAATATATCTGTGTGCCAAATTTCATCCAGATCCGTTCAGTAGTTTTTACGTTAAACAGTAACAAACATCCATCCATCCATCCATCCATCCATCCATACTTACAAACTTTCACGTTTATGATATTATCCTAAATATTAGTAGGATGGATCAAAGAAGAATCATAAAAAGAGGTATATCATGCAAGAATGAATGGAGATGTCGGTAGGTAGGTATGTCCTAGGAGAACATACAGCGTAGGTAGAGGTTGATGAATGTAGAGGAGGCGAAGGAAGTATGTTTGGATCGAAGCAATTGGCGTACCATAGTCTCTGCCTACCCCACTGGAAGACAGGCGTATTGATATGTGTTTATATATGTACTCTAGTTTGTATTACATTTTTTTATTTTTTTTATTCTTGTTCTCTATCACCTCTTTTATGAACTAATGAGGTGCACTCGTTGATCGGTATACGTTTACCGGCAGGGGTATTCCGTAAGAGTGAAAACCGAGCGACCGCGAAAACGGAGCAAAATCTGGCTGTCAGATTGAAAATCGGTATTCCATAAGAGCGAAAATCGAGTCTTTTGTCGTTTAGCAATCGTGTTTGCCGTCACCGAACAATCACAACTGTCAGTTTGCGATCGCTGTTTCTTAGAGAATCAGCCGGCGGGTTCTATTAGGATGGTTGTTACCTTAGGGATGGGTGACCATCTAGTGGTATTTTCTTCTGTGCGTTTCCAAACGTTAGATTACGACAGTGTATTTTGGGTAAATACACTGTCACATCTAAACAACCCAATCACAAGGTTAGCCACTAACTATTTGATAAGATGGAAATTAAAACTAATAGTATTTCAACTAAGATTCTTAATGATTAGACGGTATTTTCATCAGAGTTGTGCGAGTACGCGTATCGAGGGATGTGTGTCATAATAATCAATAGAATCGCTGCACTGATCGGAGCTAGATAAATGAAGCGAATCTATTAGTTCTTAACAAAGATACCCCTTGCCAGGCATCTTCGCACATGTCTAGGAACGCAGCCTAAGCCGCAGAATAATATAACTGTCTCAACTCTAGTAGTCTGAATTCTTTTTATCATGTTCTGACGTCAGCACGTTTATTTCATTTATTAACAATTGTTTAATAATATTTAAATGCAAATAGGTAACCTACTTTATAATATACACAAAAATAAAAATAAACCTTCGACGCCCATCTGGGCTTCCTCGATTGCACAGTGCCTGTACCTTTTAAAAGCAAATTGGAAGCAAAAAGAAAACTGCATTGACTTCGTACTAAATTTTACTGCACACTATTTGATGCTAGTAGAAGATTATTTAGTTTGAAGTTGCCGAACTAGCTCCGAACTAAATTGCAAGTATCTTGTTGCCGTAAAAAAATTGAAAGTGTTCATCTTTGAATACGTCAATACTGACCAACCGATCTACTTAATAAACAAACATCGCCTACTTTATGTCAACAACGAAGATGATGCTGTGGAAAAATACAAGATAACAAACGATTAAATCATCTATGTTTGTAAAGATTATGCTTGCAAATAGTTTATAGTTAGAAACGAGGCTAATATCATGCTCACGGTCTTAGACCGACAACGGGCGACCATTTAACAATTCTAAGTGTATTTACAGCTAGGAATAATGATCACTAGTCACTTGTTGGTGAAGTTATCGTTATTTTATAGTCATTCAATCAGACTATCACTGGATTGCTATAAACTATTGGCTCTTTTGGTATAAAGTGCATAATATTTAGTAGGGATACGGCCCGCATGGGTATTCCGTAAGAGCAAAAACCGAGCCACCGCAAAATCTGGCTGTCAGATTGAAAATCGGAATTCCGTAAGAGAAAAAACCGAGCCTTTTTGACGTTTAGTCAATAGATTGTGCCGTCATCGAGCAATCACAACTGTCAGTTTGCGATCACAACCGTCAGTTTGCCATTGCTGTTGTAGAGAATCAACCGGCCGACTATCTAATTGTAACTATATTCCAACTTCAAATTCTAATACATTTTAAAATACGTATACGTTCGTACAAACTTAAAACACTCTTTTACTTTTCTCATTTAAAAAATACATACGTATTAATATCTTTTTTTACCTCTTTTTTATATTGTTTAAAAATACTACAACTCTTTTAGTAGTAGTAATTTAGTAGATTTGTTTCTATTACGTTAGGTTAGTTTACAATCGCAACTTTATAAATTTCGCGTAAGTACACACAGTAACGAAAATAGTTGTACCTTTTGCATATATTTCTGTGGAATTTGGTAACAGTGTACAATTAGACTAAACCTATAGATAAAAATAAATTTCGCAAAAAAATCATATATTCGTTTTCCTAAAAAAAATATTTTCATATAGTGGCCCAGCTATCTCCGTTGCCTACCGTTCCTAGTTTCAAATAGAGAGTACACTTTAAATCGCCCATAGTGGTTTACTAGAGGTAATTCTCTTAGAAATCCACGGACATAATTGTACACAAAAGCCTTGTCGGATCTAAGGCTTTACAAGCTACAATGAATTTACTGCCCTTTGTGATGGTCCACACGTTTGGTTGGATAAATCGCGACACTGATGTCCTAAATTGCACTTTGATCTTTGATGTAGGTATTTGGTCACCTCGATGCTATGCATAGCTTAGCATTTAACAAACTGTTATAAAATTTACTGTAACATAAAAATATAATAAAATTGTAAATGTTATGGTCTGGCGATTAAGAAGAGTGGCCCGAGTTTCTTGCCAATAATTCTCGAGCCTTACCCTAGTCAGCGAATTGGCCGTAGGAAAAAAGTGCTAGCATTTGTTTTTATGACGTTCATAAGTATCATGTATTTGAGAATAAATTAATAAATGAGTTTGAATTTGTCCATTTGTACACCACTGCAATTTTGTCGCATAATGTATTAAATTGGGTAATTAAATAACGATGGTTGTCTCTGAAAATCACCATTATTATGTTAAAAGCATAATAGCATTGATGTGCTGTACGTCGCGCGCATGGCCACCGCGGCCATGCGCGCGACGTTCACCATACAAAAAATTAAGTTTAATTAAGTTTATTTATTTACAGAAACAATATATTTTTTGCATTTTATACATAATACTAAATTTTACATTCACTAGTTAAAGATATTCAGCAACATCACTGACTATTTGTTTTGGTTTGTTTTTGTGTCAAGATAATGCTTTTCTTTCCTTTTTTACGATTGTATGTTGTCGGTGTCAACGTAATTGAAATTTTAATCTCGTTTTACACTAATTCCTTTCTTCTTCAGTCCGCAAAAATGAAATTCAAATCAGGGTAGATATTCAGCCCTCTTTTTGTACGCGTTTTATGAATAAAATTGTATTACTCAGCGTAAGTAAGTGAAGTTCTAATGCACCCCTTATTTTGTTAGCTTATTTTTATAAGTTCTTTAAATTATAAAATACTTATTACATTGCTAATCGCTTTTTGCTAAGGTTATCAACACTCAAACCCACCTAGTCACATTGCCGACAAAACTGATTTAGATAAAATCCACCTAATTGTCCTTGAAGAAGTAAAGTCTATCGTACGCTAATGATACGATTTTGTTTTCCATTGCATTCTACTTTTTATCTTTAGTGGCCAACAAAGTGACAGAGTTATTTAGATCGCCCAAATTTAGACCTCTGTTATGATCTTACGACTGCTACCAGTCGGGACCGACTTTTGACGTGCCTTTCGAAGCACGGAGACGCTCAGATGAAATACCACTACGCGGTCACCCATCTATAGGGTTACTGCACCCTCGGTAGCTTAACCCGCTGATCGTTTACCGAACAGCGAGTGCACCTGGCTATGAGCGCCTCATTTCTATTGCATTACCGTTCTCCCTTACTAACATCCTCAGTCATAAATCGATTTCTATTTCTCACACAAGTTCCTGATACACATTTCCTCTACAATATAGAGACGCGTCACCACAGAGCGCATTTCCTTTATAATATCGAATCGTGTCGTCGATGATTTTGTTGGCCTCGGTTTCTACACGAGAATTTAATAAAATGTGCCTTAGAAAAATCGACATATTGATAAAGAGAAAATTCGCGCGATTTCTTAAGGTTAGGCAGAAATTGTTATCGTAATGTAAGGACTTTTTATCGAATTTTAAGAGAGGTAGACACCATACTAGCGAGCAAGCCCGACTGGGGAAGGACCTCTACCTTACAGAAGACCACAGCCAAATAAGCCAGCCAGCCTGTGTGTGAGTACAGGTCTCCAGCGATCATTTAGGGATGCGTTTTGAAAGAAACGTATTGGGGTTCTTCAAGAAAGAAGTTATAAGGTTTCTAAAAGGTCGGCAACGCGCGAATGATACCCCTGGTGTTGCAATCGTCCATAGGCTACGGTAACTGCTTACCATCAGGCGGGCCGTATGCTGGTTTGCCTCCTTGGTAGTATAAAAAAAAAGATATTTAAGGTGTATCCGACCGCGTGGGCTAGTTGAAGAAAACACTTAGGAGACAGACAAATATATATATATTGTTTACACGACAATATTACAGCACAAGAAAAGAACACTTAACACTCAGGGACGTAGGTCTTTAGGCGTTTGCAATGCATAGAACTCCGTTTAAATTATTTGTAACTACTATTTACATACAGAAACAAAACGCAAAGCCAATATCATTATCTAAGAATAATATAAATTGGCACTTTACATTGATAAATAAAATAGAAGTGACCACTCACAAACTCAAGGCGAGAAATATCGAGGTTTCTCAGAAAAGGTACAAAATAAAATCGAGCGTGTGGAGCAGAAGTATCGAAGCCGTATTGAAAGAAAATATTTATCATTTATATCTATACTATCTATGTATACTTAATATTATAAAGCCGAAGAGTTTGTTTGTTTGGTTGAACGCGCAGAGAAAAAATCATTTTTTGTTAAATAGTGCATTTCTCCAGGAAGGTTATAGGCTATATAACATCGAACTTTTATCAATAGGAGCAGTAGTGAGATATGTTGCAAAATCGGGGAAATGTACGTTCCAAAGTACTGTAGTAGGTCTGCTCCGCTCGTATTGATCATAGCGTGATGTTATATAGCCTATAGCCTTCCTGCATTAATGCACTATTCAACAAAAAAAGAACCAGTGAGATTAGCACGTTCAACAAATCAAACAAACAAACTCTTCAGCTTTATAATATTAATAGAGATAAGTCCCCAGGATATCATCTGTACCGACGGTTAATTGAAAAACCATTGTTGTGGCTCAAGTGACCAAGTGAAGGCACTAGTGAAACGCTTGAAAATGTTGTGCAATAACAGAAATTTTCCGATTTTCCAATAGAATCCAATCAGAATCCTATCGAACCTGTCAGACACACAAAGCCGCTATTGTCAATGCTTAATTGGTTTATATATGAACATGTTACGCGTTAACGTGGCGTATGCAATCGGGTAACGCAAGGGTATTCCGTAAGAGCAAAAACCGAGCCACCGCAAAAACCGAGCAAAATCTGGCTGTCAAATTGAAAATCTTTGACGTTTTTGACGTTTAGTCAATAGATTGTGCCGTCACCGAGCAATCACAACTGTCAGTTTGCCATCGCTCTTTCTTAGAGAATCAGCAGGCCGTTCGAAAACCGGAAATACTTATTCATCGAATGAGGTTTTCAATTTACAATTTATTTTAGTCTACCTTTTTAATTTTTCATTTTATACATAGTATACCCTACATCTTTGAAAACACAATGATGAATCTCAGTGTACAGAAAAATCTAAAACGATTTATGTTGTACTGTTAGCTATAAATTAATATTGTTAATAATAAAAATAAAAAAAAAGACGCGTGGCACTCGGGGACTGCCGCGGTAAAGCTATTGCATATTTTTTTGTATGATTTTTATCATTGATATTTTTGAATTCGATATTACAATACTACATCTCTAGATATTTTTAATGCTAAACGTCACCGTACCCATGCTATGTGAAATTGATTATAGTGATCGCCGGTGGTCGAAATTCAACCATAATTCATTAAATGTTAAGTTACTATTTGACCTTTAATTTATTCTTAACTTATTTTTTATTCTCTTAGATCAAAACCTCCTTACACAAATTTGACATATATTATTATTGGCCGTTTAGAGAATTCGCCATTAAAAAAAGTATCACCGCTGTGCCGGTCAGAGTGTTAGGTTAGGTTATTTTCGTTACGGAATTTCTGGATTCGGTCTCCACGCTCAAGGCCATTTTTTTCATTTTTTTAAAATATAATAGCGGGCCCTGCAGACATCGTACTGCCCGGAAAAGCTGACATACCGATGCCACCTACCGGCCAATTGTGAATCTAAACAATCCGGGGCCCTACCTGAACATACACACAAAATTTCACTAAAATCAGCCGAGCCGTTTAGGAGGAGATCAGTGACGTACACACGTACAGAAAATTATATATATAACAAGTGGACCTGGCAGACGTCGTCCTGCCTGAAAAAGCTGAAATACCGACAGCAGCGCCACCTACCGGGTCCAATTGTGAATCTAAACCATCCAGGGCCCAACCCGAACATACACACAAAATTTCACTAAAATCAGCCGAGCCGTTTAGGAGGAGATCGGTGACATACACACGTACAGAAAAATCCTACTAATATTATAAAAGCGAAAGTTTGTAAGAATGGATGGATGGATGAATAGATGTTTGTTACTCTTTCACGTAAAAACTACTGAACAGATCTGGATGAAATTTGGCACAGAGATAGATTATGGTCTGGAATTACACATAGGCTACATTTTACAGCGATAAACGACATCCACGCGCGCGGAGCTGCGGGCAACAACTAGTTATATATATAAAGATTAGTGAAAGTCAAACTCATTTATTTATTTAGATCCAATGCATGATACTTATGAAAGTCATAAAAACAAATGCCAGCATATTTTTTTTGTTTCCTACGGCCTTCGCTTACACGGTATGGCCTCGAGAAGAATTCTGTCCATCTTATGGTTTAGATCCCTATAGTACCGTATACGTGATTTAAAATACATTTATACGAGTATAAAGATTATTCTCTGAAGCAAGTCGTTTTTTTAAGACTAGCTGTTACCCGCGGCTCCGCCCGCGAGGATGTCTGTTATCGCTGTAAAAAGTAGCCTATGTGTTATTCCAGACCATAATCTATCTCTGTGCCAAATTTCATCCAGATCCGTTCAGTAGTTTTTACTTGAAAGAGTAACAAATACCTATCCATCCATCCATCCATCCATACTTACAAACTTTCGCGTTTATAATATTAGTAAGGATGATACCTGAAAATCTGCTGATGGCAAAAATAATGCTATAACGGGCAATTAAGAAAGAGGTTCTTCTTAACTTTTGTTTTGAATAAATACACACTTACTTGTTCGATGAGTCGTTTACGCCATTTTGTTTTTAGGAACGTACCTGAAAACAAAAAAAAAGGTCCAACTTATTCTTATGTTGTTGTGGTTTTGTTCGTCTTATATTTAAATAAGCTAAAATCGAGTAAACAAAATAAGAATTTTGCGCGCCAGACGGTAAGCGGTAACTATAAGCCTATGGTCGTATGCGACACCAGAAAGACCAATACTTACATACATCAGACTGCCTCGGTGGTCTTGTGGTCGCAGTATGCGCCTGCTGTGCACGAGGTTGACGGTTCGATTCTTACACAGGACAAAACTTTGTGTGACCCACAAAGAATTGTTCTGAGTCTGGGTGTAATTTGTGTCCGTTAATTGTAAGTTTATAAAGTCCCCCCGCGACACAGAGCTTGTTGTCTAGTGCGGGAGTTGTCTTTAAAAAAAAAGACTAATGTTATTAATTTGACCGGTTTATTCCCATCCAGTAACACCCAAACGGGTAACAGTGTTACTCGTTGGGAAAAACACAACATGCTTGAACATATTTCTGTATTCGATAGCGTGTCTGGTCTTCAGCATGTACCTTTTAATTGAGGGATTTGTTTGTAAAATATTAAGCTTTTAAGTGCAAATTTTTGTTAGAGTCAAGTGTCCCGCTCCCTCTGCTAGCCAGATGGTAAAAGAATTTTCAAAATCGGTTCAGTAGATCCAGATTACTCACAAACTACCTCTTTATAATATAGTATAGATTAGTAGACTACGATGATGATTCATTGGTCATCTTGCTATTCCTTATTGCGTGCCGTGTCATGGGTCCCAGCGTAGCTAAGAAACAGAAAGATATTTTTTTTTGCTCTTACATAAAATAAAACTTATAATTACTAAATTTAATAAAACTTAATATAAGAAAGCAAATAAGTTCCCTGCTGCGTCAGCTCTAATGTCGTGGCCTGGACCACAACGCTGGTATTCTCGCAGGACCTTTATAACTACAATGAGTGACGACGGAATTCCACATTCTTGTAATTATTGAAATTTGCTATTTTAAAAACAAAAGTTTTTAAAGTGTAAATAAAAGGAAAATAGTTATAATGAAAGGAGTTATCAAGGTTTTCGTTTTCGGCAACGCGTGAGTGACACCCCTGGTGTTGCAAACGTCCATAGGCTACGGTAACTGCTTACCATCAGGCGGGCCGTATGCTTGTTTGCCACCTTGGAAGTATAAAAAAAAAAAAAATGTGTAAATTCAATTTTGTGTGAAAAATTAAGTATGGCTGGCGTGTTGGTTACCCTGACTGCTTAACCGGAGTTCGATTCCCACCCCACACCATCTTTGTGTGATGATGATGATTATATCTTTATTGTCTAGGTTTAATTTATCTTAGTTTTGGTGATAACAATAATATTTTGTTGCAGATGACCTTCCGGGAAGAAAAGCTGACAATTTATGTAATTATTACTTCTCCTGAGGGCGTTAACTTCATTACGTCATTCAACATTATTATGCGTATGCCGTGGTATAGTAAGCCTATGCTGAGAGCGCGATCGCCGTAATTCTTACGAATATTTTTAAGGTAAGAATATTTATTTAAATAGTAAAATAGATAAGAAGACTAAACAAAATTGACGATATTTAATTATAGGCACATGTGTCTCATGTTTACGCTAAAATAGATAACGGATAGTTTTCAATGTCTTCAACTGTAAAAAGACAGGGTCGTCGTCTCAACCCATAAACGTCCCACTGCTGGGCACGGGTCTCCTCCATACATTCGGAGAGTTATTAGCCTACTATACCACGCTGGCCAGACGGGTTGGTATAGGGTTTTGTTCCGAGTTTTCCCTCTCTTGCAGTGGATATTGTCTGCCTGACTTACTCCCTTAGTCGACTCTTACGACACCCACAGACAGAAGACAGACAAAAGACAGGGTTTCATGGAGAAAGGAAAGGAAGGTCTTTGGTTTACAGTGGGACAAAACACCCACCCTTTGCGAGGTGATAGTCGCACTAAGGGGTAGGTAACCCTTAGTGCAGCTATTGCCTCTCACGAAGAAATATAGCACGGGGACGCGTGGGCCACTAGGTACTCACTAGGTTCCCTCACGATGTTTTCCTTCACCGTTAGCAGATGGCAAATCATTAGATTAGTACATATGTATAAACTCCACAAAGTGAAATTCACATTGGTACTGCCACCCGGGATCGAACTCGCACCTCTTGCGTGCAAGTCGGTTACTTTCCCACTCGGCCACCACCGCTTTTTGTAGTACAATGGTCTCATTGTTATTCTCGAACATTCCTTTATCGTTTGATGTTACGATCAAAGATGGTAGTACTATATCACAGATGCAGTGTAGATAACGCGATAGTAAACATACGTTACTTGATTGTAAATATGTTTGATGACTCAGTTGTTGAATGATTCGCTTAGCTTGCGTAACAAAGCATAAGAAAAAAGACCTGGCTCACATTTTACTGTTTAATAAATGATACTCCTTAGGATCTGTAATCTCTAGGGGCCTGGTGACCTGTATCACAGGTATTTTATAATACCTATCTCAGGCACCAGTCTCTCACATATGTATCATTGTACCTATTAGATGTATTATATATAATAAGCACCATTTGTAAAGAAAAAATATCTTATTATTATTATATTACTAGCTGTTGCCCGCGGCTCCGCCCGCGTGGATATCGGTTATCGCTGCAAAAAGTAGCCTTTGTGTTATTCCAGACCATAATCTATAAGTGTGCCAAATTTAATCCAGATCCGTTCAGTAGTTTTTACGTGAAAGAGTAACAAACATCCATCCATCTATCCATTCTTACAAACTTTCACATTTATAATATTAGTAAGAATAGTAAGCACCATTTGTGAAGAGAAAATAACTAGCTAAATATAGATAATAATATAATAATAATAGGATATTATTATTATATTATTATCTACATTTAGCTGTAATTTTCAATATAAGACATAGTAAGTAAAGAGAGCTAGGGCACCTTACCATTGAGCAAGCCCGACTGGGTAAGGATCCCCATCTTACAGAAAACCACAGCGAAGAACTACACACAGCGGTGTTGTTGTGTTCCTGTGTGTATGGAGTATAGGTCGTACTCACACACACAGGAAGTGACAGGAACACATGGATGCTTGGAATACCGGAGGTATCACTTGCGTGTTGCTAACGAATTTTCTTTACACCAGGGCTTCAAGATGGGAGTATCCCTGGGATAGGGATACGTTGCTTTTAAAACGTAACCCTAAATGTGCGCTGGAGACCTGTACTCACACACAGGAACACAACTACACAGCTGTGTGTAGTTATTTGGCTGTGGTCTTCTGTAATATGGAGGTCCTTCCCGAGTCAGGCTTGCTTGTTTGTATGGTGGCCTACCTCTCTTCATCATCACTACATAGTATAAAACAAAGTCGCCTTTTCTGTCCCTATATCCCTATGTGCGCTTAAATCTTTAAAACTACGCAACGGATTTTGATGCGGTTTTTTCCAATAGATAGAGTGATTCAAGAGGAAGGTTTATATGTATAATACATGCATCATATACTAAGGCAACATTGCTAATTTTAGAGGTTTCTAACGTGATGTCGTAAATTAACCTATTTTTTGGGCTTATTTAAAAATGCTGCTTAAACCCTACGAGTTAGATCAAATTAATGTACTACAGTATTGTACACCATAAAAAGGTCTACAAAAAAGTTCGCGATGGTATATGTTTATCTTTTAGGGTAAAAGTAAACAATAAAAATGATTAATGTGGGTTATCCCACATTAATCATTTTTATTGTTTACTTTTTACGTGAAAAAATGGCTTATTTACGATTGCTATTTTAAGCAATACGGCATTAATCCTTATTGAATTAAGTACCTTAAATACAGTGTGCAATTAATATAGATCAATATGGTTCCTTACAGCATGTAAATTAAACAAATATTTTCGGAGATATTACAAATTTAAAATTTGCGTTTGCGGCGGGCGGTACCGGTCGGACGGGGCAGTGCGCGTCGGCGGCCGCGGTTCTCCCTATAGCACTTTGAATTTAGCAGCAATCGGACGCGTTTATTATCGGAGCTCTCTAGCGAGGCAAATAACAGTACTTGATAAAAACGTGCTTTTCAGCGCGACAACGTATCAGTTAATAATTATAAGTTACGATAAATAATAATCAATTAATTTAATAATAAGGAAATTATTTTCAAAAATCTTAAGTAAGTTCAGAAAAATAACTTAATAGAATATAGCTATCTTTTGTTCTTGATGATTGTAGATTATCTTTTGTTTTTAGTCACACGCATGGCAAATTATTTTTTAGGTGTTTTTAATCGTTGTGTATAAAGACATCCTGTAATATATTAATTGTTGTAAAAATAAAATAAATACCTAGATAAAAATGTAAAAAGTAAATAAGTAAAAATGTGTAATGTAATAAAAATTGTATGAATTTAGATATTCCAAAGATAGCAGGAAATCTTCATAGTAAGTATAGGGAAAGAGGAATTGTTTTACTCCAAATTTAATGCGTGCAGGCCAAGGGCAGTAATGAATGAATCAAAAATACATACAGACATAGGCATATATATTTTATGCCCGTGCAAAGTCGGAGCGGGCCGCTATGTTTTTATATACAACGTTCATAGTTTTTCTGTAGTGTATTTAATTTAGTATCAGCATTGCACCCGTGCGAAGCCTAGGGCGGGTCGCTAGTTCTTCTATAATTTGTAGTCTTTTGACTAGAAATTGGCACTTTAAACATAGACAACGTTTAAGTTTAGTGTTAGAATATTGCACTATCCAATCTTCTCGGCACATGAGCCCAATCAGTCATCAAGACCTTCGACATTGCGTGATGTCGCTTATCAATGACTCGTTACAGCGGATCACGACCTCTGCTTATTGTCTTAAGTAGCCGACAACACTAATTGTAAAAATTAAGCCAAATCTCCGGGTTAATCGGGTTATTTGAGAGACCCAGATTTATACGGTAGGGTTAAATAACTACAAATTATAGAAGAAAGAGAGGTAGGGCATCATACTAGCGAGCGAGCCCGACTGAGGAAGGACCTCCACCTTACAAAAGACCACAGTCAGATAACTACACACAGCGGTGTAGTTGTGATCCTGTGTGTGAGTACAGGTCTCCAGCGCTCATTTAGGGATACGTTTTAAAAGAAACTTATCCCTATCCCAGGGATACTCCCATCTTAAAGCTCTGGTGTAAAGAAAATGGGTTGGCAACACGCAAGTGATTCCGGTATTGCAAGCGTCCATATGCTACGGTAACTGCTTAACTTCAGGCGGGCCGTATGCTTGTTTGCCACCCAAGTAGTATAAAAATGTATCTGCGTGCTATGTATAGAAATAAAGTATTTTTAACCAAAGGGTAGCCATCGGTGTTTCTCGTTATATAAGCTTTGTTGGGGCTATCGTTAGTAATAGGGGTAAACCCGTTGGCATTATCCAGGTCAATGGGCAGCGGTATAATGAAAATATAAGTAAATGTGTATAATTGTAAACTTGGCTGCATATTTGGTTCAGTAATTTAAGTGGTTACCTCGCCATTTACTATTGCGCAGCTTGTTCTGGGTTCAATCCTTGCACCTCAAACTTGCCATACCGTAAGATTCCAGAGGAATTTCTTACCACGTACGATTAGGCTGTGGAATGAGCTCCCTGCCGAGGTTTTCCCAAGAGACTATAGCATGGGGTTCTTCAAGAAAGGAGTTATAAGGTTTTTAAAGGGTCGGCAACGCGTGAGTGACACCCCTGGTGTTGCAAACGTCCATAGGCTACGGTAACTGCTTACCATCAGGCGGGTCGTATGCTTGTTTGTCACCTTGGTAGTATAAAAAAAAAAAAAAAACCACATGGAAATTTGTGTGATACAAAAATGGTTTGCCGCGAATTTTGGTGTACTTTGTTTGTTAATTATACGTTTGTTAAGTCCCCGGCGACACAGGGTTTATTCCTAATGCGAGAGTTGTCTTTATAAAAAAAAATTGCACTCCCGGAGTGCCGACAGAAGTAAAACAGTTGTTATAAATTTTATAGCAATAAATGTTTTTTTCTTATTTATATAGACGCGTTTGCGGTCTGCTTATATGTACATGCATATATCGCCTCTTTGCTTTAATAACGTGACAGTTGAAAAAAGATTTTTCGGATATGTCAAGCTGCGTCTCGTAACGGTGTCGCGAATCCAGAGATTGTATCTCATCTAAAAGTATGCGTACCGTGCTAAAAGAAGTTTTCACTTCAGAAATGCCCAGCATTTTTTCAATATAAGCCAATTTTATCCGATCCGGCGTTTATACGGTAGTCGCACAATATGCCACTGGGGCTGCTAACAGGCTTAATCATGTTAGAGAAGCGTTTATAGAGTGACGGTCGGGGTGCTAATGCACTTACCGAAGGTGCACGTTGGCTACTAAATTCATTAATAGTCTGCGTTAGTAAGCGATGGCCTTTGAATTTCACCTGAACTTGACATATTGGAAATTTTACAGGTCTCTAGCGCTCATTTAGGGATGCGTTTTGAAAGAATCGTGCTCCTATCTCTGAGATACTTTAATCTTAAAGCACTTGTGTGGATTTTATCAAAATGTAATTAATAATATTAAATTTTTTCGGGACAATTCACACAATTCTATCTGATCCCAAACTAGGCAGAGCTTGTACAATGGTAACCAGACAACAGATAAACATACTTATTTTATGCTTATTTTTGGCTCAAAGAATAAGCATTGCCATTCAACGTGGCAATGCTGCCAGTCTTCTGGGCACGTTTCCAGTAGACGTCGATGCGGAGAAATTTTATGATGCCTTTTAAGTAGTCCCTCCCGTTTTTCGTGTATTGTATTTTCTATGTATGTGTATATATATATTTTTTTATTTTTTCTTCTTTTTAAGAAGTGTAAATATATTAGGTATATTGTATATATATTATAGATGTAAACACATACTTATATATTTCTAAATATATATTATAGATAAATAAAACACCCAGACACAGAACAAACATTTGTGCTCATCACACAAAGATTTGTCCTGGGTGGGAATCGAAACCACGACCTCCGGCGTAGCAGTCAGAGTCACTAACCACTAGACCAACAGGCCGGTCAAATTGGTGTACAATAAAGAGTTTTCTATCTATCTATTATTAAATGTTCTTACTCTAAGTTTGTGAATCTTGTGAACGGTTAGTCGAGAATGGCAGCGCTCGCTCCAGGCGTCCATCGATTTTATGACGCTGCGAAGCGTCAAAGGAAGATACAGTATTTTGAAGGAGAATGACATTTCATATCTTGCCTGACAAACGTTTAAGTGTTAGGAAATAATCCTAAAATATTCGGACTTAGAATTACTTACGGTTATTTGAAAAAGATTATACATATCCATCTCAGCCATAAGACGTCCACTGCTGGACATAGGCCTCCCCTAAGGTTTTCCACATCATTCGGTCCTGAGCTGACCTTGTCCATCGGTTGCCCGCGACCTTTAACAGGTCGTCGGTCCACCCTGTTGGAGGCCTGCCCACGCTGCGACTTCCAGTTCGTGGTCGCCACATTATACAAATTACCTAATCAATCCAGCCCCTCTAGACAAGTGGCATAAGGGGCATAAGCGATAATCGAATCGAAAAGTCAAAAAAGCAAATGTATGGAATACTACTTGACGTAAGTTTACGACATTATATCGTAGACTTATGTCAAATCCCATACATTTGTTTTATTGACTTTTCGATTCGACTACTGTTTATGCCACTTGTCTAGAGGCTCAGTTATTTTTGCGATAATCGTTTATAAAAACGCTAACCCTATATACGATAACTTATGTATTTAATACTTTAATAAAACTTATAAATTTATTTATTGCTACATGTAATATGTATATTTTAATATACATAAATTACGTGTCACGTTGTTTGTCCGCTGTGGTCACCCAACTACTGAACAGATTTTAATAAAATTTGCGTTTTGTCCAACTTATAAGATAGGATATTTTTTTATCTCGATAAGGGCCTTCAATTTAACCCGGGAAACGTTGAGGCTTGTCGCTAGTTTACTATTAAAATCACTGAGATGTTGTAAATTCTGCTTCTTTTTAGCGTTTTAACGGCAAACATAATTGAAAATTATATTATTTCAGCCCAAAACACGGTCACATTGAATACAGCTATTAAGTTTTCCTACTTAGATTCTTACATATAAATTTATCCACGCTTTCACAAAATATCCAAATTTACTCACCGCTTACTTTGCAAAAACGACATCACTGACTAAACATCAAAGCGTCCCCCAGCACTAACTATTTTAACTCAATAACTTATGGACTCAAAGAAACTTTATACGGTTGGACGGGTACTTACTGTGGTAAGTACGTACCCTTTGATATAACACGTAATCATGTTAGAAATCTCGTTAAGTTTACACTTAAGAGGTTCAAGTTGTAATGGAACAGTTCATAAATAATCATCGGAGTACTAAGTTGGTACATACATATGTCACGTCGTTTTATGCTGTCAGGGAAATCTATACTAATATTATAAAGCTGAAGAGTTTGTTTGTTTGGTTGAACGCGCTAATCTCACAAAGTACTGTTTCGATTAGAAAATAAACTTTTTTGTTGAATAGTGCATTTATCCAGGAAGGCTACAGGCTATATAACATCACGCTATGATAAATAGAAAGAAAAAAGATTTTTCAGATATGTCAAGCTGCGTCTCGTAACTGTGTTTTGAATCCAGAGATTTTATCTCATCTAAAAATAAGCGTACCGTGCTAAAATAAGTTTTTACTTCAAATATATTATATTTGAAGTGAAAATATAGTGCACGAGTGTGTGCGATATTATAACCTAATTGAGAGCCTAAGGCACCATACTAGAGAGCAAGCCGGACTGGGGAAGGGCCTCCACCTCACAGAAGACCACAGCCAAATAACTACACACAGTGGTGTAGTTGTGTTCCTGTGTGTGAGTACAGATCTCAAGCGCTCATTTAGGGATGCATTTTGAAACAAAAGTATTCCTATCCCAGGGATCTTCATCATCATCTCAGCCAAAAGACGTCCACTGCTGGACATAGGCCTCCCCCAAGGTTCCACAACCCTCGATCCTGAGCCGACCTTGTCCATCGGTTGCCCGCAACCTTTACCAGGTCATCGGTCCACCTTGTATGATGCTTTATGATGACCTTCCAGGGCTTTATGATGGGAGTATCCCAGGGATACTCCCATCATAAAGCCCTGGTGTAAAAAAATTGGGTTGGCAAAACGCAAGTAATACTTCTGGTATTGCAACCGTCCATAGGCTACGGTAACTGCTTAACACCAGGCGGACCGTATGCTTGTTTCCCACCTAAGAAGTATAAAAAAACAAAAAAAATCTTTATTGAACAAAATATGGAAAAATTACTTTATTTTTATAAGATCTCTTTAAAAGTAATTGCGAGCGAATGTTTGTCAAAGGGAATAATGATACAATACATATCAAAGAGGTTGGCTCAAATGGAGAGTATTTTTATTTAAAAAGCTTTTACTTTGTAGACTGTATTTAAGGAGACACAATAAGAATATTAGGGTGCTTTTATTACATTTTAGTAAGTAAATATTAACTTGGAATATATTATTATAACATTCGGAGAAATTTGCTTGTTTTGATTGTTCACAGTGGCACACATTATAGCATAGGTACCTACATTATACATATATTATTATGTCGAGTTTGTTGATAGACTTGTAATCATGGGAAGAGATTGATTAGTATAATGTCCTCCTAACCGAATTTCGGTCACGGCGGCTAATCTCAACGGAGACTTGCCATCTGCGCGGGCGATATTATAGTGCAAAAGTGTGTGCGCAAACACAAGTGCACTCTTTATTCCCTCACTCTCATAGTCCGATGGGACGGTAATCCGATACGACCGGAGAGATATCAGGCGTAGGAACAACGGCATTACGTGCTTTTTTTGACTTTGACTTTATTGAAAAAATAAACTTCTGCACTAGCAAATTATCACTGTATATCTGAGGCTTATAAGATAATGAAATACCATGCACTAAACAACTATTCATTATGGTTCACATTTTTTTGTCTCGTATGAATCGAATCCTCAACACTCCATACACAAAGTGCAGTCAAAGACAACACAAAGTGGATTTTAGCGCTTCAATGTAGTAAATATTTAAGCAAATATTCGTTTAGTTTGTTGCGGACATTATGGAAACATCCTGCTCCTACATGTCGAGTTACAAACAACTTGTAGACACCACTTTCCGTTTGGTGTAGAATTCGGTAAATTCTGTGCAATATACACCGATGTCAGGGTTATTTATTAAATAATTACTGAGTAATACACTGTTTGAAACTGTCTGCTGTGGTTGGAGGTTTACTTTCTAATGAGGACGTTAGTATTCGCCAATTCTGTTTCTTTTTTTTTTAAATACAACTCCCGTACTAAAGAACAAGTTCTGTGTCGCGAGGGACTTCACAAACACACAATTAACGGACACAGGACTCAGAACAATTCTTTGTGGGTCACACAAAGTTTTGTCCTGTGTGGGAATCGAACCCACAACCTCATGCACAGCAGGCACATACTGTACCCACTGGATCACTAAGGCAGTCAGTCAATAATTATGTTTTGGTGGGCATAATTTTTATATTCTACAAAACTACATCGAGTTTGATAGGATTTTTATACGAATAAGACGGCAAACAAGCTTACACGGCTTGATTGTAAGCAGTGTTTTAAAAAAAAAAAAAGAAAAAAAAACAATCGCGCTCGGTGATATGGTCACCCGCAGCCTATCCTATAAGCAGCTACTTGTTTTTTTTCTGTATCGTATATTATTTCTTGTGTAATTTTATGGTGTACAAAAAAGTTTCTACTATGATCAAACTCCATTTTGCTGACGGGAGCGAAACGTGCTCATGTATAAGTCCAAGTATATCATCTTGTCGAACTGTAAGCTAAACTTCGGCAGATACTTGTCATGTACCATGCCGTTGTTATACCGAATAGTTGGAGTTTCTTGATAGTTATTCTGCTTGTTCCATTCTCGAGAGTAAGCTTGTAAACTAATTAATTAAAGTTCTTAATTAATTTTGTAGGTCGTAGTCAACTTTGAGTGCGCCTTGAATAGCGAGGGACCCGGCTGATGGTAAGCAGTTACCGTAGCCTATGGACGTTTGCAACACCAAGGGTGTCACTCACGCGTTGCCGACCCTTTGAAAACCTTATAACTCCTTTCTTTAAGAACCCCATGCTATATTTTGGGAAATCTTCGGCAGGGAGCTCATTCCACAGCCTAATCTCAATTCTTAAATTAATAATAATCGTCCAGACCATGGGACGGCAATCCGACCTGAGCGATCAGGCGCAGGGCCAACGGCTTTTCGTGCTCTCCAAGGCAGAACGTGTCTTACTGTGTTTTTAGACAATGGTCACCCATTCATATATATATATATACGAATACGCCTTTAATTTCGTACTAGGGGTCGCCCGCGACTTCGTCCGCGTGGTAATTTGGAACATTATATAGCCTATATATATAGCCTTCCTGGATAAATGTACTATTCAACAAAAAAGTTTTTTTCTAATCGAACCTGTACTTTCTGAGATTAGCGCGTTCAACCAACCAAACAAACATGTCTTCAGCTTTATAATATTAGTATAGATTGTATAAATATAAAAAGAAACGAATGACAAAACAGCATCACCAGCAACACTTTGTCATAGTTAGTGGAATAGAGCATGCAACCATCTCGCATGACTCAATTGAAGCAATTAATTAATTAACCTTTAAGGCTCACAAATTAAATTGGTCTATGACCGACTTGTCCGAATGTCAAACATGTATGTTTGTTTGTTCCTCTATACCTATCCTCTTTGGCTTGTTCGGTCCGCCTCGAGTTTTGCCGAGTTAAATTGAAGGCCCTTATCGAGATAAAAAATAACCTATCTTTTAAGTTGAATAAAACTGCACACAGTGTGCAAAATTTTTTTAAAATCGGTTTAGTAGTTTAGCAGTCCATAGCGGACAAACAACGTGACACGTTATTTCTATATTAAAATAACACAATTTGCTCCAAAATGAAATCTTTCACTTTTATAATACACTGACGGACTCATAAACTGCATCAAAGTAATAGACGACTTTGAAATAAATATTTTAACCAAGTAATCAAACTTTCTATACAGATTTAAATTGAAACCTCTAGATTGGTTCGTGAACTTTAAAACAGTGTAGGGTCATATCCTTAAGTTTAAGTTTGTGTACTGGAAAGGACCTTAAGACTTTTTTTGAAGAAAAATAGAAATTTAAGGAAAATTGGTTTAATTAAAAAATTGGTTTTAACAATAGACACAAACTTTATGCAAGGGTTTATTTATGTTTTAATAAGGTGTATTACCTCCACGTGCCCTTATTACGGATTCTAATCTGTTCCGCATAGATTTTATTAGGGTTATTAAAAGATCTTGCGGAATATTGTCCCATTCTTCTGAAAGTGCTGTTCTTAGTGCTGCCACTGTCGTGGGCAAAGGGTTTCTCGCATATACAGCTCTTTTTAAATTGTTCCAAACATGCTCAATGGGATTAAGATCCGGGCTGCGTGCTGGCCAATTCATTGTACGTATCCCAACCTCTTCGCAATATTGTCGAACTTGTGCAGCAGCGTGCGGCCGGGCATTATCCTGCATTAAAGTAAAATTTTCGCCTATGAATCCCATGTAAGGCACCACGTGATCTTCTAAGATCTCTGTTATGTAGCGATGTGCAGTCAAACCCCCTCTATTACCGTTTTGACGGACCATGTCTATGAACACAAGTTCTGTTCGCCCGTTCATCGATATGCCACCCCAGACCATACACGAACCGCCTCCAAAAGGAACACGCTCCTCAATGCAACTTTGAGCATATCGCTCCCCACGTCGACGATAGACTCTTCTGCGACCATCTGCACCATATAAACATGTCCTACACTCGTCCGTGAACAATACGGAGGTCCATTGCTCTTCTGTCCAATTCAGGTGATCACGCGCAAATCTTAAGCGAGCTTGTCTGTGAGCTACAGACAACTTTGGACCATTTGCTGGTCTAAAAGGGGTGATATCCGCTTCCTTTAACCTTCTTCTTATTGTTCGTGCACTCACGTTTACTCCACGCACTTCATTAAGCTCTGTTTTGATGTTAACAGACGTGAGGAAACGATTTCGCAGGGAAGTTGTAACAATAAATCGGTCATCACGACCGGTGGTTGCTCGAGTCCTGCCTGTACCACGTCTCCTTCTGTAAGAATCTGTCTCCACAAACCTTCTGTATATTCTAGAAACCGTAGACTGGTTTAAATTTAAATTTCTACCAATCGTTCGTTGATCCAAGCCCTCCCGCACCAATGCTACAATTTGAGCCGCTTGTTCGGACGAAGTATCCATATTATGGTTCAAAAACTCTCGATGAGTTAAAAAACTAACCCAACAATTCTGCTGGTAACAATAATTCAATTGACAAAAGAATAAAAAATCAATGATAATCAATTTAAAACTTTGCTATAAATAACACGCAAATCTGATACTACGAGTAAATTTTCTTTTCCCGGCTATATTCATTTGTTTTACTGCAGTTCTATTTTTAAATTTTCCTTTTTTTTGAGATTAAGAGCCAGTCTTTCCATATTTATATAATTTAATCTAAAAAGTTATCATACTTATTAAAAAAACATTTTAAAAATAATCCTGAACTTTGATGCAGTTTATGAGTCCGTCAGTGTATTTACAGAGTTGAATTTGTCTTCTTTCAAAGTAGTAAATAAGCATACAGTCTACCTGAAGGTAAGCATTTACCGTAGCCTTATAGGCTTCTCCTTCATTCTCTTTCATCACTCTTACATATTTAAAATATATAGATTTGCATCTTCGATTTGAACGAAACGTTTCATAAATATAGTATAACATACTGAGGCACGTATCAAATAAAAACTACAAGATAACGTAACCTTTTTTTGCACAAACAGCAAAAATACTTTTCTAAAATAGCAAGCATTAGTTTATCTTCAATGTGAAAAGATAAAACATTTGTTTTATAACATTATTATTCTTATAGTAGCTTCAAAGGAAAGTATTATGAAATTGTAAAGTTATACGGAGCCTTTTTATAAAACATGACCAAGCTTGGTTGTCGCTACTTGTTAGTATAAAGTTTCAAAGCAAAAAGGATTTTTACGAGCAATGTTTATTCTGCATTTTAGGTTTATTCACAGCATTATACTACGACATATAAAACAAACTATGATGATAGTACAGATAGTAGTTAGTAGGTACTATACTATTAACGATTTGTTCCGCATTCGCCTCACAAAGTTTTGCCTCACTTTAAATCGTATTCGTCCTACATTTTATTCCGGTTTAGCCCTAAATGTAATATTTTTGGGGCTAAAACGCCAGCATACTGTTTTTCCTACGGCCAATTCGCTAACTAGGGTAGCCCTACCCTAGTTAGCGAATTGGCCGTTAGGAGAATTGGCCTCGAGGAGAATTGACAAATAACTCGGGCCACTCTTTTTAATCGCCAGAGTATATATAACATTTAAAATTGGTGTGGTTTAATCTGCCGACCCTATACGAGTAGTATGACGTTTTGACGAAAATGTATTTATACCTACCTATTATTAGGTTTTCATATCCGAAAAGTAATAAGCCTATGTCTAGCAGTGGACTGAAGCAAGGTGATTGAGGTACCTATTACAGATCCCCAGTACTCATTTAAAAAAAACACGTTTAATATTCTACCGAATAACCTTTTTTTTATAACATGATTACCTAGAATACTTCGTACTTCGTACTTCGTAATTTCATCCATAAGCTTTACCATCAGGTGGGCCTTATAATATTGAACTAGCTGTTGCCCGTGACGCCCTGACACGTTGACGTCTGTTATTGCAGTAAAAATGTTCAATGCCTTTTCTCAGGATACCAGATATATCTTTACAAAATTTCATTAAAAATCGTTCAGTAGTTAAGTCGATAAAAGGTAGTCGTGGTTCTAATAAAACCACGTTATGAATTTAATATAAATTAAGTAGTAAACTAATACATACACATTGACCGCCAATAATTATTATACAGCAAGTGATTATTGAAATCAGTAATGAGGTTAATTGAGAGTTAATCAAGGGTCCTAATGTAGCCGCCATCATTAAATTTTCCGGGCATTTGACTTCGTTATTAAATCATCTGCCAATAAATTTGCTTTCACTGAATAATTGAATTGAACTGTTACATTTCAAATAACTAGAGCACATTTCAACTGTTATTTGGAATAAAACTGTTTTGTTTTACTAAAGCCTATCAAAGGCTACAAAACAATAGGAGCGAACAGGTTCAGTTGACAAATAGAATAGATAAATGTACTGAACTGTTATTTTTTTATTTGTTGGACGTTATTAAAAAAGATTAGTTGTTTGTGCTAGAATATAAAATACTCGTAGCTATATTTGAATACGATATTTTTAGGAACTAACGGCCTGAAAAACCTTAACATCCATCTTTTCAACATCGAATTGTAACCTTCTCTAGGATAGGTGGTGTATTCGTCGACATAAGACACTGTCCACAACGAAATGATCTAGATAGATTTATACATTCCACCTTATACTCTCCTCTTTTATGGCGTTGGAAACTATGTGGGTTTCCTGACCTTGTTTATTTTTCAACATTATCATTTGATCAGTACGTATGTATTTCACAAAATAAAATTCACATTAGTCATAGCCGCAAACTTCCTGACTCCGTGCTATTTCTACCGGATTTACTTCCGGAAAATCCAATAAAACTTTGCCCGCCCCGAGACATCACAAGAGAAAACTTATGCTGCGTCAGCCAAACTAGTTTTACAATGCCATACATTCTACAGTATTTGATAAGCCCGTTGCTGTAACTGCGGTTCGTTTATGAAAATAATATACATATTGGGCTTGGCTTGAAGGTACTTTAAACGAACACTACCTAGCATTGTAATTTCATCTATACAACAGTATTACTATTATTTAATTGACCATAATACAAACTAGTATTCTTAAAATCATTTGTATAATGTAGGTATGTATTTATATACTTAGTATTTATTTACGCGCCACCAAGTACCGCATTGTTAGTTTTCTGCCTGGTAGAAATCGCTCTTAGCCGTCAATACTTCGCTGTGACCGATTTTAGCCATATTATTTATACTCAATTTCTGTAAAATGTATTATAATTGGTGTACAACAAAGTAGGTATAATAACGAAGTAGCAAGAACACCGACATAGTATAGTTTGTTTTAGGCATAGTCTTATTAAAATGCCGAGGCTCCCTACTACACATACATTTCTTTTGTAGGCAGGTTTATTAGTCATTAGTGTATTCTATTTGTAAGGAGGGTAGTTTGCAGAGTCCACACTCCGCACCCACCTGACCCTGTTACACACCTAGGTGTTCTATTTAGGGCACAATATTGTTTGGAAAGTTTCATACTTATATCGATCGCGCCGGTGGGTGTGTTTGCGGTGTTGTTTAAATATAATACTGGGTGGTAACACCTGTGAGGTATGTGTGTGATTGTAAGGATTAATTAAATAGACAACTATCTCCCGCCTCCGCCGTAATATAACGAATGTTAACAATCTGAAGTTCGGAGACGCTTAGAATAAATGTCATTTTGGGGTCACCTACTGCAAAATACCGGTTAACTGCACCATACGATACAAATAGGTACATTTTTCTCTCTTTCACAAATAATTTAATTTTTTTCTAAAATTATTAATATTTACTGTCGGTCTTAAAAGATATTGACTGCCTTTGTGGTCCAGTGGTCGCAGTATGTGCGTGCTGTGCACGAGGTTGTGGGTTCGATTCCCACACAGGATAAAACTTTGTGTGACCCACAAAGAGTTGTTCTGAGTCTGGATGTAATTTGTGTCCGTTAATTGTATGTTTGTAAAGTACCCCGCGATACAGAGCTTGTGCTCTAGTGCGGGAGTAGTCTATTTATTATTATTATTATATTATTAAAATTCCTTCTCAAGAATTTTAAAATTCATTAAATTTTAAATAATCAAAAGCTTATCAACTAGAGAAAAGCTCAAAACGGTAAAGTGTTTCATCATCATCATCATCTTAGCCAACATACGTCTACTGCTGGACATAGCCCTACCCCAAAGACTGTTTCGTTACTTGAAATTAATTTTCCGTGAAGCATCTAAGAGGGCAGCGCGGCGCGGCACGCTTCCAATTTGTCGGGGTGATACATATTTTAAATCACGGGAATTCCAAATGCTGTTATGATTCACTTTCGTTGTAATCCAATTCACAATTCTGGACTTCAAACAGAAACATCGAATATCTTTAAAATAGAACACGGAACTTATTGGGTATATAAACTTTGCTGAGGAATCATTTGGCAATGTAAGCTCGATGACTTATGCTGGCGAGTCATTTATAAGAAAAAAAATAATTGTATTGCTCATCATTTTAGTGTAAACGTGCTATGGATCTGAAGAAAATATTTTAGAAAGGCGACATTTTACATTTGTCTCCCAAAATCACTATAATTTTGCACTATATTACTGGTAAATTTAATACAGACCGGCTATTCGAGCGTTTGGCTGCAATGTAACACTCGAACTCGAACCGTTTTATCTAATTAGCAGTGCGGTGCGCTTCACGCACGGTACGGCAGCGGCAGACAATTCAAAAGCTCCGTCCGCCATTAGTTTCTGTGAAGCACGTCATACTCTATTGATCCACCGCACCGCCACCGTACTATTATAATAATGTTCTGCAATTTGTCACGATTCACGAACAATAGGGTTTGAACGCGAACTAAGTTCGTGATACGGCCACATCACTTGAAGTCCTATTTGTCAATTAGGTAGCAACTAACTCCTTGTCTTTACATTTTCTGCCTGCCATTAAGCGTAGCGCACTTATTGTGTTATTGGACGGACGACGCGAAGCGTGAATTTAAGGCGCTGATAACAGCAAAATAACCTAACTTAAAAGATTTTTTAGCAAAATCTGTTTAATTTATCACAATAAAAATTATATTATGATGATCTTTATAATATTTACGATAATATTGTTGACGCCGATATACACTTAATTAAAAAAACATACATAAAAAATAGTAAGTCAAATATATTTATAGAAAAAAATATCTAGTTTATTTATGGAATATAACTGGTAATCCTTACTAATATTATAAATGTGAAAATTTGTGAGAATGGATGGATGGATGTTTGTTACTCTTTCACGTAAAAACTACTGAACGGATCTGGATGAAATTTGGCACAGAGATAGATTATGATCTGGAATAACACATAGGCACTTTTTACAGCGATAACCGACATCCACGCGAGCGGAGCCGCGGGCAACAGCTAGTATTAGATATATTAGCTGACATAACACATGTTTAAAAATATTGCTGTTTTATATTTTTAATTATGCCAGTACTTATTTAGTAAATATTATTGTTCTCAATTGTGTACTTAATTTCAGCGGTGCGTCGACTCGTTTGTATTATTTGTTTCTCTTTCATTCCTATGCAGATCGACAGTGAACAAATGACTATTTTATTCTCAAGGTCGTTGGCAATCAGCTTCTTAATAAGAGTTATGGTAGTGAATGCCGACTTTAGTCTGTTTGCAATCTTTTCTGATTCACTATACTTTCATTCCCGTAATGCCGACTTTTCAAACTTTTTACTATTTTGTAGTAAAATGCCGAGATACCTTTGATGTCGACACACCCCTCTTTTTGGCTCGGGGGTTAAAAACAACGCAAGCGAGTGTTTCTAACGTAGGTAATTAACGTGCCCGCGCAAGCTTAGTTAAATCAACACCAGACTTTGTAATTTCATCTCAAAGCTTTGAGATGAAATTACAAAGGCTGGTGTTGAAGCAAGTTTTTCCCACAACATTTTACAGAACTTTTCTTTGTAAAAAAATATTTTATTTTTGTTATTATATGTTGCGTTTGTACAACACTCTAAAACACTCATATTTTTATAATGGAATATGTTTTTATATCACTACTGTGTTTGAGTTCACCACTGTGCCAGTTTTAATACTGAAACTACAATGTATATTCGTTATTAAAGTATAATTATTTTAATTTCAGAGCTTCAGTTTCTCGTTGTTTTACTGACAAAAGTTTTTTTTAATACTACTTGGGTGGCAAACAAGCAAACAACACGCCTGATGTTAAGCAGTTACCGTAGCCTATCGACGCTTGCAATTCCAGATATATCCATTTTTTTACATCATGACTTTAAGATGGGAGTATCTATAGGATAGAAATACGTTTCTTTAAAAACGCTTCCCTAAATTAGCGCTGGAGACCTGCTTACTATCATTTTGTCTTATTTTTATTGTGTAAAAAAGGATTACAGGATACATTAATATCATTTAATATATTATGTACGATGTGACCATAAGGTATTACAATACTGCATTGCGTTGGCGAGAAGACCACATTCCTAATACGGGGCAGACGGGCTCTAAAGTAACAGATGACGTCATTGCACTACAGTACTGCAGGTCAACAACCTTTAATGTATCTCCCAGTCTAGACACCAATATCGACTATTTTAACCTTGACATCATTACATTAGCGTAGAAACGTTATGCCCTAATTATAAACGTCATTCGGGCTATCCGCCTATTTAACCCCCGACACAAAAAATGGTGTGTTATAAGTTTTACGTGTCTGTTTGTGTCTGTCCATCATAGCTCCAAAATAAATGATCGGATTTTGATGAGGATTTTTTTTTGTTTGAAAGCTGGCATGATCGAAATGGTTTTAAGTTATAATACAAAAGTTTAACGTGTCTATCTGTGTATTTGTGTATCTGTCCGAGGCAACATAGCTCCCAGACGAATGAACGGATTTTGATGATCGAAATGGTTTTAAGCTATAATATTTGATCTGTCCAGAAGTTGGAAGACTATCAGCGATGATGAAGGGATTTAACTGACTTGCACAAGTCCAATATATTTGAAATTGGTTTGCATGACATGGTTATTTTGAGCTGATGCTGCAGCATCAAGCAGTCTACGGAATAACAAATTCTTCGGCAATTTACAGGAGGACAAAAACTAATAAGATAAAATAACTAAAATCCATAAATATTTGTCCCGAATGGAGATGTAATTTGTATCCGTCAATCCTTACTAATATTATAAACGCGAAAGTTTGTAAGAATGGATGTTTGTTACTTTTTCACGCAAAAACTACTGAACGGATCTGGATGAAATGTGGCACAGAGATAGATTATAGTCTGGAATAGCATATAGGCTACTTTTTATCGCGATAACCGAGATCTACGCGGGCGGAGCCGCGGGCAACAACTAGTTGTATATAAAGTCCCCCGCGACACAAAGCTAGTTTCCTAGTGTGGGAATTGTAGCTCCGTCTATTGCGGGTTTTACCACAGATTACTAAATAGTGTTTTACTCTGAAATTTATAGGTTGACGGATGTTGCTTGGATTTTCGTTGAAATCGGAATGTTATTTCGAGATTACAAAATCATTATCTCCTAGCTTAACAATATGACTTTTTACCTATACATACCCAAAATTAAATTAATATTTGAATGAAGATTGTAAGCTACATAGTGATACTATTATTCCTTTTTTCTCTTTTTTTTAAAAGACTACTCACGCACTAGAGAACAAGCTCTATGTCGCGAAGGACTTTACAAACATACAATTAACGGACACTAATTACACCCAGACTCAAAACAACACTTTGTGGGTCACACAAAGTTTTATCCTGTGTCCAAATCGAACCCTCGACAACCCCGTGCACAAGACGCATACTGCGGCCACTGGACCACCAAGGCAGATAATATTATTCGCTACAATTAACAAACATCGCTTCACATATCGACAAGCCCACGCATACAAACATAATGATACTCTCGCACGTACACAAACCACACGCGAACATGCGCGTGAGCACGATCAACTAACATTATATAATGACAATGACCTTGAATATGCGACCGGTCTTAATTCAGACTGGCACTCTCACTCTCTGTAACCGAAATTTTAGACCCACTTAACACGTGAGTGTTTTAAGGTTAAGTAGACAGATTGACGACAAGCATTTGTCTTTTAAACTTGCTAATGGATTGTCAATTCCTTATTAAAATAGCGGTTATAATACGGTTATAAGGGTCGGCAACGCATAAGTGACACCCCTGAGAATCTAGACAAGTGGCATAAGCGATAGTCGAATCGAAAAGTCAAAAAATAAAATGTATCGAATTTGATGAGAGTCTACGATTTAATGTCGTAAACTTACGTCAAATCCCATACATTTTATTTTTTGACTTTTCTATTCGACTATCGCTTATGCCACTTGTCTAGAGGCTCTGGTGTTGCAAACGTCGCGTCGATAGGCTACGGTAACTGCTTGCCTTCAGGCGGGCCGTATGCTTGTTTGATTGCGATTGTATGCGTGTTGATTGTTTGCTAGTCTTTAGAGAGAGAGATAGGTTTAACATTGTCTTTTTTACATGCGAATGAACCCGGGGACTAGAAGTTAGTACCTCCTTGAACATGTCAACTTGGCTAGGCAAAAGTTGAAGATTTTGACTATCACTACACTTAGCAAATATTTATAGCGTGCTAAAATTAGCTTTAGATTAAAATTGCCGAGTGCCGGTTTTCTATTCATCCAACGTATTTGCCACTGAGCATGAATTTGAGCTGAATTTTAATAGATCTTGCATTTACGTATTGTTCCGGTAGTGGTTAGTTGTTAGTGACCTTAACTGCTAATCGTGGGTTCGATTCCTACCCAAGACAAAACTTCATGTTGTTTTTCTATTTTAATATACTACCAAGGTGGCAAACAAGCATACGGCCCGCCTGATGGTAAGCAGTTACCGTAGCCTATGGACGTTTGCAACACCAGGGGTGTTACTCACGCGTTGCCGACCCTTTAAAAACCTTATAACTCCTTTCTTGAAGAACCCCTATGCTATAGTCTCTTGGGAAAACCTTGGCAGGGAGCTCATTCCACAGCCTAATCGTAGGTACGTGGTAAGAAATTCCTCTGGAACCTTACGGTACGGCATATTTGAGGTGCAAGGATGTGAGAATGAACTCCCTGTCGGTGGTGAAAGTTTTTTTTTTTTTTTAAATAAACGTGCGTGCGTTTTTAGATTTATATATGTATTTTGTACTAGTTTTCTGTTCTGGTTGCCATAGCACAGGCTTTGCCTAGTTTAGGATCAAATTGCCGTGCGTGTTTTTGAGAAATCTCATCCATCAATATAATATTGACAGACTTAATAAATGTCGAGTGTCGCACCGACGCGGTATCTCTGCGCAAGTCGAAAGGTCAGAGGATCAAATTAATAACATCCATTACTTTATTGACGCTATTCCACGTAGCCTCAGTCATCACGTGCGTCGTCCGAATAACTGACTCATGTCTGCCTAAAAATTACAAATTTTATTATTGAACACATTTACATTTTATGAACAAACCCACCAACTAAAGAATAGTTACTGAATTTGTTTTCCCAAATGCCAGATACCAGTATTGCTGAACCACACAGATGTTTTGTCTTCTGTGGCAATCAAATCTACGTATCCACGTTCATTTTTACTGTTGGACATAGACTTCTTTCACTGCACGCCACTTAGCACAATTACTTGAATCCTCTACTGCATCATCCAACCAATACATTAAATCTTTTGAAATGAAGTGCAGTAACCTATCGTTAGGGAGATGCCTCATTAGTGCGTTGTGTTGCGTTGTCGTAGCGCAGTATCGACGCTGCGTCGTTATCCATATACTTTTTGTGTGATGCCACACTACAGCGTCTTCATAGCGCAAGTGTAGCGTATACAAATGTGTGAGGATAGATGATGCAACGCAACAGACTAATGGGGTATCTCCCTTACATATTGGAAGGGTTGTTAGCGTTGTGGTGTGTATTCAAGCGTCTCTCAACAGAGCGACACAGAGAAATGTACATATTGTGAACAACATTATCATATTATAGATACCTAAATCATGTGTAATAAAAAATACTAGTGAGCCGCGGCGCACTTAATTAGGGTTGTCACAAATATACACCTTTGGTAAACTAATGACAACTCCTGCACTAGAGAACAAGCTCTTTCGCAGGGACTTAACAAACATACAAATAACGGACAATAATTACACCCAGACTCAGAACAACTCTTCGTGGGTCACACAAAGTTTTGTCCTGTGGGGGAATCGAATCCACTTCGTGTACAGCAGGCGCATACTGCGGTCACTGAACAACCAAGACAGTCAAATATAAAAGTCCTAGAACTGTAACATTAAAGTGTTTGTTACTTGAATAAGAACAACTATACAAGTTCAACAGACTTAGTGGAAATGACATTGAAAATGCAAGGCTAGAAATGTCGGGTCGATCTGGCGTGCAGTCGTAGCTTCCGTTTTATCAATGAAATCACTGGAAGCAACAGGTATTTCTAATGAATTACGGTCTAATTCCATCTCATTCAGGTCGGCACTCAGACTCAACATAGACTAGTAGAGGTAATCCTATTATGACCTAGATAGTTCATTCAATATTAAACCTAGGTACTTCCTGCTTCTCAAACAATTCTAACCTAATTCGAGTAACGATGCAGTTATTTGTTATGATTATATACGTAAGTTGTAAGTAGATTATACACGCTTGTTGCCTAGAGGGGTAGGCAGAGACTACAGATTTACACTTACTACAATCTTCACTTACTTTTTTTATACTACCAAGGTGGCAAACAAGCATACGGCCCGATGATAGCAATCAGTTTCCGTAGCACATGGACGTTTGCAACACCAGGGGTGTCACTCACGCGTTGCTTACCCTTTTAAAAACTTATAACTCCTTTCTTGAAGAACCCCATGCTATAGTCTCTTGGGAAAACCTCGGCAGGGAGCTCATTCCACAACCTAATCTTACGTGGTAAGAAATTCCTCTGGGATCATACGGTACGGCATGTTTGAGGTGCAAGGATGTGATGATGAACTTCTTTTGCGCTTACAACATTAGTTTAGTTTTGATATTAGCATGAGCTAAATAATTTTACAAATATAAACTACTAGACGGATTTTGATTAAACTTTAAAATGTTATAGGTTAAAAATCAGACAATATTCATGCAGACGAAACCTTGAAATTAGGTATAGGTATAACAACTAGATTAAAAAAATCGACACAGAGTAAACATTAGTTCTATAAGTAACTAGTGGCCCGCCCGACTTCGACTGGGTTAAACTATTTTCAGTTCAACTTTTTTTTTTTTTACGTAAGAACCTTCTCCTGACAATAATGAACATAGCAAAAAAGGAATTAGCGAAATCGGTTCATATCAGCTGTTCTCGAGATTTGCGCTTAGCAACACATTCAGCAATTCATTTTTATTTTATAGATGACTCTTTTGATTTTATTTATCTCCTTCATCTTCCTTATTTGTACACTCTATTTGCTCTCTCGTCTTTATTTTTTCCTCTACCACTCTGATATTTGCTGGTAGAAAACTATGAGTTAAGCTCGCCTTTGTACATTATATAACCTTTGTTTATTTTGTGTACAATAAAAAATTAAGAACAGAATGATCAATAAACACTTCTCCACGCCGAATTATATTAATCTTAAACCGTTGGTAATTTTTGAAGTATTCCATATTGGGCACCCGTTTTAATGGCACCTGAGTGAATGGCACCTAAGGTATTCCACATTGGGCACCTACCGATAATTTTATATCGATATGTTCCACTAATGGCACCTGCGAAAAATATCCGTAGGTGCCCATGTGGAATACCTTAGGTGCCATTAAAACGGGTTCCCAATATGGAATACTTCTTATTTTTTACCAAAACTTTTTTATTCAGCGAATATTCTTTTGTTCATTTTAATCCGATAATCTTAACTGTGCGTCATATTATAAGAATGTTGATCTTAAAATGTGTCTGACAAATCATTTGATACGTGGGTTGTCGGAAGACAATACTGGGTGAAGGGGTCATTGCACTACAGTACAAAATCGATACGAACTCGAAGCAAGGAGTGAATTCTCCTCGTACAACATGGCTGAGTTAATCGCGTCAGATAGAATGCCTTTAGAGACCATTGTGAGGGTGCTCGGTAACTGGGCTAATAGAACTTAACGGAATAGTCTCTCGTATCAATCATCTCGCTATTTACCATTACGACAAATTTTGTAATCAATAATTTCTGATTCATCTATACTTAATATTATAAAGCTGAAGACTTTGTTTGGTTGAACGCGCTAATCTCAGAAAGTACTAAGCCTCTAGACAAGTGGCAAAAACGATAGTCGTATCGAAAAGTCAAAAAACAAATGAGGATTTGACGTAAGTCTACGATATAATGTCGTAAACTTACGTCAAATTCCATACATTTGTTTTTTTTGACTTTTGGATTCGATTATCGCTTATGCCACTTGTCTAGAGGGGCTGGTTTGATTAGAGAAAATCTTCTTTTGTTGAATAGTGGATTTATCCAGGAAGGCTATAGGCTAACATTACGCTATGATCAATAAGAGCGGAGCAGTAGTGAGATATGTTGCAAAATCGGGAAAATGTACGTTTCAAATTACCAGGCGGATGAAGTCGCGGGCGACCTCTCGTAATTTATCTTGGTTGTTCCAAGTTTGGAAGTTCGTGGTGTATGTGATTTCTGAGTATTCTACAATTGAATCATCCAATAAAAAAGTGTTTACTAATGAATCAGTAACTGACATACGTAACTGTAAGCCAAGCACTATACCTACATACATAGGTCTTACATCCGAGGCTTACCAGAATTAGATATACTCACATATAGTATGAAACCATCTCTATTTATTATTCCAATACTGTAAAGTATTCCAAAATTGAGCGGCTAAAACACCCCTCTAAAAAGTGATATTGGAATTCTATAAAGCAACCTCCACCCTCCTATTTCACCCGCATGCGCATTACATCATGATTGCGTACCGAGTGCCGAGGTTTAAGGAAATACGTTCACGGAATATGCCCCTTTTTATCCTTATTGAAATGGAATATTTAATGTTGTATTTGTTATTTTGAATACGCTATCAAAATTTGAGCTTTGTAACAAAGGTAAGGGCGGCCAGTCTGTAAGGACATGTAATAAAAAAACTACTAGCTGCCAGGGCTAAACAGTTTTATACTTCTTAGCGCTTCGATGGCAAACAACGTTAAATTTATATAATTGCGGCCCAAAATTCAGCGGGTTATTCCCAAAGTACTCCAAAAAGAGTTCCCAAAATACTTCAGGAAATGTGAAATGCTAATATTAAAATGTTCTCAAAGTAACAAAATATTAATTCTTTATATTATTATATATTTTTATAAATACTTGGAGTAACTTGGGAATAAATGTATGGGATTCTTATCTTTTTAGAATAAAAGAATGGAGTACTTCAGGTATAACTCAATTCAGTTACATTGACTGCATTGTCGGAGGCAGCCATCAAGTCCTCTTGCGTGCATGTATTAGGGCATACAGGACATACTGTGAGGTTGGGACTTTAGGTTCTGCATTAATGAATTACTTGATCAGTAAGGACAAGTTGTATAAGGTATAGTATTTTGCGTAACGAATCAAGAGAGGTAGGGCACTATACTAGCGAGCAAGCCCCACTGAGAAGGACCTCCACCTTAAAGAAGACCATAGCCAAACAATAATAACCGTCCATAGGCTACGGTAACTGCTTTACATCAGCTGTATGGCTCAGCTGATGTTAAGCAGTTACCGTAGCCTATTTGGCTGTGGTCTTCTGTAAGGTGAAGGTCCTTCCCCAGTCGGGCTTGCTCGCTAGTATGGTGCCCTCTCTTGATTCGTTACGCCACCCAAGTAGTAGATATATAAAAAAAAAAAAATTATCTGAGATCAGCATCCAAAAATATTATGAAATTAGAAGTTAATACTGAGCTTCCTCCTTAGCCTTCTTAGCGTGTCGATGGCAATCTAAATTGTGTCGGTTCAGAACTCAGTCACGAGTTTCCTTTTCAGTTTATCCATTTTATTGTTCAGGCATCGTTCTCAGACGGCATTATATACTTACTTCTCCTTCTTATTGTTTGGTTAGTGACCAAGTCTATGCCTTTAGGGAGCCCCCTGGAAGCTGAAACTTCGTCACTAACTGTATATTCCTCTTGGGAGGCCCCAAGAGGAATAATCATCGCCACCTATGACGTATTACGGAAAGGTGCTCGATTTATACTAACTAACAAAAACCTTACCTATACCCATGTAGCCACAGGATAGCGTAAAGATTTAAACACAGGCCGGCTGATTCTCTAAGAAACAGCGATGGTAAACTGACCGTTGTGATTGCTCGGTGACGGCACAATCTATTGACTAAAGGTCAAAAAGGGTCGGTTTTTGCTCTTACGGAATACCGATTTTCATCTGATCTGACAGCCAGATTTTGCTCGGTTTTCGCGGTGGCTCGGTTTTTGCTCCCCCTGCCGGTGCTCATTGTACTAGCATTACCTCATAGTCGAAAGCGTAGGATTATCATGCTGCCTCTTTCCTTCATAGGCATAGTAAAGATGACGACATCAGGTCTTTCACTCACTCTTATGACAATGAAGGAGATGCAACATGTACGGAACGGTTTGGTATTATTATCTTTATTTTCGATGAACCATTCTATAGTAATAATATGAAGATTGTAGTTTATTTTGTTGATAAAATATTTTTTTTCATTAAATACAAAATATTTATACTTACGATTGTAGAATGTCGGATATGTTGTTGATATATTCTTACCTAAAACAATAAAACATATATATATTACTGTAGTGTATGCGCTAAAGCATACATACGCTGTCTCGTGTGTACCTGTATTGGCTGTATTGGTTAACTAAACGTCACTGTGACAGTTGCACAAAAGCGCGGCAAAGGGTAAGCCACGGGCGGGTATGTGAACTGGGTGAGTGAGCTTTAAAACCGATTACCAAGTACAGGGCATTGTCGAGCCAGTGTGATAACGTGAGTAAACAACGAACACTACAAGTGGCGACGAGGTAAAGGTAATATATTTTACAAAAATCACAAGGAAGGGAAACACTCGATGTTGGTAAGTTGGTACCTCCGTGCAATGGAGGCTAGTTACAAATATTTCCGTGAAAATTAATCAAAGTACTGTTTTGTATCTACAACTAATATTTCGTAATGATCTATTTAGTAAAATATGGCAGATTTAACAAATTAATTACTATACTATGTGTACATAGGTACTTAGTTGACAATCTATTATTTATTACGCATCTGTCCTAACACTTATCAACTTTAGATTAACAAAAACTCATAATATGTAGGTTATTAAAATCATTGTAAAGTTATAACCCATGTAAACATAAGGAATTCATGATGATATATGTATTATATTATCTACTTTTGTATCATTGGGCCCAATTATTGCCCTGACTAGCCAGAAAACATTCAGGACTCCGAAATGATCTTAACTCACACATACATACATATAGAAATAGCTGTTTGTGTTGTTAGTAGATGTTCCTAGATACATTTATAAACTTATAAACTTTGTGTTATTTCCATAGCTGCAGTAAGGCTGCAGTAATGTAATTATAATTGTAATATAAAATGATTCAGTATTTGTTCAAAAGCTCAATAGAATACCACTATATATCACACCATACCATAAAATATTACAAATATAATATTTTATACCTACATTTAGTTACTCATTAATAACCTCTAATTACATAGGTATTAAAGTTCAAATAACAGAAGAGTCACAGTATTAAGTTAATTCATAAAAATAGCAGCCTGGAACAGACTACTCTAAGCTTCAGCTGTTTACAAATTGTATTAATTTTGTATCAATTTATGCATGGTTTCAAACATGTTGTATATATATGTGATGTATTCAATCACATTTATGCACACAAAACAAACAGTAACATCACACATAGTAACAATTTAATGGATAGAAGCTGAGGTCAGCTTAGAGTTGAGTTCTCTAATAGCAGGCCTCACATGGGACATAGAAATAGAATAAAGATATGCATCATATGAAGCGTACAACTATTGAGGGCAAGGTAATGAAAGGATCTTTGGATAATCATGTAAATAATTACAATGAATTATTTATTTAAAACTTATTATACACAAGAATTGATGTTTAAAGGCGGACTTTATGCCATAGGTATGCTCTACCAACCAGTTCAAGGTGGTGCAGAGATGTTGCAAGGTGGGTGCATATGAAATGGTTTTCTAGAGATAATAAAATGTGGAAAAGACAATATATATAACATAATATGATACTAATACTTAGGTAATTTATGTTTTCAATATACCTAAATAATTGTTAGAAACTTGTTTGGTGACATTGCTAACATTATTGTTTTTTTCCTATTGTTATTATAGTACTGAATGTTTCTTATACCACAATAAATAAATAAATAATTATTATTGTGGTTTAGGTACAGAAAACTAACATAATCATGCAAAATAAAGATACATAGGAGAGGACTGTAGCTATTTAGAAAATATATAGATTAATTGCGCTGTGTACCAAACAGTATAATATAAGGAAAAACAAAGATACATTTGGTTTCTTTGAAACATGACTGCATACATTATAGGTGAAATGAAAGTAAAAGTGTCAATGAAGTAAAGATTAAATTGCTTACTACCTATATACCTACTTACTAAAATTATTAACCACCAATTTAAGTTATTGAACTGGAATTGAATTAATATAAATTGGAACTGAAATAATATACTTAATGATAATAAAATCTGTCTAATAAATAAATTATTTATTTGGAAGTTAACATTTAACAATACCAAACTGTAGCAGTTGTCAGTGGTAATGTTTAACTCATTTGTTAATAGAGCCATATGTGCATTTCTCTAAGATTGATTATTGGGTGGGTTATTATTTTTTAAACATAGACACAGAATAAGTTTAAGTACAGAAGGTTTACTTAGCAAAACTATTTAAATAAATAGCAACTTTGCTCCCACACAATAGAGCACAATTCAGCTCCCCGGGCTAACTAACCTACATTTTTATTCACCTAAAAGTTGCCTCTCTTTCTATCGCGTATTTCTTATTTCTGATTACATTAGGGTTGTCACTTAGAGATCAATTTTGATCTGAAGTACCTGTTTGGTTTAGACACTTACTTTTGTAAACAAGTGACTTTTCAAATAAATCTAGCATGTAGGGTTAGAATGTATGAACTTAGTATTATTAGTAAGTAGATCAGATCACCTATCCTAAGAAATAGGCACAGGAACAGCATGTGGCATACTATAAATATCTATAAAGTGTAAGTGTAAACTATCTTGGTTTGGTGTTAAATAAAGGACTGACACAAATGATACCAGGCACTTGGTCTCCATCATTTATTTTCGGGTAGGTATATAGATGCCGCACTAGCGCGCGTACACTGGTGCCGTCAACAGTGGCTAAGTGGCTTTATTTTAATTATCACTAGCTTATCTTTCTTTCTTATCTTAGCTTATCTTTCTTTGTTGCGGTGGTGGCCGAGTGGGAAAGTAACCGACTTGCACGCAAGAGGTGCGAGTTCGATCCCGGGCAGTACCAATGTTAATTTCACTTTGTGGAGTTTATATGTACTAATCAAATGATTCGCCATCTGCTAACGGTGAAGGAAAACATCGTGAGGAAACCCAAATGTCTTAAAAGAAATTCTAAAGACATGTCTGATTCACCAACCCGCATTAGGCCAGCGTGTGTGAATTAAGGCCTAAATAAACCCTCTCTCTCTCTATAGTGGAGAGGAGACTCGTGCCCAGCAGTGGGACATATATGGGTTGCTGTTGCTGTTCTTTATTATATTATTGACTACGTAAAACCAGAAATACCTGTAGATAATGTTTTTTTAATAATGTCGTGCAAAAAAAAAAAAAAAAAAAAAAAAAAAAAAAAAAAAAAAAAAAAAAAAAAAAAAAAAAAAAAAAACCTAAGGTTATAATCCTTGTCATTATTTAAGCAGCCGAATACTATAGTATATCTTTAAAAAAGTAATGACCAAGTGCTGCACGGCGCGCGGCAGCGCTGTAGTGTGCGTAAAGAAGGTACCTTCGCAGGTTCTTTGAAATTAAATTGCCTTGATTTTAAATTAGATTTGTTATTATAATCGACTTAATTTTGAAAAATAGTGTAAAAATAGTGTAGTGCTTTTGTTTTGCCTAATAAAATTATTCGGCCATGCAACAAAAACATGTAGGTAGGGAGGGTTGACTACCGCCATTAAATTGGAAAACAGTCGGAAAGCTCAAATGAATGCCAGGGTTGACTACCGCCATTAAATTGGAAAACAGTCGGACAGTTCAAATGAATGCCAGGGTTGACTACCGCCATTAAATTGGAAAACAGTCGGGCAGTTCAAATGAATGCCAGGGTTGACTACCGCCATTAAATTGGAAAACAGTCGGGCAGTTCAAATGAATGCCAGGGTTGACTACCGCCATTAAATTGGAAAACAGTCGGGCAGTTCAAATGAATGCCAGGGTTGACTGCCGCCATTAAATTGGAAAACAGTCGGGCAGTTCAAATGAATGCCAGGGTTGACTACCGCCATTAAATTGGAAAACAGTCGGGCAGTTCAAATGAGTGACAGGGTTGACTACCGCCATTAAATCGGAAAACAGTCGGGCAGTTCAAATGAATGCCAGGGTTGACTACCGCCATTAAATTGAGAACAGTCGGGCAGAATTATCTGGTAAGTAGCTTGTTATTGTTAAAATTACCTATTAAATAATAATAATATTTTTTATTGTTCTCTCACATAGACATTACAGAAAATTTAAGAAGTAGAATATTTTATAACACCAAAGGTCATTCCGACTCTGGAAGGGCCAAATTTAGATGGTGACGTCTTCCATTGGCTACAAATGAGAAAGAAAAAGATAACCGTGGAAAAAGTAGGGTGTTAATTAGTTTTAACCCAGTTTAAGACCGCGTGGACTAGTTCACCCGCGTGGCAGTCGAGGTAGATCTTAACAAAAGAGTTACAGAATTATATATAATCTAGACTCAGGGTAGGTTCCTTTGATAAAGGGTTCGTTGAGACCGGGCTAAGTGATATGCACACACACTTAATTGGCAAGGCGACTCACAGATCAAAAAAAAAAAAAAAAAAAAAAATGGTTATGTGCGTCGGTCAGTCGAGTCGTATTGTTAATTGAATACATAACCAAAAAAGCAAGAGTTGAAGTGTGTGTGTTTTCCACGTGTCATCGCAGTTGTGTCAATCAAGCCTAACAAGACTAGACACAATGAAGGAATCAAAATCGAGATCTGTTAGATTAAAAATAAACTGCTGTACTACTCAACAATATAATATTACAGCCATTAGGGATATGTTGATAGAACTGCCTATAGGTGATAATGTACAACCAGTTAAATCACATATTATGCTTACCACATATAGCTCATTGAATTGATGCCAAAATGGATCTACAAGCCTACTATCTAATGTACATGTTCATAATGGTCGACTATAGTCTCTACAAAGAAGCCAAGGTCACTAAGACAGTGACCAGCTTCCAGATTACAAAATCACTCCAGCAGCGTGATATACTTTTGTTATATACAAGATAGAAAAAGGAAAAGAGGAGATAGGAGTGGAGCCACTTTATCGACCATAACTGAAAGATCCAACACACAGGAATATAATCAATAAACTCATGGAGGATCACATAACTCAGAACAAGTGTTGAGAATAAAAATTATGTTCATCTACAAAGAGAAAATGGATAAAGAAAAAGACCTGGTACAAGAAAGAGGCTAAGTAACGAAGAAGACATCTATGGATTGTTAAGTCTAATACTTTTATTTACTAATATTAACAATAGGTTAAGTACAACTAATTAGATTTTTAAATGAAAATATTTGCACTATTTATCAAATTAGAGAAACAAACACCTAATTAATAATACCAATTAATGATATGTTATTTTGGTACTATACAACCTGACTGGCCAGTTGGTCTGCTGGTTGGCGACCGCGACTGCTGGGCCAGCAGTTCTGTGTCTGAAATTTATTTGTCTGTGATGTGTGATTGGAGGTGATTAGGGGTTTGCTTGATTTGGAGTTGGATGACCGTGTATGGGTGGTCCCTGGTTATCGTCATTATTACTTTGTGTGATAATGTGCTAACCACATGTTGAATAATATCATAATTATTATTTAGTATACCAGTCTCTTGTTTGTTCTTATTTTAAAACAAGGGAGGGATGTAGTGTATGCGCTAAAGCATACATACGCTGTCTCGTGTGTACCTGTATTGGCTGTATTGGTTAACTAAACGTCACTGTGACAGTTGCACAAAAGCGCGGCAAAGGGTAAGCCACGGGCGGGTATGTGAACTGGGTGAGTGAGCTTTAAAACCGATTACCAAGTACAGGGCATTGTCGAGCCAGTGTGATAACGTGAGTAAACAACGAACACTACAATTACCATAATATAAACATATAAGTAGGTATGCGAAAATGAGATATCACTGTCTGATAATTAATCTCTGAAATACTTAAATATTATTACTTAGATATTTATTTTGTGATTATTTATATTAAGAGAGGTAGGGCACCATACTAGCGAGCAAGCCTGACTGGGGAAGGACCTCCACCTTACAGAAGACCACAGCCCAATAACTACCTACACACAGTGGTGTAGTTGTGTTCCTGTGTGTAAGTACAGGTCTCCAGCGCTCTTTTAGAAATGCGTTTTGAAATAAACGGGTTTCTATCCCAGGAATACACCCATCATAAAGCCCTGGTGTAAAAAAATGGGTTGGCAACACGCAAGTGATACCGCTGGTATTGCAAGCGTCCATAGGCTACGGTAACTGCTTAACATCAGTTGGGCCGTATGCTTGTTTGCCAACCAAGTAGTAAAAAAACCGTTCTACAGTTAGGCCCGTAAGAAAATCAATGTACACTAAACACACACAAATATGTACAAAAAACTTAGTACCTATATAGCCCTAAAACTTAGGCCACTTGTAATACCTATATTATATACACTAGAGTGAGACAGGCCTCACATATATACATATATCATATGACTACACAAGGCTGGTAAAATTCTTAGTAAATCTTCCGCTAGGTAAAGGTTAAAGATCTACCTACTCATACCATGAAGGAGGACGGTGGGGTTTTAGTCGGTAAGCCACCGCGATTTCTAGCCCGGGGAGCCCGACATAACTAGGGTTGCCACCTTTTTTTTGTAATTAAAGTACATTGGTTATATATTACGCAAGAAAAAAGTACACAGTATCAAAAGTACAATTTATTTTTCTTTATGGCACTGGCTTTCTGTGTGGCGCTGGCGAGTGGCAAGTGTGGCAACATCGATTCAGCGCAAATCGATAAATTCCGTTTAACGAAAAAATATTTACAACTATATTTTTCAAAAGCATAAAGAAATCACATCATGCGAAATAAAGTATTTACAATTACCTGAAATAACGTACAATACTTTTTTATAAAGTACGGGTGGCAACCCTAGTCCCACTTTCCCAGGCGGGGGTAGTTTAGTTATACAAGAATATTTTACGTTCCCCTGTTAGCTCAGCTATATATATAAAAAATCTATATTTGAGCAATTTTCCTTACAATTGGTTTAGGTGTATAAGTACGTATCATATCTTCTTCTTATCGTTTGGTTAGTGGCCAACCTGGTGACAGAGATATTTGGATCGCCCATATTTAGGCCTCAGTCGTGATCTAACTATTGTTTACAGTCGGGACCGACTATTACCGCGCCCTCTGAAGCATGGAGACGCTCAGATGAAATACTACTATGTGGTCATCTATCTATATGGTTACCGCGCCCTTGGTAGCTTAACCCGCTGATCGTTTACCGAACAGCGAGTGCACCTATGACCGCCTCCAACAATGCTGGTGCTAAACTGTTTACTCCGACAATAAATCCAAACACAATATCTATACTAATATTATAAAGCTGAAGAGTTTGTTTGTTTGGTTGAACGCGCTAATCTCAGAAAGTACTGGTTCGATTAGTAAAAATCTTTTTTGTTGAATAGTGCGTTCATCAAGGTAGGCTATAGCTAATACGCTATGATCAATACGAGCGGAGCAGTAGTGAGATATGTTGCAAAATCGGGGAAATGTACGTTCCAAATTACCACGCGGACGAAGTCGCGGGCGACCCCTAGTTTTTAATAATGTAGCCAATAATATGAATGTGATTAGTGAAGAAGTTTAACTGGTGGCAAAAGATTTATTAGCCCCGACTACTGAATAAAAAAAGCTTCAAATTGATAAAGACTAACCGCTACAGTTAATTTTGATAAAAGAAGTATAAGCAGACTACTGTTTGTGTATAGGTACTTGCCATAGATACCTACCTACGTGATATATTATCGTACTATATTCCCATAATCTATGTTTTTAAGTTCTTAAATACCTAGTGCGAGGGTAATCGTTAGAAAAATTAAAAGGTCAAAGGTCGCTTTTCGTCAGGAATTGAAATCACGTTTTATATGTACTGCAAACTTAATTACAGTGTAAAGAACGCTATATAAAAAGAGATCCTTAGACTTGGTCCTATTATGTCCCTGACGCGTGAAGGCAAGACAAGAGAACTTTCATTCGGAGCTCGGCAACTCTCGACTATCTCCGCCAAATTCCGCGCTCGGAACGTCAAAACTAGTGAGTTGTATCATTGTGTAGGTGTAGGTATACAAAGTCGAATTTACACGAAGTTGGCCGAGGATGCTCGGTAGGTCACTGTCAAATTGGTATCGACCAAACAAACGACACTGACAAGAGTGTTCATTGTTGAGATTTGATATTTTATATTAGGATAGCATATTTTTATTTTGCTACCGTTCACTAATCATTCGATTATAAAAGCATTTGAATTATAGTATTTCATTTATAAATATGACTGGTATGGAACTGGTAATACTAATAACAAAGTAATAAGTAGATTTTACAGAAATGGGCACGAAATATAGACGCTTGTCCGTCGAATAGAATATGAACTGCAAAACATACACAGATCTTCAATTATTCAGGTTACTAAAGCACAGAATATACAGCTGCAAAATTGGGTTTACACTCGGTACTATATTTTAGTCCTAACAATATTATAACTACAACACCTCACCATACTCAAACACAAATACTTTGCAATTTGAGTCCCTTTTTATCTATGATTTCTGTAGCCTATTTAATGAAACGAATCTATAATATTTGTGTAACAAACTAAAAATTGTTATGATTTTTCTCTGAATATTGAACGCATAACCTACGCGTTTCCGATGACATCTTAAAAATGACACATTCTGATTAAGTTTCTTTTTAAATTACTCAGAATACTATAGGAATATATTAATCATTACACTGGCCGTAAACAACACAGACAAAAAAAATACGTTGTTTAATGTCAAAAATAGATTTTATAAAATTTATCCAAAATGGCCGAAAATTTTTACTTATATTTTTAACATTTTTAAAAATTATTACGTCATAAAATATATCTATTCTACCAATAAAATTAAAAGTTATAATAAAATTACGAAACAACCTAAATGAAGTCGTTGTTTGTTGGAAAACAATTTATCCGCCATTTTGGTTTGATCACGACTAGGGATGTTCATAACCAATGAGTCGGCACTATACCAGAACCGATACCAGAAAACGGAGACGCTCAAATAGGAAACGGAATAAAAGGATGGCAAGACGGGTGGTACCCATACGAGGTGATGGTAACTGTTTATTTCGATCCGTTTCTTACAGTATTTATGGAACACAGGAAAATCATAGAACAATTCGTTTAGAGGTTGTGGAAAGGATTATAAACAACTGGTCGCGGTATAAGGATTTTATAATTGGAGATACATCGTATGGATGCCAAATGCGCAGTGCGTCTGATTACCGAAAGTTGATGTCTTCAGACGGAGAATACGCAGGCCACGTCGAACTTCATTGCGTCAGCGAACTCTACCCAGATTATACTTTTAAAGTCCACAGAGACAGTAGCTCTAGGACCTTTGATTATGGCAGAGGAAGAAACGTGAAACATCTGTTGTTCTCGGGGTTTTCAGATGCTGGGCATTACAGTGTTCTGGAGTATTATTGAGTTATTTAATGTATTTTGATTATTTAATTTTCTTTGTGAGTCATCTAATGTTTTGTTAAATTCTTTTGCTGTGTTGAATGTCTGGTTAAAAAGGTCTATAACTATAATATCATCTCTGAGTCAAGTACGAAAGCGGCGAGTTTCGACTGTACAGTTGATTTCTAAAATAATCAGTAAAATATTGGTGAATTATTGCGCTTCTTCTTTTAATATTTTCATCGCATATTTTGGAGGACAGTCATCATTTTAGTATCATAATTATTTTACTTAAAATCTATCATTTGGATATTCTATATTGTCACAAAAAACCCGAAATCTAGCACAGGAATAGAGAAGACGATGGTACTTATTGTTGTATTTTTTGTCATACGTCTGGTCCACATGTTGGCAGACTGAAAATGAGCCAATAGTGGCCATAGCATATCAGTACTCTTACTACATATTTACAAAAAAATGCCGGTTGTTTAATGCTGCCATAAATAGGTACGTCATACTGTGACCTCTATTCGACAAATATGCAAGAGAACCTTTATGACTGGTATTTTTATTACTCTAAAATTTAAAAAAGATATCTATGGCAAGTACCTATACACAAAATCTAACCTACTACAACACAAGTTTACTTCAAAAGATTTACTGACATTAAAAATATTATAAATCCAAACCCTCTCTCTGTTTATCAGTCGTATATATATACCGATTTAAATATAGCTCATGACATTTATCACAACGGTTCTAACCAGACGTCACTGTAAGTATCTCACGGTCATTAGTCAATCATATACAGTTTTACTACCAAAACTGCATGACCATTCTGCAAGGTCACAACACTAGTGCTTACTTTTTGAATGCATTCAAACAGTCTATGTATTTCAAGCTGTTTTGTACTGTAATTATTAGACGTAAGAGCTTACATTGCAATGCGGTGTTATTGGAATGTCATGGATGAACTAATTATTACGGTCGGGTGGTAAACTCAAAAGCTGATGTCATTCTCGTCAGTATGCCGATTATAGATTGTGTTAGTATTAAAAAAAACTGATTAAATAATATTTTGATAATCAACAATTTTGTTTACTTACTAGATTTTTTCATATTGAAAAATGATTTGTCTTTAGTATGTACCTTTACTATTAAATATTCTGTGTCTTTAGTCAAATGGTTCGACGTATTTTATTAAGACATTTACATTATGTAATGTGTCAAGCTAGCAGCATAAAGTATACTTACATTATAATTTATAAGTAAACTGTATTATTATTATTATTATAATAATACAGTTTACATATAATTTATATGTAAACTGTATATTTTAGACAAATTATGCTATATCTGAGCCTTCTTTTTCTTGACATATGTCAAGCAAGCGAATTCACGGAATGAATAAAAATATTTTCATTGGCTTAGAAGTTTCCTAACGAAATTTTGTTTTCAAAGTGTAATATTGGCTGAATAAATATGTATATTCACAAATAATTTAAAAAATAATATAGGTAGCCTTAGTTAAGATCGTCTAGAAATTATTAGTTTTTAGTAGCGGCTTATTTAAATATAGCAGCTTGTTCTTGTTAAATAATAAAAACAATAAGCCCTACAACAATAAAAGCTAATAGCCGGCCGTCCGGGTTAAACAGCTTTTTATCCGTTTAGGAATTTAATTTTCAGAAATCCTTTCTTAGCTTTCCATGTTATTATAAAATAAACCTGTTCCAAATTTCATTTGATTTAAAGTTGCGTTGCGATGATGTATTCAGTTAGGTTTGACTCAGGAAAACGATTATAATATATAATTATGTATTATTTTTATACTACCAATGTGGCAAACAAGCATAGGCCCGCCTGATGGTAAGCAGTTACCGTAGCCTTTGGACGTTTGCAACACCAGGGGTGTCACTTACACGTTGCCGACCCTTTAAAAACCTTATAACTACTTTCTTGAAGAGCTCCCCTGGCTATAGTCTCTTGGGAAAACTTCGGCAGGGAGCTCATTCCACAACCTAATTGGACGTCGTAAGAATTACGGTCGTATATACATATATGTGTGATAGGAAACAAATTGATACTTTTTACAATTGAAACTATCTACCTAGCTTTATATCGCTTTACATTTTACGCAACCATGCCAGTGGCAATCGCAATTTTATATAATAATATATCTTATGTATACTCGTATGTGCGCATGTCATCCTCGGGGGTAGTAAGTGGGCGTGAGCCACGCGGGAACCTCCCCCTGTTCATAGCGCTCCTTTCACATTTTCAGCGCAATATTCAGGCGAATAATTGTGAGATATTTTCTATTTGAAATACGGCTTCGTTCAATGTTTATAAGGGATATCGTACAGTTGGATGTTTGTTATTCTAAGTATCGTAGTTTCATTTTAATGATATTTATGAGGTTTTTTTTGGATAAACTCAGTTTTTATGAAAAATCCAAAAAACCTAAAATTTTACCTTTGATCGCAAATAACTTTTGTAGCCACACATAGGATCGTTGGAGATTTTTAAAACTCTATTTGTAACTAGCTGTTGCCCGCGGCTCCGCCCGCGTGGATGTCGGTTATCGCTGTAAAAAGATAGCCTATGTGTTATTCCAGACCATAATCTATTTCTGTGCCAAATTTCATCCAGATCCGTTCAGTAGTTTTTACCTAAAAGAGTAACAAACATCCATCCATCCATTCTTACAAACTTTGACTCACTTTTTTCACTTGGTAAACCCTAGCTCTCCACCAAAATTTGGCTCACCGGGAATTTTCGTTATTTGACCACTATTTTTATGTCCAAATTGAGAGCACTATAAACATTATAATTTTATTTTAAGTTTGGTTTTGCAATAATTGTTTAATATTTTCTGCTAAAACGCGCTGTAACTATTATCTGTTCTGTGTGTGCTAAATCACGGTTTAGTTTTTTGGAGGACAGTCATCATTTCATCATCATAATTATTTACCGTAGAATTTATCATTTGGATACGCTATATTGCCACAAAAATCTAGCACAGGAATAAAGAAGACTTTTTTTTTTGTCATACGTCTGGTCCGCAAGTTTCGTCACCCAATTGTAATGATTGTGGTGTGATAGAAGATGATCAACATATTTTGATGGAATGTGTCCGAAATTAGCAATTCAGAATGTCCAACTTCAATAAAAATAAGGCCATATTGGTTAGTCTTGTGAATGCCTTTTTGTATTTTTTTTTATTTAATTGTTGACCACATAGGACGATGTAATCGCTCAGCGACAAAGATCTTTTAATAAATAAATTTTAAAAAAAACTCTAATATTTAAGAAAGATTGATCTGTCTACCGGCATAATGAACGTTTATTCCCACTCCACCTTTGTGAATGTCTCTATTAACCCCTAAATAAGAACTTGAAGTATTGACGAGTCAGACTTTCGCCCTTCGTCTTGATACTTGATCCTTTGACCTTTAAATTATTCGACTCATTCGACCTTTTTGGCTGGCAAGATTCGTATCTAAAACGAAAATAAAAAACTTATTACGTTGGTACTTTATGATAATTTTCTAGAATTTTCTGATTGAATTTAGCGTTTAAAGGTTAGTTGATAGATGCTATAGTAATTATATACTACTTCAACATAAATCTTAATATATATATTTCTTGTGTGCGTGTGTATGTGACTGAACTCCTCCTAGACGGGTGGACCGATTTTGATGAAATTTTGATCAATTGGACCCGGTAGGTGGCGCTGCTGTCGGTATTTCAGCTTTTTCCGGCAGGACGACGTCTGCCAGGTCCACTAGTATGATGTAAAAATTAAATACCATGTGCCTATTATACACGATTGTGTCTTTAAGTGTGGCACATTTTTAATTAGTTTTACGTTATAATCTGTAGTAATATTATAAAGAGGAAAGATTTGTATTTTTGTGTGTATGTTTGTAATGAATAAACTCAAAAACTACTCTGCTGATTTTAAAAATTCTTTCACCATTCATCCTGAGTAACATAGGCTATATTTATTGCTAGAAAAAATTAGGGATCCTTACTGAAACCCGTGCAAACCCGGGACGGGCTGCTAGACAACTGAACTAAAAAGATTGTTACTGTCACTAGTTGCAAAGTAGCTTCATTTCATGTATCACTATCTCTTTCTATAACATTTGTTCCGTATTTTCTATCGCATTCATACTTGAAGTCTTTTAGCAAGTACGCACTAGAACATGAGAACAAAACTAAACGCCGCTCAGCGTGAAGGTAGCTTACTTTTCTTTAATACCTATAATAATTAGTTACGGTAAGATTGAAAAAATTACCACACATACAGGAAGGTCAGCAGACAGATATAAGTATCGTTTATTAAATTGAAATCAAATCAAGAAATTTTTGTTTTTTTTATACTACCTACTTGGGTGGCAAACAAGCATACGGCCCGCCTGATGTTAAGCAGTTACCGCAGCGTATTGACGCTTGTAATACCAGAGGTATCACTTGCATTTTGCCAATCCATTTTTACACCAGAGATTTAAGATGGGGAATAGGAATACGTTTCTTTCAAAAGTACCTGTACTCACACACAGGAACACAACTACACCGCTGTGTGTAGTTATTTGGCTGTGGTCTTCTGTAAGGTGGAGGTCCTTCCACAGTCGGGCTTGCTTACTAGTATGGTGACCTACCTCTCTTAGAAAAAATGTATAAATGTAGAAATTTAATTCCTAGAAATCTATGACATACCTACTTACTAATAACACTTATTCGTCAACTCGATCGCGGAAATCTCGTCCACGTGGTCGAGTTGGTGGTTGGTGGAAATGCCTTTGGTCGAGATGCATATTAAAATAATTGGTAGAATTGAATCTTTCCAACTCGACCTCGTGGACGAGATTTTCGCGATCGAGTTGACGAATAAGTCCGAACTCGACCGCGTGGACGAAATTTTCGCGGTCGAGTTGACGAATAAGTCACAAATAAATATCATAATGATGTTATGTTGTCACATACAGAGGAAAAATCAAATTCAGTGATAAATATTAACATTTCAATTTATTATTTTAGTTATAAATTATTTGCTGGTTTTTACCCTAAGTACGTACTCTTTGGGCATCAACAAGCAACTTCATAAATATATATTATTTTCAAATAACATCCTTGTTATGATTATATAATACCTACTCGTTATAAAGACAATACATGTCATATGTTTCATATAATATCTATACTAATATTATAAAGCTGAAGAGTTTGTTTGTTTGTTTGTTTGTTTGTTTGTTTGAACGCGCTAATCTCAGAAGATACTGGTTCGATTAGAAAAAATATTTTAGTGTTGAATAGTGCATTTATCCAGGAAGGCTATAGGCTATATAACATCACGCTATGATCAATAGGAGCGGAGCAGTAGTGAGATATGTTGCAAAATCGGGGAAAATATTATTCTTTTCTGAGTTTCCGTCGCGTACGCTGCTTAAACGGTTAAAGTTATGAAAAAAAGATGTACTAAAGAATTATTCCTCTTTAAAAGATCTATAAAAAAGTCCGCGACAGCATATGTCTATCTCTTAGGGTTAACTCACTGCAACGTGATTTATGGAAATAAAAATTGATTTAAAATAATTCATTATCTAGAAAGCTTTTTTTATGAACACGATACTAATCCTTATCCAAACAAATACGTTATTCGTCATAAGGATTTAATTTTGAACAAATTTGTCCTTTACATCATTTGATTTCAACGAATACCCTAGGAGATATAATAGATTTAGTCAAGTACCATATTTGTAAGTCGGAAGGCAGGCGACGATGTGAGAGTGCGAATGCGCGAGCCAACGGCCGGCCGCCAAGATATAAGAAGCTCTAACAAAATCATGGGTGGAATGACTGTCATGTTTGCTGGTGATTTTTGGCAAACGCTGCCGGTGATAGTTAAGTGAACAAGAAAGAGCTGATATTGTGAAGTCTTGCGTGAAAACTTCCCAGTTATGGAAGTTCGTTCATACCCTAAAACTATCTCCCAATATGAGAGCACATTTAGGTGGAGTCAGTACACAGGTGGGAAAGTACCTCATTTGGCAAACAAAATTGATATAGATTATGATTTAGGTGAAAAAGTTTCCAGCATTGAAGAGCTCTCGAAAGTCTACCCTGATGTCAAGTCCTAAACAAAGATTACCAGTAGATGTGTCAAAGAGCAATATTGGCAGCTAGAAATATAGTGTTGACAACATCTATACATATAATAAAAAAATCGTAACCAAGTCGCGTAAACATTGATTTTTTTTTTCAAAAAAACAATTTATATACGTTGTATTTATGTTACTAAGGCCAAAAATGTAGTTTTTACTATTTTTGTCTGTTTGTGGCCACGTTTGTGCGCGATAAACTCAGCAACCACGCAACCGATTTGAATGCGGTTTTCACTTATATATTGTGGCAACCTTCCCATAACATATTGTTTTATTCTAATCGGTTCACAAATATAAAAGTTATGGTAACTTTAATAACACACGTGCTATTCTAGAAACGCGCTTCGATTCATTTAGCTAAAACTTTTGTTAAATGTAGTTTGTAAAACCACAACTAAGGTTTATATGAAAAGAAATTTAAAAAATAATGCGAGCTTTCGGAGAAATAGCCATTACCAATTTAATTTGAACTGTCATCAATATGGGCGACCATATTAAATAGAGATCCGCTGACTGGTACATTAATACTCGTACGTTAACGGTACTAGGTTAAAAGTGACCATTTTACAATGAAATGTGATAGAAGCAGAAATTTTAACAGGATGCGGTGCAGGTAATTTTTTTTCATTTAGCAACTTTAGGGAACTCTATGTTTTATCTTAACACACTTACATTTACATCTATCTATACACACATAAATAAATATGAAGTGTCTGTTTGTAATATCACAATAACAGCTTTCTATTAAATTCATGTGGCTGTTTACATAGCACTTACAACAGAAATACAATTTTAACAGTTTTGTCTCTGTGTCTGTCTGTTTTTTGCCGCTAAAATTGTCTTTGAAATTACTAAACCTATATAAATATGCTATAAGTACAATTTAAATGCGTTAATTATGCCAAGATCTAAGACCATCACAGACTAAATGAGTAACGCCTAATAAAACTTAAACACAATGTATATATTACTATTTTTTTGTGGGCGCTAACATTTAATAATACCTATAATTAAGTAATTAGGAAAGCAGCACAGAAAAGAAAACACTTCACCGAATCTGTCTGGTCACGATAAACTCAATAACTACCAAATAAAATTTCATTTTCACCAATAGACGCGTGATTCTTTCATAATAGACATAGCTCGCAGAATTGCCTCAATTAAGTGGCAATGGGCTGGGCATATAGCTCGCAGAACCGATAGCCGTTGGGGCAGAAAGGTTCTAGAGTGGCGACCACGAACTGGAACACGCAGCGTGGGCAGGCCTCCAACAAAGTGGACCGACGACTTGGTAAAGGTCGTGGGCAACCGATGGACAAGGTCGGCTCAGGACCGAATACCGTTAAATTACCGTAGCCTATGGTCGCTTGCAATACCAAAGGTATCACTTGCGTGTTACCAGGGCTTTAACATGGGAGTATCCAATTCCAGTAGCCAATTCAGGTTGTTCACGTTTGCGCTAAAACTATTTGAAGAGCAGAACAATCATACAAACAAGGAATATTTCTTCATGAATTTTATATATATATAATAGGGCACGGGTTTTAGGCCTTATTAATTCACACACGCTGGCCTAATGCGGGTGTATTAATCAGACGTCTTTAGAATTACTTCCAAGAAGGTTTTCCTCACGATGTTTTCTTTTACTGTTAGCAGATGGTCATTTTATTAGTACACTAGGGGTCGCCCGCGACTTTTTTCGCGTGGTAATTTGGAATATTTTCCCCGATTTTGCAACATATCTCACTACTGCTCCGTTCCTATTGATCATACTGTGATGTTATATAGCCTATAGCCTTCCTGGATAAATGCACTATTTAACAAAACAATTTTTTTTCTAATCGGGCCTGTACTTTCTGAGATTAGCGCGTTCAATCAAACTCTTCAGCTTTATAATATTAGTATAGATATAAACCCCACAAAGTGAAATTCACGCTATAGTACTGCCATCCGGGAATATTCCTACATGAGGTAAACAAAGCAACATTTCCAAGTTTCTAATATCTATTTGATATATCACATACCAACACAATCGATGTTTATTTTACAATTTTACCAACGGCATATAGTGAAGTGACTCACTCGAGGACGTATAGTAATATAATATAAGCCATGAGTAATATCTCTATAAAGATATTACCTATTATGTGTAATATTTTTCTTAGGAACTATAATAAATGGCAGTCGAGTGATTTATCATAAAGTAAATGTGCGTTGTTGAAAGCCAAAATCGAAGGTTCCGAGAATCGAGAATCGATCTCGTAGTATTAAAGTATCGAGACTTAAATGTAATTATATTATGATGTAGGTATGTTAACGAACGTCTTGAAATACAAAACCATTGTCGATAGAACTTGGAATGTAGAATGTATATCCCTTTAGTTTCAATATAGTATACGTATATTCTTTAATTCTCAACTGCAATGAACATGTACCTACTTACTGAGGACAAATATGCGATGATATCAATATTAGCCACAAAAACTAAATTCCCATTAAGTTACTATTTTGGTTACTGTTATTAAAGTGATGCTGGATTAAACTTCATACTATAAAATACCCTTCTAGCCCGGGGGTATCCGAGAATATGATATTACAAATTCATCTCAACTTTATTAAATTCTTGCTTAAACTTCCAAGATGAAATAGCTCTAGCCGAGTCAATAGTTGGATATTTGCTCCCCTCTAAGCGACTGGTAGCAAAAGCAAAGAATTTCGATATTGTCGTGAGGAGCGCCGTGCTATCGACGCGAGACGGTTTTAACCGACATCAAATAAAGAAGCAGACATATAGCATGTTTGACTGTATGTATTTTTTTATCTATGTTCACCGAGATCTGACCAATTCTCAAAATTCTTTTTTTATTTGAAAGAGTATACTGTAGTGGTGGTCCCATTAGCACCAAGTCAGGATCTGATGTTTTACATATTATATATTTTACTTTTATTTTATCACTAAAAATACAAATATAAATAATAATTTGAAAAAAAAAACTGAAACCGACTTCAAAAACCTAAAAATAACTGAATACAGATTGAATTCGGTTCCAAGCTTAATATTAGGTGACATGATGAACCTAGCACCGACTTCAATCTGTATTCAGTTATTTTTAGGATTTTGAAGTCGGTTTCAGCTTTTTCAGAACAACATCCTAAGCATACGATCAGCTATACGTTATCAGCTATATGTATACGTTAAAAAAATTGAAATCAGATCGTTGTACATAGAACGTACACAAGCATGCATATTAAGTGGCCGTTTCTCTCTACGACGATATCCATTTACGAGTTCATAATAGCGTAGTCTTTCCTCGTGTTGCCACGAAGCAATATCTAGTTAAAACAATTGGTACAGTTACGCTGCTAAAACTAACTATCATTCAAAATTGTATCTAAATAGGAACAACATATCTGACTGCATTAAATAACGAAGTGACGGATACTATGTGAAGTTAATTTTAGCTTTAAGAGCGATTGCCACTCCCTATTTTACCATAAAAACGTATTCCTGATTTTCCTTCCTGGATTTTGAGCCTAGAGCAATGGTATTTTAACCTGATAGAGATATCAGGCTTGACAATGACGCATGGTTTCGTTTTTTTGGATAAATAGGTTTTTGAAATCGGTTAAATTTTGGAGGAGAAAAATCTTAAATACGAACCATCGTTTTTTACGTTTTTGATGGCTCGTTTGCACAGTGGACTGCTGTTAATACTCGTACAATTTAATTTTTATTTTATTGGCTCACCAACAATTGTTAACACTGCTGAGATAACAAAAAACACTTACAAATAACTTAGTCTAGTGTCACAATTTCTTACTGGTAAGCACCACATGGGCAATAAGTTAAACAATGGCGTGTAAGCTAACAACTTATATATATAAAAACGATTTATAAAGTAAATAAAGAAAAAAAAACATAAAAAACTATATAATTCTAGGTGTATTAAAAAAAATAAAGGTTAATTAATGTGCAACTTTATGGCTACTACAATAAACTATGTATCTGTGTGTTATGAATGAATTTTCAAGATACTCGCGAGTGGGAATCTCTCTTAAATTGTTGAAAGGAAGAGATCAAAAGTATTCTTGTCGCCGCAACTACAAGTCTACACTAGTCTACTTGTGAGATATTGAAACGGAAGTTAGACGCAACAATACAATGCAACAGCTGTATTGTTGCGTTTAATTTTTAATTTTTATAATTTGCTACTATTATTTTAAAAGTTAACGTGATTCATTTAGCGGTTTATCACGTCAAAATGGAACAGCACATAGACAAATTTGTGACAAATTGTTACAGATTGAAATTGTAAGTGACATTGAAATAATTAAAATAAAATTTAGTTATTAGTTTTTTGCTTAAGTTACAAAATTAAACGAGAAGTGCGGCAAATCAGGTATCGCCTGTTCAAAAGTGATTGTGGATTATTTTTATATGCATCCTTCGTTAAACCATAGAGAGATCATAAAACAATCCTTCAACATACCACACAAATTAACAGCATATTTAAATGTTGCCTTAGTTTAACATCCTCCATAATTTATCGAAAATATGACACGACTGTTCAATATTCAATAACCACCTAACTTTGTTGTACACATGAATATGTATGCTACTTTACTAGGGTTGAATTACTTCAAACGAACAGTAATTACGTAGACAGGTGAGATGTGATTTTAGTGAAATATGTCAAATGAAAGAAGACCGTTCTCTGAAGTCAGAATGACGTAACTGTAAGCACAAGGTAAAGGAAAATGTATCTAATGTGCTCAAATATATATGTGTTAACGTCATAAAGTTGCTTTGGTAACAGTTGGTCGAGATGCATAATAAAATAATAGGTAGAATTAAATCTTCCCAACTCGACCACGTGGACGAGATAAGTCAAAGAATTATAGTTTATTTCATATGATATTTAAAAGAATAGTAATTAAGAAAAAGAACGTAATCTAAACAATCAGATATTGTATTTAAAGGATTTATTTACCTATTAATAAAATATCTGATTGAGGTCGCAGCTCTGAGGAAAGTTGCGGTAACTACTTACCATCTTTGTTCCGTTATCTTTTTACCATTCAGTTGAACAAGCATACCTCTCTGCGCCATAAGCGTAGTTATACATCATCTTCTAAGCCGTGAAAGAAGTACCTTGATAAAGTCACTTGCTGCAGTACCGCGTTCCAACTCGTCATATAACCCTAAGTCTATCGTCTGCTGCGCATACGCATACACACAAACGACCAGTTATAAATAAAGACGTATGGTTCAATTTAGAGTCGATTTAGCGTCTAGGGTTGCCAGTAGCATGAATTGCATAGGTACCAATTTTAGAGTTTTTTTTTATCGAAACAAATAAATATGAGTAAGAATAGTAAATCTATTTGCAAAATGAAAATGTAATAATAATTTGACACTAACACAACGTGGTTACATACACAAAAAGACTTGAAAATTACCGAAAAGAAGAATCTTATAGCTTTTTTCCATTGAGGTTGGATATCGTTCTATCTATGTTTAACGTAACATTATCTCTTCTTTCAGAACCCAGTAGCAAAAGTTAACTGCATGTTTTAAATACTGATCTAAATCCCGTAACAATAACAGACTAGCTCCATACAAAAAAAAGCTCTGTAAACTACATTATAACAATTGCCCGATTTGATATCTCATGTAATATGTCGGGCATAAGTTTTGTTAAGTAACCAAAGAATGATAAATCCTTTTCATTCCGATAATTTCGGTCTTCAATCATTAAAATATGGTATGTTATAGCTGACAACACTGCCCCTATAATATTGTGACGTCACTGCCCCTATAGATTTGGTCGCTTGTTAGACAATCAATGTGTCTTTGAGTTTATTTCTATCGTGTGAAAGTTCAAATGCTTCTGTGTTCTATTTTAATCCATGGTCCCTTTACATCGTTAAATATCAAGAGATATTATTAGCGATAGACCGACAGTACAAACTTTTGACTAGCCTATAGGTCTATAACGTCGCTATAAGCCCAATGTGTATCTATCTTTTTGCTAAAAAAATACATTTCAAACATAAAAACATTCATATAAATTGTCAAAAAAGTAGACTAAATAAAAATCAATCCGTTCAATGCAATTTACAAACACAAATAAAAAAAGAAATATATCGCTGCATGTGAGTGATGTAAACAAGATAAATTAAATTGTCGAATACGCAAAATAAAAGAGGCAGGAAAGTCAACATTAAAAACGAAATGAAAAATTGAATAAAAATATCTGTCAATACCGAATAACCTTGCCCACCGGGCAAACGGTACAATTGCGAAATATATTTTACTGCGATATTCGTTTGAATTCGTACAGCAATACGAAATATTGGATTCTTTATTTGCATAAATGTTTTTAAAAGGCTTGCGCTATTCATAAAGCCAGCTCGATTTTGCGGAATAAACAAAAGTATGGAATATAAAAATGAAGCTCACAGCGTGCCAGAAGGATTTGTACCACGAAGTGTAAAACGAGAGTCTAAAGATCGAGAAAGAGGGGTGGAGCTATATATACAGCCTAATCCCTTTTTCTCGATCGGAAGACTCTCGTTTTACACTTCATGGTAAAGAAAGAAAGAAAGAATATTATTTAATTGGCACAAAGTACATACACAAATCTTTGCTCTATAAAATAACATTAAAACATAATAATTATGTCAGCGTAATTGCGGGTCACAGCTCAGCATATGTTAGGATGCCAAAAGCTCCTAACGCTGGTTTTCAGTTGGTACTGCCCCAGATGCCGCAATGCGTGATTGTTATGACTAAAATTCAATATTTTTCTTTTCTGTAAATACTTTTCAAATGACCTGAGCCGGCATTTTTTATTTATAACGATTCATTTGTGTTCTGAATTTAAAATAAGTACGTAAGAAGTTAACTTTATTGCCTAGCTTTAAGATTATGTCATAGTGAGATAAAAAATAAATCGTTATAACGACGTCTTGGTACGACCCTTAATATGGAAACATGATACACGTCCGAAATTTGATCCCTTGTTTCTGTTAAGGAGTAGATTGGCAAAAACCAAGTAAGAGTGAAATCGTAATACGAAACCTTACCGATACCACAATGTAAAAAAAAATTGTAACTTATGAAAGAGTTCTGTCTACTGTTCGAATATTGAGGTGCGGTCCAAGCCGCTTAGCTCATGGCAAACATAACGCTCTTTTAAGTATATTTTTTGATCCCGGCAGGAGTATTCCGTAAGGGCAAAAACCGAGCCACCGCAAAAACCGAGCAAAATCTGGATGTCAGATTGAAAATCGGTATTCCGTAAGAGCCCTTTTTGACGTTTAGTCAATAGATAGTGCTGTCACCGAGCAATCACAACTGTCAATTTTGCGATCACAACTGTCAGTTTGCCATCGCTGTTTCTTAGGGAATCAGCCGGCCGGTCTTAGCTCTGATTCAGTATTTTGGAGGTTGCTGTAAAGATTTGAGAGAAGTTGAAGTCTGTCCCATACAGAATATACCTTTTTTTGTTTTGGGTAGTTAGGTGTACTTTACCGTGAATTGTTTTAGAGGCACATTGATTTTTCTTTCGTGTCAACCCATTAACGTCCCACTGCTGGGCAAGGGTCCCAATAAATTTGAAGGAATATTAGCCTACTATACCACGCTGGCCAGACAGGTTGGTATAGGTTTTGTTTCGAGTTTTCCCTCTCTTGCAGTTGATATTGTGTGCCTGACTAACTCTCTTAGTCGATTTTTACGACACCCACGGGATGGAATGGGGTGGTGACATTTGTATTCTAAATCCGTCACCACACGAACTGATTGTTCTTTAGAACGGTATAAATAAAAAAAGAGAGCCATAAGAGCTATTCTTAATCGTACAACATAATATAATAAATAAGAAGATAATGCTTTAGATATTTTGTTAAATAACATTGAAATATCCTTTAAAGTTAACCCTTGCCAATATGATTATGTAAAACATCTCTCAGTTAATCGAGTTGGCGAAGTGAAACGAGTTGTCACACTGCGTGTAGGTTGCAATTTGAATATTGAAGCTCCACGCTTCAATATTCAGTGTAGTGAAAACAAGATGGCTTTCATTGCGCCCCATCTGAGACTTTATGTCTAGACCACCTCTCCCACTCAAGATATATTATAAGTATGAGTATTTTTAAAGAGGTAAGGCGCCATACTAGCGAGCAAGCCTGACTGGGGAACGACCTTCATCTTACAGAAGACCACAGCCAAATAACTACTGTGTGTGAGCACCAGCGCTCATTTAGGGATGCGTTTTGAAAGAAACGTATTCATATAGGGATACTCCCATCTGTAAAAAAATGGGTTGGCAATACGCAAGCGATACCTCTGGTATGCGAGGCGGGCCGTATGCTTGTTTGTCACTCAAGTAGTATAAAAAAAAGTATAATAGGAGATAGAAAAAAGTGTGACGATATATTTTGTATTCAAGACTCTTTTTGCGTCAAAACACGTCAGTATGACAATGTCAAACAGTATGCAGGCTGTTGCACTGATCTGACACGTCATTAGACAGGTTTTAAGTATACCTGAATGTTTTTGTGTAAGGATACTAGTAAGATATATTGAGAGTTGGTTTGCAATTTTAATTACCATAAATTGTTACTCATCATCGTTATCATCACAACCCATAAACGTCCCACTGCTGGGTACGGGTCTCCTGCATATACTTTGAGGGTTATTAGCCTACTATACCACGCTGGCCAGACGGGTTGGTATTGGATTTTATTGTTTTTCTTCTCTTGCAGTGGATATTGTCTGCCTGACTTACCTACTCCCTTAGTCGACTCTTACGACACCCTCGGGATGGTGACATAACCACAGTTACTCATACTAATTTTATACTCAGCTGATTTTCCGTTGAGTACATTTTTTAATATGATTTCCTGTACTGCTATAACAAGTTCTTCCCCATGGTCTTCCACTCCTCTCAGTTTGATGTCAACTCTGTCCTAATGCCGTACCATGAAGTCCTTATACCGATTTATTTTAGATCTTATTTTTTTTCGTAAGATGTTAACTTGATTACATGGTTTTGTTAATCGGTTTAAGGACGTCCCAGTCCTACATAACTAGGCCTATAAAACAACATCTGTCCTATCAAAGTTGACCACATTTTTTGCCAATTCTTTTCGAGGTCCCGAGGACCTTAGAAGAAAAATATGTTGACTTTATGCATTTGATTTAATTGAACAAATAAGTTTTAAGTACAACCTTTGATACGTAGGTATTCTAAATACCTTCTAGATTAACTTGCAGTTGAGCCAATGTAGTTGGAATGGCAATTAGATACAAAACTAGTTTTGGTATACCACCACTAGATTTCGACATTCATTTCACCCCTTGTCTGCCAAACAAGTTTAAAGATTTATAGTATGTATATAGGTTCGTAATTATTCAGTAAATGGTTACTTTAGCTTTATTTTAAGAGTATAAACGAGTCTGCATAATATGGGATATTCCGAGATAAAACAAAAATGAGTTAACATTTCTTTGTTTCGTTTTGACGAAAAGTAATGTTAAACTAAAATATTTACCCATCTATAGTGAATTACGATATTGTAGATTATGATTAGAAATATTTTTATTATACGTACGGTGAGCGAGTTATAGGTCGTTTCGCCCGCCATTTGTTCGCCCAAGCGGGCCAATCGACCAAATTATAAAAAAATATACTATTTGATTGTGAAAATCTGTCTGTACATAAAAAGTAATAAAACCTCCATCGGGCGAAACGAAACAAATAGCGGGCGAAACGACCTATAAGTCCGGTGAGCAACGGAGATAGCTGTATGAATTTGTGTGAAATACCTATTTGTTTATCTCTAAGTTAAGTCTAATTATTATTGTACACTGTTACCAATTACCACAGAAATATAAACAATGGTTTTCTTAAAAAACTAATCTCCATATTGCGGCCCTGTACAGCTATCTCCGTTGCCGTGTGTAGTGTGTACCTAATTTTAATTTTTATTAGTTCTAAAGTTAGTATTATTATGTGGGGGATAACAGTCCAAAGCAGCGCGTGCGTTGTCACCTCGTTATCTTCTTTTCAATGTGAGAATAAAAGCAAGATGTTTCTTCACAACTTCATATTCTTCACTTGGCAGTTATGTGAGTCAAAAATAATGGCGACTTATAATATCACGGCATAGATAGGTATGTCGTATAAGTCGCCATTGTATTTTCTGCATCTATTCAAATAAATATTAATAGCAATACTAGTAATACAGCTATTGTAGCCAATTAATATGAGGCTGGTACCATCAGATATTGATCAGCACGACATTCATACTGAATTAAACATTCATGCCCCATTTAATACCGTTTTAACTACTTGTTGCTCTCTGAATTGAAAACACATTCCCTTTCAACGTCAGCGTTGACAGTACTACGTCACACATAGATTTAATAATATGTAGTCACAACATTTCTCCCCTTTCATCGTTCCATGAATGGGCAATGCAAATAAATTGAGTTGTAATCGATATCCCCGATGCAACTACCTAGTGTCAACTACCGCGCGACGTAAACGTATTTAACGTGACGAGTTAACCAGGCCACAAATTAGTTTAACGTCGAATATTTTGTCGTTTTATGTCTTTAATTTGAAGCTTGTTTATTTGGTTACCATGGCAGCCATATTAATATTATAAATGCGAAAGTAACTGATTGTTTGTGTCCTACCTTTTTGCGACTCATGGGTTTTTGAAGGAGATAGATTGTGCCCAGGGGAAGCACATAGGGTAATTATTCCGCGATAACAGCCCGGCCACGAACTTCACGAAAACGCGGGCAGCGAGCGGTAAGAACAAAATATGTACTAAAACGTTCTATGATGCCACGAGGCGCCGCGCACGGCCGGCGTCGCGGCGGAGCGGCGCCGCGGCGGGCGGCGTGCGTCGCACTGTTTTAGTACATTTGTTCCCGCCGCTTGCCGCTGCCGCTGCCGCACGATTTCATGGAATGGCCGTAAGCAATATCTACGCGGACGGTTTTGCTGAGTCCAGATATTGTCCCTGCCGCGGTTTTCCCAAGAGACTATAGCATGAAAGGCGTTTTAAGGTTTTTAAAAGGTCGGCAACGCGTGTGTGTCACCCCTGAGCCTCTAGACAAGTGGCATAAACGGTAGTCGAATCGAAAAGTCAAATAAACAAATGTATGGGATTTGACGTAAGTCTACGATATAATGTCGTAAACTTACGTCAAATCCCATACATTTTCTTTTTTGACTTTTCGATTCGACTATCGCTTATGCCACTTGTCTAGAGGGGCTGGTGTTGCAAGCGTCCATAGGCTACGGTAACTGCTTACCATCAGGCGGGCCGTATGCTTGTTTACCACCTTGGTAATATAAAAAAAATATATTTTCATTTCTTTTTCTTTTAAAAGACAGCTCGCGCACCAGAGAACAATCTCTGTGTCGCGGGGGACTTTACAAACATATAATTAACGGACACATATTACACCTAGGCTCAGTACAACTCTTTGTGGATGACACAAAGTTTTGTCCTGTGTAAAAATCGAACCCACAACCTCGTGCACAACAGGCGCATACTGCGGCGACTGGACCACCAAGGCAGTAAAATTTTAATGAAATATTAAATACTAATTTTAATTTTGTTGTGATATTTTAATATGTAAAATTTAAAATTAAACGCTGTGATGCGTCCACTATGGAACCATATCACTCAGCGACGATTGTTAAACAATTGTTCAGCACTTGTTTTCTCGTACAGGTAGTACTTATCTTACTAAACAAATTGGCGTCTCCAACTGCACGCCAATAGGCACGTCTTCGGCCATTTTAGATCAGGCTTATTCCGAAAATGTAACCTGCCCCTCTAGACAAGTGGCATAAACGGTAGTCGAATCGAAAAGTCAAAAAAGCAAATGTATGGGATTTGATGTAAGTCTACGATATATGATATAATATGTCGCAAACTTACGTCTAATCCCATACATTTGCTTTTTTGACTTTTCGATTCGACTACCGTTTATGCCACGGGCTGGACGGTCCGCGATGACAAATTGACTAGTAATATTTGGGATACTTAATACTTAACCATAATATCATTCAGCGTTAAAAAATTATACACGCAGCAGTGTATTCAATTACCTATATTATCAAGAAAGATACGCTACCTTCATATTGAGTGGCGATTTCAAGTATCAATGCGATAGATAATACGGAACCTAATGATGCAGAAAGAGATAGTGATAGATGAAATGAAGCTTCTGTTGATGGTTACAATTGCCGCGCTCCGATCGATATCAATAATTTCATTGTGTGTATTTTGTTCCTGTGTGTTAAATTTTTACAGCGTTAATTTAGGGATACATTTTTTCTATCCCAGGGAAACTATATTAAAACCCTAGTGTTTCAATCTTTAGGTCAGCAACAGGCAAGTAAATATTTGGTACTAGCTGATGCCCGCGGCTCCGCCCGCCTGGATGACAGTTATCGCTATAAAAAGTAGGCTATATGCTATTCCAGACTATAATCTATCACTGTGCCGGATGTCATCCAGATCCGTTGAATAGTTTTTACCTAATAAACGCTTATTCTATTCTATTCTACGTGAAAAAGTAACAAACGTCCATACATTCTTACAAACGATGTCCATACATACGTTCGCGTTTATAATATTAGTAGGAAGTAGGATTAAAACTGTAACTGCGTAGCATCAGGCTGACCATATGCTTGTTTGCCATATAATTAGTATATAAAATAAAAAAGAAGAACTGACGTAATGTGGATCGACACGTGCTATAGTCAAACTCAACGTCAAGTTGATTTTGGCAGGGGCTAGGTATATCGCGATAACTATACACTTATATACACATTACACGTGCTCCGTACGACCTTTGTTGACCTGACCCGACAAACATCGATCGATATTTACCGAGAACAGCCGAACGCGCGTTCTGCCCCCGGGCTATCCCGAACCCGACACGGCGACGCTAGCGTAGCTTACTGCTGTTTTCCCCCGAGTTTCATTTTATGTTACTGCTATTTAAGTCTCTTCGAAATTCAAATAATTTATTTGCAAAATACGGGTCTTAAATTAATATACGGCATCACTATACTCAGCTCTTAAGCATGCAAAATTTACACATACCTACATTAACAATTAATCGGCAGGTATTTAAATTTAAATACCTACATTGGTTAGTCAGGTAATATTATAGCACACATTATGATATAACTTAATATAAGTGCGTTCATTATATTATATAGATGTATAATATAGATATTAAAGAGCCAGCAACGTATTGACATTTTATATGTTAGGTTTATCTCGCAATCTGTGGCCGGGTTGTGTAACCCTTAAATAACATAATATCTTATATATAAAATTCTCGTATCACGGTGTTTGTAATTAAACTCCTCCGGAATGGTCTCTTTGGCATGGCTCGAGAAATTTTCGTGAAATGTTGTGTGCATGTCGGTTAGGTCTGCGAATCGGACAACATCTATTTTTCATCCCCCTAAATGTTAAAGGTCCACCCCAATTTTTTTTATTTTATTTTTTAGTTCCGCCACGTAATCACCAATTTTCCCCGCTGCTTGTAACCCTTGTCTAAAGCGAAACCTCTCTGCCAGCGCCGATGGAACCGGTTGAAGGTGGATTTTCATTATAATAACCACTTCCTTGTAAGTCAACTCCGAGGGCTTCTTTGGGCTTGAAAAATTCACCAACAACTTATATGCTGCCCTATTACCGCGATCAACGTAGGCAATTTAAGGTCTTCCTTAATGGCGTTTCCCAAAAAGTACATATTTATACGTTCTATATACGACGACCACACCTCTGCGACCACATCGAATTCCTTTACTTTTCCGATCGACATCGTATTTAGGTACTAATTATGCACGCACAATCAATATACAAACACGCGCTTTTATCCTCGTCGTCAATTGTAATGTCTAGAATATTCGGTAGGAGCTGAAAGAAACAACGTCTGCTAGTTCATGCATTTAATTCGCACTGATCACACAGTAGAAAGAGAAACTAGATACACATTATAGAAAGAGTGACTAGATACACATTGTAGACCTACCCACATTATACCACTATGTATCTTACGACTAGTTATAACTAAGAGTAACTACCTACATTACAATAACATTTTTTGTTTTATTTTTTCTGATTCAGCATTAAAAAATACATACAACCCTTAATTTTCACCCTTCTATGATCAACCCGTATTTTAGTAGCAAAACAACGTTTTCTGGGTCAGCTAGTAGGATATAAAACTGTATGTGAATGGTCGGCAACGGGTAAAATTATGCAGGTGGGCTTCACGAAATAATTTCACACACAGTCCCATCTAATAGCTCGACTTCAGTATCCAAGTAGTTCGTCCTCAGGCGGTCAGATAATTAATATTAATGTAGGTATCTATAATATAAAAATGAATCGCTGAATGTGTTGCTAAGCGCAAATCTTGAGAACAGCTGAACCAATTGCGTTAATTTTTTTTGTGCTGTGTTTGTTATTGTCAGGAGAAGGTTTTTATGTAAGAAAAAAATAAGAAAGTTGCATTTAACCCGGGCGAAGTCAGGGTGGCCCGCTAGTATATAATAAACATCGCTCGATTATAAAATGATTCACTAGACTGATTCATTGTGAGCTTGACATTCGATAAATTGTGAATACGGATTGTCAATGTCAAATAAAGGATACGTTGAATTGAGCACCTACCTATTGAAGTTTTATTAACAGCGAATTGAATACGAGGAAGAATTCCTTTCCCGCTTCCCCGCACTCTGAAAATGGTATGTGCGAGAGAGAGAGAGATGTATTGTATTCATTGAAATCATTCGGTACTAGGAAGATTTTTATTTGGGTCAACTGGGTGTCAACTCACAAAAGTGCAAAGTTGAACTGGTATCAGTGACAAAAAATCATTTTTTTGAAAGCGAGCTTGTTTAAGCAAAACTATAACTTATGAAATAGACTTAAGATATCCTCAGAACTGCATTTTTAGGTTTGTTTTAGAATGTATAAATCTATGGTTGGAGATATTCAAACCACCTAAACTTTTCTGATCGATACTATGGATTTAAAATCACAGAATGCCACGCACCTGTTAATCACGAGATGACCACTAAAAGTCACTGTGGCATCCGTGCTGTCAAATATATTTTGTTTAATAATAGGTACCTAAGGTGGCAAATAAATAGACATAGTAAAAAGGTAGCTTACATGTAGTTTCTTAATTTGTGCAGCCTACGAACCAAAATTCTACTAATAAACGCAAAAAATTGTATAAATGTATAGATGTATATTTGTTACCCTTTCACGCAAAAACTACTGAACGGATCTGGATGAAATTTGGCATAGATATAAATTATAGTCTGGAATAGCATATAGGCTATTTTTTATCGCGATAAACGAGATCCAAGCGGGTGCAGCCGCGGGCAACAGCTAGTCTTAAATACTTCCAGTACAACGCTACTAAAAGCAGAACCACACTGCGCATGTAGTGTTGAAAATCAATGCCTCAACATAGAAAAAGTAGGAGTGAGAATATTGTGGCCGTCTGCGGCCTGGTTGTTAACTACGTTCTATTGATATCGATTGAGCCGTTTAAAAGTTATGTCCTGTTTTTAGGGTGCGAAAGAAATATTGAGGCAATTTTTTAATTTACTTTATAACTAGTCAGGACAATGCAATTTGAATTTGGTCCAATGGTCATAATTATAAAACGTATAGTCAAACCGATGCAATTTGAATTTCGTCCAATATTCACAATTATAAAAAGAATCAAATAGTCTGTGCAATAAAAATAAAACAATAGATTTCAATTTATAATTACAACGAAATACGATATATCTAGTATAGCCGAAAATACTAGTTAAATCTTGATTCACAATAATCATATTTATCTTGTTCATACAGAATTGATTAAAATTAAACAAATGTGTTATTGAAACAGCTATAGAAACAATTGTTTGCAATCGACATTAATAAATACGTGATGAAATGTTATTATTTAGGTGCGATTATTATAAAATACTAGTTTTAGCGCGTGGGAACAGTGATTTTTATCCGTGATATTTTACTATACTAGTACATGACTAGGGCATGAGTTATAGTCACAATTATAGAATACTTAAATGACTAGGGGTCGCCCACGACTTCGTCCACGTGGTAATTAGGAATATTTTCCCCGATTGTGCAACATATCTCACTACTGCTCCGCTCCTATTGATCATAGCGTGATGTTATACAGCCTATAGCCTTCCTGGCTAAATGCACTATTCAATAAAAAAATATTTTTTCTAATCGAACCAGTACTTTCTGAGATAAGCGCGTTCAACCAACCAAACAAACAAAATCTTCAGCTTTATAATATTAGTATAGATTAATAAATTACGGTAAAAAACTGCCAACCCTGGCATATAATGTCATGAGAATATTTATTTAGATTACCAATAAAGGAGGGTCCGCTTCGACCGACGGGAGTCGAACGCGGCGCGACGTCTTTTTTTAAAAGACAACTACCGCAACCGGGAACAAGCTCTGAGTCACGTGGGACTTTAGAAATATAAATTGTGACCACACAATGTTTTGTACCGTTTATGTGTGTGAATAACTAACTAACTCACAACGCCCAACACGGTGTTGGTGGCGAGGTTAACACATTCACCACAAGATCGCACGTACAATAAAAAAGAACCAGAGTCGCCCACGCAAGCCGTTATAAAATTCTTTCTGTTAGCCTATTCGCTAATTCAGACTATAACCTATCTCTATGCCAAATTTCATACAGATCGATTCAGTAGTTTTTACGTGAAAGAGTAACAAACTTCCATAAAACATCCATGCTCATAAACTTTCACATCCTATCCTACTAATATTAGAAACGCGAAAGTTTGTAAGTATGGATGGATGGATGGATGTTTGTTACTCTTTTACGTAAAAACTACGAAACGGTTCTGGATGAAATTCGGCACAGAGATAGATTATGGTCTGGAATAACACATAGGCTACTTTTTGCAGCGATAACCGACATCCACACGGGCGGATCCGCGGGCAACAACTATTTTTAATATTAGTAGGACTCTGCTAACGATAATGATTACTTTTTATATAATTACTGGCCTGTTGGTCTAGTGTTTAGTGACGCTGACTGCTACGCCGAAGGTCGTGGGTTCGATTCCCACCCAGGACAAATCTTTGTGTGATGAGCATAAATGTTTGTTCTGTGTCTGGGTGTTATTTATCTATAACATGTATGTATTTAGAAATATATAAGTATGTTTATCAGTTGTCTGGTTACCATAGTACAGGCTCTGCCTAGTTTGGGATCAGATGGCGGTGTGTGAGTTGTCCCAAAAATATTATTATTATTAATTACTACTTAGGTGGCAAATAAGCATACGGCTCACCTGATTACTGTAGTCTTTACCAGAGGTATTACTGAACTGAATTCCAGGATTTTATAATGATAAAGTATTCCTGGGATAGGAAACTGTTTGGTTAAAAGCCCTAAATGAGAGCTGTAAACCTGTACTCAGAACACCGTTGTATGTAGTAATTTGACTGTGGTCTTCTATAAGATGATGTTGAAGCCGGAATGTGGGCAACGGAACTCCATAAGTTAACAATGAACATTTTAAAAATACCGTTTTTAAGGAAGGAAAAGTGAGATTATAGTTTGTTTTGAGATTCAAGTTATAGAATTTTTAGGAACCCTAAAATCCTAAGACTAAAGTATTGAAATCGGATAAACTTTCATAAAAACTCTTATCTACTTATTCCTCCCATTTTTTACACAGATCAGATTTTAAACAGATCGCCGTAGGAAAAAAGCATTTGTTTTTATGACGTTCATAAGTATCATGTATTGATCTAAATGAATAAATGAGTTTGACTTTGACTTGGATCATTTACAGCTAAAGTGCATCTTATGACCATTCAAATAAGCCCAAACACGGCTGGATTTCATTGTTTGATTATGGAGTTCCGTTGCCTACCGGCTTCATCATCAGTGCAGTTCAGTTGTACCATTTTCATTTACTACATAACATTTGCTTAGTAATAGTTGCTTAACAATCTTAATCGAGACTTATCTAATCGCCATCCGTGAAATACTTATCATTGAGAAGGTCATTGGTGATCGTCTTCATCAGTTCCACTTCACTAAATTACACTTTCCGAATGCAAATGTTTGATTTGTTGTAAAAACATTGCTATATGTATGTCTATAATTTTAGAGGAGTCCCCTCCATTCCGCATGGATCTCATCATCATAACTTTCTTTTGATAAAAATGCCACCCATTGAGAATGACCCAACTGGAAGTACAGAATTTTTCAAATCAGTTCAGCGGTAACAAACATTTTTAAAATAATACACACGAATTGATAACCTCCTATTTTACCGAAAAATTTGGAATAGTTACTGAACTGTTTTGTCCTCATTGATAACATTATTTGTATTGCATTCTCTTAAGTTGCATTCTCTGAGCACTATATCCCTTTATCGCAATTACTTAATCAATTTATTAATCAGTTTGTGGAAAAACCGTTGCTATTTATTTGTTAAACTAAATTATTTGCACTCACAAAACCGATGCTGGTTTATTTTATTATATTATCACACATTGTTTTGGTTGTGTGTGTGTGTGTAAAAACAAACCTATATTGAAACTTTCATTGAATTTCGTATGGAACGTAGCAAGCATGCACTGGTCTGCAGTTTTGGGAAAGAACATAACCTGTTTTCGATACTCCTCGAAATCGAAGTCGAGCTTACAAAATAAATGATTAATTAAGCTTCTTAATAATTTATAGTCAGGGTTCCAGCAAAACTATGCAAACTCGGAAAAATACTTACCTATCCTTAGAAACAAAGTGACTCTTTAAGTATTTGGAAAATTTATAAATAGTACCTTTTGACTCTTCTATCTCAAAAGGTTGCCGATCCCTGGCCTAGAACAAACGATGATTAGTCAGTCTACCCGGACATGTGACTGTATAATATATAAATGAAGATCATTAAAAAGGATAGTAACAGTTTTATATTTATTTATTTATTATTACGCGATAACATGTTATCGATGTGTATTCAAACATAAATATTTTTATCTGTAAATTCTTAGTTATCGTTATCAAGAGATAGCGCTCTTGGTACCAGCTGACTTATCGCGTTATGTTTACTTGTTGAGCATCAACTCGAAAATTATTGTCGTACGTAAACTGAAATCTAACGATGATAGACTTAGAGAGAAATTCAAACTAGAAACTTTAAAACAGTTAAGAGAGGTAGGGCACCATACTAGCAAGCAAGCCCGACTGGGGAAGGACCTCCACCTTACTGAAGACCACAGCCAAGTAACTACACACAGCGTTGTAGTTGTGTTCCTGTGTGTGAGTACAGGTCTCCAGCGCTCATTTAGGGATGCGTTTTAAAAGAAACGTATTCCTATCTCAGGGACACTACCATCTTAAAGCCCTAGTGTAAAAAAATGGGTTCGCAACACGCAAGTGAGATACCAGACTGCGAGTGACAGTTTTACGCACACAGTGACATCGCGGCACGCACACAACGAAATCGAGGCGGGGCCGCGTATACGAAGCTTCTCAGTACGATACACTTTAATCTAGTATGTAGTTTAAGGGTGTCTACTAGTCAACTCTTGTCGGTAAAACAATTACTAGTATTCCCTATCTTCTGCCTTTTTTTGACCTTCCTTGACTCCTTCAAGTAGGTACTTTTTAAAAGCAGCGTATGCTTTGATTTTTTGAGGTATTTATTACTTTTCATGTACAGATAGATTTAGATGCTGTCTATACATGAAAAGTAACAAAACCTCCATCGGGCGAAGCGCCCAATCAAATATTATAAATTTTGTAATTTGGTCGTTTGGCCCGTTCGAGCGAACAAATGGCGGGCGAAACGACCTATAACTCGGCCACCAGTAGGTAAAGTTTATCCTCAACTAATGTGCGTAAGAACCCTAACATTAAGAATGTTTACACTTTCGTCTAGACTTCCACAATAATGGTTTGTTTCGGGTTAATTATACTGCATCACCGTATGGGCCTATGGTAAGCTTCTGAACAGCGAGAACTGCGAATTGAATATATATTATACTAGCTGTTGCCCGCGGCTCCGCCCGCGTGGATGTCGGTTATCGCTATAAAAAGTATCTGTTATTCCAGACCATAATCTATCATTGTGCCAAATTTCATCATGATCCGTTCAGTTGCTTTTACGTGAAAGAGTAACAAACATCCATCCATACTTACAAACTTTCACATTTATAATATTAGTAAGGATAGAAACAAAAACTTTAGCATACAATACTAATTGCATCTAATAGCCCGCCTCATTTGCAGAGATATCAAAATCCTTAAAAAAGTTCAAAATGAGATCTTTGGCTGTACTTCGACGTGTTATAACGTCAGTCTTTGAGAGAGAAAAAGGGACGGAGCTACATAGCCTAAAAAGCTCCGTCCCTATTTTTCACTCAAACGACTTACTACTGTCCCTTAGTTATTTTTATTTAGAATGCTGAATACCTTTTACATCAAAAATGACGGATCTCCATCCCTAATTTTACTCCTTTAGGAGCTGATATTTCATATTTGTATTGATTGACTTGTTCATATCTATTCTATTATCCAAACTTTATGTCTCTAGACTTAGTCATTTAAATCTGCGTTCATTAGTGTGTCAAAAATGATGCTTAGTTGTGTGTGGTTCAAATATATAAGTACTTCTTTGTCGCGAAGATTGTATACTTACCGCATGGAAATGTGCTCTTGAAAACTAGTGGTGGTGCTGGTGATCCTTGAAGCATTCGCTAAAAATTTAGGAAAGAGTAACTTCGCATCATCTTGACAAAACGGTCAAATTATGTGGTCTGTATCATTACCATTTATATAACTACATGAGCATTAGTATCCTGTCTGAAATCAAGTCATAGGCCACATTTCGTTGTCTTACTGCAGGTTAGGAGTAGCATACGTTACAGTGATTATTTCTAGCGTGATGTTATTAAGTCTAAAAAGCCTTTCTGTTACAAACAGTATTCATCGTCATAATTACTTTTACCTTCCTTTTTGACAAGAATTTGATTATGTCAACCTTTAGCAGTGGTAGCATGTACTCCTATATAAATTTGGTCCCGTACAGTTCTTGTAATTAATCTGAGAACTCTTTTACGCATTGGATAATTTATGGTAAAAACCAGTAATCTAACTGCTTTAAGGTCCATAGAATAGAATAGAATACTTTATTTTCATAACAGGTGCATGTGCTCTATGCCAAATTTCATTCAGATGAGAAAGTAACAAACATACATCCATACATCTTCACAATTTTTCACGTTTATAATCATCATCTCAATCCATAAACGTCCCACTGCTCGGCACGGGCTCCTCCAAAAATTTGGAGGGATTATAGCCTACTACACCACGCTGGCCAGACGGGTTGGCATAGGGTTTTGTTTCTAATTTTCCCTCTCTTGCGATAGGTATTGTCAGCTAGACTTACTCCTTTAGTCGACTCTTACGTCACCCTCGGGATGGAAGGGGGTGGTGACATTTGTATTCTTAATTCGTCACCACACGGAAGTTTATAATTTTTAAAGTTTAATAAAACTTCTTAGGTTTCTTTTTCTCTGTCTACGGTTTCTTATTTTCCGCCTCGTTCCCCTCGCTTCCGTTATCAAGCTAGCTAAGAACTATTTTAACAGGAATTCCATTTTCCATGTCAATGTCAACACACATCGACGACACCGTTATTGGAAAACGTGCCCTATATCAAAACAACTTTCGCTCTTCGTACGGTCAACTTATGTTGTAGTGAATATTGTGCAATATATTTTACTAGGATAGGATGGTATTGGGTTGTTTTTGAAGTCCACTCGAATATTGAATCGACTGTCAAATATCGACATACGTCTACACTACACATATTGTCATGAGATCTACTAAAGGTACTGGATAGTATGTATATTTCTTTTATACTTACTACGTAAGCAGTTACCATAGCCTATAGACGCTTGCATTACCAGACCAGAGTTATCACTGCAGAATTGCCGGCCTAAAATTTTCACCAGGGTTCTATGATGGAGTTTGAATATTCGAAATTCGAGATAATTTAAGTGATTTGAATCGTAACTTCTTGGAGAAATTACTTGATTGTTTGACATATTTTTTTACACCTTATTTTTCTACCACCCACGGATTCGTGTGATATGTGGATATAATTAACCAAAGTCGCTTGATTTTTAAATGACTTGGGCTACCTTTTACCAATATTGTAACATTCTACCAGAAATTAAATGTAGTCTCATCATCTCAGCAAAAGACATCCACTGCTGCACATAGACTTCCACAACACTCGATCCTGAGCCGATCTTGTCCAATGATAGCCCGCAACCCTTACCAGGTCATCGATTTGTTGGAGACCTGCCCACGCTTCGCTTTTTAGATCGTGGTCGCCACTCTAAAACCTTTATTTTTTTTAAATAGTACTGAAAACGATTTGATTGTCTTTATTTTTTGGTTACTTAATATTATGTTTGTTGGACAATGCGTTAAAAGTTACAAGAGCGTGATCGGCATAGCTGAGTTAGTATGACGTCATTCAATAGCTATTTCAACGATTGATAAATCGAGTATGTATGAGAGCATGTAGGCACCAACAATACAAGAGACTATAGGTATATATATATATATATAAGTTATATATTATATGTATTTCGGTTATTTTCGTCAGCTTTTAAGAATTTAAAGTTACCTATAGTATTCGTCGTATTATACGGGTCTCGATTATCAAATGAATACTAAAGATATGTTTTGCTAGAGTAACAAATATTACTGGAAACCAAATAAATACGCTATAATTTTTAACTTACTGTACCAAAAAATATCTCTAGTATTCATTTATCGAGAATCGAGACTACGCCACAAAATGTAGCCGTATATTGGTCATTCCCTCATGAAAATACACTTTGTGTCGAATAATCCTATTACACTCTCGCAAACCGAACATTATTGGATCAGCTTTCATCGGGTAATTGCGGTACCGCACTACATGCCGAAGCTCAGACACGTTACACTAACCTGTCTGAATTTCGGCATGCGAGAGTTTTGAAAATTGATGTATAGATTTTGACGTAACTTTCCGAATTTTAACTTTGCCGCATCGTATCTTAGCTGTTCTTCTGCTATGATTGAAGTAATTACCATATTTTATAAAAGGAATTATTATGACTTAGTGTGATCTAAAGTCGACTCAAAACGCATTATCATCTGAAAGACATCCACCACTGGACAAAGGCATATAATTTACTACTTCTCCTATAAATTATTACGTTGTAAGTCGGTGATGACCAAAGACCTAACTATATATTTTCACAAATTTCAACTTAAATAGAATCGCACAAAGTGTAATTCTAATCGCAGATGTATGAAGCACAAAAAAGACAAAGAATATCTTATTCAGAATATTATTTGTGTTCAGATATTATGTTACTTAGAGCACAGCGGACATCGAGATATCTCTCACAGTAGTCATGCACTCACACACACAGAGAAAACCAAACACAGGCCATTCTTAACAAGTGACGTCATCGCCATCGTTATACACAAGCACCTCTAAAATAGAGATCGACTAATTGTCTCAAATTAACCATAATCGTTTTAAAACAGTTCACTTTGGTATGGCGATAATGAAGTTTGTAATACTAGGCATGAGTAATGAGTAACGTTGCCTAACGAATGCATGTATGCGCATTTGGCCTTTGATTGGTCATTCATTTCTTTTTTCAAAATTTGAATTAGGAGTCTATTTCAGTCCAACCGGTTAGGACTAAATCTCAATATTTACCATTTCCAAGGCATAAACGTCCCACTACTGGGCTGGGTTTCCTCCATACATTTGGAGGGACATTAGTCTTCTATACCACGCTAGCCAGACGGGTTGGTTTTGTTTCGAGTTTTCCTTCTCTCGCAGTGGATATTGTCGACCTTTATTACCCTTAATCGACTCCTACGACACCCTCAGGATGGAACAGGGTGTTGTCATTTGTATTCTTAATCCGTCCCATACGGACATTTGTAAAAATAAAAATGTCATACAATCAAAATTGATTTCATGTAGATATGTTATATTAAACAGAACTGTTACAATCAAAAGTGAATACACAAGTAAGTGAACAAAAACATGTGCATCAATATATTATGTATTGTGGCATGAACAAGACTATCGTGACCTATTTAGGTTTGCAGTAGCTATCGATCGATCAACATTAATACAAGTACAGACAACTAGGTTAGACGAAGCACCTTTAAAATATTCATGATGAGAAACGATAGGACGATAGACGGTAACAATATGTACATTGTATTGATCGCTATCGCTTGATGCATATTCTGTTAGCTTTCTTGTTGGTACTTTATATTTATTTAAAATATGGACAATTTACTGCTAGATAGAGTAATATAATAAACACTGGCATATCAGCTTATAGCCAATTACAGTAGTCAGTAGTACTTCTAGTGACAAAAAAAAAGTAATTTGATACTGCATAAATAATTATAATACTGCATACACAATAAAAAAAAATTAAACCGACTTCAAAAAGCTAAAAAATAATTGAATACAGATTGAAGTATGTGCCAAGCTGAATATTAGGTGACATAATATGAACATAGCACCGACTTCAATCTGAATTCAGTTATTTTTAGCTTTTTGAAGTCGGTTTAATTTTTCTTTTGATTGACTGATTTGATTTGACTGACTTATCCAATTCTTTTTTGGATTCACTTATCTGTACCTGATAAATTATTTCAATGATTTAAAGTCATGCGCTATTGATAAGCCTGTTGGTCTGTTGGTTGGTCACTCTGACTGTTACATCGGTGGTCATGGGTTCGTTTCCCACTCAAATTTGTGTGATGAACACAAATGTTTGTTCTGTGTCTGTATGTAATTTATCTATAATATGTATGTTTAGAAATATATCAGTATGTTCATCAGTTGTCTGGATACAATAGTACAGGCTCTGCCTAGTTTGGGATCAGATAGCGATGTGTGAGTTGTCCGAAAAATATTATTATTATAATTAACCAAATGAAACTTTCAAGTAAGTGTTATTTAGTTTTGGTTTATCACTGATTTAACACTTGAACGGCCTACCCTAGGCTATAAAAGTCACTTGATGCTATAAATATTTTATTATCCTACAATTACGTTTAAACAATAAAGTTAAAAACTTTAACACCTTTTGAAAGTTTATTTAAATGTAATTAAACATAAAATACCGTGAACACTACAAAACGACCGCGGGAAATCGCTGGAAAATGAAACTACATATTAGCTATATATTAATTAAAAATAATTAAAAATTTTATAAAAGGAAATCATCTTAACATTTTCTTTTCATAATTAAAATTTTTAGTAATCGGCTTATGCAATTTCACTTGCGAGTTTTCAACCTGCAAAAGATGATAACGCTGCACTTGCATTGCAGCCCAAGAGGTAACCAACTTAATGGCCGTTCCAGACTTCACCCCGGCCAGCTGATTCTCTAAGAAACAGCGACCCCAAACTGACAGTTGTGGTTGCTCGGTGACGGCACAATGTATTGACTAAACGTCAAAAAGGCTCGGTTTTCGCTCTTACGGAATAATTTTCAATCTGACAGCCAGATTTTGATCGGTATTCGCGATGGCTCGGTTTTTGCTCTTACGGAATACCCTTGCGGGTTAAACAATTCTTAACCCATTTAGGGATTGAATTTCCAATCCATGTTTTTACTCACGTCATATAAGGAACCTATGTCCACAATTTCATGTTGCGTAGTGTAACACCAGTGATATTTTAAAACTCTGCTTTGATGAATTGGTTTAGAGGCAGGTATATAATAGCAACCCATATACGTCCCACTGCTGGGCACGGGTCTCCTCTCCTCTATCAAGAGAGAGAGAGGGTTTAGGCCTTAATTCACACACGCTGGCCTAATGCAGGTTGGTGAATCTGATATGTCTTTAGAATTTCCTTTGAGATATGTGGGTTTCCTCACGATGTTTTCCTTCACCGTTAGCAGATGGCGAATCATTTGATTCGTACATATAAACTCCACAAAGTGAAATTCACATTGGTACTGCCCGGGATCGAACTCGCACCTCTTGCGTGCAAGTTGGTTACTTTCCCACTCGGCCACCACTGCTATGTTAGGAGGCAGGTATATATGACTTGATCATTTTAAATACAACATTACATCTAAACCACTAGTTAGTCTTATTTTGTTCAGCTACTATTTCTGTTTCCTTTATTTTAAGAGACTTGTAATAGATTGGAATATCGTTTTTTATACTGAGAGGATTATTAACTAGAGATATTTTTCATTGTAGATAATAGCGACCCATATATGTCCCACTGCTGGGCACGGGTCTCCTCTCCTCTATCAAGAGAGATGGTGGGTTTGAGATTCAATTTTTCATTTAGCACGAAATAATTTATAAAGCTAGACTAGAGCTATCGACCGCGAAAGATAACTTATTGATTTAATAACTTGTATTTACTAACAAGTTTTATCCAGTCTATTTTCTATAGGTAGTGTAGTGTCTATTATTGTAGAATGTACTTATTGTAATGGTTTTAGAAATACTTGACACTCTCAGTAAACAATACTCAGGTGTAACGCACTCCGAGTTAAGTAAATTAGTGTCGAAATGTGAGAGTTATAAGTATCAAAATTGCATGGCACTATCGTTAACCAAACAATATTACTATTTACCTATAGACGTGTCTAAATATAAACTATGTTTACGCGGCGTTTCCTGCTTCGCGCTTACAAACTAATACTCGTATTTTATTGGTTTATACATACATATCATCACGCCCGTCTTCCACTGGGGTAGGCAGAGACTATGGTAAGCCAATTGCTGCGATACATACTTTCTTCGCCTCTTTTACATTCATCAATCTCTTCATGCGTGAACGTCGATTCTGAGTGCTTTTAATCTGGCTCTTGGGTCCAGGTCAATTGGTTTATTTTTCTTTTATATTGACAATTGAATAATAGCAACCCAAATATGCCCTACTAGAGGAGACCTGTCTTCTAGTAGCTCACGCTATGATTAATAGGAGCGGAGCAGTACTGAGATATGTTGCAAAATCGGGGAAAATATTCCAAATAACCATGCGGACGAAGTCGCGGGCGACCCTTGGTATTTTAATATTTTAGTTAATTTTCAAGTGCGTGTGGACTAGGTACCATGTTCTAAGTACACTTTGTTAGTCGCAATCAATACTCTAACGACGTTGTACATTGACGTGTTTTGGTTAAACTATTACGTCAACTGTCTATATTAAAATTCAATGAATACTGTAGTTTATATTCTGGATGGAATTATAAATGTATACATTACTTATCGGGTGCTACTATTTGGCGTTGTTTTTGTACGAGACCGAGCATCGTTGGTTCTGCGCCTGATCTCTCTCCGGTCGTGTTAGATTGCCATCCTATTGGGATAAGAGAGTGATGGAATAGTGAGCGCAAACTTATGCACTTTAATATGCCCTGCGCTGTTAGCTTATCTCCAAGCAACGCCTCTCTGTGCCTTGGAAAGTACGTAACGCCGTTGGTCCTGCGCCTGATCTCTCTCCGGTCGTGTTGGATTGCCGTCCCATTGGACTATGAGAGTGATGGAATAGTTAGTGCAAACTTATGCACTCTAATATGCCCTGCGCAGTTGGCTAATCTCCATTGTCAATCTCAATGGAGATTAACCAACTAAGCCTCGTTTTCTCCGTCGCCGTGACTGTAGTCTGGACGATTATTGTTGCTATAAGATCATACACTCGTATACTTACCAATTTGTTGATGATTGAACTTTAGTTTGTTCTGGTATTTTCCTATTAGTCATTAAACCCGACATCCTATTCCATTTTATGTATAAATAAACTTGATAAGGAAGACGTAAAGTTAGAGATACAAACCTATTATATAGGTACTATTGAACTGCGACGCTATCAAATGCCAGGGGCAGAGGCACGAATGAATTTTATTATGCAATGCATCGTGGCACGCCGTGCGAGGGAATGCGCTTCTAGTCATAGAAAGTAATATTAAATTTGATTTGAACAGCAGAAGTACCTATATCTCTCCCATTCTATGCATAACGTAGGTAATATTGAGATCTCAATATTACCTACGTTATGCATAGAATGGGATAGATATAGGTACTTCTGATGCTCAAATCAAATTAAAAATAGAAGAACTCTTCAAGATAGCGTGACCCTTGATGTTGTACGCGTCCACAGGCTGCGGTAACAGCTTACTATTAGGTGGGCTGTATGCTTGTTTGCCTTGTTAAACTATGAAAACTACGACTGAATTGTTTGTAATATAATCATAGTCATTTTATTGGATAGTCACTCACGCTATCATTAATAATATTATATGTGGATTGAGTTAAAAAAAAATTGATGTACTCGTCTTCAACGCTATAGTTTGCATACCTACTTCCACATAAATCTTCAGAATTTAAAACAAAATCAGATGTCCAAAAAGAACATGATATCATCTCAATCATACCCATTAACTGGGCAAGGGATTCCTCTTCACTATACAGTTATCGTATCGAAAATAATATAAGTATTACTTAATTTCCCTCAACGACTTGCAGACTTAACTAATCACTAATTAATCTGCCGATATTTAATTATACAGCCGATAATTTAAATGTTTGAGGTTACTTTTATTTTTAAATGTACCTCACTTTATTTATTCATTTTAATTCTAGAAATAAGCATATGCCCGCTTGGTGATAAGCAGTTACCGTAGCCTAAGGACGCTTACTAAGTATGAGTAGGATTTAGCAAACGAAGAGTAGATACTCATTTATAAATGATTCTTGAATTTATTTCAATTTCAATGCTGAGAGTATGTTCCCTGCAAGCTGGTAACGTAATTTTGATGTAGTTTTATCTGAATTTTTGATGAAATTGTTTAAATAGGCAAATTCTTCAATAAACTTCATATATTATACTAATTTCAATATGTACAAATTCATTTTACACGCAGAAATGATAAATATATTTTTTGGAAATAAAAATATATTTAAACTTTTTTGCAACATTACAGATATTTTATAAAATGTCCGCGTGTGAAATGAAAATTATTGAAGAATTTGCATTTTAAAATAATTTAATCTTAAAACCAAATAAAACTGTATCAAAAATACAAGGTACCCTCTTAATCATCGTCTCATCTCCTTCACCCATCATTTGACTATTACTCTTTGGTGATTAGACGCCTTGGCCATACTCCTCTCTAATATCAGCGTTTTTGGGCAACAAAGTTCTGTACAAAGTCATCAGCCTATCGCAGTCCACTGCTGGACATAAGGGAAAGTTTAGTTTGCGTTTTTATGTAGCGCTATTTACGCTGATATTAGTTCAAATGCGCTAGTAACGCAAAATGCAAGTAAGGGTATTTTTTTTATTATCATCCCATATACGTCCCACTGCTGGGCACGGATCTCCTCCATACACTTGGAGGAATATTAGCCTACTATACCACACTGGCCAGACGGGTTGGTATAGGGTTTTGTTATTAGTTTTCCCTCTCTTACTCCCTTATCGTCTTTTACGACACCCTCGGAATTGAACGGGGTGGTGACATTTGTATTCTTAATCCGTCACCACAGGGAGACTTGGTAGATTATTATGCATAAATTCGCAAAAGAAATTCCTGCCCCCTTTTATGATCTGTTCAAAGGCTTTGTGTAAAGTGTGACTAAGAAATGAAACTTTCTGATATTATTTACATTTATTTTCAACTTATAAATTGTATTAACATTGTTATTTATTATTGGGAATATACTTCTAAGCTTAACATGAAAACAGAACAATAAAGAATTTTATTATTATTTGACATTATAAAATAATAACTGTTGTTATTAAACGGTTATATCTACTGCTACAGTTGAGAATACTGACGTCACATGTAGTTATTCTGTGACTAATACGTATTCGATATTCTTTGCTTCTTGTCTTACTATACCGTAGATATACTATACGGTCAATTTTATAAGTAATTCGACAATATCAGCTAAAAGTGTAGGTATTTTGTTAATTACCTACTAGGTAGGAATGGTTGATTGCCTCGTTGATCGTTGCTGTATGTGATCGTAAAGTACCGGGTTCGAGTCATCATTGGGTTTTTCTGTTTGAAAATTTTTCAGCAGCAATAGGAGTTCGCTGTTGATCCCCCATGCCTTGACTCCGTTTCTGCGGCTGATTTCTCTTCGGTCGTGTTGGTCATCGTCTAAAAAGGATCATTAGAGAATGAATAGGAGTGATCTGCGCATACGCATAGCTGTCTATTAGCTAGTCTCTAGAGATTGGCAACTAGCAGTCAGAAGGACATTATTATACTATCTTTTAAGATCGCGCTCATAGCCAGATGGACTCGCTGTTTGGTATCATCAGCGGATTAAGCTACCAAGGACATAGTAACCCTGTAGATGGGTGGCGGCATAGTGTTATTATTCGTTTGAACATCTCCGAGGGCACTGTTACCAGGCTAAATAACTCTGTCACCTGGTTGGCCACTAACCAAATGACAAGAAGACTTCTTAACAAACTTCTTTGCAAAATTGTTACTATATCTATCTACTATTGAAATACGGCTCTTCTTTGGAATGTCAATATTGCCATTTGTTATGGATTTAGTTAAATATAATCCATTATCCAACAGATACGGTATCTTTAAGTTATCATTGAATATAAAAATATATCAAGTATGTTATGTATAAGTACTTACTGATTGATTTATTAGCTCCATGGGTTGTATTCGATGGTTATATCCACGGACATCGGGTCATTAATTAGCCATGGTGAAAACAGATTTGCCGGTGACGACGCCGCTATAGACGCTGGCTCTGGGACATCATGGAGCAATGATACTTCATATTATAATCGGTAACCGATTACCGTATCACCAAAAGTGAATATCCAAGTATTCTTCGGTTACTATAAAGCCATCTAGTTCTTTATCTAGCACCTCTATTCGTTGCCAGTCACAAATTTCCAAATTTTATTTTTCTGTTTTCCTTTTTGCGATTGGTTCCTCATGTTGAAGATCATCAGCTCCCATGATATTCTGCATACAACGTACACTTCTATTATTAAGTTACTCAAAAATATTTTTTTGGTTTATTAAATATTGGTTTGGGAAGGCGTTTCAACTCAAAGCGTTGCACTTTGGAAATATGTAGTGAACCATGCTACATATTTCCCTGATAACGCTGTAGAGATTGAAAATTAATAATTTAAGGCCTTTATAGATTTTTAAAATCGTTATTTCCAACCGTCGCGTTAAGGTACCTATGTGGATAGCGGAACATAGACACCAATTACTCTCAAACCATAGCAAATAATGATAATCAAATAGTTTTTAACAATAAATCAAAATATGATAATAATGTTTTCCTAACTAATCTCAACGGAGACTTGCCATCTGCGCAGGAGTTACTATAAGTGTACAAGCGCACGCGCAGACACAAGTCCACCCTTTATTTCGTCACTCTCATTGTCCAATTCGACGGCAATCCGACACGACCGGAGAGAGATCTGGCGAAGGACCAATGGCTTTAAGTGCTTTCCAGGGCAAGGGGGTGTAAACCGGCTATTATGAAATTATTTGTAAAAAAAACCCAATATATTTTTAAATGCCATCGAACCCGGGACCTAGGGTACGCACATCGACGACTGAGCCACCGTGGCAATTAATCAAAAATATATCTAAATACATAATAAACAAAAAAAAGTAGGTACCTACTTAAGTATTTATACATAAATTTTAAAAAATAATAAATAAAAATAATGTTAATTAAAAACTATATCCAAAAAAAGAAAAAACAGATAAAAAATAAAAAAACTAAAACTAAAAAACATATTGAAAACAACGCTTTGGAATGTACAGCGCGCGTCCGTATTCACCTAAATATACAGTACACACACACCAAATCATAAAACAAATACAAAAACTATTAATAAATAAACGAATAATGTTTACAATACGAACAAAATGTGTAGGTGTAGCGTATAACAGCTGAGCTGAAAGCGAGACTGAAGTTATTGATTCACTGAAAGTGAATGTTCACTACGATAAAATTATAGTATCGTAGTGTAGTGAGCACTCGCTCGTTCCCCGCAATTCACAAATTCCAGGAACCTTATTGTAAATATGTAGGTCACTACCGTTGCGTCTCTATCAGGTGATTTTGTTTACATTCGAAATGTCATTTTATAAACGCATAGCCCTACTTTATCTCATAGCTTTGGTATTAATACAGTGCCAAAATCGACCCATGGTTTTACGCAGGCGCGTATTAAAGTCATTCTTAGTCACTCATGTTGTTACAAATTGTTTAAGAAGTATTTCGCACAAATTCGCAAAGCAAAAAGTTATTAAATATAGGCGCGCAGCACTCACCTGTTGCCAATAATCTTCTAGTGACAGCTTCCACTCGAAGTAGCCGGTGTCGGTGACATCCTGAAGTTCACGGAACAAATTTCCGCTCGGCAGTACGTCCATCGCGCTTACATGTGATGCCGATCGAAGTATTTTTAAAACAACGCGCGACGTGCCCCTACCGCGGAGTGAATTCGACTGAGCTGAGTCAGACCACGCGGCCATTAAACAAATCCCCCCCGACTCAGTCCCCGTGCTAAGTGCAGAGTACAGCTTGACGGCAGAGGCAAGCGAAACAGCAGGTTTCCCTGCCTTTTTCGCGTCTTTTTCTCTTTTTTCTTGTTTGTTTAAGTGAAATTTGCAATATTTCAATTTTTTTTTTTTTTTTTTTTTTTGTTTTTCTTTGTTTTCTTTTCTTTTTTAAGTACTGGAGCCTCCTGTCGATCCCCCTTTTATTGAAATAGATTTTTTTTTTAACGCCCAAAAGTCCTGTCTCCTGTGTCAAAAGATCTGTCTGATTAGCCCGACATAAAGAAGAACATAAAAAAAGACAAAACACATAAGACCAACAACATAAGACAAGATAAGACCAGGAATTTTTTTTTGCATGTCTATGTGCGCCCCTACTCTGTGGCGTAGTAAAACTTGAGCAACACTGGAATTCTACTACTACCTTCTCGTAAACTTTGAGTAAAATAAGCGTAGTAGTACTACAAAACCGTTAGACGCAGTGTGAATGAAATGCTATGATATAATTGTCAGGCTCTAAAATAATTCCGATAAATATATTTCTTAATGTTATTAAAGTGCATTATTAAAAGACTGCTAGCTCCCCGAAATGTGGGTTAAATCCACGTTCCAATTACGCAAATCGTATTTTTTTCACTAATATCCTCATAACTTATTTACTAAGAAAACACCCTGTTAAATAAACCCACTTTGTGTTGGCGGCAAATCTCCACGCCACCCCACTTCGTCGGTTTCAGTTTAACACGCTTATCGAGACAGTAATAAACTGTGTTACTCAAAAACTATTTTTATTAATAATAATAAATAATAATAATCACCTTTATTCATCATAATAATTATTGCACAATAACAAATAAAAAAAAAACAACTACTTTTAGCCGTCCGCATGAGAATTAAATTATAGCGCCCAAACGTGTGCCGTGTGCACTCTATTCTTTCATATTTCGATGGGCGATGGATGGATGTTCATAGGTGCAAAGACAACGAACCTACTTGGTGTGGCTGGACAGAAATAGATGTTTTTTAAAATATTTTTTATTATTGTTCTATTTTTAGTGATACAATAAAAGTAAAACAAGGCAGCTACTGTAAAACGTCAAGGAGTTCCGTTGACTGTCTTTCGTCTTCATCATCAGACAGTAAAAGACCCTAATGACAGTCAAAACCCATTTAGGTGTAAAGTTCTCATCAATACAAATTAATCAAGCCCAAACACCAGGTAATTGCTGTAAATCGCTAAGAAATTACCTCGACTGTCTCTCGGCTCAATCATCAGATCGACTCCAAACCTTATTTAAATAGAAGTGGTTTAAAATAACAAACGCACTTGTCGCCACCACGATTTTCGGTTCCCCTCGATCTCTCTAGGATGCCATCATCAGATCCTGGTTTCCTTATCATGGGACTACCCTTGGGGTATCTCCTTTCCAACCAAAAAAGAATGATCAAAATCGGCTTATGAACGACGAAGTTATCGGCCAACAGACATAAAATATTATTAACAAAAAGAACCGACTTCAATACGGTAATTAGGTCCAAAATAAATCCTAAGCCTAAAGTATTTAAATAGAAAGAACTCTTATACAAACTGTAATCTCACTTTTCCTCCCATAAGACGGCTTTTTTAAATCTGATTATTGACAGGTAAAGTGCATCTCATGACCATTCAAATAAACCCAAACACGGCTAGATTACATTGTTTAATTATGAAGTTCCGTTGCATTTTGGCTTCATGGTCAGTTCAGTTTAATTGTACCATTTTCATTTTCTACAGCATCTGCAATAGTTTTTTAATAATCATAATCGAGTCTTATCTAATCGCCATCCGTGAAATACTTATATTGAGAAGTTTAGATGGCCGTCTGTGGTCTTCGACATTATATTCACTTCACCAAATTACACTTTCTGAATGCAAATGTTTGATTCCTACGAGTATATGTATGCCTACAATTGTTGAGGAGTTTCTTCAATTTCTCATGGATCCCATTATCAGAACTTTCTTTTGATAAAAATGGGAATAAACTGGAAGTATATCTAATCGACAAAAAATAATTTGTCAAATGAGTCCATAAATAACGGAGTTCTGCGGTAACAAACATTAAAAAATACACACAAATTGATAATCTTCTCGTTTTTAAAATCAGCTAAAAATATTTTTTAGTTCACATTGGTAGTAGCCGTCGAAATTGTACTCACACCTTATGTATTTACTACAAATCGTTTACTTTCCTACTTGGCTACCAACGCTTCTACCTATATATCTGTATAAAACGGAAAGCAATCAAACTATCCAATGAGCAATGAATTCGAAAGCCATTAGATCGCATCGGTTCGGGAACAAATCGAGATCGAAAAGTAATTTATCCTAAGATGTTTGCGTTTAGAGAAAATATATTTTGGCTATAGTCGATTAGGATTCATTCTAAATAATATGTATGTGTAATTTATCTCGAAATACCTGATGACGATCGATGGAAATTAACGTTTTCTCAAAATGAAACCAAGATACATCGATTAATCGCCTCCGAAACCCTCTGCATACTAAATGTAATGAAAATCGTTTGAGCCGTTTCCGAGATGCAGATTATGTGTATATATACAAGAATTACTCGTTAAAAGGTATTAGATAGATTAGATATGTATGTATTTAGCAATATATAAGTAAGCTTATCATCGGACCAGATGGCGATGTGTGAGTTGTACCAAAATATTATTATTATTTTCTTTATTAAACTTCATTTACCCAATTTTAAATTCACACCAAAAGTTAAATTATAACTGTTTGTAAAATTTTCATAATTCTGAAATACTAATTTTAAAGTATTTAAACAGGATGAATTATCATACAAAATTTTGTCCGACGTTTCTCCCTCAAAATACGGTTTTTTTTAATCTGATCATTTACATCTAAAGCATATCTCATGACCATTCCAATAAGCCCAAACACAACTAGATTACATTGTATAATTATGGAGTTCCATTGCCTTCCTTCCTTAGTTCAACTATCTGTGGTCTTCTACATCAGTTTTACTTAACCAAATTACATTTTCTGAATGCAAATGTTTGATTTGTTGTAGAAAATATCAAAATCGCTGTATGTATGGCTATAATTAATGAGGAGTTCCCTCAATTCCTCAGAGATCCCATCATCAGAACTGGCTTTTGATAAAAATGGGACCGAATTCGAAGTATATTTTTTCAGACAAAAAAAAATTCAAATCGGTTTACTAATATCGGAGTTCTGCGGTAACAAACATAATAAAATAAACACAAATTAATAACCACTCCTCCTCCTCTTTTTAGAATGAGTTAAAAAGAACGGGAACAAAATTTTGTTAAAAAACAAACGACAGAATATTTTGTTCAAAGCTTTTCAAAAAAAGAAACAATCCTGTGACGGAATAATGGGGTATTTTTTGTTTATAATTATAACAAACAAAAACCGATATCAATAGAACGTTCAAAAACCCTTAAAACCCAAGTATTTTTAACTTTTATACAAACTTTATAATTTTTTTTTCCATCCTTCCTGCCGTAAATACCTACGGTTTTTTTAATCTGACCATTTACAGCTAAAATGATCTTATGACCATTCATATAAGCCAAGATTACATTGTTTAAAAATGGAGTTCCGTTGCCTACCTTCCAGCTTCATCATCAATTCAGTTCAACTGTACCATTTTCATTTGGTACATTACATTTGCTTAGTAATAGTTGCTTAACAACCTTCATCGAAACTTATCTAATCGTCGTCCGTTAAATACTTATCATTCTTCATCAGTTTCAAATCACCAAATTACACTTGCTGAATGCAAATGTTAGATTTATTGTAAAAAATATTGAAATTGTTTACATAATATTACAATTTTAATATTTTTTGAGGAGTTCTCTAAATTCCTCATACATCCAATCATCCGAACTTTCTTTTAATGACAATAGGACCAAACTGGAAGTACGTCCTCCCAGACAAAAAAAAAATATTTCAAATCTATACTAATATTATAAACCAGAAGAGTTTGTTTGTTTGTTTGGTTGAACGCGCTAATCTCAGAAAGTAGGTACCGGTTCGATTACAAAAAATGTTTTTTTGTTGAATAGTGCATTTATCCAGGAAGGCTATAAGCTATATAACATCACGCTATGATCAATAGGAGCGGAGCAGTAGTAAGATATGTTGCAAAATCGGGGAAAATATTCCATATTACCACGCGGACGAAGTCAGGAGGGACCCCTAGTTTAAAATATAAATTCTACTTATATTAATGTGAAAGATGTTTGTTGCTCAATAAATTCACTAGATTTGCTTAGTAATATTTGCTTAGTCGAGACTCATATAATCGCAATCTATGAAATACTTATCACTGAGAAGTTCAGATGGCCATCTGTGGTCATTAAAAAGTAAAATTTTACGTAACGTATTTAAACAAGATGAACTTGCATACAAACTCTATCTCACTTTTCCTCCGTTAAAGACTTTTTAATCTACCTATTTTCTGCTAAATAGACTACGGGCCCGTGTTGAAAAATGATGGGTCATTTGAACCACCAGGTGACCTATCTAGAACGATATAAGAGCATAAAATAATAAGATTCAGCTCTATGCCGTCACTTGTAAGCTGTCCAACTCAGTGCAGGTGAGAATTGAAAAGTACAGGTAGAGTGAGTACATTTTGGTCATATATTTTTGTACGGCATTCTTACCATCGATAGATCCATGAAAAATAATAAGAAAACGCGTAGTTCCGTAAAAAAATGGTGCGCCACAAAGTCGGATTTTTTGTTTTATTTTCCGACAATTTCCAGGGTAAATTTGGTTATTTGATTTTGTACTGCATCAGTTTCATACTATTTCAATACTGCTTCTAATCCATTATTCCGCAACGCCGTACAAAAATCATGCAACAAGGGGAAAAAATCGAAGGTTGATACCCCCTCTCTTTCCGTGGTCCAGGGGGTGATTTGAATAAGTAAGGCTTCGGTTCCAAAACATTATCTAGCACTCAAAAGTACTATTAAAAATAATGCCGCCAAAAAATGATTGTTCATTCGAATGTATATCAATAATTATCTTAATTTTATCGTATCCTTGATTTATAAAGCTGTAAGTCATTTGATCCTGTACGGAAACTTTTTTTTTAACATGATATTGCAAAATACAATTGTTATATAGTATTTCCGTTCCTAAGAAACTGTTCTAAAAAAAGTTATAGAGAAATACAAAATTTTGCAAATTATTGCAAAAGTTTAAATATCGTAGATTAATGAAATAAAGCAGTTTTCTACATTTTATCCCTTGTTTTAAATAGTATTAATAAATAAATTAGGAAAAAATGATGCCGTACATTTTAATGCAGAGCATATCTTTTAGGCTGATGAAAATTACGCTACCATTTTAAGGGTACTTTATGGACATCTGATACAGTACGGCATTAACATATTTTTGAAGAGAACAATTGATAATATAATAAAATTACTATGACGTCTAACTGAACTGAAACGGTGTGTAATTATATCCAAGAATTGAAACTGTCAATCCCAGTATCAACAGTTTTGTATACTTTTTGGTTTAATATATACTTCAAACATTATTGATACATATATGTATATAATTGATGTGTTTCATTGTAATGATGTGAATAAATAAAACATTTTTTTTTTAGAAAATATAGATATATTTAATGATGATAATAAAAGATATGGTTTTTCTTTAAATTATTCAGTTTCGGAATCAGCCGCTGAGTTGTTATCGGAATCAACGTCTTCATCGACGTCCGAATTATCTTCTCTATCATTTTCTATAACATAAATATGTTTTTGTGAAAATCAAAGTCTTACGTACAGATTAAAGTTGTAAAGATTTATTTATTTACCTATGACGTCATCATCTTCTTCGCCTAACTCCTCATCCGGTTCCGTTATGTCACCGACTTTTTGGGGGCATTCCTCGCCGTGGAACCAGTCGAAATCGTACCGACCGTCATTGAGAATCCATCCATAGCTTATTGGTAACAAGGTCGACGGTATTTGTTTGTAGGCATTACACCAAATCTGTGCTATGTAGGTACTTCTCATCATACGTTGTTTTAACTCCCGGAAACAAGGGGGAAACGACGTTGCTTCCATGATGATAATGATCTTGTATAAATTGATAGTATACAAACCCATATTTATCATGGTTTCTAACTAGGAACCTAGAATCACGAGTATGAAAATTAGTACTAATAAACTATCTAAATGCCGTTTAAAAAAATATCGTGATGAATTTCACCTTTCATTTCGTTATAAGATGGATATTTTCTTTTTTAGTTGTTTTCCCCTTTGGATCAACGAAAATGTACGGCATATGAAAAAATATTATCTATGCATAAAATACTTTCAAAATAAATTAATTTTATGTTGTGTCAAATCACCCCCTGGACCACGGAAAGAGAGGGGGTATCAACCTTCGATTTTTTCCCCTTGTTGCATGATTTTTGTACGGCGTTGCGGAATAATGGATTAGAAGCAGTATTGAAATAGTATGAAACTGATGCCGTACAAAATCAAATAACCAAATTTACCCTGGAAATTGTCGGAAAATAAAACAAAAAATCCGACTTTGTGGCGCACCATTTTTTTACGGAACTACGCGTTTTCTTATTATTTTTCATGGATCTATCGATGGTAAGAATGCCGTACAAAAATATATGACCAAAATGTACTCACTCTACCTGTACTTTTGAATTCTCACCTGCACTCAGTCGGACAGCTTACAAGTGACGGCATAGCGCTGAATCTTATTATTTTATGCTCTTATATCGTTCTAGATAGGACACCTGGTGGTTCAAATGACCGATCATTTTTCAACACGGGCCCGTAGTCTAAAAGTGCATCTCAAGGCTATTCAAATAAGCCCAAACACGACTACATTATATATTAATATACGATTGTTTGTAAGTAGTTTAGGTTACGTTAATTTTATTTTAATAACTATTTATGTAAATATATTGTATGTAAGAATATTGCATTAGGTGTTATAGTGTGTTACAAGTGTGTGCGTAAACACAGGCAGGTATTATTTCTTCACTCTCATAGTCCGATGGGACGGCAATCCGACACGACTGGAGAAAGTGATCAGGCGCAGGATCAACGGCTTTACGTGCTTTCTGAGGCACAGAATCTATAATATAAAAATGATAGCTGAATGTGTTGCTAAGCGCAAATCTCGAGAACAGCTGAACCGATTACGCTCATTCTTTTTATAAGGATAAGGTTCATATGTAAAAAAATCAAGAAAGTTGAGCTGAAAATAGTTTAACCCGGGCGAAGTCGGGGCGGCCCGCTAATAATATATATAAGTTATTAACTTAATCTTTCTGGTATCCTACTTTGATACATTTTAAACAGCATTTCTTACCGCATGTGCTTGTTAAAATTAGGACTAAGGGAGATGCCTCATTAGTGTGTTGGGTTGCGTCATCGCAGCGCAGTATTGACGCTGCGTTGTTATCCATACATTTTTTGTGAGATGCCACACTACAGCGTCGTCACAGCGCAAGTGTAGCGTTTACAAATATATTATGAGGATCTGTTGCGCCGACGCAGCGCAACGCACTAATGGGGCATCTCACAATTACTAAATCTGTCTAAATACCTCCTATAATTATGTCGGACACTTGCATTTTTGTTAGTAGCATTAATAACCAGATGCGATAATGTTAAAAAAAAGCGTACGAAAATTATGAACGAACGGACAGCCTCCGTGGTGATCCTCCATTTCCCCAAGGAGTTCTACTTACGAGCCGAAACGGAAAAGTTTATGCAAATTATCTGTCCCGGCTGGTAAATAGAGCTGTACCACATTCAAGCTAGATTAATTTGCCTCTTTTAGTAAGTATATAGTTATATTTTTAAGAAAGATAGGGCACTATACTAGCGAGCAAGCCCGTCTGAGAAACAAACCATCTCGCAGAAGACCACAGCCAAAAAACTACCTACATATATACACACAGCTTTGTCTCTGAAATTACACAAACGTTCATTATCTAAATCCATTACAATGTTTTAATCAATCAATCAGCCTATCGCAGTCCACTGCTGGACATAGGCCTCTCCTAACATGCGCCATAGCACACGGTCCTCCGTCTTCCGCATCCAGTCCGTCCCAACGACCTTTTTTAGGTCGTCGGTCCACCTAGCTGGGGGCCGCCCTACCTTACGCTTACCGAGTCGCGGTCTCCACTCTAGGACACGTCTGCTCCATCGGCCGTCGGTCCTTCTGCAGATGTGACCAGCCCATTGCCACTTCAGCTTGCTAAGTCTGCGAGCTATGTCGGTAACTTTCGTTCTTTGTCTGATTACCTCGTTGCGAATTTTATCCTTCAAAGAGACTCCGAGCATAGCTCGCTCCATAACCCGCTGTGCGACTTTTATTTGTGGACTAGTCCCACTATGAGCGTCCACGTCTCGGCACTGTACGTCATAACAGGTAGGACGCATTGGTTGAAAACTTTAGTCTTCAGGCATTGCAGTAAAGGCAAAGAGAAAACGTGACGAAGTTTGCCAAATGCTGCCCAACCCAACTGAATCCTATGGTTGACTTCTTTCTCAAAGTTGTTTCTACCAAGCTGGACAGTTTTTCCAAGGTAGATATACTCCCGAACAACTTCGAGCATCGAACCGTCGACGTAAATCGGTCCCGGCGTGACATGTTCGTTGAACATAATCTTGGTTTTATCCAAGTTCATACCGAGACCGACACGTCGTGAGCCGCCATTCAGGCTGTGCAGCATTCCGCTCAACTGTTCCAGAGACTCTGCAACGCTGACGATATCATCGGCAAACCGAAGGTGTGAGATGTACTCGCCGTTGATGTTAATGCCCCGTCCAGTCCAGTCCAGCATCTTGAAGGCGTCCTCGAGTGCGTTGGTGAAAATCTTGGGGGATATTACATCCCCCTGTCTAACCCCTCGACGCAACTCAATAGGTTGGTCTTTTGGTCCTGGAGCTGGACGGTCATTGTGGCGGTGTCATATAGACATCTCAGCACCTCGATATAGCGCCAATCAATGACACGACACCGCTGCAAAAAAACTTCCCAGGTTTCGATGGAGTCGAAGGCTTTCTTATAGTCCACGAATGCCATAAACAGCGGCTGATTGTACTCTTCGGTCTTCTGTACAATCTGCCGAAGTATGGATGTGCAATAGCCTTTTCGAAACCCGTCTTGTTCTGGAGTAACAATGTTAAAATTTAGGTAAAAAGCTCGCAAGAAACTTAAGCGGGTGAATTTCAACAAATGCCATTTTTTATCATATCGATGAACTTTTTTATTTACATATTTTTTGTTTATTTTTCAGGTTTTATATAATCTTTAGAATATTAAATATCCCCAAATTTAATATCATCAACGTATCATTAAAGATTAAGGAGAAAATTCAGTTTAATTCTGGTTTCCACCGATATGACAAACCGGCACCGATTATTTTTTATACTTATGAATGTGTTTGTATGTATGTTTGTATGTTCCATTGTTTCTATGTATACTTAACGAATGGACACGGAATCTACCGATATGATAAAGCAGTCCACCGATGTGATAAAACTGCGCGTTGATCATGAATCAAAACACGGATATTAGATATAAGACACCGATTGATTTTTTCGTATCATTTCGGTGTAAATTATCACATCGGTGGTAATAAAGACCACCGATTACACCGATATGAGAACACCGATGTGAGAAATAATACACTTTGTAGAAAATTTCAAAAATGCGTAATATCTAGGATGAATTCAATAACAGTAAATGAAGCTAATCCACTTACTACCTCTGTTATAACCAAACAACAATAATAAAACTACTCATTATACTAGTAGTATAGTATACATTGTCCGGGAGCAACTGAAATGGCGTACCTATTTACGTTATTGGCGGGAATATGCAGCGATTTGACACACGTCTGTCCTGACTGCGCACTAGCACACACTAACGAGGGAAATAAAATTGGGATGAGGACGCTGTCGGACTCGTCGATGTAAAGTTAGGTTTTAATTACTTTTGTCCACCGATATGAGAACATTTTGCAGGACAAGTACGTTTGTGCCTCTCAGTAATAATAATCGTTAATTATGTAATAAAATATGCTATATATTAATAAAAAAACTACTTAATTAATACTTAACTTACTTATTTTTATTAGTGTATAAGCTTTTTTGTTTGTAAAAAAAGTAGAGGGACAGCACCGATTTGAAAAAAATAGAGGTTTATGTATTTATTTCTACCTTTATATATGTATAGTCCTAAGCCTATTTTATTTTGGCCACAACCCAGTAACTACCTATAGAATACAAAAAAAAATAATTCAGAACAATATTCCTTTTTTCAAATACTAATTTCACCGAAGACAAAAAAAAAGTCATTTCGGAAATTCACCTAGGCCTTTCTTTTTGATTGCCAATGGTTGCATGAAAACTGATAGAGCTTGAACGTTATTTAACATTTGTAGCCTCGTAAAGTATTTTCCGATATGAAGTTATCTCCAATACCGACCAAAAAGTTGAGAAATGTGGCTCCCGCCGGCGGCTACGAGTAACTACGTTAGTTAGCCACCGCCAGGCTAACGTATCGGTTAATCTATCAATTCGGCTAACCCTACAGTTATCCAACGATTGCTGGAGGCTGTTCCACACACAATTGAAAATCAATCATGTCTTGCTTGTCCGGTGTTTGCGAGTTTGAATGAAACTTGATTAAACTTTCAACAGGTTTCAAAATAGATACCGCTTTCCGATGTAAAGGTATTGAAAATTATAACTAAGTTTTTTTTCCTTTTACGGCTTAGTTTAGAGGTAGGGCACCATACTAGTGAGCAAGCCCGACTGGGGAAGTACCCTCCACCTTACAGAAGACCACAGCCAAATAACTACACACAGCGGTACAGTTGTGTTCCTGAGTATGAGTACAGGTCTCCAGCGCCCATTTAGGGATGCGTTTTGAAATATGTAAATGTATTCCTATCCTATCCTATTTTATTTTTGAAGCGCTTCAATTCCCAAGGAATCACTCACTGATGAGCCTGGGAGAGTCTTGCTAGGAATTTCACATTTCACAGCGGTGTAGTTGTGTTCCTGTGTGTGAGTACAGGTCTCCAGCGGCCTATTTAGGGATGCCCCCATCTTCCTATTGTCAACATTTCCCAATTTTTTATTTGATTTTCCCAATACAAAAAAAAACATTATGTAAATAAACATTTGTGCAACATAATAATTGTATTGCTTTGTGTTGTACCTATTCGAACACGAAACACGTCATACGCACTCAACGCAGTCGTTATTACTATAAGTCCAATCAAAATTAAAACAAAAAATAAAACCACAGACAAAAAATACATTGTAATTCAATTTATTACGCCGCGAGCCGAACGATCGCCGCTTTTCAATTTCCAATCCGATGTTCATTTTCACATAAATTGTAAAAATAATATTCAAATTCTTTGACATGTCATTCGAATGTGGAATTTAATTCGAAACAGAGTTATTTAAAAATATGAATATAAATATTGCTGAAATACTGATTCTTTATTCAATTAATTTTGACGTAATAAAAATGTGGAATACATTTTTTTCCGGTCGTGTATATCTATCAATAGATTATGGATAGGGTTGTCAACCGTGTTCGACAAAATACTTTTTCTATATACATAAACTTTTTCTATGTACCTACTCTCTTTTATTAATCTACTAGCTGTTGCCCGCGGCTCCGCCCGCGTGGATGTCGGTTATCACTGTAAAAAGTCTATGTGTTATTCTAGACCATACTCTATCTCTGTGCAAAATTTCATCGAGATCCGTTCAGTAGTTTTTACGTGAAAGAGTAACAAACATCTATCCATTTTGCGTTTATAATATTAGTAGGATAACTAGATAATTACTCTTAAATTACCATCTCTGAAATCAAATATACTTACTCTTTATCTTCAAACTTAACTTTGTTAGGCTACTTGCAAAAAAATATTCACATACGACATTTTAATATGAGACTTTTTTATATGAAAATCAATAATCATTTTCATTGCAAGAAGCCAAAAAGTAAAGTTTCTCAAAACATGGCTAATGATAAATGGCTAAGTACCCGTAAGACCCCTAAGTTTGGACCTCATCTACAAATATGACCCTTTGGACCTCCTTGTACCGGTTGGACCCTCAATCTTGGATTTTACCAATGCTTCAGTAGCCATTAGACCCTCTGTCAACCACTAATACATCTTGGTATATTAGTCTGAATATCCCTCACAAATCTTAGAAATTGTGTAGTCCTGCATCTGTTAAAAGCGTATTTTTTTATACTACTTGGGTGGCAAACAAGCTTACGGCACGCCTGATATTAAGCAGTTACCGTAGCCGATGAACGCTTGCAATACCAGAGGTATGACTTTAGTAGCCAACTCTTTTAATTTCTGGCATTTTTTTACACCAGGGCTTTAAAATGGCAGTATCCCTGGGATAGGAATACGTTTCATTCAAAACGCATCCCTAAATGAGCGCTAAAAAAATGCATCCCTAAATAAGCGCTGATTGTTGGTTACACTTAAACTTACATAATAGTATTTATATGGCTTCCAATTTCCGTTGATTTGTTGCAAGGCAACCACACGTTGGAGCGACAAGTTGCTTTACTTAGTTTTGTTTTGCATCCGAGCTACTAACTAGCGGTTACGTACGGCTCCTATTCTGTTTGTGTTAAATTTGTCGTCTATTAAACTATGCACAGTAGGTTTGTGTATAGGAGAGAAGTTTTGACAAGGAAAAAAACCTAAACAACTGTTGAGGCTAAAGCAAAAATGCTGCTTTTATCAGCAATTTGCGATTTAGTTGCTTTTAAGTCAAATGCTGCGACCAAATATTCCACACCGTACACTTAAACTTTGGCGTCGGGAAGTGACGATCCCACCGCCCACTGGTGCACTTGTGCAAGCAGTCAACCGAATAATGGCGGTCAAACCATTCCAATATGCGAAAGCAAATAGTAGACATAGGACGGGCAGCAGCGTCCCTATGTAAAGACTTCCGCCACTGCGATCGCCAACCCGCCTGCCAAACATGGCAATTATGGTAAATCCCCCAAAAATGATCCGCACCAATAGAAATCGGCCCCTAGTCCCCGGCAGTCCCGCTATTCCTGGCTCAGATAGCGGCCATGGTAACGGTGGGACAGGAGGTGCTAAGAATCTCCGACAGAGACCAGGCTACCAAAACCGACGACAACATATAACACGCGCACACTGCGGACCGACGAGAAGATTGCCGAACTGGAGGAAGAATTGAGCAAGTGCGATAGGATGTTATAGGGCTATCTGAAGTCGGTAGAGAGGGGGAGGACTCGATAACGCTCAAACCCGGCAACTTGCTCTACTTCTGGGAGGGCGACCAACAGTCCCAGGGTGGTGTCGGGTTTATCGTCCACAAGTGCCTCGTGAACAACGTGATCAAGATCGAGAGTGTGTCGACAAGGGTAGCGTACCTTATACTCAGAATCACCAAACGGTATTCGTTGAAGGTCATACAGGTATACGCTCCAACATTGGCGCACCCCGATGATGAGGCGAAGCTATGTATGAGGATATTTCCAGAGCCATACATAGCACCAAGACCCACTTCACCGTTGTCATGGGAGACTTCAACGCAAAACTAGGCAAACGGAGCGGTGATGAGCTGAAAGTGGGGCAATTTGGGTATGGGCATCAAAATCCTCGGGGCCAAATGCTTTTCGATTTCATGGAGAAAGAGGGACTCTTTATGATGAACTCCTTCATCGAGAAACACGAACAACGCAAATGGACCTGGGTGAGTCCTGACGGTGCAACCAAAAACGAGATTGACTTCATCATGTCGACGAAGCGGCAGATATTTAATGATGTCTCTGTGATCAATGCGGTGAAAACCGGAAGCCGGGAGCCGACTGACCAACCTGAAGACTGGGGACGGCAGAATGATATCGTCCAGGCCCAAGCTGGTGGAAGAGATCGAGACGTTTTACAGGCAGCTGTACACGACAACTCGGTTACCTGTTAGCTCTTCGACAGACGACCCAAGAGCTAAGTTGTCCCGACATTATACCGATGATATCCCGGTCGTCAGCCTAAACGAGATCAGTATGGCTCTCAAACAGCTTTTTTTAAAGACATCTCTCTCTCTAAAGAACAAGCCCTGTATCGCGGGGAATTTACTTACAAGCAATTAACGGCCCCCTAAATACATCCAGACTCGGAACAACCATTTATGGATCACACATTTTTTTTATCCATGTGAGGATCGAACTCACAATACGCGCAGTGGTCTTTCATTTCATTTTAAATTTGGGATTTAAAATTTACGACGTTATATCGTAGGGAGGTGTCGATTCGCACGCCAATAAATTAATTTAGTGCGAATCGCCTACAGAAAAATAATATTATTTAAAGGAGTCCATTCGCACTTTTTGTGCGAGTTCAATTCGTGCGAATCGTCCAATAAGGCAGACTTACTTCAAATCCCATACACTTTATTTTTTGACTTTTCGATTTGACTATCGCTTATGCCACTTGTCTAGAGGCTCAGTGACTCTCACACGATAGAATATGCATTTGGGAATTTAGCTATCTAGCTTGACATCATCTTTGGTCAGTTTTGTTTGTAATGGGATCTCGTTGACACTCTCTAGGGTACGCTTGCGGGATGCTTTTATATAAAAATGAATTGACTGCTTTGGTGATCCAGTGGCCGCAGTATGCGCCTGCTGTGCACGAGGTTGTGGGTACGATTCTCACACAGGACAAAACTTTGTGTGACCTACAAAGAGTTGTTCTGAGTCTGGGTGTTATTTATGTCTGTTCATTGTATGTTTGTAAGTTTCCCGCGACACAGAAATTGTTCTCTAGTGAGAGTTAGTGAGAGAGATAGGGCACCATACTAGCGAGAAAGCCCGACTGGGGAAGGACCTCCACCTTACAGAAGACCACAGCCAAATGACTACACACAGCGGTGTAGTTGTGTTCCTGTGTGTGAGTACAGGTCTCCAGCGCTCATTTAGGAATGCGTTTTGAAACAAACGTATTCCTATCCCAGGGTTACTTCCATCTTAAAGCCCTGGTGTAAAAAAATGGGTTGGCAACACGCAAGTGATACCTTTGGTAATGCAAGCGTCTATAGGCTACGGATACTGCTTAACATCAGGCCGTATGCTTGTTTGCCATCCAAGTAGTATAAAAAAAAAAAAAAAAAAAAAAAAAAAGTTACTCGTATCTTTTCCCTTGGTTCGGCCATAACTTGACATTGACTTGACCGATTTATTCATCTTTTATATTATCTAACACTTAATAGAAGATTCATGGACTAAACAAAGAAAATTTCGCAGAAAATAGTTCAACCCTAGAAAAGTCGGGGCGGGCCACTAGTCAATTAGCTTGTGTCATTCCACTGCTGGAGATAGGCCTCTCCTAATTCACGCCACAACACCGGCCCGGGGTATTCCGTAAGAGCGAAAACCGTGCGAACGCGAAAACGGAGCAAAATCTGGCTGTCAGATTGAAAATCGGTATTCCGTAAGAGCGAAAACCTAGCCTTTTTGACGTTTAACAATCGTGTGTGCCGTCACCGACCAATCACAACTGTCAGTTTGCGATCGCTGTTCCTTAGAGAATTAGCCGGCTGGTCCACCTTCTGCATCCAGTCTACCCCAGCAACCTTCTTAAGGTCATAGGTCCATCTGGCCGGGGGCGTCCAACATTTGTTTACCAAGTCGCGCTCTCTGCTCCAAGACTCGCTTATTCTAGCGACCATCGCCAAACATGGCCAGCATTGTCACTTCAGTCTACTTATCCTGCGAGCTAACAGTTACCATAATCTTCTTCTTATTGTTTGGTTAGTGGTCAACCAGGTGACAGGGTTATTTAGACCATATTTAGCCCTCTGTCGTGATCTAACGACTGTTAACAATCGGGACCGACTTTTAACCTGCTCTCTGAAGCACGAAGACGCTCATATGAAATACCACTATGCGGTCACCCATTTATAGGGTTACCACGCCTTTGGTAGCTTAACCCATACCAGTTACCATACTAATAATTGTCGTTAAATTATAATCATAATTCATTTAGTAAAAAAGTACATATTACTTAAAATGCTCGGCGTCTCTTTGAAGGATAAAATTTGCAACGAGGTAATCCGACAAAGAACCAAAGTTACCGACATAGCTCGCAGCATTAGCAAGCTGAAGTGGTAAGGGCTGGTCATATCTTAAAGTAGGACCGACGGCCGATGGAGCAGACGTCCTAAAGTGGAGACCGCGACTCGGTAAGCGTAAGATAGGCCCCATTTAGGTGGACCGACGACCTAAAAAAGGTCTTTGGGACGGACTGGAAGCGGAATGCGGAGTACCGTGTGCTATAGCGCGTGTTAGGAGAGGCCTATGTCCAGCAGTGGACTGCCTAAAAAGTACCTACCTACATTAGTTATCTTTCTACTTAAGATGTGCTAAAACGTCACCTTAACGGTTGTGATATTGACCCTGAAAGTTGGGAGGAACTCGCGTCGAAGAGGTCTTCATGGCGCTCTACCATCCACATGAAGACCAAAACGTTCGAGGAAAGTCGTCTCAAAACTTTGGACTTAAAACGCCAAAATCGTAAAGAGAGACCTAAAACCTCCTATACATACACCTACAACTCGCAGGGTCAACTCTACTGCAACACATGTAACAGAGTTTTTAAAACTAAATTCGGTCTAGCGAGCCACATTAGGGCTCATGAAAGAAAAGGAACATAGTTTTTAATCTTAATTAATCCTTTAATTAATTGGAGTAACATAACTTAACTTGTAATTATCACAACTTTTTGCCAGGGTCGCCGTCATCGAAAACGATGAGGAGGACTATATATATATAGTACGTTTTAAAACAAACTCCTACTAATGCTAAAGAAAAAAAACGGTACCGTTAGGTAAAATAAATTGAGCGCCATTTTTAATACCAGCGTAGGGTATTAACAATGGCGCTCAATTTCTTTTACCTCAATAATTCAACTTGTTCATATTTACCGCTGTGAAGGAATACTTACAATATTCAATTGAAATATATTTTATTTACGAACTGCTTTCAACAATATACTTTTAACAATATGTATTTATTGAATGAGGGGGTTTCTTTGTTACCTATTAGGGTGGAACTTTTCATAAAGCTGTTTGTAAACAAAATTGTGAATAAAGATCGCCACGAGTATTCGTCTTTAGAAGAATATTGATAAATGTTTATCTTTTCAGTTGGTATTTTTATAGGTTTTTGTATAACATATTTTGTTATTACTTACATCTGATATATTACAGTTGTCTTTTTTTTTCTCTCTTTTTTTTAACAACTCCCGCACTAGAGAACATGCTCTGTGTCGCGGGGGAACATGCTCTGTGTCGCGGGGGACTTTACAAACATACAATTAACGGACACATATTACACCCAGACTCAAAACAACTCTTTGTGGGTTACACAAAATTTTGTCCTGTGTGGGAATCGAACCCGCAACCTCGTGCACAGCAAGCGCATACTGCGGCCCAGGACCACGATGGTAGTCTTTTAGTATAACATATTCGGTTTTTAATTCGAAGGTATGGGGGTAGGGTTGGCAGTCTACTTACTACTCCGAATCCAATTGGGAGATGCAAATCCGTTGAATACTAAATAGCTTAAGCGAAGTCTGTAATAACTACACACAGCGGTGTAGTTGTGTTTCTGTGTGTGAGTACAGGTTTTCAGCACTTATTTAGCGATGCGTTTTTCGTTTTCCTATACTATCACGAAACCCTGGTGTCATAATTTTAGTATCGGCATCACACAAGTAATTACTCTAGTCTTTCAAGCGTCCATAGGCTACGGTAACTGCTTACCCTCACACGTGCCGTATACCATATAAGTACTATAAAATTTTCTACAACGATCTAATGTCTATTTTTTTTTGTTTCAGATTATGTGTTGATTACGTCTTTATGTTAATTGATCTACCTAATTCTCCGTTGGACAGGATTAAACAATAGCAGCGATGAAGACCTGCAGCAGCTGTAAGACAATTTTATTTAATATATGCAAAATAAAGAATTTGATTTGATTTGAATAACTATGGGCCCGCCCCGACTTCGTCCGGCCGGCTGATTCTCTAAAAAACAGCGATGGCAAACTGACAGTTGTGATCGCAAAACTGACAGTTGTGATTGCTCGGTGACGGCACAATCTATTGACTAAATGCCAAAAAGGGCTCTTACGGAATACCGATTTTCAATCTGACAGTCAGATTTTGCTTGGTTTTTGCGGTGGCTCGGTTTTTGCTCTTACGGAATACCTTAATTTTCAGTGCAATTTTCTTTTTTTTTACATAAGAACCTTCTCCTGACAATAACACACAACAAAAGAAGAATGACTGAAATCGGTCCAGCCGTTCAAGCGTGATGCCGTGACCAAGTGAAATAGGGATTCATCTATACTAATATTATAAAGCTGAAGAGTTTGTTTGTTTGGTTGAACGCGCTAATCTCATAAAGTACTGGTTCGATTAGAAAAAAACTTTTTTTGTTGAATAGTGCATTTATCCAGGAAGGCTATAGGCTTTATAATATCAGGCTATGATCAATAGGAGCGGAGCAGTAGTGAGATATGTTGCAAAATCGGGGAAAATATTCCAAATTACCTCGCGGACGAAGTCGCGGGCGATCCCTAGTTTTATATATAAAGATGATTATATAATAATTATGACATCATACCCAAATACAACCTACATTTATATCTCACGCTACATTTACTTGGCTACTTTACCGCCCGTAAATGTGATTAAAACTAGCTCAGGAGCTGAGAAAAATAAAATTTCCTAATAGTAATAATAGCAACCCATATATGTCCCACTGCGGGGCACGGGTCTCCTCTGCTCTATCAAGAGAGAGAGGGTACAGGCACACGCTAGCCTGCGGGTTGGTGAATCAGAAATGTCTTTAGAACTACTTCTTAGACATGCGGGTTTCCTCACATGTTTTCCTTCACCGTTAGCAATTTTTTTATACTACTTGGGTGGCAAACAAGCATACAGCACGCCTGATGTAAAGCAGTTACCGTAGCCTATGGACGCTTGCAATACCAGAGATATCACTTGCGTGTTGCCAACCAATTTTTTTACACCAAGGCTTTATTTTTATCCCTTTAATAGAAATAAGTTTATTTCAAAACGCATACCCAAATGAGCACTGGAGACCTGTATTCACACACAGGAACACAACTACACTGCTGTGTGTAGTTGTTTGGCTGTGGTCTTCTGTAAGGTTGAGGTCCTTCACCAGTTGGGCTTGCTCACTAGTATAAGTTACATTCGCTGGCCATTATACTACTAATAGCTGTTGCCTGCGGCTCCGCCGTTATCGCTGTAAAAGTTACAAAAGGTTGAGGTCCTTCACCAGTTGGGCTTGCTCACTAGTATAAGTTACATTCGCTGGCCATTATACTACTAATAGCTGTTGCCTGCGGCTCCGCCGTTATCGCTGTAAAAGGTACAAAAGGTTGAGGTCCTTCCCCAGTTGGGCTTGCTCACTAGTATAAGTTACATTCGCTGGCCATTATACTACTAATAGCTGTTGCCTGCGGCTCCGCCGTTATCACTGTAAAAGGTACAAAAGGTTGAGGTCCTTCCCCAGTTGGGCTTGCTCACTAGTATACACTAGTATAAGTTTAGTTACATTCGCTGGCCATTATACTACTAATAGCTGTTGCCTGCGGCTCCACCGTTATCGCTGTAAAAGGTATAAACTATGTGTTATTCCAGATCATAGTTTATCTCTGTGCCAAATTTCATACAGATCCGTTCAGTAGTTTTTACATGAAAAAGTAACAAACATCCATCCATCCTTCCATACTCACAAACATTCACATTTATAATATTAGTAAGGATAATTTTATATCCAAACTCCATGTCCTCTGTCCTTTTCATTGCTCTGTGTCGTACTGCGCATACGCATTCGTCCAACCGTTACTTACGCTAACCGTTCATTCATCGCGTGGTTTCCGGCAGTTACGTACTCCACAAACCACTATGGTGTACTATAACCACTTATTATACTATAGCCCTTTTGTTTTGTCAGGTTTTTGGTCATTATTATGTAGATAGACGGACACGGTGATGAACTCGAGGTATTTTTATGTATGTATGTGTATGGGTAATGTACAGAGTAATCTATACTAATATTATAAAGCTGAAGAGTTTGTTTGTTTGTTTGAACGCGCTAATCTTAGAAAGTCTTATTTTTGTTGAATAGTGCATTTATCCAGGAAAGCTATAGGCTATATAACATCACGCTATGATCAAAAGGAGCGGAGCAGTAGTGAGTTATGTTGCAAAATCGGAGAAAATATTATTCTTTCCTGAGTTTCCGTTGCGTACGCTGCTTAAACGGTTAAAGTTATAAAGACATTAAATTTATGTAGTGTAGAATTATTCCCCTTTAAAAGATCTATAAAAAGTCCACGACAGCATATGTCTACCTCTTAGGGTTAACTCCACAGAAATAGAATAACTGACTATTTACGGTAATAAAGAGCGGCTGGGGTATTCCGTAAGAGCAAAAATCGAGCAACCGAGCAAAATCTGGTTGTCAGATTGAAAGTCGGTATTCCGTAAGAGTCCTTTTTGACGTTTAGACAATAGATTGTGCCGTCACCGAGCAATCACAACTGTCACTTTTGCGATTACAACTGTCAGTTTGCCATCGTTGTTTCTTAGAGAATCAGCCGGCGGGATTCAATTCAATACCTCCGAGGTCCAAAGTCCGTATAATGTACGTTCCAAATTACCACGCGGACGAAGTCGCGGGCGACCCCTATCTATACTAATATTATGAACACGAAAATTTGTAAGAATGTATGGGTGTTTGTTACTCTTTCACTCAAAAATTACTAATCGGATCTGAATTAAATTTGGCATTGAGATAGATTATAGTCTGGAATAATACATAGGCTACTTTTTATCCCGGAAAACACTGTTTTCGAGGGCATGTACGCGCGGACGAAGCCGCGGGCGGAAGCTTGTAATAAAAAATGGACATTGTGTACGTCCTATTGTTTGGTTAGTTAAAAGTAATCGTAATATGCTTTAAACACAAATTATTCATTATATATGTGTATTTTTTTATATTATTATTTTATATTACTTGGGTGGCAGACAAGCGTACGGCCCGCCTGATATTGAGCAGCTACCGTAGCCTATGGACGCTTGCAATACCAGAGGTATCACTCGCGTGTGCTGCCGACCCATTTTTATTTAAAACTAGTGGACCTGGCAGACGTCGTCCTGCCTGAAAAAGCTGATATACCGACAGCAGCGCCACCTACCGGGTCCAATTGTGAATCTAAACCATCCGGAACCTTACCCGAACACACACACAAAATTTCATCAAAATCGGTCCAGCCGTCTAGGAGGAGTTCAGTGACAAACACACGCACACAAGAAATATACATAAATACTAGTGGACCTGGCAGACGTCGTCCTGCCTGAAAAAGCTGATATACCGACAGCAGCGCCACCTACCGGGTCCAATTGTGAATCTAAACCATCCGGAACCTTACCCAAACACACACACAAAATTTCATCAAAATCGGTCCAGCCGTCTGGGAGGAGTGCAGTGACAAACACACGCACACAAGAAATATATTCTTGGGATAGGAAAACGTTTCTTTCAAAACGCATTCGTAAATCAGCGCTGGAGACCTGAATTCACACATAGGAAGTGGAGTGGATAGTCTTTTGTAAGGTGGAGGTCCTTCCCTAGTTGCGCTTGCTCGCTAGTATGGTGCCCTACCTGTCTTAAAAAAAGATTTAGTACTCTTATTTTATACACATTCAATATATTAATCCCAATAACTTTTGTCAATATATTTGCATAACATTAAATGATTAAATTTACTGTCAACAAATATTTGTGAAATGCTCTTAATCTTTACTGTAACTACACCTCGCCAGATAAATTAATTTAAACTTGAATTTATTTTATCATAGCATTTCGGCAAATAAACGAAATTGAAGTTGAATTTAAACTGAATGAAGCCCTGTGGGCTGTGGCGATATAATTATTTTATTGATATAATACTGTACCGAATTTATTATAGTGCGAATCGACATTATAAAATAAATGTTCCAGAACCTCTAAACAAGTGGCATAAGCGATAGTCGAATCGAAAAGTCAAAAAAGAAAATGTATGGGATTTGACGCAAGTTTACGACATTAAATCGTAGACTCTTGTCAAATCCCATACATTGTATTTTTTGACTTTTCGATTCGACTATCGCTTATGCCACTTGTTTAGAGGCTCAGATTTAAAATTCGAAATAATAACGGAACATTAGCACGGCAGGGGTTTTTGCTCTTACGGAATACCGTAAGAGCAAAAACTGAGCCACCGCAAAAACCGAGCAAAATCTGGCTGTCAGATTGAAAATCGGTATTCCGTAAGAGCAAACACCGAGCCTTTGTGACGTTTATTCAATAGATTGTGCCGTCACCGAGCGATCACAACTGTCAGTTTGCGATCACATCTGTCAGTTTGCCATCTCTTTTTCGTAGAGAATCAGCCGGCGGGTCCGATTCGCACTTGACTTTGTATTGTTTTAAGTAACATAAATTTCCTCTACATTTTTATATTTGCTGTTCTCATGTTCTCTTTGAATAAACTTTTATTGTTTATCACTTTGTACGGAGGTGGCAAGCCCTGAGGCGAAGTGCCTCGGGGCTTGCCACCTTCATAAAGTGTAGGATTTAAAGGATTGTACTAGTAAAGGTGTCTTCATCGTTTATTACTTGGAAAAGCTTCTGTACAAATGAGATAAAACTTTACTATCACTTAAAGCATTAAAGTGGCTTTTCATTTTTATATTAAAAGAAATGTGAAAAATGTTGAGTCTTGAGCAGAATTCGGATTACGGCCCAGTGCACTACAGGTTTAAATCCTGCTCCGGGCTTGAGTTTTTCCACAATGCTGCTAAGAAAGGCGAAAATAGCGAAAATGCTGCTAAGAAATGATTTTTAAAATTTAACCGCTAAAGATGAAAATGAGCCGATGAAAGATTGTATGGGAATAGGTTTTTAGATTTGCACTAAAAGTTTGAACACGCGAACGAAGTCGTGGGTATCAGCTAGTGCAGAATATTTTTAATACTAGCTGTTGCCAGCGGCTCTGCCCGCGTGGATGTCGATTATTGCTGTAAAAAGTAGCCTATGTGTTATGCCAGACCATAATCTATCTAAGTGCCAAATTACTTCCAAATCCGTTCAGTAGTTTTTACGTGAAAGAGTAACAAACATCCATCCATCCATCCATTCTCACAAACTTTCACATTTATAATATTAGTAAGGATAGCAATCCCGAACTGGCGGTGTGGCACTAAAAATAAAACATTTAATTTTTTTTTGTACTTCTTGGGTGACAAACAACCGGCCTGATTTTAAGTAGTTACCGTAACTTATAGACGCTTGCAATGCCAGAGGTATCACTTGCGTGTTGCTGACCCATCTCTTTGGGATAGGAAAACGTTTTTTTCGAAACGCATCACTAAATGAGCGCTGGAAATCTGTAATTACTATCCACCAAAGGGACATCTTTCTTTCTTTTTTTTAAAAAGACAACGCACTAGAGAACAAGCTCTGTGTCGCGGGGGACTTTACAAACATACAATTAACGGCCACAAATTCCACTCCGACACAGAACAAGTCTTTGCGAGTCACAGAAAGTTTTGTCCTGTGTGGGAATCGAAGCCACAACCTCGTGGACAGTAGGCGCATACTGCGGCCATTGGACCACCAAGGCCAATATCTGTTGATGAATTGGTCGATATTACGTGACCTACTTAGCGTTTATAAACTACCATATTAACCATCCAGTGTCGTCGGTAAACTTTCACTTTTTACTCGGTTAGGCACCCTACCATCATAACTGCTCACCCGTAAAGTGGGGTAATTTTAGCCCAACGAATCTCGGTCCAATTCTTAAACTGTGAACTGGGGTATAAAGAACAAAGAATCCAAATTATCGGGTTTTGACTAGAGTAAGCAGAACCTTAGATTCACACAAATTGGTAAAAATCTTACTCAATTATTGCTTTAAGATAAATAATGTAAAGCATTTATATTGACCTAAGATAATGACTAATTGAGTATACAAATTAGATGGTTTGTTGTTCTTGGGTAGTGGTCGGCAAACTCATTAATCAACCGAGCCATCAAAAGTAAAATTTATATTGAGAACGTAATTTCTTAAAAGTTTTTTTTTAAATTCAACCACAACATATATTCGCATGACGAATTATTGACATTTATTTATAAATAATTAATTAAAAATATTAAACTGATTTTATTTTTGTATCTAAATTTAATCGTGAAATCGATTCTTACTTCTAAGTAAATTATATCGTTTAATTATTAAATCGATATTTTTAAATTCGATATTATCATTACTACATCTCTAGATATTTTTAATGCTAAGCGTCACCGTTCCCATGCCTTTTGAAATTGATTATAGGTACCTTTTTACACCCGCATGGGGTTCTTTCCTTTCATCTCTTATGGCAATCAGCCAACATCATTGACTACGTTTCTGCCAATGCAGTGTTAGATATTCTTTCAACAAATCATGAAATTAATGCAAAAAAACTTGTAATAAAAATTGCTGAAAATACTTCCAACATGTGATAATTTACGATTTACCAGTGACATTATTTGAAATTGATTATAGGTACCTTTTTACACCCGCATGGGGTTTTTCCTTTCATCTCTTATGTCAATCAGCCAACATCATTGACTACGTTTCTGCCAATGCAGTGTTCTTTCAACAAATCATAAAATTAATGCAAAATAACTTGTAATAGAAGTTGCTGAAAATACCTCCAACATGTGATAATTTACGATTTACCAGTGCAAGAGCCATTATAGTGCCAGGTTCAAATCCCGTAAGTGACTGTTATAATTTTAATTTACTTAAGTACATCTTTTAACATTATTTAAAGTTGGTTCTGAATCAATATCCTAGCACCTCAAACATGCCGTACTCCGTATAGTACGGTATCTCAGAGGAATTTCTTACCACATAGATTGTGGAATGAGCTCCCAGCCGAGGTTTGCCCAAGATACTATATATAGCATGGGGTTCTTTAAGAAAAGAGTTATAGGGTTTTTAAAGAGACAGCGACGCACGAGTGATACCCCTGGTGTTGCAAGCGTCCATAGGCTACGGTAACTGCTTGCTACGAGTATTTGGAGAGTCGTAATAATGTTTGCCGCTAAGGATAAATAAAACAAAACCAACAAAATCATAAATGAGTAGTAACCTACCTATGATTTCATTGTTTCGCTATGATTTAGGCCATCATATACACATAATATCTATACAGATATTTACATATTCATAAAAATAATATAAATATTAATGTCACAGGAACTAAGTGTAATTAAACAACGGAAGAGGCAGCGGTGCAAATCGTTTGTCATCAGTAATCATGATACGACCACAGAGTGGTTTTTACGAGATGGCTACCAAACATAGAGAGATCCCGTTTTTGTAGGGAGGTATATGCTTCTTACGCATTATACTGCCTCACCCAGGGAAGTCACAGTCATGTCAGCGGCCTAGAGGTAGACGTCCGACAATCCAACTAAAGCTCATCTGTCATCATCAGGCCAGCGTGTGTGCATTAGCGTCTAAACCTTCTTTCTCTCTTGATAGAGGAGAGGAGATCTATGATGACTACTTAACATCAGGCGGGTATGCTTGTTTGCCAAGTAGTATATAAAAAAATTGCACTCGGGCAGTGCCGACAGAAGTGAAAACACTAAGCAAAACAGTTGTTATAAATTTTAAATCAATAAATGTTTTTTTTATTTATCTAGACGCGTTCGCGGTCTGCTATATTATGTACGTATGCCTATATCGCCTCTTTGCTTTAATAACGTGACAGTCGAAAAAATATTTTTCAGATATGTCAAGCTGCGTCTCGTAATGGTGCGTCGCGAATCCAGAGATTTTATTTCATCTAAGAAAATGCGTAACGGGCTAAAAGTAGTTTTCACTTCAAAAAGAAATTAAAACCCGAGTCGTACGATCACCCAAGTTTGCGGAGCATATTGCAGAAAGCTAAGTAGACAATATGTATACGAGTTATATAGGTAATATAACCTATGGATCAATCATTGTAGTTAAAAAAAGTCGTTCTACAACAGTTCAATAGGAGTTCAACACTCGACGACCTTGAAATTTTTTTTATCAAAATAACGAACTTTTTAACATGGCTAATATACAATATATCATTCGGCCAGTTTAATGTGTCATTTGTTTATTTTTTTAGTATGTTAGAGAAGTTTACGACAGGCGGACACAGATAGACACCATATAAGCTAGCAAACGCGGCTGGGGAAGAACGTCCCATTTTTTAAAAGACCACAGCCAAAAACATCTGTCCTCTTCTTTCAAATATCAAATTTATTGATTACAGAACGAAATAAAAGTGTAACTGCTTAACATCAGGCGGGCCGTACACTTGTTTGCCTCCTTAGTATATAAAGAAAACTATTCACTCGCTATACCACGTTTATTAATAAAGCGTAGAGACATAATTACTCCCATATTTGCAATATATGGGTTAAGGTTTCATAAAAATATGTATAGTTCTATTATTTTCTCTTTGATTTGTTTTTTCTTTTTAATTTTAATGTACTTTATTTTACATATTTAATTTTGTAAATAAATAAATGATACCGTGTTAGACTAACTAGGTTTAAGATTTAACTGTACAATGCTTTAGGATTGAACTGTAATGTTGTGCATGTTTCGAATAAATAAATAAATAAATAAAATAAATAATTCACGCGGGCGAAGTCGCGGGTAGCAGCTAGTATAAGTAGTCGGAAGAATGAACGAGAGCATGAGAGGCGTTTGTTCTTCCGAACCAAAAATTCGTTATTCGCACAAAAAACCTGCCAAGGTTAAACCACCAACAATTGTATAATGTAACTTACGAATAAAACCGGATTTTACTCATTATCTTTGACCAAGTAATGAATATAGACAGGCCCTTTTTAACGGTTTCTTGATCCTTACTAATATTATAAATGTGAAAGTTTGTGAGAATGGATGGATGGATGTTTGTTACTCTTTCACGTAAAAACTACTGAACGGATCTGAATGTAATTTGGCACACAGATAGATTATGGTCTGGAATAACACATAGGCTACTTTTTACAGCGACCGACATCCACGCGGGCGGAGCCGCGGGCAACAGCTAGTTGATTAATAATAGTTTTGTAAGCACATTTCCAGTAAACATACGGAATTATTTCAATCTTTTTAAGTATATTAGTCTAGTGGTGGGTTATTTTTTTTAATAGAAAAAAATTATTAATACCTGACCTAGAAAACGTTGCTTTGACATATAAAATAAAAATAGTAATATTGCTACTTATAATATAGGGGTTGGTGGAAATTTTAAAAGTGAAAAGTGAAAATTTTGGGTTGTATATATTTTTCAATGCTGAATCGTAAAAAAACAAACAAAAAAAAATTGGGTTAGACCACCCCTAACATTTAGGGTTATGAAAAATACATGTTGACCGATTCTCAGACCTACTCGATATGCATACGAAATTTCATAAAAATCAGTCATAAAAATTAAGCCGTTTCGGAGGAGTTTGGCAACAAGATCTATGTCTTGTTGCCAAACTCCTGCATGGGGTTCAAGAAAGGAGTTACAAGGTTTTTAAAGAGTCAGCAACGCGCGAGTGACACCCCTAGTGTTGCAAACGTCCATAGGCTACGGTAACTACTTACCACCGGGCGGGCCGTAAAACAGACACCACAACACGTAAATTTTTTATCTTAGTGAATATGTTTTTATACCAAACCATCAAACCGTATATAAGTAAGGTAACTGCATACATGCATTTTTAACCGACGAAAAAAAGGAGGTTCTCAAGTCGACCCGTATATTTGTTATTTTTTTATGTATATACGCATAACTTTTTACAGAGGTGTCCGATTTCGATAATTCTTTTTTTTAACGGAACATTTTATATACCATGGGTATAGGAAAATGTTCCGTTAAAAGCGCATCCCTAAATCAGCACTGGAAACCTGTACTCACACACAGGAACACAATATTTAATGTAGTAGTCTTTGCCCCAATCAGGCTTGCTGGCTTGTTTGGTGTTCATCAGTTGCCCGTAAACTTTACCAGGTCGTCGGTCCACCTTGTTGGAGGCCGGCCCACGCTATGTCTTCCAGTTCGTGGTAGTCACGTTAGAACCTTTCTGCACCTAGTTCGTCTGTTACCATACTTACATATAGTCAAAGTCAACTCATTTATTCATTTAAATCAAATACATGATACTTATGATCTTTATAAAAACAAATGCCAGCATTTTTAAAAATGAATCCCTATTTTTTTTATCATGCCATAACTTAAGAAAGACTGTTTTGATTTCATTTTTTTTTAGTTTCATCATCATCATCATTTCAACCTATACACGTCCCACTGCTGGGCATAGGTCTCCTACATACATACATTTAGAGGGATATTAGCCTTTTTTAGTTTACTTATACATTCAAATATATATATGACTGCACGGTGGTTCAGCGGCTTAAGTGGTTGCTTCACCATTTACCATTGTGCGGCGTGTTGTAGGTTCGATCCCCACACGGGACAAATAATTATGTGATCCACAAATGGTGGTCCTGAGTCTGAGTGTACTTTGTGTCCGTTAATTGTATGTTTGTATAGTCCCCCGTGACACAAAGCTCCTTTAGTGCGGCAGTTGTTTTTAAAAAAGAACAGAAGAACTTTGGAAATGGTTCTTAAGGCAATATTATAATAATAATATTTGCGAGGAAACTTACACACCGCCACCTGATCCCAAACTAGGCATAGCCTGTACTATGGCAACCAGACATCTTATAAACATCCTTATATATTTATCTTATATATATATTATAGATAAATAACACCCAGACACAGAACAAACATTTATGCTCATCACACAAAGATTTGTCCTCGGTGAGAATCGAACCCACGACTTCCAGCGTAGCAGTCAGAGTCACTAACCACTAGACCAAAAGGCAGTCAAATAAAAAATAAACCGGGCAAAGTCAGGGTGCTAGTTGCCTATATATAAAATAAACTTCTTTCCTCAAAAATACCGTGGAAATCGATAGATAACTTGCATGATGTAAACGAGATGGTAGACTCATTTAACCAGCACGTAAAAATTCTTTTTGACGCCCACGCACCAATTAGGACCAGAGTTTTCAAGGGACCTCCAACACCTTGGATAACAGATAATGTTAAGTTTATTTTTAAGTTACGTAATAGTGCTCGCAAACGATATCATCAAACAAATTTGACTGAACACAAGAAGTACTACCTTGACTTAAAGCATGAGGCTAATAGAGCATTGAACAGTGAAAAGAAGGCATTTTTTACTAAATACATAAATCAAAATATCAATGATTCTAAATCCCTCTGGTACAATTTAAAAAGACATGTACTACCGGTAGTTAGGGATGACAGTGTATTGGAACAGTTTAATGATCCCGAAGGAATAAACATGGCATTTCTTGACGTACCAGGCAATGCAAACATAAGCATTTCCCAATTAAGCTATTATGAATTTAATCGCCATGGCCCAGCAAAATTTTCATTACAGCAAACGAATCCCGATAATATTTTAAAAATTATTAGAAATATATCAAGTAATGCACAGGGCATTGATGGTATCACAAAAGAAATGATAATGCTTACTTTGCCAAATTCACTTAAAACTATAACTAATATAGTTAATAAATCTTTAAGTACATACACTTTTCCTAATGTGTGGAGTAAGGCAATTGTCCGACCCTTACCCAAAAACAATAATCCGCAAAAATACAAGGATCTTCGCCCTATAAGTATATTGCCCTGTTTATCCAAGGTGTTGGAGCGAGTGGTCTACCTTCAGGTTGTAGCGTATTTAGAAGAGAATGGTATTCTCCCGGACTTACAGTCTGGATTTAGAAAGGGACGTGGGACTACTACAGCTCTAGTGGATGTAGTGGGGAATATTCTAGAAGCTCGAGATCGTGGAGAGGGATCAATTTTAATGCTGCTTGATTATTCTCGGGCCTTTGACTCCATAAATATTTCTCTTCTTCTGTCAAAGCTGACGTACTATGGCTTTGGGTGGGAAACTATAAGATGGTTCGATAGTTATTTGACGAATAGAACTCAGCAGGTTGTCATAAATAAAAAGGATGGATCAACGCATTCTTCCTCCCCGCGGAGTGTAACCAGAGGTATTCCTCAGGGATCAATATTAGGGCCTCTTCTTTATATATTATATAGTGCCGACATAACAAATTGTTTCAGCAAGTGTAGTTACCACGTCTACGCTGATGATACCCAAGTATATTTCTCTATGAACCCCAATAACACGTCAGCTGCCGTGAACATAATTAATACAGAGCTTGATAGGGTAGCAACATGGTCTAAAAACAATTCCTTAGTGTTAAATGCTCAAAAGACTAAATTTTTAATTTTGGGTAGCAAGCAGCAAATACAATCTATCTCAACTGCAAAACCACAGATCAAGATAATGGGTCAAAGCATAGAAAGAGTAGAATCGGCATGCAATCTTGGCCTCATCATAGATCCAGAACTACGTTTCGAAGAACATATAAATAATATTGCAAGAAACTGTTTCTATAGGCTCAAGATTTTATATAGAATTAGAGAATTTATAAGTATTACACTGCGAAAAAGATTAGTCGACAGTCTTGTGCTATCAAAGTTTAATTATTGTGATGTTGCATATGGCCCATGTTTGTTATCTCGAACAGAACATGTTATACAGAGAGTGCAAAACGCATGTGCACGATACTGTTTTAGCATACCTCGGAGAAATCACATAACACCGTACCTTAACGACAATAAAATGCTAAAAATGGCAGCCCGACGCAAATTACATCTAGCTACTTTGTTATTTGGAGTTATTAATACACAGCAACCTCATTACCTTTACACAAAGCTTAGTTGGCGACAAGACCATTATAGATACTCGGCTCGGTACACCTCAAATCCGTTATCAGTGCCTCAATTTAGAACAACAGCCTTCCGAGGATGTTTTAAGTACGCCGCCAGTCACTGTTGGAACAACTTGCCACCACCCCTGAGATCCTTAAAAACCAAACAAAATTTTAAATTTCAGTTAATAAAACAATTATTGCAAGAACAATTAAATTATCAAAATATAACTTACGTATACACAAAAAAAATAAAAGTGATTCTTTATAGGTACTTACGTATTAATTTTACAGTTAAGATTACTCGGCGATCAATCATTGCGTCATGACAAAACAATGTAGTCAAACATTGGTGAACAGATGTAATCGTATACTATATCCGTAGCGTATAACACATAATTAAGTAATACTGGAATAGTTATAATAAACGAGCGAGTAGGTTGTATAGTCGCCGTTATCGAGCGCACGACTGCACGCATCTCGTGCGCCGGCAGAATGATACGGGAGCGCCGCGTCGCGTCACCCGGGCCGATACAACCTGCCGTGTGTGTGTTGCCTATGTTACCTATACCTACATATTAAACTCACTATGTATTTATTTATTTTATATTTTTAACTGCATTTTTATATGTTTACTTTTTTGTGTTTTTAGTTTAGTTTAGCTTAATGTCCGTCCGTCACTTGGGGTTACCACTGAAAATCAGCGCTGTGTTGTTACCACAACATAGCATTATGCTGAGTGGTAACCTCATTGGCACAGTAGTTATAAGGTACCTACAATGTACTCATACGAAAAAAATGTACTGTGTCAATAAATGTAATTTTCTTTCTTCTTCTTTCTTTCAAAATAAAGTCTTCGCACTCAGCTTTAATATAATTTTGTTTCATTTTAACACCGACCCATCTTTATTGAAAAGCCCTTTACTTTATCGAGCAAAAGATTCTGTTTCCTAACTAAATTATGCAGAAAAAGCTTTTTCACTGGATACTGGACACCACTTATTTACTATCTTCATTAATTAACGCTTTATTGTTGAGTTACGAGAACATACTTTCCTAAAAGCTCAGTTTTTCTTTATTATAATAAAGAGGGGAATTCATCCTGGTACTAATGTGAATTTCACTTTGTGGAATTTATATATATTTATTTATATATTGACTGCCTTCGTGGTCCAGTGGCCGCAGTATGCACCTACTGTGCACGAGGTTGAGGGTTCGATTCCCACACAGGACAAAACTTTATGTGACCCACAAAGAGTTGTTCTGAGTCTGGGTGTAATTTGTGTCCGTTAATTGTATGTGACACAGAGCTTGTTTAGAGAACAAGCTCTGTGTCGCGAGGGGCTTACAAACATACAATTAACGGACACAAATTACACCTAGACTCTTTGCGGGAGTTGTTAAAAAAAATATTTATTTATTTATATTTATTTATTTACAGAAACAATATACATGTTTTTACACTAATCACATATATTTCATATACATATACAGCGTTCGTAAATAAAAACTTGCCTTTGCTACTCGTATTTAATAGTCCGGGAAATCTTCCTATTAGTCCGGTCAATTTAGACATTATATTATTATATACATATATCCTACTAATATTATAAATGCATGAAAGTTTGTAAGAATGGATGGATGGATGGATGTTTGTTACTCTTTCACGTAAAAACTACTGAACGGATCTGGATGAAATTTGGCACAGAGATAGATTATGGTCTAGAATAACACATAGGCTACTTTTTGCAGCGATAACCGACATCCACCCGGGCGGAGCCGCGGGCAACAGCTAGTATTTTATAAAGGAAATTTTCCCGGAAGTATTTGGCGCCATTTGGCGGCTAAATATAAATTAATTAAACCTTACCTTAGACTTAATTTATTTTTTGTTCCAATTTCATTTTGCAGGATATTTATTTTTACATAAAACATTTATAAAACAAGATAGGTAGCATCATATTAGCGAGCAATCCCGACTGGGGTAGGACCTCCACTTTACAAAAGACCACAGGCAAATACCACACAGCGGTGTAGTTGTGTTCCTGTGTCAGGTCCTGTGACAGGTCTCCAGCGCTTACTAAGGGATGAGTTTTGAAAGAAACGTTTTCCTATCTCAGGGATACTCCATCTTAAAGCCCTGGTGTAAAAAAAAAAAGATCGGCAACACGGCTTTGCCACCCAAATATTATAAAAAAGAGGACAACGCATGGCCTAACTATTCCCTCATTATACGTACACCACGTTTATTAATAAAGCGGATTGATATAGCAATGTGGAAAAAGACGAGCCCGGAGCAGGACTCGAACCTGCGCCTCTCGGGTTCCGGCCCAGCGCACTACCAACTGCCAACTGTGCCATCCGAGCTCCTACTCCAGAGTTCGAATTTGTCCACCGCTCCGGGCTCGTCTTTTTCCACATTGCTTTAATATTTAAGTATATTTGAGCTGATTGCATAGCAAAAATGCTTAAAATATTTAATAAAGCGGATTTATGTTATTTTCTGTTTATAGAAAATTTACACTGACTTATTTTGTTTCACAGATTGTGGATCCTGTGGTGAGTGGTGCGAGTGGGTGCCGAGACTCGAGTGCTACCCAGGTCGAGCCACGCAACGGAAAATATGGAAACCACCCTTTGATTATTATATAATTTTATATAAGTAGAACAAATCGATGTGTAGTGGGTTAGTATTTAGATATAAGTAAGGCGTTGTTTTTTTAAATTTAATTCTATTAAGTATTACTATGTTTGTTTAAGTTGTTGTTACGTTGTAAGTATCGTTGTAATAATAAGTTCTGTTAAGTTTGTTAATACTATCATAAAATAAAATAAAAAACCTTTCTTCATAAATTTGTTTCATGTTTCCTATTCATTTCAGTTTTCTTCTTTTTAAGACAACTCTTGCACTAGAGAACAAGCTCTGTGTCGCAGGGGACTTTACAAACATACAATTAACGGAGACATTACACCCAGACTCAGAACAACTCTTTGTGGGTCACACAAAGTTTTGTCCTGTGTGGGAATCGAACTCACAACCTCGTGCACAGCAGGCGTATTCTGCGGCAACTGGACCACCAAGGCAGTATTAATAATACTGTGACTTCAAGGACTTTGTAAGACACGCAGGGGACGTATATGTCTGTCAGCGCTCCGTGGACTTGGGATAGCCACAATACAGAAACAGGATAGTTATGTCATTAAATCAATAGATTTGACATAATTTACGTACGTACACATAATATGTATGTGTCCTTCTGTGGAAAAAGAACGAGATAGCATTTTCTTTTTGTCGTATATCAGTAATTAACCGACTTCAAAAAGAGGAGGTTATCAATTCGTCTGTATTTTTTTAATGTTTGTTACCGCATAACTCCGTCATTTATGGACCGATTTGAAAAAATCTTTTTTTGTCTGAGAGGACATACTTCCAGTTTGGTCCCATTATCATCAAAAGAAAGTTCTGATGATGGGATCCATGAGGAATTGAGGGAACTCCTCAAAAGTTATAGGCACACATATAGCAATTTCAATATTTTTAACAACTAATCAATCATTTGCATTTAGAAAGTGTAATTTGGTGAAGTAAAACTGATAAAGAAGACCACAGATGGCCATCTGAACTTCTCAATAATAAGTATTTTACTGATGGAGATTGGATAAGTTTCGATTATTGTTGCTAAGCAACTATTAATAAGAAATAATGACGTGAATGAATTGAGCGCGGATTGCACAGATTAAATATTGCTTTTCATTCCTACTTGACCTGTGTTCAGCCCGACGCTCAGTCGATTTTATTCCATTGTAACAAACAAATATTTGAAAATTTTACAACTTGCCGTACTGAAGTCGGTTTTTTTTTTGTTAAAATTATTTATGTATTGTATGTTTATGTATTATATTATATGATATATAAGTACTCATAATATGTATGTATATGTAAGTAAGTATACATTAAGTTATAGTTACGCGAAACGACTGATCGACGCTTCGAGTGACCAAAAGGCTGGCCTGTTTCTTGCACAGAGAATCAGCATTGCCATTTAACGTGGCAATGCCGTGGCAGCCTTTTGGGCACTTTTCCGGTTGACAGTGATTCGGAGGAATATTATGACGCCTAAACTATTGCCTTTTATTTAATTAATTAGTTTTTCATATTCAGGTTTAGTTAGTTTTAAATATTATTCTAGTAGGTACAAACATAATGAAATTAAATTATTTATATGTAAATATCTTATGAAAAAGTTAAACATTAGTAAGTATAATTATTATGTATTTATATGTGTATGTATTGTATTATAATACTTTATATATGTACCTATGTATATTATTAGATACAATATAATATTGTATTTTGAATGTATATATTTCTTTTTAATTTTAAGCAACAACCACTGTAGTGGTTGTTGCTTAAAATTAAATGATGGTGTACCATCACATGTTGTAAATCTTCTGGTCATTCCTGTCCATCCTAAGGTTGCCTGGAAGAAGTCCATTAAGCTATGATAACTGGATACCATTAGAAGGACTGTATATTTGTTTATCACCTGTCTAAAAAAGAAGCACTTGAAGCAATAAATTGATATCGATATTTTAATCGACATACTTAGTATCAATTATGCAGTCCTATTAAATTCCAAATATTATCACGCATCGCACGCATCATAATAAAAATAACTCTTTTTAAAGCATACTGTACCTCTTTCTACACGAGCAGCTTGTGGGTCGACTGTACGAAAGCTTCAATTGGCGCCTTGCGTATTCAATAAAACAATGCATTTAGGGCACTGTTGGGGCTGCCACGTTATTGCAGTGCGTCAGAGATGTTCGCAGTAGCAAAAGTCGACAGTTTTGATGCTATAATGCGTAAAAAGGCAGCATCTCTGCTCACCAGAATGCGCGGCAGCCCAAACAGTATCATAAGAACGGTAGCCGATAGCGGGAATTGTCCTCTTATCGGCCATCTTACTAAATTGTTAAGACCTGTCGCAAAATACATATATTACTAACATAGTTATTCTAAGCCTTTACTAACACTATTGGATCATGTTGTCTTTAAATAAATAAATTATTATTATTATTATAATTATATCGCGCTTAGCGATAATGCCGCCCATTGTACTTGTCTATTTTCTGTATGTTTCTAACATAATGTTTTTTGTTATCATTATGGTGTACAATAAAGAATTATCTATTCTATTATTCATATTCTACTCTTTCACTTTTCGTCTTCTGTTGTACACTTCACTTTCTCTCACATTTGTATCTTTTTCCTCTGCCACACTGGTTTGCTGGTAGAAAACTCAATCTTGAGTTAAACTCGCCTTTGTACATGTTATTTATTATTTTATTTATTTATGTTAAAACGGTTTTTAAAAAAACAATTACAATAACATAGATCAGATACAATAGATAGAAAATTAAGTACAAAATAATTATAGAAAATTAAAACTAAAATAACAATTAATTTCTAAAACAAAATAATACAAAATAACAAACATAAAAGACATCTAGTAACTATTTAAATGTAATGCAAAATTTAAATGTAATATACTATTGCTTTCGCAGAAGCTTAAACAAACAGACCTAACTAAATTAAAATCATCTGCAAACAAATCACAATTAGGGTTGGCTTTCACGAGGTTATTCAGAGATGTTAGAACACGCGGAATAGGAGCCGACGCTCGAGCCACTGTGCGACACGTAGGTACATCCAAAAGATGGTGTCTCCGGCTACGAAGATAGTTATCCGGAGTGTAATGAGAATCAGCTCATTGTGGAGATCTGGAGCATCTGTTATTCCCCGAGTTATTTTGAGCATTACACTCAACTGGTTATAGGTTATATTTGTATGTATTTGTTTTCTTTGTTGTTGTATACAATCAAGAATTTAAGAATTAAGATTATTATACTGCTCTTATGCCTAATTATGAGAGGTAGGCAATGACGGAGCTATAACATATATATTAATAGTAAGCTATATATATAAGTACTAGGGGTCGCCCGCGATTTCGTCCGCGTGGTAATTTGGAATATCTTTCCCGATTTTGCAACATATCTCACTACTGCTCCACTCCTAAAGATCAAAGTGTAATGTTATACAGCATATAGCCTTCCTAGATAAATGTACTAATCAACAAAATATTTTTTCTAATCGAACCAGTACTTTCTGAGATTAGCTCGTTCAAACAAACACACAAACTCTTCAGCTTTATAATATTAGTATAGATAGATATGACTATCCTATAATATATATTTTGGCACTTATTAGCTCTGCGGTGCAGTGGTGGCCGAGTGGGAACGTAACCGACTTGCACGCAAGAGGTGCGAGTTCGATCCCGGGTGAATTTTACCAATGTAAAATTCACTTTGTGGAGTTTATATGTACTAATCAAATGATTCGCCATCTGCTTACGGTAAAGGAAAACATCGTGAGGAAACCCACATGTCTTAGAAGTATTTCTAAAGACATGTCTAATAATGTTCACCAACCGGCATTAGGCCAGCGTGTGTGAATTAAGGCCTACACCACAACACCTTCTCTCTCTCTCTCTTGATAGAGGAGAGGACACCCGTGCCCAGCAGTGGGACATATATACATGGGTTGCTATTATTATTTTAAATGTCGGACTACCATGTGTATATTATCATCATAATATTGTACCATGTTATAAGTCAATAAATATATTTATCATCGACATGCTAACCAGGATCCCGAACTTGAGGTTCTTGAGTGCTGGACAGATCAACGGCTTCAATGACTCCGTGCTGAAGGCGTGAGTGGATACCGATTTAGTTACTATTCGCCCGTCCCGGTTTCGCACGGGTTGTATTTCCCGAAGTCCCTTAATGTATTTGTCAATAAAACAGCCTATATCACTCACAAATAACGGGGCTTTCTATTAGTAAAAGAATTTTCAAAATCGATTCAGTAGTTCTCAACTAACGTAACTCACAAACTTTACCTCTTTATAATACAACTAGCGGCACGTCCCGGCTTGGCACGGGTGGACGGGTGCACAGACGATAAAACGATTCCATAGGAAATCTAAAGAAATCTTTAGTTTTTCTAGGGCATCGTTTTATTGTCTGTGCCCACGTCAAAGCTACCGTGAGCGACTCGCGAAGAACGCAGAGCTATTTGGTAGCCACTGGTTGCTAGTGCCTCTTGTTCAAAGACAATACGTCATTTAGAATAGTTAGTGCACCTATAGGTCTACCTACTATATAAGGGGACTGCTTCGTAATTAGTTTTGCTTTCATTATCTGGAAAGCAAAACTAATTACGAAGCAGTCCACAACAACATGAGTCGAATCCTGACTTCCTTATGGCATTTCATTATCGATATTTATTTGAATTTATAAAATTTATTTAGGGATGCGTTTTGAAAGAAACGTATTCCTATTCCAGGGATACCCATCTTAAAGACCTGTTGTAAAAAAATTATATTGAGGACTTCAAAGAAACAATAGAACACATGGCGTGTTCTATTGTTTCTCTGAAGTCCTCAATACTCATAATGAATCCTGGTAATAACACAAATATAAAAACAATAAAAATAAACAAAGGTAAAATTTATATGCGGTAATGTGTGTCTCACGGTAGTCCAAACAGGTGTCCAGATCAGCGTAATGCCATCCACTGTAATGGTGAGTGGCGCTGATTTTTATCTGGAACCTCGTGGCTATATGGCTTGCGGGCAAATCCACAAACATCAAATACAACTTTTTTTTTCGATGAGGGATATGCTCCTTGTAGACCAGTGCCGAAACCTATGAAAATGGTTAAAAGTGAAAAAAAATAATATTAGGATGAAACCCTTTGGAAATGGAAGAGAATATAACAAAAATTAAAGGAAAAATAAATTACGGGCGATCTGAGGTCGGAAAGTAATTGTGAAAAAAGTGTGAATACAAAAGTTGTAGATCTTTTTATTACCTACAACTTTGCCATTTAACTTTTTTCCATAGGACTTGTAGTTTTGCCGGAAATCGAGATAAACCGTTTTTTACCCTTAAAACTCACCCCCTTCCACTTCCCGACCTCAGATCGCCCGATTTTTTTTGGTTTCAAAAATTATCGACCCTGGTCTATTGTGCATGGCTGGACGGTTATGTTAGGCTCTCCGGCCTAGAGGTGGTAGGCGGCCAGCATACAGACTTTCATACTCTCTGCCATTGTATGGGATTTGACGTAAGTCTACGATATAATGTCGTAAACTTACATCAAATCCCATACATTTGCTTTTTGGACTTTTCAATTCGACTATCGCTTATGCCACTTGTCTAGAGGCTCAGGGCCTCTATAATGAAGATTCGTTTTTTAAGAAAACCATTATAATCTATACCTACTAATATTATAAAGCCGAAGAGTATGTTTGTTTGTTTGAACGCGCTAATCTCAGAAAGTACTTGTTCGACTAGAAAAAATGTTTTTTTGTTGAATAGTGCATTTATCCAGGAAGGCTATAGGCTATATATCACGCTATGATCAATAGGAGCGGAGCAGTAGTGAGATATGTTGCTAAATCGGGAAAAATATTCCAAATAACCAAGCGGACGAAGTCGCGGGCGACCCCTAATTATATATATGTTTCTGTGGAATTTGGTAACAGTGTACAATTAGACTATAGCTACAGATAAAAAAATATTTTACACAAATTCATATATTGGTTTTCCTAAAAAACAAATCTTCATATAGTGGTCCTGTACAGCTAACTCCGTTGCTGACCGTATCTACATCCGTATGATAGACCACCATCAGTGGTCCACCCAGCGGCTCTTCTTGCTACGCAGGCTCCGTCACCAGTAACAGCGTATTATTGCACCGGGGATCCTGTCCTGCCGATGCAGGTGAAAGGCTCGAGGTCTCAACGGCTTCACTATGTCGGCATCAGGCGCTGATGTGCGCGGCTTTTCCTTCCTGCCCCTCTAGACAAGTAGCATAAACCGTAGTCGAATCGAAAAGTCAAAAAACCAAATGTATGAGATTTGACGTTATAATGTCGCTAACTTACGTCAAATGCCATACATTTGCTTTTTCGATTCGACTACCATCTACTACTACTTTGTCTGCCTCGGTGGTCCAGAGGCCGCAGTATGCGCCTGCTGTGCACGAGGTTGTGGGTTCGATTCCCACACAGGACACAACTTTGAAGAATTGTTCTGAGTCTGGGTGTAATTTGTGTCCGTTGATTGTATGTTTGTAAAGTCCACCGCGACACAGAGCTTGTTTTCTAGTGCGGGAGTTGTCTTTTTTTTTACTTACTACTGCCGACAACCGTTTATGCTACTTGTCTAGAGGGGCTGATCTGCTTCGCTGCCTCTTAATGTGAGATGACATTTTCGTAGAAAGACGCGACCGCCATCCACTCCCTGTCACTGGCAACTTTGGACCGTGCAACGGTTGGCAGCTACCTACACCAATGACTGCGACGAGGTCCTGGCGCTGCAACGCCCAAGCCGTACATACAGAAGCACCTATACCTAGTATAATCAATAATAATAACACATTTTTATTTGTTCTCTCACACAATACATAACAAGTTGTTATAAATACAAACAAGAAGTCCATACAAAGTAGCATTATGCAAGGTCTGTATGGGGGACTGGTCTCTGTACTAGGAGGTCCTGTATTACAGATAACCAGCCTCTCCAAGCTCTGAATAGGTGGAATATGTATGAGTTTTCTTTTTTTTTCCTTGTTTCTTTTTTTTTTTTTAATAAGACAACTCCCGCACTAGAGAACAAGCTCTGTGTCGCAAGGGAATTTACAAACATACAAATTAACGGATACAATTTACACCCAGACTCAGAACAATTCTTTCTGGGTCACACAAAGTTTTGTCCTGTGTGGGAATCGAGCCCACAACCTCGTGCACAGCAGGCGCATACCGCGGCCACTGGACCATCAAGGCAGTCGTCAATTAAACAAAACAAAAATCAGTGGAGCTAGTATATTCGTGTTGAGATCGAACGTCACTACGATCAAATCTTGGGATCAGAAACTGTTATGAATAATAACAGCTAGATCTATTAAAACAGTAATGAATAGATATTAAGTAACTGATGAGAAGTGTGTATGGTATGGTTGTAAGGGAGTAATGAGGTATAAGGTGCAAGAAATTAAGCGGGTATATGCAATAGCTGCTCTAGGCCACAATTCTGCTAATTTACAGATGGCTTAATTGAATCTGAATTGATTCTCAATTGAATCTCAGTAGCATTTTTGGTATTCTGCTAATAAATTTAAGACGAATAGTTGGAAAATCATTGGTCTTAAATTATTTAGCGGAATACCAATAATGTAATACCAAAACTGCTAATAATTTAAGACCAATGATTTTCCAAATATACTAGCGAGATTCAATTGAGAATCCATTCAGAATCAATTGAGCCATCCGTAAATTAGCAGAATTGGAGCCCTGTTTCGTCGTACCCAAGCGACTTCAGCCAAGCCACAAACCTACGACAACATAAAATTAACTTTTCTAAGCCGTGACTTAATTTATAAAACTCTTTATAGCGGAAAATGAATGCATACAATTGTCGCTTTTATATATCATCTATTACACTCAGACCCTTAGTTTCATTCGCAAATTGAACTATTACAGTTCAATTTATAATGGACATTTTTACATCACCAATTTATTTCCACCTCTGTTTTCAATGACATCCTAAAGGATTAGGTGCCTAGTTATATTGGGTGGTAAGTAGTTTTTATCTAATCGGTGACCGTAGTAATTGTTGATAACAGTTTATGGAACTCGAAATGGGGTCAAACGCTTTCCATACGCTATTGTTTACTTTTTGATATCGATTTATTTATGTATATGTTACTGTAAAAGCCCGAACTACGGTAAATCCTAAGATTTTCCAGTAAATCCTAAGATTTACCAACTCTTAATGGTAAAAGTCCGAACCGTTCTATGATCATCGTTTATTTTGGACTTTTACTACCATTCGCTTGGTAAATCTTAGGATTTACCTCAAAGACACGGTAAATGTTGAGATAAACATCTCAATACGTTACTATTTATTAAAATTTAATCAATAAAAATACCAAAAGATATAGGTAACGATTTGACTGATTAGTAGTAGAAATAATAATATTATTATTATATTATTAGTTGAAATAAATGATTAAGAAGTACCTATGCATTGTTTTATTTCCAAAACCAACATTTACCAACCGTCACTGGTAAAACCTAGCATGTACTAAATTCTAATGGTAAAAGCCTGATTAAATCGTTTCTTTTACATACTTACATTTACAGACTCGTGTTGGTAAACCCTAAGATTTACTGGTAAAACCTAAGATTTACCGTAGTTCGGGATTTTACAGTAACATATACAAACATTACCATTTTTTTTTTTTTTTTTTTTTTTATACTACTTAGGTGGCAAACAAGCATACGGCCCGCCTGATGTTAAGCAGTTACCGTAGCCTATGGACGCTTGTAATACCAAAAGTATCACTTGCGTGTTGCCAACCCCATTTTTTTTACTCCAGGGCTTTATGGTGGGAGTATCCCTGGGATAGGCATACGTTTCTTTCAAAACGCATCCCTAAATGAGCGCTGGAGACCTGTACTCACACACAGGAACACAACTACACCACTGTGTGTAGTTATTTGGCTGTGGTCTTCTGTAAGGTGGAGGTCCTTCCCCAGTCGGGCTTGCTCGCTAGTATGGTGCCCTACCTCTCTTGTCTTATTTAAAAAAAATTAAATAAAATGGTACGTAAATATCAAAATATTAACAGTTCTTGTTGCACTATTTTTCATTGTAACCAACAAAATATCTACGGGCCTTATAACGGTAAGGTGTTACCGGTTAAAGGCGAGTCATGTTGTCGACCCAAAAGTTTTTAACAGAATATAAAATAAGAAGAAAAAATTATACTTCTCCTTATAGGATTTTCATACTAGCTGCCGCACGGGTGATTGATTGACATTGATTGATATACATTAAGGGACCTCAGGACATACGTCCTGAGGTCCCTTAATGTATATCAATCAATATCAATAAATGACAATAAAACATAGTCTATGACACTCACAAATAAAGTGGTTTTCTATTGGTAAAAGAATTTTAATTTTTTATTTGATGAGTTCAAAAAAAAATAAAGATTATTATTATGTCTCTCTTTATCACGGGTATTTTTCCATCATTCAACGAGAATACCCGGGCCTTTGGAAGGCTTACGCGGGGACATAGATCCAACACGCAGAGGCCCTTTAGAGAATTTTAATTTAAAATGGGATGATACGCTTACCATAGTCATGCCACAGCTGCACTATTGCAGTACAGCCATGATCTGCCTATAGCAAGTGTAAAACTATTGAAACATGTGAAATCAAATCATTTTGGCAATGGGATTGGGTGTTTGGTAGACTGGACAAAGATTATGGGATACAACGTACTTAGATTATTATTATTAAAATCGGTTCAGTAGTTCCAGAGATTACCTACAACGTTACAAACTCACAAACTTTACCTCTTTATAATACAACTAGCGGCACGTCCCGGCTTGGCACGGATGGACGGGTGCACAGACGATAAAACGATTCCCTAGGAAATCTAAAGAAATCTTTAGTTTTTCTAGGGCATCGTTTTATTGTCTGTGCCACTAGGCACTAACAACCGTTGGCTACCAAATAGCTCTGTGTTCTTCGCGAGCCGCTTACGGTAGCTTTGACGTGGGCACAGACGATAAAACGATTCCCTAGGAAATCTAAAGAAATCTTTATTTTTCGTTTTATTGCCTCTTGTTGTCATGTTGTCGACCCAAAAGTTTGTAACAGAATATAAAAGAAGAAGAAAATTTAATGTTTCTCCTTATAGGATTTTCATACTAGCTGTCATACTAGAAAGGCAGGAACATCACATACCTATATCCTATTTAGAAATAATACAATTTAAAGGAATACAATTTTAAGAGAGGTAGGGCACTATGCTAGTGTGCAAGGCAGACTGGGGAAGGACCTCCACCTTACAGAAGATTGAGCCAAATAACTACTCACAGCGGTAGTTGTGTCCCAAATAACTACTCACAGAGCTTATTTAGGGATGCGTTTTGAAATAAACGTATTCCTATCCCAGGGATACGCCTTGGTGTACGAAAAATAAAATAGGTTGGCAACACGCAAATGATACCTTTGGTATTGCAAGCGTCCATAGGCTACCCGCTACGGTAACTGCTTAACATCAGGCAGGCCGCTTGTTTGCAACCCAAGTCGTAGTAAAAATATAGGATATATAGATACACACCTGAGCAGCATTTACAAAATTAAAGTAAGTTTACTAAACTACACGTACTAAGTTTTTTTATTTATTTATTTAATTAACAAGTAAGTATACATAAATTATATTTATACTTTTCGCCAAACTACATAGCAGTTTGTTGGCGAATACTGTGCACTCACATAATAACTATAACTATGCATACCTAACTATTTATCAATATAAACTATATTATATCAAGTAAACTAGTGCGTCCTATCAATGACGACGTACCTACACAGCCGAGACGTGGACACTAATTGCGGTACGGGTTTTTCACGGGCTATCCCGCTGAAAGACTTTAAATTTTAGACTCCGAACATAGCCTTCTCCATAAGGATAAGTTCGGTTTTTCACTGAAGGATCGAATCCAGAACGAGGTTATCCGACAGAGAAGCAAAGTTCTATACCTAGCTCAAAGAATTTAATAATAATAATAAATCCTTTAGTTGCGTAAAACATGGTATACAGTTGTGTTCAATATAAATTACAGTAGAACATACATTTTTGCTAAGATAATCCATAGTATGTAAAAGTAGGTAGCTAATAATATCTATTAATATTACAGGTAATCAAATATTTTTGTCCATAAGTTCTTTAACACTATAGAAATTGCAGGCAGAAAGCCACTGGTGTAGTTTTACTTCATCATGTCAACCCATTAACGTCCCACTACTGGGCACGGGTCTCCTCCATACATTTGGAGGTATATTAGCCTACTATACCACACTGGCCAGACGGGTTGGTATAGGGTTTTGTTTCGAGATATTGTCTAAATAAAAGAAAGTTGCACTGAAAATAGTTTAACCCGGACGAAGTCGGGGCGGGCCGCTAGTCGTTAATAAATTTAAATAATTATTTATGTATGATAGCTTTTTTTATATAGTGAAGATTTGATTGTAATCTAGTAAGTATATTTTATGTAAAATACGTTACCTTTTATCTTCTTCTCAACCCATAAACGTCATAGTGAAGATTTGATTGTAATCTAGTAAGTATATTTTATGTAAAATACGTTACCTTTTATCTTCTTCTTCTCAACCCATAAACGTCATAGTGAAGATTTGATTGTAATCTAGTAAGTATATTTTATGTAAAATACGTTACCTTTTATCTTCTTCTTCTCAACCCATAAACGTCATAGTGAAGATTTGATTGTAATCTAGTAAGTATATTTTATGTAAAATACGTTACCTTTTATCTTCTTCTTCTCAACCCATAACGTTGCACCGCCACCTGGAGCTCGACCCGGGTCACTTCAGGTACGTCGTCATTGTCCGCGTCAGATACCATGGAAGGCAGAACCATCGGCGGCGGAGGATGCTCCGACCTGTCAGGGAACAGAGCTGGGGCTGAAGACTCTGAGACAGCGGGGGTGCCCAGGGGCGGAGTTTGCCCCTTACCATACGGTATGGACGTCCCCAGGGATCCCGGTCCAGAGTCGCGAAACAACTCTTCACGGGCCAATATTTTGGCTCGCTTGATCGCCAGCTGCAAGGACTTCTTGGCCGCTCTATACACCTCATATAGTTCCGCCTCCCTAGCCATGGCATCGGGAGGACGGCAACGCCTTCTGCGATACCTGGTGTACTGGCGCCGAGCCACCACACAATCGCTCTGTAATTGGGTGATGTCCTCCGTCCACCAGTACACCTGGCGCCTCGCAGGTCGAGTGTGGACCCGAGGCATCGCATCGCAAATTTGCGTCAACGCATCCTGGAACCACTCGGCCTCCAACTCGATATCGTCAGGCCTGTCCGGTGCATCGCACCAGGCTTGAGCGATGGAAGTCTCCAGGAGCGCCTCCCGGTCCAAGCGTTTAAGTGCCCACCGCGGACTGTTCTTCCCAGGGGCCGCTTTGACTGGGACGCCCGAGGTCTGGGAGAAGACGTCGAATCGGATGTAGAGGTGATCCGGTATCCACCTCCTCGATGACGCGCCAGCCCTTGACACGGTGTGCTAAAGCAGGGCTTGCGAATGTCAGATCGACAATCGACCCACCCTGCTGTCGCACACACGTGTTCGCGGTGCCCTGGTTAAGAACGAGTAGGCTTAACTCCACGGCCCACTCCTCAAGCAACCCACCCCTGACATCTGTCCTCGGAGATCCCCAAGCCATAGATTTGGCGTCGAAGTCCCCGAGGACGACGACCGGGTAGGGTTGGCATCGAGCAACGACGGTGCCCAGACCGTCGAGAAATCCCTCGAACTCGGCGAGCGGTCGATTTGGAGAAAAATACACCCCGACGACGGTTATATCCCCCAGACGAACTGCAGCATAGCCCTGGCCCCTCGAGATGGTGTTGAGGGATGGGGCTCCGGCAGTCACAGACGACACTATTGCGACCAAGCCGCCCAAGTCCCCCACCCAGTCATCCCGGGGAAGAACAAAGTACGGCTCGACTACGACAGCGACACGGGTAACGTCATTAAGTTAAAATATAACGTTATTTAGATAAAGGATAAGATCATTCAGATAAAATGATAACGTCATCAAGATGAAGAATAACGACATCTAGATAAAGGGCAACGTCATCTAGATAAAGGATAACGTTATTTAGATAACGGGTAACGTCATTAAGTTAAAATATAACGTTATTTAGATAAAGGATAACATCATTCAGATAAAATGATAACGTCATCTAGATGAAGAATAACGATATCTAGATAAAGGGCAACGTCATCTAGATAAAGGATAACGTTATTCAGATAACGGATAACGTCATTAAAATAAAATATAACGTCATCTAGATAAAGAATAACGATATTTAGATACAAAAATAACGTCATTTAGATAAAGAGGTAATGTATTTTAGATAAAATGATAACGTCATTTGGATAAAATAATAACGTCATCTAGAGAAAAGTATACCGTCATCTAGATAAAGGTTAACGTTATTTAGATACTAATATAACGTCATCTAGATAAAGGATAACGTTATTTAGATACAAAAATAACGTCATTTAGATAAAGGCCGTGAACAGCATGAAGCGAGAAAAATCCCCTGGTCATGATTCACTGAGTATCGAGCATTTACAACATGCAGGAAAGCACTTACAAGGGTATTTGCCATGCTTTTCACCTTCTGTATTGGACATTCATATATATACTTATACATATATATACTTATACTATACTTGCGACTGTTATAGCTAAAGTACTGGATAGTGTCCTTGACAAATATTTAGGTAAACATATAAGCTTACATGACGCTCAGTTCGGCTTCCGGGCTGGGTTGTCAACAGAAAGAGCGATATTATCCTTTATCTAGATGACGTTATTATTTTATCCAAATGACGTTATCATTTTATCTGAATGATGTTATCCTTTATCTAAATAACGTTATATTTTAACTAAATGACGTTACCCGTTATCTAAATGAAGTTATTTTTGTATCTAAATAACGTTATCCTTTATCTAGATGACGTTATCATTTTATCTGAATGATGTTATCCTTTATCTAAATAACGTTATATTTTAACTTAATGACGTTACCCGTTATCTAAATGACGTTATTTTTGTATCTAAATAACGTTATCCTTTATCTAGATGACGTTATATTAGTATCTAAATAACGTTAACCTTTATCTAGATGACGGTATACTTTTCTCTAGATGACGTTATTATTTTATCCAAATAACGTTATCCTTTATCTAGATGACGTTGCCCTTTATCTAGATGTCGTTATTCTTCATCTAGATGACGTTATCATTTTATCTGAATGATGTTATCCTTTATCTAAATAACGTTATATTTTAACTTAATGACGTTACCCGTTATCTAAATAACGTTATCCTTTATCTAGATGACGTTGCCATTTATCTAGATGTCGTTATTCTTTATCTTGATGACGTTATCATTTTATCTGAATGATCTTATCCTTTATCTAAATAACGTTATATTTTAACTTAATGACGTTACCCGTTATCTAAATGACGTTATTTTTGTATCTAAATAACGTTATCCTTTAACTAGATGACGTTATATTAGTATCTAAATAACGTTAACCTTTATCTAGATGACGGTATACTTTTCTCTAGATGACGTTATTATTTTATCCAAATAACGTTATCCTTTATCTAGATGACGTTGCCCTTTATCTAGATGTCGTTATTCTTCATCTAGATGACGTTATCATTTTATCTGAATGATGTTATCCTTTATCTAAATAACGTTATATTTTAACTTAATGACGTTACCCGTTATCTAAATAACGTTATCCTTTATCTAGATGACGTTGCCCTTTATCTAGATGTCGTTATTCTTCATCTAGATGACGTTATCATTTTATCTGAATGATGTTATCCTTTATCTAAATAACGTTATATTTTAACTTAATGACGTTACCCGTTATCTAAATGACGTTATTTTTGTATCTAAATAACGTTATCCTTTATCTAGATGACGTTATATTAGTATCTAAATAACGTTAACCTTTATCTAGATGACGGTATACTTTTCTCTAGATGACGTTATTATTTTATCCAAATAACGTTATCCTTTATCTAGATGACGTTGCCCTTTATCTAGATGTCGTTATTCTTCATCTAGATGACGTTATCATTTTATCTGAATGATGTTATCCTTTATCTAAATAACGTTATATTTTAACTTAATGACGTTACCCGTTATCTAAATAACGTTATCCTTTATCTAGATGACGTTGCCCTTTATCTAGATGTCGTTATTCTTCATCTAGATGACGTTATCATTTTATCTGAATGATGTTATCCTTTATCTAAATAACGTTATATTTTAACTTAATGACGTTACCCGTTATCTAAATGACGTTATTTTTGTATCTAAATAACGTTATCCTTTATCTAGATGACGTTATATTAGTATCTAAATAACGTTAACCTTTATCTAGATGACGGTTTACTTTTCTCTAGATGACGTTATTATTTTATCCAAATGACGTTATCATTTTATCTAAAATACATTACCTCTTTATCTAAATGACGTTATTTTTGTATCTAAATATCGTTATTCTTTATTTATTTATTTATTTATTGATTCAAAGAAACATACAGCTCAAATATTTCTTAGGAAATAGGTAAAGATAAATATTACATTAGCCAAAAACAGTTTCCAACATTAATTTACACAATAATGCAAAGACACTCAGAAGTGACAGAGTTACCAGCAGTAAGTAGTAATAATAGTTATTTAAACTAGCTAAGGTAATTACAAATTATTCAAAAATATAAGTAAGTACAATAATATAAACATGCCAAATGATCAAAACCAAAAACACAAGAAATGCAAAATTTTATGAAAATGGATACACATTGTCTCTCTACAAAAAATCAAACTATACATTTATGCAATTTACCTTCTTAATATTTGATATGAAACCACACAAACTACAATTAAAAATATCAATATGATGGTAACGATCATTACGTGTGTTGCAAGCCCTTACCAGGAATCTATTCTTTGAGTAATTTGTTCTACAGACTGGAGCCGAAAATACCGCTTTGGAGTGACTATTAAGCCTAGGACATTTATATGACACTTGGTTGAAGAGAAAAGGAGAATCGACATAAGGTAACGGCACCTAATGCCGAGGGGTTCTGAAATTGGCACCTAATTCCGAGGTATTTAGAAAAACAGTATTTACTCGCGATAAACAAGCTATTTTTTACCAGAATATCTCTTATTTAGTAGATAATATATCTACATGTGGATATATTATCCAAGGTAAGGTGTAAAGTATAAGATGTTTAAGATAATCAAAAAGTTTCGCAACGATAGCCGGTCCAAACTCACTTTTCATACATTTGGCACCCCGTGCACGTAAATACCACGTATTTTTAAATAGCGTTTTTCTTGTTATTTTAGTACGGTGTGTGTAATTTTTTGCGTTTAATTAGTAGAAGGACTACATTTTTATAAGTATTACTTAACTTTTTTGTATTTTACTAAATAAATAAAGGCGAAAAAACGTTTTGAAAATACCGCGGAATTAGGTGCCATAAAAATTAGCCGGTTCCTTATTCCGATGTATACCACGGAATAAGGATTTCATAGACTTAGTTTCATTTTTGGTTTTCAGGATTGTTTTTAGGATTAGGCACTTCACACTTAAGATTTACTAACTTAAGTAGTCAATATATATAAGATCTAATTACGAGGTACACTTTTGCATCGCATTCACTAATTATAGCATATCAAAGGTGGTGTATTTAGGTATTTTGTTAATTCGTTGTATGAATATTACAAGACAAAAAATCTAAGTTTATTAATAATTCAATGTAGTTTTTAGCAAATGCTATACATATTTATGAAGATATTACAATTATGCACTAATCTGTAAATAAACTTTGCCAAAATGTTCTAACTTTTAACACTCGGAATTAGGAAACGTGATTTTTTAGTACGAAACCTAATTCCGATGTATAGTGCATCGGAATTACGTTCTATGGGCACCTAATTCCGTGGTATAGGCAAGTAAAATACAGGCTGTTCACAATTCACTGCAGCATATAGTTTTTTTTCTTGGATGAAATGTAATTTAGCAAGTTTTTATTTTGGTTATTGATATTGTAAATTTCATTATTTTTTCACCCTAATGGAACGTTCAATAATAAAATTAATTAAAATTGAGTTATTTTGTTTGTAAAATTCTTTTCATGGTGTTCTCGTAACAACTCACGTAAAAACTCGTTCCCGCCTGATGTTAACCCATTTGGGACCAAAATAAAACTACAGAAGATAATTGAATGCAACTTTTATTATTTGAATATCTTTAGAGTACAAAAGAAAATTGTGAAAAAAAAATCTGAAAAAAACATATTTGAATATGAAAAAAAAAGGCGTCCTCATATGGGGACAACGGTATCATGCGGTATGAAAACTTTCAAAACATATTTTTTCTACACATAGGGTCTTCAAACATAATTTACATTGCCAGCGAGCTTTGGCGTGACACACGGTGCATCGTAATTGTTTTGCAAGTTTTTGAGGAAAATGGCCACCGCTTTGGTATTGCAGACTCGGTAAATTTGAAGCTGATGGACGAGCTTTCTTTTGTGTATGGCGCAAATAATGCCGAGCTATGTACCGACGAAATTGGAGTTGATCCATTCGATCATCTTTTTGCGAACTCATAATATGTAAGCGCCAGGCATTTGATATAGTTACATCCAGCATGTAGGTGAATAAAACCCACCACCATTTCTTACCACGTAGTGAAACTCGGTAGAGAGAAATGGACTGGTCCGCTTGATCTACTCCACCCATACCAGCGTTGTAACTTTGAAAAACATGTGGAATATCGACATCCACCTTCTGGCGCCTGGTTGAACACCATCGCTTCACCTTACCAAGGGGTTCCACACTATCAAAATTAGTCCCCATCGTACATACGCTGTTATCTAACCATCTTACAAATAATATTTTATTGTTTTTATCAAAACGATAATCATAATCGGCTCGATTCTTCTTCTTCATCTCTTTCACGTTGGTAAGAGGACATCGCTTTGTACGACCTTCCCGGACAGTTCCTGTAGCACGATATCCTGCATCCCGCAACTCTTTCAGTAACCCGTGGCTTGTAAAATAATTGTCAAAGTAGGTTATATGATCCGTTGGATCTGTATTCAATTTCTCAAGAAGCGTTTTGACTACTCTTGAGCCTAGAGGTTCTTTACTTAGTGCTCCTGTAGATTTGCCACAGTAAATATCGAAAACGTAACAATAGCCACAAGAACTCGCCAACATCCAGTTTTTGTACCCAAAACGCACAGGTTTGCCTCTTATGAATTGTTTTGCTGGATTACGGCCGAAGTATTTTATCATGGACTCATCTATTGATAGGTCTACATGAAAAGTACCCCACTGCAAAAATCTTTCTTGCAGCATATCAGCCAGCGGTCTGACTTTATACATTTTATCAGTAGTACCCTCGGATGCAATGTTATCGCAAAAATGAAGGTTCTTTTTTATTTGTAGATATCGATTACGAGACATAGCATTAGCAACAATGTTTACCTGACAATCTTCATCAAGCGACCAGTATAATTTCTCTCGAGGTAGATGATGGTACCCACTAAGTATCAGTATGCCAAAAAATGTCTTTATTTCTTGAGGAGTTGTATAAAAATCGTGTCTGTTATTTTGTGAAGAGTAAAGCTGAGAATTATGTACAATCATTTCTAAAATATTTTCATCAAATAATTTCTCAAATATTTGAACAGGGTTCAGATTTTTCAATGCTGACTTTACATTTTCCTGTCTTTGTGTAACACCTTCTGCACCATGAAAGGCATCATAGGTTGGTTGGCACTTGAGCCAACGAGGTTCTTGATCTTCTACACGCGGTCGCTTTCTTTGTAATGTAGACAAAGGTTCATCATCATCCTCATCCCACTGCAGAGAGTGGTCTACACTTTCACGTACGAAAACCTCTATTCGCCCTGGAACGTCTCGTGGTAAATCATTTTGTACCAGCTCATCCTCATCCCCCTCTTCTTCATCGGTAAGACAGCTTGGTTCAGGTGGAATAGTGACTAATTCGTACTCCTCGTCATCATCAGAGTCACTTACCAATGCCGCGAGAGCATCTTCTAGCCCTTTGTAGTCGTCAGACTTCGTGAACACTCGTTTCGACATGTCTATTAGCAAATAATTCCTGAAAAGAATCAACAATAATTAGTACTGCTATGTGCCCGTTGTCCCCATTTGGGGACACCGACTAAAAAACGAAAATTTTACTAAATTACAATGTAAAAATGGTTAGTTTTTTCGTGTAAATCTACATTTGAATAAACGGCAAGTAAAATTTAACCTCAACTGTATTTATTATTATATTCAATAAAAAAATAAATGTACTTACGTTTTTGGTGACGATGCAATATGTAAAAACAAAAATCACAACCGAAAAATCAATAAATTCTGGAGCTAATTTAAGAACAGCAGCTTATTTTCTAATAGTTACTACACTGATTTTTTAATTGCTGTGATAAAATTCACAACTACCCTCATCATCGAAAAAATAACTTCACTTATATGGCCGTGCCCATATGGGCACGGCAGTCTCAAATGGGTTAAGCAGTTACCGTAGCATAGCATAGATTTGCAATACCAGAAGTATCACTTGTGTATTAACGAACCATTTTTTATACCAGCAATGCGATTCTGTAACATCTCACTATCGAACTCATTTCTGAAAATGAAGTGAAAACATAAAATGGTATTCTGTAACTTTGATGAAATCTACACTAGCGCCACCAAGTGAGATCGTTCCTAAAACGAACTAATCTTGAGTGAAATTTTCGGTATCTGACATAAAATCGGATTCTGTAGCGGGATTTCGAAAGTCACTTCAGAACTCATCTGTCACATATTTCTGTTTTTGGTGTCAAATAAAAAGTTAGTGCAGAGTGTATGAAAACTCAAGTGAGAACTGTAAAAATAATTTTAGATAAGGAAAGTAAAACTATTGAAGCATAACAACGAACCGTAAGTAAATCTTTTAATAATTCTCTTGCCTATTAGTTGTTTTCTTTCAAAATTTGTCTTACTGTTTACAATATTTAACTATGTACATACAATATTATTTATTTTGTAGATGGCCGAGTCTTTTCTTTTAATCAATATATTAAAAGAAGCTTATGAATTAGAATTAGGTAGTAGTCGCCGTCAAGCCCAATCAATAAGAAATTTATCTCTCATAAGACGCAGTGATGAATTTGTAAGAATTTATCGGCTCACTGAAGATCTAATTAGAAGTTTAGAAATAGATATAAAAGATTTAATACTGAAAACTAAGCGTAAGGGTAAAGGACTTACAACTAGATGTAAGGTATGAGCTTTCTTTTATTACAATGTTGATATATAGGTATGTAAGCTATTATGTATTCAACTCTATTATGTATAGGTACTGTGCTCTTAAAAAATATAGTAATTTAGTACTTCTGAATGATAGAAATGAAAATAAACATGTATGTACATAGGTAGGCCAGGTATAATATATAATACTTAATTATAAGTATTCTAACTATCTTTCTAATATATTTTTATTTTTGTAATTTTTAGATACTTTGCTCACTGTCATTTTTGGCAAGTGGTACTTACCAAAAGCAATTGGGAAGGAGTATTGATACATACTTGTCTCAAACCTCAGTATCCCGGTGTATTAAAAATTTCGTAGAGGCGTTAAACCACCCAGATATTTTAAAAAAGTACATACGGTTCCCACATACTTATTCAGAACGACAAATATTAAAACAACGGTAAGTTGGTATCTTTATTTTATGTACTTATAATACTTACATAACAGTTTTATAAATTATCGATTCTGAAATTTATTATTTTAAATTAAAGCTTCTATGAAAAATTTCATATTCCGGGAGTCATTGGATGTATAGATGGTACATTTGTTGCCATAATAAGACCACAGGAAAATGAGGAAAGATATTATTGCCGTAAAGGCTTTCATTCTAGAAATGTCATGTTGGTAAGTTCTTTAACTGTAGCTTTCAAGGTATAAATATAATTATTATACTGATTAATCTAGGAAGAAAAATATTGTTCTTTTCTTTTTTAGTAAGGGACCTCTGGAACTACTGCATAGATTTTAAAAACTACCTACTTTTCAGGTAGTTGATGCTGATTTGAACATCTTACTTGCGGACGTATCATATGGCGGAGCATCACATGATAGTTACATTTTTAATAGCTCCGAGATTAAAACACATTTAGAAAACTTGACAAATTCTGGTGAAATAGTGTATTTATTGGGTAATTGAAAAGTATATTTCTAACATTTTAATAAATTTTTTACATACTAAACTATATTAATGTTATTTTTTGTAATACAGTCTCAGCTCTATTAAATATTATGATTAATAGAGCCTAAGTACGTCGATTATTTTAAAATAATTATTTTTATTATTTTCAGGAGATTCTGGTTATCCACAGCGGTCATATTTAATGACACCTGTCAATGGTGCTGTGGACAATACCCCTGAAGGATACTATAATAAACTACATGCTACGGCCAGAAACACAGTGGAGCGTGCTATTGGTGTCCTGAAGGCCCGTTTTCGATGTCTTTTAGTGCACAGAGTTTTACATTACGATCCTGACACAGCTGGGAAGATTATAATGGCATGCTGTGTCCTTCACAATATTTGTAATCGTGCAGGATTGCCATGTCCTATCTTAGATGAGGAAGACATGGAGATGGAAAGATCTGTAGCACAATATAGGCGAAATAGACAAAACCTAGGTTCAGATCTTGTAGCAGGCCGCAACGCTAGGATTAATTTAATAAATAGTTTGTGGCGAAGTAGAGTCTAAGATATTTTATTAGTGAATAATAAATATAAGATTAAAATTCAATTAGAATGGAAAATAATTAATTAGAGAATAATAAGTATATAGTAGTAAGTAAAAGTTTTTTTAATTGCGTATTTCTATTCTGTATTTTGTTAAACAAATACTGCCTATATTTTAGTCATGTATTTATTTCTAGATAAACTATGTTATTTAATTAAGGTTTCACTATAATACACCTTATTGATAAAAAAATTGATGACTTTACAATTATTACAGATGTTGCATTAGGATTAAAACAATGATTCTGATTAATCTTTTTTTATTGCATCTGATAAAGCTTTAAGCCCTTCTCCTAGGGCAATACTAGCCTGTGCTGTCAAACGGTTCACTTCAATATTCTGTTGCATCATTGATGCTACCTGCTCCATCACTAACACTACACGATGCTGAAGAGCACTCCGCTCCTGCTCTATATGTAAAAATTTATCAGCGATGCTGATAAATTGTGAGCGTCGCTGTGATGGTGGTGAACGCCTGACAGCACGAAGTCTGCGTCGCCTAGGAGCTGAAAAAGAATAAGTAATGTATTCTTACCAAAACTTTCTTTTAAATTGACTATAAATAAATAATAATATAATTACTTGAAGGTGCACTTCTGTTTGTTTGTACTCCAACTGTTTCTTCCATAATAATGGGACGTCTAGGCTCTGGAGGGCTCTGAAAGAACATTTGTTATCACTGATATTATACACTGATATTACAAAGTGATTTTTGGGTGAATAAATTAACAAACACACTAACTTGTACATATCTACTATTGGTATAATTTAGAGACACTTATGTAATAAAAATAATTTCAGTCTAATTTCATTTCAATTATGCAAATTAATATTACCTCTCTTTGAGGAGTCTGTACCACTATTACAGGTTCTAGTGGCGGCTGGTTTCTTGTCCGTTGATTAAAATGTGATGAGTCAACATTTCCAGTCTCTATCGGCAGTATATTCAGATCAGCATTTTCCTAAAATAAATAAAATGTTATATGTTATTCACATTTCTCCACATTTTCCTTTCCCGCTCTCCTTCTACACAGTACACAGCGGCTTAAATGTGTTACCTTGGTATCGTTTTTGCAATGTTAGGAGAACACAAACATGTGTTTAAGCACTTGCCTTCAGTTGGGCTGCCACCTTATACTTAACTAACTATATACAAAGACTTGAAATGTAAAATATTATTTTGTTTTGCTTACCACATGTATTTGAAATGGGCTGGCTGTACAAGCAGCACTAGTACTAGGCCCTGGCTGTAGAAATAAATGCTGTTCTGAGTGACCCACCATAATAGAGGGGCTGTCCGAGAGATCTGGAGTTGGCTCCTGCAAAATGTTTCCACAGTATAATTTATGTAAAGGACAGGTGTTCAACACTTTTATTACATTGTGTTTTAGTTCAATTTTATTTTCCCTATTGTAATCTTGCACCTACTTCATTTATCTCTGCATTACCCTAAGGTTGGCTGGTAGAGAATGCCTTTGGCATTAATTGTACATGATGTGCATACAGTTCAAATAAATAAAATAAATAAAACATCATTGATCATTATGCTATGATGAAATGAAATGAAGCCCAACTAACATCAAAAACCTGCATTCTCAGATGTACATCACCCGTTGCAAAGCCACCACCACCCATTAGTGCTACAATCCTTTCCTCTATTTCTGATAATTCAGGAGTCTCCTCTGTCCCACCACCGGTTCTGCGCATAGCGGTGGCTCTAGCACTTGCCTTTTTTTTTACCGCACTTTTTTTATCTGACCAATACTAGGAAAAGAAAAAAACACATTGAATACAAAGTAACTTAAACAAAAAATGAACCATACCATATGCATGAAATGTTAAGTGGAAGACTTACAACTAAACAAAAAAACACTTTACAAGTACCTTAATCCACTTCTTGGCAGGTTTGATGGCGCCTCCACCGATGCTATTTAATTTTACTGATATTATGTCCCAATCCTTTAAGGCTTTAGCCTTGGCACTAGCATTTCTTAGGAATCCTTTTGCTAAGCCAGGTTTTTCCTCCAGGAATTGCACCAATGCCTCAACCTGGGCCGAAGAAGGGTGGGAAACACGTTCAATAAGACTGAAATAAGAACATTGTTTACTTTAAAACCACTTTTAAAATGTGTTCGTAAATCCAATAACTTGTTACTATAATGTAGCTAACGATAACATAGATAATAACATAATACTTACTCCATATTAACACAATTTCTACAAAAGGAAACAAAAATTAGAACAGCAGAACACTAACTTGCCGCGACAAACTTTGTTTAAATGTAGAGTCGAGTGTTTGTGTGTGTTTACAAACCGAAACCACAGAGTCAAAATGTTTTTTTTTTTTAAATTCAAGTTCACTCAAAGACGTTCCGTATTCAGCCATGTTTCTTTTAATATTTTATCGAATATTACGTTATAAACATCATTAATTGCAAAAATATTATAATTTTATCTTAAAGTACATAAAATAAGAGAGTTTAAATATTTTTAGTTCTTTATTTAATAGATTTAGGCGAACATGCATGATTATCAAATTCAGATACCAAAAAGGAACGAACCTAATGTAATCTGAAACTCTCACTTATCAGATCTCACTTCACTCGAGAATAGGTCGCTTTACAGATTACCGAATAGTTTTCACTTTAGATGAGTTTCGAAATGAAATCGGAAATGAGATATGTATCGAAATCGATTATGGTTTTTTACGGAATCGCACAGCAGGGCTTAAAGATGGAATATCTCTATGATAGGAAAACGTTTCTTTCATAACCCAACCCTAAATGAGAGCTGGAGACCTGTATTCACACAAAGCAACACAACTACACCGTTGTGTGTAGTTATTTGGCTGTCGTGTTCTGTAAGGGGGAGGCTTTCCCCAGTCGGACTTGCTTGCTAGTATGGTGCCCTAAAGTAAATCCTGGTCCTCTCTTAATTTACAATAAATAAAATCAGTGATGATACTTTACAAATATATCTGATAAAATTTTTTTTTTTAAATCTCGACAACATTAAATTTCTAAAATTATCCAAAAGCAATTTAGTGTTATATCTACCTAATAGTACATATATTATAAAACAAAACTATTCAATTTAATAAGAAAGAATCAACTGTAAATACTGATAGTATGAGAATTTTCATAAATCTTGAAATCCCAAATTGCTAATTTTAAAATACTGAAATAACAACCATTTTAAAAACCACGAATTAATAACCTCCTTTTGTGAAGTATAATGCACCCCATGGTTATAAAGATTCAAAGAACAATAACATATTTATAAAGTAGATAGAGATATTTTTTGAACACCATATATAACTTTTCTCCCGCTACATTTTGTTACCTCGGAATTAGGAACCAAATACATCGGAATTAGGATCTTTACCACGGAATTAGGGGCTACGGACATTTTTCATATTTTATTTATTATTTAATACAAATCAAGGTCTAAACGTTAATCTTTAGTCTATTTCGATAGTCAAATAAACAAAGATTCTGATAAAAATAACAAAACCTCCAAAAAGGTATAGTAAATGCTTAATTTTCGATGCTCTTTCGAGTTTTGGTGAAAATACCGCGGATCAAGGTGCCGTTACCTTAGTTATTTATTATTTTAAATAAAAATACTTGATCTCTGTGTTCACGCCTTAATCGCAATGATTGGATTTGTGGTACGGAATTTTTAAATCTATAACCAAGTCTCCTCAGGAACTTGTTTTGAATTTTTTCAACCTGTTCGACGTGAGTAGCATAAAAGGGGTTCCACACCGTAGAGGCATATTCTAAGTGGCTTCTGACTAATGAATTATACAACATTATGTAAGTGGCCATATTTTTAAAATCTTTGCACTGTCGGAATACAAAACCTAGCATTTTGTAAGCTTTGGCAGTTGCTCTCTCTATGTGAGAAGCGAAGTCCAGCTTATTGTCAAGGTATACTCCCAGGTCTCTCACCTCATTCACCCTTTTAATCGAACTGTTATTAAATTTATAATTGTAATTAATTGGTGACTTTTTTCGCGAATACGTTATTGAGTAACACTTACCAATATTTAATTTTAAATCATTTGTTGAACAAAATTCATAATTTTTTTTTCAATTCGTTCTGAAATAGCTGACAGTCTTCCATAGAATTAACAAATGCAAAGAGTTTTGTGTCATCAGCATACAGTAAAGCTTTAGTATAACAAAAACACTGCATGACTCCATTAATAAAAATATTAAAGAGAAGGGGGCCGAGGTGGGAGCCCTGGGGTACACCAGAAGTGATAGCTACAAAGCTAGATGTATAACCCTTGATCGCTACTGCCTGTGTCCTATCGCGCAAATATGAAGTGAGCCATCTTAGTAGATCACCATGTATACCGATATTTTCCAGTTTGAATATTAATAAATTGTGCGAAATTTTATCAAATGCTTTGGAAAAATCGGTATACACGGTATCCACCTGAAAACCTTTCTCCATTGCATCTAGGGTTATATCTAGAAATTCACAAAGATTTGACTCCATAGATCGCCTACTAATGAAACCATGTTGGTTAACTGTTATTATTGGTCTAGTTACCGGAAATAGGGCATCATAAATTATCTTTTCAAAAAGTTTAGGCACGACAGACAGTTTGGATATACCACGATAGTTAGCGATGTTGTGCTTATCACCACTTTTAAAGATAGGAACAATGGTTGATTGTTTCCACTTCTTCGGCATAACACCCAATCTCAAAGAAATATTAAAAAGTAATGCAAGAGGTTCTGATAATCGCGTGTGACAACTTTTGAGGAAAACCGGATGAATGCCATCGGGACCAGTACCTTTGCCAATATCCAGCTTCTTTAAGTACTTCTCAACGACAAAGCAATCAATGTAGACGGAATGAATGATGCAATCATTACTAACCTTATAGTTAGGCACAGTGTTGCTTGAAGGAGGTTCAAAAACAGATTTGAAAAATGAATTAAATAGATCAGCAATTAATTGACCCTCTGATGCATAAGTGTCACCAAGGTACAAAGTATCTGGAATACCACAGTTACTACGCTTAGATTTTATGAATGACCAGAAATATTTGGAGTTGAATTGAATATTTTTCTCTGTGTTACTAATAAATTTATCATAGCATAAAATCTCGAGTTCTTTGGCCTCGCGTCGTACAATTGAAAAGTTATCATAATCCGCCTGTCTCCCATATATTTTCCATTTTCTATGTAATTTCAATTTTCTCTTAGTTAATCTAATTAAATGTTTATTAAACCAATCCGGATATTTATTGTTATGTTTAACGAGCTTTTGTGGTACTAACCTATCTATAATATCGTTTATAATTGTATAGAAATTATCCACTGCGAGATCAATATTGTTTGAGTCAAGATGGGCTGCCCAGTTAATATTAGACAATTAAAAATTGATTAGGTCGTAGTCAGCTGCATGAAAACGTCTAACTATTCGAGGGGCAGGACGCAAACTTGATGTGTAATCAATTTTTATGTCAATACAGAGAGACGGGTGGTGTCCATCCTCAGGCAATGACAACGGTGTGACCCGCTGCACCGAACATACGGAGTCACTTATTACCAGATCTAATTGTCTATTATTTATATTGTTAATATAATTAAATTGGCACAAGTCATTGAAGCACAAGAATGCAAGAATTTGAGAAGTTAACATGTTTTCCTGTGGATTTTCTAGATTCAATTTATTATCAGAAGAATTGAGATTGATAACCCACCTTGCAGCCCTTATGTTAAAATCACCCACTAAAAAGAACTTGTCATTAGGAAATTCAATTTTAAGATCAGATATATACTCATAAAAAGATAGTTCAGCTGCCGCCTGGCATTCGTTTTGTGGAAAATAACAACAAAACAAACGTAACATTGTCAAAGTTGGTGCGCTATTTAATAAAATATTAACACAGGTCACACTAGCATCATACATAAAAGGTAACACTCGTTGTCCCTGCATGCTTACACTTATCCCACGGCGAACAGCAATCATGGTACCACCACCTTTTTTAACTGCCAAATTATCATAATCGCGATCAGTACGGTACACGTTGTAGCGTGGGTCAAATAATTCCGCGTCATATATGCCCGGCAATAGCCAAGTCTCACTTATACATATTATATCGTAGTTAGAGTTTAGCACATTTCTATAAAATATTTTATCCTTAGTTCTTAAACCTCTAACGTTTTGATAAAAAACGTTAAGACTCATTATAAATAGAAAATTTTAACTAATAGATATATTGTGGTATTTATATGTAGATTCAACATTAATATACTGATAAAAAAATTAAATAATAATAGGTAATACACGTATTTCGACTCCAAATCCCATCGAGTTAATTTTGCAACATATAAACGTGTATAACTTAGTAGTACTTGCAACAACATCTATACATATAATAAAATCGTAACCAAGTCGCGTCTGTACATTGATTTTTTTTTCAAAAAAACAATTTATATACGTTGTATTTATGTTACTGAGGCCAAAAATGTGGTTTTTAGAATTTTTGTCTGTTTGTCTGTGTGTCTGTTTGTCTGTTTGTGGCCGCGTTTGTGCGCGATAAACTCAGCAACCACGCAACCGATTTAATTGCGGTTTTCACTTATATATTGTGGCAACCTTCCCATAACATATAGGCTTTATTTTATTCTAATCGGTTCACAAATAAAAAAGTTATGGCCACTTTAATAACACACGTGCTATACAAGAAACACGCTTCGATTTATTTAGCTAAAACTTTTTAAAATGTAGTTTGTAAAACCACGTTTGAAGTTTATATGAAAATAAATTTTAAAAAAATAATGCGAGGTTTCGGAGATATAGCAATCACCAATTTAAGTTGAACTCTCATTAATATCGGCGACCATATTAAAAAGAGATCAGCTGACTGGTACATCACGTGTTAACGGTACTAGCTTAAAAGTGACCATTTTACAACGAAATGTAATAGAAGCAGACATTTTATCAGGATGCGGTGCAGGTGATAATCTTTTATGCCCCGGGTTCTTTTGATTCCAAACAATTTTCCGTTTAGCATCTCCGGGAAACTCTATGTTTTAATCCCTGAAGTCCACGCAAACGAAGTCATAAACACATATCAGCTATACATCTATACACACATTAATAAAATTGAAGTGTCTGTTTGTAATATCAAAATAACAGCTTTCTATTAAAATCATGTGGCTGTTTACATAGCACTAACAACAGAAATACAATATTAACAGTTTTATCTCTCTATCTGTTTGTTGTAGCTAAAATCGTCTTTGATAAAACTAAAACTATATAAATATACTATAAGTACGAATAAAATGCGTTAATCATGCCAAGACCTAAGACAATCACTGACTAAATTAAACGCCTAATAAAACTTAAACACAAACTATAAAATATTACTATAAAATGAATGCTATTTCATTTTGTGTAGGCGCTAACATTTAACAATACCTTAATTTAGGTAATCAGGAAAGCAGCACAGAAAAGAAAATACTCCACCGAATCTGTCTATCTGGTCACGATAAAGTCAATAACTACCAAACAAAATTTCATACGATTTTCACCAGTAGACGGCGTGATTCTTTCATTATAGTTTTGCGAGCGTGAATTGGCTGAAATATTACGATGATAGTTGAGCAAGTCAGAAAAATCCTGCCGTTGGAGGCAATGTTATTTGCAAATAGATCTAAAAAACTCCGCGATACTATGTGTCTATCTTCGACCAAAAAAATCACTCACAGCGAAACGCATGATCGGCCTCTGTCTCATCGGCATACTTAACTGATATATATTTTTAACTGAATTTTTAAAGATGAGGTTCCATTTCATTGCTTTTTTATCCCTGAACATCGTCATCGTAATATTTTCTTTTTAAGTGACCGACATAGCTCGAAAAATTGCCTCAATTAAGTGACAATGGGCAGGGCATATAGCTCACAGAACCGATGACCGTTGGGGCAGAAAGGTTCTAGAGTGGCGACCACGAACTGGAAGACGCAGCGTGGGCAGGCCTCCAACAAGGTGGACCGACGACCTGGTAAACGCGGGCAACCGATGGACAAGGTCAGCTCAGGACCGAATGATGTGGAAAACCTTGCAGGAGGCCTCTGTCGAGCAGTGGACCTCTTATGGCTAAGATGGAACTACTTTTGTGGCAAACAAGCATATGGCCCACCTGATGTTAAGCAGTTACCGTAGCCTATAGACGCTTGCAATACCAAAGGTATCACTTGCGTGTTACCAACTCATACTTTACACCAGGGCTTAGATGGGAGTATCCCTGGGATAGATATACGTTTCTTTCAAAACGAATGCCTAAGTGAGCGTTGGAGACCTATACTCACACACAGTCTTCTGTAAAGTGGAGGTCCTTCCCTCTCTTTAAAAAATCTCTTATAAATCTTTTTGTAATTGGATGGATAATCTTTCATATTGTTCTCAGTTTTTCAGAAAGCCAGTTCTGGTGATGGGTTCCGTAAGGAAGTTAGTAACCTCCTCAAATATTATAGGCACACTGCAATGAATCAAACAAATGCATTCAGGAAGCATCAATTCGTTAGTGAAACTAATAAAGAATACTGCAGATGACCAACTTCTCAATGATAAATATTTTTCCGATGGAGATCAGACATAATGTATCTCAATTATGGTAATTAAATGACAGTAACTAATCACATTCAATAAGCAAATTAAAATGGTACAATTGAACTAATATTATGATACAGCCGGATATAGGCACCGAAACTTCGTAATTAAACAATGTACAAAGTAAAAAATGCATAGTTTCGGAGATAAAGATAATAATTAACAGATACCTATATACCGAATTTAGCTGAACTCTCACTAATATGGTCGACAATATTAAATAGGGTTCAATTTACTGATTTTTCATTCAGTTTTGTTCCGAAAGCTTATATAAAGTACTATAACTGTATTAAAAGAACAATGGATTAAAAGGAAAGTTAAATTTCTGAAATCCTTGAGCACTACGACGGACCATTATGCCCTTTAAGAATTTAATAAATTTTTAGCCCACATAAACTGTGTAACAGTACCTATCAGGTTAGAAGTGACCATTTTAAAACGAAATGTAATAGATGTAGAGATTTCTACAGGGTATGGCACAGATAATACATAACAATACATAAATTCAAACTATTAGCTAGGCGATGGGCCAATTAAGGTTATTCACGTTTGCGCTAAGACAATTTGAAGAGCAGAACAATCATACAAACAAGGAATATTTCTTCATGAAGTTTATTAATTGCAGAATCTAAATGTTTACAAGAAAAACGTGACTGACTAATCAACAAACGCACAGTTTAAATCACTAGACACTCAGCTATTATGATATAGGCGTCCGCAAAGAAAGGTTTTTTTAAATGTAACCACTAAAGATGAAAATCAGCCGATGAAAGTTTGTATAGGGATAACAGCTGAAGCTTTGAGATTTCCAGTAAAAGACTGAACACGCGAACGAAGTCGCGGGTACAGCTAGTGATAATATAAGTATGGTAGAAGGTGTTTTCTTGGCAGATATCAAACATTATTATAACATCAATTGAAACATAAATTATACTGTGAACATTGAGAAACAATATGGTACACATAAATAACAAACAAAATAAAATAAGAAAAAATAAAAATATTATTACATGTGAAACGCCAATAGTCCTTATACGATTTTGTTTAACGATTCATCAGACGTGATATGTATGATTGGTGACTGATCGCTGCGGCGTACCATTATCGTACAGTTTCGAACCCAGCAGTACACGTAGCCTTTTTCCTTTGCCAACCGTTTGGCCTCTCTAAGTAGGTATTTGTTTTTTGCAGAGAGGTGATCATTGAAAAATATTTTCTTGTTGCTCAGTGCACCAGAAATACCAATATCCCCAGCAGTGCAATTTTTTAATTTGCGTAACAACAACAAAAAGTCATCTTTTTTATATCTCGAGTGCATTTTGAGAATAATTATTGGCTTTGGTGTTTTATTGTCGGAGTCGTTCTTAACTGCTACTCGGGTGACAAAATCAATGTCGGTATCTATGTTGATGGCAAATTTGCATTTTTGTGCCAAAGAACTAATTAAGTTCAAAAGGTTTTCACTTTTCCTCTCCGGGACGCCATTAATTTGTATGTTTGACCGTCGGACCCATTGTTCGTTACGATGATTGTTATTAGAGATGTCGTCGAAGTCCGACCGCAGACGATCGATCTCCTGTTTTAACGCTATATTCTCATCTTTAAGATTATAGATCTGTGCGTTTATAGACGAGATTGTGCATTCAAATGTATTTATTTTTGTCTCCCACGCACTAACTGTAGTTGAAAGCTTCTTTAACTGTTCGTTCACATCGGTTTTGAATGAATCAAGGGATAATTGTAACGCATTAAATCGCGAATCCAGATGTTGCATAATAGCATTCCCATCGATATTAATCATAGAATGCGACGAGCTGCTCTGAGCATGAGGAATTAACGGACTATTATTATCTATATTTTTGTTGCCGCGCTTACATGGTGGACACTTCCACTTAATCTTATTCATAGGTAATATTTTCTTAAATTCCGTTTCATTCAGTCCCACACATGAGTAGTGGAATGAGTCTAGACATGCACAGCACTTAATCAAATCCTCCGTCTTTAAAACTTCGTGGCAATTCTTGCAATCCATATTAAAGAATTGCAATAAACAACAAATATATGTATATTATGTATAACCAAAATGGGTATTCAAACTGATTATTAATGAGAAGTTGTTATTCACTTAGCTGCATTCCCGTCCAAAGGAGCTGAAGCGCCATGCAAAGTAAGCGGCGCTTACGCGTCTCAGTAAACAACACTGGCCGATCACTGTATTGGACGAACACTAAAAAGGTTTTTATTGTTATTTCACTGTGTTTAGATGGAAAAGTACGTGAATTATAATGTCACTGTGAAGATAAATAGTTTCTGTCACCACTGAAATCGTCTTCGCACTTCAAAATTACTTATTTACCGATTATATCAATTAAAATTGTTGCACACATGTGTCGCGTGTAGGACGACGGGCGGCCATTAGTTTCATGAATCTAGATTTATCTAGATGACGTTATATTTTAGTTTAATGACGTTACCCGTTATCTAAATAACGTTATCCTTTATCTAGATGACGTTGCCCTTTATCTAGATGTCGTTATTCTTCATCTAGATGACGTTATCATTTTATCTAAATGATGTTATCCTTTATCTAAATAACATTATATTTTGACTTAATGACGTTACCCGTTATCTAAATAACGTTATCCTTTATCTAGATGACGTTGCCCTTTATCTAGATGTCGTTATTCTTCATCTTGATGACGTTATCATTTTATCTGAATGATGTTATCCTTTATCTAAATAACGTTATATTTTAACTTAATGACGTTACCCGTTATCTAAATGACGTTATTTTTGTATCTAAATAACGTTATCCTTTATCTAGATGACGTTATATTAGTATCTAAATAACGTTAACCTTTATCTAGATGACGGTATACTTTTCTCTAGATGACGTTATTATTTTATCCAAATAACGTTATCCTTTATCTAGATGACGTTGCCCTTTATCTAGATGTCGTTATTCTTCATCTAGATGACGTCATCATTTTATCTGAATGATGTTATCCTTTATCTAAATAACGTTATATTTTAACCTAATGACGTTACCCGTTATCTAAATAACGTTATTTTTGTATCTAAATAACGTTATCCTTTATCTAGATGACGTTATATTAGTATCTAAATAACGTTAACCTTTATCTAGATGACGGTATACTTTTCTCTAGATGACGTTATTATTTTATCCAAATAACGTTATCCTTTATCTAGATGACGTTGCCCTTTATCTAGATGTCGTTATTCTTCATCTAGATGACGTTAACATTTTATCTGAATGATGTTATCCTTTATCTAAATAACGTTATATTTTAACTTAATGACGTTACCCGTTATCTAAATATCGTTATTCTTTATCTAGATGACGTTATATTTTAGTTTAATGACGTTACCCGTTATCTAAATAACGTTATCCTTTATCTAGATGACGTTGCCTTTTATCTAGATGTCGTTATTCTTCATCTAGATGACGTTATCATTTTATCAAAAAGACCTTACCATTTTATCTAAATGATGTTATCCTCTATCTAAATGGCGTTATATTGAATCCAAAATTTGTAACCTTTTATCTAAATAACGTTGACCTTTATCTAGATGACGTTATTCTTCATCTAGATGACGTTATTATTTATCCAAATGACGTTATCATTTTATCTAAAAGGCGCTATCATTTTATCTAAATGATGATATCCTTTATCTAAATGACGTTATTTTTGTATCTAAATAACGTTATCCTTTATCTAGATGACGTTATATTTGTATAAAGCTGGTGGCTGTGCCCCAGCGCTAGTTCCTTCGGGCGCAGTCAGGGTGGGTCGCAGCGGTATGGGCACAGTCGTTGTGTCCTGTCCCGTGGCGGCAGCCTAAAAGCTGGCCGACGGCAAACGGCTGTTGGTGGGCCGGGTGTCGGTCCAGGTGAAGCTCCTGCAGGACAGGCCTCCGAGGTGCTTCCGATGCCTAGGGCTTGGACACCTAGGTGTCCAATGCACGGCGCAAGTGGACCGCAGCGACTGCTGCTATCGCTGTGTGGTGGACTTGGACGGCTTGGTCGCAATAGTGTCGTCAGTGACTGCCGGAGCCCCGTCCCTCAACACCATCTCGAGGGGCCAGGGCTATGCTGCAGTTCGTCTGGGGGAGATAGCCGTCGTCGGGGTGTATTTCTCTCCAAATTGACCGCTCGCCGAGTTCGAGGGATTCCTCGACGGTCTGGGCACCGTCGTTGCTCGATGCCAACCCTACCCGGTCGTCGTCCTCGGGGACTTCGACGCCAAATCTATGGCTTGGGGATCTCCGAGGACAGATGTCAGGGGTGGTTTGCTCGAGGAGTGGGCCGTAGAGTTAAGCCTACTCGTTCTTAACCAGGGCACCGCGAACACGTGTGTGCGACAGCAGGGTGGGTCGATTGTCGATCTGACATTCGCAAGCCCTGCTTTAGCACACCGTGTCAGAGGCTGGCGCGTCATCGAGGATGTGGATACCGGATCACCTCTACATCCGATTCGACGTCTTCTCCCAGACCTCGGGCGTCCCAGTCATAGCGGCCCCTGGGAAGAACAGTCCGCGGCGGGCACTTAAACGCTTGGACCGGGAGGCGCTCCTGGAGACTTCCATCGCTCAAGCCTGGTGCGATGCACCGGACAGGCCTGACGATATCGAGTTGGAGGCCGAGTGGTTCCAGGATGCGTTGACGCAAATTTGCGATGCGATGCCTCGGGTCCACACTCGACCTGCGAGGCGCCAGGTGTACTGGTGGACGGAGGACATCACCCAATTACAGAGCGATTGTGTGGTGGCTCGGCGCCAGTACACCAGGTATCGCAGAAGGCGTTGCCGTCCTCCCGATGCCATGGCTAGGGAGGCGGAACTATACGAGGTGTATAGAGCGGCCAAGAAGTCCTTGCAGCTGGCGATCAAGCGAGCCAAAATATTGGCCCGTGAAGAGTTGTTTCGCGACTCTGGACCGGGATCCCTGGGGACGTCCATACCGTATGGTAAGGGGCAAACTCCGCCCCTGGGCACCCCCGCTGTCTCAGAGTCTTCAGCCCCAGCTCTGTTCCCTGACAGGTCGGAGCATCCTCCGCCGCCGATGGTTCTGCCTTCCATGGTATCTGACGCGGACAATGACGACGTACCTGAAGTGACCCGGGTCGAGCTCCAGGTGGCGGTGCAACGTTATGGGTTGAGAAGAAGAAGATAAAAGGTAACGTATTTTACATAAAATATACTTACTAGATTACAATCAAATCTTCACTGAGTATCGAGCATTTACAACACGCAGGAAAGCACTTACAAGGGTATTTGCCATGCTTTTCACCTTCTGTATTGGACATTCATACCTGTCTGATGCTTTAATGAGGACTGAGGTTATCCCTATAATTAAAAATAAGACAAGGGACCTCTCTAGTCTTAGCAACTACACCTATATCACTTGCGACTGTTATAGCTAAAGTACTGGATAGTGTCCTTGACAAATATTTAGGAAAACATATAAGCTCACATGACGCTCAGTTCGGCTTCCGGGCTGGGTTGTCAACAGAAAGAGCGATATTGAATCTCAAGCGCTGTTCCAGTATTATACCAGCAGGAATACACCAGTGTACGCATGTTTTCTGGACTTATCAAGGGCGTTCGACCTTGTAGTGTATGAAAAACTATGGCAATAGTTGTCTAATGAAACTGAGCTGCCTGACGAATTTATATCGCTCTTTAAGTACTGGTACAGCAATCAGTGTAATTATGTAAGATGGGCAGGGTCACTGTCTGATACGTATAGGTTAGACTGTGGCGTGAGACAGGGTGGCCTGACTTCACCTAAGCTCTTTAACTTGTACGTAGATGGGCTGATCCGTGAGCTCAGTAGTATACCGGTAGGCTGTTCAATCGATGGTGTGATGATTAATAACATCAGTTTCGCGGATGATATGGCTATAATATGCCCGTCTGTCTGTGCTTTGAGACGCCTACTAAAGGTGTGTGAGACCTATGCAGAAGGTCCATGGACTCAGGTATAATACAAGCAAAAGTGAGATGATGGTATTCAAGTCCGGTAGAAAGAGCTATGACATTGTCCCACAAGTAACATTAAATGGCAGTGCCCTCAAGAGAGTGTCACAGTTCAAGTACCTGGGTCACTGGGTCACCGAGGGGCTCACCGACGATGTTGACATGGAAAGGGAGCGCAGGGCATTGGCAGTCAGAGCGAATATGCTGGCCCGTAGGTTTGCACGTTGCTCTGCACAGGTGAAAGTTACTTAATTTAAAGCATACTGTCAGACCTTTTATACGTGCAGCCTATGGGTCAAGCATACGCAAATGGCTTATAATGCCCTGCGGGTCCAATATAATAAGCGTTCAGGATGTTGATGGGGTTGCCACGCTTTTGTAGCGCATCAGGTATGTTTGCAGACGCTCAAGTGGATGGCTTCACAGCTATACATCGCAAGAGAATAGCGTCCCTGATGCGCCGCCTGCGGGGCGGCTCCAACAGCGTCCTGAAACCTATTGTAGACCGAATGGACACAGACTGTGCCTTTATGGAGTACTGGACAAAGGTCCATGTGTCACACTCGTCTCGGCTTGTGACCATTCGGTAATTTTATAGTATTTTTAATTGTATGGTATTTTATTTTATTTTATTTAGTTATTGTTATGGATTGTTTTAATATTTTTAAAGAATCTGAAATAAATAATTTGAATTGAATTGAATTTTATCTAAAAGACGTTATTATTTTATCTAAATGATGTTATCCTTTATCTAAATGACGTTATTTAAGTAAAAAAATAAATATTTTAAATCAAAAAAATTACAGCGTGTATTGACCACAGACTCAACATATAATTCAATAAAAATAGTTTAGTAAATTTTATCTTTATTGCTATTTAAAATAATAAAATGCACTCACTTTTTTAAAGTATTGCGGTCGAATTTCGACAACTGAGTGACAGTCTAGTAGCAATAAATAGGCATCTTAGCAAATATTTTAAAGAAGATTCTACAACTTTCTCAAAATATTGTAGATCTCTTATTAAATATTAACTTCATTAACTTATTTTGTTTTTAATTATAGTTTAGTTTTTCGCATTTTCTGGGAAAATTTACCATAGTAATGTATAATATATTTTTTACACCATCAGAAAGTAGAGACTTCAAGGAACAAAAAACTCACAAACTTTTTTAAAAAAGCAGATATTTTGACGGGAGATTTTTTGATCGAAAATTAGGGTGCTTTTTCGATATTAAGTTAAAACAAGGTAAAAAAATAGATATTTTAAATCAAAAAAATTACAGCGTCTTTGGGACATAATAAGGTAAGTTTTCACGAAATTTTGTGAAAAAAAAGTTCTTTTTGTAAAAGATAAAAATAAAAAACCAAAAACTCTGTTATTTGAATTTTTCACATACATTTTGAGGTTATGTGAAAAAAGTGTGAATACAAAAGTTGTAGATCTTTTTATTACCCGACTACGGCGAATCAAAAAGGAGGGTTATGATTTTGACCTGTATGTATGTTTGTATGTATGTATGTATGTTCATCTGTTCCCGCATAACTTCTAAACTATTTATTATAACTTGACAAATGAGGTATCGTTAGAAACGTCTTGATTGTCTGCTGGTTATAAGCTATGTGACGTCACAATAAAATCAATATGGCGTCCTCTGTGGGACCTGAAACCTAAAAATAAAAACTAAATTTCTTTAAAAAGTGCCGTGATGGGTATCAAATGATAGGATTTAATTTGCAGGTTTCGAATATGTAAATATTACTAGCTTTCGCCCGCTGGTGTGCCTGCATTGATTGTTTGTTAGTTAGTTTAGATCAAATCTTGCTTGCAAGATTTGAACCAGTTTTCGATGTTTGATTGAGCTGAAATTTGGTATACCGACGGCACTTTGGTGACAATGTAATAATGTAGTACCATGGAGCTGGTCTGATGATGCAGTCAGAAGGTGGGCAAATGACCTCGTCAAATAAAAAAGATATCCGCGTCGTGTTTAGATGCAATGGATTTATCTTGACAAGTACTATATTCTTAGGTGGGTGTTCAGGATATAATGATGAAGTCGGAAGATGGCCATAGGAATTCGGCAACGAAACAAGATAGCCGCGTCGTGTTTGGGTTCGTTACATATATCTTTACGAGTACTTTATACGTAGGTGGGTGTTCAGGACGTGGTGATGAAGTTGGGAAGTGGCTATAGGAACTCTTCAACGAAACAAGATAGCCGCGTCGTGTTTGGGTTCTTTACATATATCTTTACGAGTACTTTATACGAAGGTGGGTGTTCAGGACGTGGTAATGAAGTTGGGAAGGGGCTATAGGAACTCTTCAACGAAACAAAATAGCCGCGTCGTGTTTCAGTGCGATGGATTTATCGTGACAAGTACTATATTCCTAGGTAGGTGTACAGAACGTGATAATAAAGTCGGAAGGTAGCCAAAGGAACTCTTCAACGAAACAAGATAGCCGCGTCGTGCTTCGGTGCGATAGATTTATCTTGATGAGCACTATATTCTTAGTTGGGTGTTTAGGACGTGATGATGAAGTTAAACGGCGGCCACAGGAACTTTCCAACGAAACAAAGTAGCCGCGTTATATTTCGGTGTGATAGATTTATCTTGTAAGTACTATATTCTTACTTGGGAGTTTTGGACGTGATGATGAAGTTGAACGGTGGCCATAGGAACTTTCCAACGAAACAAGATAGCCGCGTTGTGTTTCGGTGCGATGAATTTATCGTGACAAGTACTATATTCTTAGATGGGTATTCACGACGTGATGATGAAGTTGGAAGGTGCCCATGAGAACTCTTCAACGAAACAAGGTAGCCGCGTTGCGTTTTGGTGCGATGAATTTATCTTGACTAGTACTATACTCCTAGTTAAGTGTTCAGGTTGTGATGATGAAAGTCGGAAGGTTGCCATAGTTACTTTTTAATAAAACAAGATACTCGTAGAAGCATCGTATATGGGCTCATTAGATTTATCTTGACGGGATTACCCATCAAACCGAAACAGGTAATATGCTTCTAAATTATGACCTAAAAGCATATTAATACTTCTAAGTGGTGTTTAGTGTGTGATAATGAAGTCGAAAGCTGGCCATAGGAACTCTAACGAAACAAGATAGCCGCGTCATGTTTGTTGGATTTATCTTGACAAGAACTATATTTCTAGGTCGTGCTTAGGATGTGGTGTTGAAATTTAATATTTAATGCCCCTCATATTTATGTTATGTAATATGTAATGCAAATTGAATATATCCTAAAGCTACATTGTATAATATTGTCTTAAAAATAAAACCCCAAAATAATTCAAATAAAATAAAGTTTAAAAACTAAAACCCGACTACTTAAAAATCGTCCTCTGAAAAGTATGAAATAAATAAATTTTATATAGGTACAGAGGGTAGCCGTGGTCGTATGCCACCTTTTACATAACAATATAGCGATCCTTAGGGCAAGGTGGCATACGACCACGGCTACCCTCTGTACCTATATAAAATTTATTTATTTCATACTTTTCAGAGGACGATTTTTAAGTATTAGTCGGGTTTTAGTTTTTAAACTTTATTTTATTACCTACAACTTGGCAATTAAATTTTTTTCATAGGACTTGAAGTTTTGCCGGAAATCAAGATAAACCGTTTTTTACCCTTAAAACTCACCCCCTTCCACTTCCCGATCTCAGATCGCCCGTAATTTATTTTTCCTTTAATTTTTGTTATATTCTCTTCCATTTCCAATGGGTTTCATCCCACTACGATTTTTTTTGGTTTCAAAAATTATCGACCCTGGTCTAAGAGTGAGAGAGACTAAATATACATTTGGTTAAGGTTTTTAGGTTTAAAGACCAGCGAACTAACTTTTCAAGTAATTATCTATGTATATATGTATCAGAACGATGTTTAGTACTATTAACGCCATCTATTAATTTTGCTTTGAACCATTTTATTTGTTGAAGTTAGTGTAGCCGCGAAATGATGAGGTTCTTATGTATGCCACTAGATGGCAGCACTAGTACTTTTACAAAAGAAAGTATTATATTATTACATCTATACTAATATTTTAGAGGTGAAGAGTTTGTTTTTTTTATTTGTTTGGTTGAACGCGCTTATCTCAGAAAGTTCTGGTTCGATTAGAAAAAAACTTTGTTGAAAAGTGCAGGAAGGTTTCATGATCAGTAGCGGAACAGATATAGGTATGTATTGCAAAATCGGGAAAAATATTCCAAATTACCACGAGGACGAAGTTGCAGGCGATCCCTAGTTGTTGTATAAGACTCAAAGAGTAAGCGTGTTTTTACTTCACGTCCTGCCCATCCACGCTTTGCCTCACCGGTGGAAAACCCCCTTCATCATGGCCATTGATAGGTAAACAAAAACTAGAAACCTACACATCGCAGTCAAACTCATTTATTCATTTAGATCAAATACATGATACTTATGAACGTCATAAAAACAAATGCCAGCATAATTTTTCCTATGGCCAATTCCCTGACTATGCACCTCGAGAAGAATTGGCAAGAAACTCGGGTCACTCTTTTTAATCGCCAGAATATAACATTTACAATTTGGAATAGGTTACAATATTAGTGGTAACGAAAAAGAACGGAAACCAATATACCATACAGAATGAAATTAAGATAAGTAGGTATTTAATTTAATTAAATAAGAAACAATATGTGTTAAAAAAAAAGAATGAATTTAGTATGGTACAATGTACAAACAACTAAGACCTAAGGCAAGTAACTATTTAGTAATCTGTGCCTAAGGTATAGGTACAAAATTCCTGTTCTGGAATGCTGGTGCCTGAAGTAGGTACAAATTACCTGTGTTACAGGTCACCAGGTAAATGAAGGTATGTAGCGGGCATTATGCGATTGTTCATAACTTAAATAAAACAACTGAGTACCTGAAGCTTATTGCAACAGCTCTACTAAAGAACCTGTAAAATCTTCATCATTATCCTTATATGACAGACCAAGTACATGCTTTGTACTTTATAACAAAGATATTCCAATATAAATTATAATGCGGTGGTGGCCGAGTGGGCAACAGACTTGCATGCAAGAGGTGCGAGTTCGATCCCGGGTGGCAGTACCAATGTGAATTTCATTTTGTGGAGTTTATATTATGTACTAATCAAAAGATTCGCTATCTGCTAACGGTGAAGGAAAACATCGTGAGAAAACCCACATGTCTTAGAAGAAGAAAGCCATGTCTGATTCACCAACCCGCATTAAGACAGCGTGTGTGAAAAACCTCTTTCTATCTCTCTCTTATAGATATATGATAGAGGAGAGGAGACCCGTGCCCAGCAGTGGGACATATATGGGTTGCTATTACTATTATTCCAATAATATTAGTATTAGTTTTATAAGTACCTTCATTAATATTATGAACCCTATAAATACTATAGTAAGCAGTGTTTGGATCGAGTTTATTTCTTTTAATAGAGGAAGGGTATTCAGCGCGGATCCCAGGATTTGATTTAGGGGCACAGAGGTAGGGTGAGGGTGCATTTTATCTTATTAAATTTACTTAATCTCTCAGAAAAGTGATAAATGAAAAGGTAAGACGAATTGGTCACCAAATCTCACCACCTCTCGCCACCGACAGGGAGTTCATCCTCACATCCTTGCACCTCAAACTTGCCGTACCGTAAGATTCCAGAGGAATTTCTTACCACGTACGATTAGGCTGTGGAATGAGCTCTCCCTGCCGAGATTTTTCCAAAAGACTATAGCATGGGGTTCTTCAAGAAAGGAGTTAAAAGGTTTTTAAAGGGTCGGCAACGCGTGAGTGACACCCCTGGTGTTGCAAACGTCCATAGGCTACGGTAACTGCTTACCATCAGGCGGGCCGTATGCTTGTTTGTCTCCTTGGTAGTATAAAAAAAAAAAAAAAAAAAACAATCAAATGCTTGCATTTTTTTTTCCTATGGCCAATTCGCTGACTAGGGTAGGACCAAGAAGATTTGGCAAGAAACTTGGGCCAGTCTTTTTTTTCGGCAGCCTAGAATATTCAATCGATAATTGTCTTTATATGACTCTCGTTCCTTTCGAGGTTGGGAAGGCCCTTAGTGTGGGATGCTACCTGTGTAGATAATTTGGCGTCTTCCCATCTTTCATTGACTGGCATTAAAGTGGGTTCGGCCGCCACTTCTGTAGAGTGTCTCAGGCTATGAAAGTCTCGGTGAGACTTACATTTTTGAGCCGTTTGGGTTGTAACTCTAGGACCATGGGGTCCAAGTGCCCATAAATTGAGAGAGATATCTAAGCGTATAGTCGAGTCATCTCACGTTCCAAAGGCTAGCCTTTACTTGGCCTTGCAATCCAGCGTCGAAATGTGGCCAATCTTTTGGGCACCTCTCCTTAGAACTGCGACCTCAATCAGATATTTTATTTATACGTAATTATACCTTTAAATACAATATTTGATTATTTGTAAGTAGTTTAGGTTAAGTTACTTTTTTTAAATAACTAATAATGTTTATTGTCTTTCATTTTCATTGATATTTGTCTTCAAACGTCAAACGCCACAGTACTCATGCTATGTGAAATAGACTATAGAAGTAGGACTAAGGGGTCCTAGCAGAATATCAGCGCTGCAGCGTCTGCGATGTTGCAATTAATCGCTGAGCTAGGTCCTGTTTTGTCTTGTAACCATTATGTACATTTTTTTTAGATTACTGTAGTAAGATGTAAAGACAAAATAAATATTTTTTCTTTCTTTCTTTATTTTTTCTATATTTATGTTTTAGCCCCGACTTCGCCCGGGGTAAACTATTTTCAGCGCAACTTTCTTAATTTTTTTTTACATAAGAACCTTCTCCTGACAATAACGAAACATAACAAAAAAAGAATTGACGAAATCGGTTCAGCTGTTCTCGAGATTTGCGCTTAGCAACACATTCAGCGATTCATTTTTATATTAGAGACTAGCTGTTGCCCGCGGCTCCGCCCGCATAGATGTCGGTTATCGCGATAAAAAGTAGTCTATATGCTATTCCAGACTATAATCTATCTCTGTGCTAAATTTCATCAAGATCCGTTCAGAGCCTCAAGACAAGTGGCATAAGCGATAGTCGAATCGAAAAGTCAAAAAATAAAATGTATGGAATTTGACGTGAGTCTACGATTTAATGTAAACTTACGTCAAATCCCATACATTTCCTTGTTTGACTTTTCGATTTGACTATCGCTTATGCCACTTGTCTAGAGGAACAGTAGTTTTTGCGTGAAAGAGTAACAAACATCCATACATCTATTCTTACAAACTTGTGCGTTTATAATATTAGTAAGGATATAAGGTGCATGACACACTACGCGCTCGCCGAGTGCTTATATAACGTGAATTCGCAACTCGGCCCATTGATGTTCTACGTTGCACCGTGAGCTAGTATGTAGTATTGACTATTTACAGTGCGGTGTAATAGAAGGCCCCTCCGTTGTTAGTTGGCGGGGTGGGTTTATACTCGTTTGTTTCCCGGACGCGGAACAGTGAAAGCTTGTACACCGTGTAACAAGGTAAATATACTTTTACTCAGATATTGCAACGCGAACGTAATATTTCAAAACTAAAATTTGCGATGTGTTTTCCATTGAGTATTTAAAATAGCGTTTCTTATACATATTTTCGTGTGTTTTAAATATTTCTTATAGTGTGAATCTTTTACGATACTTTTCCAATAGAAGGTGATAGGTGTGTAATGATAAAAAGAAAACAAAAAGTGTATGTAATTAAAATGTGCATTAATACATGTGTAAACGCCTGATGTTTATCACTGAGGTAATGGACAAGGAAATAAGATAGGGGAGTATTTAAACGGGCGAATACAAATTCAATTTATGGGTGTCAAAATAACTAAGTAAAAAAAAGTAAATACCTACTTAGAGAGCGAAAATCTGAGGGCGAACACAATCTATCGAAATAAGCGCTTTGCTAGCTCAGCTCGCGCGTTGTTGGGGTCACAGTTCTAACCTAACATAACCTACTTGTCTGGTAGCATCTCGTTTCTGATAGCAATTTGAAACAAATGCATGAATTTCTAGTCGCTCAGCTAGTAATTAAGTCGCACGGCTAGAATTTACAGTATCTCATCATCAGTCGCTAAGTTTTTTTTTATTCGCTTTTACAACTGGTGGTTTTAACATCTCGAGTGGTCTAGCGGTTAAGATCACCTTGCATTTAACACCGTGTTGGGTCTAGTGGGTTTGTTTTACAAACTAAACAACGATAAAAGATATACCTACGACGCACGGTGTAGATACTTTTTTGTGTTCGTGAATTGATTGATAAGGCCCCTCTCCCTCAAAAAATGATGAAATAGAGGTGTAAATAAAACCATTTCTTGTTGGCATTTATAGACAAATGACTGCCAAAAATACAGTACTAATCTACAAGATGTGTTCATTATATGGTTTTGTCATAAATTATATAGTAATTCTAAATAGTTTGTAAAAAAATCATCGAATTAGCACCAAATTATTGAGATGTTAACCATTTTATGACTTTAATTTTTATCAAATAATACGAAAAAAAAACAATATTTGAAGAAAACATACAATACACCTATAATTTGGTTATGTTATATTTAGAATAAGTTTATATTTTAATTTATTAAAAATTAAAAAGACGTCCATTCAAAGAGTACATCTGTTTGTATCCCCGCGCTCGCCTAGAGAATTAGGTCGTGTTTGCTTCGCACAAATGCTCAAGGTCGTTGGCGATATCACAAGCCCTAGTGGCACTTTCGTTTTCATCTCAACGTAGAAAACAAGCCCTGTCTCGCAAGTTTACAAACATACTTGACTGCCTCGTTGGTCCAGTGGCCGCAGTATGCGCCTGCTGTGCACGAGGTTGTGGGTTCGATTCCCACACAGGACTAAACTTTGTGTGACCCACAAAGAATTGTTCTGAGTCTGGGTGTAATTTGTGTCCGTTAATTGAATGTTTGTAAAGTCCCCCGCGACACAGAGCTTGCTCTCTAGTGCGGGAGTTGTCTTTAAAACACAAATTACACCTAGACTCGGAACAAACATTTTTGAATCACACAAAATTTTCGTATGGTTATCGAACCCATGACCTCCAGATCAGTCACTAACCACTAAACCAACAGGCCAGTAATTTTTGTTGCTAGTATTTTTAATATTAAGGCCAAAGAAGTCACCCCATTCCATTACGATCCACTGATGGATCCAGGGTTTTTTTTTTTCCTCTTAAATCCACTGGTGAATCGTAGGATTTTTTTTCCTTCACGATCCTCTGGTGAATCCATTAAGTTAACGTGGTTAAGTACATGCGCTAAGTCTGTCAGAATTATAAAAACGTTATCTTCCAAGCAGTTCTGAAGCAGGCAGCCATACAGCCGTTTGAGCGTTAAAATCTAACTTAAATAGAACAATAATTATTTAATTGTTAGAAACTTTATAAGTGACATAGCTAACATTATTGTTTCCTCTCCTATTGTAATTATAGTACTGTATGTTTTTATACCGCAATAGATAATAATAATTATTATAGACTAGCTGTTGACCGCGGCTCCGCCCGCGTGGATGTCGGTTATCGCTGCAAAAAGTAGCCTATGTGTTATTCCAGACCATAATCTATCTGTGTGCCAAATTTCATCCAGATCCGTTCAGTAGTTTTTACGTGAAAGAGTAACAAACATCCATCCATCCATCCATCCATCCATTCTTACAAACTTTCACATTTATAATATTAGTAAGAATATTTTTCTTAAATCTAGTCTTCATTTTAATTGTCAACTTTTTTCTTTAGCTAAAGATGGGATCTGAATCCAAAGTGAGATCATGGGTTGATATTAATAAATTTAAATATTAAAGTGTACAATACATCAATGTTTCAGTCCACTGCTGGACATAGCTTATTCGCAACGCGAGTTATTTGACTGTGGTCTTCTGTAAGGTCGAGGAGTTCTGATCTTCAGTCAGACTTGCTCATTTGTATAGTATCCTACCTCACTTGAAAATACTACCAAAAGACCACAGTCAAATGACTACACACAGCGGTGTAGTTGTGTTCCTGTATTTGAGTACAGGTTTCCAGAGCTCATTTAGGCATTCGCTTTTAACAAAATGTTTTCCTACTCCGGGGAATTCCATCATAATTCCTGGTGTTTACTATTGTGTAGGCAACGTAAGTGTTACCTTTGGTATTACAAACGTCTACAGGCATACGGAAATTGCTTACCATGAGGATAAACAAAAATAAACCTCATTATTTGGAGTGGGTTAAAATTGTCTAATACACACATAATCATCACGACAATCTCCCAGTGGGGTAGGCAGAGACTATAGTACGCCAATTGCTTCGATCCAAACATCCTTCGCCTCCTTCGATTCTTGGTACTTGGTCCTTTTTTAGCAAATCCACTACTTAGTCGCTGTATGTTTTCCTAGGGCGGCCTCTAATTGTCTAATATAATATAATATTATTATTATCTGTAATGTGGTATATATAACAAATGACACCGTCAGCGCAAAAGTGGCTAACCCACAATTTTTCATATTCCAACTTATGTACTGAAAAGTGTCTTAAACCTGATAAATATTTCATGCACAATCGGCCTATCTCTAATTACTATACTGTGATAGGCCGATTGTGCATGAATATTTATCAAGTTTTAGACAATTTTGACAGAATATTAAAAAAATGTGGTTTAGGCCACTTTTGCGCTGCCGACGTCAAATATGATAATTGAAAAGAAAGAAAGTATTTATTTTCTTCGAGGTTTTATTACTTTTCATTTACAGACAGCATTAAAATCTGTCTGTACATGAAAAGTAATATAGCCTCCCTCGGGCGAAACGCCCAATCAAATATTATAAATTTTGTAATTTGGTCGTTTGGCCCGCTCGGGCGAACAAATGGCGGGCGAAACGACCTATAACTCTAGTTTTCCTATTTTATTCTTACTCTTCTACTAAAAACAAATTGGGGTGTTTCAGTATTTTACTATATCAAGGTTAGCATTTATTATGTATGTGACAGTGGAGTAACGCAAGATGAGGTTTCAGAAAAAAAAACATGCGCTGCAGTCTTTGGGGACTGCTGATAGAAATGAAAACTAAGTAACTTGTGAATTGTATCGTCGAGCTATTAGATTATTGTTTTTGAATATGGAAAAAGTGCGGTGACGGTTACGCGAGTTTTATGATTTTTGTTCACTCAAAAAGTTTGAATATGGAAAGCGTTCGGTGACAATGATGCTAGCTAGTTCCATGGTTTTTGTTGAAAAAGTGCTCAACGCGCCTAAAAACCTACCTACCTACCTACCTACTAACTACTAACCTATTTGACAGAATAATAAATTGGCACTGAATCAGTACTAGTGAACTAAGTAAACGCTGCAATACGCGCCACATACCGCGTCGTCACCACCGTTGTAATTTTTTTTATGCTATCAAGGAGGCAGACACGCATACGGCCCGCCTGATGGTGAGCAGTTACAGTAGCCTATGGACGTTTGCAACACCAGAGGTGTCACTCACGCGTTACCGACCCTTTAGAAACCTTATAACTCCATTCTTAAAGAACCCCATGCTATAGTCTCTCGGGAAAACCTCGGCAGGGAGCTCATTCCACAACGTAATCGTAGCGTAGGTACGTGGGAGGAAATTCCTCTGAAACCGTGAAGTGCGGCATCACAAAGTTTCTAAAATGAGAGGATGGCCCTGTCGGTGGCGGGAGGTGCGTTGATAAAATGTGGCCGTGGGCATCATATTAAACAATTCCTCGCGGAACACAGCCCGTTGTACAGGCGGTAGAAAAGTGGATCATTATTTTGTTTTTACAATATCTCTTCATAGTATGACTATAAGGAAAATTATTCCTGTTGAACAAACTAAATAGACTATTTAGTTTAATTAAGAGGAAGAAATCAATTAAAATGGAGTCCACGATTGGTGGTAACCTTGACACGTGTAGGTATAATTATATCAAGGTTAAAATGTATAATTTTAACATAAAAACCGACTTCGGTACGGCAAATTGCAGAATTTCAAAAACCTTAAAAACGGCTAGATTACATTGTTTAATTATGAAATTTCGTTGCCTAGCTACCATAGCAACCATAATGGAAACTTATTTAATCACCATCCGTAAAATGAGAAGTTCAGGTGGCCATTTGTGGTCTTCTTCATCAGTTTTATTTCATCATATTATACTTTCTGAATGCAAATGTTTGATGTATTGTTAAAAATATTGAAATTGCTATATGTGTGCCTATAATTTTTGACGAGTTCCCTCAATTCCTCATGGATCCCATCATCTGAACTTTCTTTTGATGAAGATGGGACCAAACTGGAAGTATGTTCTCTCAGACAAAAAAAGTTTTTTTCAGATCGGTCCATAAATGAGGGAGTTCTGCGGTAACAAACATAAAAAAAAAATACACACGAATTGATAACCTCCTCTTTTTGAAGTCGGTTTATAAAAGCCATTTCTTGTGCCTTTAAGATTTATGTAGACCATTATTCAAACAAAATACTTACAATAATCTCTCTGTGCATACTTGAAATAGCGAAGTTTGTCAAAAACCAGTCACATTTTTTACGAAAGCGTGCGACCACAAAAAATACCTTTTAAGGGATAAAAATAAACTCGCTATGACAAGATCCCTAAGCACACTACACCAAAAAATTGTTATAGTATGGTGGTAAAAATATACAATAGTGATAAGAGAATTGCCTATAAACTTTTATAGAAAAAAAAAATGGCTTGTGATAGGGTATTTTTATTCCATAAATGAGTTTTTGACTTGATTACCTATTAATTTTATTGATATCATTTTAATTTATTAACTTTTTTAACCGACTATTTTTATCTGAGAGGACATACTTTCAGTTTGGTCCTATTTTCATCAAAAGAAAATTCCGATGATGGGATCCATGAGGAGTTGAGGAACTCCTCAAAAATTATAGGCACACGTATAGCAATTTCAATATTTTTAACAACACATCAAACATTTGCGTTCAGCAAGTATAATATGATGAAGTAAATCTGATGAAGAAGACCACAGATGGCCACCTGAACTTCTCAATAAGAAGTATTTTATGGATGGCGATTAGATAAGTTTCCATTATGGTTGCTAAGCAACAATTTGATGATAAAGCCGGTAGCTAGGCAACGAAACTTCATTATTATACAATGTAATCTAGCCGTGTTTGGGCATATTTGAATGGTCATGAGATGCACTATAGCTGTAAATTATCAGATTAAAAAGAACCGTTTTTAAGAGAGAAAAAAGTGAGATAAGAGTTCATTCTGTTTAAATACCTACGTTAGACTTTAAGGTTAGGGTTTTAAGGTTTTTGGAAATTCTGCAACTTGCCGTACTGAAGTCGGCTGTTATTTTGTTAAAATTATTTGTGTATATACTCGTAGGAATGAATGTTGTGAATGGTATGAATTTAAAATTGTAATAATATAATTTATAATGTTCTTATTATAATACATTATAACTGTCATAATCGTAAGACTATAAACAATTGCATGCCGCCGGACAGGAGAAATATGATGTACTAACAGGACTTCTGAAAATCATTTTGTCGACCATGTTTCTTGCAAATAAAAAAATTGAATTAACCAATCGCATGCATGAAGACTAAAATAATCGTGTAATCTACACATGGTTGTTTCGAATCTGGGTGTACTTTGGGTCCGTGAATTGAGTGTTAGTAAAGTTCCCCGCGACACAGGGCTTCATCTTTAGTACAAAAGTCGTATTTTTAAAATGATTAAATATGGCTTCATCTTGATAAATGGTTGGTTATGGGGTTTATTAAACCTAGAAGCTAATTATGATAATTAATTTTTAAAATTAGAAGAGGTAGGTAGGGTTGCCACCTTTTTTTGTAATTAAAGTATTACACAAGAAAAAAAAGTACACAGTATCAAAATAAAGTTCAATTTACTTTTCTGTATGACGCTGGCTTTCTGTGTATTGCGCGAATCGATACATTCCGTTTAACGAAAAAATATTTACAGCTAAACTTAAAAGCATGAAGAAATCACATCATGCGAAATAAAGTATTTTCGTGTACTTTATTGTTCTCATAATGTATAGAGTAAATTACCTGAAAAAACGTACAATACTTTATTATAAAGTACGGGTGGCAACCCTAGAGGTAGGGCACCATATAAGTGAGAAACCCTGACTAGGGAAGAACCTCCAAGTTGTGTTCTTGTAAGTGAATACAGGTTTCTAGCGCGAATAGAATGCGTTTTTAACGAATCGTTATCCTATCCCAGGGAATTTATATCATAAAATCCAGGTGTTAAAATTATGGTAGGTTGGCAACACGCAAGTGATATCAATTGCAAGCGTCCATAGCCTAAGGTAGGTAACTGCTTTCCATCAGGTTGGCCGTATGCTTAAAAGAAAAAATAATTAAAAAAAATGCCACCTGAGTAAGATCTTCTTATATATAAAAATGAATCCATATTTCCCTTTGTCACGGCATTACGCGTGAACGGCTGGACAGATTTCCTTATGGGAATCTGATTGTATCAAAATAAATATGATTTACTAATGAAGGTAGGTACGTATTTTCAAAATTAGGAAGCACATTCCTTGTAACAAAATTTTATTGGAAGGTTTTTTTATTTTTTTATTTGTCAAAATTCTAACTATAAATTATATTTTAATTGTAGGTAGTTATTTAATAGCTAATCGATGTAATTCGTCGTCTTTAAAATTTTACTACAGTAGGTACTTAATTACTTATACTTCCCTTACAGAAAATATTTTGTCTAAATAACAACTGCATTAGGTGCTATACCTAAGGTAATTTTAGTTCAGTTTAACATTTAAATTTAAATGCGAGTTCCATTTTTTTTTTACATTCTCCTGCCATCTAGTGTGCACAAACCGTATCTCTGTGGCCGTGGCCCTGCCCTTAGTTCACAAGCTCCACAGCAGACAGCGCTTTCGTTAATTGTTTGCCAACATAAATTAAAAGCTCCCAGGGATTTGTCTATGGCCTAGACTTGTAGTTTCTTTTATTAATTAAACCACGAAGTTCTTGAAGTAAGAGTATTTTTTTAAACACATTTAATAAAAATTTGAAAGTAATAATTAGAAAAAGCGCGGCGGCTGAATTTTTTGATATAGTCTGAATATTTCTGAGTGGTAGCCACACCGAGGGTGCGTCGGGAACAGGGAGGAACGTCTGAACAATTTTCTCTGTTAAAAAGGGCAGATATTAAGCAAAATGAATAATTCTTCGTTCACTAACTGTGAAATATCCGTTGGCATTACCGAATTTACCGATATTGACGTTATCGATGATCATTCTATAACTTGGGTAAGTGTTTTACAATACCTATTTATTTCAAATTATTTTCAAAAATCATTTCATATTTCTTTATCTTTGAAAGGGATTTTATTTTATTTTGCCTTGTAGGTAAACAGAATTGGTAATAATGCTTTTCCTGTCAGTGTTTTAGCCCGTTTATAATAAATGGCGCATAGGAAAGGAAAATGAGGGCATGCACTACTGCAGTATTGATTTTCCGATTCAGGTAGGCAGGGTGCAGAATCAAAGATGGAGGCTAGGTGTCTAGAAATTTACTACATATTTAATCTAGAATAATAATATTATAGCCCCAGTTTTTAAAAGCGAAACTAATAATGTTTTCTCATAATATTTCGATATTAATATAAAATTGAGTCGCCGAATATTTACTTGCGAATGAAAATTAGGGGTGAGATTTCATTGATTTTCCTTGTGTTAAATGGCCTTGAGATGCAAATAGAATGGCGAGGGGAAATAATGAGGGATGACTAGTCAAATGAAATATCGGTACTTCAATTTTATTTTGTGTTTTGAATTATTTTGTAGTTTGTTTTGTTTTTTGCTTTAATTAGAAATATACTGTATTTATCTTATTTTTGCAATTTCGCGTTAAACGAATGTTTAGAGGTGCGTGCTTAATTAACTAAAAATCATTAAAATTTATTAATTATTAGGATAGGTACTTATGTGTTTAAATTTTTGTCGTGGCCCGATAGCTGGAACGTGATCAGCCTTAGCATTTTGATGACGCATTATAATGTTTAATATACGAACTTATCTATTATTGAGATGATATTTATAAATTCTTTTAGTATTCAAATAGGGGTGATGTTTTTAAAGCTATCTTTGATATCTTCAGAGTAAGTGGTGAGAAATTAAATACCTAATAAGTACCATCGTCAAAATAAATAAATATTTTTACGGTTTGCTACTTAATAACTTTTTAAAAAACTAAATTTTTAAATTAATAATTAATTTAAAAATTTTAATTTTATAATTTAAATTTTTAAACTTCCTGTAAATACAATATCTGATTTTAATAATTATTATTCTTGTTAATAGCTTCATAAATGTGGATAAACACCTATATCTACCTAAATAGGTAGGTAGGTACATATTATATTAGTTAGTTCTCTTACTACTTTACATAGGATACCTCTTTTCTTTTTCTTTTATACTACTTAGGTGGCAAACAAGCATACGGCCTGCCTGATGTTAAGCAGTTACCGTAGCCTATGGACGCTTGCAATATCAGAAGTATCACTTTCGTGTTGCCAACTTATTTTTTTGCAACAGGGCTTTAAGATGGAGTATCGCTTGTAATACCAGAGTCATCGCTCACACGCCAACCTGGCAGTGTTTCTTAAAATTCCAATAATTATTATTATTACGCAGTAGCCATAGTAGGTACTAGAAAAGATACATACACAAAGTACCTACTTTTTTTTTCTTTGTCTATTTCAAGTGATTGTTGTTGTTAGGAACGTATGTATGTTTGCGTACTTAATAATTAAAGAGAATATAACTTACTAGCTCTTGCCCGCGGCTCCACCCGCGTGGCTGTCGGTTATCGCTGTAAAAAGTAGCCTGCGTGTTATTCCAGGCCATAATCTAAGTCAGTGCTAAATTTATTCCAGATCCGTTCAGTAGTTTTACGTGAAAGACATCCATCCATCCATGATTACAAACTTTCGAGTTTATAATATTAGAAGGATGTATAAAACATTTTTTCAACACAACAGTAGTTTTTTGCTATTATATATCTGGGCACAATTTTGCGACAGAAAGCATAAGAATTTTTTTTCAACATCATCATCATCATCTCAGCCAAGAGGCGTCCACTGCTGGACATAGGCCTCTTCCAAGGTTTTCCACAACTCTCGATCCTGAGCAGACCTTGTCCGTCGGTTGCCCGCAACCTTTACCAGGTCGTCGGTCCACCTTGTTGGAGGCCTGCCCACGCTTCGTCTTCCACCTGGAAGACGATTTTTTTTATAATAAAAAATTACCGTTTTATTTTTCATATTTTGTTGCAAAGATTCGTTAAATGAAAGTGAACTGGATATGGAAAATTAAGTTAACTCGCTAACTGTTCGCTTGTTTGGTAGAATATGTCGTACAATACGGAATGACCCGGGATGAGAGGGATGGGTATATTACACCGCAAAATAAGTCATAGTAATGAATGCATAAAATACTAGTAGCCCACTCCAAAGCGGTGGTGGCCGAGTGGGAAAGTAACCGACTTGCACGCAAGAGGTGCGAGTTCGATCCCGGGCAGTACCAATGTGAATTTCACTTTGTGGAGTTTATATGTACGAATCAAATGATTCGCCATCTGCTAACGGTGAAGGAAAACATCGTGAGGGAACCCACATGTCTTAGAAGAAATTCTAAAGACATGTCTGATTCACCAACCCGCATTAGGCCAGCGTGTGTGAATTAAGGCCTAACCCCCCCTCTCTCGCTCTTGATAGAGGAGAGAAGACCCGTGCCCAGCAGTGGGACATATATGGGTTGCTATTACGAGCCCACTCCAGCTTCGCCTGGGTTAAACAATTTTTCTCCCTGCTTAGTAATTAGTTAGTAAGTACTTACTAGGGATAAAAATTATTTAACCCAGGTGAAACTGGAATGGGCTGCTAGTATTTTATGCATACTATGACTTATTTTGCGGTGTAATATACCCATCCCTCTCATCCCGGGTCATTCCGTATTGTACGACAAATTCTACCAAACAAGCGTACAGTTAGCGAGCTGCCTTAATTTTCCATATCCAGTTCACAAGTGCATGTTAGCTACATTTTTCTATTGCGCACGCAACTCATATAATGGCGACGTAACTTGTTACGGACTACTTACAAGATTCGCTCCAGTAGCGATTACGTACTGTGATTTATATCCTGGCACGATTGTTTAGGCTTATAATGAACTAGGGGTCGCCCGCAACTTCGTCCGCGTGATAACTTGGAATATTTTCCCCGATTTTGCAACATATCTCACTACTACTCCGCTCCTGTTGATCATAGCGTGATGTTATATAGCCTATAGCCTTCCTGGATAAATGCACTATTCAACAAAAAAATATTTTTTCTAATCGAACCAGTACTTTCTGAGATTAGCGCGTTCAAACAAACAAACTCTTCAGCTTTATAATCTTTATCTATATATTTCTTGTGTGCGTGTGTATGTCACTGAATTCCTTCTAGACGGCTGGACCGTTTTTGATGAAATTTTGTGTGTGTATTCGGGTAGGGCCTTGGATGGTTTATATTCACAATTGGACCCGGTAGGTGGCGCTGCTGTCGGTATTTCAGCCTTTTCGGGCAGGACGACGTCTGCTAGGTCCACTAGTATAAGTATAGATGAATACCGAATGTTAAAACATTTTGTAGTGTACCTTTGCCTTGAGAGCTCTTGAGCTCTTCTTCTCAATAAGTCAAAAGCATTCTAAGAGAGGTAGGGCACTATTTTGGCGATTACCTCCAGCTTACAGAAGACCACAGCCAATTAACACACACAGCGGTGTATTTGTGTGTTAACACAGGTCTCCAGGGCTCGTATTCCTAAAAAAACGTATTCCTTTTCCAGCGATACTCCATCTTAAAGCCCTGGTGGAAAAAAAATGGCAACACGCAAGTAATACCTCTGGGTTGCAAACGTCCACAGGCTTCGGTAACTGCTTGTTTGCAAGCAAAGTAGTATAAAAAAGCATCCTATTAAAATTATGAGCGTTGTGTAAGAAAAATGTTTTGCTATAGTAAGTGAGCTCATTATACGCTCAGCGAATATTATAAAAAACAAATTTTACAAATTTTACAATTTTACGAATTAATGAAATGCGTTATAGTATTTCTTGCGCTTGCGTTCACTATAGTATATTTTACATAGCATAGGTACTGTGTCGTTCGACATGTGAAGATAAATATCAATGAAAATAATAGACGTTTAAACTAAAATCTGTCGATTGAATACCCTATGCTCTTGATCATTCAATCATTTGCATTCATCTTTATCGTAAAATGTTAAACGTCATAGTACTCATGCTATGTGAAATACAGTAGGTATACAGGTTTGCGTGCTGTGCTCGTTATTAGGTCTGAACCTTATAACACTATTACAAAGCGAAAATTCATGAGCATCTTAATTGCTATAGCGACTCACCAGCGCATTTACGAGTTATAGGTCGCTTCGCCCGCCATTTGTTCGCCCGAGCGGGCCAAACGACCAAATTACAAAATTTATAATATTTGATTGGGCGCTTCGCCCGATGGAGGACAGACAGCATCAAAATCTGTCTGTACATGAAAAGTAATAAAACCTCCATCGGGCGAAACGCCCAATCAAATATTATAAATTTTGTAATTTGAACCTTAAGCCCGTTCGGGCGAACAAATGGCGGGCGAAACGACCTATAACTCGCATTTACTATTTGCGACATGCTAATAAATAATATAATTAACTGTAATATTATTTGTTTCAGATGTTGCTTGCGTTGGGGCTCATAACTATAGCAGTGTATCTGCTACTATACTTTGAGAGCAGGAAGCCCTACAAGTTCCCACCAGGACCGTCATGGCTTCCCTTCTTGGGTTGCGCCAACGATGTCTACAAGCTCCGCGAGAAGACCGGCTATTTATACAAAGCAGTAAATTTACTATCTGAGATACACGGTGTGGCTGACTCTCTGCTTGGGCTTCGCATTGGTAAAGATCGAATCGTCATGGTGAACTCCCTTGCTGCTAATAAGGCGATGTTGTACAATGAAGATATCGATGGACGGCCAAAAGGCATATTCTACCAAACTCGCACTTGGGGCGAGAGACGTGGAGTTTTGCTAACTGACGGTGAGTTGTGGAAAGAACAGCGGCGCTTCCTGATCCGTCATCTGAAAGAATTCGGTTTTGGACGTCAGGGAATGGAGCAAATAGCGCGTGCAGAAGCTGCCCACATGATAAACGACGTTATATCCGTCATTGCAAAGGAAAATACCCTGACTGCCACCATACAAATGCACAACTTTTTTAACACGTATATTTTGAACACCCTCTGGACCATGATGGCTGGGATCCGATACCGTAGATGTGATCCTCAAATGCAAAAGCTTCAGAGTCTCTTATTTGACTTATTCGCTACAGTCGATATGGTTGGCACAGGATTTAGTCACTTTCCTATTCTGAGCGTTATGGCTCCTTCCATCTCAGGATATAAGAACTTCATCAAGACACACAAAAGGATCTGGGAGTTCCTGCGTGAGGAGATCAATCGTCACAAAAAGAACTTCAATCCTGAGAACGAAGATAGAGATTTCATGGATGCTTACATCAGAGTTCTGAGGCAGAAGGGAGAAGTCGACACCTACTCCGAAGGCCAACTGGTGGCTATGTGTATGGATATGTTTATGGCGGGCACTGAGACTACTAGCAAGAGTCTCAGCTTTTGCTTCAGTTACTTGGTAAGGCAGCCAGAAGTGCAACTGAGAGCCCAAGAAGAGATTGATAGAGTTGTTGGAGAGAGGCCTCTGCGTCTTCAAGATCGCCTTATGTAAGTATTGTTGAATTTTTTATATTTGAATGGCCAGCTCGTCGGATTGTAAGGACTTTCAATAGCCTGTGGATTAGAAAGGGCTAGAAATATTACTGGGTCGTTTTCAGTAACTAAAAATAAAAACTAGTATTTTTCTTTTTAATTATTTTTGAATGAGTATTAGAGATAAAGACGGTGAGACGCACGGGAACACATTTTTCTCTGGATTTCTGTAAGGTGGCTGTACTTTCCTATAGCTGCTAAAACGTGCGTGTAATACCCTGCCTAAGAAGGCGTGATGCCATGGCTGTAAGGTCGTCATTTTCGTATATATGTATATACTAAAAATTTTATCAATAAGTTTGCAACTCCGTTAACGTAATAAAAAGCTTATCAATATATATAAAAATCAATGCCTCATAAACGGCTCGGCTGATTTTAATGACATTTTGTGTGTGTATTTGGGTAGGGCCTCGGATGGTTTAGATCCGATTCAATTGGACCCGGTAGGTGGCGCTGCTGTCGGTATATCAGCTTTTGCGGGCAGGACGACGTCTGGCAGGTCCGCTAGTTATTTCTACCCTTACGTCTTCCTGCCCTTTTTTTTTTAAAGACAACTGTTGTACTAGAGAACAAGCTCTGTGTCGTGATGGACTTTACAAACATACAATAAACGGACACATTATTCTTTTTGATAATGTAATTAATAACAGGTTGTAAATACGTTTTAATATTGTTACTTTTCAGCATGCCGTACAATGATGCCTTGGTGTATGAGTGCGTCCGCCATTTCATGGGGCGTACATTCGGAGTCCCGCACCGCGCCTTGCGTGACACCACTCTTGTTGGATACAAAATTCCCAAGGTAATTTAAAAATACAAAACCACTTCTATTCGTGATCATTTCTGTAGACTATTTTTTCCATATTGAAAACCTATTTGCACAAAAGCGAATTAAGATTAGAAATTCTTTAACATTAGAGTTCTTTGTGAAACAGAGTCTAAACAAAGCAGGTCGAATTAAGAAACTATCTTGGGATCGAAAATTACACGGGGAGAAATAGCGACAAAAAAATTGATAAGTTTCATACAAATAAAAATAAATAAGAGTAAAAACTTTATTTTTCAGGATACTATGGTGGTGAGCAACTTTACCAACATCTTGATGAATGAAAAATTCTATCCTGACCCATATGCTTTCAAGCCGGAACGTTTCCTTCGTGATGGAAAGGTTTGCCTGCCACCTCATTACTTCCCCTTCGGTCTGGCCAAACATCGGTGCATGGGCGACGTCCTGGCAAGGTGCAACATCTTCATCTTTACCACGGCCATGCTGCAGAAGTTTTCCTTTGAGCCAGTTCCAGGGGAACCAATGCCATCGTTGCAGCATATCGATGGGGCTACTCCGTCTGCTGCTCCGTTTAAAGCTGTTATCATTCCACGAACGCCTAGGAGATACCGTTAATTGATTGTATTATCATACTGCCCTATTTATTCTGTTTAGTTGAATATTGCGTATCTTTTTCTATTGATACCTACATATTATTTAAATATATTTATTTATAAATTTGTTTTTAAAATAATTTTTTTATTCGTTTTGCGAGGAGACTAGAATGTAAGACTGAAATGAATGAAAATGGTACATTAATTTAGTTTTAAACTTTTTTTAGATGTTGATTTTAAGAAGATATTTCCATGCCAATTGTACGAAAACAATTATTTTGATTAACGCGTCACATAGTGTGGTTAATCTTTAAACATTCTCAATTATTAATTATAAACTAAGTGATGTTTATTTGCCTATAAGTATTTAAAATAAAATTGTACCTAGGTCAAGAAGAGACTGGTTTACATCGGAAAAGTGTGATACATTTGATGGCTCTATTTCTACATTTTTGAAACCCTTTACTAATCATTCTACTCAATTATACCTTTTAGAAGTTTAAGATTCAATGATATCTAAACAATTTATTCTATTATTCATATTTATGCTGGTGCCTATAAACATTAAGTAGATCATCATATTGTGACGACTGAAGCGAATTGGATTTAAAAATCAGAGGCGAATAAAATGCTAGCGTAATTACCGATCTTTACGATTGTTTTGTTGTTGGCAAAACTTATTGTTGTAAAATCATTTGCGTAACGAGTGGACGAGTTATTGGTCGTTTCGCCCGCCATTTGTTGGGCGTTTCGCCCGTTGGAGGTTTTATTACTTTTTATGTACAGACAGATTTTGATGCTGTCTGTACATGAACAGTAATAAAACCTCTATCGGGCGAAACGCCCAATCAAATATTATACATTTTTGTAATTTGGTCGTTTGGCCCGTTCGGGCGAACAAATGGCGGGCGAAACGACCTATAACTCGAGTGGACGTGTCGGTTAGTATTATGCCAAACTTAATTAAAATATCCTCCGTGCTTGCAGCACCTATAGCCCACCGACTTACGCCTATTGTAATATCCACCATAGAATCTTCGTTTATTAGGCACCTCTACGTATTATCTAGATGTTGTATACTAATCTCAGTAGTAATATTTAAATATTGTAGTCCATTGATATAATTAAATGGATATAGCAAATTGATTGTTACTTATTTAAAACCTTTTTTTCTGTTTTTAATCTTTGGTGGCTTTTGCTAGTATACCTATGATTCTTTTTGGCTCAGACCTAAAAGTAATAGAAGGTTTGTTAGTATGGGTAAGACTAACATCTTCTTCTTAACGTTTGGTTAGTGGCCAACCTGGTGATATTTAGATTAGCCATATTTAGACCTCTGGCTCGGATGAAATACCACTATGCGGTCACCCATCAAAAGCATTACCGCGCTCTTGGTGGCTCAACCCACTGATCGTTTACCGAACAGTTTTTTTACACCAGGGCTTTAAGATGGTGTATCCCTGGGACAGGACTATGTTACTTATAAAAATAGACCGCTGTGTGTAGTTATTTGGCTGTGGTTTTCTATAACATGGAGGTCCTTCTCCAGTCGGGCTTGCTCGCTAGAATGGTGCCCTTCCTCTCTTAGTTACAGAGTGTACCTGGTGACAGAGTTATTTAGATTGCCTTTTTTAGGCTTCTGTCGTAATCTAAAACATGTTAACAGCCAGCACCGAATTTTAACGTGCCCTCCGAAGCACGGAGATGCTCAGAAGAAATACCACTATGCGGTCACCCATCTATAGGGTTACCGAACAGCAAGTATACCTGCATATGAGTGTTTTTTTTTTTTTTTTTTTTTTTTTTCATTTTAAAAATAGACAACTCCCGCACTAGAGAACAAGCTCTGTGTTGTGGGGGACTTTACAAACATACAATTAACGGACAGAAATTACACCCAGACTCAGAACAATTCTTTGTGGGTCACACAAAGTTTTGCCCTGTGTGGGAATCGAACCCACAACCTCGTGCACAGCAGTCGCATACTGCGGCCACTGGACCACCAAGGCGTCAAATGTGGTGGTGAGTGGCACGTTAGTGTAGTTAGTGACCCTGATTGCTGAGCGAAGGTCGTGGACTTGATCTTACCCTCGTAGGACAAATCTTTCTATGGTGAGCAAAATGCTTTCACATGCTGTGCCTAATTTGGAATAGATGTCCATGAGTATCTTCGTCCCTCTAGGGCCTAGACGGACGAAGATACACATGGACACGGATTGATTGGCCTAGAGTCTAGGCCTATCAATCCTAATAAACACATACATTTGTATTGAAAACAAAAACATATAATATTTTATTTGTTTTTACTAATATTAAAAAGTACAATGTTCTTGTAGTTTCTGTAAATAATGATATAATAAGTTTTAGTTTGTGAACTGAGTGGACCACAATTGTTTTATTATATGTTATTTTCATATCCTACTAATATTATAAAAGCGAAAGTTTGTAAGTATGGGTGGATGGATGGTTGTTTATTACTCTTTCACGTAAAAACTAGTAAACGGGTCTGGATGATTTTTAGCACAGAGATAGATTATGGTCTCGAATAACACATAGGCTACTTTTTACAGCAATAACCGATATCCACGCGGGCTGAGCCGCAGGCAACAGCTAGTTACAAATATTCCTGTAATTTATACTAATGCCAGCATAGAAACAGTATAAGTTTCATGCTTTTATTAGCACTTTATCCATAGTTTAAATTTTGTCTCGCAGTAACCAATAGTGACCATACATTTGTAATTATATTAATTTAAACATTTCTTTTGTTTTGTTGAAATTAAATAAACACTAGCTGCTACCCGCGACTTCGTTCGCGTGTTCAATCTTTTACTGTAAATCTGAAAACTACAGTTATCCCCGTACTTAGCGGATATCTATATCATAATAGCTATCTATATATATTTTTTTATACTACCACGGTGGCAAACAAGCATATGGCCCGCCTGATGGTAAGCAGTTACCGTAGCCTATGGAGATTTGCAACACCAGGGGTGTCATTCACGCGTTGCCGACCCTTTAAAAACCTTATAACTCCTTTTTTGAAGAACCCCATGCTATAGTCTCTTGGGAAAACCTCGGCAGGGAGCTCATTCCACAACCTTATAATTTAAACTGTGTGTTAATAGATTAGTCAGTCACGTTTCCTTTAATACATTTAGGTTCAGCAATTAATGAACTTCATGCAGAAATATTCCTTGTTTGTATGATTGTTCTGGTCTTCAAATTGTCTTAGCACAAATGGGAACTACCTTAATTGGACTATAGCCTACGCGCCACAGCACACGATCCTCCGCCTTCCGCATCCAGTGCGTCCCAGCGACCTTTTTCATGATTGCCTGACATTAAAATATAATTCGAATCGAACCTACAACCTCGTGCACAGCAGGCGCATACTGCGGCCACTGGACCACCAAGGCAGTCAAAAATATTTTTATATAAAAGTCCTCCGCGACACAGAGATTGTTCTCTAGTGCGGGAGTAGTCTTTTTAAAAAGAAAAAAAAATCTAACAAAATCTAGCTTTGTGGAAACGGGATAGTCAAATGAACCAGTAGCTCTTGGACCAACTAAAGGTAGCATAGATTTTAAATGTGTTTTGTGGGACGGGCCGCGCTGCAGCTTGGTAAGAAAACATCAGCTTCCAGTGCTGCTGAGCGCGCCCGTTTGCTGGCTGTGAATGAATGGGAGTCATGTCAATGGATACAGGCACTTCCGTCATCCAACATAGGCACTATGATAGACGACACGACGTTCCGCCTCGCCACTTGCTTTCGTTTAGGTGCTCCGTATGTTTCTCCGCATCAGTGTCGCTGTGGAGAAGCCTGTCCTGCAGCAGGAGTGCAGGCCGCATCTCGAGGCACGCCCAACTAAATGACATTATCCGTCGTGTTCTTGTCACCGCCGGCGTTCCATCTGTACTTAAACTGCGGAATTTTCTTACAATTGCTACCAAGACTACCTTAGCTCAATCTCTCTTACTTCCTATTCTCGACTATGCCGATGTCAGCTATCTGGATCTCACTGAGGAGCAACTTGATAAGCTTGAGCGACTTCAAAATTTCTGCATAAGATTCATATTTGGTTTACGCAAATATGATCACGTTTCACAGTACCGAGATATGCTCAAGTGGCTCCCTATTCGACTTCTACGGAATACTCATATTCTCACGCTACTTTATAACATCCTGTTTAATCCTTCTACCCCCTCATATTTAAAAGAACGTTTTCAGTTCCTGAATGACACACATGGGAAGTCCCTGATATCATCGGAAAACTTAAGGCTGGCAATACCAATGCATTCCACAAAATTCTATGACAAATCCTTTACCGTACATGCTGCACGTTTGTGGAATGCATTGCCAGTCGCTATTAGGCGAATATCTTCTTTTAAAAAAATGGTTTATGAACATTACCTATCAGCGTAACTAAAGAACTTAAATTCTTCTTTCTTATAGATATTGTATATGTAATAAAATTTGTATCTTTTTATTTATCTATTACATTAATTGTTTGTATCTAACTATGTAGGTAAAATGTTATTTATTTGTGTAGGTATATGTATTGTTTATAACGACATAATATTATATATGTATGTATAGTTCTTAATAGGTATTTATTTGTACCTAATTATTATTTATTTACCTTCATTCCTTGTATTTATAACACCAAAACCTCCCACTACTTTTGCTTTATTATATTTAATTTTCTCTTATGTCCATCCAAAGGTTGCCTGGCAGAAATTGCTTTTAGCGATAAGGCCGCCCATTGTACATACGAGGGGTGATCAAAAAGTAATGATAATAGGTATGAAAAACTACGGTTCAGGTTAAAATATTATTTTATTTTTCAACATAGTCTCCTAACAAGTCAATACATTTAGTCCATCTCTTTTCTAAACCTGAAATACCCTTAGAAAAAAAATCCTTGTCTTGACTCTCCCAAAATGCCTCTACGGCAACCATCACTTCACTGTTGTCGTGAAATTTCGTTCCTCTGAGATGTTCCTTGAGCCGAGGAAATAAATAGAAGTCGCTGGGGGCCAGGTCCGGAGAATACGGGGGGTGTTCAAGCAGTTCGAAGCCAACTTCTTGAATTGCAGCCATCGCAACTTCAGCCTTGTGTGCCGGCGCGTTGTCTTGATGAAAGAGAACTTTCGCTCGCAGTTTGCCTCGTCTTTTCTCCTTGATAGCTTCCCGTAATCTTCTTATTTGGGCCGCGTAGTAAGACCCTGTTATAGTGGCCCCCTTTTCCAGGTATTCAACCATAATTATTCCCTCGGCATCCCAGAAAACGGACGCCATAACCTTACCCGCAGAGCTTGCAACTTTGAATTTCTTCGGTGTTGGTGAGGATGGCCTCTTCCATGTCATGGACTGTTGTTTCGTCTCAGGATCAAAGTGGTGAATCCACGTTTCATCCATAGTCACAAAACGGGTCAAAAAATTTTCTTTATCAGCTTGGAATTTGTCAAGATTGACCCTTGAAATGTCCAATCGCTTCTTCTTTTGCTCGTCGGTTAACATTCTCGGTACCCAACGCGCGGAAACCTTTTTCATGTTCATTTCAGTAGTCAAGATCGATTGAATGCTGCCATATGAAATCCCTGTGATCTCAGCTAAATGTCGGATGGTCACTCTTCGATCAGCTAACACGAGATCTTGGACTTTTTGAACATTTTCTTCGGAACAAGACGTCGATGGGCGCCCTTCGCGATGTTCATCTTCTGTGGATGTTCTACCCATCCTAAACTCCTTACACCAGCGTGCAACTGTAGAATATGGAGGAGCATTGTCCCCCAGTGTCTCCGATAAGTCGGCATGAATGTCTTTGGTAGACATTTTTTTCAAGCAGAGGTACTTGATGACGCTTCTCACTTCGTGTTTCTCCATTTTCGTGTTATCTCTCCGGCTACTCGTACTCGAATGAGTGTAACTCCGTGAAATACCGTCCTATTTATATGATTTTTGGTCTGGCAAGTCGTGATGAACTAAGGAACTGATAACAATTTTTTTTATAATTTTGCTGTTTATAAAAATACCCGTTTATCATTACTTATTGATCACCCCTCGTAAATGTGTAAAATAATATCTGTATCATTAATGTAACTGGTGTACAATAAAGAGTTTTCTATTCTATTCTATTCTAAACCAACGGTTTGGCACGTGACGATGGGAAGAGATCTGACGGTGTGTCATTATTGCCTTAGAAGATGGGTAGGCTTTTGGTGTGGGACGCAATTGTGTATCGATACCCTTGCGCCATCACATCTTTCGAGTACAGAGGGTTTCACTAGCGCTGCTGCAGCAGCTGGTAAAGCCCTTCAACGGTGCAAATACTGAAAATTAATTGGCAATTACGTTTTCGAGCCGTTTGGGGTCGAGACAATTGGTTCATGAGGTCCGAGCGCTCGCTTTCTTGTTAGGGAAATAGCGAAACGACTGGTCGACGCTTCGCGTGACCAGGAGACTGGTCGGTTTCTTACACAGAGAATCAGCATTGGCATTCTATTATACTATTCTATTCAAAGCCTTTTCCGGTTGACAGTGATGCGGAGGAGTATTATGACGCCTAATCTTGTTTTTTTTTATAAATTCCAATATTCGTACAAATATTTTACAACTTTTACTAAACCTTTAAGTTACTAGAACCACAAAAATCTATGAGGTCACTCAAGCACACACCAGGCACTTTAATGCTTCCCAATTTGCGCTAAGCCTTCAACTGCCCTCTCGGAGCTCAAGGCCAGTCCAGGGTCGAGAGAATGTCATAAATCCACTGTAAGAAATGGTTTACCGCTGGATAGGAAATTTATTATTCTTTGAGTATTAAAATAAATCAGTATGGTTCGGTATTCTCTCTTAAAGTAGATTTTATTTGATAGAAGTCATATATTGGTCGACATGTTGGATGCCATGTTGATAATGTCTGTATAAACAATCTCAGCTATGCGGACGACATGGTGCTGCTGACACCAACAGTTGGATCATTAAGACAGCTTTTACATATCTGCCAGACTTATGTGCAAAGTCATGGGTTGTTATACAATGTAAACAAGAGCGAATACATGGTGTTTGGGGTTGCCGGTAAGAAATTTGAACTTGTTCCGCCCGAGACACTAGCCGGTGTTCTTTTAAAGAGAGTCGGTGTCTACAAATACCTTGGACACTATGTTACTGAAGACCTCAAGGACCATGTAGACATAGAACGAGAGCGCAGGGCATTGGCGGTGAGGTGTAACATGCTGGCCCGTAGGTTTGCTCGGTGTAGTAAAGCGGTTTAAATCACTTTGTTCAAGGCATACTTTTCTAAAAATCTCTAAAATGACATAAATTTTTAACATAGGCTATTGCTAGATAATATTATTTTTATTGTAATATGTGTAATTTGTGATTGTCCATACTAACATTAGACAATAAGAACATTGTTACTAACAAATTGGGCCCTGTTGCCATTAATAAATAATATTGAATTGAATTAAATATATTGAGTCAACTATTACATACATACATATCATCACGGCCGGATTCCATTGGGGTAGGCAGAGACTATGGTACGCTCTAGTTGCTACAATCAAAACACTTCTGTCAATTATTTTACATTCATCAACCTCTTCATGCCTTTTAGCCTTTATTTGGCCTTTAAGTCAGATTCTATTTATGACAGATTCTTCAAGCTTCAAAGCCACCAGAACCCAACCGGCCATCGGCCATGTGCTTTCATGGTACTGTATACAACGCCAACTGGCATTTATTGTCAATTTTATATACCTGTTTTTATCTTGACCGGGAATCGAACCCAACTCCTCGTGATCACCAGATAGGACCAGACCAACGAGGCAGAAGACAGTTTATACAAGCTTTTATTTTGCTTGCAATGTATGTTAGTTTGTTAGTTAGTTTGTATGTTAGCAAATCTTGTGAGCTAGATTTGAAGTACTTCCCGGTGTTTGATGGAGCTGAAATTTGGTATACCTACGTAACTTCGGTGACAATGCAATAATATGGTACCATGGAGCTGGTCTGATGATGCAGTCGGAGGATGGTCATAGGAACTCGAACTCGAAGATGGGTGTTTAGGACGTGATGACGTGATGATGAAGTCGAAAGGTGGCCATAGCAAATCTTTAATGAAACAAGATAGCCGTGTCGTGTTTGAGTATTTTTTTTATTTATCTTGACAAGTACTATTTTCTTAGATGGGTGTTCAAGAAGTGATGATGAAGTCGAAAGGTGGTCATGGTAACTCTTCAACGAATCAAGATAGCCGTGTCGTGTTTGGGTCTTTTGGATTTATCTTGTCGAGTACTATATTTGTAGGTGGGTGTTCAGAACGTAATGATGAAGTCACAAGGGGGCTACGGCAGCTCTTCAACAAAACAAGATAGCGGTGTCGTGTTTGGGTGTTTTGCATTTATCTTGATGAGTATTATACCTAGATGTATGTTTAGGACGTGATGATGAAGTCTGACGATGGCTCTGATGAACTCTTTAATGAAACAAGATAGCCGCGTCGTTTTTGGATTTGATGATATAGCTTCATGGCTAATATATTTTTAGGTGGAGTTCAGTGTGTGATGATGATGTTCAAAGGTACATAGAAACTTTTCAACAAAACAATACAGCCGTGTCGTGTTTGGGCTCTTTTAAGTATATTTAATGCATAAACACTCATGTATTACATAAATACACTATAAAAGCTTGTATTTAAAAATATTTTTTAAAATATAAACTTGTTTTAATATTACATTTTAATTTTTGCTATCTGTGTCGATGTATTGTGTGTATTTGTGTGTGTGTGTGTGTATGGGTAAGTTTTGGGGAGATAATTAAAACACACGTTGCGTTTGCACGCGTTTTATTGGTTTTTTCTACTACGACTACTCACTCACTACTAGTTTACATCAACTTAGCGGCTATATTAACTGTTAATGTTCTAAGCTTTTCATATATTCCATGACCGTCTCTCAACAGCTTTACAAACCCACATCGTTTACCGAAGACAGTGGATTTTGAATGTAGACTACCAGCGTGAAACGTTTCGGGGCATTCTGGGTGTATGTGGTACCAAGACTCTTCTGGAAATAAATAAAATATGGGGCAATAGCCTATTTTTTTGTATTTTTTTGGATGATACATTTTATATAAAAATATTTCGAGTCTTGCTGAACATTTGTGCGTGTTTCGCATGCGGCTAATATGATTAACCTAACTTATAAACCTAAATAACAATGGAGTCACTTTCAATCAGCGTATTTGTGGATAAGGTCACGTGCTCTAACAAAATAGACCTTGCATTGAAGCAAGATTTTCATTTGCGGGCTCATGCACGATTTTATGCACAAAAACGCTAAGATCAGTAACGATGAATGAGGTAAGGAGCATCACTGCATTGCCTCTCTCACTTCAAAATCCACTACTTCACCACACTATAGCCTCGCGAACCTTATTCATCACGGCACAATGAAATATACATAAAGATAGAATTTTAACATTTAATATGCTACTGGAATCACTTAACCTAAGGCTAATGATGGCACGGCGATTGATAAATAATAAATTAAATAATGGTAACTAACCGATTTGAAATATATACTGTTTTTTATATATATTTCCTTTCGGTGGTTACCACTTTTGAGTATCCTGCGACAGCAATTTAAAGCAGAAAATAATTTCTACTCTATATAGCCGTGGACTCCTAAACAAGCTCAGTTGTTTAATATACTCTTTAAATGGTGATCCTAGAAACTAAAGTGACTAAACCTTAGTAACTCTTATCACCATTATATTTGTGCCGTCATTCCCACACAGATAATTAGCCGTGATTAGCAATCACTACTATTACCAACTCACCCGGTAACTATAACTCAATTGTGATAGTTACGCGATAATAATTTATCACAATTAAATTACATGTTATACAACTTTCCACTATGAATGTAATTTATATGATAACATTATAAAATATATAACGCTATTATAAATAACACTCAATCCCACAAAAGTATTCATACCTTTGAGACTATAATTATCACAGTAACAGTTGCTATTACATCTGTTACTAGTGTAGTTAAAAGTGATTACTCATGCTTAATCATTCGTTGTTACATTTTAACAGCTTAGATATTTGTAATCTTTATTTTAACACACTAAACTTCTGTGTTTTAAAATACCTAAAACAAATACTAAACTATTGCATGCCTTCTGCATTCCTTCAGTATTATTGTAAAAACGAATTAAAAATTTCGATTTACTTAAATGCACAAAATTAAATACCAGATATTAAACTTAATAATAATATCGAACATGCCAGATATTAAACTTAATAATAATATCGAACATGCCATCGTAGCCGATCATCGACGGCGAGCTTCGCCGCTCATCGACAATCTTAAAACTATCGTATTAGTACAATTTAGATCAAAAGCGTTGGTTTTGAAGCCACTGCAATTTGGCTTTTAAATTGTACTAATACCACAGGCGGGTCTCTGATCACATTAACGACCCTTAATCCCTTAGTCGCCTTTTACGACATGCGAGGAGGAAACACAGCTGGAACATTCTATGTTTTTCTTTCTTTCCCAGCCCAGCATGGGAAGGCCTAGCATGCACCATTGTAACGACTAATCATTTCCACAAGCACACAATTATAAAATAGACTTGTTCCACACACATCCTAGTCAGAATGATAAGTGGTAACAACAAGTCCTGTACAAATCAAAAACATGTCTTCAAAACCTGTATAATTTTAATCGAAAGTACTTTGGAGATGGAAAAATAATTCAGTCATAGTCCACAGAAATTTGAAACCGTGAAGAAGAATACTGTGCTCCGTGAAAATATATCGCTTCAATGGTGCATCCTAGGCCCATGATGAACAGCGAAGATCTCCATTGAATGGAAATCTATGGTATACTTTGGCTAAAATATTGAATAATCTTAAATTGATTATGGAACGTTTGATTATACAAACGACAGAGACAGATAAACATCGAATAAAGTCATCTAGTATATTCCAGAATCAGCGTCCAATCTATCTTGGTGTGGGGTCAATGTGGCTTCAATATCGATTCGATAGGCAAAAGTATGCTTCTCAGTCTTCCACATCTCTCTTTTCGATACCACCTCTAGTATACTACGTGATGCACCATCAAAATGTAGTCAATGAATTGATATTACCAGCCATATTTGGTTAAATTGGACGCCGATTTCAACATGTCTACTAAAAAGACTAATGAGCAAATTACTACATCTAACACAAATTATGTAGGTAAGTTAAACATTCAAAATTTGAGGACAATATATTGGAACTATTATCTAGTACAGAGTTACTTTGCTTTATATACGCATAATATTGATATAATATTACTTAATTATTAAAAATTGATAATGGATTACTTATTATTTCAAAATATTATGAGATTATAAGAGTTATAAATGGAATCTATCGGTAAGTACTTATAGATACTACACATTTATCAATAATTTACGAATAAATACTTATATTTAATTTATGATGAGAATAAATATGGCCGACTAACCTATGATTTTCGGCTATAGCATGTAATGGTTATATAAATATGATTAAATACTTTTACAATAGTTTAATAATAGTAAAATCCTAACATAATATTATACAAATTTTACTCAAAAATTAGTCGACTAAGTTTAAATTTTTCTCACTAAGATGTCTTTCAGTGTGAGCAATGCTCTTAGAAATAAGATGGTATTACTACTTATACTAGACAAGATATTATAAATGTCATAGTCTGTTAATGTCTGGTGGACGACGATGCCTCGCCGTAGAATCATTCGCTAGTAATAACCATTCACTCACAACTTACATATATGGGGCATAAAGTTGCAACTGTGGGTTAAATTTGTGTGTTGTTTTGTAAAATTGCCTGCGATTCGGGTATTTCTCTAGCGAGCATTTTTGTGTATGGTATCCTACGTGGATATTGCGATTAGCATGTAGTACTTGTATTTCTCAGTCGACTATAAAAACTTGCGATGAAATGCAGCTGGAATTATTTTTGTGTTTATCTCTTTGTCCCGGCCCAGCTCGGAACCCAGAACTAACAGGGGAATGGTCTTTACACACGCATGTAGCCCCATCTGGGTATAGTCTTACCTTATAATCTATGGAATTTGCTCTAAAAAACACTAAAAAAAGGAAAAATAAAAGAAAACAAAAAATGATCATAATAAATTATATTTAAAAAAAAACAGTGGTTTCAATATAAATGCTTGAATATACAAAATACAACATAAAAAATTAACAAAATAAAATTGGTTTGGTGGTACTAGTGGTTTAGTTAACTATTCGGCAAGTTTTATCGAACATTAATTTATATAATTAGATTCGCTAAATTAATAAAATTTATGTATTCAAATATGTAACATTATATATACAATATTTGAATACGAGCTATCTAATTCCGTAAAGCTGATACCAACATTTAATTTTATCTCTTTGGTTCATATACTACAAAAGAATGTGATGTGTGGGTTGTATGGAATAACTTTTATAGGTGTAGGTACCAAAAACCAAACATCAAATGAGAAAAGAAAAAAACATTATTAAAAATATATATTATTATATAACAGAAGAAGGGAAAAAAGTGTCTTAAAAGATATGGCGGCTCCGGTATTCTAAACTGCTTTAACTATCAATCCTTTATAGCTTAGAACGAACTAACAGTACAAATAATATCTATCCGTATCTCAATAATAATAATGTACAAGTTTCCTTGAACCACAGTACACTATAACACACAGTACAAATTTTAAATCAATTAGGTGAGAGATAGGGGTAGGTAAATGAAAATTATTGAATTTTCTAATCAAGACAATCACGGCATATAACAAATTTTCTGATTAGTAAAAGGGATTTGCTTCTTCTATGTCATAAATATTTATATATGTAATTGTCGAACAGTGAAAGACTAAAGTAATAGTAATAATATTTGCGATGTAGCCAGAAACAACATGGAATTTTAAAAGAGAAAGTTGCAACATTTTTTAAAATTAAATGGAGGAAGTCGGTTAAAATAGAATCGGAGAAGTACTTCACAGACTCCACCAAATCCCTATAAATATCAAAAATCAGTTGTAGATTACTAGAGTTAAGAAAATAGAAGCTGAGTCCGCCAAGCCCCTTTGCATATTTGCGGCGGGTTGCCTTTCTCATCAAGATTTGTAGAAATAACTGCCAGGTTTATGTTGAAATGTAATATCCACCAGACTAACTGCTAGTGTCAATTTAAATCTTAAGACAATATACATATGTAAATATTTCATCTACATAAAGAAGAAATAAATAAGATGCACAGATGTAACGTTACAAAGGACTTGAGTAAAAAATTTGGACGAGTCAGATGTGTCAGAAATTGATAAAGTGATTATTATATTATAATGATAGTAGCAAAATGCTAGAGATGAAATAATGATAAAATAATCTGGGAAAAAAGTAGGTTTAATTAGGCCAAATATGACTCGCCTAAATATATATTATTCCCATAGCTAATTGAGATAGAGGAATAAAATATATTGGGCTACAGAGGTTTCGAAAATCATGTACGGTTCCTTCATCACGAGCTGAGCTCGTTTTTCCATTGTAATGAATCTCAACCCCTGGAGCATTAGTGCGCTCTTACGTACTCCTCTTCATGACGGCCAACAAAGGCAAGCATGAAGACAAGGGATTTATGTCCCCATGGAGAATCGGGACCGTGGTGTCGTTACTCACCATAGTTTGCCACAAACTCCCCTGCGGTATATAATAAACCTATTTTTTGAAAAAATATTACCTATTCTAAGTTAAATAATGTTGAACGTAAAAAGTTTCGGACACATTTTATACTAACACGTAAATATATCATCATTATATCTAACGAATCGAATATATGTAGACTCAAAGCTAACTGTACACATTATGTCTAGTTGCCTACATTGGCTAAGTCCAGACTACAAAAGTCTAACAAATATTACAACTTGTCGGAAGACTTACGATTTTCAAAACAAGGATCACCTTTTAGGTGCTCTCGTTCGTAATTTATCAATACAACTGGTACCTATACCTAACTTATATAATTACTGATATAGAAAATTACGATATTTTACACTTACAATAGAGAAAACGTTAAGAATATAAAAGAGAGAGAGAGAGCGCGAAAAGGAGAGAGAGTGTTGCTCTTCCATTCAATTTAAAAAATATGCAGTTTTGAAATTAGAAAATTATAAATCCAGCTGATATGAAATTGGCTCTTCCCAGAAACAAAAATGTAAAATGGCAATATGCAGTATTATAACTGGATGATCATTGCTGCGTAGATATATTTCAACCAAATTTATTACCTATATTTTTTCAAGTGTGATGAATCGGTATGTATCCAATGAATGTTGCTATTTAAACAGTGTGAAGATTGTTGACTATGCTATATAGGCTATGAGGTATGGTACCTAATAGATAATTCTAGAAGATAATAAACTGACTCCTTATTGGGGTTTGCATTTTCAAATAGTGGTATTAGATTATCATTAAACTTTATAATACGGCTTAGTGTACATGTAATGATAGTATTGCAGTGGCACTGTAATGTCATAACCAAAATAGGTTAAACTTGAATCTAAAAGGGTAAAATCAAATAATTCTCAGAGATTGCCAATCCCTTTTGTATATCTACGATGGGTTGCCTTTCTCAGCGAATTAATTTATGCAATGGAAAACAAAAACTGGACTATTAAAGAACATCTGCCAGGTAAAACAGTATCTAATGGCAGATGATGACTCGCCCAGCTCTATACAATGACCAATTGTTTAAGACAAAAGGAAATTGTATGAGGGGCTACAGGAGTGTTCTAGTTTTAGGCTTGGTCACAAGCCTCTCCTGGAGCATTAGGGTCGAATTTATAAACGAAGCTCGGGTATTGAGTACGCGTACTTACTTAATACCGTCTCTTTCTAACTACGGTCTCGGGCGCCTAGTTAGAAAGAGGGTTGTCAAGTGCGCGTACTCAATACCTGAGATGTGTTTATAAATACGAGCCTTAGTGTGCTCTCACGTACTCCACTTCATGCTCAATCAAGGCTAGCATGAAGTTAAGGGACTGATGGGGTCGTCCCCATGGAGAATCGGGTCCGTGGTGTCGTTACTCACCATAGTTCGCCATAAACCACCCTGCGTATAATAATAAAAACCTGTTTAAATAATTATCTGGGGGATTAATGTATGATACAAAATGCTTGACCAAGTGCACGAGTCAGCTTTAGTATAGAATAATTAAATAATGTACCTGTGTGTCTATATAAAACGATTGACTTATTCGACCAATATCTAATCATCTATTTATTCCGATGATTTAAACTTGCTATGATACAATTTACAATATTTACGGATACAAATAATTACTGTACTAAATGATTTATAAACTAAAAATTATACAAAAAATATTTATAGAAAAAAAGAAATATTTTTCTATATCTATAATTAAAGATGTTTTGGCATTACCTATAAAATATGGCTTTTTAAATTAATCTTTGACAATTACTTAGGCATAATAAAAAAAATGCGAGTTTTAAATCAAAATATCAGTTAAAATTCTATAACTATAGATATAATAGAATAACTTACTTTGTTTTTACTATTGAAGAACTATTTGGATGCAATAATACGTCAGACAGCATTTTTTTTTTTTTTTTTTTTTTTAACATTGGGTAAGTTGTATTAATTTATTTTACTTATGATTATTTTTTTACAGATTTTTGAACTTCTTTCTTTAACAGGTTTGCTCTTTTGGATTTGATAAAATTTTACAAGAAATGCAACATGTATATTATATTAATTTCTCACAGAAAATAATTTAAATTAGCAATTATATTTTCAAGAGATACAACTGAAAATGATATATTTTTTTAACGAGAATAACATTTTTTTTTATTATATATTTCGCCAACCTCTATATTTCATCTTGCATTATCAAATGCGGTAACGATGAAAGGAACTGCTGTGTGCTCATTTTTTCACTTATCTACAAGGATATTATCATCAGAATTTCATTCATAAAGTTATTTTTTTTATATTAAATGTTAAATTGCGTAAAAAACCAAAGAAGCCAAAGTGTATGTTCAATAATTGCTTATGTTTTAAAGTTATATAGATAGCTACGAGTACACATTATAGTAGATACCGTAAATAAGTATAGTACAAATAGAATAAATATCTCTATTATAGCATCCAAACGTATAAATATAAAAAATGAAAAAAAAAACAGAAAATCTACTTACTGCAACTATTCCATAACTGCGTTCCTATTCACGAAGCGGCAAAATATTGTAACTACTAGAATAAAGCCGCGACAAAGCTCAAATCGAAGTTTAAATATAGGTTACATTGTATAATATATTTATATAATGATATCATAGTTCGTAAACATTTTTCCTAAGACCTAAAATAGTAAATCTTACAATTATCATAGTAACTAGCTTAGCTTTGGTGACGTTGGCAACGTTTCTTCATTTAGACCCGTGGCTTTTCTGGATCACGCAAGATTCTTTCCCAAGATTTTTTCATATACATCTTAGGGCGTCAACTCTCATCATACATCGCAGGTGTGGCCTCCGTCAGGTTGATCTGCAATGTTTAAATACACTCGTAAATATAAAATAAATTATTTTTCGCCTGAAACACAGGCTAACATTAAACATCAGAAAATGATCAAAAAAATGTAATAATGAATAACACTATTAAAAAAAACACATGCAATTAAAAGGATTGATACTATTTGAAGTGGGTATCTTAAGACATTCTAATTTCAAAAATCTAATTATTTAGAGCCTAATGACCAAGTACCTATAACTATTCATTCAAAGTTAATTATGATGAGTAAAGAGAAATAGCAAGCAGTGTCTGCGGTGGCTACCGTGTGATTGTTTAATGTACCTTTATAAAATGAAATTAATCCAAGTCAAAAACATATTTTTTCTTTATACTTATTTATTTCTTCATAAAAGAGTCTGAGCTCTGTTCCTATTATAAAAGTTTAAACAAGAATTTCATCATATAATACAATTAATTTCATTTCAAATTAAAATAACAATGAAGAAAAAAAACTGTTTCAAAACAGATGAAATTCTCGAACGTATAGTACAATTAATTTCATTTCAAATTAAAATAACAATGAAGAAAAAAAACTGTTTCAAAACAGATGAAATTCTCGAACGTATAGTACAATTAATTTCATTTCAAATTGAAATAACAATGAAGAAAAAAACAGTTTCAAAACAGATAAAATTCTCGAACGTACCTATAGTACAATTAATTTCATTTAAAATTAAAATAACAATGAAGAAAAAAAACTGTTTCAAAACAGATGAAATTCTCGAACGTCACTATGTAGGGAGGTACATACTATTGAGCAGATGGTACTCCACTGTGAATCTGATTGAAATGATGCATCATGTTGACCATTTGTAGAACATCGGGAAAGTTTATTAATAAACGAATCCTGTTGGTAGAAAATATTGTGAGCGACCAAGTGCAGTGTGTGATGTAATTAATATTAGTACATATAGTAAAACATAATAATAATTCGACTCGACTTTGAAAACTTCCAATTTGAGATCCGAGGATAATTAAAAAGAAGAGAAGAGTAAGGTGACGGGGATCTCCTTACAGAAGACCATTGCCAAATAAATGCACACGTTATACCGCGGTGTAGTTATAATCCTGTGTGTGAGTATAGGTCTCCAGTCCTTTTCTATACCAGGGATACCCTGCCATGAAATCCAGGTGTTAATTGCAAGTGTCCGTGCTTGTTTGTGTAATGCAATGCAAAAAAATAGTCCTACTTACATTAAAAAAGCGAATGATTTTAAGAATGTATGTTTGTTACTCTTTCACGCAAGAACTACTGAACGAATCTGGATGAAATTTGGCATACAGATAGATTATAGTCTGGAATAGCATATAGGTATTTTATCGCGATAACCGACATCTACGCGGGAGGAGCTGCGGGCAACAACTAGTAAGTACATAATGACTAAAGTAAAACTCACCTCACTCAAAACAACCCAGTTGGAGCTGTCCTTGTTCACCCGCAATCGGATAGCTACAATAGGGCCTAACTTCAATTCTCCTTCAGCGAATCCAAACTCATCGAATGCAGTAACCGTGGTAAAGTTTCCACTGGCCGTATTTGATTGTGGCAGAACTTCTACCGTAGTATCATAAAACTTATGTTTAATATGTAGAACATTACTGCTCTGAAAGCGGAATCTGTAAATATACATAGGTGTATTACTTATTTGACTACTTGACAGTTGTTATAATAAAATATGTAAAGTATGTCTACTTTACAAATTGAGTTGGTTTAGTCTTCGATTGTGCAATCGGAATATATTTTTATATGAGAATGCATTTGTTAATAACTACCTGTCAGAATAACTAAGAAATAATAAATCGCATTTTTGACATATTCATTTTTTTTTAATTTATGTATTTTGATATTTTCTAGATGCAAAATCACCATAGGTATTTTATTTTCATTCTACTGTTCTAACATAAAGTGTTTTATGGTAGTGTTTGAAGGTATGTCTTACATCTCAGTTGCAGTTTGTTGATTGTTAAGAAGGTAAAGCTTACCTTTTAATGTTCGTTGGCTTTTGAAACCAGAATTCAACAAGATCGCCTTTCTTTGGAGTTATGGCCCAAAAATAATTTTTCCCTTCATAGGCCGCCTTCAGCGTATGGCCAGGCCGTTCTCTCATATTAGTTATGGCGAAATGTAGAGGTGGATTTACGTGAGGAAAATAAGTCGGTTCCGCTTGCAGTTCTTCTTTCTGAAATATATAATACATGGATGTTTAATTTGGTTAAAGTGTACGTTTGTCATTACTATTTGGTAAGCGGCAAATATTAGTTTAAAACATTTACCTTAAACATATGGACCTTCCCTTTCAGCGACGAGTAGAGGCCGATGTGCTCAAAAATCGTGACCTTAAACTTTGGTCTTATTTTATTTTTTTCGATCATACACTGCTCCTGAAATAACATGTTACAGTATAAGTTGACTGAGCATGAGTTGATCGTGATACCATATCCATTGCTGTGTTTATCTCTTAGTTTTTATACTACTTAGAAGGCAAACCAGCATACCATGGTAAGAAGTTACTGTAACCTATGGACTAAGAGTATATAGCGAAGAAAATATGATAATATATCGTCACTAATATTCTGAATATTGAGTTAAAATCCTTTTTAGAAGATAAGGGCGTCAGTCGTCGGTGCCAATTGTCATCTGATTTAATGATTAACAATCTCTAACGCATCTGCGTTTGTTGTTTAAGCGAGAAGAGGGAAATTGAAAGATAAGCTCTCAGGTAGCTCTTGTGAGATAAAATTATTCCACTACATTCGTAGCACGTCAACTACACCATACGATCAGCGGGTTAAGCTACCAAGGGCTCGCGGTAACCCTATAGATGGGTGACCGCATAGTGGTACCTATTTCATCTGAGCGTCTCCGTGCTTCGGAAGACACATTAAAAGTCGGTCCCGAATGTTAACAGTCGTTAGATCACGACAGATGCCTAAATATAAATCAATCTTAATAACTCTGTCACCAGGTTGGCCACTAACCAAATGAAGAAGAAGAACTACACCATAAATATAAACTTACCGATTTTTTGTTGATAGTACAGACTTTATCAGCAAGATAGCTTTCCAGAAGCCAGTCGATAGGCATGTTGCTATGAAACAGTTGTACGTAGGTAATGAAATGCACTAGGTCGGAGCATCGGAACAACTTGCCTATGCCTCCGACGGTGCTGTAGTTTATAAAGAACCAATCAGATGTAGCCGATATTCTCGTTGTGAATTCTTTTATTATCTGAAAGGAAACAGAAACACATCAGAAAACCAACATTCTCAAAAGCCAATAGAATAAGGTTAAATTGATGAACAATTTTATCATGCTTCTTTTATTTTTCCTTTGTCCTAAAATATGGCAATTAACACTTTCGCGGACAGTAACGTAGACACAATAGATGTTTTATTGTCATGACGTCTATAGGCGTTCACTGTCCTTCAAAGTGTTAATATAAAATTATAATCTAAACTTACCTCAATGAATCCCTTTTGGGTTTTGACATCATCTTCTAGCATTAAATAGAAAGTGCCTTTCGCCTGAGCGTAAGCCATCAGATATATGGTATCCAAATTGTGTTTGGTCCTCCATATGACACGTTTGTGGGAGTCTCCTAACGTATCCCTCATCTTGTCAAAGTTGGGATAATAAGCTGCTTGGGGTGACAACACTTCAATGACACCTTTTGCAACTTCAACCGGAAACCTACGAATTAATTATGATATTTAAAAAAGAAAGAAAATAGAGATCTCTTCAATTAAACTTACAATTACTACATTTGATAAAACTTAATATAAGAAAGCAAATAAGGGCCCTGCGTCAGCTCTTATGTTGTGGCCTGGACCACAACGCTGGTATTCTTGCAGGACCTTTATAACTACATAAGTGACGCGCGGAATTCCAAATTCTTGTAATTAATTGTTAATTAATATTAAATTAGTAATTAAATTAATATGTAATATAATAATTAAATTTAACTAATATTTATTTTAAAAAATCTGTGTCTATCAGAGATATGAACCAAAATATGATTAGTCCTGGTAACATTGTCCATAATATATAATGATACGTTTACTATCCACGAAACGGCCGGCTGATTCTCTAAGAAACAGCGATCACAAACTGACAGTTGTAATTGCTCGGTGACGTCACTCACGATTGCTAAACGTCAAAATACTCGGTTTTCGCTCTTACTTAATCAAAAAGTAAATCGAATTTATGATGTTGAATTAAAAAATACCACCAATTCCCATTTTTGAATTAATTAAAAAACTAATTGAAACGATCGAAATAGCAAAACCAATACGTTTTAAACCTTAAAAGAAAACTTACTTGATTTCAATTTCTCTGGCCGTACGAACGACATATTCCAAATCAGTTTCCCCTATCATTACTACTATCAAAGTCGTCTGAGCTTCAGCTGTTGTCATTCCTCTTATTAGGTGCTGGAATACATTGTAAAAAAACTGTTAACTGAAGTCCATAAGCTTAAAAATATTCTTGAGGCCAATAATGTCCTTATGGGACAAATAGAGAAGAGAATGAGTCTATGTGACAGAGAGGTTAAAGAGTCCATGTCCAGGTGGCTGGCAAATTGACGGAGACTCCGTCAATTTAGTATCCGTGACTGCACGGTTGGTTCAGTGGCTTCTCTGCGCGGCGTGTTGTGGGTTCGATCCCCACACGAAACAAAAATTTGTATGATCTATAAATGTAGACGCTCGCGACACAGGGCTTGTTGTTAGTGCGGGATTTGAAAAAAGAATTAATACAGCAATAGAAATTCGATTTGGAGGACATTTATTTTTTTGATGTTTCCGGATAACCTTTTTTTTATACTACCAAGGTGGCAAACAAGCATACGGCCCGCCTAATGGTAAGCAGTTACCGTAGCCTATGGACGTTTGCAACACCAGGGGTGTCACTCACGCGTTGCCGACCTTTTATTTTTAAAGGGTCGGCGCAACGAGTAAGTGACACCCCTGGTGTCTTGAAGAACCCCATGCTATAATCTCTTGGGAAAACCTCGGCAGGTTAAACCTAAATATATTCCTGAAAAATGTAAAGGAATTCACTTACACTCAGGGTGGTCATGAGATAGTTGTCTCGGTCACGCTTGACAGTCGGCACCCCGATCACAATATCGGAAAATACCCGACTCCCGGTCATGTGGAAGGCTGGCTTGAGGCTGAAGGGGCTGTTCATAAGGTGTGGCAAAAGTTGATAAACAAACGGCGTTCGAAGGTGTGGAAGCATCTGCGTGTTCAAGCCTGCAGCCGCAAAAGATCCTGTTAAAGAAAATATATTATTGAAATTTTGCTCGGTATTTATATAATATTTTCGGGACAACTAACACATAGATATCTGATCCCAAACTAGGCAGAGCCTGTGCTATGGTGACCAGACAACTGATAAATATACTTATATATTTCTAAATACGTACATATTATAGATAAATTACACCCAGACACAGAACAAACATTCGTGCAAATCACACAAAGATTTGTCCTGGGTGGGAATCGAACGCACGACCTCCGGCGTAGTAGTCAGAGTCACTAACCACTAGACCAACAGGCGAGTCAACCGCCGCATGGCATTTTGTTAAAGAAAAAAATATATAAGTTGCGATGGGGACTTTGTCTCTTACGATGTAAGTAAACCGATGTTTAGGGTGCTCATAGCCAGGTGCACTCGCTATTCGGTAAATTAATGATTCGGGTTAAGTAACCAAAGGCACAGTAACCCTTAAGATGGGTGACCGCATAGGGCCAAGGGCCAAAAGGGCCTAATATCCTACTAATATTATAAACGCGAAAGTTTGTAAGTATGGCTGGATGGATAGATGGATGGGATGGAAGGATGGATGGATGGATGGATGGATGGGATGGGATGGATGGATGGATGGATGGATGGATGGATGGATGGATGGATGGATGTTTGTTACTCTTTCACGTAAAAACTACTGAACGGATCTGGATGAAACTTGGCACAGAGATAGATTATTCTGGAATAACACATAGGCTACTTTTTACAGCGATAACCGACATCCACGCAAACGGAGCCGCGGGCAACAGCTATTAAAAATAAATGAAGTTGCAGAGCATATATAGGTATAGATTGCTTTGATTGTAGAGAATACGGAAGCATAAGTAGGCAACAAAAAGGTCAAATCTATGGCAATAAAAAAACAACATCGTTTTTAATCGCACATTATCAGTCTCAGCAGTCGTAATACTTTTTATACAGAAAAAAAAAACAATAACACGGTCCCCCACGGGAATCGAACATTGAGTTTTATGCCATGATACGGAACCTACAAAACAGTATTTAAAAAGAAAATATATAGCCTATGTTACTGGCTGATAATGTAGCTTTCTATAGATGATTTTTTTTTAAATTGCTTCAGTAGTTTTCGAGTTTATCACTAACAAAAATACAAAGCAATGGTGGCTGAGTGGGCAAGTAACCGACTTGCACGCAAGCAGGGCGAGTTCGATCCCGGGTGGCAGTACCAATGTGCATTGAGTGAGAAAACCCACATGTCTTTTTATGTCAGATTCACCAACCCGCATTAGGCCAGCATGTGTGAATTAAGGCCTAAAGCGAAGAGACCCGTGCCCAGCAGTGGGACAAATATGGATTGCTATTATTATATTATTTATTAAAAATACAAATATTCTAATCCGTTTTCTTTATTATTATTTATTAGTATAATATTATATTATCTATACGTCATCGTAATAGAGTTATAGTAAGACTAGTTTTCGCCCGCAGCTACGCTTGCATGTTACCCACGTTTTTTTTTGGGTCAGGACATTTTGCATTGTGCATTTGTTTTCATCGCTATCGTAGAAATCGTATAGAAACGCAAAGATGGACATTGGGTTGTATAATCCTTACTAATATTATAAATGTGAAAGTTTGTAAGTATGGATGGATGATCGATAGATTATGGTCTGGAATAACACATAGGCTACTTTTTACAGCGATAACAGACATCCACGCGGGCGGAGCCGCGGGCAACAGCTAGTTATTAACATATGTTGCAAATTTTCTAGAGTGGCGACCACGAACTTAAAGACGAAGCATGAGCAAGCCTCCAATCAGGTGGACCGACGACCTGGTAAAGGTTGCGGGCAACCGATAGACAAGGTCGGCTCAGGATTGAGAGTTGTGGAAATTCTTGGGGGAGGCGTATGTCCAGCAGTGGATGTCTTTTCGCTGAGATGATGACACCAAGACTGCATTAGAGACCGCCCTGATGCGTGGAATGAGTACGAGTACATGTGTGTAATGTGTGTGTGTGTGTGTGTGTGTGTGTGTGTGTGTGTTGTATTATATAATCGAATAGGCTATACAATGTGTAGAAGTATATTGTGGTAGTGTTAATTCAATTAGAAAACGTGTATCACTTATTAGTATTGTATGGCATTGAAATGTTTTGCGTGCTTCAGGTTTTTTTGTGTATATTATCTATCCTACTAATATTATAAACGCAAAAGTTTGTAAGTATGGATGGATGGATGGATGTTTTTTACTCTTTCACGTAAAAACTACTGAACGGATCTGGATGAAATTTGGCACATAGATAGTTTATGGTATTTTTTATAGCGATAACCAACATCCACGATGACTGCCTCGGTGGTCCAGTGGCCGCAGTATGCGCCTGCTGCAGGTCTTTCCCCAGTCTGGTTTGCTCGCTAGTATGGTGCCCTAGCTCTCTTAAAATCAATGTGTTTATCTGTTAAAGTTGTTATCTGCATCAAAAGCGCGTCTTAGTTTCACGACCTATTTAGTTTGCGCTAGTTTTGTACTTGTATTTGTGGACTAGTTAAAGTGAATGTGACGACATAGCATTATCCATACTCTATTGTAATATTGATAGGTATGTATTTTTTCCAGCAGAATGAAATTTGAACTTCAAAATTTTCTTTTAATAAAAAAAATTGTACCTAAATATATAACTAGTTGTTGCCCGTAGCTTTGCCCGCGTAGATGTCGGTTATCGCGATAAAAAGATAGTTTTTATGCTATTCCAGACTATAATCTATCTCTGTGCCAAATTTTATCCAGCAGAAGTAACAGTTCAGTATTTTTGCGTGAAAGAGTAACAAACATCCATTCATCCATTCTTACAAACTTTCGCTTTTATAATATTAGTATAATATAAAGTATAATAATAATAATAGCAACTTATATATGTCCCATTACTAGGCACGGATCTCCTCTCCTCTATCAAGAGAGAAAGAGAGGGTGTTAGCCTTAGTTACACACGCTGCCCTAATGCGGGTTGGTGAATCAGACATGTCTTTAAAATTTTTTCATTGAAACTCATCGCACTCACAAAATTCTGAGACTATCCTTGTTCCTGACTCCCACAAATATGGGAAATAATTATCAAAATTATTATTTTGTAATGTAAACATTTAAGTTACTTGTTTCTTTGCCTTTTGTGGGAGTTAAATCATCATCATCATCTCAACCCACAAAGGTCCCATTGCTGGGCACGGGTCCCCTCCATAAATTTGGAGAGATATTAGCCTACTATACTATTATTATATATTATTATTATTATATATTATATTAGATATTAGCCAGACGGGTTGGTATAGGGTTTTGTTTCGAGTTTTCCCTCTCTTGCAGTGGATATTGTCTGCCGGATTTACTCCCTTAGTCGACTGTTGCGACAACCACGGGATGGAATGGGGTGGTGACATTTGTATTCTTAATCCGTCACCACACGAACATTATTAATGTGGGAGTTAAATAAAGTATTATTATTATTAAAAACCTTATAACTCTTTGCTATAGTCTCTCGGGACAACTTCGGCAGCGAGCTTACTCCACAACCTAATCGTACGTGATAGAAAAGTCCTCTGAAGCCATACAGAGCCTCTAGACAAGTGGCATTAGCGATAGTCGAATCGGAAAGTCAAAAAAGAAAATGTATGGGATTTGACGTAAGTTTATGACATTATATCGTAGACTTACGTCAAATCCCATACATTTGTTTTTTTGACTTATCGATTCGACTACCTTCTGTGCCACGAGATAAGCGATAGTCGAATCGAAAAGTCAAAAAATAAAATGTATGGAATTTTACGTAAGTCTACGATATAATGTCGTAAACTTACGTCAAATCCCATACATTTTGTTTTTTGACTTTTCGATTCGACTATCGCTTATGCCACTTGTCTAGAGGCTCAGTACAGCACGTAAGAGGATATCGTCTACATTTAGTATCAATACAAGACTCAAATTACATTGAACATTTCCCGTAATGCAAGCAGTATCAAATTGTGTAGGTATCGTATTGTTTAAATAATTCGGTATCACTCATTGTCCTCATTGGACATATTTCAGATAACCACATTGAAGTTGACGGGACTGACGGTGCAGCAGGTTTTTCTCAATTTACTAGCAAATAACTGAACTGAGGTGGTTCTTGTCCGTATGGTGACGGATTAAAAATACAAATGTCACCACCCTGTTCCATCCCGAAGTGCCATAAGACTCGACTAAAGGATTAACTCAGGCAGACAATATCCACTGCAAGAGAAGGAAAACTCGAAACAAAAACCTATACCAACCCATCTGGCAAGCGTGGTATAGTAGGCTAATCTTCTTTAAAATGGACGTAGGGTACCCGTGCCCAGCAGTGGGATGTTTATGGGTTGAGATGATAATGTATTTTAATAAACAAATAATGTGTATGGTAATATTGCATTTTAATTTTGAAGGATTAGGGCGCTGCGCTGTCGCAATTCAGTAGTCGCATTGCAATAGATTACGAATGTTAAGACAATTTTAAATGTTATCTAAATGAATTTAACAACCAAATTGTTTTTTACACCTGGGCTTTAAAATTAGGTATATTTAAAACAGAGCCTCTAGACAAGTGGCATAAGCGATAGTCGAATCGAAAAGTTAAAAAATATAATGTATGGAATTTGACGTGAGTCTACGATTTAACGTCGTAAACTTACGTCAAATCCCATACATTTTCTTTTTTGACTTTTCGATTCGACTATCGCTTATGCCACTTGTCTAGAGGCTCAGTTCTTTCAAAACGCATCCCTAAATGAGCACTCGAGACCTGCGCTCACACGTAGGCACACAACTGCACCGTAGTTATTTGGCTCTGGTGTTCTGTAGAGGTCCTTCCATAGTCGAAATTACTGGCAAGTATGGTGCCATATCTCTCTTTTTTAGATTTTATTATTTTGTTAATTAGTCTTACTGTATATCATTATGCACCTTATAAATGGAAGGCTGATACCTGTAATACAGTGAATTTTACTAGCACAGGTGCTAAATTTACTAACCACAGTGAGCTTCTTTGAACCATTGTTATGTATATTTTATTGTATATGTTATCTCAAACTTTTACGAAATAAAGTTATTATTATTATTGTTTAATTTCCTATCAACGGTACTATGGTTTAATAGTTTTAAATATTACCATTGCCACGGCACAATGTGGATCTAGGAGGTATTCCTCGAAGCGCTACTATTTTGAAGCGCACCTAATGAAGCGCTCCTTTTTTATTCCTCGGAGCGCACCTTTTAGGAGAAATTGCTATCGGGAGCGCACCTAAAAGGTGTGCTCCGAGGAATAAAAAAGGAGCGCTTCAATAGGTGCGCTTCAAAATGGTAGCGCTTCGAGGAATACCTCGGATCTAGAGGAGTGGGCAAGTAACTGGCTACCTCTCTTATGTATTCGTATAAATCCAAGATATAAGTAATTAGAAAAGCACGTGTAAAAAACCGTATGAATAACTATTTTTGTCGTCTAGATGTAAAAACTATACCGCAACAGCATAAGACATAGGCTTAATCCCTTCGCTAGCAAACATCACCATCGCCAAATAGTTAAAATGTCTAAGATAATTGAATATTTATCCTAAACAGGCGCAGCATTTTAAAACACATCGCAACACCTTAAAATATTTAAAAAAAGGAACCAATTTCGAAATTTCAGGTAAATTATCCATCAATAATCATAGCATGTCAAGTCAAAGTCAAACTCATTTATTCATTTAGATCAAATGTATCATACCTATGAACACCATAAAAACAAATGCCAGCTTTTTTTTCCTACGGCCAATTCGCTAACTAGTGGTAGGGCCTCGAGAAGAATGATTTGAACATTTTTTCTATACTATTTACGTGGCAAATGACCTATAGTTACCAGAAACAGAATTGCATCAATTAAGTGGCAATGGGCAGGGCATATAGCTTGCAGAACTGATGGCCGTTGGGGCAGAAAGGTTCTAGAGTGCCGACCACGAACTGGAAGACGAAGCGTGGGCAGGCCTCCAACAAGTGGGCCGACGTCTTGGTAAAGGTCGCGGGCAACCGATGGAAAAGATCAGCTCAGGACCGAATGATGTGGAAAACCTTGCGGGAGGCCTATGTCCAGCAGTGGACGTCTTATGGCTGATATGAATGGATGGGTAGGTGACCCACTGTTCCATGTGGTACCACAATCGTCCCCACAATGCCCAGCACGGCATTGATGGCACCTCAACCACCGGGTAATAAACTTATTTAGCAATTAATACTTGACTGCCTTAGTAGTCCAATGGTCACAGTATGCGCCTGCTGTGCACGAGGTTGTGGGTACGATTCCCACACAGTACAAAACTTTATTTGATCCATAAAGAGTTCTTCTGCGTCTGGGTGTAATTTGTATCCGTCTCCCGCGACACAGAGCTTGTTCTCTAGTGCGGGAGTAGTATTTAAAATAATATACTCTGTCTAATATTTCGTTCAAGTATTGTATGAATGAAAACTCACCGTTGATGGACCTCAGCCATGCGATGAACTCCGGTGACATGTTAGATGATATGTGATCAGGGGGTTCACTCAGCGTGTTACTTACGGCTAAACGACCAATAGCGATCTTATCCTGTCAACAAACAAAACAGTATATAAACTTAACTTTCTTCTAAGGTAAAGGTTTTTTTATACTACTTGGGTGGCAAACAAAGAAAGAAAAAATATTTATTTGGACTTCAGAGACACAATAGAACACATAGCGTAATACACATAATTAATCTCGGTGATAAAACAAAACGTAAAAAGAACGTAACTATGTATATGTATAATCCTTACTAATATTATAAATGTGAAAGTTTGTGAGTATGGATAGATGGATAGATGTATGTATGGATGGATGGATGGATAGATGGATGGATGGATGGATGGATGGATGTATGGATGGATGGATGAATGGATGGATGGATGTATGTATGGATGGATGGATGTTTGTTACTCTTTCTTATAAAAACTACTGAACGGATCTGGATGAAATTTGGCACAGAGATAGATTATAGTCTAAAACAACGCATAGGCTTTTTACTACTTTTTACAGCGATAACCAACATCCACGCGAGCGGAGCTGCGGGCAACAGCTAGTGTACCTATATATAAAAATTAATGCCACTTTTCGTTGTAATTGAACTCCTCCTAAACGGCTCGGCTGATTTTATTAAAATTTTGTGTGTGTGTTCGGATGGTTTAGATTCACAATTGGACCCGGTAGATGGCGCTGCTGTCGGTATATCAGCTTTTCTGCCAGGTCCGCTAGTAATTTATATACGAAAATGTGTGTTTCACGGTAGTCCAAACAGGTGTCCAGATCAGCGTAATGCCATCCACTGTAATGGTGAGTGGCGCTGATTTTCATCTGGAAACTAGCAACCTCAACAAGCATACCGTAGAATAGGGACACTTTCGATACCAACCAGGGGTATTACTTGCGTGTTGCCAACCCATTATTTTACACCAGGGCTTTAAGATGAAAGTATCCCTGGGATAGGAATACGTTTCTTTCAAAACACATCCCTAAATAAGCGCTGGAGACCTGTACTAGGAACACAATTTCACCGCTATGTATATGTTTTAGTTTTAGTTATTAAACTGTAGTTATTTTTTTAGGTGGAAGCCCTTCCCCAGTTATGCTTGATCGCTAGTATGGTACCTACCCCACACAATCATCATAAAACTCTTATCATAACACACTTCAGGTGAATTTAAAATAAAATTAAGCGTTTTAATTAACTACACTCATATACACACACATTTATATGTGCACACTCTAATCTTCTCATTAATACTTATCTAACTATACTTTAGCTGTTAATAACCAAATAATAATTTATTTAGTTACTAGTTGTGCCCGCGGCTCCGCCCGCTTGGATGTCGGTTATCGCTGTAAAAATATAGTTATCGCTGTAGCCTATGTGCTATTTTAGACCATAATCTATCTCTGTGCCAAATTTCATCAAGATCCGTTCAGTAGTTTTTACGTGAAAGAGTAGCAAACATCCATCCATCCATCCATCTATCCATCCATCCATCCATTCTTACAAACATTCGCATTTATAATATTAGTATAATTTATTTAGTTAAGCATTGTAATAGTTTATTGAGGACTTTATATTGTTGTTATTAGCACATTTGAATATTATTTTCACGTTTTGATGTGACTCAGTCTTGTATTTGTCCATTCCAAAATGGTCCAAAAAACCCTTCATGTCATTTGCACGACTTAATTAGGTTTACTTTTTTGCGGTTTTCCTAACATTAGCTATCAGCCAGTAAAAGTGCCGTTAAAATCTATCTAGCCGTTACAGAGTTTAGCGGCAACAAACAGACAGATAGATGGTTTTTTTTTATTATCTAACTGCTGCTGCTTAAGCTGTTATTTTAATATTACAAACAGACACTTTAATTTTATTTATATGTATAGATAGTAGGAGACGAGAAAGCAGCATGGGGTTCTTCAAGAAAGGAGTTATTAGGTTTTTAAAGGGTCGGCAACGCGTGAGTGACACTCCTGGTGTTGCAAACGTCCATAGGCTACGGTAACTGTTTACCATCAGGCGGGCCGTATACTTGTTTGCCACCTTGGTAGTATAATTTAAAAAACAAATAGTTAAGAAGTTACTGTCGCTTATTGACATTGACAGTGGCAGGGGCCCAACCAAGCCCTACTTTACTGCCTACGGTAAAGGGCAAAGGGAAATGAGAGGAGTGAACCCATGTTACTGTAACTCTAAAAATTGTAAGTGTTAGAAAGATAGGGCATCATACAAGCGAACATTCCTGACTGGGAAATACCGCTACGTTACAGAAAACCACAGTCAAGTTACCTAATTGAACGCAGTGACATACTTTTGTGAGTACTTGTCATTTTGGCTGTCCCAGATCAAAACCCAGTAAGTGCTTTTTATAAAATTTTACTGGAGAGCGAAAAACATAAATCGGAGTATCCTTACAAAAGAATCAAATGTTAAACAAAAAATAATGATTTTTACTGAAAGGAATACTAACTATTGGATACATATTACGCGATTTTTTTGGAAATTAATGTAAAATGCATATTTTATGCCCTTTACTAACTTTACTACTAGGTTTTTCGAAATGGTTTATGAAGGGTATATATATAGAACACTTGGTTTCGTGGTATCAAAATAGCTCTTATTTATAAGACATTAAAGCAGGTGTCTTCACAATTTGGTGGAACATACTTTAAAAAATCTAAATATGCAAAAAATAAAATTGTAAAAATGACCCTTACTGGGTTTTGATCTGGGACAGCCGATTTAAGGAAAACCAATTTTAAAATAAAGTTTTCCTCCTAACCGACTCTTGGTACAACTGAACAATAACATGAATCTGTTGTTACTAAATATGGGCCATATAGTGTGAGTAATGCTCCTGGAAATAATAATGTCCTACAAACTGAATTTCGGTCACGGCGGCTAATCTCAATGGAGACTAGCCAACTGCGCAGGAGGTAGGGCACTAGTACCTATGTGTGCGCTAACTAGTGCACTCCTTATTCCCTCACTCTCATAGTCCGGTGGGACGGCAATCCGACACGACCGGAGAGAGATCAGGCGCAGGACCAACGGCTTTACGTGCTTTCCATAGCACGGGGGTGTAAACACCGCCAATTTCCAAACTCCGGGCGTCTATTGTGGATTTCTTGACAGATAAATTGTTTTCTTTGTGAAAATAAATTGTTTTTCTTTCTTTCTATAAACCGATTAATTTTTTTTGGCTCAAGCCAGGCTTCGAACCCAGGACCTTGTGATCAACAGGCTCACACATCGACCACTGAGCCAGCGGCAGTTGAAACACTCCTAGTATTACAAGCGTCCATGGGCTACGGGTAACTGGTAACTTTTCAACCGGGCCGTACGCCGAATGTCCCGTGTGGGTATCGAACCCACAACACGCCACGCGGTGGTAAATGGCAAGGTAAGAGAGAAAACCAGTTCAGATTTGAACCACTTTCAGGTATCCGATTTAGTTGAAATTTGGCTTACTTGCCATTTCGATGACCATGGCATAATAAAGTACCATGTAGTTGATCTAATGATGTTCTCAGAAGATAGACATATAGGACCTCCGCAACGAAACTTGATGGCCCAGCCATGTATGGGCTTGTTGGATTTATCTTAACGAGTACTTACTAGGAAAATAAATAAATAAATATTATCTATACTAACTTGAATGTTCATGAGTTCCTCTTGTCTAATCCTGTACATAGACTCCAAAAAGTCTATGTGGAATCGTTGGTTTGAAATCATTTCTCTCAACCTGTCCTCCCGTTCGTATTGCACTGCAGAAGAAAAATCAATCATTAGATGACTTATCTGAGACGTAGTTAAAGAAAATACACTTAGATATAATACAATCACAATCTCTGAATAAGAGCAGAGATTATTCTGTGGTTATTTTATAGAGACAGATGTAAAAACTCTAGATACATCTCAATTATTAAATATTGATATAGACAATATATATTAGGTATTAACATACATTGTAATAGAATAACAAGACTTACAGGGAATATAATAGAGTTGAGATAGTAAAGTTAGTAATAACAGTAATAGACAATCAATATTAGACATAATAAACACGAAACCATTAAAAGCACAATTAAAAACAAATCAAATCATCAAATCTTTAAGCATCGGTAAATATTCATATCATAATTATACTTTATATATTCTATTTAAGTTTTATAACTTAAATTAACTGAACTTTTTAGATAAGTTAATAAGTTAAATAATAAGTTAAAACAATCATAAATAGACCAAAATATTCCGATAAATAGATTTGTTGAAGAGTTCTGTTGTTAATTTATTAATATCATTGTTATATACAATATATTATTGCAATGAAACGACCAATGTAATATTAAAATTTCTTGATTAAAATATATATACTAAATTTATTAATAAGGGACATCGTCGTAAAAACTAATCTGTATTAATTAGTTTTAGAACTGATGATGTTACAATCCTCATCACCTTTTATATACCTACTAGGTATATAAAAGGTGATGAGGATATTAAATAGGTCCCAACGCAAAAATTATCAAAGTATTCGGGAAATGGTTAAATATGTAGTTTGACGAAACACCAAGTAATATTGACCAAAGGGGATAATCGCGAAACTTATTAAGTACATAAAAATGAATTATTTCTCAGTGAACGGCACTAAAAAGCAATTTTTAAAGGAACCCTATTCGTACAAAGTGTATTTCATTGCAATATTACAAAATGAACACTGATCAACGTTAACTAATCACATTGTTATTAATGTTACAAGAAAAAGACAAATGATTAAAACCTCCATGTTAGTAGATCCTTCACCAGTTCCACGCCATGTTGTCTGCGCTCCCCACCCCTTCAGATAAAATATGTAGATTCGGATGAACACATATCACCGATACTAAAATGCATATTTTACCACAAGGGGAGGGAAGCATGGGAGTGCTACTGAAAACCTGAAAAGTTAGTTATTAAGATTGCTGGATTAGTAAAGTTAGGCAACAAATATAATGCATCAGTTATATACCTAATAATAAAAGTATTTAACATGTTTTAGTGTCACTTGCTAACCATGGAAATAGCTACGATTTGTGTTAGTTGGAGAAGAAATTTGAGCTGATTCGTCTGAGCATCAATATTCTAAATAGTTAGTTATACGAATCAACTTACTTGGGTCTACGTATTAGCCTTACAATCCAGCGTGGAAATGTGGCCAGTATTTTGGGCACCTTTCATCAGAACTGGGACCTCAATCAGATATTTTATTTATAGGTTAATACCTTTAAATACAATATTTGATTGTTTTTGAGTAGTTTAGGTAAAGTTATTTTTTTTTTAATAATAAGAAGTCATGTAAATATCTTATGAAATAAATGTGTTATACGAAGCAGGTTTAATCTAAATCCACACAAAATAGCATTTTTTTAGTAACACTATGTTATTTAATGTGTAGATTAATATCCTATCAAGTCGCGAACTGCCACAGTTCATTTAAGATAGTTCATCATATTGCTTTTATCTAATAAACATGACACACGCAAACTCATAAAAAGTAATACAGAATTCTAAAAATAGTACCGAACTCGTATCTGTAAGTATATAAGTAAATTTTTGCTGACTCTATTACCGACTGACTACTATTACGCAGCCATAACTACTAAGTCTAAAAAGTTGAAATTTGGAACATATGTTTATCTACAAATGAAACGACTAAACGACGCTTCACGTGACCAAAAGGCTGGCCTGTTTCTTGCACAGAAAATCAGCTTTGCCATTCAACGTGGCAATGCCGCCAGCCTTTTAGGCACTTGCACACACCGGTTGACAGTGATGCGGAGGAATATTATGACGCCTAAACTATTGCCTTTCATTTAATTAATTAGTTTTTCATATTTAGATTTAGTTAATTTAAAAATGTTTTTAATATTATTTTTGTATATATAGTTATAATGCATTAATCTATTATTATATTACCCACTGTGTACCAATAATCCTTACTAATATTATAAATGTGAAAGTTTGTAAGAATGGATGATGGATGGGATGGATGGATGTTTGTTACTCTTTTACGTAAAAACTACTGAACGGATCTGGATGGCACAGAGATAGATTAGGGTCTGGAATAACACATAGGCTATTTTTACAGCGATAACCGACATCCACGCAGGTGGAGCCGCGGGCAACAGCTAGTAATATATAATTAAGAGTAAAATCATAAAATGTAATCATCTTAATGCTAAGAAAGTATCAAAAATAGTTCAACTCCGAGATAGTCAGGACGAGCTGCCAATATACTTCTTTTCAAGGTTAGAAAATGATAATTATTTTCCATAATTAAGTTAATAAAGACCATTCATGGGAGTTATTTTAATATGGCTAGCTGACCGCTTTGATATTCATTAGGTATGCAATATTTGCGTTCAAGTTTACTTTTAATAAGTCCACAACCTTCTTAAATTCTTTATTGTACACAATAACATATAAAACAAATACACATAAATATAACATGTACAAAGGCGAGCTTAACTCAAGATTGAGTTTTCTACCAGCAAACCAGTGTGGCAGAGGAGAAAGATATAAAAGTGAGAGTAAGCGAAGTGTACAACTGAAGAGGAAAATTGAAAGAGTAGAATATAAACCTAAATTATTAAAGTATGTATTACATTTTATAATAACTCTACACGTTTGAGGAGAAGGTCACTACAGTCCAATGCTATAATTAATCACTTTAAACTTATTTTATTTATAAGGCACATAATTTGTACGTACTGAAAAATAATTGGGAAAATCAATATTATTTTGGTCAGATTGTTTAGCTCCCGCCCGCGGCTTCACCCTCTTATATAATCCCACGTGTGGTTTTTGTTTAGGATAAACATAGTTAATATAATATGTATATATAATCTATCTCTGTGCCAAATATCATCCAAATCCGCTTAGCCGTTTGACCATGATTCAGTAACAAAAATTATTTAAACATCCCAAGTTTCAAGTTGAGATTAATAGGAATTTAGTTTTCATGTAGATTTGGTTGCCGAGACTCCCATCTTAACACATTAACGTCTAACTAACTAGTTTTAATAAATTAAGCCAATCTTAATATAGTAAACAAGGCAAATTTATTTTATTTATCCAGATACAAGACTTAGCCAGCTGACCCCAGCGCAGTGCAGTCGACTTATTTATATCTAAACACAGACTAAGATCCCTAGCCATTAAATTAATTGGTTAGACAGTTGGTTAGAAAGTTGGTTAGCCGATAGCGGCAGAAACGAAGCGCACTTAATAGACTGACGATCTAATTTTATTGATACATGAGTATCCCATTTACTTTACCAAGATTGAGGTTTGTGCAATATTCTATTTTCTTTTTTTTTTTGTTCTTTTTCCTTTTTCTAAAAAGATAACTCCCGCACTGGAGAACAAGCTCTGTGTCGCGGGGGACTTTACAAACATACAATTAACGGACACAAATTACACCCAGACTCAGAACAATTCTTTATGGGTCACACAAAGTTTTGTCCTGTGTGAGAATCGAACCCACAACCTCGTGCACTGCAGGCGCATACTGCGACCACTGGACCACCAAGGCAGTCTGATATGATATTGACCTATAATGAAGCAGATTGCTGTTTTACATTCATCATCTCAACCCATAATCTCCAATTGTTTGGAGGAGACCCGTCCCACCGCTGGGCACAGGTCTCCTCCAAACATTTGGAGGGATATTAGCCTACTATACCACGCTGGTCAGACTGATTGGTATAGGGTTTTGTTTCGAGTTTTTCCTCTCTTCCAGTGGATATTGTCTGTTAAACTTACTCCCTTAGTCGACTCTTACGACATCCTCGGGATAGAAAAGGGGGTGGTGACATATGTATTATTAATCCGTCATCACGCGGACTGGTTTTCATTAAAATGTTCGAAATATTACTAAGTAAGTGCAATGGGCAAAACTGATAGCCGTTGGGGCAGAAAGGTTCTAGAGTGGCGACCATGAACAGAAAGATGAAGTGTGGGCAGGCCTCCAACAAGATGGACCGACGACCTGGTAAAGGTTGCAGGCAACCGATGGACAAGGACGGCTCAGAATCGAGAGTTGTAGAAATCCTTAAGAGCTGAGATGATAATTATGAATTTTTTTTTATCCTACTTGGGTGGCAAACAAGCATACGGCCCGCCTGATGTTAAGCAGTTACCGTAGCCTATGGACGCTTGCAATACCAAAGATATCACTTGCGTGTTGCCGACCCATTTTTTTTGCTTAAAGATGGGGTCCTGGGATAGGAAAACGTTTCTTTCAAAACGCATCTTTTGAGAATGCACAATCACAAATTTTGAGAAGTAAGCCCTAATTAGAAGTAGCTCTAATGAGAAGTAGCCCTAATGAAAAGAAGCCCAAGTGATAAGTAGCCCTAAACAGAAGTAGTCCATTAGCGAGTCGGTTGCCATAATGAGAATTATCCCAAATGCGCCTAAACCAGTTACATCAGGATTGTACAATGTCTAAGCTAACTAACTTAGAAATGTAAATTGATACAATTACAATCACATTAGAAACAGTATTATTTTCTGTGTACACATTCATGTACCTACATGAGGCGATCGATCCCACATCACGTCACTCTATTAGTAAATGGCGAGTGGCTAAGTTATACACGTGTTGTTTAATAGTTTTTTTTTATTTATTTTTTTATACTACTTTGGTGGCAAACAAGCATACGGCCCACCTGATGTTAAGCAGTATCCGTAGCCTATAGACGCTTGCATTACCAGAGGTATCACTTGCGTGTTGCCAACCCATTTTTTTACACCAGGGCTTTAAGATGGAAGTAACCCTGGGATAGGAATACGTATCTTTCAAAACGCATTCCTAAATGAGCGCTGGAGACCTGTACTCACACACAGGAACACAACTACACCGCTGTGTGTAGTCATTTGGCTGTGGTCTTCTGTAAGGTGGAGGTCCTTCCCCAGTCGGGCTTGCTTGCTAGTATGGTGCCCTACCTCTCTTAATAGATCTGCGACATTTAAACTACGTGTTCGTTCGTAGATGGATACCACTCAGTCGATTTAAGGCAAAAAGTTGTTTTCGGAAGATATTTAATTGCGCTATTTTTTATACTAATAATAATGTCCTCCTAAACGAATTCCGGTCACGGCGACTTATCTTAACGGAGACTACCCACCTGCGCGGGTATATTATAGTGCACAAGTGTGTGCGTAAACACAAGTGCACTTTTTATTCCCTCACTCTCATAGTCCGATGAGACGGCAATTCGACACGACAGTAGAGAGATCAGGCGTAGGACCAACGGCTTTACGTGCTTTCCGAGGCACGGGGGTGACAAAAACACTCAATTCTCAAAAATAATTTTTAGACCGATCCAGGAATCGAACCCTCGTAATCAGCTGTCACTTAGCAGTCACACAGATCGACCCCTGAGCCAACGAGACAGTTAAGTATTTTATACTACCAAAGAGGCAATAAAGCATACGGCCCGTCTGATAGTAAGCAGTTACCGTAGTCTATAGACGCTTGCAACACCAGGGGTATCACTCGATCGTTGCCGACCCTTTAAAATCCTTATTCAATAACTCCTTTCTTGAAGAACCCCATGCTATAGTCTCTTGGGAACTTCGGCAGGGAGTTCATTCTACAACCTAATCGTACGTGTTAAGAAATGTTTGAGTCTGGAATGTTTGACTTGCTAGAATGTGAGGATGAACTCCTACACTTTATTCGACTTGAACAACTAAAATATGTGACATTGAAAATTAAAATAGAAAATTAGAATGAATGGTAATGTTGCTCGTATCGTTGGTGTTATTGTAAACAATAAAGTGTCATTCATTATTTTGAAACAGTTGCAGAACTATTGTCATCACAAAGGGAAGTATAACTGCTAATGTTTTATATTATTGCTAGTATTATCTTCTACTAGCTATTGCCCGCGGCTCCGCCCACGTAGATATCGGTTATCACTGCAAAAAGTTGCCTATGTGTTATTCCAGACTATAATCTATCTCTGTGCCCAATTTCATCCAGATCCGTTCAGTAGTTTTAACGTGAAAGAGACATCCACCCATCCATCCATTCTCACAAACTTTCACATTTATAATATGAGTATGGATGTTGATTTGTAAAATTAAAAGATTTGTAATGATACATCGCTTGTAACTACGGTTACTTTATGTCAACTTGTCACTATTCTATCGAACAAGTTGGGAATACATTTTTGTGGTGTTCTTTTATATATTCTACTTCTTTTCTCCTCCGTCAAGAAAGAGAGGGCTTAGGCCTTAATTAACACGCGGTTACATAATGCGGGTATGTGAATCAGACATGTCTTTAGAATTTCTTCTAAGACATGTGGGTTTCCTCACGATGTTTTCCTTCACCGTTAGTAGATGGTGAATCATTTTCAAATTCACATTGGTACTGCCACCCGGGATCGAACTCGCACCTCTTGCGTGCAAGTCGGTCACTTACCCACTGCGGCCACCACCGCTTTTTTTGTCGTATATACTAGACAATTGTTTTACAAAAAGAAAACAAGGAAACCCTTATGTCTGACAAAGATATAAATAGATACGTCAGACTGTCTGGAAAACAATACAATGATTTGATGACGTCAATGTAAAGGCATGTACGATTGGTAAGTTTAGTGCGTGAGAGATACATACAAGTGAACAAAAGCATTTTAAGACTACAAAAAACAATGAACGCAATACCAACTTTTAGAATTATTATCATACTTTTTAAACTTAAGGGGTTAGTAGTTATGGGTCGTTTCGTTTAATTTGATTGGGGGTCTCACCCGATGGAGGTTTTATAACTTTTCATGTACAGACAGATTTTGATGCTGTCTGTACATAACAAGTAATAAAACTTCCATCGGGCGAAAGGCCTAATCAAATATTTTAAATTTTGTAATTTGGTCGTTTGGCCCGTTCGGGCGAACAAATGGCGGGCGAAACTCAGTACCGCACTAGAGAACAAGCTCTGTGTCGCGGAGGACTTTACAAACATACAATCTAAAGACAAAAATTACACCGGGGATTTGCTAATGGCGTTGATTTATTATCTGATGCTTGGCAAACGAACATTTATAACAATCGAGACACAAAAATTGTGACTCGGGATATATCCTACATGGCCATCAAACCTATTTGGTATATGACGCTGTTGGTGATGCACAAATACCATTAAAAAAAAATGGGTTGGCAACACGCTAGTGATACCTCTGGTAATGCTAACATCCATAGTCTACGGTTACTGCTTAACATCAAGCGGGCCGTATGCTTGTTTGCCACCCAAGTAGTATAAAAAATAACCTCCCAAGCTATACTAATCAACCAACATAGAAAGAGTCATGTTGCTATTAATTGCAGTGCAAAATTAAAGCAACCACTTTAAAAACTAAAAATAATTAAGTCGTTGAATATTCCGCGAAGCAAGTCAAACGGAAAACATTCTTTTAACCTGAGTAAAATTGAACTACAATGAGGCGAGGGCTAGGGTTTCATTACTATAATTGCAATTTTTCTCTTAAAGACCACATTGAAACTTGGCTGGTAATACATTTCCTGAAAACTGTTGAAACTACAGATTTGTTTTATACTACTTGGGTGGCAAACAAGCATACGGCCCGCCTAATGTTAAGCAGTTACCGTAGCTTATGGACAGTGATACCGGAGGTATCACTTGCGTGTTGCCAATTCCCTTTGTAAGATTCAGAATTTTGAAACAGCTAAAGGATTTTCTTATCATTTCTTCTTTAGCTATGATGATTATTATGCCATATACTTTAAGATAGTTAGTGTTAGAAAACTAAAAATGTTGCTGAACAATTTACATCTATACTAATATTATAAAGCTGAAGAGTTTGTTTGGTTGAACGCGCTTATCTCAGAAAGTACTGGTTCGATTAGAAAAAACCTTTTTTTGTTAAATAGTGCATTTATCCAGGAAGGCTATAGGCTATATAGCATCACGCTATTAACAATAGGAGCGGAGCAATAGTGTGATATGTTGCAAAATCGGGGAAAATATGCAAATTACCACGCGGACGAAGTCGCGTATGTTCAACAATTCTTTCTTAGCAGATATTTACGTTATAAAATAAACTTTTGTTCCAAGGTATCAAAAAACAATCTTTCAAATTATTTACTTGTTTACGAATATACTAAATATCTACAAAATGAGAAACATATTAATAAAAATCCTAACCTCTTGTTCTTTTAAAATTTAATGTGTCTTTGAATGTGTGTGGTATTATAAAATATATAAAATATTTAAAAAAAATTAAGTTAGCTACCTACATGCAATCCTATGACATGTATTTTTTTAAACACAACTCAACTAAAGAACCAGCTCTAAATACAATTAACGGACACAAATTACACCCAGACTCAGAACAACTATTTTTGGGTCACACAAAGTTTTGTCCTGTGTGGAAATCGAATCCACAACCTCGTGCACAGCAGGCATATACTGCGGCTACTAGACCACCAAGGCAGCCAGAAATAAAAAATAAAATCATTCACACATAATAATACTATGTATTTGCTAACACCAGCTTCTCTTTATATGATGAATATAGCCAATGCACGTTAACCTGCCTGAATCAGTTAACTTTTCCTTTAAAGCTTAACCTATTCCCACAGGTTAACCCACACTGTCAAATCTTGCAGAGCCCGACCAACGACAAAATATGACGTTTCTATAATAAACTATTTCTACTTTAAAATCTTTGCTAGAAAAAAGAATTATAGTTATTAAATTTTTATCTCATATTTATGACAAAATAATAAAGCTGGCTATTAATTTAAAACAAGTCAGATACTAATATTTTACAATTTATATTAAACAAAAGAATTTAAAAAGGGTTCAGAAGAAACGGACCGATTTTCTCGCACTTGAGAACAAGCTCTGTGACGCGGGGGACTTTACAAACATACAATTAACGGACACAAATTACACCCAGACTAAGAACAAACTCTTTTTGGGTCACACAAAGTTTGGTTCTGCGTGGGAATCGAACCCATGACCTCGTGCACAGCAGAAGCATACTGCGGCGACTTGTCCACCATAGCAGTCAAACATGTGCTAAAGAAAATATATTATACTTTTACTGATTTTGTATTTTTTTAGTTGAGTAGCTAATAGACGAGATTTGGATTAGAGTTGAGAGTCAATAAAAAAATCATTGTAAATAGTTAATGTAGAATTCTGACCACCACGTAACTATTTTTTCTTAATTAATAAAAAACTAAAGTTATATATGTATTGCGATAGGCTGATGATGATGATGATGATGATATATGTATTATGGCCTATGTCTAGCAGTGCACTACGATAGGCTGATTGATTGATGCCTTTGGAATAGATGAAAATCTATTTATATAAATTTAAATGAAACCCATCAAATGTATGTACGCGCATAACTTCCGATCGACTGTACCAAAATAGAAAATTCTTTTGTTTTTGTCAGATTTGTATAGAAGAAAATTTTAGAAAATAATCAAGAGAAAAAATATGGCGGCGGTTCGAAGTTCACCGGGTCAGCTAGTTTGAAATAAATTCGTACAATCAGTAAAATTTAAACACAAATAATGTCATGTATCACCATTTCCATTTGTTAGCGTTGTGATTCTTATTTACATCGTTGATTGCGACTAATGATCAACGGTGTACGTTGGCTACCTTTCAATAACATGGTTACTCCAATGTCACAGTTGGCCATCAGGTATGTTTGTTTGACAATTTAGTAGTTTACAAAAAAGGTAGTAGGTATATCTCGACGGTCCCTACGTACAAAAGGACATGAGCCATATAGAAATTCAAATCGATGTAGAAAAAATCATGAGTTATTTGTAATATTATTTTCATTGTAATGTTATGCTGGGATGATATAATGTAATGATATATATATTTATATATAGTCGTTACAAAAATGATAACGTTTTTATTTAGAAATCAGAGTTTGTACGCTGTAATTCAATATACTTTACTAAGTCACGTCTGACATGCCTGTTTATAAACACGAGATCAATATCAATATTTGAATCAAAATCATTTTTCTGTGATAAAATTTAAAATAACTTCTGTTAGGTAATCTAATAAGATTCTTTTTAACGCGTTATCCTGGATGTCAATGAATTACGAGGAAATAAACGATGTCTTATGTGACATACCCGCATACGCAGAGTGGCGCGCTTTTTATAACATAGGTACTACAGACATGTTCATTATGTCCTCATCTACGACACTAATTCTTTTATTTTACTACACATGTCATCATTTAGTTAACTAATTTATAATTTTTAAAAAAGCATTATAATAATGTGCGGTTCGATAACTTGCATTCATTAATGCAATGAAAAAATTTGGCATTTTCGATATGCCGCTTTGTGCATAGGGACCGTCGATCGTCTCTTAATTAAACACATAATAATTATCTACGCACATAAAGTACCTAAAATACGTAAACGTCGGCAGTAGTTACTGTTGATGTCCGTAGAGTCACGAGGTGACGTAGTACCAGTTAGATTAGGCCTCGGGGGGGGACCAATTATAGTAATAATAATTAAGGCCTCTCCCGACGTCCTAATCCACCGATCCTACTGTTTGTGTACCTAGAAAACCGTTGGTAGAAAAAAGTTTAAAATATTATAAAATAACAATTATTGTATTTAATTATAATTTTTATACAATTATGTCATATTTATGTCTAAATAATGAAGCTGGCTATAAAAAAAAAACAGTTACGACTATATTAAAAAGTACAGCAACTCATAATAAAAAAGTAAAGAAAAAGTTTTTAAGAAGCGAAACGATTTATATAATTATATGTGTGTTGTAACAAGTGTCGTGTGTGAGACAAGAGACTTTGTATTTATTAAACATAACTTGATTTATTCTATACTTATTATTGGCAAGCTTAATGTCAATATGCAGCAACAAATCGCGCTATCACTTTGCTTAATAGATTAACTGCTCAAGAGCCGGATCTGGACATATTCTACTCAAATGTGCGAGTTTTTTGTGACAAATGTACCAAATACTGTTGACATTAATTTATTTTATTATGACATATTTATCAGCATTGCATTTTAATTTCAAATTTTTAATCTTATTATTGTATATAATGTATTTTTTTATTCTAATTTTATAATCATTAATTTTTATTTGTATCAATCTTTGTTCAATTGTATTTATTATATATATATATATATTTTTTTTTCCTATTCTGACCACCGGACGACCTCTTGTTGATAATTATGTGTTTGCATTATTAAATCTATAGAATTTTGATTTCATATTTTTATTTATACCTATAATAATAATACGAGCAAAGAAATATACGGTCGGCCTTATAGTACGCGGCTATGTACCGCGTAGCCGATATCTGAAAACCGAAATTTTAAATGACCCTAGTGATTTTATTTATTCTTAAATATATTTGGAATTATATTATTAACTATTTATTATCCATATAGCTTAGTGTTTACTGCTTTGTTTTATCTGTTAATTATGATAAACTTTATTTTTGTTACAATGTAGTTTCATTGACTGCACCTACTTCGTTTATCTGCATTACCTGTGGGGTTACTGTTAGAGAATACTTATAGCATTAAGTCTGCCTATGTAATAAAGAAGTTCTTTGTTGGTTTGGATTTTGATTAAGCTTATTTATTAAACAGTTGTAAATAAGTCCATCATTTCTTTAAAGTAAGAAATCTCGAAAGCTTACACCTATAAATCTACTTCTGTTAGAAATAAATATACCCGTATCGTACTTGTGTTTTTCAAAAATATTTTTCATATGAAGGTGGTAGCTATGATACTGGATGGGCAAACAACTTATAACTAACAGTTAGTGTCATTGACACCGTCAATTCTTGTAAGCTACTATTGCAGCAAGTGAATCTCATGCTCTTATTGTTGTGTAAGATTGGCTATCCTTTCTGCCTATTCAATATCAATCTGACTACATTGCATACTGTTACGTGTGACCTGATTGCACTCCTTTGTCATTGGCGAGGTTTGCACGCCATATTCGTCGTGTCATTCACATCTATATCCTTCGCTAAATTGACCAATTTGTTGAGTTAACATTTGTTATTTTATCTACTTATTGACTGATTGGTTGGCCTATTGCTATCTTCGACATTAAGATTCTAAAAAGCTCAGCCGCTAGCACAGCTTTGCCATAAGCTCTGGACCCGAATGATGGTCAATGAGAATCTATGCTAATATTATATATGCGAAAGTTTTGGATAGATGGATGGATGGATGGATGTTTGTTACTTAATCACGCTAAAACTGGATCTGGATAAAATTGGGTAAAGAGATAGATTATAGTCTGGAATAGCACATAGGCTTTTATCACGAAAAAAACTCTGTCGTGGGATTGTTCATGTGGGCAAAGCCGCGATTGGAAACTAGTATATAATGTAATAGAAACAGTCTTATTGTTATTATCAGCAAATTTAATGTTGCTGGTATATATTGTTTAAATCGGTTTGAACTTTGACGTGGGTAACGTACCTGATACCTACTAAAGAAATTGTCAGGATATTTCAAGAGACTCACTCTTCTAGTTCTATTATTGCCATTGACAGCAAGGATTGAGAGATTAGCGAGCTCTAGAAGACAAGTGCGATAGGTGATATGCAAAGTACCTATCTCCTCGAATTTTTGATACAGGGAAGTAGCCATTTGGGCAATTAGCACTTATAGGCAGTTCTGCCTTCATTTGGATATCATTGGCACTTTAGTGGGTTTGCTAGCCAATTCAATTTTCTACTTAATATTTGTGACTGATACAATCCAGTCTCGACTTCGCGTGACTATCCAGACGCTTGTCTTTACCGTCACCAAGATCCCACAACTCACAAAAAATTGCAGCATAGAAGCTTTTCTGTCTTTACCCTTCAGTTGGAACTAAGATCTTTAAGATCAAAATAAGTAAATTTGTGATACCGTCGATACAGCTATAGTTAATGACAACTCACTGGAAGAGAATAAGAGACTCATAGTAGAAGAAAGAGATGTGTCATGGAGTAGAGGAAAGGGGAATAGGGACATCAATACCGTGGATATAGTCGGGTGTGCGGCATTGATGGCTCGAGAAGCCGGGGTCGCGTACCCGAGTTACCTGTATAGCAAACGGACAGATCACTATCAAGGCAACCTCTCTGGCTCCTAATACAAGAGATTCGGACTATAAAGAATCTTTTAAACGCCTCTATGGTAACAAACAAGTATAACATTTTGTGACCTATAGACGGTTGCAATACCAGGGGCAACACTAGCGCGCTTATTCATCTAGGAGATATTATACTCAAATGTTAATTTTGTCCTATTTCGAAAATATTAGTGTAATGAGAATTAGGGAAAGTAACTGATGTTATTATTATGATAGGTGTCATATTTACCATTCAAACTTATTTATTACATTGAAACTTGGTTCTAAGGAGTGACATACGTCATCATTCTCCAACGCAAAGGTAACAATGTTTTTGCTGACATTCGTTATGATCGTCAACCGATGGTAGTTATCAGAGATTCGGTAAGTCAAATTCATTGTCTTCAACCTCGTTTGTGTCGTATGTAAAGGTATGTTTTCTTTATATTATTTCTTGTAGTTAAAAGTTTAATAATAATAGTCGATTTAATGATTGTCTTGGTGGTCCCAGAACAGCATGGTCCATGATGGGTTTTTAATGAGGTTCAAATATACACCGCCATTTTAAATATTAGTAGATTTAAAAATTTAGTATTAGTTAATCGTGTAGTAAGAAAGCTGTGTTTGTTAGTACTGTTAGATATGTTAAATGTAATATATCAACGTGCATGTACTGGTGTTAAAGTAACAAAATAAAAAGATTAGCGAAATTAAAATTAACATAAAAATAAGTAAACATTACAATAGCAAATTTTAGAGTTTGGTACAGATTTTATAAGCAATAATCCAAAACGAGTGCTGATTTAAAAACTAAACAATGTCACCAATGCCATAATATCTGCCTTTTCTCTGTACGAAATTCTAAACTTCCCATGTGTTGAACAAATCCAGCATATACTTTAGTATTCACTCACAAAAAATCTCCAACATCCATTAATTAATATTAAATCATAACAAAATGCAGAAACTGCAATCAAAATTCTAATAAAATACACTTTAGAGACTGAAGCTGTTACATTAGAAGTGACTACATAATATGCGCTAGAATTTTGAACCTCAAAATGAACAGAAAGGAACTTGAGATACTTACGATTTGTCGTCTTGTATATCGTCAACGTGAAGATGACGATCGAGGCAACAAATAGGCAAACTGCTATCCGCTTCTTGGGAGCCAGCAACATGGTGCCGAGTATTCGCAACATCATGTGAGCCAAGTGAGATCTGAAAACATTATCTATATTAGAAACTATTTTTTTGCTCTCCAGCTAGTGCCAAAATGTGACAATTAATAACCTAAAGAAGTTGAAGGTATTGAGACGTGTTTTGTTGCCAGGGGCGGTTGGAGCGAAATATTCGTAAGATTTTAGTTGTATTTCTGTATTACTTTATATCTATTATCATCTTCGCCTATATCCAGCAGTGAACGTGATTTTAATAGCTTAACTTATCCATCAGCTGCTACCTTTACGGTTGTCAATTCAAATTGTTAGGGGCAGACTTCGAGAAATTTGCACCACGTAGTCTTTCAGTTCGTGGTCGCCATTTGAGAACCTTTATCAAGCAATTTTTCAAGCTACGAGTATGTCGGTCATTTTAGTTCTCCTTCGATCTCCTAGTTTCCGATTCGATCTCATAGTAGGTGGCGAATTGTAAATATCGGGCTAATCAAAATGAGTGGCCTGATAATTGACAAGTTTTCTCAAGACTACCTTTGTGACCATTGTAGATTGCATTTCGTTGTGAGTCGCAAAACAGTAAATCTGGTATTTTCTTTTAACTGACATCTTCTTTCACAGAGTTTCATGTTTATAAGTGTGGGTGGACCCTTCCAATCACAAGCGTACCCTGTTATTATAGTTGGAGCTTGGGGGAGGCCTATGTCTAGCAGTGGGTGTCTTTTGAATCAGATGATGACTTATCTTCGGAAAACTTGACATTACTTTGTCGAACTGTTTTACTAATTTGTGTGTAAAATTCTTTAAAGTTAATCTATTTCTAGTATTACAATGGCAGCAGTAAATAGATTTAAATCTGTAGAATAATAAAAGTAAAAAATAAAAATATCACAAAGAAAATGGAAAAGCCATTTTCGTTGTCAAGACAAAGTGTCATTTGATTGAGTTATTTTTTTTTTTATTTGCGTCATACATTATAATTTTAATAATTAAATGAGTTTGACTTAGAAAAATTGTCTGTCTGAATTACTTAAGTCTGCAAGACGCAAGTTATTCTTCTAGTATCGCAAGCGTCCCTAGACTACGGTACCTGCAATCAGACGGGCCGTATGCTTGTTTACCACTTTAGTAGTAAGTAAGACATGTAAATTTGTTGTTCTTCACCGTGAACCGTACGATTAGCACATATAAATGTCACAAAGTGAAATATTTAGGTTGCAACTGCACTCGGGGATCGAATCGACTACCACCGCTTGTGAAATTAAAACGGCTGTGCTAAAATGAATGCAAACAAAACATTATTTAATCCTGATTAGGATAAGTATCAGCTTGCGCATAATTATGAATCCCCTAGCGTTTGCCATAGTTTTCCATTTGATGCTTTTCTTTATCATCTTGTTCTTCCATTATATTTTATGTCATCCTTCTGTCTATTTTTATGACGCATTTTCCTTCTTTTCCCATCCCGAGGAATACGAAGATTGTAATAGTTATTAAACAAATAAAAAGTAGGCACCTATAGGTGAATGTGGTGGCATATCGTTTGCCAATATTTAAACATAATTCCTCTTTTCCTAGACAGTCTCCGTTTTGCTATCGCGTATATTTTTTTTTTTTTTTTTTTTTTTATAAAAAGACAACTCCCGCACTAGAGAACAATCTCTGTGTCGCGGGGGACTTTACAAACATACAATTAACGGACACAAATTACACCCAGACTCAGAACAACACTTTGTGGGTCACACAAAGTTTTGTCCCTGTGTTGGAATCGAACCCACAACCTCGTGCACAGCAGGCGCATACTGCGGCCACTGGACCACCGAGGTACCACTCGCTGCATAATTCTAACAGTAATATACTGCACAATATATGGAATATTGTGCAGTATCCTACTAATATTATAAACGCAAAAGTTTGTAAATAAGTAAGTATGGATGGATGGATGTTTGTTACTCTTTTACGTAAAAACTACTGAACGGATCTGGATGAAATTTGAAGAGATAGATTATGGTCTGGAATAACACATAGGCTATTTTTTACAGCGATAACCGACATCCACGCGGGCGGAGCCGCGGGCAACATCTAGTTTAATAATATCTATACCTGCTAATATTAATTATAATATTAAAACCTAGGTAGGGTTCCGGAAATTGCCATTTCCAATAATGCGGACTAAGAATAAAGTATCTGTGGTTTCAGCATCCATGACTTCTCAAAACATAGGACAATGGTAAGAATTTTGGTAAAGTCTTGAAATAAGTCGCAATAAAAGGGTCGCGGGTAAGAGGAGTCACTCCGCCCGGCAGATTTTTATATGAAATGTTGTTTTTTTAAATTTGCTAGAAAAAAAAAATTTGATACCTATTGTTTTTTTTCTTTTTCGTATGTACATACCTACCATAATATTAGACTCTGGCTAGGGCTAGGCTAGGGGGCCGCAGTTCTAACCTAACCTACTGATTATTTTAATATCGTCAGGTATTTCTACTCCTACGGATGTTTTGCAATTTTCGTAGTTAGTAATAGATTACAGACTACGAAAACTACAAAACATCCGACTCATTTCCACAACCGGGGTTTTTTTTATTTACAAAATAAATACGGGTAATTATAGTTACATGGAAAGGCTTGAGACAAAACCCCACAGTTAGGTACAGATTTCGATAATTCAATAGACTTGATTTCAAGACCCAATCTAATTTTAACTTTTATACAATAACATTTTATAAGTTAATCGGCTATTACTCGTAAACTTGTGAAATCTACTTAGCTGTGATAGTTTTAATTTTAATTTCGTTATATATACTACTACGTTGAATTTTGTCATATTTCCAAATACCACCATTTGGCTGACAACTCAACAACAAAAATTAGCACCTAAAAGCCTAATATTTCACAAACGAATCGCTCAATCAAAACACTGTCTGAACAATTTTACAATATTTTCAAAATACCTATTCAACGATCCTCACTTAACATATACAGTAGATACCCTAAAAAAAATTTTCAAGATTTTATTTTACCACTTTGTCGGCATGACTAATATGTATACACGTGCCAAATAACAGCTTTCTAGGACTAGACTTAGGGTCTCTGAGCAAAGCTGTGGACAGACGGACGCGACGGACGGACGGACATAGCGAAACTATAAGGGTTCCTTGTTTACTTCGGAACCCTAAAAAGAGGGAATATAATAAACTCAAAAACTACTCGACCGATTTTAAAAACTCTTTCACCATTAGAAAGCTGCATTATCAGAGGGTAACATATCTTAATATTTAAAACAATTTCGGGTTTGTTCGAACTCGAGAACGGCTCGACCGATTATCATGGTTTTTATTTTGTTGGATTGTCGCCATTCTGAATAGCAGAATAACTAGCAAACATTGGTAAAAATATTTTGGGTATAATCGACATCCACGCGGGCGGAGCCGCGGGCAACAGCTAATTAGATATAAATGTAAAAGTATGGATGTTTGCTACTCAATCACCCAAAAACGGCTCAATAGATCTCTATGAAATTTGTCACAGAGATAGAATATAACCTGGACTAGCACGTAGGCTTTTTATCCCGGAAAAACTACTGTTCCCGTAATAAATACGGGCAATGCCGCGAGGGGCAACAAGAGTTTTAATTAGGGTTCCGTACATCGAAAGGAAAAACGGAACCCTTATAGGATCACTTTTATTTACAGCCCTTGATATATTTTGATTGAGTATCAACATGTAAAATAAAATAAAATAATTAGTTTTAACTTACATTGGTAATTACAGTCCTTACATATTTTAAATAGCACTTTACCTAAGCAGTCTTTACACACACTCACTGTTTTTATTCCATTCACAATACACTGTAATAACAATAAATAAATTTTACAACTCCATCAATAAAATTCCTATTTACTACAAAAATCTTACACGTAAGATAAGTACAGTATTCGCATTTTACTTCGAATGCACTCGAAACTCACTGAATGCGCGAAATCAAATCTAGTTTCATTAAAGTGTACCTTTAGTGCACTCGCGTTCCGTGTCTATGCATCGTATCACTACAATAACCGCGAGGTTCAATCAAAAATTGCTTTTATAATATATTAATATTAATGTACGAAAGGCGGAAATTATACTGATAAATGCGGGCAGCCAGTGACACGTCGCGTCGCGCTTGTCAGTAGGTAAACAATACCGCCGCCGGCGGCGACGGATCGCGAGAATGAACGATCTATTGTTTCAACTCATCATAAACGTCATCGATGAGCGCGAGCGATGTTTAGTTAAATAGTTACCTCCTATAGACATTCACTGCCATTGCAGGTGAAATTGATGTTTCAGTGTATTCAAATTTAAATAGCGTATAGGTATTTCTGATGCATTAATTAACTTCGTTTACATTTACTGGTGCACTCTTTATTTCCTAACTCTCATAGTCCGATGGGACGGCAATCCGACAAGACCGGAGCGAGATCAGGCGTAGGACCAACGGCTTTAGGTGCTAAGGCACGGGGATTTAAGCACCGCTAATTTCCAAATTTTGAGCATCGAAGATTCATTCGAGATTTGGGAATCGAACCCGGGACCTTATCAGTAGCTGATCAGCAGTCACACGAATCGACCACTGAGCCACCGAGGCAGTCTCTCTCTTTTCATACTACTTGGGTGGTAAACTAGCATTTGGCCTATGGACGCTTGCAAGACCAGTTGCTTTACTTGCTTGTTGCCGATAAATGGAGTATGCCTGGGTTAGAAACGTTTCTTTCAAAACGCATCCCTAAATGATCTCTGAAGTCACACATAGGAAGAAAACTACACCGCTGTGTAAGGTTCCTTCCCAAATCAGGGTTGCTTATTAGTATGATATCCTAACTTTCTAAAGACTTGGTTTCATCATCTCAACCCATAAACATCCCAATGCTGGGCACGGGTCTACTCCATACGTTTGGAGGGATATTGGCCTATTTATGGATATTGGCCACGCTGGCCAGGCGGGTTGGTATAGGGTTTTGCTTCGAGTTTTCCCTCACTTGCAGTGGATATTGTCGACCTGACTTACTGCCTTAATCGACTCTTACGACGTCCTCGGAATGGAACGGGATGGTGACATTTGTAGACTTGATTTATTACTCAAAAATTCTACTTGCCTCTTTAAATCACCTAGCAATCATTACTAATGCCTAACAACCTATCAACTCAATAATTCACTTTTTACTAATACAAATAATACCTAATACAAATATAATATTCTTTCAACTTCAAACGACTTCAAACGAACTGTTTCATGTGTGAGAACAAAATACAAGCTAGTAGATACCTTTGAGAGTCATGTTTCTTTCATCCGATGACCCGCCACCGGGTGTTGTTTAAATATCACGATGTTTTAATGCAAAATACAGCATTGTATTATAGGAAAATGCAATTTCAATGCCAAAACTAACTCTTAATTCTTTCCACCATTCAATTTTTTTGCAAATAACAGTAGTTCTATCGCCTAGTCAAATTTCATTTATTTCCGTTCAGCCGTTAAGCCGTCAATTCTATCTCCAAGTCAAATTTCATTAATTTCCGTTCAACCGTTAAGCCGTCAATTCTATCTCCAAGTCAAATTTCATTAATTTTCGTTCAACCGTTAAGCCGTCAATTCTATCTCCAAGTCAAATTTCATTCATTTCCGTTCAACCGTTAAGCCGTCAATTCTATCTCCAAGTCAAATTTCATTAATTTCCGTTCAACCGTTAAGCCGTCAATTCTATCTCCAAGTCAAATTTCATTAATTTCCGTTCAACCGTTAAGCCGTCAATTCTATCTCCTAGTCAAATTTCATTAAACTCCGTTCAACCGTCAAGCCGTCAAAAACAAACTAATTAACAAACTAATAGATTCACTGTAACTTATAAAGATGACAAAATATATGCGTCGAGAAACATTGTTAGTTAAAGATGCCTCATACATATTTTGAAGGCATATTAAGTCTATCCTGCATAATATGTGTGTCCAGATTTGGTACAATATTGAAACAAGAGTGATGCGATTAGATTATATTGAATAGCTGTTGCCCTCGGCTCCGCCCGCGTGGATGTCGGTTATCGCTGCAATAAGTAGCCTATGTGTTATTCCAGACCATAATCTATCTCTGTGCCAAATTTCATCCAGATCCGTTCAGTAGTTTTTACGTGAAAGAGTAACAAACATCCATCCATCCATCCATTCTTACGAACTTTCACATTTATAATATTAGTAAGGATGTATCGAATTGAAATTAGACGTCGGTAAACTTTAATCACGTAACGGATTAAAATATGAAAGTGGAAAATGCTGTCCTAAAAAGCTTTCGTTTCAGACTTTTATTTTAATTTTACACAGACAATATTAATTCGATAAAAATAATAAAAAAGACTCATAATGTAGAAGAAAACAAGATTTGTATTGTAATGACTGAAATATTGTTCCGTAATATGTACTTGTATTTTACAAAAGATAGTTACACTATGTATCTGGCGATTAAAAAGTTTCTTGCTAATTCTTCTTAAGGCTCCATTTTGCTGACATCATCTTTCTGGCTTATTTATAATTTATCAACTTCATAAGTGTTACTTTGTAACCTAAATGACTTTTGAGTTTGAGTAATACTGCTACTACTTTTGTTCAGGGTGCAGCCACCCTGAACAAAAGTCTGAACAAGGCGTCTTGAAAATCTAATCACTGATGAGCTGCATATTACTTTTAAAATGCATTTACTTCAATGTTATGAAGTCTAATGGGAAATGAGTTTTGTTTTCAAGTTGTGTATGTTAGATGCAAGAATGTTCTTTGTATTTAACTTTTGCAAACGCTTTATGTTTATCATATTCGCAACATACGTAATACTTCACTATTAACTTGGAAATCTTTGCAAGTTGTGTTATTGAAGTATAAAATTACCTTTTCTACGACTTAAGTAGTTGGAAAGAGGAGATAATTTATTTATATTCAACGACTAAGAAGTTTTATAATAATGGAATTCTATAATTTATTGTTGCCTCCGCCTCTATCCGAGTGAATGTGGATTGGCAAAAAAACTTTACTTTCTTTCATAGAATACCAGCTATCTCTTTGCCTAATTTCATTTAAAACCGTTTAGCCGTTAATTCGTCAAAGTCGGCAACAGCTAGTGGGAATCTGGGTAGCCCTTCCTTGATCTTGAGCAGGTGGGATATATGAATCGGCTCCCACCTATCCATACTAATATTATAAATGGGAAAGTTTGTGAGAATGGATGGATGGATGGATGTTTGTTAATTAATGAAATTTGGCACACAGATAGATTATGGTTTGGAATAACACATAGGCTACTTTTGACAGCGATAACCGACATCCACGCGGGTGGAGCCGCGGCCAACAGTTAGTACTCATATAATGTGAAAATTGGGCTGTATGGGTGTTTGTTACTTATTCATCCCGAAACTACTGAACGGATCTGGATGAAATTTGGCACAGAGATAGATTATAGCCTGATAGCACACTTTATATATTTTTTTTATACTACTTGGTTGGCAAACAAGCATACGAACCGCCTAGTGTTAAGTAGTTACCGTAGCATAGAGACGCTTGCAATACAAGAGAAATCACTTGCGTGTTGCCACTTGCGTGTAGGAATACGTTTCTTTTAAAATAACCTTTACCAATAATCTATCTTTCTTATTTCAATGGCATTATATGCACAGGCAAAACCGAGGGCGAAAACTAGTGAAAAATAAAACTGATCTGTCTTATTTAATTTTCTTAACTAGTTAGATGGCAAACAAACAGATGGACGTTTGTAATACAAGAGGTATAACTTGCGTGTTGCGGACGCAAATTTTATCACAAGGTTTTAACGATTCTATAGAAATGCTTTTAAATGAGAATACTGGAGACCACCTGATATATGACTGCCTTGGTGGTCCAGTGGCCGCAGTATGCGCCTGCTGAGCACGAGGTTGTGGGTTTGATTTTCTCACAGGACAAAACTTTGTGTGACCCACAATTAATTGTTCTGAGTGTGGGTGTAATTTGTGTCCGTTGATTGTACTTTTGTAAAGTCCTCAGCGACACAGAGCTTGTTCTCTAGTGCGCGAGTTGTCTTTTAAACAAAAAAAGAATACACTATTGTGTGCACTAATTTGGCTTTAGTTTTTTTTGTAAGCAGGTCTTCCCTCAGCTATGCTTAAATGGTGCCCTATCTATAATTTAATAAGCAAAATATTTCTATGTAAAAGTCATAGTTTTCATGTTTGTAATTATTTAACCACGAAGCTTGGCTTGCTTTTGTTGCAGCATGGGCAGGCTTCCAACAAGGTGGACCGGTGACCTAGTGAAGCGAGCAGCCATTGAACAAGGTCAGTTGGAATGCTATGCTATGGAAATTCATGGAGGAGGTACATCAGTGGACCTTTGTGACAGTCTTTCACCTAGGACGATAATGACAAAATTACTTGATCGATTACGATGTATTTCTGGCAAATAAAAAATATATATATTTTTTAAAGACAACTCCCGCACTAGAGAATGAGCTCTGTGTAGCGGGGGACTAAACAAACATACCATTCACGGCCACAAATTACACCAAGACTTAGAACAACTCTTATGGGTCACACAAAGCTTTGTCCTGAGTGGGAATCGAACACTCAACCTCGTGCCCAGCAGGCGCAAACTGCGGCCACTGGACCACCAAGACAGTCAAAAATAAAGTTAAAAATAAGCGTTTAGTCAACTCATCTAGTGAAACGACCCACGATTCTAAGGTTGGACTAAACTTGGGTCAACGCATTAGCCTTGCTATCCAGAGTGGTAATGTGGCCAATCTTTTGGGCACCTTTCCTCAGAACTGCGACCTTAATAAGATATTTTATTTGGTTTATGTTAAGTTACTTTTACTTTAATAACTATTCTTGTAAATATTTTATTAAATAAATGTTTTATGATTTATTTCTGTGGTTTTATGTTTAGCTGTGCTGCATGTATAGGTTACGGTAACTGCCATAAATAGTTTGCCACCCAAGTAATATAAAAAAGTTTTAGATCGGGAATCGAACCCACTACAAGTAAGATTTTACATACATATTTCATTTCCAGACAAACATACAGACTCACAATAAAGATCGTATGATGATATTATTTTATATATGTTTTTTTTTTTTTTTGGTTACAAACAAGCATACGGCCCGCCTAATGGTAAGCAGTTACCGAAGCCTATGGACGTATGGATTTTGTGCCGTGCGGGAATCGAACTCACTACAAGTTAGATTTTACATACATTCATATCTCATTTCCAGACAAACATACAGACACAATAAAGATCTTGTGTTCATATGATCTTGTGTCGTGCGGGAATCGAACCCACTACAAGTTAGCTTTCACATACATTAATATCTCATTTCCAGACAAACATACAGACCCACTATAAAGATCTTGTGTTCATATGATCTTGTGTCGTGTGGGAATCGAACCCATTACAAGTTAGATTTTACATATATTCATATCTCATTTCCAGACAAACATACAGACTCACAATAAAGATCTTGTGAGTATATGGTCTTGTGCCGTGCGGGAATCGAACCCATTACAAGTTAGATTTTACATATATTCATATTTCATTTCCAGACAAACATACAGACTCACAATAAAGATCTTGTGTTCATATGATCTTGTGCCGTGCGGGAATCGAACCCACTACAAGTTAGCTTTCACATACATTAATATCTCATTTCCAGACAAACATACAGACTCACAATAAAGATCTTGTGTTCATATGATCTTGTGTCGTGCGAGAATCGAACCCACTACAAGTTAGATTATACATACATTCATATTTTATTTCATTGTTAATTTAGGCTCACATTAACTTTGATTAAATAATTTTGTTTAGTGCGGGATTCGAACCCTGTGTACTTGAATAAGCTTTGTAGCTTTATCAAGTAAAAAATTGCTTGTGGGTACAATATATACCTACTAGCTATTTTTATCTCGGAAAATTCGCTGTTATCGTGAGACTGTGAAAAACCAGTGTTACACAGCTACCGTTATGAATATTCAAATCGAATTTTATCGGGTGCAGGGATCGAATCTGCTGCACACACAATACGTTTTTAATCTGACATACACCTCACCTAAATTGGCAAAAACAACAATTATTTTTTATTTCTTTTAGCCAATTTTAAAAAAAACGTTTTTATTTTTAAAAAAAATACGATTTTATTTTAAAAATATGTTTTAAAAATTTTTTTGGAAAAATTTAAAAAAAAATGTTTTTTTTTAAATATAATTAAATAAAATAAAAAAATAATTAAAAAAACCGTTTTATAAAACAAGTGCGTCTATTTTTAACTGACTTCATAAGGAGGAGGTTATCAATTCGTGTGTATTTTTTATATGACAATATTTTTTAAAAACCTGAATTTCTTTTTCATTGTGTTAAATTGATTTCCAATGAATGAAAATGTAAATTATTTTTTTATACTATTCTTACGACATTAGCTTGGCAGCTCGCCTTTGTCTATCTATTCGTAAGTAAAACTATTATGCCACTTTGTTTTTTTACATTGGTACGAAACTATAACAAAAGAGAAGAATATTACGAATATTTTCATTTTTCAAAAAAACTGATTAATAATTAAGTAGGTATCTTTTTTCTATGACAGAATGTGAAAAACTAATTATAAAAGCGTATGAGCTATTCAATCAATACTTGTATATTTTTAGTTTTATTATTATAAGATATATTTTTATTTTTATTACTTATAATATATTTATTTATTTATTGTTATCATATATTTATTTATTTATTATTATTTTATATAATTTTTATTTATAATTATATTTATTATAATAATTGTAGTAAAGTAGTTGAAACATTATTTTATAATTTCTCATTACTTTTAAACTGAAGTATTAGAATCATAATGATAAACCGTTGCTTATTAACGTTTTTTTGGAAAAATTATTACTGCGTACGTATCAAACAAAGGAAACGTTTAAAAAGTCGATCGCCGGCGCCATCTTGTAAATACCTGAAAAGTATAACAAAATAAAACAAACGAAACTAGTATTTTTAAATAAAGAAATAAGACTGTTGAAAAAATTTACCGGTTTATGAAAAGGTATGATAATATAGCCGCAATTGTATTAAATACCTAACATATTTTTCCCGTCCCGTTGTTAGCGTATGCTGTGCAATTCAAAATTTGACGATCTATTAAGTGCGAGTAGGTACTTATATTTTTTAAATTTGTGATTTTTCACTTTTTAGTATTTTTATCGTTTTTCTATTTTAGTGTGATTATTCAGATTTTGAGGTTTTGTAAATTCGATGAAGTAACAAAATCGAATATTTCAGTTTTTGAAAGGGATTGAAAATAAGGTATATCGCATTATTAATTTTTTTACTATAGTTTTTTATTATTTTATTATATTTTCTCGTACATATTTATCTTTTAGTTTTCGTTTTCAATAAATGTACCTATGTGCCGTGCGGGAATCAAATACACGACACGTTATATTTTACGGACATTTAATCTCATTTCTAGTTACACAAAGACCCACGAAATATATAATCTTGTGATTATAGATTTTGTTTCGTGCGGGAATCGAATCCGTTACACATTATATTTTACATACACGCCTATCTCATTCCCAGTCAAACATACAGACCCATTTAGTGATTTTACGATTTTTTTATCTACCGTGCGGGAATCGTCATCGAACCCGCTATACATTATATTTTACAATATACACTCATATCACATTTCCAGTCCAACATACAAACCCATATAGGAATTTAAAGATTTTGTAACAAGCAGGAATCGAACCCACTAATTATTATATTTTACTGACAATCGTATTTTGTACAGTGTGGGAATCGAACCCGCTACTCATTATATTTTACAGACAGTCGTATTTTGTACAGTGCGGGAATCGAACCCGCTACATATTATATTTTACTGACAGTCGTATCTTGTACAGTGCGGGAATCGAACCCGCTACATATTATATTTTACTGACAGTCGTATCTTGTACAGTGCGGGAATCGAACCCGCTACATATTATATTTTACTTACAGTCGTATCTTGTATAGTGCGGGAATCGAACCCGCTACATATTATATTTTACTGGCAGTCGTATCTTGTATAGTGCGGGAATCGAACCCACTAATTATTATATTTTACAGACAGACGTATCTTGCACAGTGCGGGAATCGAACCTGCTACATATTATATTTTACTGACAGTCGTATCTTGTACAGTGCAGGAATCGAACCTGCTACATATTATATTTTACTGACAGTCGTATCTTGTACAGTGCAGGAATCGAACCTGCTACATATTATATTTTACTGACAGTCGTATCTTGTACAGTGCAGGAATCGAACCTGCTACATATTATATTTTACAGACAGCCGTATCTTGTACAGTGCGGGAATCGAACCTGCTACATATTATATTTTACTGACTGTCGTAACTTGTACAGTGCGGGAATCGAACCCGCTACATATTATATTTTACTGACTGTCGTATCTTGTACAGTGCGGGAATCGAACCCGCTACATATTATATTTTACATACTCTATAATCCCAGTCCCAGTCAAATATACAACCCTATTTTGGAATATAACGATTTTGTATCGTGCGGGAATCGAACCTGCTACGTATTATATTTTAAAGACAGCTTTTTCTTGTACCGTGCCGGATTTGAACCCACTACTTATTATATTTTACTGACAGTCGTATCTTTTACAGTGCGGGAATCGAACCCGCTACACATTATATTTTAAAGATATTCGTATCTTGTACAGTACCGGAATCGAACCCACTGCTTATTATATTTTACAGACAGTCGTATCTTAAAAAGTGCGGGAATCGAACCCGCTGGATTATTTTAATATTATACATATATAATAATAAATTCCGTAGATTTTTTTTTGAAAACGTAATTATTTTCCCTTTTAATGGAAAAATTAGCGACTTCTTAATTTTGTTCTTTAAATAATTTTAACTCGATAATTTAATTGTAAGTTTATTTAAAATACTTCCTCTTCCATTTTTATCTTGTCTTTTTTAAGATGACTTTTTTACGTTGGAAGGGTGGCGGTCGAATTTGCGCTCCGCTAACGCCACAAGTTAAACGGGCGACGTAGGAGACAGACGTTGCATTGGCAACACGAGAACATGGCGCGTCGTCTTCTCAAAAAGTTTGTAGACGTTTAACAAAGATAAATTTTACAGTGTATGAATTTATAAATGATTAAAAATCAATTAAAATTTGCAATTCTCAGGTAAATACTTTTTTTTATACCTTTTTTATAGGTAGTTATTTCAGAAGTATAAATTATTTTTTTCGATAACAAACTTAACATTTTCTCGCTTTTGTTAAATTTAATCATATTTTTTTCCATCCGTTTACTATAGTGCAATGAAATATTTTATTTTATAAACCGATATATATTATGTAAGTCTGCTTTGATTTTTTAATGTTTAAGAGACGTTAAAAAATATTTATTCCATTTGTTGTATTTTTCTGCAAAGTTACTATTTTATCAACGACGCGTAAAACTTTAAAAATTCGTCAGAAACTTAATAAGTTGTTCTAAAAATGCGTTAAACTAGCGCGGTTTATAAAATACCGAAAACAACACATTCTTACGATTTTTTTCCGAAAATACTAAGTAAAACGATTTTTCCGCCGCAAAACTTATAATTTTTTTGATAAAAAAATATTAAAACAACAATAACTTAACGTAAAAATAACCCAACGAATAAATATTAGATAGAAAACATAAAATAAATAATTTATAAGAAAAACGGTACTAAAAACGAACTTTTTGACAAAGAAAAACAAACTTGTCAACACGTTTCGCGTAATAATAACAAAATCAGAACTTTCAAAATTAAAATAAACAGAATATACAAATTATATCACCTTTATCCGGCGCTGGCAGCAACAAGAGTTCGGGCAGACATTAACGCGAGTTCCGGTATATTTTTTTAAACGAAATTTAATATTTATTTTGACCATTGAAGCAAGAAAAACTTAGAAAACCGCGGCGCGGCCAAACGGCGCGACTACGAGGCAGCACTAGCTTGCCAACCGTGGTACCGTCCCGACTGTCCCGGAGAGAATGCGTCTCCTTCATTCGAGCCCGCACTTATATAGGCTCCGGGAAAACTACCCCTCACCCCGGACATGCGCACTAGGCACACCCCTCAGGTGGGAATGAGGAAAGGGAAAGGGAATGGTATATTGAATGTGTTTCTTGGAACCTCGTTACCAATTAACTTACAGCGTTGATTTTTTTATGCAATTTAATTAATTGTAACGCTTTCAAGAAATAATTTCTCTCTTTTATGAGTTTTATAGCTACGAGTACCTAGCTCTCTAGTAGGATTTAGAATCAGTTTTCTTTGGGTTAAAATAATCGACTATTTGGTTCCTTACTTTCAAATTGAACTTGTTAAAAATAATGTAAATATCTATCTAATATTTAAGATTTATTTGTATTTTTTTAATATATAATATATAATCAAACCATCGAAAAATAACATAATTATAATTATATAAAGTTGATACAATGTTAGTACGTAAATACATTAATTAAAATATGTTATAACGCATTAAAATACCAAACAATAAGCAAAGAAAATGAATTGTTTATTATAAGGCCAAAATAACACACCTCAAGGGTGGAAAGTTTCAGGATTTAGTTATGAAAAAAGTAGGTAGGTACTCCTACACGAAATCTGTTGTCATCTTGACATTTCCAAGGTCTTTTGACATTTGGAAATCTTTTATTTACCTTCTAAATCCTTAGGTTAGGTTTTTATCCAGCAGTGAACGTATTTAGACTTAGATGATGATGATAATCATGTTTAGTGATAAATTAGGCACTTAAATGGCATATCCGTTTTAAAATACATCGGTTTTTATAAATGTTAATATCATCCGCGTTACTCGTGACTGTAAAATGTAGTTCGCAAGTTAGATGTCAGTGATTCATGCTCTTCTGCCTTTTTACGATTAAATTGTAATTAAGTAGGTAATTATATTTACGAGTATTTTAACGCAGTAACAATAACCTAAATACTCTTTGCTCGTTTTACAGTGGAGAGCAGACCTTTGCCCAGCTGTGGGACATAGGTTGCTATTACTATAAGAATAATTTCAAGTACCTAGTTATTTTGAATTCCAATAATTATTATCAATTAAAATTTAAAGATATCCTATTTTGTATTTGGATTTCTAATTATATTTTTAATTTTACATTTTATTGGTTTTATTTCAAAAAGATTTACACTTTATTTGAATAGAAATTAACTATTAAAAATAATTTACGGGATTCTGTTGTCACTGAACAGTCACTAGATGGCGCCTCTGTCGTTAAAGTAGGGAACACGCCACAGTATGTTCTCAATTTCTTTTAATATACTATCTTTTCGACAGCGTCGAATTTTCAAACGATAAAATCTTATTTATTTCGTTTCAAAAAGGCTATTCACGTGATTTTTATATAAATTAACTAAAAAATGTGCGCCTGATTTTGCTAATTGGTCACTAGATGGCGCCTCTGTCGTGAAAATAGGGAAAAGGCTACAGAAACTACAATTTAATTTCAGATAGGATAAACTATCGGAAAGTAAATAAGTAGGAAATTGTCGGAAAACAAGCACTACAACATAGTACTTGATTTCCGACAATGTCAACCCAAATAGTACCTAGGTAACATAAAAATAATTTAAAATGTTCGGCAGAGTGTCTCTAGCGGCGCAAATATTAAAATTTCTGTGAGGCTCATGTCGAGTCGAAACTCTAGGACCATGAGGACCAAGCTATATCGTGGATATATCTAAAGTCGAGTCTATCTAGAGTCGTTTCACGCTTCTAAGGCTAGCTTTTATTTGGGCCATCACACATTAGCCTCGGGAACCAGCTTGGTAATGTGGTCATTTAGGTACTTCCGTCAGAGCTGCGACCTCAATAAAATATTTCATTATTTGTAAGTAGTTTAGGTTTCTTAAATTGAATTTATTTTAATAATTCATTCCCTTCCCTTCTAGACAAGTGGCATAAACGGTAGTCGAATCAAAAAGTCAAAAAATAAAATGTATGGAATTTGAAGTCTACGATTTAATGTCGTAAACTTACGTCAAATCCCATACATTAAATTTTTTGACTTTTAGATTCGACTACCGTTTATGCCACTTGTCTAGAGGGGCTTATCTTGAATAAAATAGATAATTTGCAATAATTATTAATTTATTCCATTGTAATAATTATTTATTTAGCAAAACTCTATTGGACATTTAATCGGTCATTTTGCATTTTATTCTATATTCAATTGTATATTAAGAAGAAACTAGCTACAATTTGAGAATAGTAAAAACATAACTAACATAAGTAAGTAACTAAAGAACGATAATGAAACATTGATTAGTACTCGTCACGCAGTGGGTGTATGAAGACGGGAGTCGAAAACGATGGCATGATAAACTTCAGATCCAGTAGAGAGGTAAGCAAAACCATGGGGGAGACCTTTACCCAGTGATACATAATGGGTTAAAAAAAAGCATCACGTTTGTAGCAACCAGGTCTCCAGTTTACCAATAGCCAGGTTTTTAAAGGGAACTTGAGTATATATATATATATATATATACTAGGGGTCGTCCGCGTGGTAATTTGAAATATTTTTCCCGATTTTGCAACATATCTCACAATGCTCCGCTCCTATTAATCATAGCGTGATGTTATAAAGTCCTTTATAAATGCACTATTCAACAAAAAAAGATTTTTTCTAATCGAACCAGTACTTTCTGAGATTAGCGTGTTCAACCAAACAAACAAACTCTTCAGCTTTATAATATTAGTATAGATACATATAATTAACGTACACAAAGTACACCCAGACTCGGGACCACCATTTATGAATCACACAATTTTTTTTCCCGTATGGGGATCGAACCCACAACACGTCGCGCAGTAGTAAATGGCGAGGTAACCACTTAAGCCACTGAACGCACCGTGCAGTCAATATAAAATGTAATAATGCACAAATTTTCCACAACATTTCCGGAGCTGGCTTGTGGGCGGAGCGTAGGGTGGTCACGTTTACGTCACGAGGTGCAAGAGGGATGAGGTACCACCCCATTTCAATATTGCAAAATTCGTTGCTGTTAAAATGTAACAGAATATTTAACATCATAATACCTCAATTGTAAAAAGCAAATCAAGCCAACATTAGTTATAGGTAACAAAATATACTTTTACAAAGTTTTTTTCACAAAGGACTTTAAAAGTACCCAGATACTTAGGATACAATGATAAACATATTTTTCTTAAAGAAAATACTTAAGTAGAATTATTTTGTTATAATAATAATGTCCTCCTAACCGAATTTCGGTCACGGCGGCTAATCTCAACGGAGACTCGCCATCTGCGCGGGAGATATTATAGTGCACAAGTGTGTGCGCAAACACAAGTGCACTCTTTATTCCCTCACTCTCATAGTCCGATGGGACGGCAAATCCGACACGACCGGAGAGAGATCAGGCGTAGGACCAACGGCTTTACGTGCTTTCCGAGGCACGGAGGTGAAAACACCGCCAATTTCCAAACTCCGGGCATCTATTGTGAATTTCTTAACAGAAAAACCCAATATCGATTTTTGGCCCGACCCGGGAATCGAACCCGGGACCTCGTGATCAGCAGTCTCACACATCGACCACTGAGCCACGGAGGCAGTTTGTTATAATATGGTGTAGGGGTCGTAGAGGACTGTCTCCAGACTGGTCCGTACACCATCAGTGTCACTAATGACGTAAATCTTGTCAACCCATCAAATTTTTCTTTGTTAATTCGACACTCAACGAAGAAAATATAATAAAGAAAGCTAAGAAAATTATTTTCAATTTAATATAGGTGAATGCTTATTTTGGTATACAAGCGATACTTAGCATTTTGTTTATAGTGTAATTGAACTAGCGACTTTAGGAGAGGTAGGGCACCATATTAAGTAGCAAGCCCGACTGGGACCACGAACTGGAAGACGCAGCGTTGGCAGGCCTCCAACAAGGTGGACCGACGACCTGGTAAGGGTCGCGGGCAACCGATGGATAAGGTCAGCTCAGGACCGAATGATGTGGAAGACCTTGGGGGAGGCCTATGTCCAGCAGTGGACGTCTTGTGGCTGAGATGGATGGAACCGACTGGGAAAAGACCTCCACCTTACAGAAGACCACAGCCAAATAACTACACACAGCGATGTAGTTTTGTTTCTGTGTGTGAGTACAGGTCTCCAGCGCTCATTTAGGGTTGCGTTTTGAAAAAAAAAGTATTCCTATTCCATTATACTCCCATCATAAAGCCCTGGTGTAAAAAAATGGGTTGGCAACACGCAAGTGATACTTCTGGTTTTGTAAGCGTCCATAGGCTACGGTAACTGCTTAACAACAGGCGAGCCGTATGTTTGTTTGCCACCTAAGTAGTATAAAAAAGAAGAAGCGACCAACCTCGGCTTCGCACGGGTGCAATGCTAATACTAAAAATACACTACAGAATGTCTTTATATATTATACAACGTTCACATATTTTATGTCATTAGACAATTTCTATGACAAATCTTTTTCTGCCCAAGCCGTACGCTTGTGGAATAAGTTTTCTTATTAGCGGCTAATAAGAAAAGCGCAATCCATTAATATTTTCAAAAATATGTTAAGAGACCACTATCTTAAAGCATGAGCATCGCCTCCTTAAGCATGACTCTTATTATGTGAATATGTATTATTATGTATTTATATGTGTATGTATCTTAATATATATATTTCTTGTGTGCGTGTGTATGTGACTGAACTCCTCCTAGACGGGTGGACCGATTTTGATGAAATTTTGTGTGTGTGTTCGGGTAGGGCCCTGGATGGTTTAGATTCACAATTGGACCCGGTAGGTGGCGCTGCTGTCGGTATTTCAGCTTTTTCCGGCAGGACGACGTCTGCCAAGTCCACTAGTTTTATTATAATACGATATATGTATGTATGTATACTATTACAATGAAACATTGTATAGGATTTTTCTTTTTAAGTTTGAGTAACAGTAGCTACACCATTACATATTTTAAATGTTCTGGTCATTCCTGTCCATCCTAAGGTTGCCTGGAAGAAATGGCGCTCAGCGATAAGGCCGCCCATTGTACTTAATTTTCTGTATGTATCTTACATAAGTTTTTGTTATATCATGGTGTACAATAAAGAATTATCTATCTATCTATCTACACATGTTTTCTTTAGAGGTTACTCTTGAAAGAGCGACATATAATTGGCCATGTGAAAAGCACTTAACGCTCAAATCTATTCCCAGCCGGTACCGCCGCAACCGCAATGTCCCTGCATTTTAAATCTGTAATATCTTCGAAAATATTCAGATAAACGGTCATAAAAACTAAACGACACCACATAGCCTCGTTCTGTAAACAACGTTGTATTGTTGAAAGATTTGTTTATATTTCGTTAGTACAGTGGAACTTGAGACGTTCTACCAATATATTATGGCTGACCATTGCAGATTTGAAAGCCGTTAGAAAAGATTCAAACGATTTTATTGAATAAAAATAAATCGCTCGAGCTTTTGTTACGAATATTTTCATCAATACTAAGTACATAAACGATAATTTGAATAAATCATAACATTTAAACGAAACCTAAACGAAAATATTATAAAATAGTATAAAAACGACGACGACGAAGTTGACAGAACACGTGTCACACTTTGAAATTCGAAAAAAAAAAAAAAAAAAAACCACCGCCAAATGATGTTGCTTTTAACAGACTAAAAATATTTTCATCTTATCTATGAACACAACTTGTTCAAGCAATAGTATACTCTAAATAATAGTTTTTAAGGTTTTAAGTCGTACGGAGAGCAGAAACCCTTAAGGGTTTCAATCAATTTGAGTGAGTTTTTTGACGTGTGACGTCATGACGCCCTTGTTGGTGTCATTTAATTCGGAAGGTTACATGCTGTAAAGGGCATTTTTGATCTATGTTAAATGAATAATGTATTTTGGATATTTTAATGGATAAGGATTAATGTTGTATTGCTTAAAATCGTTTCGTAAATAAGCCATTATTTCTCGTAAAAATAAAGGATAAAAAAATAGTTATTGTGGGTTATCCATAAGAGATAGACGTATATCATTGCGGACTTTTTTATAGACCTTTTGAAGGTGTACAATACTGTAGTAGGTACATTATTTTGATCTATCTCGTAGAGTTCTGCCAGCGTTTGCAAAGTAAGCGCAAAAAATGTGTTTATTTGCAACATCACATTAGAAACCTTTAAAATTATCAGTGTTTCACTACTATATTATGCATGTACCTACTAGTTGTTGCCCGCGGCTCCGCCCGCGTAGATTTCGGTTATCGCGATAAAAAGCCTATACGCTATTCTAGACTATAAACTATCTCTGTGCCAAATTTCATCCAGATCCGTTCAGTAGTTTTTGCGTGAAAGAGTAACAAATATTCATACATCCATACTCACAAACTTTCACATTTATAATATTAGTAAGGATCCTACTAATATTATAAAAGCGAAAGTTTGTAAGTATGGATGGATAAATGGATGGATAGATGGATGGATAGATAGATGTATGGATGGATGGATGTTTGTTACTCTTTTACGTAAAAACTACTGAACGGATTTGGATAAAATTTGGCACAGAGTTAGATTATGATCTGGAATAACACAAAGGCTACATTTTACAGCGATAACCGACATCCATGCGGGCGGAACCGCGGGCAACAGCTAGTTATACATATAAACCTTCCACTTGAATCACTCTATCTATTAAAAAACGTTTCGTAGTTATAAAGATCTAAACATACCTAAAGGCAGACAGACAGCGGGGAGCGACTTTGTTAGGGTTGCGAAGTAAACAAGTAACCCTTATTGTTTCGCTATGTCCGTCCGTCCGTCTGTCCGCAGCTTAGCTCAGAGACCCTTATTCCTAGTAAGCTGTAATTGTACGAAGGGGTAGGGGAGCCACTCCAGACTCCCCTCCCTATTCGTCTTCCACCTCGTTCCCCGCGACCCTTTTAATGCGACTTAGTTCAAGACTTTTACCAAAATTATTACCATTGTCCTATGTTCACAAAAGTCATGAATGCTGAAACCACAGATACCTTAGTCCGCATTATAGGGAATGGCAATTTCGGAACCCTACATTGTGCGTGACCCGACATGCACTTGGCCGGTTTTTTATTTATACTATGTAGTGATGAGTTAAATAAGGGGCTAACTGGCCAGTGTTAGCCCCTGTCCGAAGGACATATACTTATAGCTTTCCATTAGGTAGTTCCTGTAATTGCCTCGGTGGTTCAGTGGTCGATTGTTTGATTACTGATCACAAAGTCTCGGGTTTGATTCTCGGGTCGGCCCAACAATAGATATTGGGTTTTTCCCTCGAAAAGCACGTAAAGCCGTTGGTCCTACGCCTGATCTCTGGTCGTGTCAGATTGCCATCTCATCGGACAATGAGAGTAAGGGAATAAAGAGTGCACTTGTGTTTGCGCACACACTTGTGCACTATAATGTCTCCCTTAATAATAATACAAGTTAAGTCAACTGCCTCAGTGGCTCAGTGGTCGATATATGTGACTGCTGACCACGAGATTCCGGGTTCAATTCCCGGGTCGGACCAAAAATTGATATTGGATTTTTCTGACAAGTAATTCACAATAGATGCCTGGAGTTTAAAAACTGGCGGTGTTTACACCCCCGGTGCCATTGCCGTCCCATCAGACTATGAGAGTGAGTTAATAAAGAGTGCTTGTTTACGCACACACTTGTGCACTATAATATCTCCCACATAGATGTCTAGTCTCCGTTGAGATTAGCCGCCGTCACCGAAATTCGGTTAGGAGGCCATTTATACCAGTTTAAGGGCCACCTGATGTTAAGCAGTTACAATAGAACTATGGACGCTTGCAATACCAGAGGTATCACTTACGGGTTGCTGTTCCATTTTTTTACCCATGATGTTACACCAGGGCTCTAAGATGGAGTACCCTGGGATATAAACGTTTCTTTCAAAACGCATCCTTAATGATCGCTGGAGAGGCGTCGAGAGTTAATTTTCATTCTCACACACAGGAACACAACTACATCGCTGTGTGTAGTTATTTGTGGCTATTTGTCTTCTATTAAAGTGGAGGTCTTTCCCCAGACCAGCTTGACCGCTATGGTTAATTACCTCTCATAAAAACAAATGAAATAAGTATATTACTTTTTTTTAACATACCCTTGTTCCTTTTTTGAAATGAAAACTTCTTTTAGCACGGTACGTATATTTTTAGACGAGATAAAATCTATGGATTAGCGACACTGTTACGAGACGCAGCTTGTCATATCCGAAAAATCTTTTTCCGACTGTCACGTTATTAAAGCAAAGAGGCGATATATACATGCAGACCGCGAACGCGTCTAGATAAATAAAAAAAACATTTATTGCTATAATTTTCGACTGTCACGTTATTCAAGCAAAGAGGCGATATATGTGTTACGGTAAGAGTGAATAATTGAAGATTATTAATAATTATCTATTATTATTAATAATTACCGAAAGTCGAGGTTAAACTGATAAATTAATCACATTTGTCGGTTATTATTAATAATTTAACCCCAGTAGTGATAAATGTAATAAGTGGCCAAGGATTGCGGGGCGGGGCGGTGTGTGCGACGTGCGAGAGGCGTGGGGGGTTAGGTTAAATAAATAAAAACCTTTTTAAAAAAAAAAATAAAAAAAAAACCTAACCTAACCTAGGTTAGGTTAGGTTTTTTTTTATTTTTTTATATAAAAATAAATAAAAAACCTAACCTAACCTAGGTTAGGTTAGGTTAGGTTTTTTATTTATTTTATAACTTTTACCAATATGTGTCGTGAATTATTAATAATTACACTTGACTACGGCTCACATAAGGTTAAATAAATAAAAACCTAACCTAACCTAGGTTAGGTTAGGTTAGGTTTTTATTTATTTTTTAACTTTTACCAATATGTGTCGTGAATTATTAATAATTACTACTAAAAGTAATAAATTTCGATCGATTATTCACATTTACCAAAACATGTGGTTATTATTAATAATTTTGTAAAAATATTAATAATTTTCAATTAATCAGATTTACCGTAACATATGCATCTACAATAGCATACCGCGAACGCGTCTAGATAAAAAAAAATTATTGCTAAAAATGTATAACAACTGTTTTGACTAGTGTTTTCACTTCTGTCGGCACTCTCGGAATGCAGATATTTTAGTGTACAGGGGAAATGCTTTACGCATACCGCCCCGCCCGGGGAAGCGAAGCGGATACGTGAGACTCGTGGTGCAGCCGGACGCTGCCTGTCGGGCTCCACTCCAGTGACAGCGTCCGGGTGCACCGGGAACACTGTCCCTCTACGTTGTACCTAATCATATTCTAAATTAAATTTATTTATTTATTTACATCATCTTCCCTTATGCTATTATTACAGCTGAAAACCTAATGCAATAATATAACTAAACATATCTAAAAATAACATAAAAAATATCTGCTATATCTACTTCAAACTTATTTTTTAGGGTAAGAGATCCTTACTAATATTATAAATGTGAAAGTTTGTGAGAATGGATGGATGGATGTTTGTTACTCTTTCACGTAAAAACTACTGAACGGATTTGGAGGAAATTTGGCACAGAGATAGATTATGGTCTGGAATAACACATAGGTTACTTTTCCACGCAGGGCGGAACCGCGGGCAACAGCTAGTAGTCCATAAAACATTATTTGCTAATTCACTCATATTGCACGTAAATATATCCACCTTTAAATGAACCTCAGTGTTAGTAGTGACTGAGTGAATTGATGAGTAAGTTTGTGGTAGTGAATAGTGGGATCGAGTGTGGGTGAGTTAGTGAGTTGATTTGTGGTTGTGACTTAGTGTGAGAGAGTTAAATAATTCGTTTTCTAACGGATGAATCTAAAGGATGTTATAAAGAAATACGTACTATTTTGTGAGTTGGTTTTCGTGTATGGTTATTTTAGTACTATGGGTCGCCCGCGACTTCGTCTTTGTGATAATTTGGAATATTCCCCCGATTTTGCAACATATCTCTCTACTGCTCCGATCCTATCCGAACTCATCAGCTTCATAATAATAGTATAGATTCACTGCACCTATTAGATACGTATAAAAATACACCATTTGATGGAGAGAGTAAGAGCACCATATTAGCGATTAAACCCTGTCAGTCTGGGTAAGGACCTCCACGTTACAGAAGACCACAGCCAACTAACTACTCACATCGGTGTAGGTAGTTGTTTTTCTATGTGTGAGTACAGGTCCCCAGCGCTTATTTAGGGATACGCTTAGCAAAACACGTTTTCCTATTTCAAGGATTTTGGGGTAAAAAATATGTGGCGGCAATACGCAAGTGGTACTTCTCGTATTGCAAGCGTCCATAGGCTACGGTAACTGCTAAACATCAGGCGGGTCATATGATTGTTTGCCGTCCAAATATAAAAAATAATAATTTGAAATAGCAGAGTGAGAAAGTAACTTGTAGGGGGTGTGAGTTCAATCCTGGGTGCCACTACCAATGTAAATTTCACTTTGTGGAATTTATATAAACTAATCTAATGATTTACTATCTGCTGAAAATATTTTGAGGAAACTCACATGTTTCAGAAGAAATTCTAAAAACATGACTGACACAAACCGACAGGGGTATTCCGTAAAAGCAAAAACCGAGCCTCCACAAAAACCGAGCAAAATCTGGCTGTCAGATTGAAAATCGGTATTCCGTAAGAGCAAAAACCGAGCCACCGCAAATACCGAGCAAAATCTGGCTGTCAGAATGAAAATCGGTATTCCGTAAGAGCAAAAACCGAGCCACCGCAAATCCGAGCAAAATCTGGCTGTCAGATTGAAAATCGGTATTCCGTAAGAGCAAAAACCGAGCCACCGCAAAAACCGAGCAAAAACTGGCTGACAGATTGAAAATCGGTATTCCGTAAGAGTTCTTTTTGACGTTTAGTCAATAGATTGTGCCGTCACCGCCGCGAGAAATCTCAACTGTCAGTTTGCCATCGCTGTTTCTTAGAGAATCAGCCGGCCGGTTTAAGCCGACGTGTGTGGATTAAGGCCTAAACCCTTTATCTCTTGATAGAGGAGAGGAGACCCGTGCCCAGCAGCGGGCATATTTAAATAGGTTTCTTTTATTTAAACCAGCGTTGTTATGTTTTATGCACAATAACATTATGCTGAGCGGTGGCCATTTTTTGCATGCGTGTGACGTACACCACACAAAATATTATTGTTTTGAAGTTCCTTGTTTAAATGTGTGTTTTTGTGTGTTGTGCGTCATTTGTTTGTGTATCTTCTTCTTTCTTTCTTTCTTATTAAAATAGCTTACAAAAATTATGATAAGAAAGAAAGAAAATATATATATTCCGCTGTCATACAATAGGTATAACATAGTACTTAAACTAACAACTAGCCTAGTTGATGCAAATATGGTCTAAGCTAAGATATTTAGCCGCTACGACGAAGGACGTAGCAGCGCCATAGTAACTCTTTAGTAATCTGTGGCAGCGCTGGTATTCTGCTAAAACCAAAGTGACGCGAACGGGCAGTAAAACGTCTACTTAAATTTTAAAATAATCATTAATTAATTAAAAACAATACAGCTACATTCTAAAATACATACAAACAAACAAGATAAAAGACAGTAAAAAAAACTTTATATAACAGGTACTTTTAATGTCGGAGCGTATATTTGGGTTAAAAAAATATAGAATTACTAGAGCTCGCCCGCGACTTCGTCTGCGTGGTAATTTGGAATATTTTCCCCGATTTTGCAACATATCTCAATATTGCTCCGCTCCTATTGATCATAGCGTGATGTAATATAGCCTATAGCCTTCCTGGATAAATGCACTATTCAACAAAAAAATGTTTTTTCTAATCGAACCAGTACTTTCTGAGATTAGCGCGTTCAACCAAACAAACAAACTCTTCAGCTTTATAATATTAGTATAGATTAAAAACATATTAAACAAAAGAAAATGATTAACGTGTACACCGATTTGGAGGTGATTTATTAATGAACTAGCTGTTGCCCGCGGCTCCGCCCGCGTGGAAGTCGGTTATCGCTGCAAAAAGTATGTGTTATTCCAGACCATAATCTATCTCTGTGCCAAATTTCATCCAGATCCATTCAGTAGTTTTTACGTGAAAGAGTAACAAACATCCGTCTATCCATCCATCCATCCATCCATCCATTCTTACAAACTTTCACATTTATAATATTAGTAAGGATATAATTGTACATGAAGCGAGGCTCATCCAGTGGAACAGATAGCTGAGTCCGTATCTTACATTCTAAGAAATGCATGTGCAAATGCATGCAGAAACTATATTTTATACTTAATCTAAGGCAGAGGGGTGAGGGGTATCCGTAATACCCCGGGTAGACAACACTTACTTTTGATAAACTAACTATGCGTGCATAAACTAAATGTAACCTAATAAAAACAATTATACATTCAACCATAAAAAAGAAGTAACAAACAATAAGTAGTGTGCAATATTATAGAAGCATCATTCTGTAAAACATGCGAACGAATGCATAACGAAGACAAATTACACGCAGACTCAGAACAACCCTTTGTGGATCACACTGAACCACGAATGCAGTCATTCTGTAAAATTTTCATTGTATGTCATGGCGTACGTTAAAAGTCTGTCGTTAGATCACGACAGAGGCCTAAATAAGAGCGATCTAAATAACTCTGTCACCAGGTTGGCCACTAACCAAACGATAAGAAGAAGAAGAAGATTCTGTAAAATCACGAGATTAAAATAACAAGTGGTCAAGCGCCAGTTTTGCAATTTCCTGATACTTTTATGTGCGTAAAATGGTACGTAACGTCCCACTGCTGGGCACGGGTCTCCTCCATATGCTACGCTCGCCAGGAGTCCGACATAACCGCCTAGCTTCCCCGGGCGGGGCGGTATGCGTGAAGCATTTCCCCTCTCAAAAAAAGCTAGGTGCACTCGCTGTTCGGTGAGGCGCTGGATGGATGGATGTTTGTTACTCTTTCACGTAAAAATTACTGAACGGATTTGGATGAAATTGACACAGAGATAGATTATGGTCTGGAATAACACATAGGCTACTTTTTACAGCGATAACCGACATCCACGCGGGCGGAGCCGCGGGCAACAGCTAGTATTATATAATAAGAGTTGTTCTGAGTCTGGTAGTAATTTGTGTCCGTTAATTGCATGTTTGTAACGTCCCCCGCGACACAGAGCTTGTTCTCTAGTGCAGGAGTTGTCTTTTTTAAAAAAAAAGAAAAAAAAAAACTTACTCCCTTAGTCGACTCTTACGACACCTTCGGCATGGAATGTGTTGTTGACATTTGTATTCTTAATCCGTCACCACACAGTACCTTCAATAATCTGCCTTAATTAATGCTGTAGTACCACAGAAATAGATCGATCTATTTCTGTGTGTAGTACTAAGCATTAATTAACTCTGCCAGTCAACAATGATTAGTTTAATAAATTCACGAAATACAATAGGCATTACGTCCAACTAATCATGATTACAAAATTCGTAGCAGGTATTCCAGTTTATTGGGCAACAATAGGACGTATAATGCACTAATTAACCACTGTTTTGGCACGTGAGGCAATTATATTAATTACAAAGGCAAATCCCTTAGTAGGGAACAAGCCATGTGTCGCGGGGACTTTGTAAACATACAAAATGTACACTCAGACTTGCGTGTTACGCGTCGGGAGGCGTAAGGCGTTTTAAGAGAGGTAGGGCACCATACTAGCGAGCAAGCCCGACTGGGGAAGGACCTCCACCTTACAGAAAACCACAGCCAAATAACTACACACAGCGATGTAGTTTTGTTTCTGTGTGTGAGTACAGGTCTCCAGCGCTCATTTAGGAATGCGTTTTGAAAGAAACGTATTCCTACCCCAGGGTTAATTCCATCTTAAAGCCCTGGTGTAAAAAAATAGGTTGGCAACACGCAAGTGATACCTCTGGTAATGCAAGCGTCTATAGGCTACGGATACTGCTTAACATCAGGCGGGCCGTATGCTTGTTTGCCACCCAAGTAGCATAAAAAAAGGGAGATCACCGACGCTGCACTTTATACTTATTGATGTTATAGATTGCATCAGACAACGCGCGACGGAAACGACGAGCTTCGTATGCATTTTATGACGCACCATTTAGATTTCCTAATTATTGTAATATTAAAATGATTAATTCCATATTCATACTTCGAATAGGCTAATTTAAAAATATTTGTAAAAGTTTTCTATAAAATAAATTAAATTAAAATCTCTTACGCTGCATACGTAACCGAGATTCACTCCATAGAAAAATAAAAAAATCACCGGAAAACAATATACTCATCACTACATATAAGCGTTATAGAAATTTTTGCTCTAGGATTTTAAAGAAAGCAAAGAGACAGTATGATACAAACGAACTAAACAAGGCTAGTCACAATCCAAAAATGCTCTGGAATGCTATTAAAACTATAACAAACACATCCAAACCAAAACATCCTTCCACCCAATTATTGACCCATTCCTCTACACCGTATCAGTCCTGCAATAATGTGAACCAGTTCTTTGTTAAAATCGGCAAGACACTTGCCGATAAAATACCAAATAGCGACACTGCGACACACTCAGCACCACCTCACACAAATAGATCAAAAAACTCGTTTGTTCTAGAACAAACAGATCCTGAGGAAATTTACTATATTATAAACTCGCTGAAAGTAAACGCTGCTACAGGTTGGGATGGCATCTCATCTACATTTCTAAAACGCTATGCTCAGACGCTCGCACCGATTTTGAGCTTCATTTTTAACCTCTGCTTTGAAAAAGCTACTTTTCCTACTTGTTTCAAAAAAGCCATCATTCACCTACATCTTTAAGGGTGGCGATGGAAGCCTACCAAATAACTATCGTCCTATAGCTGTTTTAAGTGCTCTGTCAAAGGTACTTGAACGACTCATTAACAAGAGATTAGTAGGATATTTGGAACATTTTAAACTGTTTTCCTCCCAGCAATTTGGCTTTCGCAAGGGCAGTTCTACAAGTAACGCAATACATGAGTTGCTGGATTATGTCGTTACAAACTTAAACGCAAGTAACAAGGTCTTAACGATATTCCTGGATCTCACGAAGGCGTTTGATACAGTGCCTATTCCAGCCCTTCTAAAAAAGCTAGAAGTCATTGGAATCAGAGATAAGTCGCTTGAGTTGTTCAAAAGTTACCTCACAGATCGCTCTCAAGTTGTTACCATAGACAATTACAGCAGTGACGTTCTTTTAATGGAATACGGAGTTCCACAGGGGAGTATCTTGGGCCCAACGTTATTTCTGGTTTACATTAACGACCTCTGTGACCTCAAAATTCCTAATGCAAAAATAGTATCTTTCGCAGACGACACTGCTATCACTTTCATCGCTAAATCGTGGTTGGAACTTCAAGTTACTGCTCAAAGTAGTCTTAATTCTGTCTTAAAATTTGTCATTCTATATGTATATTATGCATTATGCCAATCAATTATCATTTATTGTATTTCCTGCTGGGGAGGTGCTGCGAAGACGATTATGAAACCTCTAGAAATTGCTCACCGAGCTATACTAAAGGTATCGACCTTTCGACCAATATTGTTCCCAACAAATGAGCTGTACGAAGCATGGAACGTACTCAACATAAGGCAACTATATATTCTATTCCTAACCCTCTTACAACATCATCGAACACCCTTTAAGGAGATAACGAAACGTAGAAAGGATAGAATATGCAGTCTGCCACCCGCGCGCACGTCGTTTTTTAAGAGATTTGCAGTGTACCTCGGTCCATATATTTATAACAAGATCAACGCGGAATGCCCAATATACGGGATGTCTCACTTTCATTGAAAAAAGACTGTTACACAATTTCTTAAAAATCTAAATTATGATGAAACTGAATTACTTCTATAAACATGTTTGATTCACATACACACACACACACATACACACAACACACACACACACACCACACACACACACACATTACATGTTATAAATTTAACCTAAGAAATGTTATTGTTTACTCACTCTTACTTTACTTTTGTACCCATTACAAGTTGTAGCTAGTATACAATAGTGAAACATAAACCTAACCATTTAAATAGGGGATCGGCACTGTAACTCCAGGCTGCTCAGTAGCCTACCTAGGAGAACAGTACTCTACCCTCCAATATTGTAGATTACGCATACTGCCTACTGTACTTTAAGGACCTTTTGTAACAAACTAAATTGTAAACCTACAATCTCATTTTTAAAAATAAATTAAATTATAAAAAAAAAATTAAAATTATTTTGTTTTTTTTTCAATCTTTCGATTGCAGTTAACGTAATTCGCGACAACCATTAATAATAATAAACATTTATATTTTGTTAGTTACAATTTCTTAAAAGCTATGTTAGTATACTTAAATAATATAATAAAATTATAAGGATAAAAGTTATAAGGTTTTTAAAGGGTCGGCAACGCGGCAAAACTACGGTAACTGCTTACCAACAGGCGGGCCGTATGCTTGTTTGCCACCTTGGTACCGCTATGCCTACGGGTCCAGTGTCACAGGAATGGACATTCTAGCCTCTCTCCAATCACCTTTAGGATGCTGTTGTTGCTCCGGCGAACAATATAAAAATATTTAATTTAATTTATTTATTTATTAACAAATTACGTTGTGTTTAAATGTTTACATAAATAAATTTAAATACAATGATAAATATTACTTACTTAAATCTATTGTTTGGAATAGCATAGGCTTCTTTTTATCGCGATAACCAACATCTACGCGGGCGGAGCCGCAGGCAACAACTAGTGTTGCCTGCGGCTCCGCCCGTATTGAATATTGCATTACCTCCTGGGGAGGAGCAGCCAAGACACACATGATAGTAGTAGAAAGAGCACAAAGGGTACTCCTCAAGGTCGCTGCTGGCCTACTCTACCGACACCCGACTGATATACTCTATAACGACTGGGACATACTATCCATCAGGAAAACCTACATTCTTAGAGTCATACTTATGAAACATTCCGAAAACAAGTATGACAACAACAAGAATGAAGGCAAACGTCGAAAGGGTACGGTTTGTACGTACCAACTCAGAAGAACAGCATTCTCACAGCAGTTCTACTGATTTCTTGGGGACTACCTCTACAACAAGCTGAATGCTGCCCTCAACATCTACCCACTTGTTAAATACAAGTGCAAGCAAGCTGTTATCCTACACCTAAAAATCCTAAACTATGAAAGCACCGAAAACTCACTACATCCGACAAAGTAAACAAATTATCGTCTACAGCTATCGATCGATCTACTCCCAGCCACCACACACAGCACACAGAACACAGCTATCACATAACACACATACCAGTACACCCCCACACCCACACACACACACGGTCATACATATACATACTTCTCTGCATCCTTTCTTGCTAGAAATATACAACATATTATTATATGTACCTACTCACTTTCCATGAGGGGGGGCCTGGTGACCTGTGGCACAGGTTTTCGCAACCTATTTCAGGCACCAGTCCTTCGCAAATGAAAATAGCATTTACTCCATTATAGTTATAGTGTAGCCGTAAGTTTAATTTGTGAAAGGAAATAAATGAATTTTATTATTATTATAGTGTTATATAATTAAACGTTAAGAAGTTATATACCATTTAGCATTTGTTTACTATTTACAAAGCACGTGGTTAACATAGGTATTTAAGTTATTATACAAGCGCCTGAGGGCTTGGTATGCGCAAGATCGTCTCCGCGAGATTTATTTTTAATGCGTAGGTTAAAATTAATTCAGCAGTAGCTAAAATGGATTCTAATTTCATCATCATCATCATCATCTCAGCCAAAAGACGTCCACTGCTGGACATAGGCCTCCCCCAAGGTTTTCCACAACTCTCGATCCTTTCTCTTGTTGTCCAAAGTAACCGACATAACTCGAAGAATTGCCTCCACTAAGTGGCAATGGGCCGGGCACATAGGTCGCAGAACTGATGGCCGTTGGGGCAGAAAGGTTCTAGAGTGGCGACCACGAACTGGAAGACGAAGCGTGGGCAGGCCTCCAACAAGGTGGACCGACGACCTGGTTAAGGTTGCGGGCAACCGATGGACAAGGTCGGCTCAGGATTCTAATTTAACAGATAATAATTGTAAAAATTGTCCTATGTTCTCAGTAATGAATGCTGAAACCATAGGTACCTTATTCTTAGTTCGCATAATTGGGAATGGAAATTTCGGCACCCTACATTGTGCGTGAACCGACATTCACTTGGCCGGTTTTTTGTAATAATGTTGACCTATTTTAATTTAATTCTAGAAAGTTAATTGACATCACTTGACATAATATTCAAATGACCTACCCCACAGACATTTATGAATTTACCGCTATAATACTTTTTCATTCTTACGAACGATATTATGTCGTGTGATTCAAGGTTATGGTAAAATGTTTACTTACTACGGAATCATATAAAATGTATGATTTCGTGGTAACTTGTTAACTATATTATGGAAGAGGGGGTATCCTAACACAGGTATTTTCATACTTAAAATGATACCTTTATCCTAATTATGTATAAAACTTTATACCATAAGTTACTAAAGTGGAGGCTTTTATTTCCAACTCCTCCTATTAACTTCTGATTAAATTCGTTGCGGGGTCCAAGACAGTAGGTTTAGTTGTCCACGGGACGCACGAGTGTCAAAACTCGGTGTATCAGTTAGTTACTCCGCTGTTAATCCTGGCTCACAGGAGTCACAGCGGTGGGCATGTGGGTAGGATTGTCCCGAAAAATTTACTGAATAAACGTTTTTAATTTTAGTCATATGCAGTAATGATCTATGGTGTTTCCTTAAATAATTTCAAGACTTACATGATCTATTTATTGTTATCCTATACTAGCTGTTGCCCGCGGCTCCGTGGATGTCGGTTATCGCGATAAAAAGTAGCCTATATGCTATGCCAGACTATAATCTATCTCTGTGCCAAATTTCATCCAGGTCCGTTCAGTAGTTTTTACGTGAAAGAGTAACAAACATCCATCCATCCATCCATCCTGCGCCTCACCGAACAGCGAGTGCACCTAGCTATGAGCGCCTCGCCGAACAGCGAGTGCACCTAGTTTTGCATTAGCACTATTTTGCATTAAATTCTGGTTTACTTTAATGTTTTTGTTGGTAATGGCTGTGTAATATTTGGCACCTTAATGATATAAAAAAACAAAAAATCTTTAGTAGACATGTAATATATAATATGCTTGTTTTTAGGTCTATATAATGATATTAATATGTACTGTATCGACTCAACGCTCGGACATTACACGGGATACACGTAATCCGCACTCCTGCCGTTTTTTTATTTCCATACGTCCAGTAATCCCCCCACAGTTAAAATTGCAAGTAACAAAAAAATATATATAAGCAAGGATTAAAATCTAGTTTTTTTTATTCTACCAAGGTGGCAAACAAGCATACGGCCCGCCTGATGGTAAGCAGTTACCGTAGCCTTTGGACGTTTGCAACACCAGGGGTGTTACTGACGCGTTGCCGACCCTTTAAAAACCTTATAACTCCTTTCTTGAAGAACCCCATGCTATAGTCTCTTGGGAAAACCTCGGAATGTTCGGAGAAACGCAGACATGCGCAGCGCCTAGTACAATTTAATAGCAATATGCACGAACGCATACAATATAATATATATAATTTACTCTGTGCTGTGGACACTTGCTTCTATGGTTGATAATTTGATAGTGCAATGTCATTGTTAATTAAGTTAAAATTAATAGTTTTCTACAATTTAAAGTCTAGATCTTTTCTTATTTCATCAGATTATGGAGCTCATTCCACAGCCTAATCGTACGTTTTTTTTTTATACTACTAAGGTGGCAAAGAAGCATACGGCCCGCCCGATGGTAAGCAGTTACCGTAGCGTATGGACGTTTGCAACACCAGGGGGGTCACTCACGCGTTACCGACCTTTTAAAAACCTTATAACTCCTTTCTTGAAGAACCCCATGCTATAGTCTCTTGGGAGAACCTCGGTAACCTCGGAACCTCATTCCACAGCCTAATTGTACGTGGTAAGAAATTCCTCTCGAATCTTACGGTACGGCATGTTTGTGGTGCATGGATGTGAGGATAAACAAGTTACTGAACAAGGCAGTCGTTTACACTAATTACTAAGTCACGGAAGAAGACGGTATAAATAAGTTTATATGAAAATACAGGCTTCTGTAAATCAAATGTCCTTAATAGTTATTACTAACGAGACAAAACACGATGCGATTATCTTGTTTCGTTTAGGAGTTCCTTAAGCCACCAACGAGTATGTTATCTACCCGTTAAAATAAATACATATAACGTGCAAAGTTACCGACATAGCTCGCAGAATTAGTAAGCTGAAGTGTCAATGGGCTGGTCACATCTGCAGAAGGACCGACGGCCGATGGAGCAGACTTGTCCTAGAGTGGAGACCGCGACTCGGTAAGCGTAAGGTAGGGCGGCCCCCAGCTAGGTGGACCGACGACCTAAAATAAGTCGCTGGGACGCACTGGATGCGGAAGGCGGAGGACCGTGTGCTATGGCGCGTGTCGGGAGAGGCCTATGTCCAGCAGTGGACTGCGATAGGCTGATTGGTTGATTGATTGAACGTGCTAAAACTCTATGCGTCTGTCTTGGTTCATCAAAGATTTCCTATGGTCATATCACGACTTCATCATCACACCCTAAACATCACCTAGGAATATAGTAGTTACCCGCAAAGATAAATCGTAGATACTTGTTTTGTTGAAGAGTTCCTATGGCCACCTTCCGCCTTTATTATCACTTAGAAGTATTTAACTACGATAGTTAGTTAGTTTGACGAGGCTTTTTCCGCACCTGGCCGCTCAAGTGGGCCTTTGTGCGTGAAGTTCCTTATAGCTATTCCAACCACCCGAGTTTCTCCAAAAAGGCGAGCAGGCGTCCAAAGTCGCCGCAGGCCTCCGGTAGAGTGCCCGGTTTCCTGAGAGTTCGTACCCTATGGTCTTCTACGCTCCATTATATACATTCCAGGACAATGAATTTACAAGGACGTGGGCGGGAGTTTCCTCGGTTTCCATGCAGCCCAATTTATTTAACTACGATATGACGATAAGAGAGCTAGGGCACCATACTAGCCAGCAAGCCAGACTGGGGATGGACCTCCACCTTACAGAAGACTCTAGCCAAATAACTACACACAGCGGTGTCGTTGTGTTCCTGTGTGGGAGTAGGTACAGGTCTCCAGCGCTTATTTAGGGATGCGTTTTGAAAGAAACGTATTCCTATCCCAGGTATACTCCCATCTTAAACCCCTGGTGTAAAAAATGGGTTAACAACACGCAAGAGATACCTCAGATATTGCAAGTGTCCATAAGCTACAGTAACTGCTTAACATCGTTGCGTATGCTTGTTTTCCACCCAAGTAGTAAAATAAAAACTATATTGTTTCATTGAAAAGTTCACACCAAAACTACTTTATTTATTGTTACTTAAATAGGATATAATTAGGATGTAAATCCTCGAGAGAGGCCTATGTGCAGTAGTGTACGTTTTTTGGCTGAGATGATGATGATGATGATAAATGAATGAATTTGACTTTGACTTTAACTATAATAATATTAATATTATGGTAACATATATTATCTGTACTGACTTTGCTAATTACAAACCATTGGTTGCATACTTACATTCATATGTAGTATAGTTTGACTTTGACTTGACTTTGACATACATTTTATTGATTTTCTTGAAGCAGCGATAAAGGAAGGTGCTGACAGGCGGTATTGACATGGTACACCGTGTATTACGACAAATCTAATACCTTTAATCGATCAATTCTTGTATATATATAATATACTAGGTCATCCGCGACTTCGTCCGCGTGGTAGCAAAAATGGGTCGGCAACACGCAAGTGATACCTCTGGTATTGCAAGCGTCTATAATCTACAGTAACTGCTTTCTATCAAGCGAGCCGTATGCTTGTAGTTGCCGCCCAAGTTATATAAAAAAGTAACATTTAATACCTTTTTTTATACAACGCAATATATGGGTAAGCAAACAAGCATACGGCCCGCCTGATGTTAAGTAGTTACCGTAGCCTAACGGACGCTTGCTATATCAGAAGTATCACTTGCGTGTTGCCAACCCATTTTTTTACACCAGGGCTGTATGATGGGAGTATCCGACGACCTAGTAAGGGTCGCGGGCAACCGATGGACAAGGTCAGCTCAGGACCGAATGATGTGGAAGACCTTGGGGGAGGCCTATGTCCAGCAGTGGACGTCTTGTGGCTGAGATGATGATCCCTGGGATAGGAATACGATTCTTTCAAAACGCATCCCTAAATAAGCGTTGGAGACCTGTCTTAGTCTAACAATGGTTTTCAGCTCATCTTTTGCTGGAATAAGAATATCGTCAACAAATATTAGAATAATATATTTAGATTGACTGCACGGTTAGTTCAGTGGCTTAAGTTGTTACCACACTATTAACCACTGCGCGGCGAGTTGTAGGTTCGATTTCCAAACCGGACAAAAGTTTGTGTGATCCATAAATGATTGTCCCGAGTTTGGTTGTACTTTGTGTCCGCTAATTGTATATTTGTAAAGTTCCCCGCGACACAGGGCTTCTTCCCTAGTAGTAGTTGTCTTTTAAAAAAAGAAAGATTCATTCTCTGAGATTACTGTTACAAATCCTATAAAGTTTAGGCAAACAGACAAACCAAGTGAAGCTTTTAACGTGGTGTTTTACTTTATCGACCCACATTCAGATATAAAATTATTTTTCGACCCCGACTCTAAAAGAGAGGTGTTATAAGATTGACGTACCTACCTATCTGTATATTTTAGTGTCTGTCCATGGCATTATAGCTTTCAGACGAATGAACGGTTTTTTTTTATTTTTTGATTGAACCGTCTCGCCGCGTCGCGTCGTCGTCTAAGGACCGCTATTGGTATTCTATTTTTTATTTCATCTATTTACTGGTTTGTGGACGTGACGCGGCGACGATTGAATCACAAAATATAATGAAATAAGTACCTACTTTAAATTTCAATTTTATTTAGTACTTACTTTTTTATGTTTATTTTGTGTGCAGGCTTTTTAAAGTCTAGATGCCGTACTCAGACTAATAGAATAAGATAGACGGAGCGTGTAGAACTCGCGCGTGAAGCCGACAAAAGTCATACTAAATAGCAATGTCATACGTTTTTGTTTTCGCGCGCAGTCGATTTGAGCCGCTAGTGAGTACGCACGTCTAAACACGTTTTGACAAAATATTATTATAATGCCGTATTGTGTAGTAAAACGTTGTAAAAATACTTCAGAGCGGCTCAAATCGACTGCGCCCGAAAACGAAAACGTATGACATTGCTATTTAGTATGACTTTTGGCGGCTTCACGCGCGAGTTCTACACGCTCCGTCTATCTTATTCTATTAGTCTGAGATGCCGTACTAGAGTGCCATTAGTGAGTTAGGTTATGATTTCCGCTTGACTCAAATATCCTTTGATTGTCATCAATCTAATTTTTTTACTTGACTTGACGTGTTAAATGTGACTCTTTCAGGGAGAGAGGGGGAACGAGCTATACTTGCCATAATTAACGTGTTAATGTATGTAATTTTGCTCTCTTATGGAGAATAAATCATATTTCATTTCATTTCTATATAGCTCCGTCTCTATTTCTCACTCGAATTACTCTAATTCACGGTCGCAAATACTTTTGTCTCGGCTAACTTTCCGTCTCGTAACGATGTCGCGAATCCAGAGATTTCATCTCATTTAAAAATATGCGGACCGTGCTAAAAGAAGTTTTCACTTCAAAAAAACTAAATTTACTACTAAGTATTACAATATAAAATTAATTCGTCTGTTGTGTATTAGGTACAGCGACAGAAATGATCTCGGAACGCAGCGCTATATTGCAAAATAAACCAAGTAATAATATTGCTTCGGTGTGATAGTGTACAACTCGAAGTCATTTATCCATTAAGATTAAATGGATAGTAACTTATGGACATGCATAAGTTACTATCCATTTAATAATAATAATATTTTCGGGACAACTCATACACCGCCACCTGATCCCAAACTAGGCATAGCCTGTACTATGGCAACCAGACAACTGATAAACATACTTATTTCATAAGTGTTACTTCGTAACTTAAATGAATTTTGAGCTTCAGTTGAGTACGTCGTGAACACATTATTCTCGTAGTTGAAAGGTACCTACAAACTATATTTGTATCCTTAACTATTAAAGCAATGTGGAACAAAGACGAGCCCGGAGCAGGATTCGAACCTGCGCTTCTCGGGTTCCGTTCCATCGCACTACCAACTGTGCCATCCGAGCTTCTATTTATTATATTACTAGCTGTTGCCCGCGGCTCCGTCCGCGTGGATGTCGGTTATCGCTGTAAAAGTAGTAGTAAAGTAGCCTATGTGTTATTCCAGACCATAATCTATCTCTGTGCCAAATCTCATCCAGATCCGTTCAGTAGTTTTTGCGTGAAAGAGTAACAAACATCCATCCATCCATCCATTCTTACAAACTTTCACATTTATAATATTAGTAAGGATATTCCGGAGTTCGAATTTGTCCACCGCTTGTTTACGTCTAGGAGTGACGTCTATATTTGTATCATTTGAAATTCAATCACGTCAATTTTGATTCGCTATCTCAGTTAGCAGCACTCATTCACGACCGTGACGTACGAATCAGCCATTCATTTCCTTAGCAATATTAAAGGGAAGGAAATCGTAGGATTACTTAGGTATGGACGCTGCGTTCCTGACATTTATAGTTAAATTGAATACCACAAATGGAATATCACTGAGACATTCTAGTTTCCAAGATGCTGACGGTAAATTCTTGCTTCGTTAAATACAGTGAGCAACAAGATAATGTTTGATATATTAGGATTTGTTTGAGAAGACGCTAATAACTTTAACAGCCTTGCGAATTAATAATCATTTGGTCACTGTCGATCTGCATAGGAATGAAAGAGAAGCAATATTTAATACAAATAAGTCGCCGCGCCATTGAAACTGAGTACTGAGTTGAGAAAAAATAATCACCAACCAAGTCCTTCCGTTTACTTTTTAACCGACTTTTTTATAGAACTACATACTTAGGTGAGAAACAAGCATATGGCTCGCTCGATGGTAAGCGAACCCATGGATGTTTGTAATCTATAATATAAAAACGAATCGCTAAATGTGTTGCTAAGCGCAAATCTCGAGAACGGGTGAACCAATTTCGCTAATTCTTTTTTTGCTATGTTCGTTATTGTCAGGAGAAAGAAGGTACTTATATTAAAAAAATATTTGAAAGTTGTGCTGAAAATAGTTTAACCCAGGCGAAGTCGGGGCGGGCCATTATATAACTTAGTTAGGAAAACGTTTAGTTGAAAAAGCGTTCGAATCTAGCTCCAGTCTCGACTTTTTTGAAGTGAAAACTTCTTTTAACACGGTACGCATATTTTTAGATGAAACATACAAAAACAACGCGAAATAGTGGCACCCGATACACAAAGTAAAAAAGAGACTTCATCCTGTTTTTGTGCTTTTAGAGTATAGTTTTTACATTTTTGACTGCACTAAAGCATTTACTAGTAATAGAAAAACGAGCCGCTCTGTGATTATGTTCTAGTGTATCACACAAACCAGAGGTCGAACACGCTCGCCATTTTGTTACAAACTAAATTGTACAAACCAACGAACGGATTGGTTGAGCTTTAGCGCGAGCGCGGGCGAAAGAAGGCGTGAACGTAAGGTACAATGACAACGAAATGTTAACGGGTAACTTGCACATTCGCTGTGAGCATTTACGCCGAGCACTTACAGTAACGTTACATTACTTGGAAATGCTTTTAAAACTGAGCATTTACCTGTATTGTACCATTCGTTAGAACGTTACATCCTAATAATATTATAAACGCAAAGTTTGTAAGTATGGCTGGATGGATGGATGGATGTTTGTTACTCTTTCACGTAAAAACTACTGAACGGATCTGGATGAAATTTGGCACAGAGATAGATTATGGTCTTTTTACAGCAATAACAGACAACCACGCGGGTGGAGCCGCAGGCAACAGCTAGTCATATAAAAATGCTCGAGTAAATGCTCTAGTGTATATCCACCTTTAGGCTCCGTGAAACGTCATACTGCTCGTGATGCGAAGCGTCTGAGGGTGGAACTGTACCCCTAAACTAATTAGTTCAGATGGTGCTGTTTTTAGATCGGCTATCGTGCATCTATGTTATACTAGCTGTTGCCCGCGGCTCCGCCCGCGTGGATGTCGGTTATGGCTGCAAAAAGTAGCCTATGTGTTATTCCAGACCATAATCTATATCTGTGCCAAATTTCATCCAGATCCGTTCAGTTGTTTTTACGTGAAAGAGTTACAAACATCCATCCATCCATCCATTCTCACAAACTTTCACATTTATAATATTAGTAAGGATTTGCTCGAAGAACGTAATTGAGAACGTAAAAAGGGATCTTTGGCATAGATTAATAATAATAATAATATTTTCAGGACAACTCACACATCGCTATCTGATCCCAAACTAGGCAGAGCCTGTACTATGGTAACCAGACAACTGATAAACATACTTATATATTTCTAAATACATACATATTATAGATAAACTACACCCAGACACAGAACAAACATTCGTGCTCATTACACAAAGATTTGTCCTGGGTGGGAATCGAACCCACGACCTCCGGCGTAGCAGTCAGTCACTAACCACTAGACCAACAGGCCAGTCATTACTAAATAGTTCTTTGGCAAATAAATTCCCAAACGAGTAAAACATTATTTAACTCGTGAAAAAATGTTGTACCTAGTCACACTGCCTCCGTAGCTCAGTGGTTGATGCGTGAGACTCACAAGCTCCTGGGTTCCATTCCCGGGTCAGGCCAAAAAAAATTACTGTGGTTTTCTGTCAAGAAATTCACAATACGTGCCTGGAGTTTAGAAATTGTGTTTACACCCCCGTGATTCTACGCCTGATCTCTCACTGGTCGTGTCGGATTGCCGTCCCATCGGACTATAAGAGAGTGAGGGAAAAAAGAGTGCACTTGTGTTTGCGCACACACTTGTGCACTATAATATCTCCCGCGCAGATGTCTTGTATCCGTTGAGATTAGCTGCCGTGACCGAAATTAGGACATTATTATTTAACTCGTGCAAAGCCGGGGCTGCTATATGTTCGTAAAGTCCACCGCAGCACAGAGCTTGTTCCCAAATGCGGATTTTGTTGAATATTGGTGATATAATTTGACGCCATGGTTGAGTACATCTAATAACTAAATGTAATCACCACGCCAACGACTCGTGTCAGCAGAGCTCGTCCAAAACCTAACCAATTTATACAGGTTAGACGTAAAGGGCACGCTGCCTATGATAGATAACGCGTTTACTTTCTGGACGTTAGACACCACCATCACACCTGCTATCGATTTTCCTGTCGTTTAATCTGGTTTCTATAAAATGTTGTTTTTAACTCAGGGCAACGTGACGCACGGGCGAACAAGTTTATTTTTGGAACGAAGTTCCATAACGCGCGTTGCGAAAGGGTAGACGGAAAAAATTAAGACCAAAAGTTGTTTACGACACTTTTTGTTTTTTTTAATTATTTTGGTGAATTCTCTAAACGGCCAATAATAATATGTCAAATTTGTGTAAGGAGGTTTTTGATCTAAGAGTAAAGTAAGTAAAAAATAAATTAAACCTCAAATAGTAGCTTCAAATTTATTGAAGTATGGTTGAATTTCGACCACTGGCGATCACTCGTACAAGAATTCTTAAAGAATTATTTCAAGTAACTATTCATTTTGAGAATAAAATAAAATTGTGTAGATAATTCTGTAAAGTACTTTTTTATTTTTATCGATAAAAAATCATAATAAAAAATGTATAAGAAACCGAATAATTATTTTCTTTATACCTCGAATAGAACTTGAAATTAATATTTTTATAATAAGGAACTTCGTTCCCATCTGATGTCCCACAACACCACTCGGTTTTTTTATATACGGTATTTTTTATATAGTACTTGGGTGGCAACCTGAACTCACGCATAGGAACACAACTACGCCGCTCTGTGTGGTTATTTGGCTGTGGTCTTCTGTAAGGTGGAGGTCTTTTCCGCAGTGAGGTTTCCTCGCTAGTATAATGCCATAGGTACCCCTCATAAATTTTAGTTTACCGCAAAAATTCTAGGAAGATTGAAAAACACTGGATAATCGCTATTATCCAAAGCATTTTTCTTTGCAAAAAATGGTTCTAAAATATATCCAATAAACCACAACAGTTTCATAAAAAAATCCTTCCACGTACGACTAAGTTATGGAATGAGCTCACTGCCGAGATTTTCTGAAACGTCTGAATACTTTTTACTTTACTTTTAATTTGTTGAGAATGGAGGGCTTGTTTGTGTGAATTCCATACTGTACAGATTTTTATTTTATACTAAGTAGTAGATTGTTAAAGTATTTTTTAAATATGATTGTGATTCCAGGAATACTGCGCCGAGATAAAACTTTGTTACATAACTTTATCTACGTTAAGACTTGTTAGATAATATATTGTTCCGAGTATAGGTGTGTTCCTAACGGGACATGGGAGATCAGGATTCCGGTTTGAACATTTTTTAAGCTATTCCATAGCTTCTATCGCGGGCCTTTGGCGTGGAGACCGAATCCAGAAATTCCGTAACGAAAATAATAAACTTAACATCCCCCACTCCGACCGGCACAGCGGTGATACTTTTTTTAATGACGAATTCTCTAAATAGCCAATAATAATATTTCAAATTTGTGTATGGAGGTTTTGATCTAAGAGAATATTAATGTGAAAAAGATTATAGTATAAGGAGTCTTAAGGAATTATTACAAGAATTCATTTTTATTATTATATATTTTTTATGAATCATTGAGAATAAAATAAAATGATTTAGATAATTCTGTAAAGTAATTTTTTATTTGTTTCGATAAAAAAATCATACTAAAAAATATGCAATAGCTTTACCGCGGTAGTCCCCGAGTGCCACACGTCTTTTTTATACTACCAAGGTGAAAAACAAGCATACGGCCCGCCTGATGGTAAACAGTTACCATAGCCTATGGACGCTTGCAACACCCGGGGATGTCACTCGCAAGTTACCGATCCTTTAAAAACCTTATAACTCCATTCTTAAAGTACCCCATGCTATAGTCTCTTGGAAAAACTTTGAACAATTTTGAACTTTAGCTATTACACATATAACATGCAAATTGCAAAACAATCACGCTCTAACTTAAGTCATTTTCCACCGTGGTTGCGATTTATTAAATTTACTGTTTTATACTACTTGGGTGGCAAACAAGCATACGATCCGCCTGATGTTAAACAGTTACCGTAGCCTATGGACGCTTGCAATACCAGAGGGAAGTATTACAAACAGCGTTGTAGTTGTGTTCCTGTGTGTGAGTTGCGTTGGAGACTTGTAGTCTCCAGGCTATATTAACCAGTTTTTTTTTATTTTAAAGTCGTAGTACGCAGCGACCACGATCTGGAAGACGCACCGTGAGCACGCCTCCAACAAGGTGGACCGATGACCTGGTAAAGGGAGGCCAAAACAAAAATACTAAGTGAGCGACAAACTAAGGGCGAACACAAATTCAATTTATGGGTGTCGAAATTACTGAATATGGCGTACAGAAATACTACTTAAGTGAGTGACAAACTAAGGGCGAACACAAATTCAATTTATGGGTGTCGAAATTACTGAATATGGCGTACAGAAATACTACTTAAGTGAGCGACAAACTAAGGGCGAACACAAATTCAATTGATGGGTGTCAAAATTACTGAATACGGCGTATAGAAATACTGTATATGGCGTGCAGAAATACTAAGTGAGCGAAAACCTGAGGGCGAACACAATTTATCAAAATTAGCGCTTCGCCGGCCGCTGCCGCGCCACGCTCGCTTAGCTCGCTCGGCTCGCGCTTTGTTGGGGTCACAGTTCTAACCTAACCTTACCTACTTGTCTGATAGCATCTCGTTTCTGGAAGCAAATGCATGAATATATAATTATTATTATAATTATATTATTATTATTATAGCATGGGGTTCTTCAAGAAGGGAGTTATAAGGTTTTTAAAGGGTCGGCAACGCGTGAGTGACACCCCTGGTGTTGCAAACGTCCATAGGCTACGGTAACTGCTTACCATCAGGCGGGCCGTATGCTTGTTTGTCACCTTGGTAGTATAAAAAAAAAAAAAAAAAAAAAAAAAATTATATTCAAATGCATGAATTTCTAATCGCTCACCTAGTAATTTAGTCGCCCACCTATTAATTTAGTCGCACGGCTAGAATTTACAGTATCTTATCATCAATCGCTAAGTTTTTTTTATTATTCGGTCGTTTTGTAATTTCCCTTTTCTAAAAGACAACTCCCGCACTAGGGAACAAGCCCTTAGTCGCAGAGGACTTTACAAACATACAATTAACGGACACAAAGTACACCCAGACTCAGGACCACCATTTATGGATCATATTATTATAATTTTTTGTCCCGTGTGGGGATCGAACCCACAACACGCCGCGCAGTAGTAAATGGCGAGGTAACCACTTAATTATTATTATTTATTTATTTCAGAAATATCACTCCATATGTTGGGTTAGTAACAGAGACTTATAAACTATGTTAGTACATGTAACTGACCTTTTTCTCTTCTCTATCGGTATCACTCTTGACAGAGTGGTCGTGGTCATCGTGGACCTAGTTAATACAAAATAGGACAGTCTAGTTTGGTAGCAATGACCTTCAGGAGACTGTTGGGGCTGGCTCTCACTCTTTCTAACGATGACGCAGCAGGATCAGGGTCTGATCGCCGCGAAGCCGTCTGTACGAGTCTCAGCAAACATGCTTGACGCGCTAAAGAAACGTGGCAGTCCCAGTAGCATCCTGAAGGGCTTGTCCAAAACACCACGTCGCGATGTCGTCAACGAGGAACGTTACGGTGTCGCGACGCGACACGTTGACGTGACGTGCTAATTAACGTTACTATGTCGTAAGAATACACGTCACAATGACGCAACAATCTTTCAATTATGAATAGTAATAGAGGTCATTTTAACAAAAAATATGACGTTGCCATACCGTGCATTAGCACGTCACGTCAACGTGCCGCGTCGCGACACCGTAACGTTCCACGTTGACGACATCATGACGTGGTATTGTGGACCAAAACGAACGCATTGTTATATTGAACTCAAAGAGTTGTATAAATTTATTTGGATAAAGAAAGGAGTTTTGCGTGTGAGGAAAGACGGAGAAAATGAAAAAATTCAGATTATCAGATCCCTAGATGACGTTAAAAAAATCAAGACCTTATCCGCTACTAAAATCCGTACGTCTTAAACCACCCTCATAAAGTAATTATAAACATCTGTTTTCTTTTGTATTTTCAATTAAGTAAGTATGGATATTTCATTAGATGATATTCTCCAAATAAAAGACTGTAAAGATCTGAGAACCTTTGTAGCTAATGTTCCAAAACACATTACACTACTATGCATACACATGAACATCAGATCTATTATTAAGAATTTCACTGCCTTACAACAATGTATCCATTCGTCCACTAGGGCTATAGATATTATAATGCTAACTGAAGTTAATATTTCGAACACTCTCTGTAGTATATATCAGATTAGGGGCTATAAAATGTACACTAAATTGCGAAGTAATCAAAGAGGGGGTGGAATTATTATTTATGTAAAGGATGAGCATAAATTTCATGTAAACCGCTTTAAAACACAACACTGTGAAAGTATCATAGGAACACTAACTACTTCACTGAAATACTCGACGACTTTATGCTGTATATATCGTCCCCCCAGTAATAGTAAGCACTTATTTGTTAAAGAGATAGATGCATTGTTTAAAAAGTTAGGTAAACAGAATGACTTATATCTGATGGGCGATATAAACATAAACATACAAACGGAGTGCCCTATAAAACATATTTATAACACCGCTATGTACGATAATGGTTTAGCTTGTGGGATCACAGATTATACGCGTATAGAATTAGTTAACAATAGAATTAGTAAAACTTGTATAGATCACATTTATGCACGATCCCGCTCACTAAGCCTGTACACAGCGGCGCTCGGGACTGTACTAGCCGACCATCGCACGATAGCTCTTGCGGTCGTCGATGCGTTGGCGGGGGATGGAAACACACGGGCGAATATAAAATACATTACTAGATACAACCGAAATTTACTTATTGATAATTTAAAAGCTTTAGACTGGCGACCCTTGAAGACAATAATTAATTCACATAAAATATATGAAATTATAGTAAGTAATATACAAAAATGTTATAATAAATCAAAAATAAAAGTAAAAATAAAAAGCAATAAGAAAATGTGTAACAAATGGATAAATAATAAAATTATAAAGGCTTGTAAATATCGGGACAAACTCTTCATTAAATGGATATCGGACACATCGAATATGAAAATAAAACAACAGTACAATTCAGCTAGAAATTATGCAAATAAACTAATAAACAACAATAAAAATAAAACAATTAGACAACAAATAGATGATTACAAAAAAAATCCTAGAGAGCTCTGGAAATTACTAAATGAAATTACGGGGAGGACAAAACCTATTGTAGACAGTATTATTATAAATGCATTTGGAAATAATAGTATCCCAAACATAGCCAATAACTTTGCTGATAATTTTACTAATAATATCAAAAACATTGTGCCGAACTGCAATACACAATTATTAAATAAAAAATCTTATACTGATTATGCTAACGTTACCTGTAGGTATCAACCAACTTCTGCTAAAACAGTAATTAATGAAATTAAAGCATTAAGCAACCACAAAGCACCAGGTATAGATGGCATTAGAGCACAGGACATAAAATTGATCGCTTCTGAAATTGCGGACGTAATTGCTCACTTTATTAACACCTCTGTAAAACAGGGTATATATCCTAATGACCTAGAGAGGGGTATAGTTAGACCCATTCATAAGAAAGGTAACCATAATGAGTATGGCAACTATCGTCCAATAACAATACTTTCTGTTATAAATAAAATAGTAGAAAAGGCAATATCAAAACAAATACATACGTTTTATAAAAAAAATAACATTATTACTGACAAACAATTTGGTTTTCAAGCAGGGAAAAGTGCCACTCAATTGCTCTCAAAATTTACAGATAATGTTTACAACCACCTAAATAACAAAAACCACGTACTAATAGTATTCATTGATTACAGTAGTGCTTTTGACACCCTGAGACATGATACCCTAATTGACAAACTCAACGATTGTGGTATAAGAGGTCATCTCAGCGAGTGGTGTCAAGACTATATCAGAGACAGGTCGTATTTAGTTAAGATTGGTGATGACTTTAGTAGGAAGGTTATGGTTCAGGAGGGCACCGCGCAGGGTTCAGTACTTGGCCCTCTGCACTACATAACTTACGTTAATGACGTTGTCAATGTCGTCACTAACTGTGAAATCTATCAATTTGCTGACGATACTTGTCTTGTATCTGCAAATAAAAACATAGACCTAGCCGCAAGAAACCTACAATTAGATTTTACCACACTTTGTAAATGGTCGCACGATGCTGGACTTGTACTTAACGCGGAGAAAACCAAACTAATGTACGTAAGTTCAAGTCAAAACCGTCACTATAACATCCCCAAGATTATAGCACATAGTCACGTGTGTCTACATAACAATTATCAAAACTGTAACTGCGCAATTATAGAACTTGTAAGGAAACATAAATATCTCGGATTGGTAATTGACGACCGATTCAAATGGATTGATCATATTAACACCGTGTGTGATAAACTGCGAGCTATGTTGGCCAAATTTTGTATAGTAAAACAACAAATACCATATTACACTATACTAGAATTATATAAAGCTCTTGGAGAAGCAACTATTTATTACGGTTTAAGTAGTTATGGAAGGACTTATAAATCGCATCTAGATCTAATATATAGTTTGCAGATACGTATATTAAAATCTATCGTGCCTGCTAAAGTAAAAAATAATTTTGAAGGAGACATAAACCAGCTCTTCTACCATTGCAAAATACTACCCATACATGAACAGGTTAAGTATATATTACTTAAAGAAAACTTTTTTAATAAGAATTACCTAAATATTGTTCAGCACAAAAAGAAAACACGCAGTGCATCTAGAATAACATATACGTTACCTAGCTACTGTAATCTTTACGGAAAACAAAGTCTACAATATCAAACACCTAAATTAATTAATGATCTACCTATGAATATAAAAACCCAAATAACAGAAACAAATATAAAATACAAATTAAAAAACTATTTCCTATCTAAATTAGTATTAGATATTAAAAAATAAAAATATATAATTTAAATTACATAGTCGTAATGTTCGCCCGTATGTTTTCTGCATTCCGATATCGCTCATGCCGTATCGAAACTTGGTTAAAAGTATTATAGTCTACCTTCTTAATGTTTAATTTTATTTTATAGTATTGTATAGTATACCCTACATATTTGAGAACACGATGATGGATCTCAGTGTACGGAAAAATCTAAAATGATTTATGTTACACTGTTAGCTTTAAGATAATATTAAGAAACACTATGTATTTTTTTTTATAAATAAAATAAATAACACGAAGAGCATTGACGGCTTTCAATGTATAGCTAGTCCAAAGGCTACATGTACTTAAGCCACTGAATCAACCGTGCAGTCAATGCCAGTATTTTTACGAGTGGCGAAGCGGCGATGGCAAAGCCAATTTATAATACTGCTATGTGGATATGTATGTTTGTAGGTGCTCTCATGCATTAGAGAGACCTAAAACCTCCTCTACATACACCTACAACTCGCAGGGTCAACTCTACTGCAACACATGCAACAGAACTAAATTCGGTCTAACGAGCCACATTAGGGCTCATGGCAGAAAAAAAACGTAGTTTTTTAAATCTTAATTAATTCTTTAATTAATTAGAGTAAAATAACTTAATTTGTAATTATCACAATTTTTTGCCAGGGTCGCCGTCATCGAAAACGATGAGGAGGGCTATGCATTCATAAGTCTGTTTTTAATGTAATGTAGGTAGTTACGGCCCGCCTGATGTTAAGCAGTAACCGTAGCCTATGGACGCTTGCAATAGCAGAAGTATCACTTGAGTGTTGCCAACCCATTTTTTTTAGATCATTGCTTTATGATGGGACTATCCCTGGGTAAGGAATACGTTTCTTTCAAAACGCATCCCCAAATGAGCGCTGGAGACCTATACTCACACATAGGAACAGAACTTCACGATTGTATGCACTTATTTGGTTGTGGTCTTCTGTAAGGTGGAGGTCCTTCCCCAGTCGGGATTGCTCGCTAGCATACCTTACCTCTCTTAGAAACATACATACATACATATCATCACGCCCGTCTTGTCTACATTCATCAACCTCTTCATGCATGAACGTCGATTCTGTGTAGGTAGGTACTTTTAACTTGGCCCTTTTTTAGCAAATCCCCTACTTGGTCGCTGTATGTTCTGCAGGGGTGGCCCCTACCGACATCTCCATACTGATATAATATGGGTAGGCCTATATCGACTCTCTCTTTCTGTGTGATCAGTACGATTTTTTTTAAACTACCAAGGAGGAAAACAAGCATACGGCCCACCTGATGGTAAGCAGTTACCGTAGCCTATGTACACTTGCAACACCAAGGGTATCACTCGCGCTTTGCCAACTCTTTAGAAACCTTATAACTCCTTTCTTGAAGAATCTAATGCTATAGTCTTACAGGAAAACCTCGGAGCTCATTCCACAACCTACGTGGGAGGAAATTCCTCTGAAACCGTATAGTGCGGCACGATAGAGGTTCTAAAATGTGAGGATGAACTCCCTGTCGGTGGCGGGAGTTGCGTTGATAAAATGTGGCCGTAGGCATCATATCAAACAGTTCCACGGCACACAGCCCGATAATTAAATGCATGAACTAACGAGCGTTGGTTCACTCAGCTCCCAACAAACATTACATATGTATAACAATGGCTAGCTAGGAGTTTAGCCGTACTCAAACGCGGTACGGCTGCGAATTTACACACCCATACAGCAGTTGTAAAGGGAGAGCCAGCAACTTATTTACTTTTGTCATTTTATAAGTCATCAAATTTCACAATCATATTCTTTAATATCTGCAGAATAACTAAAGGTTCTTATGGCAACAATAAAAAAGAGGGTGATAATTTAAACTTAAACTAAAATACTTAATTTGAAATAGAAAATACTGCCAATATAATTTATGTACTACGAATTTTAGGACTGATTAACCAAATAAAGTTTGATTTGTTACCCTTTTTGTTATTTTAGGGTTAAACAACACAGATGGTTGCCAGAAGTGCCTTTTATTATTCTGCAGGGTTATAAGACTTAGTTTGTGAATTTTCATGACTTATGAAATGACAAAAGTAAATAGGTTGCTGGCTCTTAGTCCATAGTGTACGGCTGCGGCTGTCTCGTCTGCTCTTCGAGCATTTGAGACGTTTTGATCCGTTAAATTAGTGGTACCTCAAAGTCAGGTATTCGTACCACTTCGGCCGGCTGATTCTCTAACAAACAGCGATCGCAAACTGACAGTTGTGATTGCTCGGTGACGGCACACACGATTGCTAAACGTCAAACAGGCTCGGTTTTCGCTCTTACGGAATATCCCAGCCGGTAGGTACATCAGTTAATCGTAAGGGGTAGGTGACAAATATCACGTAATAGGGGCAGTGTAACAAGCATGACTGAAATTGAGCAAAATGTCTATCAGAATCAATTCAAATCAAGTATTTTGTTTTAAATAAAACAGGTAGTTTATTTGTTAAGATTTGTTATAATCACTTCCTAGTACAGTGTAGGTACTGTAGAGGTTTATTAGTAGTCACTCGTTGGCCGTGTGATTCTTTATTTATTTATAACCTTACATAAGAACCTTCTCCTGACAATAACAAACACAACAAAAAAAGAATTACTGAAATCGGTCCAGCCGTTCACGCGTGATGCCAAGGCAAAGGGAAATAGGGATTCATTTTTATAAAATACTAGGGGTCGTCCGCGACTTCGTCCGCGTGGTAATTTGGAATATTTTCCCCGATTTTGCAACATATCTCACTACTGCTCCGCTCCTATTGATCATAGCGTGATGTTATACTGCCTATAGCCTTCCTGGATAAATGCACTATTGAGAGAGAGAGAAAGAGAGAGAGATAAATATTTAGTTTTTATTTAGTACAATATACAATAGGTACAATTTTCAGACTAATATTAGTCTAAGGTACAATTTTAGAATATTCAACAAAAAATCAACCAAACAAACAAACTCTTCAGCTTTATAATATTAATATAGATTGAACAATGCCACTGAATTCTGATAATAAAACCGTTGCAAGCGTTCATAGGCTACCTACATTTAAAATATCTCGTAGCTCCACCATCGGACCCTTACAACACCAAATATCCCTAGGGGATTTGTCATGACACATCGTGTTTGCTTAACAAGGGGTTGTGGGTTCGATTTCCATACAGGATAAATATTTGTGTGACGAGCTTGATGTTTGTTCTGTGTCTGGGTGTAATTTATCTATAACTAGCTGCCCGCCCCGACTTCGTCCGAGTTAAACTATTTTCAGCGCATTTTTTTTTACATAAGAACCTTTTTCTTATAACTGAAATCGGGCCAGCCGTTCACGCGTGATGCTGTGACAAAGGGAAATAGGGATTCATTTTATATATAAGATATGTATGTATTTAGATATATATAAGTAACTGCTTACCATCAGGCGGGCCGTATGCTTGTTTGTCACCTTGGTAGTATCAAAAAATAAATAAAAAAAAGTATATTTATCAGATGTCAGGTTGACATAGTACAGGCTCTGCCTAGTTTGGGATCAGATGGCGTTGTGTGAGTTGTCCCAAAAATATTATTACTATTATCAATAAGTATTCATTTTGAGTCTGATTATATGTATATTTAAAGAGCCGACCTACCCATCTGATAACCTTAAAAAAAACCTTAAATACTAACACAGCATGACAGCGGTGGCCGAGTGGAAAAGCAACCGACTTGCATGCAAGAGGTGCGAGTTCGATCCCGGCCGGCAGTACCAATGTAAATTTCACTTTGTGGAGTTTATAAGATTCGCCATCTGCTAACGGTGAAGGAAAACATCGTGAGGAAACCTACAAGTCTTAGAAGTAATTCTTAGGACATGTCTGATTCACCAACCCGCATTAGGCCAGCGTGTGTGAATTAAGGCCTTAACCCTCTCTCTCTCCATAGAGGAGAGGAGACTCGTACTTCATGATGTTTTCCTTCACCGTTAGCAGATGGCGAATCATTTGATTAGTACATATAAACTCCAAAAGTGAAATTCACATTAGTACTGCCACTCGGGATTGAACTCGCACTTCTTTGCTTGCAAGTCTGTTATTTTCCACCCAGTACCCACCGCTTCGAATTCACTTTTTACTTTGTTGAATTTATATGTAGTAATTAATGAAAGGGCTCAGCGGGCCATTCTCAAAGTGGGAGCTGGTCTGCCCTTCTTATATTGTACTGTAGACCTATATAGAGAGTGGGACGTTCTCACTGTTAGACAATCTTTCGTCCTACGTACTGTACTCAGACAACACTCTCTACTGAGCTACGACCCAAATCTTCATAGGGGTAAACGGCGAAAAGGTAGGGTTTGCCAGACAGTATCTTTCCATTCTTCTCACTCTCGTCACTTCTTCTGTTTTCTAGGACCATACCTATACAACAAACTTAACCATATCCTTAGCATATTATTATATCCCCAAACATTATATATTTGTAAAACTCTTGTCACTAATCATCTTAAAACACTAGATTACCTGAATACTGAGAATTTCCTAATCCCTCCTAAATAATCCCTTTCCTTCATATTACATCAAACAACACCGATTTCGTCAATTCCTCTTTTTTCACTTTTCAACAAAACAAGCACTCGCACTAAACACGCTCACACACTTTCACACTCTACATGACACTCACTCACTCATTGTCAAAGCACATTCACAACACGCACAGAGATAGATTATGGTCTGGAATAACACATAGGCTACATTTTACAGCGATAACTGAAATCCACGTGGGCGGAGCCGCGGGCAACAGCTAACTAAAGTTGCATTGTGAATTTCATTTGTTGAATTTATATGTAATTACTAGCTGTTCCCCGCGGCTTCGCCCGGACCCGCGGGCAACAGCTAGTGATTACATATAAATTCAACAAAGTGAAATTCATAATGCAACTGCCCCTCGGGATCGAACTCAGACCTAATTGTGTGCAAGTCGGTTACTTTCCCATTGCAAAAATAATCAATCATTATGTATACACAAAATAAATACTCACCGGATCTAGTCGCTCGTCGTAGTTCATTAAATTCTTTACGTAAAACACGATTCTACCGCCGTTGATACAAAGTGACGTATGTCCTCTCGTTGGGCGGGCCCGGCGAACACTGGCGAGATCTATTTTGTTTTAGTTCAGACTCGATTATTGCATAAAAATAAAGATTATTTAATTGATTCACTTGTTTGTCTTGTGGTTAGTGAGCCTGAGTGATTAGCTGGAGGTGGGTTCGACAATTTTTTTTTGTTTTTAAGCTATTGCAAAGCTTCTATCGCGGACCTTGGGCGTGGAGACCGAATCCAGAAATTCCGTAACGAAAAAAATAAACCTAACACCCCCACTCCAACCGGTGATACTTTTTTTAATGACAAATTCTCTAAACGGCCAATAGGTAATAATAATATGTCAAATTTGTGTAAGGAGGTTTTGATCTAAGAGAATATTAATGTAAAAAAGATTATAGTTTATGGAGTCTTAAGGAATTATTACAAGTATTCATTTTTATTATTATATATTTTTATGAATCATTGAGAATAAAATAAAATTATTTAGATAATTCTGTAAAGTATTTTTTTATTTGTTTCGATAAAAAATCATACTAAAAAATTATATAGTATTCCTGGGATATGAATACGTTTCTTTTAAAACGCATCCCTAAATTTCTACTTGTAGACCATTTTCAATAAACTTCAAAATAAACTTTTAAATTTGTCCAAAATTTAGTAAATAAAGTATACTCACGTTACTTGGACTAATTCTTCTTCTCACCCAAAAGATGTCCACTGCTGGACATTGGGTTTACCCAAGGATTACCACAGCATTCGATCCTGAGCTGGCATATATTGACTATCCACAACTTTCATCGGGTTTTTGTGTTTTTAATTTGACAGTACATTGTTAACCTAGTCGGTTTTTTTGTAAAAAAAAAATATACTTCTTGGGTGGCAAACAAGCATATGGCCCGCCTAATGGAAGCAGTTACCGTAGCCTTTTGACGCTTGCAATACCAGAGATGTCTGGTGGTGACGGATTAAGAATACAAATGTCACTACCCCATTCCATCCCGGAGGTGTCGTAACAGTCGAATAGGGGAATAAGTCAGGCAGACAATATAATATCCAATGGAAGAGAAGGAAAACTCGAAACAAAACCCTTTGCCAACAAAATTATATTGAACTAGCTGTTGCCCACGGCTCCGCCCGCGTGGATGTCGGTTATCGCTGCAAAAATTGGCCTATGTGTTACCAGACCATAATCTATTTCTGTGCCAAATTTAATTCAGATCCGTTCAGTAGTTTTTCCGTGAAAGCGTAACAAACATCCATCCATCCATCCATTCTAACAAACTTTCACATTTTTAATATTAGTAAGGATTATATAGGTACCATTTAGGAGTATAAACAGATAAAACTAAACTAATGATATAAAGAGGAAATATAACATTTTTTGTTTATTGGTTACTATTTAATTCAAAAACTACTCCATTCACTTCTATAAAGCTACATTACCAGCGGGTAACATAGCCTTTATTTTATTGAAAAGATAAAAAGGTATCCTTACGAAAACTTAATAAACCAGTGCGAAGTGGCGCTATCTAAACTAATATCCTTACTCATATTATAAATGTGAAAGTTTGTGAGAATGGATGGATGTTAACTCTTTCAAGTAAAAACTACTGAACGGATTTGGATGAAATATGGCACAGAGATAGATTATGGTCTGATACACATAGGGTACTTTTTGCAGCGATAACCGACATCCACGCGGGCGGAGCTGCGGGCAACAGCTAGTAATAAATAAATGATATCTCTGCAGTAGTCGCCTCAGTTAAACTGTATCCAAAGGGAACGTCGGGATTGAGTTATATCAAGTGTCCTTGGTATAACTCGATACTGTCGTTCCCCTTCGTCGTATTCTCTTCACTTCGTTTGTACTATACGATTTACCCCCCGGCCCCCCGGCCCGGGGGGGCATCGCACGAGTGCAATGCAGTTACCGATGTTCAGTCAAAGGTGCGTAAAATTTTGTTGCGCGATACTTTTAATTTTACGATAGATTTTAATTTAAATTGGTGTAAAAAGGAATTATTATGTAAATGAAATGCAAGTATTTGATTTGATTAGGATAAATTACGAGGTATTTCTCGAAGCGCACCTTTTAGGAGGAATATAATTTTATTGCTATCGGGAGCGCTCCTAATAGGTGCGCTCCAAGGAATAAAAAAGGAGCACCTCATCATCATCAGCGCCTCAAAATGGTAGCGCTTCGAGGAATACCTCAAAATTTCAAACTCTATATAATTTCTATCTTCCTTTTTAACATCGTATCGTATCCGGTCACGGGAGCTAATCGCAACGGAGACAGATTGCGCGGGAGATATTATAGTGCACAAGTGTGTGCGCAAACATATGTGCACTCTTTATTCCATCACTTTTATAGTCCGATGGAACGGCAATCCGACACGACTGGATAGAGACCATATCCAAAATCTATTGTGAATTTCTTCGGTTCGATAGAAAACCCATAATTTTTTTGACACGATCCGAGAATCGAGCCCGAGTTCTCGTGATCAGCAGTCATACACATCGACAACTGAGGCACTGAGGTAGCTTCATATAATAGAGACATAATAATTATGTCAAGTTTATAAAATTTTCAATTTTAATGTTTGATACATTTATATTATAATATTAGTAGGATTATTCCTACTAATATTATAAACGCGAAAGTTTGTAAGTATGGATGGATGGATGTTTGTTACTCTTACACGTAGAAACTACTGAACGGATCTGGATGAACTTTGGCACAGATATAGATTATGGTCTGGAATAACACATAGGCTAATTTTACAGCGTTAACCGACATCCACGCGGGCAGAGCCGCGAGAAACAGCTAGTAATATTAATATTTACAATTTTTAATGTTGACTGCATTGGTGCCTTGGTGGTTCAGTGGTACCTTGGTGGTCACTTGACTGTATGCGCCTGCTGTGCTCTGTGGGAATCGAACCTACAACCAAGTTCGATCCCCACACAGAATTTTCATCACTGTAATTATCTAAATGAAAACCGGCCAAGTGCATGTCGGGTCACGCACAATGTTGGGTGCCGATATTGCTATTCCCAATAACGCGGACTAAGAATAAAGTATCTATTGTTTTAGCATTTATGACTTCTCAAAACATAGGACAATGGTAACAATTTTGGTAAAGTCTTGAAATAAATCGCTTTAATAAGGTCGTGAGAGAGGGGTGTCACTCCGGTGGTTTTTTTAATGAAATGTTGGAATTTTAAAATTTGGTTGGTATAAAACTATAATATATGAACAGAATATGTTTTTTTCTTGTTCGTATATACTTTCCATAATATTAGATTCTGACATAGAGGGTCATAGTCACAGTTCGGCTCTTTGGTCAACTGATCCCGTTTCATAAATTTTATAATTTGTACAGTCACCGAGAAAAGTGTTTATATCGCCAAGACATTCAAGTCATAGCAGGTAAAAGTCAAGGAGTCTTAATAAGCGATAGTCGAATTGAAGAGTCAAAAAAGCAATGTATGGGATTTGACGTAACTTTACGACATTATATCGTAGACTTACGTCAAATCCCATACATTTGTTTATTTGACTTTTGATTCGAATACCGTTTATTGTATATGTATTTCATTAAATTAGTTTTCTAAAATGGTTTAATTATGTAATTTCCCATAACACTACACCTGTTATTATGTAGTCCTAAGGAAGAGCGGGACCACCCAACACAAGCATTACTACATGCTTCCTGGGTTGTTCCGGCAACTGAATAATATTGTATAAGAAAAGTTACAGAAATAAACTATTTTTATTTATAACTTTTTTTTATGCCGCTTGTCTAGAGGCTCTGACCCTCTAGACAAGTGGCGTAAGACCACGTTCGTTATTTAACACGACTGGAATGTAAGACAATACAGTCAATAAAATGTTAATGTTATACTAGTGAGATCTAGCGGTAAGCTGGTGAACTTTTAGTTATTGATCGATGTGAGAGATCTGTTGGTTGTTTCTATAGTTTACAATAGATGGCAGTAGCGGTAATTTTTATTTTATTTTAGGAAAGCTTACGGACTAATTACATCGTGTATAACTTATTATAACTTAACAAATTGCCAATGACAAGCTTCCGCATATTAATTATTATTTATTAATGGCGGCAATGGCGGTAAGTGAATAGCTTTACTACGCTTTCATATAAAATAAATCATGATTCAAACTTATTGCACCAAGTATTAGTAATTCGCCAGAGTCCCTTGCCAGTAACCTTAAAAATGGTACCATTTTAAGTGATTACAATTGACCGGACCACGTGTACACAATAGATTTACTCACACAGTAATTTATCAAAGTCTAGCTTAATGCACACAGTGATATCGCGGCACGCAGACATCGAAATCGCGGCGGGGCCGCGAATATAATTCTTGCCAGTACACGACGCTCAATCTAACATTTCAATCTTAGATTATATCAATTAATCAGCCTCTCGCAGTCCACTGTTGGACATAGGCCTCTACCAACACGCGCCACAGCACACAGTCCTCCGCCTGCCGCGTCCAGTACGTCTCAGCGATCTTTTTTACCGAGTTGTGGTCCCAACTCTAGGACACGTCGTCGTCGTAAGATGATATCATTATATCAACCTATAAACGCACTACTGCTGGACACGGGGCTCCTCCATACACTTGGGGGGATTAATATCCCCCACAAGTGTATGGAGGATACCCCTTACTAAACCACGCTGGCCAGACGGGTTGGTATGGGGTTTTGTTTCGAGTTTTCCCTCTCTTGCAGTGGATATGTTTGCCTGACTTACTCCTTTAGTCGACTCTTAAGACACCCTCGGGATGGATCGGTGTGGTAACGTTTTGCATTCTTAATCCGTCACCACACGGAAAATTTTATATATCTACTTACAATTAATTATGAACTCTTTCTCATATTTATTACCAATGACTTTTTATACTACTTGGTGGCAAGGAAGCATACGACCTGCCTATGGTAAGCAGTTACCGTAGCCTATGGACGCTTGCAACATCGCGCATATCACTCACGCATTGCCAAACTTTTTAAAATCCTTATGACTTTAAAATACATTAAAATGTTGAACCCAATATTCTTGCAATACTTTCAAAAAGGACAAAATCATACGAACCAACTTTCCAACAATTTAAATTTAAAAGGAATTCGTCATTGAATTTAGAAAGGAAATGTATGGTACTCGTAGATAGTAGAGCACTACAAACTCAACTATCGTAACAACAGCCTCAGATATAGGGAACTAGTGCTCTCAAATATTGTTTCAATAGTCGAATATATCTGGCTGGTAATATACTTATTTGAAGGCTTTCAAGTACACTCAAAAGCTAGAGTGCAGCCGAGAGGCAAAGGCTTGAAACATTTGAAACTACGACTTATAAAACAGTCCTTATGACAGCTAAGAAACTCCAACAGAAATTCTGTAAAATTCTTTTCTTATTTTATTACTATTTATTTCCTGATTTTTATAAAAGCTAGTTTTAGCCTGTTAACTTTAGTTATCTTCCTAATTGATACGAAATTAGATTTTAAACGAAATCGTAGTGACATTTACGAAAATAAGTGCATCGATTTGAATATTTTAGTACGCTCCAAAACACAAATCAGCGATGTCGGAGAAAAGGCCACCAGCCTAAAATAGAACTGCACCGATATCTGCCGCATGTCTGATTATCTGTGGGCAAAGACCACAACTAGGTTTCACAGAACTTACATTACACAAGTTCACCACATAGCTCAAACTATGGAGGTAAACTTGACATGAGTTATGCATCTGGTTAGGGAAACACATATTGCTGAGCCAGAAACAATTTTATAGTTAGGTAAAACTTATGACATTAAACTATACAGTACCCTTTTTTTATTGAGAGGGTTTTGTCGCTCAGCGACGATATCACCCTGTAAAGACAACCAGAAAAACTAATTACAACTTTTATCTTAATACTAGTTCATATAATAATTTAGCTTTTTCAGATAATGGCTTAGCGAGGATGGAGTTACATATACTAACATTAAACCTTTTACCAGGACCAAATATATTAAATCTAAATTTTCATTGCGGACACACTCCATTAATATAATATGATAGACATCATCAATGACACCACAGTCATCACAATTAGGCGATGCAACCGTTTTCATAAGATATGAAAATTTATTTGTGACCGGACCGGATCTATTGTTAATAAATACAGTATCCTCAAAATTGGAATTTGTATTGCTCAAATTGTACACTGTAAGTTGTTGATATTGTAGTGCAAAATTCAATCTTTCATCCCGGCTGTCCTTTAATATTCAATCTAAATATTCTATAATGTGAAGCGAAAACTTCCAATCGCTTTTAAGAATATTGCATAAACGGAGGACTCTGAGATTTAACTTGGTACGGTAAAGTGTGGAAAGCTCAAGTTTATATAACATGTGTTATGTGTTATGAATACTTGAATTTAGAGAAAATAAGCTTAAGTATATTTAGTTATTTTTTGCCTATCGGTAGAAGCAGTTTAGTTTACTTTGTTTGCTAACAAAACGCATATTGGAGCTGACTAAACCCTATAAAGCTCAGACCAAAATAAATAAGTAAACTGTTTATAAAAAAAGGCGTACCTGGAATCGTAGGTCCAGCTGGACTCGGCGATAGCACATACCTGCCCATTCAGTTAGTTTAAAAAGCTGTACAAATCCCTGCAGTGACACTTTTTGACGTTATGAAATTAGACGGGCGGCGGCGCGCCGGCGCGTAAAAGCTTAGCGCGCCTCATATTGAATTTAAACATCTTTTTATTTTGTTGGACGTCGAAATGGCTCACGATTAATTCGAGTTGATTTTATATAAATAGAGAACCTATGGAAAAGAATCATACTGAAATTAATAGCAGTACTTTAATAAAGAAAGAGAAGCTACCTTTAGACTGACCCGCATTCAGTTTTGTTACTTTGTTTTAGTGCGCACTTGCTTCTACATTTTATAATGATATAATAATAACAACCCATATACATATGTCCCACTGCTGGGCATGGGTCTCGTCACCTCAATCAAGAGAGAGAGAGGGTTTGGCCTTAATTCACACACGCTGGCCTAATGCGGGTTGGTGAATTATACATGTCTTTAGAATTTCTTATAAGACATGTGGGTTTCCTCACAATGTTTTCCTTCACCGTTAGCAGATGGCGAATCATTTGATAAATACTTATAAACTCCACAAAGTGAATTTTACATTGGTACTGCCTGGGATCGAACTCGCACCTCTTGCGTGCAAGTCTGTTACTTTCCCACTTACTTCCCTTTCGTAGTCTTTAGTCTGAACATGTGGTGTTAACCTATAATTACTGACCGACTGGGGAAAGATCTCCACCTTACAGAAGACCACAGCCAAATAACTATACAAAGCGGTGTAGTTGTGTTCCTGTGTGTGAGGTACAGGTCTCCAGCGCTCATTAAGGGATGCGTTTTGAAAGAAACGTATTTCTATCACAGGGATACCTACTCTCATCTTAAAACCCTGGTGTGAAACAATGGGTTGGCAACACGCTAGGTATTGCAAGCGTCCATAGGCTACGGTAACTGCTTAACATCAGGTGGACCGTATGTTTGTTTGCCACCGTATGTTTGTTTGTGTTTCACTAGCGGCCCACCCCCACTTCACCCGGGGTAAATATTCTATAAAAAGAATGAGCGTAATCGATTCAGCTGTTCTCGAGATTTGCGCTTAGCAACACATTCAGCGTTTCATTTTTATATTATAGATAAGCATGTATTAGTCTTAACAATTATCGGTTGACTGAATAAACAAATAAATAAATAACTACGTCTTTCTTGCTATAATATCATTGGCAGTACCTTACATGGACGAGGTCAATAAGTATTGGACTGGCAATGCTATTAGCCAGCCATCTCAGCCATAAGACGTCCACTGCTGGACATAGGCCTGCCCCAAGGTTTTTCACATCGTTCGGTCCTGAGCTGTCCTTGTCCATCGGTAGCCCGCAACCTTTACCAGGTCGTCGGTCCACCTTGTTGGAGGCCTGCCCACGCTGCGTCTGCCAGCAAGGTTTTCCACATCATTCGGTCCTGAGCTGTCCTTGTCCATCGGTAGCCCGCAACCTTTACCAGGTCGTCGGTCCACCTTGCTGGAGGCCTGCCCACGCTGCGTCTGCCAGCAAGATTTTCCACATCGTTCGGTCCTGAGCTGTCCTTGTCCATCGGTAGGCCGCAACCTTTACCAGGTCGTCGGTCCACCTTGTTGGAGGCCTGCCCACGCTGCGTCTGCCAGCAAGGTTTTCCACATCGTTCGATCCTGAGCTGTCCTTGTCCATCGGTTGCCCGCAACCTTTGCCGGGTCGTCGGTCCACTTTGTTGGAGGCCTGCCCACGCTGCGTCTGCCAGTTCTATGTTCAGTGCTATTATTTGTTTTATAATTCCATTATGAAATAACTGTAGAACTTGAAGCTTTTTCTGTGGTAAGTTATCAAAACTAATAAAATATCAATAGTATCTAATATACCCGAGTTTCATGCCAATGATGGTCTGCCATGGTCAGCGAATTGGCCGTAGGAAAAAAAAAATGCTGCATTTGTTTTTATTACGTTCTTAAGTATAATGAAGAATCTGGTGAACTGCTCATGAGCCATGTATTTGATCTAAATGAATAAATGAGTTTGACATTGACTTTGACTACGTTTACGTTTCAATTTCTAAAGCGAGAAATATCACGAACAAAATACAAACTAAATATTAATATCTTGTTGAAACGTCTATCATTGAATGCAACTGTTTGTTGTAACGAGCCATCTGGCCGTCCGAAGGACAGATAAAGCTTTCATGCTCTTTGCTTCTATTGTGTATTCAATGCCTTGGGTAGTCGACTCATTAGCGAAATAAAGCCTCTCTGAAGAATGGCAGGCTTTTTTTTTAAAGACAACTCGCGCACTAGAGAACAAGCTCTGTGTCGCGTGGGACTTTACAAACATACAATAAACGGACACAAATTACACCCAGACTACGAACAACTCTTTTTGGGGCACACAAAGTTTTGTCCCTGTGTGGGAATCGAACCCACAACCGGCACATGCACAGTGCACAGCAGGCACATATTGTTTTTGTGTTATTTGTTAAATAGATGCTATCTGCTTGTTCTCGTAATTAATGTTGTTTACCTCTTTAGTTACAAAGGCGTAATGATATGATAAAAATAATAATATTGTTTATTCTTCTTATCGTTTTGTTAGTGGGTAGCCTGGTGACAGAGTTATTATATCCATATTTAGGCCTCTGTCGTGATCTAACGACTGTTAACAGTTGGGACCGACTTTTAACGTGCCCTCCGAAGCACGGAGACGCTCAGATAAAATACCATTATGCGGTCACCCATCTATAAGGTGTATTCTTTATTGTACATCATTTTATACATAATTCTGAACAAAATGTTAACTAGCAGTAGGTATGTACAATGGGTGGTCTTATCGCCAAGAGCGATCTCTTCCAGACAACCTTAGGATGGACTTTGTCTATGTATCATAGGTAGTGAGGTGTTTCTTAGAGTAGAGAAAATTGTAAGGTATCTAGTAATAGGCGGGCCGTAAACTAGTATTATGACTAGTATACGGCCTGATGGTAAGCAGTTACCGTAGCTCATGGACGCTGGCAATATATGAGGTATCACTTGTGTGTTGCCAACCTATTTTTGCACTAGGTCTTTAAGATGGAGTAGCCCTCGGATAAGAAAACGTTTATTTTAAATCGCATTCCCAAATAAGCGCTGGAGACCTGAACTCACACACAGGAACACAACTAGTTATTTGGCTGTGGTGTTCTGTAAGGTGGAGTTCCTTCCTCAGTCGGGCTTGCTCGCTTGTATAATGCCCTACCTCTTTTCGTGCTCACCACACAAACATTAATTGTCCTGGGTGGAAATTGAACCCACGTCCTCCAGTCTATCAACCACTAGCCCAACAAGTCAGTCAATATGTCTTAAGCACTAAACTACATTCCATGACATCAAAAGCGACAAGATACTCACTCAAACTTGCATCATATTATAAACAAAGTAGCAGAGATACAAAGCTGCGAAACGTAGCTCACAAATTAGAATCGAAGCGTAAGTCTCCGCAGGTTCAAATAATGTCAAGATGTCCGCGTCCTATTCAAACTCGACGGCAAGATCTTGAGCGCATCGTCGCATTTACGAGTATAGGGCATGTCCACAATACCACGTCACGATGTCGTCAACGTGGAACGTTGCGGAGTCACGACGCGGTACGTTGACGTGACGTGCTAATGCACGGTATGGCAACGTCGTATTTTCTATTAAAATGACCTCTATAACTGTTCATATTTGAAAGATTGTTGTGTCATTGTGACGTGTATTCTTACGACACAGTAACGTTAATTTGCACGTCACGTCAACGTGCCGCGACACCGTAACGTTCCACATTGACGACATCGCGACGTCGTGGTGTTGTGGACAAGCCCTATGTCGACAAATTCCACGTAGGAGTTTATGGAATCTAGGGACTCGACCTCGCTTCGCTTAGGTTTATTCTGGTTTTCATTATTATACATATATGCATATATTATATACTAGCTGTTGCCCGCGGCTCCGCCCACGTGGATGTCGGTTATCGCTGCAAAAAGTAGCCTATGTGTTATTCCAGATCATAATCTATCTGTGAGCCAAACTTCATCCAGATCCGTTCAGTGGTTTTTACGTGAAAGAGTAACAAACATCCATCCATTCTTACAAAGTTTCACATTTATAATATTAGTAAGGATATAAACCTTCCTTTTAAATCACTCTATCTATTAAAAAACCGCATCAAAATCCATTGCGTAGTTTTAAAGATCTAAGCATACATAGGGACAGACAGACAACGGGAAGCAATTTTGTATTATACTATGTAGTGATAGACAAGTATCTTACGTTCTTTATTATTGTTTTAATGTTTACCTAAGTGAAATAACTAAAAAAAGGAATAATTATGTTGAATCTATCAAAAATAATAGTCTCCACATCTTCATTCGATTGCGATTAAACTTTGGTACTTAAGTAGTTTTGCGGTTCACGCTTCAGAAGACCGCATAGCTTGGAGACGCGACATATGTGGTCGCGATCCTCAGCACTGGAAAACGACGATAATGATGATGAAGTAGTTTTGCGTAGTTAAAGTTTTTGACTGCCTTGGCGGTCCAGTGGCCACAATATGCGCCTGCTGTGCACGAGGTTGTGGATTCGATTCCCACACAGGACAAAACTTTGTGTGACCCACAAAGTGTTGTTCTGAGTCTGGGTGTAATTTGTGTCCATTAATTGTATGTTTGTAAAGTCCCCCGCGACAGTGCGCGACGCGTGCGGGAATTGTCTTTTTAAAAAATAAATAAATAAAGTTAAAAGTTTCTCAAAAATTAACATTGGTAAAAGGGAGATTCACAGCCGCTGGCGAAAGTTTGTATAATAATAAAAATATTAAGTACCTACTGGATATTAGGTACTCATAAGCGGTGGTGGCCGAATGGGAAATTAACAGACTTGCACGCAAGAGGTTCGATCCATGGTGGCTGTACCAATGTGAATTTCACTCTGTGGAGTTTATATGTACTTATCAAATGATTAACCACCTACTAACAATAAAGGAAAACATCGTGAGAAAACTTCAGAAACCCAGGATGGAACTTGCACCTCTTGCATGCAAGTCGTTTACTTTCCCTCTCAGCCACTAGCGCTTTTAAATATAAAGCTATTAAATAATCAAATTTAACCATTATACAACCATAATAATATAATTTCATACCGCAGGTATATAAAACAGTTTCAACAATATTATTGGAACGACAGGCTGCGTACTACGATGGGTATCAGCTAAATTTAATTTACAGCTTTAAAGCTTACCACCCATAACCCCATTGCCCAACCTCCCTTATCAAAGGGAGGGACAGTATAGCCGTACACTACAATAGAATATAGGATTGAAAGGTAGCTTGAAAAACAGTAGTGTTTATTCATACGTACTGTCAATCCTAATGAACATGCTGTACCAACTCTAAATCAAACTCAAAGTCATTTATTAATTTAGATCAAATTGGTATCTACATGATATTTATGAACGTCAAAATAAACAAAAGTAAGCATTTTTGTTTCCTATAGCCAATTCGCTGACATGGGTAGGGCCTAGAGAAGAATTGGCAAGAAACTCTGTCCACTATTTTCAATCGCCAATTTGAAGTAGGTAACAAAATGGTACGCAACCAACACACCAAAAAATAAATTTAAGTAATTAAAATAAACAAGGTATCGAATTACCTACACAATCACAATTTAGTATCTATCAGTGTGGTAATGAGGCATCGTCTCTTTTTGTACGTATAAAAGCCTATATGATCACATTGTACACTAAGGGAAAATACATAAACTATGTAAAACTACTACTAAATACCTACTTATGCATTTAAATTATGTCATCATCACAACCCATAATTGTCCCACTGCTGGACACGAGTCTTCTCCATATATGTACTAGGAGGGATATTGGCCTAGTATACCACGCTGGCCAGACGGGTTAGTATAGGGTTTTATTTCGAGTTTTCCCTCTCTTGCAGTGGATATTGTCTTCATAACTTTCCCTTAGTCGACTCTTACAACACCCTCGGGATGGAATGGGGTGGTGACATTTGTATTCTTAATCCGTCACCACACGGATAATAAAATATTAAGGCTAATGAAAATAACAAATATTACTACTAACTACTACTACTAACTAAATGTCTAATTCATTTAGAGATCCGTTTCGACGGTCTGACTTATCAACTCTATCACTGGCCGTCCTTATCTGCAACTGTTGAAACGATAACGAGGTTATATTTAACTAGCTGTTGCCCGCGGCTCCGCCCGCGTGGATATCGTTGCAAAAAGCATATGTGTTATTCCAGACTATAATCTATCTGTGTGCCAAATTTCATCCAGATCCGTTCATTAGTTTTTACGTGAAAAAGTAACAAACATCCATCCATCCATCCATTCTCACAAACTTTCACATTTATAATATTAGTAAGGATTTAGTTGAGCTGTTGAAAGAAGAGAGAGACATAACAATGATGCTCATCAGATTTCGAATACGTTCAACCTTACATATTTTTTCAGTTAACATATTCTTTTAGCACTTTCTACTTTGATCGGATTTTAAGAGAGGAACGGCACCGTACAAGCTAGCAGATTACCCGTGGAAGGAACTCCAAGATAAATCTAATAAGCACGTACGCGACGCGGCTTTCTCACAGAACTGTGGCACAATTTATTCTTTCAGAAAACGACCTCGAAATTTTGCGTCAACACAGTATGATAATACATTATTATACTGTGGCAACACCACTGTGCAAAGAATTAGTGATCAGAGCCTCTAGACAAGTGGCATAAGCGATAGTCGAATCGAAAAGTTAAAAAAGAAAATGTATGGGATTTGACGTAAGTTTACGACATTATATCGTAGACTCACGTCAAATTCCATACATTTTATTTTTTGATGCTACTTGTCTAGAGGCTCTGATCAATTAATCCCTTCATGGAATGAAATAAATGTATTCAACTAATATTTGTTCCAAATCCAGGTGTAATTTACATCCATGATTTTAATATTTGACAAATACCTTTTTGTGTACTTCTTGGGCGGCAAACAAGCATACGGTCCGCATGATGTTAAGCAGTTACCGTAGCCTATGGACGCTTGAAATAGCAGAGGTATCACTTGCGCGTTGCCAACCCATTTATTTACACCAGGGCTATAACATGGGAGTATCACTGAGATAGGAATATGTTTTTTTTCAAAGCGCATCCCTAAATGAGCGCTGGAAACCTGTAGTTACACACAGGAACTCAAGTATACCGCTGTGTATAGTTATTTAGTTGTGGTCTTCTGTAAGGTGAAGGTCGTTCCCCAGTCGGGCTTGCTCGCTAGTATGGTGCGCTACCTCTTTTATGCCTATATACTACCTGGCGATACAAAGAATTACTTTTTATTGTGTTTTATATTAGTGGATAAAAGACTTTTTATAATTTTAAGTCGTAAGTAAAAAAGTTTGTCTTGTACACATCAAACTTGTTAGCCTTTAGGCCTGGGCCTACTGCAATGCCTTTGGACTTAACCGCTTGAGTAAGCTTTTTCTTTCCTTTTAGGGAAACATCGTGAGGAAAGCCTGATTCACCAATCCGCATTAGGCCAGTGTCTAAACCCTCTCTCTCTCTTGATAGAGGAGAGGAGATCAGTGCCCAGCAGTAAGATATATGTATCCTGTTATTATCATAAACCAATTTCGACTAAATTGATTTACATGCGATTCAAACTGACCTGCACGTGCTTTAAACCCTGATTGTAACAGAGGCCCATTGTCTAAATTCATGATGATATTATATTGAATTACACAAAGGTAACCTGAAATTATATTGAATTTTCTTTTCAGCGCAAAATCAGATTAAATGTTTAATTTATTTTATTATAAAATTTCTGCAATGACGTACATCGGTATCATTGTGTTCATGCATGAGTGTTTGCGCCAGATATTGCTATTGTTGGTACAGCACAATACCGAAAGTCTATACTCACCTTTATATTAAAATATGTTTTAATATGTTTAAAGTTATGTTTTAAGCTGATTTCATAGAATTTATTGGTCAAACTTTTATTTATTTTAACAATGTAGCGTTTGTAAATGTAGGATTTAAACCTGCACTTACTTCAAAGTGCTCCTCAATCTGTCAAGCAATAATAGTGGAAAAGTAACCAAACATATTGAAGCCACCTTAAAGTCCTGGTATAAGAATAAATGGGTCGGCAACACGCAAGTAATACCTCTGGTGTTGCAAGCGTCCATAGGCTACTGTAACTGCTTAACATCAGGGGGGTCGTATGCTTGTTTGCCACCCAAGTAGTATTAAAAAACAAACTTGCACGCAAAGGGTGAAAGTACGATTATGAGTGTCAGTATCAATGTGAATTACACTTTTTAGAATTATAATGTTCTAGTACTAATTAAATAATTTAATATCTGCTAACGCTAAAGGAAATCATCGTAAGAAAACCCACATTTATCAGTAGAAACACGCACTCTCTCTATGGAAAAATTCTTAACTGTCAATGTTATGGATTGTTATAGGGACACGAAATTATCATGACGTTTAGAGCACGCCATACTCTCTAAAACTGACCATAAATCATAATCCAGCGGATTAAGATCCGGACTAGATGACGGCCAGTCTTCAGCTCTGATGAAGTCCGAAACGTTAGTTTCCAACCACGCTTGGGCGGATCGAGCTTTATGACCCGGAGCTGTCTTGCTGAAAGGACCATTAAAATTTTTGGTTATAGAACATAGTGTTGTTAAGGGGCTTAACCACCTTCTCAAGAGTTGTATCTTGATAGACTTGTGCTGTTTTGTGATGTTTTCACACTTTTTTCACAATAATATGGCTCAGTCACTCCTTGATAGCTAACACCCCACCAAACCATCACTGAAGTCGGATAATGTCCACGTTGTACTCTGTTGACTAATGAACCTTGAGCATAAACTCGGTCATTCTGTTTATTAAAACATTGCTCAAAAGTAACAATTTGTTTGTCAGTAAAAAAAAAAATTCTTTGACCTTCTTTTCCGTACCGCTTAAGATTATTGATTTTACTACCTTATTCATTTTTCAGTTATTAGTTAAATAATGACCAGTACGTCTCTTATAGATCGTCTTCTTTTAAAATACGCGACATAGTTCCAGGTGCTATATTAATTTCCCGCGATAAGATCTTTTGATTACGAACAGGATTACTTCGAATTCTTTCCTTCACGGCTTTGATCGTCTTTTTCGTACGAATACTACGTGGACGTAGAGATCTTTTTCTGTCACATACAGAAGAGGTTTCATTGTACCTATCAATAGCCCGGTACACAAACATTCGACTAATACCAAGAGAATGCAGAATTTCAAATATTGCATGTGGCTTACCTACTTTGTGTAATGCAATCACAGCAATTCGGTTCTCTTTATCACCCTCCACCATTTTAATATCACAATAATATTTATAACCGATTGGCGCTAAAATGTGAAAACACAATGAATATTCATATAAGAATGACAGATTCCAAATTCAAACGTAATATTATGTTTTTTTTATTGTAACTGTATTTATGGCCAGACTAAGTATAGATCTCTCATGTAAGTAGGTTGGTTGGTATCGAGCCAAACTTTAAACAATAGACTGCCACATGAGTTAGGCGTTCACATCATAAGTTCACGCTAGTTTGATTGCAAATCTCGGCTTCGATGTCTCAAGCTATTTGATCGAAGTCTGGAGCTGGGTATACGCAGTGTTAATTTGCTATTATGTAACACCACAAGACAGCTTACCCTGAGCCAGTGTTATACAATCTTGTGGCCTAACTTTGACTACAGTAGCTAGTTTCAACGTGGGACTAAGCAGGATGTCGTGAGTTCAATCCCAAACACGGAACAAAAAAGTTACATACATATAATTACGCCCGTCTCCCAGTGGGGTAGGCAAATACTATGGTACGCTTCCTTCGCCTCCTCTACATTCGTCAACTTCTTCATGCATGAACGTCGATTCCGAGTTCTTTTTATTTGGCCCCTTTTTTAGCAAATCCAAAACAAATTGTGATTCATAAATGGTTGTCCCAAGTACCTATGGGTGTATTTTGTTACCGATAATTGTGTTTGTAAAGTCTCTGCGACACAGATTGTTTCATAGTGTGCAAATAGTCGTTTTAAACAAAAAAATAAACATTGCATTAGTATCCAATACTGTTACTAATGGATGCCTTAGGCGTCTTTATAGAGATAGTCCGTATTTACAGAATCCTAACCTACCATTGTTACTAATTGAAGCCCTGGGCGTCTTAATAGAGAAAATCCGTATTTACAGGATCTTTTTAATGGATACTTAGATACTGGAAACTTGCTCTTAACTCTAAAAATACTTAACCTAAGAAACGGATCGCTAAGTGAATGCACACAAAAGAATAAGGCGAGGTACACACAACGCAGATACGATAATATTCTATATCTAGGCGCATATCCTACTAATATTATAAATGCGAAAGTTTGTAAGTATGGATGGATGGATGGATGTTTGTTACACGTTCACTTTTAAAAACTACTGAACGGATCTGGATGAAATTTGGCACAGAGATAGATTATGGTCTGGACCAACACATATGCTACTTTTTACAGCGATAACCGACCCCGGGCGAGTCTTTCAATGTCGCTCTCTATACTAAATTCATTGCGCATGACACACAGCGCGGATAAATTATATTATTTTATCGTTCAGTATCTGTGAGCACCGACATTTTTATATCGAAAGATGGTGAGAATATATTACCTGTGTATACAAATATATCAGCAGATAATCGTAACATTTGCCGGTACTAATATCACGGTGTATAGAACATTTTTGAAGTGAAAACTTCTTTTAGCACTGTACGCATATTTTTAGATGAGATAAAATCTCTGGATTCGCGACACCGTTACGAGACGCAGCTTGACATATTCGAAAAATCTTTTTTCGACTGTCACGTTATTAAAGCAAAGAGGCGATATATGCCACCCAGGACAAATCTTTGTGTGGTGAGCGCGAATATTTGTTCTGTGTCTGGGTGTAATTTATCTATAATATGTATGTATTTAGAAATATATAAGTATGTTTATCAGTTGTCTGGTTACCATAGTACAGGCTCTGCCTAGTTTGGGATCAGATAGCGATGTGTGAGTTGTCCCGAAAATAATATTATTATTATTATATGCATGTACTATAGCAGACTGCGAACGCGTCTAGATAAATAAAAAAGAACATGTATTGCTATAAAATTTATAACAATTGTTTTGTCTAGTGTTTTCACTTCTGTCGGCACTCCCGGAGTTCAATGTTTTAACTATCATAGTTCTATATATACTATGCTATAAGGATTTCGAGTGAATGTATCATTTCGTATAATATTTGTATCTGCGTAGTGTGTGATACTTTCAGATCATTAATCCAGGACCTATCCAGGGCTTTTGATCTGGTTACTTATGATTTGTTATGGGAAAAGTCAGAAAAAGAAAAATTACCAAAAGAAATTATTAATGTCTTTAAATTTTGGTATAGTAACCGGACAAACCATGTACGATGGGCTGGAAGCTACTCTCAACCGTTTAGGTTGGAATGCGGGGTGAGGCAAGGAGGACTGAGCTCACCAACGCTTTTCAACCTATATGTAAACGAGCTAATAGGCGAGCTTAGTAGTGCCAGAGTAGGTTGTTACATAGATAATATATGTGTCAACAACATAAGCTACGCAGATGACATGGCCCTAATGAGTGCGTCAGTTTGTGGTCTTAGGAAACTAATTAAGATCTGTGAAGACTATGCTCAAAAACATGGGTCGTTGTATAATTGTAAAAAATCGGAGGTCATGGTGTTTGAGGCAGGGGGTAGGAGACCAGATAATGTACCACCAGTAATACTTAATAGGATGGCGCTAAAGCGAGTTTACATCTTTAAATATCTTGGTCATATATTAACCCCCGACCTTAACGATGACCCCGATATTGAACGAGAGCGGAGGGCGCTGTCGGTAAGAGCGAATATGCTGGCTCGCAGGTTTGCACGTTGCTCACTAAAAGTAAAAATAACTCTCTTCCGAGCCTATTGTACGACCTTTTACACGTGCAACCTGTGGGCCAGATACACGCAGAGATCGTACAGCGCCCTCCGTGTTCAATATAACAACGCCTTTAGAGTGTTGGTGGGGCTGCCCCGCTTCTGTAGCGCATCAGGTATGTTCGCGGATGCGCACGTCAATTGTTTTTATACAACTATGCGGAAGAGGTGTGCATCTCTGGTGCGCAGGGTGCGGGGTAGCTCTAACAGCATTCTAAATATGATTGCAAGTCGTCTAGACTGTAGATACGTAAATCACTGCAGTGCTATCTCTCACGGGATGGTACGGCGGTGATTCGCGTGTCGCGTTCTAAGATAATATATGTATGTATATCTAGGTTGCTATTGCTATTATTATTATTTTCTTTACTAACATACTTTTTAAGTTTTACTAACAATTTGAGTCTTGGTCACTTTAATAAAGAAATTATAAAAAAAAAAAAAAAAAAAAAAAAAAAGTTTATATATAAACGAGGTCCCAGGTTCATCTCCGGGGTTGAGCTAAAAATTTATATTGGGTTTTCTGTCTCTGTCTGTACTCACAATAGATGCCCGGGATTTGGCAATTGGCGGTGTGTACACCCCTTTGCCTTGGAAATCACGTGAAGCCGTTGGTTTTACGCCTGATCTCTCGACCACCGTTTATGTGTGTCATCTTATCGGACTACGAGAGCACAGATTACTACGAGAGCACAGAGTACTACGAGAGTGAGGGACTAGTAATCTCTAACGCAGATGGCTAATCTCTGCTGCATGGTGGCTGATGAATGTGTTGCCCGACCTATTTTTTAACACCAGGGCATTAACATGGAATATCCGTAGGACATTCTATCCCGAGGGTGTCGTAAGAGTCGACTAAGGGAGAAAGTCAGGCAGACAATATCTACTGCAAGAGAGGGCAAACTTGAAACAAAACCCTATACCAACCCGTCTGGCCAGCGTGGCGTAGTACTCTAATATCCCTCCAAATGTGTGGAGAAGACCCGTGCCCAGCAGTGGGACGTTTATGGGTTGAGATGATGATCCCTAGGACAGGAAAACGTTTCTTTAAAAACGCATCCCTAAATAAGCTAAATTTGACTGTATATTAGCTAAATTATGCTCACACTATTATTATTAAGGTGAAGCTACCACATTACCATACTACAAAAAAAGTTTTTTTATTTTTTGTTCGTGTGTGCCATCCCATCGGACTATGAGAGTGAGGTAATAGTAATCTAACGCGTAGATGGCTAGTCTCCATTGACTGAAATTCGGTTGAAATCTGAGCCTCTAGACAAATGTCATAAGCGATAGTCGAAACGAAAAGTCAAAAAATAAAATGTATAGGATTTGACGTAGTTCTACGATATATAGTCGTAAACTTACGTCAAATCCCATACTTTTATTCGACTATCGCATATGCCACTTGTCAAGAGGCTCAGGGCAGTACTCTCTTCTCCGCTCTCCGCTTTCCTATCGTTACAACGTATTCCTAACAAACATAAGTACGAAACAATTTTTTTATTCCAATCACTGCTTTTATATCGCATTTGTTCCGTATCGGACAATTTTTTAATCCGTATTCTCTTTGAAAGCGAACATGAAAAACCTTTTTAAAAATATTCTTTCTTTATTTAGTTTCTTGCATTGTTTTGTATGAATATGAACTACTTTACAGCGCTGAGATTGAAGATATCGTCATAATGTAAGGATGAATCTTTATGAGGAAACTGTCGAATTAGTACTTTCAAAGCCACTGCGCCACGAATTACGTTTACGTTTGCTAGTCTGGTAGTTTTAGGTTACATACGCCCTTAGTGGAGACGTAATGACTCAGGCCATGCTAGCTCCCAAAAAATTTGAGCTGTATGGTGGCTGATGAATGTGGGCCGTTAGACGGGAAGGTTTAACTATATTCCGCAGATATTTACTACATTACCTACATTATACTTACACTATTATAATAAAGCGAAGCTACCACATTACCATTCTATATGGAATATCATTCTATTTAATGTTGACTAAAAAAATGCTAGAGTATGTTTTCTATCCTATACCCGGTTTTGAGGTAGTCCACTTAGAGCACCCGTCCGAATAGCACCTAGCCTAGTCCACGAAGAGCACCCATAAGTATTATTATAAATCTGAATCCACGAAGAGCACCTGCCAAAAATATTGATGGGTGCTTTTCGTGGACTAGGCTAGGTGCTATTCGCGCAGGTGCTATTCGGACGGGTGCTCTAAGTGGACTACCGCCCGGTCTTCACCCAATTGTGTTTGAATGGAATTTTTGGTTAAATCGCTTTCTGCGCTCAGAAATTGTAACACAAATCAAATTATAACCATTCTCTCATTTGACATTTTTCATTAACCTGCATAAGTGTCACAGTGTGATCTATATGAATATGAATTTGGCATAATAAACATGTCAAATGAATAGATCCTGAGCGGTAGGTAGGTATTTATTATGACAGAATGCGGCAATGTCCTTACTATATAGAGCGAGATTCTATCTTATACTAAGGTATCGCACCTATGGCATCTACACAGCACTGTTAAGTACTAATTAGTATCTACTAGAACGAAGTGTAAGTGTATGTTTTAAGAAGTCAAAGTCAAACTCATTTATTAATTTAGATCAAATACATGATACTTATGAACGTCATAAAAACAAATGCCAGCATATTTTTTTCCTACGGCCAATTCACTGACTAGGGTTAGGCCTCGAGAAGAATTGGCAATCAACTCGGGCCACTGTTTTTAATTCCAAGAGTATAACATTTACAATTTGGTATGAGTTACAATATTAGTGTTAAGAAATTTGCGCGGCTTGTTTATAAGCATCAGTTATTTGTCTTAATACGAGTGTGTAATTACATTAGGGTTGCCACCCGTACCTACTTTGTAATAAAGTATTGTACGTTATTTCAGGTAATTGAACTCTATACTTTATAAGAACAATAAAGCACATGAGAATACTTTATTTCGCATGAAAATTTGAAAAGTTTAGTTGCAAATATTTTTTCATTAAACGGAATTTATCGATTGGCGCTGAATCAATGTCGCCATTCGCCAGCGACACAAAGCCAGCGCCATAAAGAAAATAAATTGTACTTTATTTGGATACTGTGTACTTTGTTTTGTATGTACTTTAATTACAAAAAAAAGGTGGTAGCCCTAACTTACATACATACATATCATCACGCCTGTCTCCCAGTGGGGTAAGCAGAGACTATGGTACGCCAATTGCTTCGCTCCTCTACATTCATTAACCTCTTCATGCATGAACGTCGATTCTGGGTACTTTTAACTTGGACCTTTTTTAGCAAATCCCCTACTTGTTCGCTGTATGTTCTTCTGGGGAGGCCCCTACAGACATCTCCATTCATTCTTGAACGATATAGATAGATAGATAGAAAACTCTTTATTGTTCACCAATTACATTTATGATACAGATATTATTTCTCTTTTTTTATACTACCAAGGTAGCAAACAAGCATACGGCCCGCCTGATGGTAAGCAGTTACCGTAGCCTATGGACGTTTGCAACACCAGGGGTGTCATTCACGCGTTGCCGACTCTTTAAAAACCTTATAACTCCTTTCTTGAACAACCCCGTGCTATAGTCTTTTATGTACAATGGGCGGCTTTAATGCTAAAAGCAATTTCTCTTTTGTTATTCTTTCAGCCATCTTTTCTAAATGTCCAAACCATCTTAACATCCCCTTTTCAACTTTGGTCACTACATCTTTCAATCTACATCGTTCTCTTACGTCACAATTTTTTACTCTGTGTATGTGTGTACTTGTAATATCAAAATAACAGCTTTCTACCTACTACATTTGAATTTTACACGTTACTAATTATATAAATGCAATTTTTAATTTTTTAAGCTATTACATAGCTTCTATCGCGGGCCTTGAGCGTGGAGACCGAATCCAGAAATTTCGTAACGCAAATAACCTTACACCCCCCACTCCGACCGGCACAGCAGTGATACTTTTTTTAATGACGAATTCTCTAAATGGCCAATAAAAATATATCAAATTTGTGTAAGGAGGTTTTGATCTAAGAGAATAAAAAATAAGTAAAGAATAAATTAAAGGTCAAATAGTAGCCTAAAATTTAATGAATTATGGTTGAATTTCGACCACGGGCGATCACTATAATCAATTTCACATAGCATGGGTACGGTGACGTTTAGCATTTAAAATATCTAGAGATGTAGTATTGATAATATCGAATTTAAAAATATCAATGATAAAAAATCATACAAAAAAATATGCAATAGCTTTACCGCGGCAGTCCCCGAGTGCCACACGGCTTTTTTATTATTCTGTCTGTTTGTTTCCGCTAATCTCTGCAACGGCTACGGTACAGCTACAGTAACTGCGTAACATCAGACGGGCCGTATGCTTGCTTGTCACCCAAATAGTATAAGTTTTTGTTCGTGCGGGGATCGAACCCACAACACGCCGCGCAGTGGCAAAATGGCTAGGTTACCAACTGTATTAAGACTATAAATATGTAGGTAAATAAAAAGAAACACATGATTTATAATATCTTCATTTACCATCTTTAATTATATTCGCCTGGGTATTTCATAAGATATTTACATGAATAGTTATTAAAATTAAAGTAACCTAAACTACTTCCAAACAATCAGATATTGTATTTAAAGGTATTAATTAACCTATTAATACCCATCCGTGTGGTGACGGATTAAGAATACAAATATCACCACCCCCTTCTATCCCGAGAGTGTCGTAAAAGTCGACTAAGGGAGTAAGTCTAGCAGACAATATCCACCGCAAGAGAGGGAAAACTTGAAATAAAACCCTATTCTAACCCGTCTGGCTAGCGTGGTATAGTACGCTAATATCGCTCCAAATATTTGGAGGAGACCCGTGCACAGAAGTGGGACGTTTATGGGTTGAGATGATGATGATGAATCTATAAATAAAATATCTGATTGAGGTCGCAATTCTGAGGAAAGGAGGCCAAAAGACTGGCCACATTTCCATGCAAGGCTAATTGGGTATAGGTTTCTTCTTTATCGCACATTTTGTTCTAGTTCTGTGCTAAGCTCATCTGTTAATTTTCGTCCCATTAAATGGTCCACCTTCGATAGAAAGCGATGCTTCGCCATTCTGTGTAAGCTTCCTCACCTAACTCAAATTAATTTATTCGTTTAGGTCACAAAGTGAGACTCATGAAGGGAAAATGTAGCAGTAAACTCAGGCCACTCTTTCTAATGAAAATAAACGAAATGAAATGAAAAAAGCATATATTTCGTTTTTATAACAGAAAATACAAATTTTAAGACTTCTGCCAAACTGAATAACAGTTTGTTGGCAGATGTAAACTCCCTTAATATTTAGATTAGGTGATAAGGTGACTTATACTTAACATTAACTTACTTAAACACTATTATGTTTTATTATCTAAACATGAACTAACTTAATTTTATATTACATATTTATATAACACTATATTTATATATGTACTTAGTGTTGCTATTATATAACTACATTACTATTGGCTAATTTTTCTAAAAGATATAATTTTAATTTATTGCTAAACAGTCGTTGTGTTTTAATATTACTAGAATTTCTTAATATTAACAGAATCTCCAGTTATTTACAATCTTTTTGTAAATTACAATTATCATCATCAGCACCATTGCAACCCATAAACGTCCCACTGCTGGGCACAGGTCTCCTCCATACACTTGGAGGGATATTAGCCCACTATACCAAGCTGGCAAGACGGGTTGGTATAGGGTCTTGTTTCGAGATTTTCCTCATATATACTAGGGGTCGCCCACGACTTCGTCCGCGTGGTTATTTGGAATATTTTCCCCGATTTTGCAACATATATCACTACTGCTCCGCTCCTATTGATCATAGCGTGATTTTGTATAGCATAAGCCCTCCTGGATAAATGCACTACTCAACAAAAAAAGATTTTTTCAAATCAAACTAGTACTTTCTGAGATTAGCGCGTTCAACCAAACAAACAAACTCTTCAGATTTATGATATTAATATAGATTTAAAGGTATTCCACCACCAATTTATATTTACGTCGACGCAAAATTGTTTGCTGAAGTTTTAGCTTTCAATAATGACATTGCTGACTTGCCCACCTCTGACGGTTGTAAAGCTTAGCCGCATTTTCCATCGATCGGTCGCTTCAGGCAACAAACGCACGTATCACAGACCTATGTACATGACATGTGGTAGCGTTGCCAGGCGCTCGGATAAAGCCTTTGCGTGTCCGGCCAAAATAAACGGTGTCCGGCTTGACCGGCTTTTGTTAGGCCTTTTACATTCCGCAAACGAGAATACGGAAAGAATTCAGGTCTCCATAAGGCCCCTATCTCAAAAAAATGAATAAAAGGATTTGAATTGTTGGCATTTATAGACAAATTACTGTCAAAACATACATTATTAATCTACAAGATGTGTTTCATAATATGGTTTTGTCATAAATTGTATATTAATTCTAAATAATTTGTAAAAAAATCATCGAATTAGCACCAAATAATAATTATATTTAGGTACAACTCACACACCTCCATTTGATCCCAAACTAGGAAGAGCCTGTACTATACATCACGGTTCAATAGTTTTCGATGTGATATCTGCAAAATATATTGACAGTTTCTTAACGTCACGTCGTTAAAAGCAGTTTCGTATAAACTAAAATAAAATCTCTAACTAAAATTCTGTGTTTTGGCTTTGCAATAAAAGAAAATCGCGATTGATATAACACATAATAATAATAGCAACCCAAATATGTCCCACTGCTGGGCACGGGTCTCCTCTCCTCTATTAAGAGAGAGAGGGTTTAGGCCTTAATTCACACATGGTGGCCTAATGCGGTTATTTATAATAACACATGTAAATATAAATTATACCCTGATACAAAAGTCCTTTAGCTACTCAAACCCACAGTCCGCCGCGTTGTGGTGCAGGTGACCACATTAACAACTGTGCCACACTATACTAGTAATATTGATCCGTATGTTATTAATAATTCTAATACCATATTACTCAATTATTTTAAACCGACTCCCGATATATATTTGTATTATATATATAATAATATACTACTTGGATGGCAAACAAGCATACAACATCAGGCGGCCTGCCTGATGATAAGCAGTTACCGTAGGCTATGGATGCTTGCGATACCAGAGTTAACACTTCCGTGACGCCAACCCATTTTGGCGATGGAGTATCCCTTGATAGGAATATATTTCTTTCATAACCCATCCACCCAAATGAGCGCTGGAGACCTGTACTCACTCACAGGAACACAACTACACCGCTGTGCGTAGTTATTTGGCTGTGGTCTTTTGTAGGGTGGAGGTCCTTCCCCAGTCGGGCTTGCTCGCTGGTATGATGCCCTACCTCTCTTTACACAGTACACCTTTTTTACAGTACAACTAATTACAATTGAGTAATATGATATTAGAATATATTATTCAATCACACAATACGCATCATAACATGGGAAATAAATAATATGGTTTGGTAAATGTAGTTTATTTATTTTAAGTACTCGACTTGTATTTCTAATTATGTGGACCACCCATTGAAAACCAGCGCTTCCACAATGCTTAATGCATTTTGGTAGCAAATAGCTGAATGGGTGGTCATTTAATTTTTTGTTTGTATTCTAAAATTTTACCTCAGACTAATATTGATCTGAGATTTTTTTTTCTTTTTTAAAAGACAACTCCCGCACTAGAGAACAAGCTCTGTGTCGCGGGGGACTTTACAAACATACAATTAACGGACACAAATTACACCCAGACTCAGAACAACACTTTGTGGGTCAAACAAAGTTTTGTCCTGTGTGGGAATCAAACCCACAACCTCGTGCACAGCAGGCGCATACTGCGGCCACTGGACCACTGACGCAATTGTACCTATTGTATATTGTAAATACCTAAAATAAATATTTCTCTCTCTCTCTCTCTCTCTTTCTCTTATTACTCAATCGCTTGAATATCGGAGACATTGTCAAAAGAATTAAGAAGACTGTTTCGCCTTGTATAAACATCGCATTGAAATCTCAGAAACTGGCGTGCGACGTCCCGCTCTGTCTAGACGCGCTATGGCTATCTATAGATCGATTAGCTGTTGCCGAACACGTCAATTATCGCAGTTCTAACACAGTTAGAACTCAGATCTAACGGCTAAACGGTTTCCAATGAAATTCGATCAGGAGATTAAACTACTTTTATTTGTAAAGACTTTGAATGCTTGAAAGATTAATATTAATATAATAGATTGAAGAGTATGTTTGCATTCAAAATGCTTTTTCCATTTTGCTTTTACAATTTTATATAACAATTAATATTTGAATGGAGGCCACTTTCATACCATCTTTTTATTTTAGAAAAAATACATTTCAGCGTAAAACAGAATGCCAATTCATATTTCTTTTATTGATATACAACTCGGATAGTTTTGCTATCACGTTGATTGAGCATCAAAATTGTTTTTATTCTGCAAAATAGGTATTGTATTTTTTAAGCCGGCTTACAAATAGAACCGTTGAAATATTGATGGTAAAGCTCTGCAGCTGTATTTGTGAGTATAATATTTGTTGTTTATTACTTACTAGCTGTTGCCCGCGGCAACCGCCCGGATTGGATGTCGGTTATCGCTGTAAAAAGAAGCCTATGTGTTATTCCAGACCATAATCTATCTCTGTGCCAAATTTCATTCAGATCCGATCAGTAGTTTTTACGTGAAAGAGTAACAAACATCCATCCATCCATCCATCTATCTATACTCACAAACGTTCACATTTATAATATTAGTAAGGATTTTCTGTGATGTTATAAAAGTGGGGTTATTTTACAATTAGGCTAGTGTTATTACTCGTATTATTATTAGCCATTACTGTCCCACTGCAGGGCAAAGGCCTCCCTTTCATTCTTCCATTGGTCACGGTCGAGACCTCTCACTTACCAGTCAGCACGGTAGGAGTCAAGCTCATCCCACCATCTTTTCCTGGGCCTGCCGCGATTTCTTTTAATTTTCTGTGGCAGCCATCTGGTTGTGGTCTTTGCCCATAGGCTAGTGTTGCTATTTAATAAAGTTAATTTTCTACTAATGGGTGTCTTGATAAGTTATCCAAAGGCTCCGCTGTGTAATTGCATGTACAAATATATTTACTACGTTATTTTCTCATACTTTTCTTTGTATGAACTTGACGTGATATTACAAGAAGCTTTCAGGCATCAGGGAATACAAAAACTTACTGCTTTGGTTGTCCAGTGGTCGCAGTATGTGCCTGCAATGTACGAGGTTGTGGGTTCGATACCCACACAGGACAAAACTTTGTGTGACCTGCAAAGAGTTGTTCCGAGACTGGGTGTAATTTGTGTCCGTTAAATGTATGTTTGTAGAGTCTTCTGCAACAGAGAGCTTGTTCTCTAGTGCGGGAGTTGTCTTTAAAAAAAAAAAGAATAAAAAATGCTACCTATACTTACTAATATTATTAATGCGATTTTTTTTAGGGATGGAAGTACTAGTACTACATTTTATCTAGGCATAACTGTTCTCGTGGGATGGCGAAGCCTCAGATGGAAACTTGTTGAAGATATACATATACTGTCTACAAAACAAGCATCTGAAACTTATAAAATCCCCTATGATGTATTGTACAAAGAAGGAAAACTATCACAGCTGAGTAGACTTTATAAGTTTAAGAGTAATAGCCGATTAACAACCAACTGTGGGAGTTTGTTTCAAGCCTTTTTATATAATTACTAGTGGACCTGGCAGACGTCGTCCTTCCGGAAAAAGCTGAAATACCGACAGCAGCGCCACCTACCGGGTCCAATTGTGAATCTAAACCATCCAGGGCCCTACCCGAACACACACTCAAAATTTCATCAAAATCGGTCCACCCGTCTAGGAGGAGTTCAGTCACATACACACGCACACAAGAAATATATATATTAAGATAATGATCAGTAGGTTAGGTTAGGTGAGAACTGCGACCCCCTACAACTATTTAGTAATCTATGCCTCTACGCAAGTCACAAGCTAATATTAACATACTAATAAGATAAAAAACATATGTATTGGAGTATCATATAATTTCATACCTACCAAATTGAAAAAAAACAATATTTAAAAAGCGTCATAAGTGCTGGGGAAGAAATTCCCCTCCCCCTTCCTCTGCTACCTCCTTCCTCACGACACTTTTAAGACTATTAAATATTTTTAGCATTTTTGCTATGCAATCAGCTCAAATATACTTAAATATTAAAGCAATGTGGACTTTTAAGACTTTTACCAAAATTGTTACCATCTTCCTGTGTTCTCAGAGGTCACGAACTGCTGAAATCTACTTATTTTTAGTCCGCAATTTTCAGTCCCATATTGTGACTGGTAATATCGGAACCCTACATTGCACGTGACCCGACACGCACTAGGCCGGTTTTATTTTAATTATTTTGTACATAAAAATCCTAGATATTTTTAAATAGCTAATTATTTTAGTATAGTAGTTACGAGTAGGTAAAATCTAATGGTGCGATTCGAAATTCAGCTTATATCCATTTCCATCCAACATTTTTAGTTGAAACTGTAATATAATAATAATAATATTTTCGGGACAAATCACACATTGCTATCTGATCCCAAACTAGGCAGAGCCTGTACTATGGTAACCAGACAACCGATAAACATACTTACATATTTCTAAATACATTCATATTAATATAGATAAATTACACCCAGACACAGAACAAACATTCGTGCTCATCACACAAAGATTTGTCCTGGGTGAGAATCGAACCCACGACCTCCGACGTAGCAGTCAGAGTCACTAACCACTAGACCAACAAGCCAGTCAATAATACGAACAATTTTATTTTTAAAACTATTTATTTCTCCCCATTCCACAGTACTGTATGTTTATTTTAAACACCGTGGTATTTGAATCACACCCTGTGGCGCGTCATCGGATAAAATAAATCTGACTCTCAAAGGTTTTACTAACGTATAATTTGCAGTAGTACGTTTTTAGACGAAACAAACAAATACGTACTATATAGATTATTCTGTATCCTGTATTCGACCTCGGAAATATTTTGTTTCAGCTTTATTTAGAACTAACTTTTGCCCGCGGCTTCGCCGCTTGGATGTCGCTTATCGCGATAAAAGATTGTAGCCTATATGCTATTCCAGACTATAATCTACGCGCTAATAAGCGCGCTATGCGTCCACGCTCGCAGCGAACATGCAATACAAGGAAGAATTCATTTTTTAAGACAACTCCCGCACTAGAGAACAAGCTGTGTGTATCGGGACTTTACAAACATACAATTAACGGACACAAATTACACCCAAACTCAGAACAACTCTTTGTAAGTCACACAAAGTTTTGTCCTATGTGGGAATCGAACCCACAACCTCGTGCACAACAGACACATACTGCGGCCACTGGACCATTGGCAGTCAAAATGATACATTTCATGTTACGTTTCACCAGTCTGTCTGTACGCACCTTAACGTTTCTAATGACTTTATTAAGTCAAGTTAATAACAAAAGTTTAGATTAGTTTTAGATTGCTGTTTCTTAGAGAATCAGCCGTTAGGCATGTTTCCTAGAGCGGGAGTTGTCTTTAAAAAAAAATGTCACAATCAAATCATAAGATTTTTATGCTAAGCAATTTATGCCAGTAAATCCTTTAAGATCAAAATAACTTGATTGAAATGCTACGACTCGTCGAGCACTATCTCGGCCGATCATAGTACGTGGGAGGAACGAGCGCTGTCACTGAACTGTGCTTAACGAGAAACATAATCAGGTGATACGGGTGAACTTTGCTGCTGCCGAGCTAACTCATACACATACTCTCTACTACACACGGGGACAAATAATTCGATAATTTTATATTCTAAATAAAAAATTGTCCGTGTGGTGACGGATTAAGAATACAAATGTCACCAACCCATTCCATCCCGTGGGTGTCGTAAGAGTCGACTAAGGGATTAAGTCAGGCAGACAATATCCACTGCAAGAGAGGGAAAACTCGAAACAAAACCCTATACCAACCCGTCTGGCCAGCGTGGTATAGTAGGCTAATATCCCTCAAAACTAATGGAGGAGACCCGTGCCCAGCAGTGGGACGTTTATGGGTTGAGATGTATATTCTAAATTAATAATGTCATATGCATGAAATTATCTTTATCGCCTGGCAGCTGTAAGAAGAGCTCGTAGAGGCAATATGAACTATTAATTTGGTTTTAAAGTTCGTTTTTGTGCGATTCGTGAGGTAATTAGGTACTCAACAACAAGGCAACGCATTTTTTTTTTGATATTTTGTTTCTTATGTAATTTAAATAAATAAAAGAATAACTTTTCTCATAGCTAGGTGTACTTGGTGTTCGGTAAACGATCAGCGGATTAAGCTTCCAAGGGCGCGGTAACTCTATAGATGGGTGACTATATAGTAGTATTTCATCTGAGCGTCTCCGTGCTTCGGAGGGCACGTTTAAAGTCGATCCCGGCTATTAACAGTCGTTAGATCACGACAGAGGCCGAAATATGGGCGATCTAAATAACTCTGTCACCAGGTTGGCTACTAACCAAACGATAAGAAGAAGAAGAAGTGTCCTTTTATTAACCATCTAAATTATCTACAACTGACACTTTGTTTCATGCAGCTAACTCTATTATTTAAAGAGATATTCAATTTTTTCTTAGTGACTCGTAATTTTTGTCTTCAAGTATAGATAATGTGAGGGCCGATCACGCGACAACCGTACTAACTATATAATAACTAAGCTTAATGCCAGTCGAATAACCTAACAACTTCAGCAGCAACAGTTCAGTAAATATAGCTCATTATATATAGCGCGCGTCGACAGACATCAGAGTTCACTTGCGATCCTTAGGGCTTGTCCACAACAACACGTCGCGATGTCGTCAAAGTGGAACATTACGGTGTCGCAGCGCGGCACGTTGATGTGACGTGCTAATTAACGTTACTATGTCGTAAGAATACACGTCACAATGACGCTACAATCTTTCAATTATGAATAGTAATGGAGCTCATTTAAAAAAATTACAACGTTGCCATACCGTGCATTAGCACGTCACGTCAACGTGTCGCGTCGCGACATCGTAACGTTCTACGTTGACGACATCGTGACGTGTTGTTGTGGACAAACCCTTACACTTATTGTTAACTGTCAACAGCTCGAGGACAGAGCGCCCGTGCAACGACGCGTTACGACGTCATTAGTCAAAGCAGTAAGTTTTCTTCTTCTTTCTTCTTCAACTTCTGTTGAAAGTTGAAGAAGAAAGAAGAAAAAATATTTATTTGGACTTCAGATATACCTACAACAGAACACATGGCATTATATACATAAAGTAATCCAGGTGATAAAACCTATAAATATAAAAAGAACGTGAATGTATATGTAGTCCAAACAGGTGTCCAAATCAGCGTAACGCGAATTGTTCTCTACGTCCCCATGAGGCCGTGTCCTAAAAGTGCATAACCTCTTTAAGCTTAAAAACCTTAACATGAGATGCTTAAAGAGTTCTTTACACTGTGATGGTACGATCGTTGCTTATGTTTTTTAAGTGAGTTCAACGTTTTTTGAATAAAATCGGATTGACTTTTCAAACATATGTCAAAATAAAATTTAATTTAAATCAAAAGCACTAAGGAGAATTACTCGTAATATCGAGTTCGAAGCAAATCACCGCCAAAATAACTTTGTACCCCTTTTTTAAAGCCGTTTGTTGATGAATTTTTTTTTTTTTTTTTTTTTTTTATACTACTTAGGTGGCAAACAAGCATACGGCCCGCCTGATGTTAAGCAGTTACCGTAGCCTATGGACGCTTGTAATAGCAAAAGTATCACTTGCGTGTTGCCAACCCCATTTTTTTTTACTCCAGGGCTTTATGGTGGGAGTATCCCTGGGATAGGCATACGTTTCTTTCAAAACGCATCCCTAAATGAGCGCTGGAGACCTGTACTCACACACAGGAACACAACTACACCACTGTGTGTAGTTATTTGGCTGTGGTCTTCTGTAAGGTGGAGGTCCTTCCCCAGTCGGGCTTGCTCGCTAGTATGGTGCCCTACCTCTCTTAAATTTTAATAAAATACGCAACGCGTCTTCCATCAATTCTGTTAAAAAAGGTTTATGCAAAATTTGAAGTAGATTGGACCAAGAAATCTCGTTGTCCTATACAAACGCTGCCCCCCTTTTCATCCCCTTAAGGATAGAATCTCGGGAAATCCTTTCTTATCTGACGCCTACGTTTTAAAAAGTATATAGCTTGAATGTTTCAAGTCTCTACGATCAGCGATTTAGGCTGTGCATTGATCCGTCAGTCAGTCATTAAGAATAAAGCATTTTGTATGTATGTATAGATACGAGTACGTAATGAAAATATTAATAACCTGAATAATAAATAAATTTAAAGTCATAAATAGAAAACAATGTTGTTCAAAGCTGATAATGTGGTGCTTTATAGATTACTGTAACCACGCACACAAAAAGCAATGTTATTAAATTGAGGTTTCATTCAGTCATTTCGTAGAACTGAACTGAAATTTAAAACGTTATTTTAAACGAAAAAGCTTTAACTATCCCTCGGGCTATTTATAGCCCGAGCACATCTAGTATGACGTATTTAATAAAGTTTACATCGTTTACACACACAATGAGAGCGCAAATTAAACACGTAGAAATGTATCGTCAGTTTCAGGAAATTGTGCACCGACAATTAAAAACATTAAACTTTGAAAGCTTATTTTCAATAGAAAATGAAATGCTTTATGAGAAGAATTTTCTGCTTTTCATGCAGTAAATTACTTCATATGAACTGATGCGGCAAATGAAGTCCTGTCCCAAATTTTAAATTATAGTTGTGAGTTTCATTAAAACACATTTAAAACTCAGTTTGCTGATCACTTTGAATTTAAACTTACAAAATATTTTATTCTCTAAAAACTTTGTTAAAAGGGAAAAATGTGGTGAATTTTCAGCCTATTATGAGGCTCAAGGGATTAATGATGTTTCATAATTATCTCAATAGCAGCACAGCGTCTGAATTTGTGCTCCGAATATGGCAATAAGTTACATGCCTGGTGAAACTTGGTAGTTATACCCCACCACCTTTGGAATGGCGTTCTAAAATTGTTTAAAGAGAATTAGCAACACGTGTAAGCGGTGGTAGATGAATGGGAAAGTAACCGACTTGTTACTACAAGTCGGTTACTACCAGAGTATGACTTTTGGCGGCTTCACGCGCGAGTTCTACACGCTCCGTCTATCTTATTCTATTAGTCTGAGGTTCCGGCTTCATCATCAGTTAATTTCAATTGTACCATGTGCTTAATAAACTTAATGAGTGAGTGTATAGAGTAATTAAATAAATAAATAAATAAATCGAAACTTGAACGATGTAGTAGAGTTCCAGTGTGTGAGTACTAGGCTCCAGCGCTCATTTAAGAGTGCGTTTTGAAAGAAACGTATTCCTATCCCATACTCCCATCTTAAAGCCCTGGTGTAAAAAATGGGTTGGCAACACGCAAGTAATACCTCTCATATCGCGAGCGTCCATAGGCTACGGTAACTGCTTAACATCAGGCGGATCGTATTCTTGTTCGCCACCCAAGTAGTATTAAAAAAAAACAGTTATAAAAATAAGTAAATATCTAGATAATATTAACAGATCTTCTTATTAATAAGTACAAGCTTATTCGAATGAAAACTAATAAAATATTTGTACTTTGAGCCTTTGAGCTCTGCCAGATTAGTTGCCATCTTGTATTGCGCTGTTTTTCTATCTGATATAATTATGTTATGAACTTCTAATTGGATTTCTTAATGCGAAGAAATTTCAAAGATAAACATTTATTTAGATGTAGACAAAACAATAAGGCCAGGTTAGTAAATAAATCAAAGATTATCAGCAAATATTAAGTGGTGGTGGCCGAGTGGGAAAGTAATCGACTTGCACGCAATAGGTCCGAGTTCGATCTCGGGTACCAATGTGGATTTCACTTGGTGGAGTTTATATGTATTAATCAAAATGATTCGTCATCTGCTAATGGTGAAGGAAAACCTCATGACGAAACTCTTAGAATTACAAGAACTCTTAGACGTGCGTTCGAAAGAAAGATTTTCGAAATAACGAACGTCGCAATAACGTCATTCGATAAAGAGTTTTTCGATATAACGTGCTTTCGAAAAAAACGTCAAGTCATAAAAAAATCGAAATAGCGTGCGTCGCAATAACGTCATTCGAAATTTATATATAATCTGAATCTCGGAAACGGCTCCAACGATTTTCATGAAATTTAGTATGCCGGGAGTTACGGGGACGATTAATCGATCTAGCTAGGTTTTATTTTTAGAAAACGTTAAAATAAATAAAGGTTAGGTAACTAATCTATCGACTCAGGACAATCCGACTCGAATTAGTGACGACTCCCGTCCAGCCTTATGACCGGTAGTTTTTTCTTTTTTTATACTACTTTGGTGGCAAACAAGCATACGGCGCGCCTGATGTTAAGCAGTTACCGTAGCCTATGGACGCTAGCAATACGTTTCTTTCGATAGGATTTTCGAAATGGGTCCCTCGGATTTATCACGACAAACTGGTTTAACCATACCCATTCTTTATATTATGGTTTAACTATAGTGTAAGGAAGTTTACTATGCAGTAAAGACATTGTCAAATTAGAAAAGCAAATGTATGGGATTTGACGTACGTTTACGACATTATTTACTTACGTCAAATCCCATACATTAATTTTTTTGACTTTTTCATTCGACTACCGTAAATGCCACTTGTCTAGAGGGGCAGGACGGACCTATTCAGACAGCAAACAAGTCCCTACGGACTGGCAGAACCAAGAGCGCCGCGCGCCGTCCCGATGAGAGTTATTTACCTATTTTGATATAATAACAATAATATCCTCATAACTTTATTTTGGTCACGGCGGCTAATCTCAACGGAGACTAGCCATTTGCGCGGAAGATATTATAATGCACAAGTGTATGTGCAAACACAAGTTATAAAGAGTTATTAGGTTTCTAAAGGATCGGCAACGCGCGAGTGATACCCCTGGTGTTGCAAGCGTCCATAAGCTACGGTAACTGCTTACCATCGGGCAGGTCGTATGCTTGTTTGCCTCCTTGGTAGTATAAAAATTCCCTCACTCTCATAGTCCGATGGGACGGTAATCCGTCACGACCGAAGAGAGAGCATTATAGCGATAAGCGTTGAATGAACGAACTAGTTAATACTACCGTCGACGTACAATGAACAAATCGACCTACGCGGTCCATCAACGACACAGTCAACGATGAACGAACTTAAAGCGGCTACTTTCAGTTTACACAACGTTCAACGCTACTGTAAACGCAACGAGACGTCGCGTGAATATAGTCGGTTAATAGTTTTATTCAGACTGTTGATACGACAGTCTATCGACTCATTCATCTAATTGTCAACTCATTGAATCTACTCTTAAAGCTCAATTTTGATTGCATGGATTTTCATTTCAGCTGTGGACGGTGTCGTAATAGTCCATGCAAACAAAAGTGGACTTTAAATGTAATGTACATGAGTTGATAATTAGGTACCTACTTACATTATCGTCGATACAACTGATGTTTATACAGAATGTCTGAATTCATTAGTCTAGTCGATCGAATCGAAAAAACCTAATTATTTTTGTTTTGAAGTGAAAAGTTCTTTCAGCACGGTACGCATATTTTTAGATGAGATAAAATCTCTGGCTTCGCGACACCGTTACGAGACGCAGCTTGACATATGCGAAAAATCTTTTTTCGACTTACTTCGTTATTAAAGCAAAGAGGCGATATATGTATATGCATGTACAAATAGCAGATCGCGAACGCGGCTAGATAATTTAAAAAAAAATTGCAGCGAAAACCGACATCCACGCGGGCGGATCCGCGGGCAACAGCTAGTATATATATGTCGACGCGCAGGCAAACCAGTGTCTTAGTGTTGTAATTTAATACGGTCGACTGAATAGAATTAGTTTTTGTTAAGTACAGTTTTTGTTACTTTAGTTTTAAAATCATAATGGTCACTTTTTGTGTTGTATAATAAACTGCACAGATGTTTGTTGCGACCCTTCCAAGAGGGCTATTGAAATATTTCGTAGAAGAGACGGTAACATGTGCATTTGCAAAACATGTGCTTTACCGAACGTAGTCGTGGGTCGCCCTATAATAAAAACATTAAAAACTATTTTTTGCGCTCTAAAGACCCAAAGAGAAAACTGGGCGAGAGCAAGGGGCATTCTATCCTGAGCCATTGCGAAGTATAGGCGCGACCTACGAACACGTTCCTCTCCGCGAAACTTAATATTGTTAGTAATATTGTAAGATCGACCCTTGTATGTACCAGTGCTATTTCAAAGACTATTATAATTACCATTATTGTGAATATCTATTGAAGTCACGTTACCCATAACGCCCAATAATAACGACTGCTGCTACAGTAACGACACGAAGATTCCCACCTTTTACGCTTCGATATCAGAAGTGGGATTCGCGTGACTCAGAAGAAAGAAAATATGCCGCGTGGAAGAGCAAGTATAGTGACAAGCGAAGAGGACAACTCGCAATGGAAATCAATGTTAGAGGCGCAAAATGATAATTTGCGGGCACTTATCAAAACCCTGCATACGCCGGCAATGAGCAGATCACTCAACCTTGTCTCATGACCAGCATTCAATCCCGATCGCCCAAACTCCGATGCGCTGTCATGGTGTACGTTTGCAGAACTGTGTCTACAAGATGATTTACTGGAGAAGAAAACCAACATGCTTCAAGTGCGAACTAGCAGGCCACATCGCCCCGCAGTGTAAGAACCAGATATGGGAGCATCGCCTGCCGACAGCGGAGCACCACGTGCCACCGAGCAGAAACGTCGCATCAATATCTGCTCCACTAATCATGACGGTCAGTCGTTCCTTTTTTATTTTGATTCTGGTGCCGAATGTTCCCTGATTAGGGAAAGTATTGCAAATAAACTCTACGGGAAACGTTTGGCGTCTCTGGCCACCTTGGTAGGCATTGGTGATGCGGGCGTGCGTGGCATTTATCAGATAATGTCTAAAGTTAGAATGGTATGGAGTGGAGGACTCTTTGTTGTACACCAGTTACATATGAAAGTTAACATATGATATTAAGATATTATATTATTTCATGTTTTACCAGATGCAGCGATTAATTATGATATTATAATTGATCAAGGATTTTTTGTAGAAATATCTAGCAATACATATTCTATTAAAAAGGTGCAAATACTCAACTTATGCGAAGTAAGTAAACAAGTATGTACTTTCAATTTAAATGTTAACGATGTAAACGGAGAACATCGTGAAAAAAATCTATAATCGTCAATATTCGACGTCTTTTGTCGAAGAGACCCCGTCTGGACGATGGACGTGCCACTGTTGGCAAAATAGATATACGAAAAATTGACCATAACCAAGAAATATTTAATTCGTCAGAAAATTATGACTCAATTGACCACTACACCTATTCTTATGTTATTTGATTCCAATTTTCCGATCGAGCTACATACAGATGCCAGTTCGGAGGTATACGGTGCGATACTTATGCAAAAGAAACAACACGTTGTTGCCTGCTATGCTAAAAAGACGAGTTATATAGAGTCACGGTATCATTCGTATAAACTCGAAACTTTAGCTGTCGTAAACTCAATTAAACATTTTCGTCACTTTTTACACGGTAGGACATTCACGGTAATTACAGACTGTAATTCTTTGTGAGCGTCACCTAATAAGCTTGATTTAACAGCTTAGTCCACAGATGGTGGGCGTTTTTACAATATTTATGGAAATTATACATAGAAACGGAAGTAATATGTCACACGTAGATTTCCTATCTCGAAATCTACTACCTTCGGAAAATCACCAACAGAGTAAAACAAAAGAGAGTGAATTTATTAGAGATTTCATAGGCCTGGTTACTAGCTGAATAACGGCAGGATTCAGTAATAGTTGATTTAATAACAAAAATAAATAGTGACGAAATAACTAACGATTTGCTAAACTCATTGATTGATGCATTCACAAAATATGTTATACTACAACATTTTGTGCGTATAAATACAGCGAGTGCTGTCGAAGCTTTATAGTATGTACACTTATTTGGGGCCCCGTCTCGCGTTATAGCGGACCAGGGTAGGTGTTTTGCAAATAAAGATTTTCAGGATTTTTGCCATAGACACAATGTAATGTTACATCTAATAGCTACTGGTACATGCCGTGCAAATAGGAAAGTCGAAAGAGTAATGAGTATCTTAAAAAAAAAAACATGCCGAATGCTGTAGAAGTAAAATAAGATAGGACGTGGCAAGATGCCAAGCAAGTTACTATTAATTCGACAATTGATCATGTGGCCAAAGCGAGTCCAATAGAAGTGCTTATTGGAAAATTGGCGCAACATTTTACCTTATTAGCTCTTGGTAACCAAGACGAATCAGAGATTATCTTAGGCGAAATTAGAGATCAACTAAGGTGAAATCTGAGATTAACTTAGATGAAATCAGAGAAAGAGCGGTAACTCTAATAGTAAAAATGCTCAGTTGGATAAGTCAAAAGCAAAAATTTCCAAATTTTCTGTTGGCGACTTTGTGTTAGTGGAAAACCACGAGAGAAATCAAACAAAATTAGATACTTAATTTAAAGGCCCATTAAAAGTTGTTGCAATACTTGAGGGCGTTAGATATTTGTTGAAAGCTTTGAATAGTAATATAACCTATTAGCATGCACACGACCGTGTACGTTCAATGCCAGACTTTTAGGTTTCCACAGAACTAGATTATTTTTCTGAAGTTAGTAGCGACAAGTCAGGTCTAACCGTTGTCGACGCTGTCGAATACTAGTAATAAAGTATTTGAAATACTATGAGTTGTTGTTCTGAGAATGACCTGTTAATACAAGATTAATGTGAATATGATGTTTACGTGACTTATGTGTTGTGATCACTCACCGTCGATCGTAGGTCATATTCCTAACCCAGTCTAGCTGGTGTCGGAGACTGCGCGGCGGCGGTGGGTGGCAAGGGCTGAGCCGTGTGCTCGTGTGGGACTGAGTGTCCATGTTATGGCCAGTGTGCCAGTGAGAGCCGTGTGCTCGTGTGGGACTGAGTGTCCATGTTATGGCCAGTGTGCCAGTGAGAGCTGTGTGCTCGTGTGGGACTGAACGTCCATATTGTGGCCAGTGTGCCAGTGAGAGCTGTTTGCTCATGTGGGACTGAGTGTCCGTGTGATGGCTTGCGAGCCTATGTGGGCTACGTGCCCGGGTGGGTTGTGTACCCTGTAATGGTTGTGTTACCAGTGTTAGTCAGAGGACCTGATGGGGTTGTGAGCTAATATTGGCCGGTTCCTCAAGCAATGACAAAGCACTGGGCTGCGTGCCCTGTAGTGGCCGTTATGCCAGTGTTAGTCAGCGAGGTTGATGGGATTGTGTGCTACATATGGGCCGGTTCCTCAGGTACCGACGAAGCGCTGGGATGCGTCCTGTTATGTCTGTTATGCCAGTTTTAGTCAGAGGTCCTGACGGGATTGTGAGCTACGTAGTGGCCGGTTCCTCAGGTACTGACAAGGCGCCCTTAGTGTTATAAAAGTCACATAAACACAAAGTTATTATGTTTTAAAAAACCTTGGTTAATTAATGATCGTGGTCTTAATTATAACAACATACTAATAGCAAAGAATTGATATTTGTTGATAATTGACAATGTGGAAACCTAACAGTCAAAATTTAAATGTTAACAGCAGGATAGCCGAGTGGTATCTACAAAATAAAATATGTTTGTAGATGAGGCTAGAAAGCAATAGACATAGCACACGAGGACGTGTGATAGTCAGGATCGCCGTGTCGACGCGCAGGCAAACCAGTGTCTTAGTGTTGTAATTTAATACGGTCGACTGAATAGAATTAGTTTTTGTTAAGTACAGTTTTTGTTACTTTAGTTTTAAAATCATAATGGTCACTTTTTGTGTTGTATAATAAACTGCACAGATGTTTGTTGCGACCCTTCCAAGAGGGCTATTGAAATATTTCGTAGAAGAGACGGTAACATGTGCATTTGCAAAACATGTGCTTTACCGAACGTAGTCGTGGGTCGCCCTATAATAAAAACATTAAAAACTATTTTTTGCGCTCTAAAGACCCAAAGAGAAAACTGGGCGAGAGCAAGGGGCATTCTATCCTGAGCCATTGCGAAGTATAGGCGCGACCTACGAACACGTTCCTCTCCGCGAAACTTAATATTGTTAGTAATATTGTAAGATCGACCCTTGTATGTACCAGTGCTATTTCAAAGACTATTATAATTACCATTATTGTGAATATCTATTGAAGTCACGTTACCCATAACGCCCAATAATAACGACTGCTGCTACAGTAACGACACGAAGATTCCCACCTTTTACGCTTCGATATATATATATATATATAGTCTTTTTTTATACTACTTGGGTGGCAAACAAGCATACGGCCCGCCTGATGTTAAGCAGTTACCGTAGCCTATGGACGCTTGCAATACCACAGGTATCACTTGCGTGTCGCCTACCCAATTCTTTAAACCAAGGTTTTAAGATGGGAGTATAGTATAAACGTATCCCTAGATGAGCGCTGGAGACCTTTACTCACACACAGGAAAATAAATACACCGCTGTATCCTTCCCCAGTCGGGCTTACTCGCTAGTATGATGCCCTCTATCTTCCTTTTACTATGGTATTATCTAGTCTACCTTACACTATAGTATTACCATGCACATCTATCGATCGACCGGCTTTACTTTACGGATTACCTAGCCATGAAAGCCTTCAATATATGTATGTACAATATGATACTATCTACCTAGGCTACCAGCTACAGCCAAGTTATCTAAATATAGACGACCTAGATAGACCTGCAGGTTAGTCTATTTGAACAGTATTGATTTGACTTAACAAGTTAATATTAATTATCTAAATGGGTTCTATTTGGTAGGTAGTAAATATATTATACTAGTTGTTGCCCTCGGCTCCGCCCGCGTGGATTTCTGTTATCGCTGTAAAAAGTAGCCTATGTGTTATTCCAGACCAAAATCTATCTCTGCCAAATTTCATCTAGATCCGTTCAGTAGTTTTTACGTGAAATAGTAACAAACATCCATGCATCCATTCTTACAAACTTTCGCATTTATAATATTAGTAAGGATGGAACAAGCTTAGGATCGAATGCTATGGAAATCTGCTGGGAGAATTGCCTGCAGAATCAATAAAATACGAGAGGCATTGGCCTGAAACTTTATTCACCGTTTAGTACCATACAGATTAACTATAGTGTAAAATAGAAAATAGAAATATGTTTTTATCAATGTAGGTATCCTTCACAATAGATGTTTCGTATTTAAATTAGTTCGCTACATTTTACCCAAAAGTATACAAAATTATAGGCCGCTAATAAAACTAAAACTTATTCTTATTCTATCTAAATTATTAATTAATTATTTTGGGGTTGAAACGCTTGGGCCGTGGGGTGCTAGTGCTCGCGGTCTTTTTAAAGATTTGTCCAAGCGTTTAGTCGACGCTTCACGTGACCAGAAGGCTGGCCTATATTTGGTTCAAAGAATAAGCATTGCGTGGCAATGCTGCCAGTCTGCTGGGCACGTTTTCAGTAGACATCGATGCGGAGGAATTTTACGACGCGTATTAAGTGTTTCTCCAACCCTCCTTAGTGTTGTGAATTTTACGACGCGTATTAAGCGTTTCTCCAACCCCCCTTAGTGTTGTGAATTTTACGACGCGTATTAAGCGTTTCTCCAACCCCCCTTTGTGTTGTTTTTTATTTTTAGAAATTAGTTTTGGTTTAATTTGTGTAAATATAGTTTTAGATGTAATATTATATTTAATTATTTAAAATAAAATCATCATCATCATCTCAGCCAAAAGACGTCCACTGCTGGACATAGGCCTCCCCCAAGGATTTCCACAACTCTTGATCCTGAGCCGACCTTGTCCATTGGTTGCCCGCAACCTTGTTATTATTATTTAACATTAAATTATATGGATTAGACATTAATATAAATTATATAAACTAAATATCATAATTAATACATCAATTATTATTAGAATCTATAAATTCAGTCGTGGAGTGGAAACAGTTTTTTATTAAATATATTTTAAGTAGTTTTTTTAAAAATAGGCATATCTAGTTTCTTAGTGTCTCGAGGTATTTTATTATTTATATAATAATGGAGCCATGCGATATCATACTTTTACGGAGGATTTTTGGACGTATGGAAATATAAAATGGCGTGAGTGAGGATTACGTGTGTCCCATGTCGGAGCGTTGATTCGATACATATTATTACTAGCTGTTGCCTGCGGCTCCGCCCGCGTGTATGTCGGTTATCGCTGTAAAAAGCAGCCCTTGGGTTGTTTCAGACCATAATCTATCTCTGTGCCAAATTTCATCCAGATCCGTTCAGTAATTTATACGTGAAAGAGTAATAAACATCCATCCATTCATCCATTCTTACAAATTTTCACATATATAATATTAGTAAGGATAATACCTAAGTACCTGAATGACCGAGCTTTGCTTGGTTTTTTTTTGTATATCTAAATCTTTAGAGCCGTTTCTGAGATTCAGATTATTTTATATATACAATAATTGCTCTTTTAAAGGTATTCGATTATTGAAATTACCGTTTTTTAAAAATGAAACCTAGATCGATTAATCGCCCCCGAAACCCCATGCATACTAAATATGCATGAGGTTTCGGGGGCATACTAAATAATCGTTGGAGCCTCGATCGATCGAGATTCAGATTATATATAAATACTAGTGGCCCGCCCGAATTCACCCGGGTTAAACTATTTTCAGCTGAACTTTCTTAATTTTTCTTCTGACATCAACGAACAAAATAAAAAAAGAATTAGCGAAATAGGTTCAGCTGTTCTCGAGATTTGTGCTTAGCAACACATTCAACGATTCATTTTTATATAACAGATGCACAAGAATTGCTCGTTAAGCGGTTTAAAAGTATTAAATTATATACACCTTAACCTACGGATTAACAATAAATCTCGCGGAGACGATTTTGCGCATAACAAGCCCTAAGGCGCTTATACAAATGGAATGCAAATAAAAAAAATACCTAAAATACGGCATTCAAATGATAATTATATTTTGTGAAATGCATTAACTGTGGCTGTTTATATATTATGTTAATAACTACTTACTTAAGTAGGTAATAGTTTTAAGGGAGGTCACCATACTAGCGAGCAAGCCCGACTGGGGAAAGACCTCCAACTTTCCGGGTTCCAGTAGGTAATGTTTTTGTCAATAAAATATAGCCTATGATACTCACGAATTACGTGGCTTTCTATTGGTAAAAGAATTTTCAAATTCGGTTCATTTAATCTAGAGATTATCCTCTACATCGGCATAAACTCACAAACTCTACCTCTTTATAATCCTAAATAAAATAGGTATGTACATATATGTAAATTACTAGGGGTCGCCCGCGACTTCGTCCGCGTGGTAATTTGGAATATTTTCCCCGAGTTTGCAACATATCTCACTACTACTTCGCTCCTATTGAACATAGCGTGATGTTATATAGCCTATAGCCTTCCTGGATAAATGCACTATCAAAAAACAAAAAAATATTTTTTTTAATCGACCTAGTATCTACTTTCTGAGATTAGCGCGTTCAACCAAACAAATAAACAAACTCTTCAGCTTTATAATATAGTATAGATATGTCACGTTATTTGTCCACTATGGACTTCTTAACTACTGAACCGATTTTAATAAAATTTTGCACACTGTGTGCATGTAGTTTTATCCAACTTAAAAGATAGGATAAGGGGCTTCAATTTAACCCAGGCAAAATTGAGGCAGGTCGGGCGTATACTTCTTTTTTTTGTATATATATAGTATAGATATTACAAATTCGAAGAAAGGCATTTTGAAAGTTTTTCTAAGTAACAGAATAGACCGACCAAGCAACCCGCATTCATAGAATACGGGTGTGTCGGTGCATGAATATTGAATGCAAGTATTTGCGCCCGATAAATGCATCACTCGGCTCAAGCAAATGTTTGTTCTGATTAAACTAAGTGCTACTCTATTATAGTAACGGTCTGTTAAACCCTCAAATATGTTGATTCTCGGATATTGTAAATCTTTGTTGTAGAGTATGTTGTTTACTCACGTTATCACACTGGCTCGACAATGCCCTGTACTTGGTAATCGGTTTTAAAGCTCACTCCCCAGCTCACATACCCGCCTGTGGCTTACCCTTTGCCGCGCTTTTGTGCAACTGTCACAGTGACGTTTAGTTAACCGATACAGCCAATACAGAGCCTCTAGACAAGTGGCATAAACGGTAGTCGAATCGAAAAGTCAAAAAAACAAATGTATGGAATTTGACGTAAGTCTACGATTTAATGTCGTAAACTTACGTCAAATCCCATACATTTGCTTTTTTCAATTCGACTATCGCTTATGCCACTTGTCTAGAGGGGCTGGTACACACAAGACAGCATATGCATGCTTTAGCGCATACACAACAATCGTCATAGACGGAAAAGGGTTATCGATATCCAGCCAAAAGACGTCCACTGCTGGACATAGGTACGCCTCCTACAAGGCTTGTCCATCCACCGCAAACTTTACTAGGTCGAAAGTTGTTGGAGACCTGCTAAGGTTTTATAATATGTAAATTGCAGCAAAATGTACATCATACTATTATTTTTATCGCTCTCGATTGGTACTCGGCACGATTAGGTTTGACGGAATCTGTTTGCATGCCAAGTTCCTTACTTAATTTTAACGTAAAAAGATTGTAACTATTTGGCAATTAAAAAGATTGGCCTGAGTGTCTTGCTAATTCTTCTCATGGCTTCACGCCAGCGAACTAGTCGTAGGTAAATTAGCGGACATCATGTTTATGCTTACTCATAATTTATGACCTTCATAAGTGATAGGTCGTAACCTAAATGAATATTTTTTTATAAAGCAAGTGACGTATTTTAGATTGTCATTATCGCGCTTTCAATATTGCTGTCAATTTCATTTTATATATTCAATAATATTTTTATCTTTACTTATTTATAGATTTTTTTTTAAATTTCATTTCATCATATTTTCTTAATTTTTTACTGTTAGGTCAACAAATTTAAAATTATCTTTTATTTTATTGCTGTAGGTACTTGTGTGTGTGACCCTATAAATAACTAAGAATTGTAGGTAGGTACAGATTAGTAATACTAGGCGATAGAACAATTATGATAGTTCACATTTGTGCTAAGACAATTTTAAGAGCTGAACATTCATACAAACAAGAAATATTTCTGCATGAAGTTTATTAATAACAAGCTGTGGCCTGATGTCAGTTGTCGCTATAAAAAGTAGCCTATGCGTTATTCCAGACCATAATCGATCTCTGTGCCAAATTTCATCCAGATCCGTTCAGTAGTTTTAACGTGAAAGAGTAACAAACATCCATCCATGTGTGAAAGATTATATGGGGATAGCAGCTATCCCCATATAGCTGCTATAGTTATCAGATTTACAGTAAAATACTGAACACGCGAACGAACTCGTAGGCAGCAGCTAGTTAGTAAAATGTATAGCTGTACAATTTTCGAAATCAGTACCGAGCAACGGTCAAAAGCAAACATGAATAACGTCAGGTGTTAAACTCAAACAAACGGACACACGACATCAATGTCAAACACAAACTATTCCACGGACGGCATTGCATTCGATTGACTTGTTTTGAATCTCAAAGGGGCCATTTCATGTTGGTAACCCTTTGAGGCATTCCATGTCACCAAATTTACCGATGTACAATCAGTCAAACTCGCATGTGCCGTTATTAAACCGGCCGTAACGGTCAATATTGCTTAACTATAACGTTACTAGCGGCCGATAGCCGACTTGGACGATAGTACCAATGCAAATATTTGAATGTCAGATATGTGAATACTCGTATGTAGTGATGCTGCTGTGGTAGGTACCTTAATTGGAGTCTATCGAAGCATATCTTCATCCTTGTTGATATATTATATTGAGTGCTTGTTTGCTACCCAGTTAGTAAACTAGGTGGCAAACAAGCATACGGCTGACTGATTTGAAGCAGTTACCTTAGCCTATACAATTGTCTATGAGAGAGAGGTTAGGCCTTAATTAAGTCACGCTGGCCTAATGCGGGTTGGTGAATCAGACTTGGGGTTAGGTACTTCACGATATTTTCTTTCACCGTTAGCAGATGGTGAATCATTTGATTAGTACATATAAACTCCACAAAGTGAAATTGCCCGGGATCGAACTCGCATCTCTTGCGTGCAAGTCGGTTACTTTCCCACTTGGCCACCACTGATCTATTTTTGTGGCCACCACCGTTTACCATTCCTGTGGACGCTTGCAATACCAGAGGTATCACTTGCGTATAGCCAACCCATTTTTTTACACCAAGGCCTTTGTGTAAAAAAAAGTGTAAAAAGTAAGAATCTTTTTAGATGGGAGTATCCCTGGGATAGGAATACGTTTATTTCAAACGCATCCTTAAATTAGCACTGGAGACGTTTACTCACACACAGGAACACAACTACACCGCTGTGTGTAGTTATTTGGCTGTGGTCTTATGTAAAATGGAAGCTTATTAGGTCCTTTCCCAGTCGGACTTGCGCGCTAGTAAAGTGCCCTACCTTTTTTCTTCATATTGCTATATTTTTGTAAAAAAAAATATCCTTCGTATTTTTTTTCTTTTTATACTACCAAGTAGGCAAACAAGCATACGGCCCGCCTGATGGTAAGCAGTTACCGTAGCCTATGGACGCTTGCAACACCAGGGGTATCACTCGCGCGTTTCCGACTCTTTAGAAACCTTATAACTTCTTTCTTGAAGAACCCCATGCTATAGTCTCTCGGGAAAACCTCATTATGCAAGCACGGGTGATTTCGAACCAATTCCATCAGATTTTTTGTCATAATATTTCACACGTGTAGTGGACGTCAAAGTTAAACTTATTTCCAAATATAAAGTCAGGTGTCAAAGCTACCTAGTGCCGCACCTCGTCAGAGATTCACATGCAAGCTACCTTTGTTTGACCGCTGCTTGTAGTGACAATCTAGCACCGGCGTTTTCTGTTTGACCGCTCACTTTGTTACTGTAAATCTGTCATCGTACAACAAACAAAACGCTTTCAAAAATTTATGAAAAAGAGGTGTAAATGAAACCATTTTTTGTTGGCGTTTATAGACAAAAGACTGCCAAAAATACAGTATTAATCTACAAGATTAATACTGTATTTTTGGCAGTCATTCAATTCGAAATCATCGAATCAGCACCAAATTATTGAGATGTAACCACATCTCAATAATTTGGTGCTGATTCGATGATTTTTTTACAAACTATTTAGAATTACTATATAATTTATGACAAGACCATATTATCAAACACATCTTGTAGATTAATACTGTATTTTTGGCAGTCATTTAAAATTGAAGTCATAAAGTGGTTACTTTATGACTTCAATTTTTATCAAATAATACGCAAAAAAAAACAATATTTGAAGAAAACATACACCTATAATTTGGTAATATTAAATTTAGAATAAGTTAAAATTTTAATTTATTAAAAATTAATAAGACGTCCATTCACAGAGTAAATCTGTTTGTATCCCCGCGCTCGCCTAAAGAATTCGGTCGTGTTTGCTTCGCCCAAATGCTCAAGGTCGTTGGCGATATACCTAGCCTTAAGGTTTATTTATTTATTACTAGCTGTTACCCGCGGCTCCGCCCGCGTGGATGTATCACTGTAAAAAGTAGCATAAGTGTTTTTCCAGACCATAATCTATCTCTGTGTCAAATTACAAAGTTAAAAATACGAAAAATAAATTATAGGATATAATCCTTACTAATATTATAAATGTGAAAGTTTGTAAGAATGGATGGATGGATGGATGGATGTTTGTTACTCTTACACGTAAAAACTACTGAACGGATCTAGATGAAATTTGGATTGGTCTAGAATAACACATAGGCTACTTTTTGCAGCGATAACCGACATCCACGCGGGCGGAGCCGCGGGCAACAGCTAGTATAGAATAATGGCACAATTATTGCATGTTGCTATTGTTGGAGACTCGTAAAGCATTGTATATTTTTTATTTTAAATTTAATTTTGGAATCATGGTAGTTGTCAATATCAGATGCGGACTTGGATATTCGATTAAGTTCTTTGCAAATAAGGTTAAGGTGAATATGGACTAGAGTATTTTATCAAGCATTTCTGTGACGTCACGGCGTCCACCTTCACCAGCCTACCATAGCACGAGGCTTTATAAACCTAGGTCCCTCGCGGCCGCCGCTGCCCACTCTCGCTTGCGCATCATCGGCCAGTTAAGTGCTCCGCTTTTACTACGGGCCCTCGACATATCTTGTGCCTAGGACTTACGTCCCTGAGTGTTTAGTGTTCTCTGTTGTGTTGTAATATTGTAGTGTAAAATATATATATAAATATCTGTCTTATAAGTGTTTTCTTTGGTGTGATCCTAACCAGCCACGCGGGTCAACTAGCCCACGCGTTCGGACACACCCTAAATACACCCTTAAATGGTACAATACAGGTAAAAGCTCAGTATCCAAAGCATTTCCATGTAATGTAACGTTCCTGCGAATGCTTGGCGTAATGCTCACAGCGAGTGTGCATTTATTTCGTTGTACCGCGTTCATTCTACCTTGAAATGTCAGACCTACAAGGCTCGATGAAATGTTACACCAATACGCTCGTTGGTTTGTACAATTATTGTTGAAACAAAACAGCGAACGTGCTCGACGTCTGGTTCGTGAGGGTGTTACACTAGAACATATCATAGAGCGGCTCGGTAAATGCTCTAGTCTATACTCATCTTTAGGGCGAGGTCAAGCTAGCGTTGTGACGATGAAGCTTACTGTTTGACGATGCCTTTATATAATGTTACAAAATTATATAGACTACCGGCACTGGCAAATATGGGATACTCCTTAAAGCCCAGGTATAAAAAAAAATTGCACTCCGGGACACATCTGTCGGCACACAGATGTGAAAACACTAGGCAAAACAGTTGTTATAAATTTTATAGCAATAAATGTTTTTTTTATTTATCTAGACGCGTTCGCGGTCTGCTTTATTATGTACATGCATATATCGCCTCTTTGCTTTAAAAACGTGATAGTCGAAAACAGATTTTTCTGATATGTCAAGCTGCATCTCGTAACGGTGTCGCGAATCCAGAGATTTTGTCTCATCTAAAAATATGCGTACCGTGCTAAAAGAAGTTTCACTTCAAAATGAATTGGCAAGCGCAATGATACTTCTGGTATTGCAAGCGTCCATAGGCTACGGTAACTTTTTAACATCAGGCAGAGGTGCTTGTTTGCCACCCAAGTAGTATAAAATAAGTTGACAGCGCCTTACTTAATTTATTACGCTTACATATTTTTTTTGGCTGGCAAACAAGTATACGGCCCGCCTGATGTTAAGCAGTTACCGTAGCCTATGAACGCTTGCAATAACAGCGGTATCACTTCCGTGTTGCCAACCCATTTTTCCACATCAGGGCTTTAAGATGGAGTATTCCTGAGATAGAAATACGTTTGTTTCAAAACGTATTCCTAAATGAGCGCTGGAGACCTGTACTCCTACACAGGCACATAACTACACCGTTGTGTGTAGTTATTTGGCTGTGGTCTTGTGTAAGGTGGTCCTTCCCCAGTCGGGCTTGCTCGGTAGAATGGTACCCTACCTCTCTTAAATCTCAAATTATTTGTATCAACGCTCGTGTGAGGAAAATGCCTTCCTATTTCCAATCTTTTAACTTTGTCTAACAAAATTGTAAATAGACATGAACACCTACGACATTGGTAGGTAGGAGCAGTAGTTTTGCCGCCATTTGTTCGCCCGAACAGGCCAAACGACCAAATTACAAAATTTATAATATTTCATTGGGCATTTGGCCCGCTCGGGCGAACAAATGGCGGGCGAAACGACCTATAACTCGTTTTTCCATGCAAATATATAAAAATATAGGAGTTTTTTTTTTTAAATTTAAAAAAAACAACTCCCGCACTAGAGAATAAGCTCTGTGTCGCGGGGGACTTTAGAAACGTACAATTAACGGACACAAATTACACTCAGACTCAGAATAACTCTTTGTAGGTCACACAAAGTTTTATCCCGTGTGGGAATTCAACCCACAACCTCGTGCACAGCAGGCGCATACTGCGGCCATTGGACTACCAAGGCAGTCAGATAATTCAGATAGTCAAATAACATTGTTATCGATTGAACACTAGAAGGTTACTAACTACCCAGTGATCGGCTACACCGCCTTTACACCACGACATACATTTTCATTACTCACCGTTATTACTGACCACGTAACACCCTCGACGGCGACGCAAATATCAGCCCCTCTAGACAAGTGGCATAAGCGATTGTTTCTGTTTCTGTCTACAGAATTTAATACATAATAGACACATACATTACATTTAGAATTGTTCTTATAATAATTTTAACAAAAAAAAAACCGACTTCAGTACGGCAAGTTGTAAAATTTTCAAATATTTGTTTGTTACAATCGAACAAAATCGACTGAGCGTCGGGCTGAACACAGGTCAAGTAGGTATTAAAAGCAATTTTTAATCTGTGCAATCCGCGCTCAATTCATTCACGTCATTATTTCTTATTAATAGTTGCTTAGCAACAATAACCGAAACTTATCTAGTCGCCATCAGTAAAATACTTATTATTGAAAAGTTCAGATGGCCATCTGTGGTCTTCTTCATCAGTTTTACTTCACCAAATTACACTTTCTGAATGCAAATGTTTGATTAGTTGTTAAAAATATTGAAATTGCTATATGTGTGCCTATAACTTTTGAGGAGTTCCCTCAATTCCTCATGGATTCCATCATCAGAACTTTCTTTTGATGATAATGGGACCAAACTGGAAGTATGTTCAGTCAGACAAAAAAAGAAATTTTCAAATCGGTCCATAAATGACGGAGTTATGTGGTAACAAACATTAAAAAAAAAAAAAAAAAAAAATACACCCGAATTGAAAACCTCCTCTTTTTGAAGTCGGTTAAAAATATATTTTGAGTAAAGAGTTCTCATTCTAATTCATGTGAATTAGAATGTGTAAAAACTACATGACGTGTAAAAACTACACTGCCGTGTATAGCTATTTGGCAGTGATCTCTGTAAAGTCGAGGTCCTTCCCTACTCAGGCTCGATCGCTAATCACCTGTCCTATTGATTTATTCACTTGATTTATGAAAATAAAGAAATGACTGTTTAGTTTTACATTTTCAATGACATGAAGTTTCAAAATAGAACTTGAATGAGTTTAGCCTTGCTGCACTTACAGTTTAATTAAATATTCAACAAGTAAACCACCGGTGTTGTGGCGAGAATCAGACGAGGCTTATGTCCAGCTTTAGACTGAGGCAACACTGATTGATTAATTGAAATGGACGGGTCCGTCTGAGAGTCTCGTTTTAATCGTTTAACAGAGCTAATAACAACCTCTCTGCATTACGGGTTCAATTCCTACCCAAAATAAATCTTTGTGTGGGTGTAATTTATCCTTACTAATATTATAAATGTGAAAGTTTGTGAGAATGGATGGATGGATGGATGTTTGTTACTCTTTCACGTAAAAACTACTTATGGGATCTGGATGAAATTTGGCACAGAGATAGATTATGGTCTGGAATAACACATAGGCTACTTTTTACAGCGATAACCGGCATCCACGCGGGCGGAGCCGCTGGTAACAGCTAGTAAAATATAAAACGATCTCATAATATTGTCGAGTCTTTAATACCATATATTTTCTCTAACATATTAATTCCTTTATCAATTTATTTTCTTAAATAAACTGTATGGCGAAACATGTGGGTTTGTAACAAAATACCATTGTTTCCAACTCTGTTGTTCTTGAGATTAGATCACTTTAGAATTGTGCAGGTAAATAGCAGAAGTATAATTCAATTGATGTAGCGAGCGAAATTCGCTGGCGTTTATAGTAGGTATGTATATATATATTTTTTTATGCAACTTTGATGGCAAGCAAGCTCACGGCCCGCCTGATGTGAAGCAGTTACCGTAGCCTATGGACGCTTGCAATACCAGAGGTATTATTATAGAGGCAAGTCACTTGCGTGTTGCCAATACATTTTTTTACACCAAGGCTTTGAGATCCCTGGGATAGGAATACGTTTCTTTCAAAATGCATCCTTAAATGAGCGCTGGAGACTTGTACTCACACACAGGAATACAACTACACCTCTGTGTATAGTTATTTGGCTATGGTCTTCTGTAAAATGGAGGTCCTTCCCCAGTTGGGTTTGCTCGCTAGTATGTGCCCTACCTCTCTAAAGTATAATCTTAATTCGAAGATAACTCTAGTATCGTTGATCGGCAACTGGTGAAATTTGGTAGGTGAATTACATTAAAATAATTATTGAGTTCAAACATGCGCCATATCAAGGGCTGGCTGAGATATTGGGGTAAACCACTAGTTATAATGAGCATTTATAATTTAGCATTGTCTTTGCAAAGAACGAGTATCTGCGGAACGTCTGAAAAAAAAGCGAGAGGCCTTTCATTGTTAGCCATTTTTATACCATTGCTGAGCAATCATCTTATCTTATCTAAAAATACTTGAGAATGTTATCAGGTTATATATAATTTCTCTCAGCACATGCATGCTCAGGCTAAAGCATGGGGTTCTGTAAGAAATGAGTATAAGGTTTTTAAAGGGTCGGCAACGCGCAAGTGATATTCCTGGTGTTGCAAACGTCTATAGGCTACGGTAACTGCTTAGCATCATGCGGGCCGTATCCTTGTTTGCTTTCTTAGTACTATAAAAAAGTAGAATCGCCGCAATTTTAACTTTACTGTAATATAAAAAGTTTGTTGACTAGAGAACAATATGATATAGATAACAATGTATAATTCCACATTGGTATCGTAGCAGGAATATTTTTTACCAATTTATTTATTTAGATATAAATAAGCAGGCACATGAATTCGGACCACAATGAGCCCGCATAAAAAAACAAAAAAATATTTGTCATTTTATTTTTTCTTTTCTAGAACGATCGATTTACGACTATATGTTTAGTGAACACACTGCCATACGCATTTGTAGTGGCTGTATTGTTCCTATTTTAAAAATCCCTTTCAAGTATTCAGTTACAACATTAATGGACGCCATTGTTTGTGATGTCTAGGAAAATGTAGATAATAGTTATCAATGGAAAAACCCTAGACTATACCTAATTACAGTTAGAGAGCTTCAATACGTGTTAAGAATTGTGGTTAGAGGGAGTGTAAAGTCGTTATATTACGGTTCGCCTTGATTTTATAATTCTACTATAAAATACTAGGGGTCGCCTGCGACTTCGTCCGCGTGGTAATTTGGAATATTTTCCCCGATTTTGCAACATATCTCACTACTGATCCGCTCCTATTGATCATAGCGTGATGTTATATAGCCTATAGCCATCCTGGATAAATGCACTATTCAACAAAAAATGTTTTTTTCTAATCGAACCAGTACTTTCTGAGATTAGCGCGTTCAACCAAACAAACAAACAAACAAACTCTTCAGCTTTATAATATTAGTATAGATTCATATTTATACAAATTGCGAACCTCCTACCTTAAAATAAATAAGAGGATGTTTAAAAGAGGCATCATACTAACGAGCAATCCCGACTGGAGAAGTACTTCCACCATACAGAAGACCACAGCACGAATGCGTTTTGAAAGAAACGTATTCCTATCCCAGGGATTTTTTTTTTTTTTTTAATACTACTTGGGTGGCAAACAAGTATACGGCCCGCCAGATGTTAAGCAGTTACCGTAGCCTATGAACGCTTGCAATAACAGCGGTATCACTTCCGTGTTGCCAACCCATTTTTCCACACCAGGGCTTTAAGATGGAAGTAACCCTGGGATAGGAATACGTATCTTTCAAAACGCATTCCTAAATGAGCGCTGGAGACCTGTACTCACACACAGGAACACAACTACACCGCTGTGTGTAGTCATTTGGCTGTGGTCTTCTGTAAGGTGGAGGTCCTTCCCCAGTCGGGCTTGCTCGCTAGTATGGTGCCCTACCTCTCTTTATACTCCCATCATAAAGCCCTTCTAGTATTGCAAGCGTCTTTAGGCTACGGTGACTGCTTAACATCAGGGGGGCCGTATGCTTGTTTACCACCTATAATCTAAGTAATATAAAAAAAATCTTACGTACCGTACAGCTCTGTCCCGTCCCATCTAAACATTTCCGTAGTTTGCCACGGGAAATCGAAAAATTTCAACATGGAAGACAGCGTGAAATGTCAACAAAGTGGAACGCTACGTATTTTCCACACTCAAAATTACATTTCACTTGCTATAAAATAAAAATAAAAATGGCAGGAGGGTTTCGAAACTAGATAAATCTGTATATATTTAGAAGATAGGCAAGCAAGCCCTACTGGGGAAGAATCACAAGACCACAACCAAATAACTACACACATCAGTGTACTTGTGTTCCTGTTTGTTATCTCATTTAGAGATGCTTTTTGAAAGAATCGTTTTTATATCCCAGGGATACTACATATATGGAGGGGCTCATAGCTAGGTGCACTCGCTGTTCGGTAAACGATCAGCGGGTTGAGCTACCTAGGGCGCGGTAACCCTATAGATGGGTGACCGCATAGTAGTATTTTATCTGAGCGTCTCCGTGCTTCGGAGGGCACGTTAAAAGTCGATTCCGACTGTTATCAGTCGTTAAATCACGACAGAGGCCTAAATATGGGCGATCTAAATAACTCTGTCACCAGGTTGGCCACTAACCATACGATAAAGAAAGACTACCTAGTAGTAGTACAAAGAAAAAGTGATAGATGAAATGAAGCTTCTTTCGGTTATAGACATTTATTCTCAAAAAGAATTACAGAAATTCACAACATGAGAATATAAAATTATCATGAAATATTATATCAACTACTATATATAAATTGTCCGTGTGGTGACGGATTTAGAATACAAATGTCACCACCCCATTCCATCCTGTGGGTGTCGTAAGAGTCGACTAAGGGAGCAAGTCAGGCAGACAATATCCACTGCAAGAGAGGGAAAACTCGAAACAAAACCCTATACCAACCCGTCTGGCCAGCGTGGTATAGTAGGCTAATATCCCTCCAAATTTATGGAGGAGACCCGTGCCCAGCAGTGGGACTTTTATGAGTTGAGATGATGATGATGATGATGATTATATCAACATGAATTAACATGAAATATCTATAGTGTGCCAGCGAGCCATACGTACGCGATGTAGGCTCCCGGCCGGCTGATTCTCTAAGCAACAGCGATGGCAAACTGACAGTTGTGATCGCAAAACTGACAGTTGTGATTGCTCGGTGACGGCACAATCTATTGACTTAACGTCAAAAAGGGCTCTTACGGAATACCAATTTTCAATCTGACAACCAGATTTTGCTCGGTTTTTGCGGTGGCTCGGTTTTTGCTCTTACGGAATACCCCTGCCGGGCTTAGAATCTTACTGATGAAAAAGCTTGAAAGAAGGGTTTCCTTCTTTAAAAAGTTAAAGTTTCCTAAGTGTGTGTTTACACACTTAGGAAATAGAAAGGAAGCAACACAAGACCGATTCAAGTGTACTTACATCTATCTCATATCTGGTTTTCTCGTGAATCGATGTCTGGATTCCTCTTCCGGAACTGCAGCTGAACCGTAGATTCGGATATTCGGCGACGCCGGGGCTTAATAGCCACCCGGGCGACTCGCGTACACGGATATCGATATTAGAGATCCCTAAGCTCTCGAACCGGCCCGCGAATATCCTACCGACTACGCCAATTACGTTAGCTGCAATTGAAAGATTTTCTTTTTTGACTTTTCGATTCGACTATCGCTTATTCCAATTGTCTAGAGGCTCAGATCAGTAGCCACCGAGGCACCTTCGCAATAGCCATAATATTTGTAGCCGTATATATATATTTATATATATATTTATTTATTTTCTTTTAAAAAAGAAGTCGCGGGGTACGTAGCCGTATATATAACATATACATATGTTCATATCATCACGCCCGTCTCCCAGTGGGGTAGGCAGAGACTATGGTACGCCAATTTCTACGATCCAAACATACTTCCTTCGCCTCCTCTACATTCATCGACGTCTTCATGCATAAACGTCGATTCTGGGTATCATTTTACTTATTTTTCATTTTTTATTCTTACTTCTTCTAATAAAATCATTGACTTATCTCTTCATTGAAAGTGCTCTTATCAGAAGTGCAGAAAGGTTTTAAATCTCTTTTGCAGACTACCAATTGCTATTAAAATTCTTCAGAAAAATCCAATAATGCTTTGAGCTCGCGTCAACCCGATTTTACGTTAGTACAGTGCATAGATAAAATGCTTTGTTCTTTATGTACGGGAATCAATTCCTTCTGTACGGTTGGCAACGGAGTTAGCTGTACACAAGCTGTGTACAAGATAAGTTTTGTAGAAAAAATAATGTCTGAGTTTGTGTGAAATTTAGTTTTATCTGTAGGTTTAGTCTAAATTCATAAAATGAATTAAAAAACGAATCTTCATATAGCCGCCTTGAGCCTCTAGACAAGTGGCATAAACGGTAGTAGAATCGCGATAAGTCAAAAAAGCAAATGTACGGGATTTGACGTAAGTCTACGATTTAATGTCGTAAACTTACGTCAAATCCCATACATTTGCTTCTTTGACTTTTCGATTTGACTATCGCTTATGCCACTTGTCTGGAGGCTCAGCCAACTCCGTTGCCGACCGTAAGTACAGCTTGTAAATGCGGCTTCAGCCTCGTGGTTGTCATCATCACTACATAGTAAAAAACAAAGTCGCTGTCGCTGTCTGTCCGTCCCTATGTATGCTTAAATCTTTAAAACTACGTAACGGATTTTGAAGCGGTTTTTTTTAATAGAAAAAGTGATTCAAGAGGAAGGTTCATTGTATAATACATGCATAATATTGTAGAGAAAACACTGAAAAATTTAGAGGTTTCCAATGTGATGTCGTAAATAAGCACATATTTTTGCGCGTACATTGCAAACGCTGGCTGAACTCCACGAGATAAATCAAAATGATGTACTACAGTATTGTACACCTTAAAAAGGCCAACAAAAAAATCTGCGATGGTATATGTCTATCTCTTAAGGATAACCCACAATAACCATTTTTATCCTTTACATTTTCGGGAAAAAATGGCTTATTTACGAAGCGATTTTAAGCAATACAGCATTAATCCTTATCCAATTAAGTACCTTAAAATACATTGTCTATTTAATTTAGATGGCCATTTACAGCATGTAATTTAAATGAATATTTTCAAAGATATTACAGATTTAAAATTCAGGGACATAGCGGTTGCGGTGGTACCGGCCGGGGATAAATGAGCGTTGAGTGTATGGCCAAATTATATATCGCTCTTTCAAGAGTAACCCCTAAAGAAAACATGTTTGTATTGTCTAATGACATAAAATACGTGAACGTTGTATATAAAGACATTCTGTAGTGTATTTAGTACCAGCATTGCACCCGTGCAAAGCCGGGGCGGATCGCTAGTTTGATTATAATGTCTAAAAAGATAACAGCACCTTTGTGGGATACTTTTCAAAATTAAATATGTAGGCTCCTTTTTTATTTTGAACTAGATGTTGCCCGCGGCTCCACCCGCGTAGATGTCGGTTATCACTATAAAAAGTAGCCTGTATGCTATTCCAGACTATAATCTATCTATGTGCCAAATTACATCTAGATCCGTTCAGTAGTTTTGGAAAGAGCAAAGAGTATTAAACATCCATACATTCTTTAAAACTTTCACGTTTATAAAAATAAGTCATGCGTTAGCAATTATTCTACTAATAGGATTATTTTATTGCTAACGCATGACATATTTTTATTTTTATTTTATATTTATATATTTGGGTTAACAAACACTAGTACAAAAAGGTAATGTTAAATATTAAACTTAAATACAAATGTGCTGATTATACTACCAACAGCACTATCCACTTATTACTATGAACAGATTTATTAAAAACGGAACATGCTACGTGATGTGAAATATATTAAGTATACTAGAAGACATAAACTATCTCCAATAGAAAAAATAATAATAGGAACTAATTGAGGATCAGTTACATTACAAATTAGCTATATTAAGAGATAACATACTTGTATAAACTAATTAAACTGATAAAAAATAATAATGTTAATTTATAAAGCAGGTTCTTAAGTTTATGTTTAAAGTTGAAAGTTGTAGAGTATATTTTGTAAGTTAAGAGCATGATTAGATTTATATGTTATACAGAGTGTTGCTATAATAAATCTCCTAGGCGTTATGTATCGTGTACCTACCTACATTTTATATCATTATTTTCCTTCATTCTCTATGTCGTACACATTTCTGTTTCGCTTTTCTACTCATTTGTATGCATAACACTTATAGTAATACTAGCTTCCGCCCGTGGCCTTAAACAATTATAATTTAAAAGTAATCATTTTATTAAATATCAATTTCTTCTCAAATAATTTTAACAAAAAAAAACCGACTTCAGTACGGCAAGTTGTAAAATTTTCAAATACTTTCGAACCCCTAGTCTAACATAGGTATTAAAACAGGATGAACTTTCATGTAAAAAGTTCTTTTTAATTCTTAAATTCTTTATTGTACACAGTAACAAAGAAAAAATACAAATATAACATGTACAAAGGCGAGCTTAACTCAAGATTAAGTTTAATCTGATAATTTATAGCTAAAATACATCTCATGACCATTCAAATAAGCCCAAACACGGCTAGATTACATTGTTTAATTATGAAGTTCCGTTGCCTAGCCGTGTTCCGGCTTCATCATCAGTTCAGTTCAAATGTACGAGTTTTCATTTGCTACATTACATTTGAAACAAAGAAAGATAAGCATTTATTCGAACAAAAACAGGATCTGATATAAACAAAAACAATAGACACACAATAACAAAACAAAAAAATATCCTGTGTGATGTCAGAAAATCGTGCTCTGATCTGATCTGATCTGTGCTGTGATATTTTATACTAGATATTCTGATCAGGCCTTAGTGAAGTCACAGTCAGTTATATAGGTAAAAAAAACTTTTTATTGTACACCACACATTTATGATACAGAATATAACTAAAATATTATACCTTTAAATATGTGTTTGAAAATATTATGAAGAATGAAGAGAATAAATATGTTTAAGTAAATATTTTTTTTGTTTGGTAGAATCGAATAAAATTAACTAAGCGTCGGGCTGAACACAGGTCAATTAGGTATTAAAAAAAACTGTGCAATCCGCGCTCAATTCATTCACGTCATTTTTGCTTATTAATAGTTGCTTAGCAACCATAATCGAAACTTATCTAATTGCCATCATTGAAATACTTATTATTGAGAAGTTCAGATGGCCATCTGTGGTCTTCTTCATCAGTTTTACTTCACCAAATTGCACTTACAAAATGCAAATGTTTGATTAGTTGTTAAAATATTGAAATTGCTATGTGTGCCTATAACTTTTGAGGAGTTCCCTCAATTCCTCATGGATCCCATCATCACTTTCTTTTGATTAAAATGGGACCAAACAGGAAGTATGTCCTCTCAGACAAAAAAAAAAGAATTTTTCAAATCGGTCCATAAATGACGAAGTTCTGCGTTTACAAACATAAAAAAACACACGAATTGATAACCTCTTTGTTTTTGAAGTCGGTTAAAAACTGTAGGTACTTTGGTTGGGAAATTTTAAGCTTTAACAAAAAATTGAGATATGCGTAGATATTTAGTCAATCCGCCCACTAATAAAATATTCAAAGAAATGAAGGCACGTGACTAGATACTGTTTGATACTGAGGGCACAGGTTCGATTCCCGGATTGTGCCAAAAATACTAAAGCCTACCTAAGCTACGCCTGATTTCTCCGAGATTTTTCGTGATACTGGAATTGAATGGAATGGAACGGCGAAACGAAGATTGAAAGAATAAAGAGTGCATCTGTGTTTGTGCACAACAAAATAGCTCTTTCCATTGCCCTTAGACAAAAACAATAAAACAATCTGATTTACAAAAGCCATATATGGACCCTGAAAACATTAAGAAATACAATGGTCAACACAGAATGACATCAATGCTATCTTGTAACACAATATTCTTTATCTTCTAACTATTTGTCAACAAACATATTAGATATCGTTAATAAATAACAAAAGAAAAATCTCAAACATTATTATGATGGTTGTAAAGCGAACTTTATACCTGTCTGCGTCAGCAAGTGGGTGGAGAGGCGCAGCCACCGGCATGTAATTCGAGTCACCTTTAATTTACCTTAATAATACAATGAACGTTCCATATTGTGAGGGGGTAGATGTCCATCTACATTATACAGACGCATTCCCATATAATGAACACAAAAGGTCTGTGCAAATGTATTCATGACAACAAATTAGTCTATAATATAATGTCAAAGGATGGACTGTAATTAGAATGCGCACGGTGGTCATTGATAATACTTGGACTAAAAGGACTATCAAAGGCTTAAGCTCAGGCCACACTGCCAGCGGGCGGGCGAGCGAGCTAGGCGGGTGGGTGAAGCGAAAAGAAGGAAACTATACAAACTATGCGAAATATTAGACGGGCGAGCGAGCGGGCGAAGCGGGCGACGCGGGCGGAGCGAGGGGTGCGGATGGGAGAGCGAAAGGATAGCGTTCTGTCTATTGTCACTCGCGCGCACTTGCATAGTGCACGTCATTGTTGCAAGCGTCATGGAAGAATTTATTGAGTGTCCGGGCGGCTGGCGGGCGAGCTAAGCTAGCGAAGCGGGCGGGCGAGCGAAGCGGAACGAGTAGCTTCGCTGGAATCTTTGGATATTTCGTTAGCTTCGCTCGCATCGCTGACGTAGGTTAGTCGGTAGCTCGTGGTGTGAACCGAAGTATGTAAAAGAAGTGAAACGATGTTTGCCCGCTTAGCTTGCTCGACAACCCGCTGGCGTTGTGGCCTGCGCTTTAGTGCTGTTTGTGAGAATTAATCTTTGATGAATGGTATGAATACTCCCTGTGACAACGTGGCTCAAAGCGCATATAATGAATAGGGCACGCTACTTCGTTATTGATAGACAACGTATTTTGGTTTGAACATTGATAGTTTCATGATAGAACATTAATTATTTGGTGTTTGGTGCAATTTAAACGCTAATCAAAATATTTTCTACGGCAATATTCATTGATTTTATTGAATGTGAGAGCAAAATAAGTGAAGTTCTCCGTCTCTTCTGGAACAATCCGACTTGAGTATATGTATATATAATAATAATAATAAACCCGCAGAGCAGCTTGTGGCGGGCTGAATGGGAGTGGCGACACTGCGGTCTCGAATGCCCCAGAGAGTCGGTCAGGGCCTCGTCTCTGGATTGCCTTTATTGGCTGTCCGGAGTGGACTGGCAAGAGCGCCCGCAGGACTCTCAACTCTGGCTTGCCTTAATTGGCTGATCAGAGAGGGGTCGCCAGAGCTATATGCTCGGGGGTGGAAGTGTCATTTTCAAGGGCATAACTACGGGGAAACCCGCTCTCGGGTCTCTGTAAGAGACCCCCGATGGTGAAACTGGCGCCGCACCGCTCTACACCCCTAGCCGCGCACTATGGTGTTGCTCTGTTACTTGTGGGCTGTTGCCCATGTCGGTTGTTTCATGGGGCCCATCTAGTGTATAGGCGAGTCACCGTCTGCCTATTTGTCGTTTAACAGTATATCCCAACTTTTAAATGATGGCAGGCGACGCTTTATCTCATAATCTTTGTCCAGTCCACCAAACACCCAATCCCATAGCCCAAAATTATTTGATTTCACATGTTTCAATAGTTTTACACTTGCCATACTGTGGTAAGCGTCTCATCCCATTTAAAATTAAAATTCTCTAAGGGCCTCTGCGTCTTGGACCTATGTCCCCGCGTAAGCCTTCCAAAGGCCCGGGTATTCTCCTTGAATGATGGGAAAATACCCGTGATAAAGAGAGACATAATAATAATATTTTCGGGACAACTCACACATCGCTCTCTGATCCCAAACTAGGCAGAGCCTGTACTATGGTAACCAGACAACTGATGAACATACTTATATATTTCTAAACACATACATATTATAGATAAATTACACCCAGACACAGATCAAACATTCGTGCTCCCACCCAGGACAAATCTTTGTGTGATACAAAGATTTGTCCTGGGTGGGAATCGAACCCACGACCTTCGGCGTAGCAGTCAGAGTCACTAACCACTAGACCAACAGGAGAGTCTATAAATGTTTTTTCAACGATAATTAGAGTATCGTTTATCGGAACGTCTTGAAATTAGGTATGCGAATTATTAAGAGCATATTCACAAAATAGCGCAGCTACAGATTAGGTAATTATCGGTCGACCGGCCGCGTGCGCGTGGCGAGTGCGCGTGTGTGCGTGATCCTCGCACACATACATTGTTCGTGAAGTATGTTCGGCACAGTGCAGGGCCGCGTAAACTTTATTGTTATATTACGGTAAGATTTTTGGTGTTATAATAGGTATTTGTATTGTAAATTTGTAGAATATGTTATTATTAGAGAAGTAAAGGAACACTTTGGCATACCATATCTATTCTAATACATATTATTATTATTATAAATGCGAATGTTTGGATGAATTGATGTACCTAAGTACCTATGGACCTTTTTCTTGCTTGTTTCTGCCTGGGGTTGTAAGTGCAGGTGAAGCCGTGGGTGAAAACTAATGCCATAACATGATACCTAGCCTACAAAAAAGTAGTAGGTAGTGGTGGTTTTTTGTAGGCTAGGTAGGTAGGTACAAAAAACAAAAAAGATCATAATATTAATACACCACAGCCAAATTATTTATTTATTTAAAACTTTATGCACAATCGCACACAGGCAGACTTAATGCCATCTATAGGCATTCTCTACCAGTTGACCTTGGGTGATACAGAGATGAACATATTTAGTGCACTCAAAAACAAAAAAAAATGGATAAAACAAAGAAACAAATTTAAGATAAGGATATAGATTCAACAACATCTAAAAAAAATATAATGAATATATATGCTGTGGTATATATAATATATAAAATAAATATACCTACTTACATAAAATATATAAATATAAACAAAATTGTTATGAAAGTGTTAGACGTACTAATTCCGGCGATCAGCGAGGAGAGCCCAAACCTTCACCTAAATTACTACACACAGCGGTGTAGTTGTGATCTTATGTGTGTGTACTCCTGCGTTTTGGAAAAAACGTTTCCTATCCCAGGGATACTCCATCATAAAGCCCTGGTGTTAAAAAAATGGGTCGGCAACACGCAAGTGATACCTTTGGTATTGCAAGCGTCCATAGGCTACGGTAACTGCTTATCATCATTATTATTTTATTTTATTATTTTAATTTTATCAATTTTATTTTTTATTTTAAATTCATAGGTTAGATACCTTTTTTGATACATAAAGATTTTATTTTATTTTATTTGCTACACACGCGACTACATATTATGTATATTTAACAGAATTAGAATGTGATTTTAACGTAAGGCTCAGTGGTGGATGTGTGTGACTGCTGATCACGAGGTCACGAGGTCCCGGGTTCGATTCCCGGGTCGGGCAAATAAAATGAAATGAAATGAAATAAAATAAAATAAAATAGAATAAAATAGAATAAAATGGAATAAAATGGAAAAAAATGGAATAAAATGGAATAAAATAGAATAAATAGAAAAAATGGAATAAATTGGAATAAAATAGAAAAATGGAATAAAATGGAAAAAAATGGAATAAATTGGAATAAAATAGAAAAAAATGGAATAAAATGGAATAAATTGGAATAAAATGGAATAAAATGGAATAAAATTGAATAAAATGGAAAAAAAATGGAATAAATTGGAATAAAATAGAAAAAATGGAATTCTATTTTATTCTATTTTATTCCATTTTTTTCCATTTTATTCCATTTTTTCTATCTTTCCTTTGGTATTGCAAGCGTCCATAGGCTACGGTAACTGCTTATCATCATTATTATTTTATTTTATTATTTTAATTTTATCAATTTTATTTTTTATTTTAAATTCATAGGTTAGATACCTTTTTTGATACATAAAGATTTTATTTTATTTTATTTGCTACACACGCGACTAATTATGTATATTTAACAGAATTAGAATGTGATTTTAACGTAAGGCTCAGTGGTGGATGTGTGTGACTGCTGTTCACGAGGTCACGAGGTCCCGGGTTCGATTCCCGGGTCGGGCAAATAAAATGAAATGAAATGAAATAAAATAAAATAAAATAGAATAAAATAGAATAAAATAGAATAAAATGGAATAAAATGGAAAAAAATGGAATAAAATGGAATAAAATAGAATAAATAGAAAAAATGGAATAAATTGGAATAAAATAGAAAAATGGAATAAAATGGAAAAAAATGGAATAAATTGGAATAAAATAGAAAAAAATGGAATAAAATGGAATAAATTGGAATAAAATGGAAAAAAAATGGAATAAATTGGAATAAAATAGAAAAAATGGAATTCTATTTTATTCTATTTTATTCCATTTTTTCCCATTTTATTCCATTTTTTCTATTTATTCTATTTTATTCCATTTTATTACATTTTTTCTATTTTATTCCATTTTTTCTATTTTATTCCATTTTTTTCCATTTTTTTCCATTTTATTCCATTTTTTCTATTTTATTCCATTTTATTCCATTTTTTTTCCATTTTATTCAATTTTTTCTATTTTATTACAATTTATTTCATTTTTTTCCATTTTATTCCATTTTTTCTATTTTATTCCAAATTATTCCATTTTATTCCATTTTTTCTATTTTATTCCAATTTATTCCATTTTTTTTCCATTTTATTCCATTTTATTCCATTTTTTTTCCATTTTATTCCGTTTTATTCAATTTTTTCTATTTTATTACAATTTATTTCATTTTTTTCCATTTTATTCCATTTTTTCTATTTTATTCCAATTTATTCCATTTTATTCCATTTTATTCCATTTTTTCTATTTTATTCCAATTTATTCCATTTTTTTTCTTGTGGTGTGGACTTTATAATAAACTAATGTGGTAAAAACACCGTAAGAAAATCCATATTTCTTAGAAGAAATTTTAAAGACATGCCTAATTCACCAATCCGCATTAGGCTAGCATGTGTGAATTACCATAGCCTATGGACGCGTGCAGTACCAAAGGTTTCACTTGCGTGTTGCTAATCCATTTTTTTTAACACCAGGGCTTTAAGATGGAAGTATCCCTGGGATAGGAATACGTTTCTTTCAAAACGCATCCTTAAATGGGTGCTGGAGACCTGTACTCACAGTCTCACACACAGGAACACAATTACGCTACTGTGTGTAGTTATTTTGCTGTGTTCTTCTGTAAGGTGAAGGTCTTTCGCCAGTTGGGCATGCTCGCTAGTTTGGTGCCCTACCTCTCTTGGACAACTATATTTTTTCCAAATTGCTATTAAATATTTCAATCACATCTGAGAACCTCTATCGAGCCGTACAGTACGGTTTCAGAGGAATATCCTCCCACATACATGTACTATAGCATGGAGTTCTACAAAAAAGGAATAGTAAGGTTTTAGAGTCAGCAATGCGCGAGTGACACCCCTGGTGTTGCAAGCACCCATAGGCTACGGTAACTGCTTACCATTAGGTGGATCGTATGCTTGTTTGCCTTCTTAGTTTTACTTAAAAAAAAAACAAAATGGGTTACGTTTTGGAATTAGTAAAGTTTAACTAATCTGTAACAAGTTTTAACTGGACACTGTTTCGATAACCCGTTTATAATAACACACTAATTGTTTAAATTGAATACAATTTTGATATATTGATATTTTTTTGTTTGGTACAACATGAAAGAGTAGTTACCGTAGGCTATTGATCACATGGTCGCAGTATTACTTGGGATGTGCGTCACGGCGAGTGGTAAGTAAACGCGTAGTTGACCTTCGTGCGTCTTCGGCAATTCTCCGCTTGCGGACAGAAAAAATCTGCAAAAGTACTGGAAACGTTATTCTTTTATTTATTTAAATTACATTAATGATCTCGCCAGCGTTCGCAGCCAGCGCTGGCTTGGCTTGAAAAACTGTTTACACTAGGCAAATACCAAGCCAGCGCTGGCTGCCAGTCTTATTGGTAGCCAGTGTTGGCTTCTTGTAAAATATGCTGCGATTTTCTCCCGCGCCCGTTGCGCTGGAGCGGCTGTATTAGGGTAGTTCTTCAGGGACAATTTTTCTATTTCTATGGGTATATTTCTGTAACCAACGATCGAAATAGTATGTAATTTTTTTTGTACAGATTAGCTTTATCCCTAACAACGACAAATTATATTTTTGAAATAATTGCTGTCTAGGTACAAAAAAAAAATGTTTTGAAGATTTTCTTTTTTTTCCTTTTTAAATACAACTTCCGCACTAGAGAACAAGCTCTGTGTCGCGGGGACTTTACAAACATAAAATTAAGGGACACAAATTACACCCAGACTCAGAACAACTCTTTGTGGGCCACACAAAGTTTTGTTGTGTGTGGGAATCGAACCCACAACCTCACTGTGGTACAACTACACCTTTTGCTATTATTTTCCCTATCGGTTTGAGCAATTTGAGCGAGAATTCCGGCTGTGGCCTACATAGTTATATAATAACTTGCGATATATCGATTGAACGCGGCCTGTTTCTATCTGATCGAGATTTTATTCCCGTTGAATGAGTTACAATTTGAAGAAGGTAACAAAAAGGTACGGAACCAACATTTAAATAAAGAACGTATCAATTACACAATCACAATTTAGTATCTATCAGTATTGTAATGAGGCACCGTCTCTTTTTGTACGTATTAAAGCATAAGGTGATCACATTGTATTTATTATTTATTATACTCTTACGTATACCTTTTTTTCAAACCGCATTCCTAAATGAGCGCTAAAGACTTGTTGTCACACACAGGAACACAACTACACTACTGTGTAGTTATTTGGCTGTGGTTTTCTGGAAGGTTCCTTCCCCAGACGGGCTTGCTCGCTAGTATGGTGCCCTACCTTTCTTAAATGTAATTTTGTGAATGTGGCATTGTGCGCCGAATCTTGTTAGAATTCACTCAGGGCATTTTCGCCTCACTTGTAACTTCATTATAAGTGAAGCATGAGGCCCGAGCTATCAGTGACTAAAAGGACATACAAACATACATATAACTAACTAAATTATTGTACTGCGTGACTATTTATACTTACTTTACTTACTAATATTATAAATGTGAAAGTTTGTGAGTATGGATGGATGGATGGATGTTTGTTACTCTTTCACGTAAAACTACTGAAAGGATCTGGATGAGGCACAGAAATAGATTATGGTCTGGAATAACACATAGGCTACTCTACAGCGATAACCGACATCCACGCGGGCGGAGCCGCGGGCAACAGCTAGTACTTATATAGTTCTGCCCTATTGCAAGTCAAAGTTTTATCTACCTACATTAATTTTAACTTTTTTTATACTACTTGGTATAAAAAAAAGTTTTTTTTTTGTTAAAAGTTGCAAACAAGCATACGGCCCGCCTGATGTTAAGCAGAGTTACCGTAGCCTATGGATGCTTACAATACCAGAAATATCACTTGCGTGTTGCCGACCCATTTTTTTTACACCAGGGCTTTATGATGGGACTATCCCTGGGAACGGAATACGTTTCTTTCAAAACGCATCCCTAAATGAGCGCTTGAGACCTGTACTCACACACAGGAACACAGTTCTACACCTCTGTGTGTAACTATTTGGCGATTAAGTCCTGTCAGTACGGTCTGCACATTAGTGTCGTCTGCGCTATTTTAGTATCCACATCCCTCTTTGTTAAAATATAAATGGAACCTATCAATCAAAATCCATTACATAGTGAATATTAAACCATCCATCCGTTACCAAGTAATTGTCACTAAAATTTTGTTCCAATGCATTTTGACATTGACAGATGCAAAGTTAGAAACCTAAAAGCTGTTTGTTCAGAATAATGAATACCCGTATATTCGAGTAAGCTTTAAGCCATGTTTTATTTTGATCCAATAATCTATGAAAATTGAATAAAGTTGGACACCATTATTTATTTAAACGTAATGTAGGACGCCCTCAGGCGAGGTGGAGCGACGATCTTCGCAAAGCGACTGGGAGTAGCTGGATGCGGGAAGCCGAGGATCGTGCTAGGTGGCGTGCCCTTGGAGAGGCCTATGTCCAGCAGTGGACTGCGATAGGCTGATGATGATGATGATGATGATGATGACCCATATTTTAACGGGATTATTTAAATTTTATGTATTGTTCATTATTTGTAAAATTACGGCCCGCCAAATTCCGTTAAGTTTCTATAATTTTACAAGAAAAACTACCCAATTAAATCAGCTTATAATAAAGTGAGTTTTCATTTCATTTTTTTCCATTTTTAAATTCTTATATTTTCTAATGTTCACATACTTGGGTTTGTTCCGCATTCGCCTCTACGAAGCTTTGCCCCACGTAAAAAAACCGTACTCATCCTACATTTTATTCCGTTTTAGCTCCAAATGTAATATTTTTGCGTCCAAAACGGAAAAAAAAAGTAGAACGAATACGCATTTTTTTATGTAGAATGCAGAACAAATCCATATTTCGGGTGTTTGTATAAAATATACTTATACACATAATGTACGACAGTATCTAATACATTTGAAGTTAACGTAAGTGCGCATAACTCCAACGGCGTACCAGATAGAAGTTCCTATCCTAGAACTATATCAAGTATGCCCGTAGCCCGGAAGTTATATTGACATAAGACAAGCGTAGTATCAGATATTGTGACGCAGTTGGAAACAATTCATGAACAATATGAACTTGCCACATCTACACGAAGTATTTTAATCATAGAATAGAATATTTTAGAATATCAATATTTACTAGGTTTCCTAACTAATATTATAAATGTGAAAGTTTGTGAGTATGGATGGATTGATGGATGTTTGTTACTCTTTCACGTAAAAACATCTGGATGAAATTTGGCACAGAGATAGATTATAGTCTGGAATAACACATAGGCTACTTATTACAGCGATAACCGACATCCACGCGGGCAGAGCCACGGGCAACAGCTAGTTGGATATAAAATGCTATTCATGGTATAGCTTAAACCTTTTTAAAGCTTTTAAAGAGGCAGGGCACCATTCTTCCGAGCAAGGCCGGCTGGGGAATGGATCTCCACCTTACAGAAGACCACAGCCAAATAACTTCACACAGCGGTGTAGTTGTGTTCCAGTGTGTGATTACATGTCTCCAGCGCTCATTTAGGAATGCGTTTTGAAAGAAACGTATTCCTATCATACATTTTTCATCAATCAAGGAACATGTTTCTTTCAAAACGCATTCCTATCCCAGGGAAACTCCATTTTAAATAAATAAATAACGTTTAATACTTAGAAAATACTACTAATAATACTCCATCTTAAAGCCCTGGTGTAAAATAAATGGGTTGGCAATACGCAGGTAATACCTCTGGTATTGCAAGCGTCCATAGGCTACAATAACTGCTTAACACCAGGCGGGTCATATGCTTGTTTGCCACCCTAGTAGTATAAAAAAACCTGAAAGTTTGTTTAAAATTAGTAAAGTTTTTAAACTATGTATGTTTATGAAATCATAGATTATCCGGTAGCCGATGGAGAAGCTCAGTTCAGGACTCAATGTTCTAGAAATCTTTGGGGGAGGCTTATGTCCAGCAGTGGACGTCTTTTGGCTAAGATGATGATGAAAATGTATGAAAATCCTTACTAAGTAATATTATAAAGGTGAAAGTTTGTAAGAATGGATGGATGGATGTTTGTTACTCTTTCACGTAAAAACTACTGAAAGGATCTGGATGAAATTTGGCATAAAGATAGATTATGGTTTGGAATAACACATAGGCTACTATTTACAGCGATAACCGATATGCACGTGGGCGGAGCTGCGGGCAACAGCTAGTTGGATATAAAATGCTATTCATGGTATAGCTTAAACCTTTTTAAAGCTTTTTGAGAGGCAGGGCACCATTCTTCCGAGCAAGGCCGGCTGGGGAATGGATCTCCACCTTACAGAAGACCACAGCCAAATAACTTCACACAGCGGTGTAGTTGTGTTCCTGTGTGTGAGTACATGTCTCCAGCGCTCATTTAGGAATGCGTTTTGAAAGAAACGTATTCCTATCATACATTTTTCATCAATCAAGGAACACGTTTCTTTCAAAACGCATTCCTATCCCAGGGAAAATAAATAAAAAACGTTTAATACTTAGAAAATACTACTAATAATACTCCATCTTAAAGCCCTGGTGTAAAATAAATGGGTTGGCAATACGCAGGTCATACCTCTGGTATTGCAAGCGTCCATAGGCTACAATAACTGCTTAACACCAGGCGGGTCATATGCTTGTTTGCCACCCAAGTAGTATAAAAAAACCTGAAAGTTTGTTTAAAATTAGTAAAGTTTTTAAACTATGTTTATGAAATTATAGATTATCCGGTAGCCGATGGAGAAGCTCAGTTCAGGACTCAATGTTCTAGAAATCTTTGGGGGAGGCTTATGTCCAGCAGTGGACGTCTTTTGGCTAAGATGATGATGAAAATGTATGAAAATCCTTACTAAGTAATATTATAAAGGTGAAAGTTTGTAAGAATGGATGGATGGATGGATGTTTGTTACTCTTTCACGTAAAAACTACTGAACGGATCTGGATGAAATTTGGTATAAAAAATGTGAGCCATCACGGGACGCCTGGCAGATGTGAAACATCGACATTATTTTGTAAAAGTAATATGCAGAAAAAAACAGATTGTGATAGGAACTAAATATGTCATAATGATAAAATAAAATATCACAATTTTTTTTTCAGATAACGATGACTATTTATTGAATAAACATTTATTTTCATTAAATACAAAAATTTACGAATTTATTTTAAATCGTGACTACTAAATTCGTTTACTTAATTAGTGACTTTGGTAATAGTACCATCGCGCATGCCGTGGCGACGCGTCGCCACGGCATGCGTCGCCACGCCAGAAATCGGTTTTACGTGCGGCTATAGATGTTTCACATCAAAAATAGATTATGGTTTGGAATAACACATAGGCTACTATTTACAGCGATAACCGATATGCACGTGGGCGGAGCTGTGGGCAACAGCTAGTTGTTCATATTATATATGCCAGATTTTAATTACAATACATGTATTTAGGTCACTTAGTGGAACACAGCGCTGCAATACCGTGATGGCGATATTACAGCATATAGCTGATTGAGTGACCTTATTTGCCATAGCATAATTATTAATCAGTTCTAATTCTATAAGCTTGCTTTTGAATGCTATAATGTAAATAATAATAGCAACCCATATATGTCCCACTGCAGGGCACGGGTTTCCTCTCTTCTATTAAGAGAAAGAGAGGTTTTAGGTCTTTATTCACTCACGCTGGCCTAATGTTGGTCAATCAGACATGTCTTTAGAATTTCTTCTAAGACATGTGGGTTTTCCTCACGATGTTTCCTTCACCGTTAGTAGATGGTATATGATATATGTATGTCCCACACGTAACATTTTTATTTGGATATCGATTAACATTATTATGTTGATAAAACTTCTTTGCAAATAAGCATCCGAGTGGGAATGTAACCGATTTGCACGCAAGAGGTACGAGTTCGATCCCGGGTGGCAGTACTAATGTGTATTTCATTTTGTGGAGTTTATATCGATACCTCCCACGTAAGTTATTGTAACCCACAATTTTGACATTTTGCTTTTTTTAGCTATATCGCCTTTTTATACCTATATTTACCTACTAAAAATTAAAAAAGTTGAAAAATAGCCATATTTAGGGTACTTTTCAGACGTATACAGTTGTATCATTATTATGACCACAGCGTATAACATTGCATCAGGTCGATGCAACTGTTTACGCGGGTCGGGGCCGGGGATCGTTGAGCGCTCGCGCCGTGTATGTGTAACATACAATAGTCTTGCCCGGGGGCGCTCGATCGGGTGGATGCCGCACTGGTTGCGATAAATATCGAACGTTTTTAATGTTTTAACAGTATCATTATTTAGCTATTTTTGAAAACAATTGAGCGTAAACAAAAAATACAAAGTAGAGGCCGAAAACTCTGTGATATGGTAAATAATACTGAGAAACTCACCGAAAGTTGCTTGGAAAAATCAATAGAAAACCAGAAAATGTCCTTAAACCAAATAACTAAATAATAAATCCGAAAGTTTTTGTAATTCAAGTCTCCAAAATGTAACAGTATCATTTAATTTTCTTTATTTTATTTCATTTTTTATTTTATTTTGACAAAGCCAGTCTAAACTGTTGTATAGATTACTTACAATAACTTACGTCGCTAAAAATAACCTAAAACAATATTGTATAATCACATACAACAATTTACGTTGCAGAATTATAACAAATTAAGTGTTATGTAATACATACAATATTTTACGTGGGGATTGGTTACTAAAAATTATATTGTATGTTGACATAGCATATTTTACGTTGCTATGATTTTTTTTTAAATTTACATACAATTGAGTATGCCTAAAATTCTTACATTTTCTGCCACTGCTATCATAATTTATGCATCAGCTATTTCTATGGTTCAGCTCATGGGATTCTACCACTTCCATTTCATTAAGAATTGATGAAATGACTGCTTAACATTACATAATATTCCTTTTTAAAATTGGGAGGGGTTGGGTAAATACTTCACCACGCTAGTCAATTGTAGATGGTGGGAGTAGGCTTGTGGTCCACCTACTGATTGTCAAGCCGTCTAGGATTTCTCTACCTAGCTTAACGATTATTACAATCGTAATCACCGGGATCTTTACAATTACTTTACGTACCTGCCGAAGCCCAGAAACTCTCGAGTTAGATATACCACAAGACGATTATCGACTTTGAGTTGCTTTTTTTATTTAGCTTAGACAATAAAGATGGATACTTCTAAAATTCGAGTGATTTTTGAATACGAGTTCCAACGCGGAACTAACGCGGCAGAAACAGCTTGCAATATCAATGTTGCGTTTGGAGAGAGGACTGCTAATGAACGCACCGTGCGATTTTAGTTTTAACGCGTTTGTGATGGAAACTTTGATTTGAAGAACGAACCACGTGGAAGACCGCCCACAAAGGTGAATAACAATGAATTTAAAGAGATGGTGGAAGCCGATCCGAGCCAACTATCCAGGAACTAGCGGCATGGTTTAACGTTGCTTTACCAACAATATTGACTCATTTGCGACAAATCAATAAAATAAAAAATATGAAAAATGGGAGCCTCATGATTTGACTGATCTGTAGAAAGAAACGCGTATTGAAACTTGTGCTGCCTTGTTGAATCGATACAGAAATGAAGGAATATTGTATCGAATTGTGACATGCGATAAAAAGTAGAGTTCTTTACGATAACCGTAAGCGAGAAATGCAATGGCTGGTCGCAGGTCAAACGCCGCAACAGTGTCCTAAAGCAAAGCTTACCAATAAAAAGGTAATAGTAACTGTTTGGTGATCTCAGCGTGGTGTTATTCGCTATAGTTTTCTCCGATCTAGTTAAGCAATAACGGCAGATGTCTACTGTGCCGAAAGCCGAACAATGATAGCAAAACTAGCAGTGAAACAACCTCGACTCATGAATCGATCTTCACCATTATTGCTCCATGATAACGCGAGACTTCATACAGCACGAGAAACCAATTTAACTCTACAGGAACTGCAATTAGAAACCATTCGTCAACACCGTATTCCACCTCCGTACCTTGCTCCTACGGACTATATTACAATACATATTGAGTTCTATCGCAATGGCAGGCTTCCTATCAGTTTTTTTTTGGATACTGACATTCAGATAACTTTAAAAAGAATGAAGTTAACGTTATAAACCTTGATTGTAAGCTGATCTCAGAGATAGACATTTGTTTAATTACTAGTAATGTAAATTTATTGATGAAGAATTTTTGTTACAGTTTTTATTATTTATCCATAAAACTGTACAAGAAAGTAGGGAGCAAATTATTATTGATTGAAAGCAACACACATTATTTTGATTATATTTTTTATACTTGACTTGAGTGCCTTGGTGGTCCAGTGGTCGCAATATGCGACTGCTGTGCACGAGGTTGTGGGTTCGGTTTCCACACAGGACAAAACTTTGTGTGGCCCACAAATATTTGTTCTGAGTCTGGATGTAATTTCTGTCCGTTAATTGTATATTTGTAAAGTCCCCCGCGACACAGAGCTGGTTCTCTAGTGCAGAAGTTGTCTTTAAAAAAAATAGATAAAAAAGAAAGAGAGATACTTAGTATACTTTCTGTATGAAACATAGTATTTACATTTTTATGTTTGTATTCCTTTGATCTCTTTTTGTTCATTCGTTAGAATTCTAGAACAAGTTCCTAGATGAAAAACTCTACAAGTATCATCATCATCATCTCAGCCATAAGACGTCCACTGCTGGACATAGGCCTCCCCTAAGGTTTTCCACATCGTTCGTTCGTTCTACAAGTATGTTTTGTCCCTATTTGAAATATTTTTAAGTTTATTTTCATTAATAAAAGTTAATTTTCTTAACATACAATACTGCATATATTTAGTTTCACCCAACGTACACTATAGTATCTAACACATACAATAAAATACAACCATTATTTTCCAGTGTAAACGATTTTAAATATCACATACAACTTTTTTTTAAGATACACATCGCTGTAAAATATTGTATGAGCAAAATCTCAAAAAGTACCAATATTTTCATAAATTTTCTTGCCTTATAATTGAAAGTACCCAAAATTATATATACATACCAAATTTCACAAATATACTACAAAAAATGACGATTATATTTCAATTTATAACTTTAAAACGCTCTACTGTAAAATCTTGTTTTTGGGGTTACAATAACTTACGTGGGAGGTATCGATATGTACTTATCAACTGTTTCACCATCTGCTAACGGTGAAGGAAAACATCGTGAGGAAACCCACATGTCTTAGAAGTAATTCTAAAGACATGTCAGATTCACCAACCCGCATTAGGCCAGCGTGTGTGAATTAAGGCCTAAATCCTCTCTTTTTCTTGATAGAGGACAGAAGACCCGTGCCCAGCAGTGGGGCATATATGGTTTGCTATTAGTATTTATTTTATAGCATACAATAGCAAGGTTATAGGATAAGAACAGATTAATTATGCTATGACATGCTATGGCTTGATAGAGGAGAGGAGAGGAGACCCGTGCCCAGTAGTGGGACATATATGGGCTGCTATTGTTATGTCGTGCTAGGTCGCGTGCACTTGGAGGGGCCTATGTCCAGCAGTGGACTGCTATAGGCAGATGATGACGATGATAACATTAAGTACAATGAAATTATATACCTTTTAAAATTTGAATTCATCCATAGGCTACGGTGGCTGCTTAACAACAGGCTGGCCGTATGCTTGTTTGCCAAAGAAGAAGATAAGTATAAAAAAGTAATTCCATTTTGAACTTCATATTCGCAGCTGTCTAAAATAACAACATACATATGGAAAATAATGTAAACGCATTAGACTTTTGGTGAACAAGCGCAAAGAACGAGAAGACATCGCATAATAAAATGCAGAAAATTGCAGACGACACTTTAAGAGGAAATAGCGCAATCAAAAATAGATTCACCTCCGACGTAAAATTTCAATTAAGTCGCCAGTCAACTCGTAGTACTGTCAATTACAAGAATTAAATAAGACCTACCAATTCGTTACAGCTTACTCAGGATATCCTCGAAGAGATTTTATCTCATCTAAAAATATGCGTACCGTGCTAAAAGAAGCTAAATATATTTTTTTTTTTTTATACTACCAAGGTGACAAACAAGCATACGGCCCGCCTGATGGTAAGCAGTTACCGTAGCCTATGGACGTTTGCAACACCAGGGGTGTCACTCACGCGTTGCCGACCCTTTAAAAACCTTATAACTCCTTTCTTGAAGAACCCCATGCTATAGTCTTTTGGGAAAACCTCGGCAGGGAGCTCATTCCACAGCCTAATCGTACGTGGTAAGAAATTCTAACTTTAAATTGCGTGGCACTATATCACAAATATGACCACAATATTGTACTTACTTGTTTACACTACTTAAGTGCTTAACATCAATGTCTGTGAAGTATATATTTGTAAAGTTCCCCGTAAACACAGAGTTTGTTTCCCAATGAATTACAATAAGAAACAAGCCCTAAGCTACTTGTAAATTTAATAATAGTAATAATAACCCATAGTTATGTCCCACTGCTGGGCAAGAGTTGCCTCTCCTATATCAAGAGAACTGAGAGTTAAAGCATAATTCACACTTGTAGTTAAATGCAATAAAATAAAATAAACTTGCCGCCTGATGTTAAGCAGTTACCGTAGCCTATAGACGCTTGCGATACCAGAAGTATCACTTGCGTGTTGCCGACTTAAAAGGTTTTACACCAGAGCTTGAAGATGGACTATCCCTGTTAAAGGAAAATATATCCCTCAATGAGCGCTGGAGTCCTGTACTCACGAAGAACACAACTACATCGCTGTATATAAATATTTGGCTGCGGTCTAATGTAAGGTGGAAGTCCGCCTCTAATCGGATTTGCTCACTAGTGTGGTGTCCTACCTCTCTTAAAACTTTGAACACAAATTTGAACAACATTCAAACTAAACTTATAATAATAGCAACTTATATAATTCCCACTACTGGGCACGGGTCTCCTCTGCTCTATCAAAAGAGAGAGAGAGAGGGTTTGGGTCTTAATTAACACACGGTACTCTTATATGGGTTGGTGAATCAGACATGTATTTAGAATATCTTCTAAGACATGTGGGTTTCCTCACGATGTTTTCCTTCACCGTTAGCAGATGACAAATCATTTGATTAGTACACAAACTAAACTTTAATTAATAATAAGTTTATATTTAAAAAATATTTTTAAATACAAGCTTTTATTAGTGTATTTATGTAATACATGGGTGTTTATGCATTTAATATTCTTTAAAGAGCCCAAACACGACACCGCTGTATTTTTTTGTTGAACAGTTTCTATGTACCTTTGAACATCATCATCACACACTGAACTCCACCTAAAAATATATTAGCCATGAAGCTATATCATCAAATCCAAAGGACCCAAACACGACGCGGCTATCTTGTTTCGTTGAAGAGTTACCATGACCACCTTTCTTGAACACCCATCTAAGACTTCATCATCACTTCTTGAACACCCATCTAAGAAAATAGTACTTGTCAAGATAAATAAAAAAAATACTCAAACACGACACGGCTATCTTGTTTCATTAAAGATTTGCCATGGCCACCTTCCGACTTCATCATCACGTCCTCAACACTCACCTAGGAATATAGTACTTGTCAAGATACATTAAAAATACCCAAACACGACACGGATATCTTGTTTCGTTAAAGAGTTGCCATGACCACCTTTCGACTTCATCATCACGTCATCACGTCCTAAACACCCATCTAAGAAAATAGTACTCGTCAATATAAATTCAAAACACCCAAACACGACACGGCTATCTTATTTCGTTGAAGAGTTGCCATGGCCACCTTGTCCTGAACACCCATCTTAGAATATAGTTCTCGTCAGGATTAATCCAAAACACCCAAACACGACATGGCTATCTTGTTTCCTTGAAGAGTTGCCATGGCCACCTTCCGGCTTCTTCATCACGTTCTGAATACCCATCTAATAATATAGTTCTCGTTAAGAAAAATCCAAAACACTCAAACCCGACGCGGCTATCTTGTTTCCTTGAAGAGTTCCTATGGCCATCCTCCGACTGCATCATCAGACCAGCTCCATGGTACCATATTATTGCATTGTCGCCGAAGTTACGTAGGTATACCAAATTTCAGCTCCATCAAACACCGGGAAGTACTTCAAATCTAGCTCACAAGATTTGCTAACATACAAACTAACTAACAAACTAACATACATTGCAAGCTAAATAAAAGCTTGTAATAAAAAGATTCTCTCTTTAAACAGTTTTGATTCAAACACGACTTAATAAATACATACTTAACAGTTGAGTGTATATGTCTGATAAACAGATTTGTTTGATGGAATGAAGTTAATTTAGGGTGGCCACCCCTCTCGTCTGGTATCGATCCGCCCATCCAAAATATTACTGTGGTCATTCCACATACAGTAGATGTAGAGTATACATCTATCTATTTGTTCATCGCAAAATACTTTATAAGCAACCCATATATGACCCGCTGGACACAGGCCTTTTCTCCTCTATCAAGAGAGAGAGAGGGTTTAGGCCTTAATTCACACACTTTGGCCTAATGCGGGTTGGTAAATTAGACATGTCTTTAGAATTTCTTCTAAGATATGTGGGTTTCCTCACGATGTTTTCCTTCACCGTTAGCAAATGGCGAATCATTGATTAGTACTTAATATATAAACTCCACAAAGTGAAATTTACATTGCTACTGCCGCCCGGGAACGAACTCGCATCTCTTGCGTGTAAGTCGGTTACTTTCCGCTTAATACTTAGTGTGTACAAAATGTCTTCCTCATCCTCATCATCTCAATCAATAAACGTCCCACTGCTTGGCACGGGTCTCCTCTATACATTTGGAGGGATAGTGGCCTACTATACCAAGCTGGCCAGACGGGTTGGTATAGGTTTGTTTCGAGTTTTCTGCCTGTGTATTGTCTGCCTGACTAACTCCTTTAGTCGACTCTTACGACATACTCAGGATGGAGCGGGGTGGTGATATTTGTATTCTTAATCCGTCGCCCCACAGACAATGTTTTCCTATTCCAGAAAAAATCCATCCTGTTGTTTATTTTTGTGTTAACCTCGTGCAAGTGTTTCCTTTAGTATTGCAAGGGTCCAAAGGCTACGGTAACTGCTTAAGACTTAGCTCAGACGGGCCCTATGCTTGTTTGCCATCTAAGAAGTTACGGAAGAGTGGGGTCGTCTAAAACAGGCATATGTAGGTATCTATTATGCTTAAATTACCTAAACATTTTTTTTTAAAGACAACTCCCGCACTAGAGAACAAGCCCTGTGTCGCGGGGGACGTTACAAACATATAATTAACGGACACAAATTACACCCAGACTCAGAACAATTCTTTGTGGGTCACACAAAGTTTTATCCTAAGTGGGAATCGAACCCTTGTGGGTTCGATTCCCACTCAGGATAAAACTTTGTGTAAAAGTATGCGCCTAGCACACTAGCCGCCACTAGCGGCCACTGGACCACCGAGGTTGTCATTACACAACATTTCATAGATTTTATGTATGAAATCTTATGTACTGATGGAAATAAATTTAAAAAAAGAGATCTAGAGAGCAGACATGAAAAATCTTTTTAATGAAAATAATTTTATTTAGGAGGTACAGTATTTTTTATTAAGCATTAATTGGAGAGCAAATTGCAGGACCGTTGGAAAGTGGATTGTACCGTCGACGTCGTGAAAAAAAAAACAACACTCATTTAGTACCGGTAGCTATTAACATTTTATTATACTGAACGGGTGGGCTATTGGTTAAAGTGTTCGCCATCACGCCAGTTCGATTCTCACGCAAGACATAACTTCTTGTTATTCATGAATGTGTTGTGCCTGTGAAGTATATATTTGTAAAGTTCCCTGTAAACACAGAGTTTGTTTCCTAATGAATTACAATAGGATACAAGCCCTAAGTTACTGTAAAATTAATTAACAATAATAACACATAGGTATGTCCCACTGCTGGGCAAGAGTCGCCTCTCCTATATCAAGAGAGCTGAGAGTTCAAGCATAATTGACACTTGTAGTTAAATGCAATAAAATAAAATAAATTTAAAATATTTTTTTTAAGGACGACTTTACATACATTGACTGACACTTATATGAGTCACTAGCTGTTGCCCGCGGCTCCGCCCGCGTGGATGTCGGTTATCGCTGTAAAAAGTAGCCTATGTGTTATTCCAGACCATAATCTATCTCTGTGCCATGCTGTAAATTTCATCCAGATCCGTTCAGTAGTTTTTACGTGAAAGAGTAACAAACATCCATCCATTCATCTATCCATACTTAGAAACTTTCACGTTTATAATAAGTAGGATAGCTGCCAAAGCTATCGACGTGCTAAAAGTGATCCGAGGCACGGTGCAGGTTTCTGGAAGAAATGCGGCTATGAGCGCCGGACGTGAGCTGGTCACGTTGCTGAAGCTGTTGGCCAGAGCTGCTGGCGGTAGCTAACTTGCTGGATAAAGCGCCACGCTGGGTAGGTACTGTGGCGCCCTCGCCGCCATCAGCAACCTCTCCTCTTCTTCAGCACGTACTACGGGTGGCGTATGCTCGGTTTCGCTATATAGGCACGATGCCGGACGAAGGGTTCTTTACCTTTTAAGTCAAGGAAACACAACTTGATAAATATATAATTTGTTTATTAGACTTTTGCCTACTTATAATTATTCACATCAGATTACGACTGACTCCACCTGTCATTCTCCTTCGTCAAACTTTGAATTCAAATATAATTACCATTTACTTTTATAAAACGTCAGAGGTTGCACTATTTGTATGTGGCCAGCTAGAGACCACCAATAAACCTCTACAGTACCTACCCTCAATACTGTAGCTGAGCGAGTCAATTTGTTAGTCGATTTTTGAGAATTGAACCCGGGACCTCGTGATCATCATAATAATATACCTACAAGACAGACTACATTTTTTTATATTACTTGGGTGGCAAACAAGTATACGGCCCGTCTGATGTTAAGCAGTTACCGTAGCCTATTGACGGTTGCAATACCAGAGGTATTACTTGCATATCGCCAACTTAGTTTTATACCATATTATTGAATGTATAAACTGTTAATAAGATCACAAACTGGCATACGCTCTGAGTGGAGAAGGCGCTCTTCAGCTCTTCAGCATATCCGGCTAAAAAGAAGTGACATACCGAGACTATATAAAAGATTTACCACTTGACATCAGGAGAGTCGTGTGAAAAAAAAAATCATACAAGTATGGCTCTTGAGGATAACATAAACTGAGAAATCAGACAAAGAAGTGGCTTATTGTTGTAAAACAGATTGCTATAAAGCAGAAAAAACAAAAAAAAAAAAAAGAACAAAAAAAGATCAAAAATACGTACCTACCTACACCTAGACGTTTATATCCGTAACACGAAACGTATTTCAAGAGTCCGTGGGCTACGATAATTGGTAATCCTCAAGCCGTTTATACGCTATTTCCCCTTCTAAGGCTGGCCTCACACAGCCGGAATGTCTCTCTGAATTCATAATTTAAATTCCGGCACTTTACCTCACTCTTGAAAATTCATATTTCTTTTTTTTTATTTGAAAAAGTTAACTCCTGCACTAGAGAACAAGCTCTGTGTCGCAGGGGACTTAACAAACATACAATTAACGACACAAATTACATCAAGACACAGAAAAACTATTACTACTATTATTATTATTATTAAAACTATAACTTTGTGTGGGTCACACAAAGTTTTGTCCTGTGTGGGAATCGAACCCACAAGCTCGTGCACAGCAGGCGCATACTGCGGCCACTGAACCACCGAGCCAGTCATATTGATCAGTATTTTCATGTTTCATGCAAACGTCTCTAAAAAAGAGGAATTCATACTATTAAATAATACCTTTAAATACAATATCTGATTGTTTGTAAGTAGGTTACTTTAATTTTTATAACTATTCACTATTAAATTGAAATAATTCATAATCTGATTTCATTATGTGTGGTGCCGCTCTATTCAAATGTATGGAATTACGCGCGTTATGAAATCATAATCTGATCCGAAATTCAAAACGCTTGTCATTCTTACAGATCGATCTGAGAAATTAATAATCTGAAAAAAAAACAGTATGTGTGTGGAACATAATTGTATTACATTTTATGGAATAGCGGACTTTCTGAATTAATAATATAAATTCATAGAGATTCCGGCTGTGTGAGGGCAGCCTAGTAGCTTTAACAATAACCTAGCCTGCACAAAGGAACCATCTTTAGCATCAATATAAAATTGCACTTTATTTCTTAGATAATATCCCCTCAAGCAACGACAATGTAATTAATTAAACAGCAGTGAATAAAATATCCACGGGAAGTAAGGTTTTATATTTTACTATAATTCGACAGTATCCTCAAGGCTACACTATAGCATTACTGTGTGGCAACCCTAGCCTCCATACAAAATCGAAGTTGAACGCAACAAGCCTAAAAGGTTTTAAATCAGTTTCCTGTGTAGACGGATGCGATGCTAACTTGATAACCAGAGTTTGCATACAGTGATTCTCGGTGCGATAACCCTAGCAAAACTCTCCTTACTCATATTATCTGTACGGAAAATACTTATTATGCCTTTCTCTTAACTATCTTACGTATGTTATATGTTATTACAAGTTACTAACTTTAGCCTGTGACATTGCCTTCAATTTTTTTTATTATATTATCGCGTCGCATAAGCGCATAGATATATACCTTACAGACTAACATATGTACCTACATAATAATATAAAAATGTGTTATTATTATTATTATAAGCCTGTACTGTTCCACTGCAGGGCAAAGGCCTCCCCACTCTCCTTCCACTTCTCTCTGTTTAAAGCCGCTGAGGACCAGTCTTGGTTAAATGAATCCAACTCATCCCGCCATCTCCGCCTGGGTCTACGGCGATGTCGCTTGACATTTAGAGGCACCCACTGAGTAGTGAGTTTGAGTAATGTGTTAAAAACTTAAAACTTAAAGTACATTTCACTTGCACTGTGTCGCAGTGCGTTCGTGTGGCACTTGTCCGCGGAAGCGACGGAACACTACACCTGCCGGCCAAAAATTCTCTTCCAATTTCTATATATATTCTAAATTTCTATATTCTAATGTAGCATTCTTTTTTATATTACCAAGAGAAGATCTGTAAAATACTGTTTAGATGAATGTATTACGGCTTAACGTATTTGGAGGAAATTTTGCACAGAGATAGTTTTTTTTTTTTCCATTTATTTCACATATTAAATACAATAGTTATAGAAAATGGTATTGTAGCATTACGAAAACCACAGAGGTTTGTAATGAATGCTACTTTTAACAAACTTCGACATCAACATAAATATGTAATCTAATACATTTAATAATATAATTTACACAAAGTTAGGTACATTAATTGTTATCACATGTAATCGTATTATTGTTTAAGAAGTAGGATTTCAATTTTATTTTTATATTGGACTGCTTAATGTTATTTTGCAATGTAGTGGGTATATTATTAATAAATCTAGGAACCAGGTAGTCAGTTGTTCGTTCGCCGTATATATTATTTGTACTAGCCCGACCGGTTTCGCACAGCTGATTCCGAGCGGCGGCTCGCGTATATACAGCGTATATATGAGATAATAATCTATCTCTGTGCAGAGCCTCTAGATAAGTGGCATAATCGAAAAGTCAAAAAAGAAAGGATTTGACGTAAGTTTACGACTTTATATCGTAGACTTACGTCAAATCCCATACATTTTATTTGTTGACTTTTCGTTTCGACTATCGCTTATGACATTTGTCTAGAGGCTCAGAAGTTTGAAATAGCTAATAGACTACAATAACATTTATGAACGTAAACGATTTCTGTAGCAATAACAAAGTTGTGGCAGTTTTGAAACAGAACGAATTCGACACTTAGACATCGATCGTATAAATTTTCCGTTCTTCAAGTTTTGTACGGAATACTAGAGATATTTTTAAGTTCCTACGAGTACCTGAATGAAATATGAGTGGATCTTATGAAAATTTGATAAGACGAGAATCGAGGAATTTAATACAGGATTGTTTAGCCTGTTGGTCTAGTGGTTAGTGACTCTGACTGCTACGCCGGAGGTCGTGGGTTCTAACTTTCTGTGATCCATAAATGTTTGTCTCGAGTCAAATTGTATGTTTGTAAAGTCGCCCGCGACAAAGGGGTTGTTCTTTAGCGCGGGAGTTGTCATTAAAAAGGGCAGGACACCGTACAATGAGCAAGCCTAACTGGGCAAGGACCTCTAACTTGTAAAGACCAGAGCCAAATGACTACATTCAGTAATGAAGTTGTGTTCCTGTGTGTGAGTATTGATTTCCACAGTTCGAACCGGTTTTATTATAAAACGGCAGTACGTAAGTGATATCTCTGGTATTTCAAGTGTCTATAGCCAACTGTAATCGTCAGGCGGGCAATATGCTTGTTTGCCACCTAAGTAGTATTTGTTACTAATATAATAAACGCAAAAGTTTGTATGGATGTTTGTTACTCTTTCATCCAAAAACTACCTATCGGATCTGGATGAAATTTAGCACAGACATAGATTATAGTCTGGAATAGCATATAGGCTATTCCAGACTATAATCTATCGCAATCACCGACATATACGCGGGCGAAGCCGTGGGCAACAACTAGTAAGTTTATATTTAAATAAAAAATACTAGCTTATAGTGCATTTATGTAATATATGGGAGTTTATGCATAAAAAAATCTTAAATAAGCCCAAACAGGGTGTCTTGTTTCGTTGAATAGTTTCTATGACTGCCTTTGAACATCATCATCACGCACTGAACTCCATCTAAAAATATATTAGCCGCCAAGCTATATCAACAAATCCAAAAACGACGCGGCTATCTTGTTTTATTGAAGAGTTGCCATGGCTATCTAGGAGAGTTAGTTTTTGGGATTGGAAAGGAATGGATCGAATATAGTGCTTGTCGAGATAAATCCAAAACACCCCAGCACAAAAAGGCTATCTTGTTTCGTCGAAGAGTTGCCATGGCCACCTTCCGATTACATCATCAGACCAGCTTCATGGTATCATATTATTAACTATATAACTGCCTCCGTGGCTCGAAAAGCACGTAAAGCCGTTGGTCCTACGCCTGATCTCTCTCCGGTCGTGTCGGATTTGCCGTCCCATCGGACTATGAGAGTAAAGGGATAAAGAGTGCACTTGAGTTTGCGCACACACTTGTGCACTATAATATCTCACGCGCAGATGGATGGGTCTCCGTTGAGATTAGCCGCCGTGACCGAAATTCGGTTAGGAGGACATTATTACCATATTATTGCATTTTCACCGAAGTTAAGTCGGCATACCAAATTTCAGCTCACCCTTACATACAAACTAACTACCATACATAGCAAGCTAAATAAAAGCTTGTAATAAAAAGACGCTTTCCCAATGCTCCAAACGTCCAGACACGATGAAAAATAAACATATGACGCGAGGCTACGGGCAAATATGTATAGCAATTTCAAAACCAGCATCAAATCGGAAAAATAAGCTCAAAAAGAACTGTCGCGCATCCGCCGCCCCTGGTCCAAAAATGTTTTGAAATATTTCAATTAATTCCGTCGTTCGAGGGTTCATTAGCTGAAAATTCAATGGAGTCAACAAAAATACGTGAAACGCCTTTTCTATTTATAACTCCTCATTCGTTTGATACAAACGGTATTCATATCGCAAAAGTCAATATAGAAAAACAAAATCTGTTCGTTGTCGAATGCAAAACGAAAACACATTTGTGTGTATTTAGCTTTCCGATCGTCAAAGTTTTAGCTCCCCTTTTAATAGGAAGGGGAGATAGGCTAAAATCAAAGAATGTTTTTACTGTCATTTTGTTTATGCAATACGGTATTGATATTGGCTGGGATGCGACTACACATTTAGAATTTGCAACTTTTTGACAACTTTAATGCATATGGTGATCGGTACTGTCATCCATTACATGGAATCTCGCTTTAGAGATTTCCTAGGTACTAGTCATGAGTCATGTGTCATCGAATATTCGAATGCATAAAAAGTTCACTCAAAGTTCTAATGGTATTATGAAATACACTTCGGATCAAAAAGCTGGCATCTATTTTTGTGACGTTCATTAGTATCATGCATTCGATCTAAATGAATTCATGGGTTTTACTTTGACTTTCGGTATCAAAAAATCCCGAGATTAACAAATTTAAGTGTAGTCACAGAATACTTAATAGTACGTGTAGTGTAGTTTTCCGTGAGATGCAATTAACACGATTCGACACAAATAACAGCTGTCTTATTACTACGTAATGTTGAAATATAAAATATTTATATTATTTTTTGTTGTTTTATTATTTACTTAACACACTAATTCCCTGTATTATTTTGAGAGACGTAGGGATCATGTAAGTGAGCAAGCCCGACTGGGGAAGGACCTTACAAAAGACCACAGCCAAATAACTATACACAGCGGCAGCGGTGTAGTTGTGTTCCTGTGTGTGAGTACAGGTCTCCAGCGCTCATTTAGGGACACGTTTTGAAAGAAACGTATTCCTATCCCAGGGATACTCTTATCTTAAAGCCCTGATGTAAAACAATGGGTTGGCAACACGCAAGTGATATCTCTGGTGCAAGCGTCCACAGGCTACGGTAGCTGCTTAACATCAGGTGGGCTGTATGCTTGTTTGCCACCCAAGTAGTAAAAAAGATATATACATACACATTTTGAACGGAGAGTCGAAATATAGCATTGAGTAAATATCCATCCTATTAGCTATGCAATCCAAGAATTTATTTTAATTTTCATATTATTATCTAGCGGTACTCGCGACTTCGTTCGCGTTTTCAGTCTTTTACTGTAAATCAGAAAACTACAGTTATTTCCATACAAATATTCATCGGCTGATTTTCATCTTTAGCGGTTACATTTTCAAAACCTTTCTTAGCGAATGCTTATATCATAATAGCTATCTGAGTGTTTGTTGATTAGTCAGTCACGTTTTTCTTTTAATCATTTAGATTCTGCAATTAATAAACTTCATGAAGAAATATTCCTTGTTTGTATGATTGTTCTGCTCTTCAAATTGTCTTAGCGCAAACGTTAACAACCTTAATTTATTTATTGTTATGTATTATCTGTGCCATGCTCTGTAGAAATCTCTACATCTATTACATTTCGTTTTAAATTGATCACTTCTAACCTGATAGCTACTGTTACACAGTTTGGGTGGGATAAAAAAAAATCCTAAAGGGCATTTTGGTCCGCCGTAGTGCTCAAGGATTTCAGAAATTGAACTGCATAGTTATTAGATTCCTTTGATCCATCGTTCTATTAATAGAAATTTATATAGTACTCTACATAAGCTCCTGGAACAAAACTGAATGAAAAACCAGTAAGCTGAACCCTATTTAATATAGTCGACCATATTGGTGAGAGTGCATCGTAAATTCGATGTATCTAGGTATCTATTAATTATTATCTCTATCTCTGAAACCATGCATTTTTTACTTTGTACATTGTTTAATTACGAAGTTTCGGAGCCTATATCATCATATTAGTTCAATTGCACCATTTAAATTTGCTCATTGAATGTGATTAGTTACTGTCATTTAATTACCATAATTAGCTCGCAGAACCGATGGCCGTTGGGGCAGAAAGGTTCTAGAGTGGCGACCACGAACTGGCAGACGCAGCGTGGGCAGGCCTCCAACTAGGTGGACCGACGATC